>CM070622.1:49286775-50600066 GCA_036346255.1 Ampelocalamus luodianensis | reverse complement strand
CTTCTACGAATAGAGGCCCATTAGGACTCAATGCCGATCTAATTGGATCCAATCCGAATTAGGCTTCAACCTTAAGTGTGTGACCTATGGTTCACATATGTTTAGACATGACGCGAGTACACATACTTGGTCAATAGTTGGTAGCGGCCTCTAGCAAGACGTGCCAACTCCTAAACATACGTAAAGATCATATCGGACGAACCATCACAACGTTATGTACATGCCAATCCCTTTGCCTCACGATATTCAATGAGCTCCAAGTGACCACTCTTTCTCGATCCCGTGATCCTAATCCCTTACTAGGTTAACTCTTAACCTTAAGTAGCATGGCCATGCATTTCGGATCCGATCACTCGAGGGCCGCAGATATCTCTCTGTAGAGAGGGGCAAATCCCATCTCGACCGACCATGCCTCGCAGCATGCTTCATGACAAACCCGAAGCTACCTTTATAACTACCCGATTCTGAGTAGCGTTTGATAGCCCCTAAGTAGGTCGATTCACATCTCAAGTACATACGACAATCTCGTGTCTAAGGACAAGGCGTACATTGTGTAGAGAGAACCATAAGAATAATTACTATGTCTCATGTTGGGTCGGTCCAACCCCATGTTCTAAACATGTGTCCACATTATTGGTTTGACATCTCCATGTCTATGACACGTGAAACATGGTCATCAACCGATACATGTGCTAATCCATCATTCACGTGTGTCCTCACATGAACTCCGACTAGGGACAACTTTAGAATAACCATACAAGTAAAGAGTTTCACAAACAAGTCACATACTTGTTAATCAACACAAAGGCAATATTCAAGGAACATTTATTAAATCATGGATACAATGAAATATCATCATCAATATGATTGCCTCTAGGGCATATCTCCAACACGTATGGGGGTTAACCCTTAGTGATCTGCCGACAAAATATGGATCACAAGGACCCATACGTGGAGCAAGATACACCGCCTCGGCGGTGTTCCTCTCCTAAGCGTGTCCATGTTGCATATAATCAAATATGCAACCCACCACGCGACTCATTAATTAACACACCCAAAGTACTCTAAAGAGGTCCCATATCCCCTAGTGTGGTTAGCACGCACGGATGCTTGGTTCGGTGTAACAAGTAGCTCGGTCCTTAATTGACCCGGGCACCATTCCAATCACACCAAAAGATCACACAATCTTACCATTGTGCCCAAGTCTAAATTGTTTTCATTTTCAGTTTTAGTTTTGCAATTTAGACAAAGCACAAGGCTGAAATATACATATCATAACATTTAGTGATCAAGGTTATCGACAAGTCGATAACCGCCCATTTCTACCGATAACTAAGCATGGCTAAGCATAATGACACGTAAACTACTAAGTGACAAGGGTTCATCCAGCGAACCCAAAATCACAGCAAGTAATCCTTAGGCTCGTAGTAGAGGAATCCACATTTCCTCACGATAATGCAACTCATGGGCCAACTATCGACAATAGTTTAAAACAACATAGCAATGCATACATAGAATTTGCAAACAACATATTAGAATTTGAAAATAGTAGGAACAATATGATCAAATAAATGCTACATCCGCTTGCCTTCTTTGAGTGCGGGATCCGATGGTCACTGTGGCTCAATATCGACAATAAAATTATCTTGGAACCTAACGCGAAAAGGCGATAAGCAAATAAGAACGAAGAACACCAAATAAACTCCAACAGCAAAACACATCCAAATCTAATAAAATTTACACAACAACTAGGGAAAGATTTTATATAGTGATAGGAACAAGAATCATGCAATTTGGACTAAGCATGCAAAAGATATGGACAAAATACTCTTTCTCAGCCTTACATCAACCTAATTAATAATTAGCACTGTTCATGGCGAAATTTTCTCGAATGATCTAAGGTCTGAAATTTTTATAGTAGGTAGGTTATGGCATCCTAATAACAGCAAAGTTGGATTTACTAAATTTGGGGTTATACACATTTACTTATGATTTTTCTAAGGTGTAAATCTAACGCAAGTCATTTTACAGAGTTAAGAACATGCTCAAAACTTATTCCATATGAAAGTATACTAACAGATGAACTTAACAAAATTGATTTTGCACAAATTGGATTTATACAGAAAAAGATATGCATTTTTCAAGGTTAAAACTATTTCTGGAATATTCAAAGTGACAGAAATCAGGTTATTTCTAGTTACACAATTTTCTGCTACTGAAATATGCTTAAATCCATTTTTATAATAAACTTAAGTAATAACAAAATTTATTACAGTTGGAATTATCTAAAAAGCAGTTAAAATGAATTAGTTATGAGTTTCTAAAGTTTTTATATTATTTTCAGTTGTTAAATAACTACTTACCGAAATACAGACAAACTCAAATAAAAGAATAAGACGTGGACACTTATCCACCCTTGATCTAAAATCCTATGGCTCACGCGCGCCGGAAACAGCGCACGCGCGCGAAACCTAAACGGAGCCCACCGTTAGATCAAGATCCAACGGCGCACACGAGTGTATGCATTCGGACGGTGCGGTTGCTTGGGCCAATCCCACCGCAGGTCGCGGATGGACGGTCCGAGCGCACCAACGGTCGGAAGGTCCGATTGCATACGATCTCACCGCTGATCGCAAGATCGATGGTCGAGTGATCAAGGCATCCGAGGGTCCGAACGCATACAAAGATCGGGCGCGAGATCTAAAAACGAACGGTGGCTAAAGATCGAAGTTCAAAGACGATCTCGACACGTGGGACCGCATGTCAGTGACCTCAAGTCACTACCGTGAACGTTTAACCCACGTGCACAGTGCACTGGGCCCACATGTCAACGACTAAGAGTGGCGGTTTAGGACAGAATTAATGCTTCTAATGATTATCATTAAATAGACGCTAATGACCCCTGGATTTGGATTATAACCCCTTGGGCCCACAAGTCAGTGACCCAAAGGTGATTTCCGACAGTGATTAATGCCGACACATTAATTAATTAATGATTAGGTATTAATGATGTCGGAACCGCGCGGGATTGCGCCAGCGGGCGATTTAAGGATGCTGGGCCCACTGGTCAGTGGCTCAACGACAAAGACTAAGACACATTTAATTAACCAATGATTAGCTTTCACTGCAATTAATATGTCCTAATCAAATGACGAAAACGGGAGTCCTGCACCGGCAAAATACCGAGCGACATCAACGGCTCGTCGCCGGCGACACTGGCCGCGGCGACGCCCACTGAGCACTAAAATGGAATCGCAATAACGCCTAGAACCTAATGGTGTCATTCTCGTGGCGGTGAGGACTAGAACGCCGGCCAGCGGAAAATGAAAAAGGGAGCCATTACTGCTAACATGAAAATAGCGAAAAGCTCCGCTGCAGTCCAAGGAAGCGGGTGCCAGAGCTTCTAAGGACTAATAAGAAGCTACCTTGATGAAGGGAAGCTTCAAAGATGGCCGGAGATGCTTGATCACGGAGGAAGCTCGCCGGACATGAAGAAGAAAGATCGAAATGACACCCTGAGCCAAATGAGTGATTCCAAAGCATCAGTTTAGCTTCATAATGATTCACAGAAGCCACAAGAGCAAGTAATTAGAAAATGGAGCACTCACCTGAGTTGAGGAAGAAGATGACCAATTTCGGCCGAATTTGAACAAACCCCAAATTGGACAATTCCTGAGAATCAAATCCAAAATTAAGTGAGGGAAAATGTTCAAGATAGCAAATAGATAAGGATAGGGCAAAGAAACATGAAGGAGAACCACTGGAACACCAAGAATACCAATGGAGCTCTTCGGGTCAACAATGGCAACTTGCCATTCTTGAGGTGTTAAGCTCCAATACTGTAAATAGAGCTTGATGGTGGTCTAAAGAAATACCAGGAAGTGTTAAGGGTGCTTATAAAGCCTTGGAGGCGTTAGGGTTTGCACCACAAGCCTTTGAGGCGAAAGCCTGAGCACAAGGTGCGCCGACAAGGAAAAACCTAGTAGACGTGCAATAGGGTATGGCTCGGCCGAATACCTCTCCCACGCCTCACTATTGACTAGGGTGGTTGTAGGAAGCAGAAAAGACACGCCATGCCCTACACCGTACACACGCATACGGCGGAGGTTGAAGATGACCAGCGCAAATGGCTCGGGCGATTTCCAGCCGTTGGATTAGACGCGGCCGGCTGAGATCGCGCCACGCCTCACAGGTTTAAATCACAACGAAGGAGATGAGCGAGCGTTGGATCTTAATCCAACGGCTTCGATTTAAACTAACAACCGGAGGGTCCGAATGCGTCGGAGGATCTCAACGGTTGGATGGAGATCTAACGGTCGACATTCGCACATGCAACCGGAAGGTCCGAATGCATACACGCACGCGGGCCGTGCGATTTAGATCCAAAGGCTGAGAATGGACGCGCGTTTTTAAATAGAGGCTCGGTGCAGTTAGTTGACTGGACCGAGTCAGTTGGCTCGAGCCCGAGTCTGACTCGAACCCAAAGCACAGTGAAAATAGGTTTGACTTCTAAATTAGAACAGAGACTTTGGAGGATTTATTTGAGGTAGCCAATTGACTCCAAAAATTATGAATTTTTTACAGGAGCTTGCTAACTCAGTTATCAACCTTGTGTAAAATTTTCAGAGGTTTCTATGTTGTGAATAAATCTCCAAAATTTCTGCAAGGCTCTGTTTTGAGGTTTGACTGAGAGTCAAATAGGTTTGACTGCCTCTAAAAATATTCAAACAATTTCTAAAAATTGTGAAATTTTTCAGAGGGGTCACATACCATCACAGAAACCTAGGAAAAATATTTCCCAAAGATGATCACAAAATCTGACAAGATTGTTTTTGGAATATCAAAGTTTGGATCAAATAGACTTGTGACATTGTATTTCCATAACTTCTTACAACAGATGTTCAAAGCCTACAGGAAATACATGATGTAAGAAAAATTTTAATTTCTTCTCATTTTCTTACATTTGAAACACAAGTCCAAAATTGGGATGTTACACGTCCTCACCACAGCCGCCGCCTCCCTCCTCGCCGACCTCACCGACTCCGACGACCCCACCAACCTCGCTAGGGTCTAGTCCATTGCTGATGCCCTTGTCGACGCCAACGCCCTTGACCTCCTCATCCACAAGTTCTCCCGCTTCCCCGAGGTCGATGCCAACAAGGCCGAGGTCATCCACCACACCCTCATCATCCTCGAGAATCTCCTCAACCTTCGCCCTCACCTCATTATCCTCTTCCAAAACAGCCCTGCCAACATAAAGCGCTTAGGCCAAATGAAGAGAGAAGGTGTGGCGATGCTATAGCTCGGCCGCTGGTTCGTGTACCACGGCCTCCACCCCACTCGCCACCTCCTTTCCACCCGTCTGCCCCCACCGACCCCTTCTGCATCTATGACGCTGACGGCGTGGCCTCGTGCCTAAAGAGTACTCGTGCCGGTTTGTGGTGGTCGGCTCCAAAACCCTAGATTTCCTCTTCCAGTCATAGGCCACGATGGGGACGCTAGTGCGCGTGCTGGTGTATGACCCGCACCTCTAGTAGGCACGGTGTGTGACACACACCATGAGTGTGTTGACTGTGGCCTTCTTCTCGCAACCGTGCATGGTGGACATCATCTATGGGGTGGTTTGAACACCTGTGCCGTCCTAGGGGCATAGCGGTCATTTCAGGTAGGGTAACATGCAAAATGAATTACAAAATACAAAAAGATGAAAAATAGCAAATAATGAAGCAGAATGTGAAAGATATGACAAATAATCAACTGTATACAAAATAGATGCAAATCATCGAAGCCACATGAAAGATGGGGAAAATAATCAATTTTCCCTTCTTTGTATCCCCGCTAAGTTTCTGAATGGTGGTGGCCAGTCAACAGGGGTGAATCCACTAGGTAGGTTGAAGCCTACCCTCCAACCGGCGCGCGAACACCCTCCCCCCCCCGTCCAACCCAAGGTCTGTGGCGAGCAGCAAAGCACGGCGACGTGAGAAAGCAGCATGCGTAGTGACCTCAGGTGATGAGGGCGGCAAGACAGAGCAACAGTACAATGCTATGGAGCTTCAGGGTAGCACAATGAGCAGCACAGCGCGGTGATGCAGCATATTTGGGGGCGTAGCGGCGTCTTGGGGCGCCGGTGGCCAAGGGAATGAGAGAGGGCTCTGGGGAGAGAGGGAGAGTGGGTCACGGGAGATTGGGGGAGAAAGATAGGGGGAAGGGGAGTTTGGGGAGAGAAAAAAATTTGTGATTTCAATTATTTTCTAGTTGGGTACGGGTAAAGTGGTGGGTAACAGGTTATTGTCCTCCCCATACCCGATGTCTAATGGTGTTCTTTTGTTGAATGGTCCAACTCTATGTTTAACGTTAATAAGCTTGTTGAATGGTCCAACTTGAGCAAATACCCAATAGAAGATTTTGTTAATGAAATTAGAGATGAAGTGAGGAGGACATATTTGTTGAATGGTCCAAATCTAAGTTTAATGTTAATAAACTTATTTGACTTGCTGAGATTTATACTAATAATTTCATGGTGGCTGATCGATTTTTGTTAAGAAATCAGCTTCAGACCTTCATTCTCAACACTAGGAGAAGTGAGGAATTTCATAATGTTGTGATATTTCAAAACTTGCTCAATTGATGGTTGAAACAAAAAAAAAAAGAGAACTTTTTCATTGGTATATCGCCTCATCGAACTGACATTGATCCTTCCAGTAGCAACAACATCTGTTACGAGAATATTTTTGGCAATGAATATTATCAAAATAAATTTGCACAACAAGGTATCGGATGAGCGGCTCAATGATTTGATCATGTGCCACACCGAGCGATATTTAGATCTATTGATGATGATAAAATCATAAGATCCTTACAAGGCATGAAATCTCGTAGAATGAATTTGCCTCGTGAAAGTCGTGATTCAAGCTAGTGCCTTAGTAGTATGGTTCTTTTATTTTGAATATTTATGATCATAAAAAGTATAATTCCCTATTGTATCACTAATTTTTCTAATTTTGATATATATGTTGTTACCCACTAGAACCATATTTACATGTTTTAGGGATGCACTTTCCATTAGCGATGTACCATCATTGTATTTCTCTTTCTTTTTTGTTTTACTTTTATTCAAGCATAAATTTGATTGCACAAGAATACAAAACTATATTTGTTATAAATTAGTTTAGTCATTCAAGCTTTGAGTCCACTCTTTTTTCATTCGCCACTTCCAGTCAGTACCTAAAAGAACAAAAGACACATTTTCTTCTGGTAGAGAAAAAGTCGCCCTCTGCTATGCACGGTTGCTGCAGTACAAGTAAGATTGCGCAAGTGGACACGATCTTGGTCGCGTTCAATTGCACTGCGCATTAGTGCGTTTAACAAAAGCTCACAAAAGTGCATAGTGGTGGGGTGGCCGAAAAGTGTGCCATCCATGGTGGAAGTGTCACTGCTCTCTGCAAGTACGTACGGTCGCTGCACGAATGCAAGCTCCCAAATCATTACATAACTGGGGTCATTGCTTTAAAACAGATGCACTTTGCATCTTCCTAATCCATGTAGTCCTGATATTTGAAGTGCGCTTTAAAACCACTGATAGCTACTGTTTATATGAGGAATAGCAACTACTTGTGAAATGAAAACCAAACGTATAGTGCTTCAATCCCACGTAGGCAAGTCAATCTCGGTGTACAATTTCAAATCTTCATTATACGAACTTATCTAGAATCAGCATGGTTTTGTGAGCATTGCCGGACCGACTGATAAGAGGTGAGGCTGAATCGTGTCATCCGTCGGTTAAAAGCACTAACATTCGATGCTATTTGACGAACCAAATTCTCGGCTTGAGGCCATGTATTTTATGGCATACGGGTAAGCTACATCGGCGAGCAATTAAAAAAAATTCTATCACATAGATCAAGAAACTTTACGAGTAAGAGATCATAGATCGTTACAACTAGACATACAGTGCAGCGGAAGAATAGTTAGAGCAATCTGATCCAATGTCGTGTACGTCGATGTAGTGAAAGTAGTTGATCATATAACGTCCTTGGCCAGCGATCATCTCCTCTAGCAGCCTCTCACGTTCCCTACGTACGTCGCAGATCATCATCGATTAGCACAGCAGCGATCGCAGCAGTGCCTCTACGGTATCCACACATCTAGGGGTGGAACGTCATACGCCAGTGTGTTAGTACCAGCGTGCACGGCAGGGCCTTCGGGGAGGTGGTGCAACTTCTCCCAAAAGCCCACATACCTCCCCTTATAAAGAGCCCCTAATGGATCTAATCTGAACTAGTTTGTTTCAACCTATAAAGTGTGAGATCCTGTAGATTCATGTGTAATCGGCTGTGATACAGAAACTCCTTTTCGATCCACAAGTAGGTAGTGGTTCCTAGTAGGACATATCGACTCCCGAATACACTTAAAGATTATATCGGATAAATCTTATATAATATGATCTACGACCAGGTCCTTGTCACTCATGACCAGTTTGTAACTCCTGACAATTAATTTGAAGGGATACGGGTAGGCTACACTAGCACGAAATTCAAAAATTCAATCGCGAAACCAGAAGTCACACAAGTAAGAGATCATATATCGTTACCACTAGATGAGCAATACAACGGAAAAAGAGTTGGAGCAATCGATCCAATGTCAAGCACGCCAATGTAGTGGTCGTAATCGATCGTCCAATGTTCTCGACGCGATCATCTCCTCCAAAGAACCTATCACGTTCCTTGCGTGATCACGGATCATCCTCGATCAGCGTAACAACAATAGCAGTAGTGTCTCTACGGTATCCACACGTCTAGGGGTGGAACATCGTACGCTGGTGTGCTAGTAACGGATCACTTGGTGTGATCGACTATTCGACCACTAGTGACACCACTATGCATATTTTTATCCACCACCCGAGAGGTCGGATATATCTCTCCGTTATGTTAAGAAGGGCAAATCTTATATCGACCAGTCATATCCTCTGCATATCTTATAGCATGCCCGAAATCTTTCTTTATAACTACTGAGTTATGGTGTAGCATTTCGCAACCCCTATGTGTGCTATTACACATGTAGAAAACTATGGTGATCTTAGATCTAAGGATTATACATCATCATTGTTTGAGACTAACTGATGACACATAAAGCCGTAACAATCTCAATAGTGTCTCATGGTGGGTTAATTCAACACTATGTTCTCTAACATGTGCTCACATTATTGATTCGATATTCCTATATCTATTACCAGTGAAACATGATAATCAATCAATACATATATTGGTCGGTAAGTCAATAGAGTCTCGATCGTTGATATCTGACCAGAGATACTTTTAGAATGACATCATACAACTATTAAAGAGCTTCACCAACAAGTCACATATTTGTTAATCTTTATAAATGATATCTCATCCAAGGAACATAAATGATATTTATTCTGTAACTCATAAACAAAAACGTGATACAATCATCTTCATGATTGGCTCTAGGCATATCACCAACACAGTCCGCATCTGGTCACGATAAGTTCGTAATACCTTATGACCAATTCGTTGACTAGTTTGTGATCATATACGATCAGCTCACGACTAGTCTAGATCCCCATACGACTAGCTCATATCTAGTCGAACTAAACGATCTACTTGTGTATTATCCGTTTGCATCACGATATCTCATCGAACTCCAGGTGGGATATATGTCATTCATGGACTGTTCAATCTTTTCTCGATCTAGTGATGGATAACTTCGTGTGGTTGACTCTTCAACCACTTATGCACGGCCATGCAGTTCCTTTATCCGAGCACATCGAGGGGCCTAAGATCTCTTCTGTTATGTTAGGAAGGGCAATTTTTATATCCAACTGGCGACATCTCTCTGTATATTTCATAATATAACTAAAAATTACCTTTATAACTACTCAGTTACGAAGTAACGTTTGGTAATCCCAAAGTGTACTATTACACATATAGAAAACTATGATGATCTCAAGTATAAGGATCATACATCATCATTGCTTGAGATGAACTGATGACACATGAAAACATAACAATCTCAATATATCTCAAAGTGGGTCAATCTAACATCATATTCTCTAACATGAGCTCACAGTTTTGATTCGATATCCCCATATCTATGACCGGTGAAACGTGGTCATCAATCAATACATGTGTTGGTCTATAAGTCAGTACTATCCTGAACGGTGACATCCGATCGACCAAAGATCTTTTAGAATGATATCATATTAGAAATAAAGAACTTCATCAACAAGTCACATATTTGCTAATCTTTATAAATGGTAATTCATCCAAAATATATAATAATATTTATTATATAATTCATAAACATAGGCGTAATCCAATCGTCTCAATAATTCACTACTACAGAACAGACCTTTGGTCGAACTGCCAAATGGGCAATAGTCTCGGAGAAAATTGCGTCCGGGACCAAAAATATCTTTAGTCGGTTGGTAACACCAAGGGACTAAAAGTCCCCGCCCAGCGGCTCTGGTAGCGGTGTTGCGGAGGGACTTTAGTCGGTTGGTGTTACCAACCGACTAAATGTCAACCTTTAGTCCGGTTGGTACTACAATCCGGGACTATTAGTCCCGGATTGTAGTACCAACCGGGACTAAAGGTTGACATTTAGTCCCGGTTGGTAACACCAACCGGGACTAAATGTCCTTCTATTTAAACTCTGTTTGGCGTTCGTCAGAGCCGAACGCCGTGGTCGCGGCCGGACACGCGCGCCTTCTTGCTGTCACCACCGCCGAGCCGTTCATTCACTCAACCGTATTCACGGCGTGTTCGCGGTAAGCTCCCGATGCTAACCTGCCGTCCATTTGACATCTACCGCACTGCGCCGTCCATTTTTCTTTTATTTTCGATTTTTGAATAGTACAGTAGATTTGTGATTTTGTATAATTAAATCTAGAGCTCCAAAATTCTGAAAGTTTTTGTGTATGCTCTCTGACATGTATACTATCTATGAAAAATATGAAATGTGAAATTTGAATAATTTTTATATGTTATAAAATTGCCAATTAATTCATAAATGGAACTTTCATGATTTTGTAGGCCACAATAAATTTCAAAAATCATGAAATTTGTTTTCCACTAAGTTACACTGTGAACAGTCCATATAAAAATTTTGAGGCTATTTGGACAAAGTTGAATTTATACCTATTTTATGCTTATTTATTTAATTATTATTCCATGAATTTTGTAGGCTAAATTAATGATCCAAAATTCTGAAAATTGTTTTGCCATGACACATGATGGTGTTCCATGGCATGTTACTCAATTAGTTCATTAGAGAAATAGAGAATTTTGGTGTATTTTTAATTTCATTTGTTTACAAAATGAGAAATTTAATTATGTGATATGTCATATAATGCGACGATGACACGCCATTGGATGTACAATGCCGATCGCGCTCCAAACAGTTCATTGATGGTGTGCATTATTTCTTAAGAGTGGCCGAGGCAAACAAGCGGGATGGTTTCATGTCTTTGTCCATGTGCCCTGTGTAAGAATTTGAAGGAATATTCTAGCTCAAGGAGTCTTCACTCACACTTGTTGAAGTCGGGTTTCATGCCAAACTATATTTGTTGGACCAAGCACGGAGAAACCGGGGTTATAATGGAAGAAGGTGAAGAAGAACAATTGGACCTCAGCGACATTATTGTTCAATACGGTGACTTTGATGATCTGCAATGGGCGAAACTGAAGAAGAGGCAGGGGGAGAAGACACACTCGCTGAAGATGATGCTCTTGGTGATGTCATTCGTGATGCACAAAGAGATTGCGAAAGTGAAAAGGAGAAGGCTAAGTTTGACCGCATGCTAGACGATCACAAGAAATTACTATACCGTCCCGCGAAGATGGGCAAAAAGTTGGGTACAACAATCGGAGTTGCTACAATAGAAGGCATGAATGGTGTATCCGACAAGGCATTTGGGCAATTATCGAAGATCCAAAAAGATGCTTCCGAAGCCTAAGGAATTGCACGCCACTACGTCTGAAGCAAAAACAGTCGTCGCCCTTTGGGATTAGAAATCCGGAAGATACATGCATGTCGTAATGGCGCATCTGTATCATGGCAAGGACTACGAGAATTTGGATGAATGCCCGTATGCAAAGCGTCGCGATATAAGATCGGCGAGATGACCGCGCGATGTTGAGGCGAAGAACGCCCCAGAAGAAAATCCTGCCAAGGTTATGTGGTATGCTCCTATAATACCACGCTCAAACGTCTGTCGTAAACAAGGACCATGCAAAGTTGTTGCGATGGCACAAAGAAGACCGTAAGGTAGACAACATGTTGAGACACCTGCTGATGGGTCCCGGTGGAGAGCAATAGACAGAGAATTCCTGAGTTTGCGGATGACGCAAGAAACCTAAGGTTCGCTTTAAATGCGGATGGTATGAATCCTTTTGGGGACGAGCACTAGTCATAGCACTTGGCACATTACTCTATGTATCTACAACCTTCCTCCATGGTTATGCATGAAGCGGAAGTTCATTATGATGCCGGTGCTCATCCAAGGCCCGAGGCAACCGGCAACGACATCGATGTCTACCGAGGCCATTAGTTGAGGAACTCACGCTTTTATGGAGCAAACGGTGTCGTGTGTGGGATGAGTACAAACAGGAACACTTCGACCTGCGAGCATTGTTGTTCGTAACAATCAATGATTGGCCTGCTCTAAGTAATCTTTCAGGACAGACAAACAAGGGATACAATGCATGCACACACTGTTTTGATGACATTGACAGTATATATTTGAAAAAATGTCGAAAGGTCGTGTACCTTGGCCATCGTCGTTTTCTTCCTATGAATCACCAACTAAGAAAGAAAGGCAAGCATTTTAAAGGTAAGGCAGACCACCGAACCAAGCCTCGCAACCGAACTGGGGAGGATGTACTTGATATGGTCAAGGATGTGCAAGTAGTCTTTGGAAAGGGACAAGGCAGCGAACCTGTTCCAAAAGATGCTAAGGGACACGCACCCATGTGGAAGAAGAAGTCCATATTTTGGGAGCTACCTATTGGCAAGTCCTAGAGGTCCAACGCGATCGACGTGATGCACTGACAAAGAATCTTTGTGTGAACTGCTAGGATTCATGGATGTGTATGGAAAGTCTAAGATTCACTCAAGCACAGCGGGACTTGCGGCACATGAAAGAACGAGACAACTTGCATCCGAGAGAAGACAGACGATGGGCGCCATTACTTAAGACACTGCTAGCTTCACTCTTAGCAAATAAGAGAAGGAAAGCATGTTTGAATGCCTAAATGACATCAAGGTCCCATCCGATTCTCCTCCAATATAAAGCGTATAATAAAAATGCGGAGAAGAAATTCCTACACTTAAAGTCCCATGATCGCCACGTGCTTATAGCGCAATTGCTTAGGTTGCTTTAAGAGGAATTCTACCTCCACATGTACGTCGCCACCGTGAAGCTATGTGCATTCCTCAATGCAATTTCTCGAAGGCAATCAATCCAATGGAACTAGCTACTCTACGAATGATGTGGTTCAATGTCTTGTCGACTTTGAGTTGGTGTTCCTCCATCCTTCTTTAATATCATGACACACCTCCTAGTTCACTGGTCAAGGAGATTAATATTCTCGGTCTGTGTTCCTACACAACATGTTCCCCTTTGAGAGGTTCATGGAGTCTGAAGAAATATGTTCACCAGCGTGCTCGGCGAGGAAGGAAGCATCGCCAAGGGCTACGGGACGAGGAGGTCATTGAGTTTGTGTTGACTTCATTCCGACCTTGACCCGATTGGTGTTCACGAATCGCGACACGAGGAGACTTAGTGGAAAGGAACACTAGGGAATAAAACATATATCGGCACGGGGACGATTATTTCAATAAAGCGCACTACACGTTCTTCAAAACTCCTCCGTGGTGGAGCCGTATGTCGAGTACACAAGGAATTCCTCGATCCGATTTCGGGGAAGAATGAAGCTTGGATTAGGCGTCATCACATGGAAACTTTCAAGCGGTTGGTTGCGAAAAGAATGTCGAGTGATGACAATATTGATGAGCAATCGTATTTGTTGGTTAGGCAACCGTCGTGGCACATCCTCACGTACAAAGTGCGAGATAAATGGAAATACATTTTACACCGTAGCCCAAGATAAAAAGAGCACGAACCAAAGCAGTGGTGTCGCGTAGATGCCACAGACCCAAATGGAAAGAGGCAAACATATTATGGCATAGAGGAGATTTGGGAACTAGACTACGCACCTAATTTTAAAGTCCCTTTGTTCCAGTGCCAATGGGTGAAGATGACCGGAGGCGGGTAACGATCGACAAGGAGTATGGAATGACAACGGTGGACCTCAACAATGTTGGGTACAAAGACGAACCATTCGTCCTTGTGCTGATGTGAATCGGTGTTCTATGTGAAAGACATGTCTACAAAACACAAGAGAGGAAAAATGATGACAAATCAACCAATGAGCCAAACGCCACATAGTTCTTTCGGGGAAAAGAAACATCGTGGGAATTGAGGACAAGTCGGACATGTCGAAGATTATGAAAGGGATGATCGAATCCGCCTTGGTGTGACCAAAGACCCAAGCATCCTGCTAAATGCCGAGGACACTCCATGGTTACGGCATGATCATAACCAAGGGTCATCGTCAAGAAGAAGTTCACCACTGTGCCCGCTTGATATATAGTGATGTTTAATAAATAGTGTGTATTAGAGATTTTATGTAATAATTGTAACTTCAGATGTTTCTATCATATTTTTCTTGTTTTTATCGTTTCAAATGAAATTCCTATTCGATAAAAGGACACATGTACCTCTGTGAAGCATGTCTTCTCCATCGTGTAAAATGACTTGAAATTTTTAGCAAGTATTTATGCCTTCAAATGAAATTCCCGACTTGTGGTTTGAGCCCTTCATTTTGTTTATAGTTGGCTCTTCACTTTTGACTTGTGGTCACTATAAAAGTCGTTTGAAATGTCAATAAGATCTCTGTGCTTTCTGGGACATGATCGCAAATGTTCTCGGCAACATTTGATGATTCTTTTACACGACAACTTGGATCGAAGATTAAAACCTCAAATGAAAGTTTCCATTGTATCTGAATACGAGGAAGTCACACGACCTTATATCATTAGTCTTGACAAATGCCTCCCAACCCGCTTCGAGGACTAACTTATTCGGATATCTGGTGACTACAAGCGTGCAAATGCTTCCATTACATGCTTTCAATTTTATCTTTCACGGATCTTGTCTCCAAAAGCGCAGCAAATTTTTTGGTATGATCTGCAAACATAAGGGGGTAAACTCATATAATGTCAGAAATGGTCAAGTGCAACTACTATGCAAAGGAAAAATGGAAATTTCTCCTTAGTGGGGTATTGCTACATAAGGATTAAATTGCTTTTGGGGTTTTAAAGCGGTTAGTCGAATTTCATGCACTTTAAAGCAGGCCTAAAACAAGATGATCAAAGTAGCACAAAGGCTAATCAAGAAGACAAGAAGAGTAAAACCGCAAAGTCGCGAATAAAGTACTAGTAGCATAGTAGTTCCAATCTCACCTATAGTTCCAATGAAATTCCTATTTGATGGTGGATTTCTCTGTCGCATTTGGACAATGAATGATGGAAAACCAAAAGATTAACGTTAAAATGATGCAAAAACAAATTTCCCATCGAAAACCAATAGTTTTATTTTTAAAAACTATTATTTTTAAAAATTTATGCCTAATATTTAATTTATTATGCATTTAACAAGAATTAGCATATTTATACAAATAAACTTAATACAAAACCCAGCCGGGACTAAAGGTTCTCTGGAAAATAGTATGGAAGGCTGAATAGTGGGGACCTTTAGTCCCGGTTGCTAACTGACCGGGACTAAAGGTTCTCTGGCGATAATTGAATAGTGGGACCTTTAGTCGGTTGCTAACTGACCGGGACTAAAGGTTCTCTGAAAAATATGTCCTCAGCAAAAATTCACCTTTAGTCCCGGCGTGGCACCACCGGGACTAAAGGTTCTCTGAAAATATGTCCCGCGCAAAATTCACCTTTAGTCGGGCCGTGGAACCACGGGACTAAAGGTTCACCTTTAGTCGGTCCGTATTACCACCGGGACTAAAGGTCTTTAGTCCCGGTTGGTAGAAACCGCCGGGACTAAAGGTCCCAAGTACTTAAGCAACGATTTCGTCTTCCATTCTTCCTCCACTTCCCATCGCACGCCTCTCCTCGCCGTCTCCTCGCGCGCCTCTCCCTCGCCGTCTCCTCGCGCGGCGTCTGCCGACCTCGCGCTGCGTCGCCGCGTGGCGTGCTCCCGCCGTCTTCTCCGCGCGACCCGCCCTCTCCCTCGCGCCGCGTCGTCTCCCAGCGTCGCGCGCCCTCCGCCGTCGCCATCATCCGACCGAGGTTTGAAGGCAAACAATATTCTCCCAAATAATGCAAGACTAGCTATTTGAGTTTGCATATGGGCGGCACATTTACTTTCGTTTAATTCCAAAACCGAGAGAGTTGAACTTGGTCTTAGCTCACTGATTCTTGGTTCTCGGTTTCGGTTACTAGCAAGCAAGAAAGAAAGAAAAATAGAAGTAAAACAAAAGTGGTGACCGAACACCATTCAGCTAGCTTGAGCATTGTCCTCTCGAGTTTAGTTGATGTTTTGTGCAATCTTGTGCCCTAGATATCAATTGCAACAAGCTAGCATCTTTCTATAAATTTTACAACATGAGCTATATATTTAGTTTTCACTTATATCTTGTTAGCTCATTCTTTGGTTACATTAACTTACATCATCTTAGTGTGTGTGTTGACACGATTTTATCTGAAATTTAGAATATGAATAAATAATTATGTAAAAAATAATAATATCAAGTAAATAAATTATACTAACGGCTAAAATCCGTCACAACATAAAACAACTGAAAATTGTGAAGTAATTTTCTTAAGCAAAAAATTGCTATGACGTACATGGACTAACTCACATAGTCCAACGGTCAATAATATTCCATCGACAAAAAAACATCGGTGTACCCGAATATTTAAGAATATTTGAAGTACTAGATGGGGCTTGACCTATGTGATGATACATTGGTCATATACGAGCCAAATAGATGCATGCGTGCCTGCACACATGAATTATATGCTTCATGTAGCCCCTCATTAAACCAACAAATTAAAAGAGGATATTAATTAATCAACTAAGCTCTTGGACCAAGACCCACACGAGCTCACATCATAAATAAGGCAGCTCGTGTGCATGAATTAGCGATTGATTAGTTAATTGATTAACTAAAAAGGTTAATTAATTAATTAAGAATGATGGGGCCACACGTCGGTCAAAGCAAATTGCGTCAGGGACCAAAAGATCTTTAGTCGGTTGGTAACACCAAGGGACTAAAAGTCCCCGCCCAACGGATCGGTAGCGAGCTTTGCGGGAGGGACTTTTAGTCGGTTGGTGTTACCAACTCAAGGTAAATTGGTTGTATAAACAACTAGCCTACTAAGTATGTATGTACTAAAAACCATGCATGTTTCTCGGGTGGTAGGGTGCATGAAATTATCGTATGGGCCATATGGCATACTAATAAAAATTTATGGAATGACTATACATTTCAATAATATGTTAGCACATATTTAAAATTTATTTATCAATGTTAGTGTTTGTTATCTTTATCACTCCATAAAATAAGTTGTTTTCACATATAATTGTGTAAAGTAGTCAATTAATTAGAAAGAAAGGCCAACTAATTATATCTGACGTTGAGTACTCATAATGCATGGTTTACTCAGTGCTAACATTTGATCAACTAATAATAACTTAACAATCATTCTTTTACCCTATCTTTAAATACACCACTAACACAAATTTTCTAGATCCACCTCGCTGAGTATTTCAGTTAGACACCAAAAGTCCACCTTGCGATAAAGGTTCGTAGAGTTCAAATTATCCCAAAGCTTACGGGCTAATATGCAAAAACAAAGATCGCGCCTTGGCGATCACGCGAGGTCGGTGAGTAGTAGACCAATTCTCGCGCACTCCGAGAAATCGCCCACGGCCTCCACTCATGAGGGCCGTGAGGCCCACCATCGAGGCCCATAACGTCGGCTTATTTCGCCGTGAGGCCGTTCTTTGAACTCAAGGTGGGTTCCTAAACCCGGCGTATACACTGCATGCAAAACACCTTTGAAATCACATTTGCGGCGTGTGGATATGTGCTTCCTTTCGGAAGAACAATTTTATATTCTTGAATGATAAGTTTTATATTACGGCGATATATTTGCGAAATGGCCGACCGAATGACAACATGGGCGATGCCATCATGGATATTATCAACAATGGCGCCTTACAAGGTGCCCAAGTCGAAAGTGATGACAACAATCAAGAAGTAGATGGCGGAGTCGATGCTTTGCGATTATGAAGATGAGGTCTATCTACAATCTCTTATGTATCTACAATCTCTTATGTATCTACAATCTCTTATGTATCTACAATCTTTGTGTTTCTACATTCGTAGCCCTCTGGATCGACGACAACAACGGGAAGAGTAGAAATGTACGAGGCAGAAGAAGCCGTTGGAGGGTCGGTTCATTCTCTCGAATTCGAGGAGGATCTGAGCAAAGTACTTGGACCACATGCACGAAATTTGTCGCCCACTGTGGGTGCCTTGTAAGGGCAGGATCCCGATCAATGCTCGTGAATGGAAGCAAAAGAAAGAGGCTCCTCATATTAGTTTTGTCTCGATCGTGACAAGGCACTAGTTTGGCAAGATGTCCTTCAACATTTCGCGCTCGATCTGAAGATGAAGCTTTGAAGGAGAGAGTTAGGAGCTGGGCTATGAAGAAGATGGCCACACAATTCAGTGTTGGAAGAAGAAATTGTACAACACATTTATCAAGAAGAACTCGGCGCTTGATTTCAACACTAAGGCCTACGTCAAGTTGAGGCCGTTTTGGGATGAGTTTGTACAGTTCAAGACATCGGAAGAGGGTGAGGCACGGGTGAGAAGGAACCAGCAGAATGCCCGACAAAAGCAATACCACCATCACTTGGGATCGGTGGCTACGAGTGCCATTCCTAAGTGGGAAAGAATGGGCGAGAGATTCTTACCAAGGGATCGAACAGAATCAATCAAGCGGCCTGAGCGCCAAGTATTGGTTTTTGGTCATGGGGAAGCTGGACCTAGAGACCGGAAAGATAGTGTATGGCGCAAAACTCCAAAGAGCAGCAGAAAGATTTGCTTATGCTCGAGGCTTACCGAGTGGCAGTGGCACCGAACAGAGATAAGGATGGTGACATGCATACTGGAGTCTTGAACACGGTGGGCGAACAAGAGGCTATGGGGAGGTGTCGTGGGAGCATGCCTTCCTAAAGACAAAGCCACCTATAGAAGCCGCGAGAGAAAGAAGGACGAGGAGGCGGAGAGCGGATCGCGCAGGATGGAGAAATGGTTCTTGAGTCACGGGAAGTGGCTCGTGAAGCGATCTGTGAAAAAAGCACTTGAAGCCAAAATGAATGAGGAAATCAAAAGGCAAGTGCAGATAGCGATAAGTTCCATCCAAAGGCAAAGCGCATCGGAGCCGGAGTCAACATCGACCCCCTCATCGGTTGAAAAGCGATTGCGCTTCCATAGAGGTGCCGGTGATTCAAGATGACGCAGGCTGCGCTTCCGTGGATGACATCACGATCCTCTCACGACATGTGAGTGCACATTCGGAGGGAATGCCACCGTCATGGTGGCTATCGGTGTTGTATCTCGTATCGACCCTACGAAGACACCAAGATGCCATGGGGCATTAATACCTCTGGATATGCTAGCGTATCGGTGGATAGAGTTGTGAAAGGTTATAGCAATGTGCGTCTTGACATTGAAGGAGGTGATGGGGAGAAGACTTTAGGAGAAGCGGAGAAGACATTCATATGTTGGCGCAAGCGCTATATCATTATTCCTGGGGCGTCACCTCCTCCTCCTCAACAACCTAACCCTAGGTGCGGATGAAAGTGAACGAAACATTTTTCACTAATTATGTATTGGCTTAAATAACGGTTTACTCATACCACGTTGTTTTCACAGTGAGAACCTCCCCAACCTAAGTCCAATTATCCATTCACCACCGGTCACGGTGTTGCGGCGATGACAATGAAGTGGAAGACACGTGCATCCCCGGCCCCATCTCCTCCACGGCGGGATCCAATGCCGCCATCGCCCCATCGCCTCCACGGCGGGCTCCAACGCCGACACCGGTCGCCCATCGCCTCCACGGCGGGCTCCAACGCCGCCATCGCCCCATCGCCTCCACGGCGGGCTCCAACGCCGACACCGCCCGCTCCATCGCCTCCACGGCGGGCTCCAACGCCGACACCGCCCGCATCGCCGCCTCCACGGCGGGCTCCAACGCCGCCACCGCCCCATCGCCTCCACGGCGGGCTCCAACGCCGACACCGCCGGCCCTACGCCAAAGAAGAGGCCCACCCACAAACGGCGGCGCCCCCCCCGCCAAGAAGAAAGCCTCGGGAGAACACCAACTATTTCTAAGGCACGCGAAACTTTCCTATGAGAAGATCGCTGAGGAAATAGATGCTTGATGAAAACAGATGTGGGCGGTTTCTTCGCGAAAGTCAAGGCTAAAAGTGAAGCGGCGAAACCGAGAAGCCGTGCTTCTTCGCACGTCCGAAGTTCTAAGGCAAAGGTGGGCGCTCACCGAAAAAGTTACGTCATGCTCGTAAGGATTCGCCACTATCGGACTATGACCGCACTCTCACCAAGTCAATTGAGGAGGCGAAGAAGAAAGAGAAGAGAGCACGGAAGGGTGTTGCGGCTCGGGGAACAATCACGCAATCGGTGCCCCACTAGTTATTGGGAATGAATATGGTTCAAACACGAGCGTGCTAGAACAGATATCCGGAAGCGTGCATTTGGATCAACTTGATGAATTTTTCGCGAAGCTGGTCTAAGCATTTCCCAAATGCTCGCAGAGCACACATCGAAAGTGCTCGGAAGTTGATCATTGGAAGAAGGAATATGTATATGGCAGAGTCTATACAACCTGAGAAGCTCATGGAACTTGTGACGCAAATGTACTTGTTAAACAAGTGGTACATGGCGGCATGTCGCGAATAAAAGCGGATGACTTTATTTGCGTCAAAATTATAAACCATCATTACTTCCGTGGCGATGACATTATAATGGTTCAGTTTAATGAGTTACACCAGCTATGCCACATGGACGCTCTAGACAAATCTCTCATCAGCTGCTTTTGTCTGTACGTGATTCTTTCTTTTAATAATCTCACTCTAGCATATGTATATGTATAAGTAATTATCCTCACACTAGCTAGCATGTCTATACATATGCAGAGACATGATGAGAGACCTCACACGTAGAAATGACAAGAACATTGGTTTCGTTGATCCATATATCGTATTCAAGGACCCAAACACTCCCACGATCAATGGAGACCTCAAATGGAGAGGAATTTTGGAGGTTCTTGATCAACCAAAAGAACAAAAGATTTATACTCTTCCCCTACAACTTTGGGTGAGTGTTGTTATCGTGTGCACATTTTACTTTACTTACTCAATCCAACATAAAGATATATATGTTGACTCTATAAACAAATGCAGCTTTCACTGGATACTGATTGTCTTCGATCTCTCCGACAGTCATTTGCTAATCTATGACTCGTTGAAAAACCGCAGAACATTACCAAGATATGATAGACATTATCGGGGTAACCCGATCTTTAAATATTTATTCCTGCTCTTTAACTCTGCAATAGTTAATTAACGATCAATTATTGGGCGGGGTTTGGGCTTGGTTCGTTCGGCTACACCGTCCGGATCTGGCGCCACTTCACGATCCACACCATCGGATGTAAGTTGTACTAGCTCCGCGTCTTTACCTTATCATGCTTCACTCACGCGCGGGATAGCGAGTAATCTTTTATATAAATGCGATGGGTTCTCTGGCGACCACCGGGCAACAATTTGTGTGGATACTCGTTTGCGAGTTCCTCATGGTGTATGCAAAAAGAACCCATCTACAGATCTGGAAAATCGTAACAAGTATATATAATAAATCCATTTTATTTATTTGTTGCTATTAAATAAATCTTATGTATATTAATACTTCTTTCGTTTAATGCAAATTGAAGGAGATATGGTTGAAGGCAGTGTTGGATATGGACCGCCTCAAAGGAATTCAAGAGACAATCGCAGGATTTCTTAATGAGCATGTCCTCAAGCCCGGCACCGAGTTCTACTTTAACCCAGATGAACCATTGAAGCCAAACCAGGACGAACATTTGTATGACATTTAAGTGGAGGACAACATTTGTGTTGTAAATACCAAGGATGCATGAATAATTTTGTAAATTTTTTGTGCATATATATATATATATTATACATATATATAGCTCCATAATATATATAGTTTCATACTTTATTTGTGTGTAATAATGTTCCAAACTAAATTATATGTGGCGTATACATATATTAGCAGTGAAGAATCGCATTTGAAAACCTAATGTAATTGTAAAACCAAAATCAATAATGAATTGAAATGGAAACAAAAAGAAAAAAAAACACCTTTAGTCCCGGTTGGTAATACCAACGGGATTAAAAGGCCAGCCCGTGGCCCGATCCGGCGGACCTTTTAGTCGGTTGGTATTACCAACGGGACTAAAAATCGTCGCCTTTAGTCCCGGGCTTGGGACCGGGACTAAGGTGAACATTTAGTCGATTTCTAGTCCGGCTCTATGCGGGACTAGAGGCCCTAGGCCGGGATCAAAAGTCTGATACGTAGTAGATATTGACTCTTAAACATACCACCAACCGTATTGGCCACGTACGGTTGGGGCTTTCAACCTTCCGGTGATGCCTCCGATGACCGAATTTGCAGTTCGCTGTAAATTCTGGTAAAACTGACGCACGCGCAATAGCTCATAACATTGCGGAGGCATAGAGTCTCCTCCAAGTCTATCTTTCTACTGCATCCACACTTGAAGCCGACGAGGAATCTGCCGAATCAGACATCTCCCTCCCTCTGTGAATTGACCAGATTTTAGCTGTTGAAGCTTGCCGAGTTCTTGAGGTGTTGCATCGTGGAAACAGCAGCGTGAGTTCCTGTGGTGTTTCCTAGTTGATTTCTAACGTTTTAGAAAGACTGACGATGGCGGATCATGTGCTTCACTCGTTCTTCTTCTAGAAATTTCGTAGCATCTCTGCTTTCCATTGGCCCTCAATTCTTGAAAAAAAAAACCAAACCCATGACTGGTCTTATTTAAAGTCACAAGAAGACGCGTATCTAGCTGCTTTTTTTTGGTGTGACGTCAGGACTGGGAGCTGACGGTACAACCAAGATGAATTGCCAAAGTAGATTAGCAAAGCACTTTGGAGCTAGTACATATGAGCATGAAATGAGAAATTAGTTGCTCAAGTATTCCTGTGATTGAATATATTTTTGACTATATATTTTATATTCTGGGGTGCGAAAGTCAGCGAACATAGATCAGGAGCTACGTACACCCACGCCCTGATCACTAGGAGTCTAGGAACCCATTTCCAGCCCCTGTACTTGGGCCGTTAATTTCCTCTCTTACGTCAATTTCGTGGTCAATGTTGTATACAACATCTTAAGGTGAGCACAAATATCAGAAAGGTTGTAGACAATCTGGGATTTTTACTCGGAGCCCAGGATTAAAAACCTTTATGCCAAGCCTCGGCCCGTTCTACTAAAAGGAACTTTACGTCAAAAAATAACCATCGTTGCTCTCTCCTAGCTAGCCAGTGCCCAGTAAATATGTCCTTGGTAATAAAACGGTCTAACTAGAAGATGGATAAGAAAATGGCATTCTTAGAACCTTCCATGCTACGACAGTGGCTTTTAAAACATGCTATTGTTTGTTTTTTAAAACTTGTGTGCACCACTAAATCGCATTACAAAGTCTGTAAATCAGTCTAGCCACGTTACTATTGGGTATACTAAAAAGGTTACAACATCTATTTTAGAGGTAAAACGAAAGGACTATACGACTGAGCTTTAGCGAGCTGTGAGCCTGTGACTCGATCTCCATTTAGCTAGAAGCCTGGAACTAGTTACGTACAATGGACTGAGCTAGCTAGCTAACTTGGGTGTCGGAGAATCATTAGACACCACTTGGCTAGCTCAGCTCCTTGTTGAGCCCGTGCTCCTTGTGAGCCAGTGACCCACCAAATAATTAAGTAAATACCACGTGATGCTTCGTAACAAAAAAACTAGCTAGTTAAAAAACCAACATGATTTCGCACAAATGATTACTGCAAAGCTTATAAGCCAAGAACTCACAGTACGTACTTCATCAATATTTGCTTGTTATCATTTTCACCACTAACAATCTAGCAGCCTAATTAACCGTGATGAACTCAAGTGAACTGGCTCTCTTGACCCGGCTCACCTTGGAGTGACTGCTCAAGCTGATCAGATCATTGGTTCTCCGCCTTCACCTGAGACCTTCCCCTTCTCGCCCCATTTTTCTTCCCCAGATGCAGCCCTTCTCCCCTATCTCTTCCCGGCTTCGCCGGCGTCGAGCGGGAGAGGGTAGGGTCCTAACCCCTTGCATCTCTTGTATATTACCTTAGCAATAGCTTCTTCTCTCCCTCCATTGGGCCCTCTCTCTTTCGGTGGTTAGTTCCAGCCAATGTTCAGAATTTCGGCCAAAAATCGGCAATTTCGGTTTTACCGGTGGGGGCCGGTAGAAATACAAACCAGTTCCAAAAAAATTGGTTTGGATGAATTTCGTCCAAACAATGAATTTGGTTGAATCTGCTTTCGAATTTGATTTTTAAATTTAAAATCCGAAAAAATCAAATTTTGATTTGAAAATTCGGCCAAATTTTTTGATTTTCAGCCTTAAATCCCCAGGTAAAAATTTATTCGGTATCCAAAACCTAGTTCGGCACCTTAGTGGCCACGGAGCGGATCCATGGAGCATTGGTGCGCCTCATTAGTCTCGATTTGGCGAGCTTGGGCTTCCCTTCCAAATCCATGCGGATCGGGATGCAGGGATATCAAGTCTCTTCACCGGTAGCTCTTTTTACCTAATCTCGGCACTACTACGAAAAAGCCATCACAGACGGTTGAAGCGTCATCACGAGCGATTTTGAACCGTGCGGAAAAATAGGTTCGTGATAACGGTGGTTATCACGAGCGGTCGATCGCAAATGCGTGATATGAATATCACGAGCGGTTTTATCAATAACCGTGCAGCGAAGACGAGTATCATGAGCGGTTATTGTCACAAAGCGTGCGTGAAGTCGAATATCACGAGCGGTTCTATGTAAAACCGTGCGTGATACTCTATCTTCCAGAGGCGGTTATTTATACAAACCGTCGTGAAGTCGATTATCGCGAGCGGTTCGTTGTTAAAACCGCTGTGATACTGCGAGTTCCTGAGGCGTTTTTACTTAGAACGTTTGTGATACTGCGAGTTCCGAGCGTTTTTACTTAGAACCGTGCGTGATACTGCGAGTTCCGAGCGTTTTTACTAGGAACCGTGCGTGATACTCTATCTTCACGCATTGTTTTTATAAAACCGTGCGTGATAGTTCATTAAACTAACTACATTTTCACGATTTTTGGCTAGCCTCGGGAATTGCTAGTCATGCCCTCGAAAACAAGCATACAAAAACAGATACATCACGGATAATCAATTGTCGACAAACTGAATCGATCATTACTCAAAATAAATTACAAAAGATCACATTTGTTCAAGTATTGTTACAAAATAAATTGGATTACAATTGAGTCAATTGTTTGCGGTGGTTGAGAAGTGCCGGCGGTGATGCGCTCGGTCGGTGTGAGTGAAATTCTCGGTGTCATAATTATCTACGATATGATAAAGTCGTGAGCTTCCCTCGAATGTCCTTGATCTCATTATCAACGAGTCCATCTAATTCTATATTCAAGCCACAATAAGCTAGCAAGAGTAATGTGTTATGCATATATATTTAATTTTATAATTAGAAAATAATTATTTGGAGATTCACAAACATCGGGATCCTTCTTCCTAGCTCTAATGATTCGGTCCATATGATGGCAAGCGTAAATTGCACATAACTCATCATTTTTTTCTTGTTTGCTTTGCAAAAATAGAATTACATATATCGATTCGAGATGCGTTATTATGAAGTAGGATATAGGATTATCGTATTATAGCGCGTGCAGGAAATTTTGTCTGTGTGTTAGTTGGCGCTCTTTCCATCGTATATTCCTTTGTTGGCAACAT
The DNA here is from genome assembly GCA_036346255.1 of Ampelocalamus luodianensis. Classification (NCBI taxonomy): domain Eukaryota; kingdom Viridiplantae; phylum Streptophyta; class Magnoliopsida; order Poales; family Poaceae; genus Ampelocalamus; species Ampelocalamus luodianensis. Next base: position 50,573,825 of record CM070622.1, on the reverse strand, counting down.
AGTCGATGAGCGACCTACATGATTCCAAAAATTATCCTCGACCATTTCAAACTAATGAAGACTAAAATAGAGTTATGTATGAAGGAAATGAGCATACACATGAGTATTCCTCCTAGAATCTTGAAGTCATGGTTGTTGCGGATTAGGAATCAAGGTATATCACATGGTTCCTCTTTGGTATGATGACTAAAAGGATCGATGGTACCTACTCATGTATGTCACTATAGTCATTAAACACGAGTTCGTCTTTGCGTATAAAGTAGAGCAAGTAGTGACACTTACCCACTGGTTGTAGGGCACCACGATGTACTTAGTGTTCTGGCGAAGCAATATGCGTGTTATGTATTTCTCGGCGAAGGGCGAGTGCATTTGGATGGTTTGCAATGATACCACATGTGGGTCGAAACCCACAGGTTCTTTCGATACTGGACATTTTCATCATGTATCGTACATAAGAAATGAGTTGTGATATTTATCGGTATTACGTGAATGTAGAACTTGATTGTATGCACTTACGATGTCAACATCGTAGAAGCGGCGTCAAGGCCAGCGAGGTTGAATAGGTCATATAGGTCGTTGAAGCCCACGGCGAAGTGGTTCGTCCCATTGAAGAAATGCTTATCCTCGTATCGCGGTGATTCGATATCACACCCTCCTTTTGGGTCCTATCCAAGTACCGGGCATGCAAAGCGACAAGCATATCGGCCACGCCCTAATCTGCGGGGAGCACAGCGGTTTTCAGAGGATGTACTTCGCGGATATTCGACTGCTGCCGGACTTGAGGGGCGCCGATTTGGTCTTAAGCATTGTAGCGTCTTCTTGCGAGGCGACTCGGGACCGATCACGGTGACACGCTTTTCTTGTTCATTCGATGTCTTCTCCAAGGGAACCGAAAGGTGGCGATACGAGGCGAAATATGAGGTGGAGTCATGGAGGGTCCGTTGGAGAGGAATGGTCGTGTTGAGATTGCGGCCTTCTTTGGGTCAGGGCGATGTCCTTCTTGGGCCTTTGGATAAGCGCGCACGGCATCCCTAGTGTTGTGATCTCTTCGTTGGGCGAATCTCGGTAGGCGGCCATGAAATGTTCATGTACCGTGTCCACCTCCACCACTGGCGTAACCTGCGCCACTGGACACCGTCTTTGCTGCCCTTCACGGTATGGATGCACCATCCCCGCGGCCTCAATAGAAATGGACCCAACTAACCTCACTACGAGCTTGCGGGCCGTCGGCTCCTACAAAGCGATCGCAATTAGCTAAAGTGTCCTATAGGTCTATCTTTCTGCATTCCATACATGTACATTACCTTGATCTCGTCTATCGGTAATTGGACATCGTCATGTCGAGAATTATGCGTGGGCGCGACGCTACTCGATGTCGGCGGGGCGGCTCCCAAATTAACGAGGCGGCTTGCATCGCTGCTGGCGAGAGTTGATTCAATTGATCTGCAATGCCGCGACTTTCCTTCAAAATGGTCGATCATGCATGCGAACCGGTCCTCACGCTCGGCCTTAGATCTCTTCCTACTCACAGCACGTGCGATGTCGTCACGAATCCATGACTCCATGGTACGGTAACCCCAAGACCTTGCGTGCGACCGGGTGTTCCTTGTTTCCCGGGCCGTAGAGAGTATATCCTTCTCCTGTCTACATGGAAGGAGCCTTGGGAAGTTTGGGCGGACAATTCACGCTGCAAGAAGTCATCATGTTATTGTAGACACTATGAAGTTATATATGGAGTTATTAACTAGGTAGTTCGACATACTTACCAAGCGTTGAGACACTTCCTCGTCTCAGGGTTTGTGAAAGAGATGCTTCGAAGGCGAGACTTTTGCCTCGCTTTTAACGAGGCTAGGGCGGGTGCGTGACATCGGAAGCGCGTTGTCCTCGCGCCGCCCATTCATCATATTTTCCTGCGTATCAGCGGTGCGAGTGCAATGCGGATGAGTGTTTCGTGTGCGAGAGCTTTGTGTGCCGCACTTTGCTCGTTAAATTCGGCGTCGTCTTCATAGCAACAAAGGCGTCCCATGTTTCTGCGTCAAGAATCGTACGCGAAGGCGTCGACCGTGTTCACGCGTGCCGTGACAAGAATGCTCTTGAGCGACCTCCACGATTTATCGATCGTGAGCATCGCCGTCCGTTCCACGCGTGCCATGTCGCTGCGGGATAGTGAACTTTTGTAATAGTTACATCCACAGCGCCTCTCGCTTCTTCGTCATATCCTTCCACCTTGGTGTGGTGATGGGGACCGTTGCCTTGCAAGTATCCCGCACATGGTCAGGAATCTCGCCACGAGCTCTTGGGACGCAGAGGGACCCCAAGCGACTAACCTCGTAATGACGATCGGCCACGGGCATCTTCGATTCTCCTCGCCATCTCGCTTCGTGTCATTGTAAATGCTGCGGCGGCGCGGGGAAGATGGTGCCTCGCCATCTAAACACTTGCTATCTATATAATTAGTTTGAGATATATTACTACCGGGCCGGGGCGAGGGTTAAAATATATATAGTATGCGTATGAATGGTGATTGGCTAGGACATAAATATTTAGCTTCGATCCACCACAGAGTGTATCCAAATTTGGAATGTACAACAAATTGCTCATACGAGGAATTGTTTCCTAGCTCAGTGAGAGGCACTGAATTGTGCTCACAGTGCCATTTCTATTGAAATACCTTAAAATATGTTTTATTTTGACGAACAAGAAGCGAGACACTGATATTTATTTGATACTTTTAAGTACACGGTGGACACATGACCCCAACAAACACACATAGGCGGTGGTAGCTACTTCAATTATAGAGCTCAAAAGATGAATTAATTATTGAAAGAATTATCGAATATGGCTATGAACATCACGAGCAAAACCCGAATCACTCATTTCTTTGCAATATCTTCGAGCTAGTCTCAAATATCAATCTCAATCACGGATCAAAACAACTAGCACAAAGTGTATATATATGCAAAGAGGCAGAGCACGTTAAGTCGCAATACTCACAACGGCGCAAAGTGTCCATGTATGTCATATCTAAAATTTTCATACAACAAATATCATTAGACATAGCTGCCCATGTCCACTCTAGCGACAATGAAGATCCTAGATGGTAGGAAACAAAGTAATGGCTCAACCAAGATCACTCTTCTCATAAGAATCCAACCACTCTTCTCAACAACCGGTCACACCGAACCACCAACCAATTTGCCCACATCGGGAATTAGGAAGCAGCGCAAGCGACCTCAAATTAATGGAATAAGCGGAGCAGCGCCCGGCTCAAGCGATTAGCAATGTAGCGATGGCTCCACTAATAGTAGCAACCACGGCACAACCCAAACATTCACGCGAACTAATTAATCCATTCATCTCACCGTGTAGAAGCAGGAATTAGCAAACAATTCTTTTAGGAAAAAATATATATAGTAGAAGCTGAGTAAGCGAGATGTCAAGCAAAGCAATCGGAACCACTCAACTACACCGCCGCATGCTCGTTGTCTATAGTCCAAGTCCCGGATATTGAACCTCAGTTCAAATGGTAACTTGATTGAGATAAGTAATGAGACCAATTCATGCATCTCGATGAAACATATGTGCTCTCATTCGATGAGGTATTGATTGCTATCAAACCACATGCCATTTTCACACACGGAAGGGAGTAACAAAAATGAACACATCTGGCGCGAGGCGGAGCGCCGAGGGTCGGGGCAGCAGCCTTGGTCGGGCGGCGCCGGAGTCGGGAGGGCTTGGCGCGATCGGGAGCAGCGGCGAGTCGGGGCAGCGCCGAGGTCGGGCGGCGCCTAGGTCGGGCGCCGAGTCGGGAAGCGGCGCGGTCGGGAGGCGCCGAGTCGGGCGGCGGCAGCGGTCGGGCGGCGATGTCGAGTCGGGCGGCGGTGAGCAGGAGCCTAGAGGAGGCAAAGGAGCGCGCGATAAACTGAGTGGTGCGGCGAGAGAAAGGGCGAGTGAGAAAACCCTAGCGGTTCCCACCTTATAAGGCGCTATCACGAGCGGTTCTTTACTAAAACCGTCTTTGATAATTAATCATAAACGGCTCTATCTACTAGCAAATGCGTGATATGTTCCATATCACGAGGCAGCGTATTTAAACCATCGTGTGGTGGAATATCACGAGCGGTTTGTGTCTAGAAAATCGTGTTGTGGGATATCACTGAGCGGTTATTAAATACAACCAATGCGAGATAATCTCATATCACAAGCGGTTCTATATTAGAAGCATGCGTGATTCATTATCCCAGATGGTTATATAATAGAACCAAATGCGTGATAGCTCAGAACAATTATCAATTACAATGAACACCGTGACAATGAACATCAATATCCACATATATGAGAGATGACAAAACACAGTGACAAGTATATATGAAGACAAGCTCATAACACATTTTACTTAAAAACCAATTGTCGATTCGATGAGCGTCCACATTGACATCAATATCAAAATATATGAGAGATTACAAGTCCATAACACATGATGTTATAGAATAAATTAATTACAATGGATTAAAATCTTAATTAAAATATAGCCCTTCATGATGATCGCGCGCATATAGCTAGCTTCCTCACTGGGTTCTTCGTCGAGCGATGCCATCTCAGAAAGGAGGCAACAAATCAAATTGATTGTATTCTTCCTTGTCACTACATTCTCAACTCCGACAATCCTTCTTTTCCATGAAGAACTACGTGGCGTTTCTTATTTTGGGTCGGTTACATAGAATACTTGAACAACTTGATTAGCGATGACGAATGGTTCGTCTTTGTATCCGACACGTTCAAGGTCCACGGTAGTGACGCCGTGCATTTGTCAACCTTCACTGTGGGAGATGGACCCAACGGCACCGAAATAGGGGATCTTGAAAAGCACGTAGTCGAGCTCCCATATCTCCTCTATTTGCCCATAATCACGAGCTCCTCGACCCATCGATCTTGAATGCATCTATCACGGACACGCTGTTACGGGTGTGCTCTTCCTATCCCGAGTATCGTATAAAATGTGTACCCATTTATGTCATATCCTTGCCATGTGACAATTGTAAATTGTGGCCCTTGTGCCAACCATAGCAATGTATCATCACTTGATGACCTCCCGATGATTCGCACCTTTAACCATCCGTTGAACCAAGCGGTTGTGCTCTCTCATGATCCAAACCTCCGACCGGTTTGGATTACGTTGGCGTACCATGTCTTTGTGCTCGTCGATGTGCGGGACACCGGTCATGTGTTGCAAGACCATGAAATGGGCTTGAGCGTATGTATCGGATCGGAGTGATTGATTTCCTTCCGATGGTCCCGATACCATCAAGTCTCCCTCATGGCGAAAGAGGCACACCTATCGGATCCACGAGCCATATAGTCGGCGCGAACTCAATGACCTCTTCGTTGCATAACCTTCGATGATCTTCGCCTGCGGTCGAGATTGATTCCGTCGTAGGACTTGAGAATTCCATGTACCTCTCGAGCGGGTACATATAACGTAGGAACACGGGGCCGCATATCTTTATCTCTTTCACAAGGTGAACAATGAGATGGACCATGATATCGAAAAATGACGGGAAATACATCTCAAGATGACATAGAGTCGTCACCACCTCGGCTGTAGAGCATCTAGTCCTTGGGGATCGATGACCTTACGAGCAATTGAGTTGAAGAAATAACACGACCTCAAGATTACTACTCGGACCTTGTTGGCAAGATACTCCTAATTGTAACAGGAAGCATTTGTGTCATCGGCACATGACAATCATGCGACTTCATACCAATTAATTTCAAATCTTGCATAGAAACAAGTTTCTTAATGTTAGCGAGTAACCAGACGGGACTTTCACACCATGCAAGCTCGCACGATTCATATCTCTCGGCCTTGGGCGAGTGTAGCAAGCGGGGGGAATGCGTTCGTCTATATCGATCTCTTGCGGTGCTAACTCGGTCCTTATGTTCATATCGACCAAGTCTCTCCGTGCGTTAACACTATCCTTTGTTTTGCCACTAATGTTGATGAAGAGACCAATCAAGCTATCACATACATTATTCTCCACATGCATGGCGTCGATCGATGGCGAACTTCTAAGTGCTCCCAACAAGGCAAGTCCCAAAATTGACCGCTTCTTCGGATGTTCTTACGACGGGTTCTTAATTGGCGTCCCTTCCCAAGCACAACATCGATATCCTTAACCATATCATAGACATCTTTCCTCTAAAAGCCCTTGGAGCTGAACCGTCCTCCTTATTTCCGTCGAATTGTTTTTCATCTTCGGTATGGGTGACTCTGAGGAAGGAACCTACGGTGCAGCGTATACAGTTTTGCGTGAGTTGTTTAGCCATATACTCTCGTAGCATCTAAGCGATGCGGACAAGCTTTGGCTCCTTTGTGCATGGCTTGACAGTTACCAGGCGGGAAAATCATTGATGGTGCGAGAACAACATGGCGTGTAAAGTGAAGTTCTCTCGTTTATCGCATCCCATACCTGCACCCTTCGTTCCACAGTGTCACAAGATCTTCCGGCAATGGTGCTAGGTACACATCAATATCATTCCCGAGTTGTTTGGCCCTTGGATAAGTAGTGACATCAAAATGTACTTCCGCTTCATACCTGACCAAGGAGGAAGGTTGTACATGCATAGATTCACGAGGCAGTGCTATGTCATTGCTCATGTTACAGAAAGGATTCATTCCATCGTACTCGGCCCTAACCTTATGTTCCTTGGTTACGCACGAACTCTTGAACCTCCGATCGAAGTTTCTCCACCGAGAGAATCGGCAGGTGTCTTAGCTTTCCATCTTTCTTACGGTCCTCTCGGTGCCAACGCACCAATCTTGCCTCTTTTGAGTTCGCAAATAAGCGCTTCAAGCGTGGGATCACGGTGAGATACCACAACATCTTAGCGAAGTCCTTGCTTCAACCTAGAAGTATTCGGCGCTTGTATCGGGATGCTTTGCACAGGACATATATGCATGTGCGCATACTCTTTACGATAGAGATACAATCGTTCGGACATGCATGTATTCTTTCTACTTCCATTCCCAATGGACAAAGAACCTTCTTTGCTTGGTAGGTGGTGTTAGGCAACACGTTTCCCTCGGAAGAATGTCCGCTAGGAGACCTAACTGCGCCGTGAAACTCTTATCGGACCAACCATTGCTTGCTTTTAATTTAAGCGGTTCAATCACGGTTGACAACCTTGTATATTCGGCTTGCGGCCGGGAACAAAGGTCTCACCGAGTCCTCCATTAAGCGCTAGAATTTACAAAACTCTCTCTCTTGTAGTTCTCTTACGCATCGCGTAGCATCTGATCAGTTGTCATCGTGTGACCTATCCTCATCAAAAGCACAGTCTACATCCGCATATCGTTGACATCGGCATATCGTTGACTTCCTCGGCGATGTCGTTATTACTAACTTACGCCGCTCTTCACCGTGGTGGTCCAACATGTATACCCTTTTTGAAACCCCTTGAATCAAGTGTGCTTCTATCTGCGCCGAGTTGGTAAACATCTTGATTATCGCAATCAATGCATGGACGGTACATATATTTTATCCCCTTTTCAACATATCACCTTTCGCGGCTCTTCTAAAAGCAACCACGCCATTAATGTACTCTTGACTCACACGGTTCACACCATTCATCAGTTTCGGTCCATCTCGCTACATGTAACAAAATATATAGTGTCAAATTAGATTAATAAAATCTCTCTCAACCGCTCTCTCTCTCCATTTCCTTCCCCCTCACAGAAACTTTAATATTATTCCAACTACCAAATGAAAAATATTATTCTATTCCCTTACATCGGATACAAAAGTTTACTCCCACTTCGACTCTTATACACGCGATGCTTAGCATATTCTACCATATCTCGATTGGGTTATAAAGAATGTTACCCTCGGAGCTCATGACGAAAATACCAAATCGATCTATTCCGATTCTTGTCTCCTCCCTTTCTCCTCTCCTTCTCCCTCCCTTTCTCCTCTCTTTCTCTTCTCCTTCCCTTTCTCCTCTCCTTCTCCCTCCTTTCTCCTCTCCTTCTCCTCCCCTCTCTCTCTGTAGTAGTATGATGGGTTTTTATCCGGGTGGCGGCTCAAATGGGAATAGGCGGGGTACTCAAGGTATTTATAGCGCGAGGATATCTGAGACGGTTCCAAATATGAAGCATGCGTGATAGGCATATATCACGAGCGGTTTATATACAAAAGCGTCGTGATATGTCACTGACGATGCTCTTTATCAACAAATGCGTGATACGGAGGATTATCGCAGAGCGGTTTATATACAAAACCGTCATCGTGACATATCCTGACGGCTCTATTAATAAACAAATGCGTGATATGAAGATTATCATGAGCGGTTTATATCTGACGAAATGTCAGGAAATATCACAGCGCTCTATTTATAAGCGATGCGTGATGTGGGGATTATCACGAGCGGTTTATAAATAGAGCGCTTTGTGATATTTCCTGACGATTACGTATATAAACCGTGCGTGATAATCATATATCACGAGCGGTTACTAGTAATAACCGTGCGTGATAGGCCGGCAAAGCAAATCTTTGCGCGCCAGACCCAACGAGGCGGATTCAAATTAACCCGTCTGTGATGGGGTGTCTTCTATAGCCTGTTTTGTAGTAGTGCGGTGACCAACACACTCCCAAGCTATCTCTGATCGTCAGCATGGTCTGGACCACGGTTTGGGTAATCGGTTTCGAAAATTTACCAGAGGTCACGGGCAGGACCGGTTTGGCCGAAAATTGGAATTCAAATCAAAATTTAGATTTTTCAAAGTTAAAACGGAAATGGCTAAAAAATAGTACCGTTTCTTCGGTTCGAACCAAAGGCCTGGATTCCAAGTCCACTACACTATAACCAGCAGGTTGCATGCATACATGTGCTAAGATATGGTTACAAATTTCTTTTATATTGTGAAAAAATCATCTGAAACTGATTTTTTTTTCAGTTTTGAATTTTACCGGGGGTAGCCGGTAGAACCGATTTTCCCTGTTTTTGGTCGGTTTTTGGCCAGTTACCCAAACCCTGGTCTGGACGTCGTCCGCTGCCATCTCCTTGGCGCTGGTGTACATACTCGGCACAGCTCTTGCTTGTGAGATACGCGGATCTTGTCAGCGAGTCCCCTTTACTATCCTTCCCGTTGTGGCTTTAAGAGCTTTGTCTCGGTTGTAACATCCCCATTTTCAACTTGTGTTTGAAATGTAAGAAAATGAGTAGAAATTAAAACTTTTTCTTACATCATGGGTTTCCTGTGTGTATTAAACAATTATTGCACGGTATGGAAATACAAAGTCACAAGTCCATTGATCATCTCTGGAAATATTTTTCCTAAGTTCTTGGGTTGATCGTGACCCCTCTGAAAAATTTCACAATTTTGAGAAATTGTTTGAAGAGTTTTATGGGTCGATCAAACTTGCTTGACTTGTAGTCAAACCTAGCTCTAAGCATTGAATAATTTACGGAGAAAATGCTCGGCACAAAAACCTCTAAAAATTTTATACAAGGTCCAACTCAAGGTTAGCAAGCTCTTGTCAAAATTTCATAGAATTTGGAGCTAGTTTGCTAGCTCTAAAGTCCCTTCAAGATCCCGGTTCAAAATAAACCTAAACCTGTGTCCGACCTCCGGTCTTGGTCGCACTGAGCCGCTTGAGCCGTGTCGGGCTCGGGCAGTGGGCACAGTGGTGCGGGCGTTGGATTTTAAATCCGGCGCTCAAAGACCTCCTCGGGTTTTGTAAAGGACCTCCCACCCCACGACCTCCTCGGGTTCTTTTACGAAGACAACCTCGAGGACCTCCCGGGACCTCCTTTGCACCTTTGCAAAGACCACCCTGGCGACCTCCTCGGACCTCCACGACCACCCCTAGCACTTGGGTGATCATGAGCCGCCCATCTTGGATCCGTGGCTCGGACCTCCCGAGTGTTAGGACCTCTAATACTTTGCCAAAAATCGAGCCCTTGGATTTCAATCCCGACTCACGACCTCCTGGTGGAGCTCGGCTGATTTAGCCGTTGAGTTCATTTGACCAGTTCTTCCTATTTCTCTCAGCATCGGGTGGGCACAGGCATTATCAATTTTTGTGCGTGGCGATGGGAGCAGTGCCTTGTCAACTCTAGGGTGACAAGCGGCTATGTCTTGCCAACATTAAATGTCTGGCGACACCTTTTTGCTCAAAAGTCACCACGACACTGCTCCCATCATGTCATTGATGCCTAGCTCAGTGCACCGGGTGGGTGTGACCACTGTTTCCATTTTGGCTCTTGGCTATATATTGAGCCGAGCTTCTCCTTAAGCTTCTTTGGATCCATTCTTGCACCCCTAGTTTCTTTCTGCTCTTGTGCTCAAGTCACCCAAAGCCTCTGCCACCATTGCTAAACCTTGGAGCTCTCCGGCGACCTCAGAGCTCAGTGGTTCATTATTGCGATTGTTGGCTGTCGTTTGTTCTCTTGGTCACCTCGAATCTCCTAAATTGCTTTGTTTAAACCTTCACAGAGGTTGACAAAGAGGAGCTTCTTTGTTCGTGGCGGGAGCCGTCTTCTTCACCTCCAGCGACCTCCACCGTCACGGAGCTCCTGCGACCATTCTTGGACCTCCTTCATTCCCGAGTTAGTGCCTTAGTGTTGAAAGCCGGTCATTTTGAGCCTCGGTAGCTTTTCGTTTTGGCCGTGTTTGCCTCGTGCGCCATCTCGGTGGCCGCCGGTGGGCGTGTTTTAGGGGTAGCTTTGGCTCCTGTGAGGTTCCTCGCTATTTAGAACCTAGCCGTGCGTTTGGTTCTCGCCGGCGAAGACCACATCGCGCGGTGAGCTAAAAACCGTAGTCATGTTGTTGTCGTGCCTTACTCGTGCGTGTATTGTAATCTAATGACTAGCATTTAAGTTGTCCGCGAGTCCAATCATTAGTAGTTAATGTCGTTCCTGTCGGCAGCCGTAGGTGTCATTATGGCCCAGGACCTCCCCGAGTTCTTCGCAGCCGTGTAGGACCTCCCGGTTGTGGTTTTAGCTGTCCACTACCTCTTCATTGTCGATCTAGACCGTTGTTGATCCTCGTGTGTGAAGTCTTTAAGTTCCAGGACCTCCCCGCCGAAATCCTGGCCGTTAAAGACCTCCGTAGGTTAAATCCCAGCGGCTAGGATCACCCTCCTCCTTGGGGTCCTCTTTGCAAAAGACCTCCTTGAGGTCCTCTCGTGCGAAAGGTCACCCCGGTCGTTTTTGTCAAAACCGCCCTCTCGGACCTCCTTGGGGTCCTCTTTGCAAAAAGTCCTTCCTTAGTCGTTTTCTAAAAACCACCCCTGAGCCACCCCACCAAGGTCCTCTTTTGCAAAAGACCACCCCTGGTCTTTTGTAAAGAGAACCTTCAAAACTACCTTTAGGGTCCTCTTTGCAAAAGACCACCTCACGGCCCTTTGTGAAGAAGTCGTAGGACCTCCCTCCGCTCGATCTGGACCGTTCATGACCTTCCCACGGAGATCTGAACCGTCCCGACCTCCCTCACTTCATCATAGCCGTTCAGGACCTCCTCCTGGAGATCTTGACCGTATAGGACCTCCCTACCAGCTCTGGACCGTTAGATTTAGATCTAATGGGCTAGACCTCTTCAGTCTATTTGCAACTCTACCGTTTTGATTCTCTCTTTATCGTTCGTCTTTAGATCTACGGCTCGGATCTGGAGAACATTCGGACCCCTCCGGATGCAATCTTGATCTAGGCCGTCCATCTCAAGATCCAAGGCCCAGATTCGTTGAGGCGCTCGGATGGACCGAACATCCCATCTCACGTGGGCCATTGGATCTAAATCCATCGGTGGAGTCATTGCGCGATTAAGACCTCCTCGGGAGATCTTAGCCGTCAAAGACCTCCCTCCTTCCGATCTCGCCGCCCAGACCTTTTTCCGTGGATTTAACCCTAGGACCTCCTAAGGAGGTCGGGACCGTCGAATCTTGATCTAACGATCCGACCACCTTTAAGCGCGAGGACCTCCTCCGTGTGCTTGTGCGTGCACTAGTCGTAACCGTTGGATTCAATATCGATGGCTAAGACCTCCCTAAGCGCGATGAGGTCTTTGCGCCCGGGAGCTCGTGCGGGTTTTAGAATGCGAGATCGTGAGCCGTGCGATCTTTGATCAACGCCCACGACCTCCCAGTTTTATTGGTTTTCGATTTAGTTCCAAGAGCTTTTATTTGCACATATTAATTGTTTTAAACTTCAAAATTGCATATCTTTTTCTCTGTAGCTCCAAATTTAACAAACTAAAGTTCTATAAAAGCATCTGTTAAAGTACTTTAGCTTAGTATAGGTTTCTGATAGTCTTTAATACTGAAATTAATCATGTCTTAGATTTATAACTTAGAAAAATCATAACTAAATCATTTTAATTCCAAATGACCTGAAATTTTATATGGGTTACCACTATACCAGTGGGTAGCTACCATAAAAATTTCGGCTTCAAATCTTTCTAGAAAATATTTTTGCTACAGTGCTAATTATGGTAGAAAATAGGTTTTTAGAGTATCTTTGCACCACAAATCCAAATTAGGTTTTTTCAGTTCCTATGTCTAGGTATATTCGTATTCTACCTTGTGTATAATTTTAAATCGCATTTGGATAATTTTGCTTGCTCTTTTGTTTAAGTGTTGCTCGTCTTATTGGTTGTTTTAGCTCTTTCGCTTAGGATTCGATATTTGCGGTAACCCGAGAACGACCCTCCGCAACAAATTGAGCAGCGACAAGCGAACAAGCAGTTTGATCATTTCCCATTCAATCCCATTACTTTTAAAGTCTAATATTTTGTTTAACTTCTATGTATGCATTGCTATTTTGTTGTTAAATTGATTAGTTAGACCTCTAGTTGCATAATCTGTAGGTAAATAATTATCCTCTACTACAGAGCCTAGGTTATTTCTGTGATTAGAGTTATTTGGATGAGCTCTTGTCACTTAGTAGATTCGGATAAACATTGCTTAGCCATGCCTAGTATCGGTAGTATTGGGCGATCATCGACTTAGTCGGTGATCTTGATCACACAATTGCTATTATTATTCCATTATGTCCAACCCTTGTGTTTTACCATTTTGCAAATCAAAAGCGAAAACAAAATTATATCTTGGCTTGGGCACAATGGTATGTTGGGCGATCTGTTGGGTGTGATTGGAATGGTGCCTAAGTCCCTAAGGACCGAGTTACTTGTGCCATTGATCCAAGCAATTGTGCGTGCTAACACACGAGGGGATATGGAACCTCTCTTGACTAAGTACTTTGGGAGGTGTTAATTATGAGCTGGTTGGTGGGTGTGTTCTTGTGTGTGGTGTTTGGAGGGGAGCATTGGCAGACCGGTTAGGCTGTCTAATGTGTCTTTCTCCCGTGGGTTGCGGCTCTTAATTAGCATCGTCCATTGGAAAGCGTCTTGTTAGACTTAGCCATGCCTGCATACCAAAGGAAGTGTGCTAACCGTGGCTGGTGGAAAGGCGGTCTATCGTGTGGGTACATTGGTACACCCCTGCAGGGTTAAAACTATTCGAATAGCCTCGTCCTAGGTTATGGACACGCTTGGTTATTTCCCACAAGAACTAGACTACAACCTTTTAAAAACTTAAACTTGACATGGGTGGTATGAAGGGGTACTTCATACTATTGTTGTGGTGACTATGGGTTAGTCACTTCTAGGTTGGTGTTGTTCTATATCTATTGTTATTATTGTCTCTCTTTTATTTGAACAATAAAGGTTAATTGCAAACTTGCTTTGAATCTATTACCCTATTGCAAATGAAAACTTGCTTTGTGCTTAAAATAAGTCCAGAGCCTCATCCACTTAAATAAAGCTTGCATGTAGTTAATTATAGTTCTGTTATCTCACACGTCAGTCTTGCAGTACAAAAACAAGTTTTGTACTCATACGCTTGCTTAATATTAATTGTTGCAGAGGAAGAAGGTGAGCCCCAAGGGCCTCACTTTTGTGAGTGTGTGTTGTATTTGTTTGGGACGATTAGCTTGGCGGTCGGTTGGTTGCCTTGTGGGTAAAGGCACACCGATTGGCTTTTGTTTATTGCCATCTTATGGCCCTTTTGCTTCCGGTGTTTAAGTTAGTAGCTTATGTGTTATTTGGCAGTCGGCCTCTCTTTGTAATAACTCTCTTTATATTATCTATGTCTCTCGGTTGTGCTTTTGCTTGGCTCTATGTGTATGAATGGAATTGATGCATGATTTTGTAGCGGGTGTGTATGCATTTCAGGAAGTATACATATCTCGAGACTTGGTTTATTTGATTTGTACTGTTAGGACCAAGTGGATGGTTAAACAGTACAAGCCGAATAAACCGGGGTCCTCACATCGGTCTTTGCCACCATGTCGCCTCTCTCCAGCCGTTGTGGTCTCCTCTAGACCTGTTCATACACCATACTAGGCTGTGCCTGAAAAAGCCCGATGTTACAATACAAAGCCCCTCCGGCCCAAAAACTACACATTTCCTCAGCCCAAGCCTAAAACCCAGGCCCAAAAGTCCACAAGGTGAATATGTGATGCAAGTTCATCATATGACACAACATCGATTCTAGTTCCAAGTTTCCAACTATGTAAATATGTGATACAAGATAAATATGTAAATAAACATACATCAAACATCACATTACAATACGTGAAAGGTGTCACAAATTATTAGAGGAATGTAAATATGCAATACAATCATCCAAGTGTAACTTCATAATTCGTAGAGATGCATTCAAATTTAAGAACAAGTACATGTAGCCATCCATGGAGGTAACATAGTAACATGCATCATGCATGCGCGTCTAATGGAAAAGAAATCAAGAGCAAAGCTCCAAGTTCGATTTACTACCTCGGACCAAGTTCCAAACTTCGGATGTCCTACAACATAATTAAAGAGGATAAACAATGATTAATTAATACACATGAGCAGAAGGTAAAAATGGCAGAGAATATAATTTTAGCTTGCTTGTCATTACATTCGAACCATAAGAGTTCATTAACATTACTTGATTTTAGTAGCGCTGAAGTGTTAGAAGATGCTACAAAACAAAAGAACAATGGAAGATATATTAATATACATAAGGAAAGCGAGTGCCTTTCATCAACTCGGAAAAAAACAATAGCTATGCCTTGATCAATTACCTTCATGCATCCTCACACGATGCCAATCCTAGAGACACATTAGAACTTCTACAGTTTTTGGCTTAAGTGAACTTCCTGAGGGGCTTATGATTTTACAGCCTATGCTATTGAACATCACGAGCCATTGAAGCTGGCTCGGGATATCGCATAGATGACTTGCTCCAAAATTCCAAAACATCAAGTTTTCATTCAAGCGCTAGTTGGTTCATCCAAGTAAAGATCCAATTGTGACTTCTCTTCATGTGTCTGACGAGTTGTCAAGTATTGATCATAATCATTGAACAAATCTACGGGACCTTCACTTCTATTTCGACCAGCTACATCGAATGAACTTGAATCAATAGTACAACCACGGTATCCCTCAAATAGATTTTGCAAGGTACATCTCACTTCATCAATACTGATGAACCATGAAGGTCCTGTTCAAGCCCGATCTTTCGATGAGAAGATAAGTTTGGTAGTAGTCACTCAACTCTCACGATCCTGGATATGAACTCTCAAGGCTCGAAACTACGCAATCGTTGAAGTGCTCGATAAGTCGTTGTCAACCTTGCACAAATACCCGGATGACCTGATCACGAAGATCAATTCCTACATACACCAAAAAAGCACGCAAGAACAAGATAAATAGCAATCTAAAATTGTGAATAGGAATTAAGATTATATTGATAAGTGGGGTTCCGAAGAACAATGTTGCTGTTGATCTCGCCGAACAAGAGGACAAAGTATAAAGTAGCAAAGCTAAACTTCAATCAATAAAATCTAAAGAACTAAAGGGGATAGCGGCCACTATGTATAGGAGAAGGAAGGGCAGTGTGGGTAGTGTTCACATGTGAATAGTGCCACATGAACATTACCACAAACCCTAGGTGGCTGGCCATATGGGCCAAATCAGCCCATTCATTACAAAGCACATGAGCCAACAATTGGTAACGCAACACTAAAGCATGTAGACGCAGCACCATAGCATGTAGACGTAGCACCATGACACGTAGATGAAGCTCAGCTCATATGAGCAGACGTAGCTCAGTCCAACTAGAGCATATGGCGGTGCAGTGGCCGAAAGTCCTTTTGGAGAAGATGTTGTTGAAATAGAGGATGCAATGCAGTGAGTCAAAGCAATGGTTGCATCTTTAGGGTTGATGTCCTCATCAAATACGACGTTGGGCATCATCACCATAAAGTTTCATGTAGAAATAGCTTACAAATTGCATTTTGTATCGTGGATCAAGAACAACATCACATGAGAGAATAACACTATAGTTAAACCAATATTTATCAAACTTCTCTTTCGTGCTTCCCACCATTGCGGTCATGAAATTTTCCTTTCTACCCAGTGACTCCAACAGACGTGTATGCACCATAAAAACACCCTTAAAGTACAAATTCAATGTATGATACTTTGTCCCCGAGAACATGCATGTCACCTCACAAAAAAAATTCAAAAACTTATGCATTCTACTAAGCCTCTCCCATTCATCAAAAGATGGTAAAAAGTTGAACTTGAATGTGTTGTCCTTTTAGCAAACCAATGCAAAACATATCTAAAGAACAAAGAATTTTCAAACATCTTGCATGTAGAATTCCAATGAATAAACATATCACCAGAAAAGTTTGTAGTGATATTCAATGCAAAAATCTTGTCAGCAGCAGCATAAAACTTATGAATTCGAGTAGTAGAGGCTTTAATATATTGGATGTCATTGAAGAATCTAGACTGTCATTATGAGTTAATAGAATATTTTGGTAATTAATGATAATTGTCATGTGGACTAACATTTTCCATGAGTTGGTGAAACAGTTGAGTCTGTCGGACCCTCGGCGTTGAATACCGAAGACATTATATGTGTCTTGTACTAGTCCCATGATCGGTGGCTAGTATACACATTCACAACATTGGCATTCACATCCATACATTCACATGTACAAAGTAAAATAAAATAGTACTTAACTTAAGCGATTAAAGTTATTACATCACTAGCCGACTGGCCAAATAAAAACAAGTATCAACAGAGTAAAAGTAGTAGCAGAATCAAAAGTGATGAAGGTAAATAAATTCTAGTGGCATGCCCATCCAAACCCTCGAACAACCGACAAGAGACAAAATCTAGATAGACCTATCACCGAACCCACCAGTTTGGGTGTAAAGAAGTAAATGCGGTGTAGAATCGTCTTCTAACTCGAATCAACAATTTAAGCAAGATTGAGTGCATTGTGTACTCAGCAAGACTTGTAGTGTATCGCAAAATTTATATAAATGCAGCGCTAACAAAAGATGTGGCTCTATGCTACAAGTTATTTTCAGCATTAAGCAAATTTTGTTTGCAATATCAATATGTAGTATTTTGCAACGAAAGTTTAAAAAGCAGTTAAATATGTAAAGGACAATAAGTAAGAAATTGAATAATCAACAACTCACAACCCTCCTCGGCTGTGAGCAATATTTTATTTTTAGCCATAGACATGGTAGACAACTCAAATATAAATCATAAATTATTCCCTCATTTTTCAATAAGAAACGTTTTTTTGTGAAAACCAAAAACTATACCCATTAAGTCTACACTAAGCACGCTCATGATCGCGAGCATGGCTATTTAAATAGATTTATACTTTGCAGAGGTGTACAACTTTACCCACGGCACACAAATTCTCTAGTTTATTTGGCATCCATCGATACCACTGCTCACTACCTTTGGTAGCGATGCGGAGCACATGTCAAAGCCTTTACATCATCTAGCCCTAACCTTGCACTTAGACTGGCAAATTTTTATCCTCACTTCACCTTGGTACACCCCTATCTCAATGAGGCATTCTCCGTTGTGTCGGCAATCAAACATGCTCGCACGTCTACTGCCTACCCATCATGCAAGGCTAGATCTCGATAACTTAATTAGCTAAGGACATCTCATACCGACACATATGGTTGTACGCTTAGGCTTATATTAGAGTTGCTGACGTTCGGTCCTTAATTGACCCAGGTGAGAATCTCCCCTATCTACCTGTGAGACTCCTCTATCACACTTCTCATAATATAATATAACTCACCCGTGTCGAAAACTAGATTTTTATTTTATTTTTATAAAAAATAACAGAGGTACACCCCTCTGAACTTTATTTTCAAAACTCCCAAGTTCATACTTATCATGTCGTCCTTTTATAACTTTTTAGGAAAAACTACCGCTCTATTAAGCATTTGTGCGATATTCGCACTAAAAAATTGTCAACTTGACATTATATATTACCTAACCCATAACCTAATTGCTACAACAGTGGGGGTACCAAATTTTCAAGGATGTTTGTAACATCCCAATTTTCTGAGTCTTAAAAATCTTTTCAATAGTTAGTAGGGAGAAAACTCACCATTTGATTTTATTTGAATTTAATTCAAAAGCTTAATATGGACTTTTAGTATAAAAACAATTTAATATGAATAATTCCAACATGAACTATTGTCAAAACTATTTTATTTGGATTCTATGTGCTTGGATATATTTTCTAGATTTTTTTTAGAATTTTTTTGATCCATTTGCTATTTTCTATTGCTTATTTGAATTTTGAGTATTTTACAAAATAGAAAATCTATTAATAATCTCATAAATCCAATCAATGAATCATTCGACCAGTTCCCTTTTTCCACACAGGGCCCACTTTGTGGCCCATTCACGCGATGTGGTTCCCAGCCGCACCTGCTCCCTTTCTTCGTTTGACCGGTGGGCCCCACCACTGTCTCCTACCTCCGCCCGTCTCCCTCGCGCGTCCTTCATCCGACAGCGCCATTACTGCCACTCTCGAAGCTCAATCCGACAATAGTGTTTCCAACTAGAAAATCCTTCACAAAACACATCATTTGACTTTCCTTATCTCCCCGCATCATTATCCAACCAAATTGCATCTCGTATCGCCTTCAATCTCCGAATTCAACTCGTGGCCAAAACGGACTCCTGTGGGATCTTGCCAATCTGGGCACACCCCCATGATATAAAAGGGCACCCCAGGACTCTTGTGACCTCCTCACCTTGAAACCCTAACTCTCCACGCCCCTATCGCTTTGGCGCTGCTGGAATCCAAGTTTTAGGGTTGCGGAGCCGGAGCTCATTTTCGTCAATTTTAGCCGCCACTGTCGATGCCTCGCCGCCATCGACCGGCCCATTGACATCGTTATTGCATGTTCTCTCTAGTGTGCGCATTCTCTTCGCTAGAGAGCCCCTGTGTCGCCGTTGTCGTACTTGTTTAGCTGCTCCGCCGCCGTCCTTGGGTGCCACCGCTGTTTTGGTCGTCACTGGGGAAAAGTGACCACGTCACCAAGATTGCCAAGTCACATTGAGTCTAGTGTGCGTGTCCACCACCGCCGGCGAGTCACCGTTCGCCGTTGTCGGCCGAACCCAAAGACCTCGCGCGTCGTGCTGATGTGGCAATCCACGTCCTAGCCATGTCACTAGCCACATTGGCACATGCATCTAGGTGTCATCCCAGTCAGCACTCGCGTCATCTAGCCTATGTAGAATGCTATGTCACTGCCACCTCATATCCCTTGCCTGCGTGTCATTCACGTGTGTGTTGCGTCAGCACACACGTGTCAGCCCAAACCCAATCCCAGATCTGATCTAGTATGCACCCAGTCTACTGTGCACCGTGACTCTAACTTGTGGGTCCTACATGTTAGATTTCCTTTTATTTGTTTTCATTCTGAAATTCTGAGGGCTGACGTAAGCATGGCGTCATAAACCAATTTTCCAGTACAAAATTAAATCCAGAAATTCCGAAAAATCTTTTTAGGGTATTTTCTTTAGATTCAAACTTCCAAAGGTCATATCTTTTCCATCCGAACTTGGATTGAGCCCATTCAAATTTCTAAATTTATCTAAATTCGAGATCTATTTATCTGATATTTTTATTTAATTTTTGGAGTTGGTTTCCTTCTCAATTTTATTTATTTTTGTTTATTTGCTTCGTTTGCGAGTAGACGTTGATACTTTGAGAGATTTTGGAGAAGGAGGAGTTCACCAAGACCAGGACCAATACTCAAATTTATTCCAAGACAAGTTATACCTTTGATCATATTGGATCCTAGTTTTCAAAGTTACTTTGATTCAAAGTATTGCATTCTACTTTAAATATTTATTTAAATACTTTTGGGTTTACCTATTAATCCAAATTGTTATATCCACCTTGCTTATTGTATGTCATGATCTTTTGTAACCCTAGATTGGTTCATTACTAGTTGGTAATACTATAGCACCAACATGGGTTGGTTAGATATGATTAGATTGCTTAGCCATGCAACGAGTTATCATTTCATGTTAGTTGCAAATTATAATTTTGACTAAGTGACTATGAAGCGTGTGATAAAACTGTGTGTCCTGTGTGCTATTACTCGTTGATGGCATATGTTGCACTTAACCAACAAGGTGAGAAAGGATTTGGACTAAGACAAGTGGGTGAACTATGTGCTAAGGTGGAACGTGTGAATAGGAATATTAATCTGTATGGCATAGTTAGAAATTAGAAGTCTTACCTTGGTTAATTAAGGACTTAACTTTGTGCGCTATTGGCGAGCCTTCTTTGTATGACCACATGCCTAGTATGGGACGGACCTAACTCAGCAAGTTATAGATTCTTGGCATTGATTACTCGGGTTGTAGGTTATGAACTCGGTGATGGGTGGAGGTGTGAACTACCGAGTAGTTGCATCGCGGATTCGGTTCGTCGTTTCCTAGCCAACGGTGTGTGTGATACTAAACCTCTGTGTTTTTGTTGGTATGACGGGAAAGCACACTAGGAGTGTCAATGTTGAGATGAAGTTTGGAAAAGTTTTCTTATAATTAGTGCTTGCAACATCGATTGTATCGTGTGGGTGAAGTATACAACCTCTGCAGAGTGTTAATCAATCTATTCAAATAGCGCATCCATGGTCATGGACAAGCTCGGGGATTTGACACGAGGGGTAGTTTTCATAAAATTTTGGGAAGGGATTGTTGTGTGACCTAAGTTATGTGGCTGTGTGAAAGAATTTGATTAGGCTTTGTGTCCTTTGTGAAAATCAATTGTTAAATTATGATTGTTAATTGTTTTGAATTACATTTTAATCTATTATTTGTATTCAATTGCAAATGTTGCTTTTATGCAAAGGAACCATAGAAGCTATTTCCTTTGGAATAAGCCTGCATCTATACATTGCATTCTATAGTATGACTTGCGAGTATGGTTGTGTACTCATACTTACTAAATCAACTCAACAAAAGTGGAGGAGTCATCACCTGCCTTCGAGGAGGAGTTCTATGAAGGTGCTGATCGTTAGGTCATTGATCCCAGTCGGTTGCCTGTGGAGAATTGATGGGATTCCCTTTAAGTTTATTTTGTTCCACTGCTATTTAATTCTCTGTTAGCCTTGCATGGTCTAATAAATGTAAATTGAACCATAAGGTCAAAACTATTATTTGGTATTCAAATTAATCGTTTACTCTATTAATCGCTTGTGTGGATTGATATTCATCTATGTTGATACTGTGTGCACTAGTGTCGGACCACAAATTTGGAACATGGGACCAACTGTGCATTATTGTGCCATTCCCTGGATCAGTAGCTGACGCACATAGTTACATTGCATGGAGTACTGGTTTAAGTCTATGATCACACCTGGTTGTAGAGGAGGTCCTGGGGTGGTCCCAGAGAGGTTCTAGGGAGATCTGTGGGTGGTCCTGAAGGTCTTGGAGAAGTCCTGAGGAAGTCCAGGGGAGGTCTGAAGTTGTCATGAGTGGATCTGGGAAATCTTGAAGAGGTCTTGTGGAAGTCCGAGAGAGGTCCTGGAGGTTGAGGGAGGTCAGGGATGATCCAAATGAACTCAGGGTGGATCCTAGGCGGTCCGGATGATCCAAGGGAGGTCCCGAGCAGTTCGGATGAAATCAAGGAAGGTCCTAGACGATCCGGTGATATAAAGGGGATCTTGAGGAGGTTTTGGAGAGGTCCAAGAGGTCATGAGAGATCTGAGGAGGTCCCGGAGAGCCAGAGGAGGTCCTGTGGCACCTAGAAGCGGTTGTAGACTAACTGAGGTGGTCATAAGACAATTATTTAGTGGTCGTGACACAACCGATCCTGAACCTTGTTCCTCATGATTAATCTCGGGAGATGTCCTAAAGGAGGTCCTAGGGAGGTCTTGAGATGACTTAGAGGAGGTCTAGCGGAGGTCTTGGGGAGGACGAGAGAGATCATGGGCGATCCGGATGAACTCACGGAGATCTGGATGGTCTGGATGAACTCGGGAGGTCTGAATGGTTCGGGATGAGGTTGGGGAGGTTCTCAAGAGGTCTGAGGAGGTCTCGAGAGGAGGTCTGGAGAGGTCCAATCGGTGGTCTTAGGATGCTTGTGATGGCCCAAATGCAGGTTTGTGTTTCAAAATATAAGAAAATGGGAGATAATTAAAACTTTCCTTGCATCTTGTTACTTTTGAACTTTTACGTAATTCTTCTAAAGGAATTGTGGAATTCAATGACTTCAATCTCCAAATTGACTAAAGTCATGGCCCTCCTTTTCAATCCTTGTCAAATGTTGTGATCATCCACTGATGTTGACCCTTGGTCAAACCTAACTCGAAACTTGAAGAATTTCTAGAGAAAATACTTTACATAAAGGCCTTTGAAAATTTTACACAAGGTCAACCTAGAGTCGACAAGCTCTGTAAAAATTTCAGAATTTTTGTAGTTGATTTGCTATCTCTAAATATTTTTCCAAGTTTTCAGCTTCAACTTAAACTCTTGGTCAAAGTGCTGTTGGACTCGAGTCAGACTCGAGCCCAACCTCCCTTCTTGGTTGAACCCAACCATCCCCACGCCCGTCTCAGCCCTTTAAAACGTGCGATCAATGTCAGCCGTTAGATGTCCATCGGGCCGTCCACGTTCGTTGGGAACGTTCGGACCTCATGAATGTGCATCTCGTTGTGAGCCATTGCATTTTAATCCAACCGCCCGCAATCCTTGTGCCATTCGGACCTCCGAATGGCCCAATCGATCTTAATCGTCCATCTCGCATCGGACCACCTAGATTGATTCAAGCGTTTGGAGCCCTCTAAATTTCTTATTCAATCCAGGCCGTCCATTTTCAATCCAATCGTCAGTGCTTTGGGCTTGTACCTTTTGGGTTAGACTTAACTCGTTCGCCACTTTAGGCTTGAGCCACTTTGACTTGTGTCGCTGACTGGTGGGCCCTCTCGTACCTGTTCTTCACCTACCTATCGCCCGCACCATTGCCAGCGCACGAACGTGGGAGAGGCAGTGCCTTGTCATTTCTTTGAGTCCTTCAAACGGCTCTTTTCGCCAATCATTAAATGCGTGGTAGGTTTTCACCCCCAAAGTCTTGGTCTTCAACTACCCCCGTCGCTCAGCTTGTCCATGGCAGCGCTATAACCCAAGTTCACCGTGGAGCTTTGCTTTACTCCATTCCTTTGTCCTTCGGCTATATAAAGACCTCAAGCTCTCCCTTGGACCCTTTCCCAGCTCTAGCTTGCTCCTTCTCTGTTGTTTAGCTCCAAAACACCAGAGAATTCTCCAATCGGCATTATTGGACCATGGATCTCCTCGGTGATGACAGTGCTCCGAGGGTTCTTTTGTCAATCTTTTTGCTCCGCCTTGTTCCTCTCATCATCTTTAGCAAAATCCTAACTTAATTTTGTTTGGCATTCACAGAGATTGTCAAATTTGGAGTTTGTTCCAATTCGGCCAAAGTTACCCCCTTCTTCCTCAACTCCGGTAAGAACCTCCTTTTCTCAATTCCTTACTCTTGGGCCCTCTTTAGGCCCTATTGCAACTAACTCTACCATTCTTTCATTCTCGTTTTGCTCAGACCGCTTTATCTCCATCATCTTCTTCAACTCTGGCAAGCTACAGTGCGGAGCTTCTCGCTATCTTCTTGCCATCTGTTTGCTCAGTAGCTTCTTATTAGTCCTTAGCAGCTTGGGCACCCACTTTTGTGGACAATTGAGAGCTCCTTAAGCTTTTAGTATTTTGGTCGTGTTGTCGTGACTTTTACTCGGCTAGCGCGGTATAGCCCATCCCATACGACCATTAGCATCTTTTGATGTGCAATAGTAATTGCAACTCATTTTATTACTTTTAGGCACCGCCGTGGCCTCCTTCGCCGACGATAAGCGGAGAAACCCACGGTAGAATCTACTTTGTTGTCGGTTTGGGCAAGCGTAGCACCTTCATTAGGAGTTAAGCTCAATCATTAGTTGTTTAATTCATATCTTTGTCGGAAGCACGTGCTTTAGCGTTAAGTGAATGGCCCCGAGTCTCTTACTCATGGGCCTTGCCTTTAAACACCATCTCTTGCACCATGCGTTATAGTTTAGGACATCATTAATGCTAATCATCGGTTAATCGGTGTTAATCATGGGTTAGTAATTAATGTTGTCCTAAATCGCCTTGAGTGCCACTAACGGTGGGCCGCACTTTTAAAACCCGTGCGTTTTAAAATCACCGTGAGTTGGCATTAATGGTCACTTACATGTGGGCGCGTCTTTAATCCGCGCTATGCGTGAGCAACGCTTAGTTGATCTGGACCGTCGATTTTGAGATGAGCGACCCAGATCCTCGGGAGCGTTCGGACCACCGAACTCCCCAAATCGTTGTGGGTCGTTCGTTTCTAGATCTACGGCTTAGATCTCGTGAACATTCGGACCTCCGAAGGTGAACTTGATTTGAGCCGTTCCATTTTAGATCCACAACCCAGGTTTGTTGAAGCATTCGGGAGGTCCGAATGTCCCCTCTCTTGTGGACTGTTGGATCTTGATCCAACGGTGGCTCTGTGAACTATGAGCGCGGGCTCTCAGCGCGCGCTGTGCTCAGTTCACGTGGGTCATTGGATTTGATCTCAACGGCCCATGCTTTTCCACGTGAGTTTGGGTAATAAAATTTCCGAAAACCTTTATTTGTAAACTGTAAAATGTATTAAACTTCAAAATAGCATAACTAATTCATTTTAACTCTTTTTCGGTTGATTCAAATTTTGTTAGTTCTGATTTTAACTAAGCTTTAATATAAAAATGGGTGTAAGCTTAGTTCTACTCCAGAAAAATGTGTTAGTAGATTTAATTTAGGTTTAACTTTAATTATTGCTCTAAAAATACGTTTAACTTGAAAAATGCAGAAGTAATTCTCTGTAACCCAAAATTTAGTAAACTAAAATGTGTTAGATTCCTCTATGAATATGTTGTAGTATAGAGTAGGTTTTAATTATGTCTTTGCCTCTGAAATTAATTTTGTGCTAGTTTTATCACATAGAAACATCATAAGAAATTCATTTTTACTCCAAATAAAATGAACCCAATTTTGCTGTTCTTAGATTACCATGCTCTATCTACCATAAAATTTTTAGATTCACCAACCTTCTAGAAATATATGTAATGAAAAGTAACTGAAAGCAATTAAATTGGATTTTCAGTGATTGAAGCTGTTTAGGCTATAACTTTTGTATGCTTAGTGCAAATTGAGTGATTCTTATTGCTAAATTCATTTAAAATCATGCCCTTCCTGCTGTGTAAATTTCTTGGATTTTGGTTGACTTTGGATTTTGAGTCTTTTCGTGTTAAATGCGTTTTATTGGATTTTCTCGTTCTTGCGATAGGTTAGAAGAAATTGTTGATTGCGAAGGTGACCCTCTGCGACAATCAAGTGATCTCTAGCAAGGCAAGCGGATGTAGTATTCATTTGATCATATTGATCCCATTACTTTTAAAGTCTAATATCTTGTTTGCAAAGAATATGTATGCATACTTCTTTGTGTCAAAGTTAATTTTGCCGATTAGAGGTAGCTAATCCTATCACATGGGTCATTGGATTTGATCTCAACGGTCGGATTGCCTTGTCGATGTATGGCAAACCGGTTGGCTCTTGTTCATAGCCATCTTATGGCATTTTGCTTTCGTTGTTCATTTTACTCTTTAGCTTGTTCTTGGCAGTCGACCTCCCTTTGTAATAACTATATTGTATATCTTTTGCTTGTAAGGCTTTAGTTCGGTTGTATGGAGCTTATATGGAATTGATGCATTGTTTTGCAAAAGGGTGTATACTGTAATTCCGGGAAGTATACATTTTCCCGAGGCACGGGATATTTTCTTGGTAATGCTAGAGTCAATGGAAGGCTAAGCATTACAAGCTAAATACCCCAGGGTCTCACAAAGTTTAGTATCAGAGCCATACCGATTGAGAAACCCTAGCTTGGTCGTCTTTAGGATATTTTGAAAAACTTAGTTTGAAAATATCAAATGGTTTTCGAAAACTTAAGTAAGTTCTCAGATTTACTCGTTACCTATCTTAGCTTGTTCATCTTACCTTACTCTTGTTAGGTTTTAAAAAGCTAATTTCCTCTCTTCCTCTGTCAAAAGATAGTTGTTATCGTTTAACTTAGTTTTGGGAAAACCATGAGATTTTTAAATGTGTAGTGTGGCTGCCTTTTTGGCAAAGATCAGGAGCTGCTAAAGTTGGAAAAGTTTGGTTTGGACCAGGAAGGCAGATCTGTATAGCAAGCACTTAGTTGATAGGGCTAACAATGAGAGGTTAAGTCAACTAAAACTTGTGGGAATAAAAGGGTAAGAAGTGATATTAGTTGGCTAAGTATCTAACACCCTCTTAGTTGGTTTTACCTTACTTTTTAGGTGTGTTAGTTTAGAAGCTGCGTTAATTTTGCCCTTCTCAATCGATTGCTCGTTCTTCCATCTGAGTTAGTTGTGTCGAGGAAGTTGGTCATAAGTATTGTTGTTTCTTGTGCCTATTGCAAGCTTTTAAGTTCTTGTTGTTGCTGTTTTTGTTAGCTTTCGGTTAGGGTGATGTCTATTCCCCTAGTCGAGGGCTTTTCTTTTTGCTTTCTTTTGCTTCTAGTTTTGGTTTTGGTTGCTAACCCAGTCTGCGGAAAAGGATGTGCAGGCGAACCCGTAGTGGACCAGTCGACAAGTTGATTGTGATGAAAAACTCCTTGGCCCCAACTGTCGGACCGGACCCTTGTGTGTCACCTGCTGTCACCTATTTCGGTTGTGTCAAGGAGGGCCATTCTGCGTGTGCTGCCTGAGAAGCGGCGGATGCCACCTATTTGCTATAGGCGTGGCGAAGTGGGGCACGTTATCAAAGGTTGCAAGATTGGGAGAGTCAAGGTGCATCGTCACTGTGGTGAGGATGGGCACTCTGATGAACCGATGTCTGCGGATTGTCCAAACTATGGCGAAGCCACCTACCCAGAGTCGTCCAACTACCAAAGTCACTTGTTTCTCGGCGAGGGAAACAGTCACTTTCCCAACAATTGTGGTCTAACCCGGGTGATCGCCAAGTCAGTAGAACTACAACAATGGATTCTTTGTGCCTCTGTAAGCATCGCAACTACTGATGCCACCAAACTGGAGAAGTTCTTGGACGGGTTGACTGAGGAGGTGCGGAGTAAATTAGTAGTCTTTGACTCCCCGACTTTTAGGCTTTGGTTGGCAATACCATTGTTGTTGGGAGCAAAGAGAGAGCGCTAAAGGAGTTTCGTAGGTGTCAGAAGAAGGCTCAGAGTGACTCCCGCAGTGTAGCCGAAGTCACTTGTTTCTTCTGCAAACTCAAGGGTCACTATGCAAATAGTTGTCTCAAGAAGATCGGAGCAAACCCTCGCCCTTCGCAGGCCGTGTTCCAACCACGTGCACCTGCGAGTCAACATGGTGGCCTCTGCAACCCAGCTGCCGAAGTCACTTGTTTCTTCTGCCACAATAAGGGGCATTATGCGAATAATTGCCCTAAGAAGACTGGAGCAGCCCCTTGTCCTAATGGAGGATGCGGGCAAGGGAACGGTCATTCACTGGGTCAGAAGGTTGTCCCTGTGACCCAGAGCTTAGGAAGCGGCCGCGTCAACCACATCTCTGCTGAGGAAGCACAGGAGGCACCTGATGTCGTGTTGGGTACGCTTCTTGTCAATTCTCATCTTGCTACCATTTTGTTTGATTCAGGAGCTTCTCATTCTTTTGTATCTAAGTCTTTTACTGCTATTGGTGACCTTCCTTTTGCTCCTCTTCATGTCCCTTTTCTCATTCGCTCTCCGGGCTCGAAGTTGAGAGCTGAACTTGAGTGTCGGATGTTCCTGTTGAAATCAAGGAAGTGGGATTCTATTAGCACGGACTTTATCACTGGTCTGCCCCGTACATCTTCAAGGAATGATGTTATTTGGGTTATCATTGATCGGTTGACTAAGGTGGCACATTTCCTTCCTATCAAGACTGACCTTCGTGTAAGTCTCTTGGTGGGTCTCTACATAGCCCGCATTGTGAGTTTACAGTGTGCCGAAGACGATTGTGTCAGATCATGGGTCTCTGTTTACCTCTCGATTTTGGCATAGTTTGCAGAGGCTATGGGAACTCGTCTTTCCTTCACTCAGCTTATCATCCTCACCCGATGGCGGGACAGAACGAGTCAACCAAGTTTTGGAAGACATACTCTGTGCTTGCGTTCTCTCCTATGGTAAGAATTAGGAGAAATGCTTGCCATTCGCCAAGTTTTCGTACAACAATAGCTTCCAGGCCAGTCTCGGCAAGGCACCTTTCGAGGCCTTATACGAGAGAAAGTGTAGGACCCCGTTGAATTGGTCTGAGACCGGCGAAAGACCTTTCTTTGGCCCGGACTCGATCAACGAGGCCAAGAGTTAAGTTTAGTTTATTCGCAATCGTTTACGCATGACTCAATCACAGCAAAAGAGCTATGCGGATCATCGTTGTCGTGAGTTGAACTTCGAACCCAATGACTTTGTTTATCTCAAATTCTCTCTCTTGAAGGGCCATCAACAATTCGGCGTCAAGGGCAAGTTAGCTCCTGATATGTTGGGTCTTACCGTATCATCGAGAATAAGGGAGCTGTTGCCTACAAGTTGGAATTGTCTGCTGCATTCGAGGGGGTACATCATGTGTTCCATGTGCCCAGTTGAAGAAGTGCCTCCGTGTTCCAACCGAGGAAGCTCCATTAGAAACTCTTAATGTTCAAGAAGATTTGACCTACCGTGAGCACCTTGTTCACATCCTTGAAGAAACTGAACGAAGAACAAGGAATCATGCATCAAATTCCTTAAAGTTTAGTGGTTGAATCACTCCGAGGATGAAGCCACTTGGGAATGGGAAGATCGTCTACGTGCGGACTACCCATCTTTCTTTTCTGAGTGAGCGAAATCTCGGGGAGAGATTCTAGTAAGGGGGGAGGTTTTGTAATAGCCCAAATCTGGGTTTGTGTTTCAAATGTAAGAAAATGAGAGGAAATTAAAACTTTTCTTGCATCTTGTTGCTTTTGAACTTTGGTGTAATTCTTGTAAAGGAATTGTGGAATTCAACAGCTCCAATCTCCAAATTGACCAAAGTCATGACCCTCCTTTTTCAATCCTTGTCAAATCTTATGATCATCTACTAGAAATATTTTTCCTGGGTTCTAGGGAGGTTTTGTGCCTTCTCTGAAAAATTTCACAATTTTAAAAATTTTCTGAATATTTTAAGAGGCCAGTCAAACCTGTTGACCCTTGGTCAAACCCTAACTCAGAAACTTGAAGAATTTCTAGAGAAAAATACTTTGCAAATTTTACACAAGGTCAATCCTAGAGTCAGCAAGCTCCTGTAAAAATTTCAGAATTTTTGGAGTTAATTTGCTATCTCTAAATATTTTTCCAAGTTTTTAGCTTCAACTTAAACTCTTGGTTAAAGTGCTATTGGACTCGAGTCAGACTCGAGCCCAACAGCACTTCTTGGTTGAACCTAACAATCCACGCGCCCAGCTCAGCCCTTTAAAACACGCGATCCATATCAGTCGTTAGATGTCCATCGGGCCGTCGACGTTTGTTGGGAACGTTCAGACCTCGTGAACGCGCATCTCGTTGTGAGACGTTGGATTTTAATCAAACCGCCTACAATCCTTGTGTCGTTCAGACCTCCGAATGGCCCAATCGATCTCAATCGTCCATCTCGCATCGGACCGCCTAGATTGATACAAGCGTTTGGAGCCATCCAAATTTCTTATTCAATCCTGGCCGTCCATTTTCTATCCAACCGTCAGTGATTTGGGCTCGAACCTTTTGGGTTGGACTTAACCCGTTCGCCACTTTAGGCTCGAGCCACTTTGACTTGTGTCGCTGACTGGTGGGCCCTCTCGTACCTGTTCTTCCACTACCTGTCGCCTGCGTCATTGCTAGCGCACGAACGTGGGAGAACCAGTGCCTTGTCATTTCCTTGAGTCCTTCAAACGGCTCTTTTCGCCGATCATTAAATGCGCGGTAGGTTTTCACCCCCAAAGTCTTGGTCTTCAACTGCCCCCATCGCTTAGCTTGTCCATGGCTGCGCTATAAGCCAAGTTCACCGTGGAGCTTTGCTTTGCTCCATTCCTTTGTCCTTCGGCTATATAAAGACCTCAAGCTCTCCTTGGACCCTTTCCAGTGTACCTTGCTCCTACTCGTTGTTTAGCTCCAAAGACCAAAGAATTCTCCAATCGCCATTATTGGACCGTAGAGATCCTCAGTGATGACAGTGCTTCGAGGGTTCTTTTGTCAATCTTTTTGCTCCGCCTTGTTCCTCTCATCATCTTTAGCAAAACCCCCTAACTTAATTTTGTTTGGCATTCACAGAGATTGTCAAATTTAGGGTTTGTTGAAATTCGGCCAAAGTTACCCCCTTCTTCCTCAACTTCGGTAAGAACCTCCTTTTCTCAATTCCTTGCTCTTGGGCCCTCTTTAGGCCCTATTGCAACTAACTCTACCATTATTTCATTTTCGTTTTGCTCAGACCGCATTATCTCCATCATCTTCTTCAACTCCGGTAAGCTACTCGGTCGTCGGAGCTTCTCCGGCTATCTTCTTGCCTTCTCTGTGCTGAGGTAACTTCTTATTAGTCCTTAGCACCTTGGGCACCCGCTTTTGTGGACAATGCAGAGCTCCTTTAGCTATTCACATTTTGGCCATGTTGTCGTGGCTTTTACTCAGGCTGGCGCGGTCGACTCCATCCGATACGACCATTAGCATCTTTTGATGCGCAATAGTAATTGCAACTTGTTTTAGTACTTTGCGGGCTCTGCCGTGGCCTCCTTCGCCGGCGATAAGCCGGAGAAACCCATGGTAGAATCTCCTCTGTTGTTGGATTTGGCCAACAACTATAGCACCTTCATTAGGAGTTAAGCTCAATCATTAGTTGTTTAATTCGTATCTTTGTCGGAAGCACGTGCTTTAGCGTTAAGTGAATGGCCTTAAGTCTCTTGCACTGTGCGTTATAGTTTACGACATCATTAATGCTAATCATCGGTTCATCAGTGTTAATCATGGGTAAGTAATTAATGTTGTCCTAAATCGGGACTTGAGTGCCACTGATGTTGGGCACGCACTTTTAAAACCCCATGCATTTTAAAATCAATGTGAGTTGGCATTAATGGTCACTTACATGTGGGCCCGCGTCTTTAATCCCCACGCTATGCGGCGTGCAACGCAGCAGTTGATCTGCCGTCGATTTTGAGATCAACGCCCAGATCCTCGGGAACGTTCGGACCACCGAACTCCCCAAATCGTTGTGGGCTGTTCGTTTCTAGATCTGCGGCTCAGATCTCGTGAATGTTCGGACCTTCGAAGGTGACCTCGACCTGAGCCGTTCCTTTTTAGATCCATGGCCCAGGTTTGTTGAAGCATTTGGGAGGTCCGAATGTCCACTCTCTTAGGGACCGTTGGATCTTGATCTAACGGTGGCTCTTTGAACTGTGAGCGCGGGCTCTCAGCGCGCTCTGCTCAGTTCACATGGGTCGTTGGATTTGATCTCAACGACCCATGCTTTTCCACGTGGGTTTGGGTAATAAAATTTTGAAAACCTTTATTTGTAAACTATAAAATGTATTAAACTTCAAAATAGCATAACTAATTCATTTTAACTCTTTTTCGGTTGATTCAAATTTTGTTATTTCTGATTTTAACTAAGCTTTAATATAAA
This sequence comes from Ampelocalamus luodianensis, assembly GCA_036346255.1. Taxonomy (NCBI): domain Eukaryota; kingdom Viridiplantae; phylum Streptophyta; class Magnoliopsida; order Poales; family Poaceae; genus Ampelocalamus; species Ampelocalamus luodianensis. The sequence continues at coordinate 50,541,754 of CM070622.1, read as the reverse complement.
AATGGGTGTAAGCTTAGTTCTACTCCAGAAAAATGTGTTAGTAGATTGAATTTAGGTTTAACTTTAATTATTGCTCTAAAAATACGTTTAACTTGAAAAATACATAAGTAATTCTCTGTAAGCCCAAATTTAGTGAACTAAAATGTGTTAGATTCCTCTATGAATATGTTGTAGTATAGAGTAAGTTTTAATTATGTCTTTGCCTCTGAAATTAATTTTGTGCTAGTTTTATCACATAGAAACATCATAAGAAATTTATTTTTACTCCAAATAAAATGAACCCAATTTTTCTGTTCTTAGATTACCATGCTCTATCTACCATAAAATTTTCAGATTCACCAACCTTCTAGAAATTTATGCAATGAACAGTAACAGAAAGCAATTAAATTAGATTTTCTAGCAGATTGAAACTGTTTAGGCTATAACTTTTACATGCTTAGTACAAATTGAATGATTCTTGTTGCTAAATTCATTTAAAATCATGCCCTTCCTGCTGTGTAAATTTCTTAGATTTTGGTTGACTTTGGATTTTGAGACTCTTTCGTGTTCGTCGTTTTTATTGGATTTTCTCGTTCTTGCGATAGGTTCTGAAGAAATTGTTGATTGCAAAAGTGACCCTCTACAGCAATCAAGTGATCTCTAGCAAGGCCAGTAGATGTAGCATTCGTTTGATCATATTGATTCCATTACTTTTAAAGTCTAATATCTTGTTTATAAAGAATATGTATGCATGCTTCTTTGTGTCAAGGTTAATTTTGTCGATTTGAGGTAGCTAATCCTATTGCATTGTTTCCCTGAAATTATCCACCCCTGCCACAAACCTAAGTTAATATCCTCACTGGTGAATTAGAGCCCGGTGAATGATTTATGCTCTTTTATTGTCTTTACGATATGATGCTTAGCAATGCTAAGTTATCGGTAGAATTGAGTGGTTATCGACTTAGTCGATGACCTTGATCAGACAAATCTTACGATTACATTATGTTCAACACCTTGTTCTTTGTTTATTTGTGAAATCTAAAACTGAAAATAAAATGTTTTAGACTTGGGCACATTGGTGTGATGGTGTGATCTTTGGTGTGACAGGAATGGTGCCAGTCATCAAGGACCGAGTTACTTGTATCACTAAGCCAAGCGATATTTGCGTGCTAACTACACAAGAGGGATATGGGACCTCTCTTGACTTAGTACTTTGGGAGGTGTTAATTAATGAGTCACTCGTGGTAGAGATAGAGAAAAATGTACGTTTTGGGATGAGAGGGATGGGTTCCTTTCTAGGTTCTCCATACCCAGGAACACCCGCAGTTTCTACAGTTGGGCCAATGTTTCCGACTCAACGTTTGGGTCCTTGTGATCTTCGTCACCGGCGGATCACTAAGGGTTAACCCCCATACGTGCGACTCTTAATTAATACAATCCATTGGAAATGTCTCGCAGGATTTAGCCGTGCCGGCATACCAAAGGAAGTGTGCTTAATAGGTTAGCAAAAAGGCAGTCTGAATTGTGGGTACATTGGTACACCCCTGCAGGGTTTGATCTATTCGAATAGCCTCGTCCTAGGTTATGGACATGTTTGGTAAGGTCGTGCAAGAACTAGACTATAACTTTTCAGTAAAACTTGATGTGGGTGGTACGAATAAGTAATTCGTGCTATTTTTTATTGTGCCTATTGGGTTAGTCATCTCCAGGATGTCTTACTGTTATTAATTATGATCCCGCTGTTATTTGAGCAAATAAATCCAAATTGTTAAAACTGCTTCCAATCTATTACTTATTGGAAATAAAATCTACTTTATGCTGAAAATGAACCTTTAGCCCTCTCCTTTGATTAACCTTGCATGTAGTAATATCTAGGTTCGTGACTCGTAAGTCTTGCGAGTACATTTTTGTACTCATTTACATTGCTTAATTGTTGCAGAGGAGGTTGATCCCCAAGGGATTGACTTTTTGAGTTTTGCTGCGGTGTGGACGACTAGCTTGGCGGCTCGGTCGGATTTCCTTGTGGGTGTATGGTAAACCGGTTGGCTCTTGTTCATAGCCATCTTATGGCATTTTGCTTCTGCTGTTCATTTTACTCATTAGCTTGTTCTTGTCCGGTCGGCCTCCCTTTTGTAATAACTATATTGTATGTCTTTTGCTTGTAAGGCTTTAGTTCGGTTGTATGGATGGAATTGATGCATTGTTTTGTAATAGGATGTGTATACTGCAATTCTGAGAAGTATACATTTTCCCAAGGCATGTGATATTTTGTTGGTAATGCTAGAGTCAATGGAAGGCTAAGCATTACAAGCTAAATACCCTAGGGTCTCACAATGCCCTAGATGAAATCAAAGAGGAGGTCCTGAAGTGGTCTCTAAGGAGGTCCAAGAGGCGATCTTTGGGAGGTCTCAGTAGATCTTAAGCGGGGTCTGGTGGCATCCTCGGGAGGTCCTAGAGTTAGTCCAGGAGGTCTTGAGGGATCCTAGACCCACTTGGGGGTCGTGTGACATCTAATGGTGGTTCTAAACCAATTGGTTGTGAACCCTACTCGACGTGCATAACATTCGCTATAAACAGGGCAGACCCAAGACACATTGGATAAAAATCAGGCCGTGCGGCCAATAGTTTTACAACTGAGTCCCGGAGGCAGAAATCTTATAAAAGCAAGAGTACAGAACGGAGATAAGTGCGGTAACCAACGAGTCGTAGTGGATCCACTCACTTTGCCCGCAAGCAAGTAACTGGGAGTCTCGGCCTAGTGCTTCATCATCTTCAATACCATCCGATTTTGCCTCTAGGTAGTAGTGGTTGAAGGTATCTTGATCGTATGCTTCTGAAAAGATTATAATGGGAGAGCCTGAGTACACAACTGTACTCGCGAGCCAACACACAATGCAATTTTATAGATGTAGGGCTAGTCAAGGAGAGGTTGAGGTTCTTTTCCTTGCATAAATCCAACTTTGAACTATATTTAGTAGAAAATCCTGAGACTTAGCATTTTTTACGAGCTGGTTTCAGAAATGAGTTTTCATTTGTAAGGTACTAGTGGAGGTCCAACCTCCTATACCATTGAGTAACTTCAACCACTCAATGCTTGGGCTATCCCGTAATTACCTCTGGTCCAAGACCAGGCTTTCTCAAACACCTGGGGTCCCACCCCAGCCTTTCCGTTCCACCCACAAATGGTTTTATAAAAATTAAGGCTATATCCAGCAAGTTCTCAGCACTGCTCTTGACCGTGAGCACGGCTATCTAGATAATTTTCTTACTCTATAGAGTTTGCACACTTTACCCACAAGAGGTAATCGCCTTGACATATACACATGTTTCCTTAGACATGTGAATCAAGGGGAGATCACCACAAGGCCTTTATAATGCTCAACCTTGACGCAACCCCACCTGCTAAGGTTTCCACACGCGGTGCCATGCACTTGGAGGCCCCTCTTGTGCCGTGTGGTTTCTTGTGGCTTCATTCCCCTCACTGACGCCACATTCCCCGATGGTGAAGCCACGCGAGGCGAGCAAATTAGTTAGCCAGTCATATGTAACATCCCAAGTTTGGACTTGTGTTTCAAATGTAAGAAAATGTGTAGAAATTAAAACTTTTGCTTACACCAAGTATTTCTGTATGTTCTAAACAATTCTCATTACAAGAATTATGGGAATACAAAGTCACAAGTCATTTGATCCAAATCTTGGCTTTCGAAAACATTCTTGTCAAATCTTGTGATCATCCTTTAGAAATATTTTCCCAAGTTCTAGGTATGGTATGTGACCCTCGATAAATTTCATAATTTTTAGAAATTGTTTGAATATTTTTAGAGGGATCAAACATGTTTGATTGTTGGTCAAACCTAACTAAGAACCTTGACTTTTGGAGAAAACTTCCTTCATGAAAACCTCTATAAATTTTATATAAGGTTAATATCTAAGTTAGTAGCTCCTACAAAAGTTCAGAATTTTTGGAGTTAGTTTGCTACCTTTAAAATCCTTCAAAGTCTCGACTCTTAATTAAAACCTAGTCAACTCGGTTGGGTTTGGGTCGGACCCGAGTTTGGCTCGAGTCACTTGGTTGGACTCAACCAACTAACGCACTCGGGCCCGAATTAAAGCGCGCATTCAATCTCAGCCATCGGATTCAAATCGCACGGCCCTCGTTCGCAAGAACGTTCGGACCTTGCGATCGCGCCAACTCATTTAGACCATTAGATCTTGATCCAACCGTCCAGATTGATCGGGCTGTTTGGGTCACCCGGTCGTCACTTTCAATCGTAGCCGTCCATCTAAAATCCGATGGTCACAGTCTCTTTTCTCTGTTCTTCTTCTTCCTCTGGCTTCCGTACTAGCGTGCGCACCACGGCAGGGAGTAGGAGAGAGCAGTGCCCCATCCCCTCGCATGTCAATGGCTCTTCGCATTAAATGCGCAACAGGCTTTCGGCTCCCATGTCCTGGTCTTCACTTGCCCCCATCATTTTGCTGGTCCACGGCAGCTCCATGAACCGAGCTCATCTTTGGAGCGTGTCCTGGCCCAAACCCTAATCCTCCCTCTATATAAAGCCCTCAAAGCCCCTCCTGGTGTTCCTTTACATCACCCCTAGCTCCCCCTTGTTCCTGGAACCCAAAACCACTAGAAATCCCCAAATCGCCATTGTTGACCCGTGGAGCTCCATTGTGGATCGTGGTGCTCCAGTGGTTCATCTTCAATTCTTTTGTACCCTTTTGAACTCCTTAATCTCCTATGCATCTCCCCTAACCTAATTTGGTTTGACGTTCTCACAATTGTCAAATTTGGGGTTTGTTCAAATTCGGCCGAGATCGCCCCTTTTCTTCTCCAGCTCTGGTAAGAGCTTCTTTTCTCAATTAATTGCTCTTGGGGCTTCTCTAAGCTATAGCAAAGCTATAGTGATAATTTGGTATCACTCACTTTGCTCAGGGCATCCTTTTTACTTCATCTTCTTCAACTCTGGCGAGCTTCCCCGTGGTCAAGGCTTCTCCGGCCACCTTTGAAGCTCTTCCTGGCTAAGGTAGCTTCTTATTAGACCTTAGATGCTCTGGCACACGCTTCTTTGGACAATGCGGAGCTTTTTGGCTATTTTCATTTTTGGCTGATTTGCTCACCATCGCTATTTTCCGGCTCGCCGGCGTTTTAGGCCGCCACCGCCGGCGAGGTCATCACCATCGGGTTCGCAAGGTTATTGTGAACCCATTTTGGTATTTAGGTTGCGCCGCCATGGCCGGAGCCGCCAGTGACGAGCCGTTGTGTACGCTTGAGTTTTTGCCGGACATAGTCGTCACTCGGATTTGTCGATTTGGAATTTGAAGTGGGGATCGGTGCTCTTGAAAGTGTCCCCCACTAAAGGTGTGGTGAGGTTCAGTGCAGAGGAAGCTTAGCCCAAGGTACATAGGACCATTCACGATCTTGGCTCGAATCGGAAGGCGGCTTATCGTTTAGAACTACGAGTCTATCGTGGAGTGCACAACGTTTTCATGTGTCCATGTTGAGAAAATACTTGAGGACCGGAACATCTTATTGCATTAGAACCCTAACAATTGGCAGGACACGTCCTTTGAGTCCAAAACAGTCACGAATGCGGAAAGATCGAGAGAAAGAATTGAGGAACAAAACCACGAAGTATGTCAAAGTGCTTTGTCGCAGCGGTGAGAGGGAGGCCACTTGGGCTGAGTCTCGTGATGCGAGCTTTATCGGACTTATTCTCTTAAGGTACATACCCTTCGTTGTTAAGTTATTAGTCTCAGTTACCCTTTTGAGGTTTGCGTTTAGATTCGGAGTCGAATCTGCTAAGGGGAAGGCGTAATACCACGAATTTGTATCGAACAAGAATCGGGAGAGGTTAAACTTTCAGGAAGGAATTCAATGGTTTTGGGAGGGACCAACAGAGATTTCTTAATTTAATTACTAAAGAGGGGGTGATCGTTGTAGCACAAACCACAGGCTTGGGCCGGCCCATGTGGCCTAGGGGGGTGGCCGGCCAAAGTGGGGGGCAGCACTCCCCCACCTCCCCAACCCGAGCCGCAACCCCCTCCTCTCTCCTCCCCACCTCCCCAACCCGGCCGCCACCTCTCCTCCCCCATTCCCCCCACGCCTCTCTTGCCCCTGGTTGCCCATCCTTGCGCCCCCAACCTCCCCTCCAAGAACTCCCATTGCAGCCGGCCATAGAGGAAGAAAGGAGGGAAGAAAGGAGGAAGAAGAGAAGGGAGAAGAGGAAAAAGGGAGGGATCGCCATCCGGGGTTCGCATTCGGCAGCGTCGTCAAGGGTAACATGCTGTTCTTGAAGGATAATTAGTCTTGGGAGAGGTTTTGGTTAGTCTTTGTTTAGATGGTAGTCGGCCTGCTGTAATGCAATTTTCGTCCAGTGGCTTGCGGGGTAAATTTCGTGTGGTTAGAGGATGAATCTGGAGTTTTGGTCTCCTAGAGAGTTGTAGGTTATTGTCTTAGCTTTCAGTGGCCGCCAAGTTCACTCAAATCCGATTAACGGTTAGAGAGTTATGATTTTTCTAAGTCTGCTGTTCCTCTGCTCTGTCAGTATTTAGACAGATTGTAGAAAACCAATTAAAAGTGATGGATAAAGTGAAAATCTGAGAACCCCAGTATAACGAAAGTTGTAGATAATCCTTCTAGCTTTCAGGAAAACTAAAGATCACGAAATTCGGACGAACGTAGAAAGTTATGATAGTTTCATTGTTGCTGTCCAGAAACCCGACGTGAAAATTGATACTCTGTTGTTTAGATTGGTAGGGCTAGTAAATGGCCGAATCAGAGAACCTCACCAACTAGGTTTAGAAGGGAATTCAATAACCTGGGCGAGTTTTACTTATTAAATGTTAATCATTGTTAATCATTGAGTTAACATTTAATGACTGTCCTAAAATGCTTAATGGGTCACTGCCATGTGGGCCCGCCCATTAAAACCCTCTTGGTGCTTTTAAACTCACGTGCGTGAGTGCGCATCACTTAGTCGATCGTGGACCGTCGATCTTGTGATCAACGGCCCAGATCTGGGGAACTTTTAGGCCACCCGAGCCCCAAACCGCTGCGGGCCGTCCATCTCGCAATCAGCGGTCGGGATTGATGTGCTGTTCGGGTCACCCGAACTGCACGTCGATCTGGGCCCTCCATCTCCAGATCTACGGTCAGGATTGATTGGGCCGTTCGGGTCACCCGACGTCTCCATCCACGTGGACCGTTGGATCTAGATTCAACAGTGAACCTCTTTAGGATCATGCGCATGCATTGCGTTGCAGCACGCGTGGGCCGTTTGATTTGTGATCAACGGCCCACATTCGTCCACATCGTTTTTTTTCTGATAAATTGGTTTTATTTCGTTTAAGCCGTTGTTGGTCAACTAAAAATTGTATTAAACTTTGAAAACTCATAACTAATTCATTTTAAATCCTTTTTGGATGGTTCCAACCGTATTAAATTTATATTTCACTAAAGTTTAATCTAAAAATGCATTTAGATATGTTTCTGTGACAGAAATTTTTTTAAACAATATTAACTTGATTTCATCCATTTTTGGATATTCCAGAAATTAATGTGAACCTTGTAAAATGCATAACTTTTTCTATATAACTCCAAAATGTGCAACCTCAATCTTGTTAAATTCCTCTGTTAGCACACTTTAATGTGAAATAGGTTTTGATCATGGTTTTATTTCTGAAAAATGATATGTGCTAGTTTTACAACTTAGAAAAATCATAATTAATTCATTTTAACTCCAATTTGGGTAAACTCAACTTTGCTGTTCTTAGGATACTATTACCTACCCACCATAAAAATTTTAGACTCTAGATCATTCTGGAAATTTGTGCCATAAAAAGTACCAGTAATTAATTTAGCGAATTGTCAGGCTGAGAGAGCATGTTTTCATTATAACTTTTTCATACTTAGTCCAAATTACCTGATTTTTGTTCCTAAATTTGTCTAAAATCATACCCTAGTTGTTGTATAAATTTCATAGGATTTGGATAACTTTTGCTGTTGAGTTTTCTTTGTTGTTCTTCATTCTTATCGGGTTTATCGCATTTTCGCGTTAGGTTCTGAAGGGTTTATTGAACCTGAGAGTTCCCCTCTGCAGCACAGTGAGCAACTCCAGCAAGGCAAGCAGTTTGATCATGTTAATCCCTGTATTTTCAAACATAATATGTTGTTTGCAAATTCTACGTATGCACTGCTACCTTGTTTTAACTATTGTCGATAGTTGGCCTATTAGATGCATAATCTGTAGGTAAATGTTTATCCTCTACTACTGAGCCTAGGACTACTTTGCTGTGATTTTGTGTTCGTTGGATGAGCCCTTGTCACTTAGTAGTTTTCGAGTATGTTGCTTAGCCATGCTTAGCTACCGGTATGAATGGGCGGTTATCGACTTGTCGATAACCTTCATCACACAAAACTAATTATGACTTATGATTTCAGCCTTTGTGCTTTGGTTAATTGTGAAAAACTAAAACTGAAAATAAAATGATTTGGACTTGGGCACATTGGTACATTGGTGTGAATTTGGGTGTGACTGGAATGGTGCCCGAGTCAACAAGGACCGAACATCTTGTTACACTAAACCAAGCATTTTACCGTGCTAATCATGCTAGAGGGTATAGGACCTTTCTTGAGTAAGTACTTTGGGGGGTGTTAATTATAGTCGTAGGTGGTTAAAACTGTTTTTATAAGGGGGGAGCATCCGCAGCAGCTTGAGCCATGGGCGGATGTATCCTACTCTTCAGGTTGTCGCGACTCTTAATTAGCATCATTCATTGGAAATGTCTCGTAGGACTTAGCCGTGCCGGCATACCAAAGAAAGTGTGCTAAATCATGTGGCGAAAAGGCGGTCTGAGGTGTGGGTACATTGGTACACCCCTGCAGGGTTTGATCTATTCGAATAGCCTCATCCTAAGTTATGGACACGCTTGGCAAGGTCTTTCAAGAGTTAGACTACAACACTTTTAATTAAAACTTGATGGGTGGTACAAATCAGGGATTCATGCTATGATGTGGTGGCTTTTGGGTTAGTCACCTCTAGGTGGTTACTTGTATTTATTGTTATTCGCTATTATTTCAACAATAAAAACATATTGCAAACTTGCTTTCAAATGTATTACATTATTGCAAATAAAGTTGATTTTATGCTAAAATGAGACATACAACCTCCACTTAAAGAAGCCTGCATGTAGCATATGTATAGGTCTATTATCCTACACGTCAGTCTTGCGAGTACATTAGTGCACTCATTTGCTTTGCTTAATGTTATTTGTTGTAGAGGAAGAAGGTGAGCCCCAAGGGCCTCACTTTTGTGAGACGTGCTGTGGTGGTGTTTGGGACGACTAGCTCGGCGGCCCGGTCGGTTGCCTTGTGGGTTATGGCTAGCCGGTCGACTTTTGTTATAGCCATCTTATGGCACTATTGCTTCCGCTATCTTATACTCTTTTGTTATCTTTTGGCCGGTCGGCACCTTTTGTAATAACTCCTTTTATCTTATGTCTTTGCTAGACTTATGGTGTTATGTTGTATGTGAATGATGCATGACTTTGTATGAATGTATGTGTGCTGCAATTCTGGGAAGCACATGTCCATCGAGACACGGTGTATTTTGTTTGTAATGCTAGGGCCAATGGAAGGCTAAGTATTACAAGCTAAATAAACAGGGGTCCCACATCGTACCCATTATAGACTTGTGGTTGCACTGTTTTTACATGAGGGGTCATCACCAGATTCGATCCTTAATTGACTTGGGCGGTTCATCCACTTACCCACATCCACTCGTGCTCTCGGCACCAGCCGCTCTTTCCATCTGCCCAAGTCGAAATCTGTTTATGGGGTTTTTATATTGTTTTGGAAAAATAACCATTTGTTTCAACATACCAGCCAAGCTCCCAGCCTCAGTGCCCACATGATTTTCTAAAGTTTTTTTAATGATTGTGGTCGGGCAACTTAATGCCCACATGACGTTGTATCTAAGTAAGGCTAAGCATGACACTTAAATACAAACTTATTTAACTAGTTTGTAATTAAGTCTAGAGTGACAAAGGATAGTGTCCAAGTTCAAGGGTTGGAAGTTATACGCAATTACAGTTAAGGCATTAACTATGAGCTAGACCAATTTAGCTTGATAAAACATAGCAATGCAGTTTCGTAGTTTAAAGCAATATACTTTACAAAAGACAGGTGCAATATGGTCAAAGTGTTGACTCGCCTTATTCAGGGTACTGTTGATCGTGATCCTGATCCCCGCACGGTTCTTCAGTCTCCTCGGTTTCTATAATCGTGAAACAACCAAAAGACCAATAAACATACATTCAACTCAAGTCATTTGTAGATATGCAAGAAACTCCAAATGATGCAAGGCGGTAGACTATGGGTATTATACCAGCATAGTCGAAGGACTAAGTGGTCGTAGGTTCTATGGTAATAGGAGGATGCGATCGGGAGGTCGTGGAAGTATTGTGACTTGAGGAGGTCATAGAAGCACTATGGCCAGAGGAGGTTCTATGAGTCTTACGACGAGGGGAGGTCGTGGAGGTACTGTTGTCAGAGAAGATCTTTGAGAGTACTGTGATCTGGGGAGGTCCTGGAATCATTGTACCCAGTGGAGGTCTTTTGATGTACTATTGTAACATCCCAAAGTGTTGTTACCAAAATAAAATAAATAAAAGTTACTGTTTTATTGAAATTTCTGAAATTGAAATAGTTTGATTGCCTTATTTGAATTTTTGAAGTTTTAAAAATCAAAAATTTAAAATTTATTTGAAGTTCTTGAAGTTTCAGTTGGTTTGATCTGAAAAATAAAATTTAAATTAATTTCTAGAATTTTCTGAGTTTTTAAAAGCTTTTTCCTAAATATTTTAAAGTAAAAATAATTTATTTTGCAAAATTAATAGCCAACTTTAAGTTGGAAATAGTTTTATTAAGTCCAAAATAAATGAGAGAATTTTTGTGAATTTTCTCATAATTTTTTGATTTTATTTGCTATTTTCTAAAATCAAATTGAATTATCAGATTTAATTAAATTGTGAAATCTTTTTAAAACCCCTAACCCTTTTTGGGCCTAATCTCCCCGGCCCAACCCTTTTCCTCCGTGCGCACCAGCCCATTCGGCACGCTCCACCCGGCCTCCTCACTCTCCCTCATCCCGACCGTCCGATTGAATCGGACGGCCAACACACACACACGCCGCCGTGATCCCCGCACCGTTAGATGCAAATCCAACGGCCCACAAACCTTCTTCCTCCCCGCGCCTTCTCCCTCACGCGCCCGCACGCGGCCGCCATCTCCGCCGCGTTGTGCTTCATCAATGCCACGATCTCCGCCCCTTTTCTTACTCAGTCACGCGCATTAGATTCCCCGCGTTCCGCCGCGCCCATTCTGGTCATCTTCCCCTCGTCCGCGCGCGAAATCATCGGAATTTCTCCATCGCCGCCGTGATCCCCGCCGCCACCGATCTCCTCCCCCGGACTCTTCCGTGCCCTATAAAGGTGTGCCCCGGCACTGCCTCTCCACTCTGAACCCAGCGCCACCACCCACTACTCCTCGCTCGCCCTCTAGTCGCCGGAATTTGAGTTTTGGTCACCGCCGCCGCAAGAACGCCGTCGCCTCTAGCGCCGCCATCGTCGACACCCTCGCCTCTCCGCCGCCACCATCGGCTTCACCATCACCTGGGCTACCCTGTGCGTGCCTCACCTCCGTCCAAAGGCCACCGGAGCAGCTCCGCCGTCGACGACCGAACACCGCCGCCGCTCTATCCTTACCACCGAACGCCTCTGTCAACCCCTGGCCACCCACATCATGTAGAAACGCTCCCCGCCGCCTCCTCTTTCCCCCTGGCACCTCGCCGCCCGCTGCCGCGCCGCCAAACGCCGGTGACCCTCGGGTCAGGAGAGCCGCCGCCGCCGCCTTGTGCTGGCGTGGCGGCCACCTCGACGCCATGTAGGCGCCACATCAGCCAACCACACCTCATCACCGCCCACGTGTCACGCTGGGTCAGCGCCCACGTGGCACGGTCCACCCCTCCTCCGACCAAAAACCCGTGGACCCAGTCCACCAAGAGCCGAGACACTAACATGTGGGTCCCACATGTCAGGGTTTTCATTTATTTTCTTTAATTCAGAAAATCCAAGGGCTGATGTCATCATTGCATCATAATCTCTTTTCCTTTAGAAAAATAATTCAGAAAATTCATGAAATTATGATTTCATGTAATTTTAATCTTCTAAAGCTCATATCTTTTGCATCCGAACTCCGATTGAGCCCATTCAAATTTCTAAATTTGTCTAAATTCAAGATCTAGCTAACCAAACCAAAATTATTTAATTTGGAGTTCATCTGAATTGTTTTTTGAATTTTATTTGAATTTGGCTTATTTCGCGTATAGATTTCGACGTCGTTTGAGAGCAGCGTTCAATCAAGCAAGGCAAGTTATACCCTTGATCATATTGATCCTACTATTTAAAATTATTTATATTCTATTTTAAAATATTACTGCATGCATATGTTTATCCAATTATTTTAATTCCCTGTTTTATTCGCCTAGTTATTCCATTCTTCCTTATATAGCCAATTTGAGTGTCGAACGTGAATACCTTGTCACCATTAGGCAAAAAGATACTAAAACTAAGCCTTACTTAGCCAATGCTTAGATCAAATCTTGTATTTGGGAAATTTTAGCCAAATCTTCCAAATTTGATTTAAATTGGGCCTATGGTATTGTTTTACCATAGAAGGTTTATAAAATGCTTTTACTTGGAAAATAAAATGAAAATGGGTTTGGACTTGGGCGAAATGGATGATTGGTGGGTGCAAGTTTATGCACGGGCTTAATCTGGTTAGGGTTAAGGCCCAGGGTTTTAATTGGAAGACGCCCAAGTCAGTTAAGGACCGGTCTTTGAGCGCATAATGCTATGCCTTATCGTACTACCACATGTCCTATGTGGGCGGGACCTGGCCAACTAATTTGCAACGTTTCATTGTTAGCTGTGCCATTTTGGTGCGTGGGTGTCGATTAGACAGTATTCCCACTGGGCGCAAGAGGGGACTTCTGGCGGATGGTTAGTCCAAAGGAAGTGAAACCTTAGCGGGCATAACTACGTTGGAATGGCGCATTGTAAAGGCCTCGTGATAATCACTTAGTCGTACACCTTCGGAAGTGTGTCAGACGGACATTAAGAATTGATTATCTCTTGTGGGTAAAGTTGTACAACCTCTATAGAGTGTAAAACTATTCGAATAGCCGTGTCCACGGTTACGGACATGCTAGCAGAACTACTCAAAGTTAGATCTTTGATTTTGTTTGAAAAAGACTTCTTCAAACTGGTTTATCCAAATGGGATTTGGGCAGGAAGCCAAGTGATAGGAGGGTATCCTTCACCATTCATGTGTGAATGTTATCTGACTATAAAACTGAGAATTTATAAAACGATTTGTAGTTATAAAACATCTGCTTTTGAACTTAGTACAAGTATTTAAAGAAAATGCTGCTTTATGCAAATCAACCCATAAGCCATCCTTGTTACATCCAAATATGCATGTCATTCTGTTACTTGACGGGTGTAACTTGCGAGCATGGAAGTTGTGCTCATACTTGCTTTATGCAAACAAAATTTCAGAGGAGAAGGACTTCGCTACCGATGTGGATCTCGACGACTAGGCCGCTACCCTTGTCGATTGCCTGTGGCAGATTGCTGGACTCTACATCTTCTTCGTCTTCCGTTGTGTTCTTTATTGTTGGCTTGTAAGCCTCTTTGTAATAAACTCTGTTGATTATTAATAAAGTTGTGATATGAATTTGATACCATATTTGTTTACTGTGTGAACTAGCGACTAATCATGGGAAAAGTTCAAAAATGCACAGAGGATCTGGGGTGTTACTCCCGGGTCTGACAACTATGATCCAAGAGAGGTCTTGGAATCACTATAGCCAGGGGAGGTCTTTTGAGGTACAGTGACCCAAGGGAGGTCTTGGAATCACTGTACCCAGGGGTGGTCTTTGAGGTACTATGATCCGAGGGAGGTCTTGGAATCACTGTACCTATGGGAGGTCCTGGGAACACTGTTGGCATGGGGAGGTCTTGTGAGTTTTAAGACCAGGGGAGGTCGTGAGAGTGCTACGACTTGAGGGTGGTGTTTGTCAAATGGGAGTCCACGACTAAGAGGGTGGTCTTTGTAAAATGGGAGGTCTTGACCAGATGGGTGGTCTTTACCAAGAGGGTGTTCTTTGTAAAGCGGGAGAGGTCACGACCAAGAGGGTGGTCTTTGTAAAATGGGAGGTCATGACCCAAAGGGTGGTCTATGCAGAAAGACCAAGGGGTGACCTTGAGGAGGAGATCCTAGAATCAAGGAGGTAAGGTGCGACGAGGCAAAGCCATCCGATTTTGATTGGCGGTTCAAAATGAGATGAACGCTCGGCCTGTCCCGAGCCTCCCGTCTCAATCGGGCCGTCTAGTTTTGATCGGATGATCCTAAATGAGGTGAACATTCGGACCGTACGAACCTCTTATCTCAATCGGGCTGTCCGTCTGATCGAACGGTCCGAAAGAGGGGAGGGCACGGCTAGATGGGCGGCCTTTGTAGATTTGGAGGTCATGGCCATCGAAGGTGGTCTTTGAGAAAGAGGTGGTCGTGGGAGTGTTATCTGTGTGCGGTCGAAAGAAGCAAAGGTTTCGACAGCTTCGACGCGACGGAACGAACCAGTGGAAGAGCAGGGAAGAACTAGAGAAAGAAAGTACGAGACATAACTAAAGAGACAAAAGCGAGAGAACAGGGTAGCTCGCAATAGGAGGAGCACCTGGCCTCAAGGAACTTTCCCTTACAAAGCTGGGCTAGCGATGTGGCCACGACTATGAGTGAAGCTTCGTGCTGCAAGTAATTTGTGGACAGGAATGTGGTCTTTGGTCTTCAAGGCTGCTCCCAAGGGTTGATAGATGGTCCTACCGAGGGGGGGTCTTGATGCACCCTCGCCCGGGGGGACTAAGAACAGCATCCAAGGCGGTTCCATTAGGTGTTAATGGCAAGGGTGGTGATGTGGCAGCGCTCGGCCGAGGCAAGCACTTGTGCCCAACCAGAGTTCAAGCTCACTTGTGGGAGGATGAAAGTGAGGCTAGCACTAGAATGGAAAAAGGACAATAACAAGGGTTTGGAGCCAATATGTATATGAACCTTGGCACAACCGACAAGGAGGTATTGTTGGTGCTGTTGACGTAGTGGGCAGCATAGGGTGGCTGAATGACACCTTAAGTGACGGCTCTTAATGATGATGGACATCACCATGCCGAGCTTTAACTTGGTCTAGAGCCTTGGAAGACATAGCTGCATCGGCTTGACCAGCAGCTGGTCAGAGAAGCAGGAGAGGGGATGCACTGCATTGGGTGAACTGGACCAGGCACTAGGCCAATCTGCAGTCAGCCCAAAGGAGGAACAGGGAGGAAGGGGTAAGCTAGAAGCACTTGAGATGAGGCAAGGTAACAAGATTTTAGATAGCTAAAATCTTGATGTTCACTTCTGAGGAATGCTATCTTGATGGTAGATCAAATCACAAGGGCAGGGAGAATGGAAAACGTCGTCAAATAACTTCTCAAATATGTAATCGAGAAAACAATGCTAGCCAACACGGAAAATGTTTTGAAAATCCCGTATTTTCCAGTTATGCACTTTTGGGCTATTACAACTAGCATGATCCTAGACTAGTGCGGAATACATAGCAGGTCCAAAATTACACTTTTGGGTCCTGACAATGCTCATGCATCGAATAGGATTTACAACTATCGCTACCGCAAAAATAGCAATTTCATGTCAACACACACGCATACATAATAGATTTTTGTAAAACAAAATACAATAAGTAAAATAGTAGGATCAACATGATCAAAGGGGGTGCTTGCCTTGCTCTGGTTGCTCTGAAAGTGATACCGAAGGGTCGTTGAAATAAACGCTCGAGAAATCAATGTCTATTCCAAAAAGAGCCAAAAAGGAATTAAATAAATAAAAATAATTTTAGCAGTAACAAAATTCAAATATTTTTGTATATTCAGGTAGATCATGATTTTAGATGAATTTATAAAAAAGATTCATCTCATTTGGAGTTTCTATGCAAAAGTTATTAAGGTTTCAATTTGATTCGGTTTGAAAATCCAAAAAATAGAAAAAACAGAGATAATTCCCTCTCTGACATGTGGGACTCGCTATGTAATATCCTGTTTAATTCTACAGAATAAATCATTCAAAAAAGAGAATTAAACATAAGAAAAGGGGGGTTTCTGCAGTTCTTCGGCAACCTAGGCCTCAAGCTTTGGCCCAGGAGGCCCATAAGGGGCCGGCCACCAATAAAAGAAGAAGAAAACCCTAGCCCACTACTGTAGCTATAGTAGTACCGCTGCTACAGTGTGTGCTACAATAGACCCCCTCCTCCTTGTCGTCCCTTGCTATTTCCCTTCCTCATGGTGGTGCTCTCCTATCGCTGTCGGCCAAGGAGAAAGGGGAAGGAAGAGAGGAGAAGAAGAGGGGAGGAGCGTCTCACGGGGGAATTCAGTTGGCACACGTGTCTCCAAGGATAACAATCGCCTCCCCGCTGGTTGCATCAATTTAGATTTGTAATTGCCATCGATTAGAGGATCATTGATCCACTGCGATTAATTTCAGAATTATGTCCATTACTTGTGCGTTAGTTTTGGCGTAGTTAGAATCTGAATTGAAGTATTTCATCTCCTAGATATTTGTGGGGCTTGTTCTCAGCTTTCAATCGGTTCAAAGATCACCCAATGTGGAGTTGTGTTTTAAACATTATGATGATTTTACTGCTGCTGTCCAGAAATCCTAACAAGAATCAGCACTTGTCTTGTTTATTAATTAAGATTTTGTTAAAACCGATTCAGGGATGTTGCCCAAAATGATTTTTGTAGGTAATTACATTAGATTTCAGGATTGATAAAGAACACCCTATTTGGATCTATAAAACAAAAGTTATTTACGTTTCAATTTTACTGTCTACAACATATGTCAGATTTTGACGGTAGTTTTGAGCTATGGGCTAAAATTTGTTGAAGGCATAATCTAAGGGTCGAACCAACTAGACTTTTGAACTTCATATTATTAGCTTTTCAAATTGATAGAGAAATCAATATTTGGTTCAGCCAATTAATAGTTATAGCATTTCTTGTGCTACTGTCCTTTCTATCTGTCAGATTATAACTTTATATTTTCAACTGAATATTAGACTCATATGTGGGCAGAATTAGAGGATCTCACCAACTAGGTTATTGTAGATAATTTTGTTATCTTTACATAGAGTCTGAGATCGCGCTGTTTCGAGTTTCAAAGAAAACGTGAAGTTTTTAATGCTGTTGCCTAGTATAGCCTTCTATTAGCATGTTGACTAGTAGGAGTAGATCAAGTGTTTAATCTTGGGTTATGGGAAGACGATGTAGAGCGCTGCGAGTAATGTCTTGTTATGCATGTTTGATTGATGTTTAGTATCATTCATGGTTACCAGGTGGTGGTGAACCATAGTGCTAGAGTGTTTCACCATTTATCTTCCATCTCACGGTCGAGGCAAGTGCAAGTAGTAATAATGAATTGATGTATTTCATACTCGTTGATTGCCATGGTATAATTATGAGGATTTATGTTTGATAATGTTTCTGAGCATTACCTTTTCATGATGAGTTGATATTGTGATTTCAATTTGCATCATGACATACATTTCTATATCTTGGTCTACATGGTAGCCAAGGATTTTTCCTTTGAGGTCCCTGTCATGCATTGGACGGGCATAGATCCCCATCATGCATTGGATGGGCTTGGGTCCCCACACTTGTGGAGTGTGGGAGTGAGGTCCCTGTGCCTAAAGGGCACAGGCTTTGAGTATGTATCGACGGATACACTACTCGGCATTACTAGTAATTGCAAAGAAGTTGAAGAAAGAGCATTCTTGACATATGTATTGCATACACGCAGAAGAGATGGATTTGTTATCCATTACTGATGTTCCTAAAGAGAATTGGTATCCTCATTGTCTGGTTATGAGGTTCTGTTTTATTACTATTGTACTTTACTGAGTCGTGGACTCACTCTTGCTGTGTTGTGCTTTTTAGGTACCTCTCGAGGCAACGACATGCATGAGAAGGGGTAGACTTGTTGCACCTCACGATTTCACAATCCATGACAAATAAATTAGATCGTTCATCTAAACTTTGAATTTATGATAATTCTTCGTGGTGGATGTTCTATTTGTGTTCATGGATGTTCTATATATGCTCTTAAACCCCATTATTTGAGTTCAGTTAATTCTATTTGATGGATTAAAATGATTGATTGGATTATTCTATCATCCTCGTAGTTTTGCTGATCATTGATGCTTTAGATGTATCTATTTGAATATTGGCTGCCTTAGTGTAGCAAATGTTGGATTGTCTTAGAATAGTTTGTTAAAGAGAAGGCATCATGATTGATTTTTATTCAATTGACAGATGATATTCTTATTATTGATTAATTGTAGATTGTACTAGTTCTTGATTATTTGCATTGTATCATTCATTCATGAATATTTAGTTGATTGTTTATTAAGATGTTGAAATTAATTGGTTCAGTATAGTAGTTTGGTAGCATTCTAGGCTCTATGTTGAGCTGGGGTGTTACACGCTACCCTTTCTTTTTATTTATTTTCTAACCGGTAATGCCTCTGTGAATGATAGGTGGGCATGTAGCCTTTTCTTTTCTTTTTCTTTTATTGTTCAAAAGGAAAACTATTTACTAACGAGTGGGACCCACTGTCATTAGCTTGGTTTATGATAACAGTGCGTGGACCGAGGGTCCACCAGCATAGTACACGGTTCATGGACTTGATCTAACCGTGTACTAAAAGTGGTGGGATCTGCGTGTCAGCGACTCAATGCGAAAATCAAGGTTTTAAATACCGTTCATTAACTCGCTCCGGCCCACACATCAGCAAAACTGAACTTTATTAACTCAGTACTAATCATTGCTTTGCCCTAATTAGACCAGGATTTGGTTGTAATGACCTACTACAGTGCTGGTCCTAATTCGGATAGAACAGAGCAGTGGGGAAGGTTATCGGGTGGTGCTCGTTGCCAGCGAGCGGAGCTGAGGCGGCGGTCGGAGGAGCCCAAAATGGGTTTCCCTCATCCTTGCACACCCGATGGTGCTGGCAGCGATAGCCGGGGCGGCCTACAGCAGCGGCACGATGAGGATAGGGGGCGGCGGCGCTCTAAGCCACAGTGGCCTCTATGGCTCAGCGATGCTTTGAGCTAGGAAACGCGCGCACGATCTTTTATGAGGCACGGGGAATCTACCAGAATGAAGAGGGGAGCCAAAGGTGGTCGGGTTAGAGCCAACGACATGGTACCGAGGCGGCGGTGAGGTGGGTGCAACATGGAGCTTGCCAGAGATGATGGTGGAGCTCAGGCGACATGGGGAAGCTTTAAGACGTCCTAGGGGCACAGTCAATCGAATGGAAATGCAGTGAGGCACAAGGGCGACAATGGCGCGAAAATGCCCAGAGATGGGGAAAAACGAGCGCCAGCTAGCTCCTCCGAATGAAAAGTAAAATCAAATTAGGGGAAAGACTCTTGGGACTCCGAAACACGTGCTGATGCATTTGGCGAGGAAGGAGCTTCACTAGGGTGCCGATAATGGCGATGGCGGCGTGGCGGCAAAAACGAGGACTTGCTTTCGACGATTGTTTTTGGCAAAACAAAGAGGGGGGAAGGAGAAGAATGACCAGGGGAGGAAGAATAAGGGCTCTGGGTGGCTTTTATAGATGGGAGGGTGGAGGAATCGCAAGGAGGAGCTCAAGTGAACCCGACAGCGTTGCTCTCGTGTGCGGTGATGCACAAGCATGGGCAACGCCGACTGAGTGGATGATGTGACCGGGGCTGGTAACGGGCGATGCAGGTGAGGGCACAGGTGCGGGGAAGAAACCAAGGGTGTGGCCAAAACGGTGGACGCGTGGCAAAGTTCTCACGAGCATGCACTGACGAGGGCGAGCTGAGGTGGAAGATGAAGTCTGGCGCGTGGGTCCCATGCATCAGCGAGAAGCGAGAGAAAAAGAGTTAGGGTTTTGGGTTTAAGTGGCTTAGAGTTTGCTGAATTTTTGTATGGAGCAAACAAAGTTCAAAATTAATGAAATTTTTTGTGAGGGCTCCTGACCTAGTTTATTGCTTATGTAAATTTTTTAGAACTTTATCTTGTCTGTGATTTTCTCAAAAAATCTTACAAGCTTCGATTTTTATGTGATTGCATTTGTTACTCTTAATGAAATTTTCATCATTTGTTTAATAAATTTTTCCCTGAGCAATTATGCCCAAAATAATTCTCTCAACTATTTTTATTTTGTTTTATCTAAATTTATTTTAAATGCATGTTTGTATGAATTTCATTATTTGCATTTAAACAAAAGTTCAAAAATCAAACATTGTAAGATTTTCAAATAAGACAATATCAAACGCCCAAATACATCACCATTAATGTCTCGAGCATTTAAACTAATCAATAATAAAATCACCATTAAAGTCTCGAGCATTTAAACTAATCAATAATCAAGTTCATGAATAAATTCTAGAGGAAATAATCAACGTTTCTAGATGTAAATGGAAGCATTCTAAATATATATTGAAGGTGTGATTATTTCGCATGTGATGCTTGTAAGCTACTCCATCTCATTCATGTCTCCATCAATGGTCAACTAAAATCAACCATAAAGCAAGAGTGAATCTAAAACTCAGCAAGTACATAATAAAACCAGAAACAACAACTTATCTACCATAATCAATCATGTCATCATTAATCATTTATTTGTTATGCTCATTCTTAAATAATCATATCATCTGATGTATGCAACGATCTATTATGCTCATGCTCATATGGAACACAATCAGCTGATGCTGTTATAGTAGAGTGTTCACCCATCAATGACATACTCTTCCCCCATTTTTGCAAGGATAGGGTCCCTACATCTATAGGATTTTATTTTGAGCACTCCGAACTAGTCATATATCATTCTCAATGTCTTAATTGAACTAGTTACATGACTTTCTCACTGACCTGGCTTATGCACTCTTATTATGATGAATGCAAATGATACAACATCTTTAATTATTCGTTAACATAATTCAACATCAATATCTCATGTTATAATCTCATTAACTCATCATCATCAATATCATGGCATGTAAATAAGCATAACGAACGCATAAAGACAACGACAAACAACCTGTTGTTCACCGCTCTACCATGCACTTGCCTTTTGGCCTCTAGAAACCGGGTGATGAAATTGTGGCACCGTTCTTGAGGCAATGCTTCCTAGACAAACAATAAATAACACACTCAAAAATATGCCACAACAATACAAAAACATTGAACAAATCAACCTCGCTCCTATGCACAAACCCGATGTACTTAACTTAATTTCACTAGATGACCTACCCATTATCCAAGTGATCAAACGACCATAACTTTCATCTATTAACTCCAAACATAGTAAAACATATGTTTTATGGAAACTACACGAAATTCCCCACAAAATCCTAGTGATGCAAATCTTCTGAATGTACCTTTTATGTTCTGTTTCCAACCCTCGAAAGTTATACATGAAATTATCAGAACAGTCAACTTCATATTTGTGTATCTATTTTTCTACAACATGAAAAATAGTAAACCATAATATTTCTGGAATCTATTGAGAAATTTCTAGCTTAGTCCAGTTATGACTACAATTACATTGTTTCATCTAATGTACGTAATTAACCCATCTATACAACTGCTGCCACTAACAACGGATTTCTAGATAGCGATACTCTCGAGGCCATATTGTTTTACCCACTTATCCAAATTTAGTAATCTAGAGCTTCCTGGAAAACTAAGGAACTAAGCTACAACTTTCCTAACCAGGCTAAATCACGATTCTGGATAGAGTTAACCCAAAATCCCGCATAAGGTTCTGTAACACTATTTAACAAACTAGGGCATCACAAAACATCTACCTCCCACGACCAAACCAATCTACAATGTGATTAAGCAATACTCTATGATCAGTCCAGGGACTATCAGATTATTACCCATATGTAAGGACCCGGGATTAACATCCCAGATCTTCTGTGCATAACTGAACTAGTCCCATGATCAGTGACTAGCTCACACAGTAAACAAATATGATAACACAACCATAAACGCTAAAATTTATTAATAAACAACAGAGTTGATTACAAGGAGCTTTACAGGGCAACAATAAATAAACACAGCGAAAGACGGTGAAGAAGTAGTGGAGTCCAGCTGATCTGCCACATGCAATCGACTGGGGTAGCGGCCTAGTCGTCACGATCTACATCTGAAGCGAAGTCCTTCTCCTCTGAAATTTTGTTTGCATAAAGCAAGCATGAGCACAACTTCCGTGCTCGCAAGTTACACCCATCAAATAACAGAATGACATGCATAAATGGATGTAACAAGGGATGGCTTATAGGGTTAATTGTGCAAAAACAGCATTTGACATTAAATACCATAATAAGTTCAAAAGCTCAAGCTTTATAAAATCTGAAATGGATTTTGTATTGATAAAGATAGTGTAGGCACCAACCTAACACCAACATAAACACGGGCACCAACCCAGGGCTTTAACCCACAACCTTTCTCATGGACACCCATCCATGTCAAAACTGTTTTACAAAAACTTTTTGAAATCGAAGTCTAACTTTGAGTGGCTTTGCCAGCATGTCCATGACTGTGGATACGGCTATTCGAATAGTTTTACACTCTGCAGAGGTTGTACAACTTTTCCCACAAGAGATAATCAACTTTTAATGTCCGTCTGACACACTTCCGAAGGTGTGCGACTAAGTGATCATCACGAGGCCTTTACAATGCATCATTCCACAATAGTCCTCCCTCACTAAGGTTTCGCCCCCTTTGGACTACCCGTCCGTAGGTTTCAGGCCCCCTCTTGCGCCAGGTGGGACTAACAAAAGTCATGAAAGACTACCCACCGCATCAATAGGAACGACCATGATGGAACTTTGCAAATTAATTAGCCAAGTCCTGCCCATACAAGATATGTGGTAGTACGATGTGGCTTAGCAAGATGCGGCTCGAAGACCGGTCCTTAACTAACCTGGGCGACAACCAACGGAACCCTGGGCCTCAACCTACCCAGTTGAGCCCGTGCATAAACCTGCACCCACCAGACAACCATTTCGCCCAAGTCCAAACCATCATTTATTTCATTTTTCAAAGTCATTTATAAACTTCCATAACACACCAATGCTATGGATACAATTTAAACTACAATTGATTTTTGGCTGAAATTCCCCAAATCAAACATGTTTGGTCTATAAGCATGGCGAAGCACAATATTTTCCTAATGATCCTAGTCCATACTATTGTATCGACTAAGTTTTTATCTAGGGTGATAATATATTTGATTCTATATCAAAATTGGCTATACAAAGGATTTAGGCATATCTATGAATTAAAACCAGGAATTTAAATAGTTGAATATAAATAAGCATGCAATAATAATTTGAAATAGAATTTAAATAATTTTAAATAATGGGTGCAAATATGATCAAGAATGTAACTTGCATTGCTCAAATAGTTGCTCTCAAACGGCGTCGAAATCTATACGCGAAAATAAGCCAAATTCAAACTAAATTCAAATAAGATTAAAATTAACTCCTAATTGAATAATTTTGGTTTAGTTGGCTAAATCTTGAATTTAGATAAATTTAGAAATTTGAATGGGCTCAATCGGAGTTTGGATGCAAAAGATATAAGCTTCGGAAGATTAGAAATACATGAAATGTTAGATTTAGGGTTTAAAGAAATTATTGGTCAAATGAACCCAAAAATAAATAATTTTGGTTTAGTTAGCTAGATAATAATTTTATACAAATTTTGCAATTTGAAACACCCAATTTGGAGCTGGGATTCAAAAGATATGAATTTTCTAAGTTTAAATCTATTAAAAACCCTAAATCTGATTTTAACAGAATTTCTTGAATTTTTTCTAAAGAAAAAGCCTTTTATTGTATAATGCTGACATCAGCCCTGAGATTTTTGGGATTTAAAGGAATTATTTTAATTTCTGACGTGTGGACCCCACGTGTCATAGACACGGTCCATATGGACCAAGTCCACAGGGCCTTTGGCTCGAGGTGTTGCGCAGATGTGCCATGTGCGGGTGAGGTGGCACCACGCAGGCTGCCACGCGGGCAACTTTTGCCGAGGTAGTGCACAGGTGGCGCCCACGTGGAGGGGAGGTGGCCAAGCCACGTTGGCAGAGTCGGAGGCGGAGCTTGGCGTTGAGCTCGCCGGCGCTACGCGCCATGGCGAGCTCCGCCGAGGGTCTCAATGGAGAGAGGAGAGCGCAGGGGTCATGGGGCTTACCCAGGCGGCGCAAGGGCACGCATGTTGCGTCGGCGGCGAGGATCGGGTCACGGCGGCGCGGTGGCTCCGGTGGAGCTCCGGTGAAGCGGAAGCGCGCACGGGGACGGCGAGGTTGCAGCGAATCCAGTGGCGCCGGTGGAGAGGACGCGGCGGTGGTAGCGGCAGCGCTAGAGGCGGCGGAGTGGGTGGCGGCCGGCGAGGAGAAAAACTCGAAATCCGGCGAGACGAACACGAAGGAGGAGGAATGAGTGAGGGGGAGAGCTTGAGTGCGGAGTTGCGCACCCGGTGCTCCCTTTTATAGGGGCCGGGGAGGGGCGAAGGAGGAGATCGCGCGCGCGGTAATGGCGGCGGCGGTTAGGCGCACGGGCGAGCCGGGTGCGGGGAGAGGGGGAGAATGTGGGGGGGGTGGAGGCGGTTGGGGGCGTCGGGTCGTGTGCGCGTGTGCGAGAGACGTGGGGCGGTTGGAGGTGGCGGTGGACGAAGCTCCAGGTCGTGCTGTAATGGTGGAGCTCGGGCGCGGCGGAGAAGAAGGGGTCACGGGGAAGATGGGCGCGGAGCAGCCGGATCTTGATCTGGCGGTCAGGACGGCTGTGCGACGTGGGGATGTGCTGGCCATCGGATTTCAATCCGATGGTCGCGATCGCGTGTGCGAGAGTGAGCGGAAAAATGGACCGGAGTGGGCCGCGTGCGCGTGCAAGGAGATGGGCCGAGCTGAATCCGGCCCAAAAGGGTTTTGTGGATTTTTAAATGATTTAGCATTTTAAATAACTTAGTTAAATCATTTTGGCTTTAGAAAATAGCAAAGTAAATCCAAAAATTATGGAAAAATTCATAGAAATTCTCTGATTTATTTTGGACTTAATAAAATTATTTCCAACTTACAGTTGGCTTTTAATTTTGCAAATAAATTATTTTGGCTTTAAAAATACTTTAGAAAAAGCTTTAAAATTCCAAAAAATTCCATAAATTAATTTAACTTTTATTTTTCAATTTAAAACCAATAAAACTTTCAAGAACTTCAAATAAATTTTAAATTTTAACTTTTAAAACTTCAAAAATTCAAATAAAGCAATGAAACTCTATCAAATTTCAGAAAATCCAATAAAAAATAACGTTAGTTTATTTTATTTTGGTAACAGCACTTTGGGATGTTACACCATAAAACATTAATGACGATCACGAACCCTAGCTTTTCCTTCTCTTCTTTTCCTTCTCTTTCTTTCCTCTCCCTTCCTCCCCTTGCCACACCTTCCTGGTCATTCCTTTCCTCTCCCTTCCTCCGCATGCTTGGAGTGCCGACAGTAGGGTAGTGCAGCCAAGGCCAGGGGCAGCGGCTGTAGGACGCTAGGGCAGGTGGTTGGGGGTGGCAGAGGGGTGGCTAGGACATTGCAGCTGGACCCTCTTCCCTTGGACCTCTTATGGCGTCGGCCCCCTCCCCTTGGGCCAAGTGGCCAATTTGCCCCCCTTGGGCCATAGGCCAAAGGCCCACTCCCCCCTCCCGCCCCAATGCTCGTAATTTTTGAATTTAACTCTTGATTACTTCCTCTAATTCATTAATTACTTATTTAGTTAAACTAGATATTACACATAGAATGGCTATCAAAAATCAACAAATAGTAATACACCGATGACCAGTCCCTCAAACAATCAAACTCCAGTACCTAGCAACATAACAAGGAATGGGGATATGGTAGCAGGCAAGGAGGGAGGAGGCGGCAATGTAGCACCAATAGGGTAGAGGATGATGAATGTGAGACCCCGGTTTATTTAGCTTGTAATACTTAGCCTTCCTTTGGCTCTAGTATCACAAAAAAAATACATCGTGCCTCGATGGACATGTGCTTCCTAGAATTGCAGCACACATATATCGTTACAAAAGCATGCATCAATTCCATACATCACATAATACCAAATCTAGCAAAAGACATGCAATATATAGAGTTATTACAAAAGAGCCGACCGGTCAAATGACATCAAGGTAACGATAACAACACAAGCAAAGGTGCCATAAGATGGCTATGAACAAAAGACGACCGGTTAGCCATAACCCACAAGGCAACCGACCGGGCCGCCAAGCTAGTCACACCTGCCGCAGCACAACTCACAGAAGTAGGCCCCTTGGGGGTCCACTTCCTCCTCTGCACACAACAAGCAATGCAGGTGAGTACAAAAATATACTCGCAAGACTTACGAGTAACAAGCCTATACATAGCTACATGAAAGTTGTAATGAAGGAGATGGTTATATGGTTAATTGGACGCATAAAGCAATTTTCATTTGCAATAATGTAATAGATTGAAGGCAATTTGTCAAATCTATTTTTAATCATTGAAGTAACAGCGAGGTACAATAAATAACATGAGCAACAACCTAGAGGTGACTAACCCCATAGCCACCACAACATAGCACGAATCCCAGATTGGTACCACCCATCAAGTTTTAATTTAAAGGTTGTAGTCTAACTCTTGCCAAACCTAACCAAGCGTGTCCATAACCTAGGACGAGGCTATTCGAATAGATTTAACCCTGCATGGGTGTACCAATGTACCCACACTTCAGACCGCCTTTTTGCCACTGGATGAAGCACACTTCCAAAGGTATATTGGCACGGCTAAGTCCTACGAGATGTTTCCAATATTGTGTATCAACTACAAGCCGCTCGTATGGATAGAAACTCATATGCTTACATTGTAAAGCCAAAAATACAACTACCCACTCGGGGTAAAGCTTTTCGGACAACTACAATGCTCCCAACACCATCCCTCCTGCGACCTCCTGCGACTCATAGCTAACACACGCCAAAGTACTAAGTCAAGAGAGGTCACATTTCCCTCTAGCGTGGTTAGCACGCAAAAATGCTTGGATAGTGTGACACAAGATGTTCGGTCCTTGTTGACTCGGGCACCAACCATTCACACCCAAAAGCGCACCATCTTACCATTGTGCCCAAGTCCAAATCATTTTGTTTTTATTTTTTTAGTTTTTGCAATTAAACATAGCACAAAGGCCAAATCATAAAGTCATAATAAGTTTGTGTGATCAAGGTTATCGACTAAGTTGACAAC
Source organism: Ampelocalamus luodianensis (assembly GCA_036346255.1). Lineage (NCBI taxonomy): Eukaryota > Viridiplantae > Streptophyta > Magnoliopsida > Poales > Poaceae > Ampelocalamus > Ampelocalamus luodianensis. The sequence continues at coordinate 50,514,310 of CM070622.1, read as the reverse complement.
CGCCCATTTCTACCGGTAGCTAAGAATGACTAAGCACATTACTCGTAAACTACTAAGTGACAAGGGCTCATCCAACGAACCCAAAATCACAGCAGGATAATCCTGGGCTCAGTAGTAGAGGATAAACATTTGCCTACAGATTATACATCTAATAGGTCAACTAATCGACAATAGTTTAATACAAGATAGCAATGCATACGTAGAATTTGCAAACAACATATTAGAATTTGAAAATAATAGGAGCAATATGATCAAATGATGTTACATCTACTTGCCTTGCTGGAGGTGCGCTTGCTGCAGAGGATCAGATTCAAGATCAACGATTTCTTCGGAACCTAACACAAAAACGCGACCAATAAAAACGAAGAACACCGAAAGAAACTCAAAAGCCAAAGTCATCCAAACCCCATGAAATTTATACAGCAGTAAGGGCATGATTTTAAATGAACTTAGCAACAAGAAACAAGTCATTTGGACTAAACATGAAAAAGTTATAGCCTAAACAAGTTTTCTGAGCCTCAAAAATCCTAATTAAATTAATTTTGGTTACTGTTCATGGCACAAATTTCCAGAAAGATCTAGAACCTAAAATTTTTATGGTAGGTAGAACATGGCATTCTAAGAACAGCAAAACTGAGTTTACTCAATTTGGAGTTAAAATGAATTACTTATGATTTTTCTATGTTCTGGAACTAGAACATAACATTTTTCAGAGGTACATACATGAACAAGACCTATTCCAGATTAAAGTATACTAACAGAGGAATTTTACAAGCTTGAGTTTGCCCAGTTTTGAGTTATGCAGAAAAAGTTATGCATTTTACAAGTTTTAATTGAATTTCTGGAATATCAAATAATGGCTGAAAGAAGTTAATATTGTTCACAAGGTTTTCTGGCATGGAACAATGTCTAAATGCATTTTTAGATTAAACTTTAGTTAAACATGAATTTAACACAGTTGGAATCAACTAAAAAGGATTTTAAATAAATTAGTTATGACATTTCCAAGTTTAAAACAATTTTCAGTTTGCAAATAAAAGGTTTCGGGATTTACTGGTAATCAAACCAACAAGGAAAAACCTAGGCCGTTGATCTTGAATCCAACAGCCCAAACGCGGGGGCTGAACGGAATGCGCCCCGTGCACAACGGGACCAACCATTGGATTTAGATCCAACGGTTCACCACGGGGTGGTCCTCGGAGGCCCGATCGTCCCAACCAACGTGGACTGCAGATCTAAAGATGAGCGGCCCACAACGGGAGCTCCGGTCGGAGGTCTGAACACTCGCGCCATCCGAGCCGCAGATCAAGAGATGAACGGTACATAAGGATCAGAACACAAAGGACACTAAACGCGTCGAGGAGGTCTGGCCCGTTAGATCAAGATCTAACGGTCCAGAGTTGAGGGGAGGTCCTACAGCTAAGGATCTAACGGAGGAGGTCCTGGACGAGCCAAATTTCCAAGGGAGGTCCTGGAAAGCTATGATCTCGTGGGGGAGGACTTCAACGGTCAAGATCAACACGAGGAGGTCCGCAAAGACAAGGTCTTAACAGAGGGAGGTCTTAACGGCTCAGATCTCCACTAGGAGGTCCTGAACGGTCAAGATCTACCCAGAGGTGGTCCTAAAGGTTAAGATCTGCGGAGGAGAAGGTCCTAAGGTTTTCTTTGCAAAAGACCAAGGGGTGATCTTTTGCAAAGAGGACCCCAAGGGAGGTCCCGAGGGTCTTTTCGCGCGGAGATGATCCTAGCGGCTAAGATTGAACCAGGGAGGTCGCGGCTAGGATCTATTCTGGGGGTAGGTCCTGGCGCTAAGGTTTTTACAAAGAAGGATCATACGGCTAAGAGCTAACCCGAGGTGGTCATCAACGGCTGAGATTAACCCAGGAGGTCTAGGAACTTGTCGCATTTACAGCACAGTACAGAAATTCGCGATTTGCTCGCTGGCTTGCCCCCGGTGACCACAGCCACGACGGAACGAGCCAAATGTACCAAAATGTGCGCAATACTATTGCAAACCTATTGAGGGTACCCTCCACGGCGGAGCTGGCCTAAAACGCCGGCGAGCCGAAGAGGGGCGGAGGAGCACCTACGGTAAAAACCAAAACGGCAAAAAGCTTCGCTACGACCTAATCTAACGGGTGCTCGAGCTCTAAGGTGCTATTACGAACTTACCAGGGCACAGAGGAGGTTCGAGGGAACTCGGAGAAGTCCTAGCGGCGGAGACCGACGCCGGAGATGAGGAAGATAACATGGACAAGAGCTCCTGAACAAAAAGAAGCATAACAGACGGTAAGGATAGCTTCGTGATGACCTCGAGGTGGTCAAGGAGCAACCAATTGAGCTGAGAGGGCCCTTACCAGAGATGGAGATGAAAGGAGCACTTACGATCGTGAGGATCCAAAACTTGAAATTAAGTCGTTCCTGAGAAACAGCCAAGACTCAAGTTAGGGAATTAGCTCCACACGACCAGGTGGTCCAAACGACACGAAAGAGAGAGTTTAAGAACCACTGGAGCACCAAAGTGTAGGGAAACAGGTAGGCTACACTAGCGCAAATTAAAAAAATTCTACCCGTAAACCAAGATCACTGCGATTATAGATCACGGTCTTACCACTAGACGCGCAGTGCGGAAGTTGATGCGACACGTCGGGCGGTGTAGTCGTACTCGATTGATGCGATGCGTCGGGCGAGTAGTCGTACTACTTCCTCGTCCTCGTCGCGGCCCCACGTCTGCTCCTTTCTTGCGGTTCGTCCCAACGCCACGCATGGCGCCTCAAAGGTATCCACCGCGTGGGAGAGCGGCGCGACGCCGGACTACTAGATCCGCGCGGCGACTAGGGCGTGGGAGGGTGGCGGCGGGGTTTGAGGATGTCACGAAAAACTCAACCCTCAACCAGCGCGCCCCTGCCCTCCTTTTATAGACGTCCTTATAATGGGCTTCTACGAATAGAGGCCCATTAGGACTCAATGCCCAGTCTAATTCGGATCCAATCCGAATTAGGCTTCAGCCCCTTAAGTGTGTGACCCTATGGTTCACATATGTTTAGACATGACGCGAGTACACATACTTGGTCAATAGTTGGTAGCGGCCTCTAGCAAGACGTGCCAACTCCTAAACATACGTAAAGATCATATCGGACGAACCATCACAACGTTATGTACATGCCAATCCTTTTGCCTCACGATATTCGGTCGAGCTCCAAGCTGACCACTCTTTCTCGATCCTGTGATCCGGAATCCCTTACTAGGTTAACTCTTAACCTTAAGTAGCATGGCCATGCATTTCTGGATCCGATCACTCGAGGGGCCCAGAGATATCTCTCTCAGGTAGAGAGGGGCAAATCCCATCTCGACTGACCATGCCTCGCAGCATGCTTCATGACAAACCAAAGCTACCTTTATAACTACCCGATTCACGAGTAGTGTTTGATAGCCCCTAAGTAGGTCGATTCACATCTCAAGTACATGCGACAATCTCGTGTCTAAGGACAAGGCGTACACATTGTGTAGAGAGAACCATAAGAATAATTACTATGTCTCATGTTGGTCGGTCCAACCCCATGTTCTAAACATGTGTCCACATTATTGGTTTGACATCTCCATGTCTATGACACGTGAAACATGGTCATCAACCGATACATGTGCTAATCCATCATTCACGTGTGTCCTCACATGAACTCCGACTAGGGACAACTTTAGAATAACCATACAAGTAAAGAGTTTCACAAACAAGTCACATACTTGTTAATCAACACAAAGGCAATATTCAAGGAACATTTATTAAATCATGGATACAATGAAATATCATCATCAATATGATTGCCTCTAGGGCATATCTCCAACAGATCTCCCACTTGCACTAGAGTCAATCTAGAAGATATCTAATACCCATAGCTCTTGTGTGCGCCTCATGCTTAGGGTGTGTGGAGAGGCTTAGTCAAAGGATCTCAAACATTCAAATCCATGTGTATTTTGCATATCTTTAAATCTCCTCGATTAAGGATCTCTCGAATGAGATGAAACCGCCGCATGATATGTGTTTGTTCTTTTGGTGATTCCTCGGCTCCTTGGCTTGCGCAATGGCCCCACTTGTTATCACGAGAAAGATCCGAGGATCGCACGCACTAGGAACCACACCTAGTTCATTATGAACTTCCTTATCCAAACACCTTCTTTTTGCCGCTTGAAGCGCAATGTACTCGACCTCCGTTGTAGAGTCGCAACAGCCTCTCCGCTTGGAACTCTTCCAACTTACCGCACCACCGTTCAAAGGAACACAAAACCCGATTGCGATTTGTAATCATCTTTGTCGGTTTGGAAGCTTGCATCGGTGTAACCATTTACAACGAGCTCTTCCTCACCTCCGTAGACTAGGAACACATCCTTAGTTCTTCTCAAATACTTGAGGATGTTTTTAACATTGTCGTTGACTCTCACTGGATCGGCCAGTATCTGCAGTAACACTTAGAGCATAGGAAACATCTGGCGAGTACATATCATAGCATACATGATAGATCCAATGGCGAAGCATATGGAATCTTACTCATGCGATCTCGCTCATCGGTTGTCGAAGGACACCGAGTCTTGCCAAGATTTATGCCATGAGACATGGGCAAGAACCCTTTCTTTGCCTCCTCCATGTTGAACCGTTTCAACACTTTGTCAATGTAAGTACTACGGCTTAATCCTATTAGCCTTTTGATCTATCTCTATAGATCTTAATACCCAAAATATATGCCGCTTCCCCTAAGTCCTTCATTGAGAAACTATTTTTGGTGAGGTCTTAACGGACTCGAGCATAGGAATATCATTTCCAATCGGTAATATGTCATCTACATATAAGATTAGAAATACGAGTGAGCTCCACTTGTCTTCTTGTAAACACAAGATTCTTCTTCGTTTTGATGAAGTCAAACCCTTTGACTACTTCATCAAAACGAATGTTCCAACTCCGAGATGCTTGCTTCAATCCATAAATGGATTTTTGAAGTTTGCATACTTTTCTAGTATTGTTTGCATCAACAAAACCCTCGGGTTGTATCATATACACGTCCTCTGTTAAATTTCCATTAAGGAAAGCCGTTTTGACATCCATCTGCCATATCTCATAGTCGAAATATGCGGCAATAGCTAGAATGATCCGTATTGATTTAAGCATCGCTACTAGCGAGAAAGTCTCATCGTAGTCAACTCCTTGAACTTGAAAACCTTTGCGACAAGTCGAGCTTTATGGATATGAACATTTCCATCCATATCAATCTTTCTTTTATAGATCCATTTGCACTCTATGGTTTTAACACCATCAAAGGTCAACCAAATTCCAAACTTGATTGTCTCCCATGGATGCTATCTCGGATCTCATGGCACTATGCCATTTCTCGAGTCTGGTCCATCATTGCTTCCGCATAGGTCGTAGGCTCATCATTGTCTAACAATAACATATCTCGCGCATTGCGGAGCCTTCCGACCTTCGTGGTGGTGGTGCTTCCTTTGCCATGGGTTCCTCAACTTGTTACGCCACATGGGCATCATTCGTCGAGTCTTCCCGATTGGTTCATCTTGAACTTCTTCAAGCTGCACCGTTCTTCCACTTGTCTCCTGTTGAGAAACTCTTTCTCTAGGAAAACACCACTTGAGCGACAAACACTTTGCCCTCTAGTCGGTTGTAGAAGTAATATCCAAAGGTTTCCTTCGGATATCCACGAAAATGCATTTATCCGACTTGGGTGTGAGTTTGTCCGATCAGAAGTCGCTGACAAACGCCTCACATCCCCAAATCTTTAGAAAAGACAAGCGTGACTCTTCCGGTCCATATCTCATATGGTGTCTTAACTACGGATTTAGACGGTACCTATTAAGTGTGAAAGCTGCCGTTTCTAGAGCGTAACCCCAAAGGATAATGGTAAATCTGATGGCTCATCATCGATCGAACCATGTCCAACAAGGTCCGATTACGCGCTCGGATACCCGTTTCTTTGAGGCGTTAGGGCGGTGTTAGCTGTGGAACAATTGCGCAACTCTTGGATGATTGCTAAATTCATGACTCAAATACTCGCCACCACGATCGGATCGCGAGCCTTAATTTTCTTGGCACGTTGATTTTCAACCTCATTCGGAACTCTTTGAACTTTTCAAAAGTTTGGACTTATGCTTCATTAAGTAGACATAGCCATATCTACTAAAATCATCGATGAAAGTTATGAAGTAATGAAATCCACCTCTAGCGATCGTGCTCATTGGTCCACATACATCGGTATGTATGATTTCCAACAAGTCCGACGCCCTCTCAAAAGAACCTTTGAAAGGTGATTTGGTCATCTTACCAAGCAAACAAGCTTCACATGTCTCGTATGATTCAAAATCAAGCGAAGTTAGAAGACCATCGACATGGAGCTTCTTCATGCGCTTTTCACTTATGTGACCCAAACGACAATGCCAAACATAGGTGGGATTCAAATCATTAGGTCGAAGTCTTTTAGCATTTATGTTAAAGATAGGCGCATCATCAAGATTTAAAATAAATAACCCATTCACAATGGGCAAAAGCCATAAACATTCCATTTTAGAGATCAAACAACCATTGTCTTTACTTGCAAATGAATAACCATCTCTCATCAAACATGAGGGGGATAAAATGTTTCGACTCATACTAGGAACATAATAACAATTATTCAATTCCATAATAAATCTTGAAGGAAGCTGAAGTTGCATGGTGCCGACGGTCAACGCAGCAACCCTTGCTTTATTCCACGCGAAAATCAACTTCACCTCTTGCGACTCCTCTACTTCTTATTAGCCCTGCATCGAGTTGCAAATGTGAGCAAGCGATCCGTATCAAATACCCAAGAGTTAATAGGAGAATCTGCGAGAAAATGTCTAAAACATTTATGACAAGTGTACCATGGGTGGAAGTCTTACTTCCAACCTTCTTCTTGCATTCATCGAATCCATGTACTTCTTGCGTTTCTCTTCCGGTGGCGATTTCTTCTGATGAGAAGCATCTTGTCTCGGCTCAGTCCAGATTAGGCTTAGGCGTTGGCTTGAGATCATATCCTTAACCTTGCCCTTATTCTTTGGCCATGGCTTCTTACCCTTTTCTTGAAGCTAGACTTGTTCTCTGCATGACCATCACATGGCTAGGCCCCCACACTTCTTAATGTCACTCTCTGTTTTGAGCATCCCACAAAGCTCATTAAGGCCCTTATCCGCCCCATGCATATGGTAGTTCAAATGAAATGCCCATAGCTAGGTGGAAGAGACGCTAAATGAAATCGATTGCCAACTCTTGGCCAATTGGAAAACCAAGTTTATCCAAAGTCGATTGTAACCAACCATTTTGATCACATGTGGGCCTACGGTGCACCTTCGTTAACTTGCATTCGGAAAAGCCTTAGAGACATTGAACCGTTCAGTCCGGCACGTATGCGGAACATGTCCTTAAGCGCTATGATCATATCATACGCTTCCTGATCCTCAAACTGCTTTTGAAGGTCAGGTTCCATGCATGCAAGCATAAGACAGCTAATCTCAAGAGAGTCATCACATGCTTTCTTGTAGGCATTTTTAACAGCAGTAGACGCATTGTTAGCAGGTTCTTCTGGGATTGGGGTGTCCAGAACGTTTTCCTTTTATACGCCACGAGAACAATTCTCAGGTTACGGACCCAGTCCGAATAGTTTGTTCCATTTAATTTCTCTTTCTCAAGAATCGATCGCAAAGCAAAAGGGTGTGCGTGGTTGCTAGATGTCATTGATCTACAATAGGAAATGCAAAATACTAAGACAAATAAAACCATGATAGAGTAAACTGTATTAAACAAATTTAATAGAATGTACTCCCACTAAAATCAACATCCCTCTGTTGATTCTTAGCGATTCAAGATCCGCAATTAACGAGTCTACTAGTGAGCTTTGCATCACCGCTAGGAGACAAGGTAATTCGATAAGCAACACCTTGCTAATCATATCTCTATATGACTCTTGTTGTTGGGTGACATCTCTATGCCCCGCGCCCAACCTTTATGCCCCAAGGCCCATAACCTTTATGATAACCTTGTTAAGTTCACGATCCTTATGCATGTAAGTATCCGATACAAAACCCATCTAGTCAAGGAAAGTTGATGGTGCCCTAATTTTATAGACCCACCATCAATTTACAAGACATGGGATGGTGCAAAGTTTAATTGGGAGGGCATATGTTTAACTTAACATTTTGTGAGGATCGCTATACTTCTACCATTCAAACATGCATAGGAGTAAAACAATAGGAATAGCATTCACTGAGTTGTGACTCGGTATGGCCCATTTTCTCATGGTGATCTCCATCGCCATAGAATCATCCACCATGATGATCTCCATCTCCATGGTTCATGTGTGCCATCCTCTAAGTGATGTGTCCTCCGAGTACTACTATAAGCTATTACTCATAACAACTAGTAATAAAATACATGAATACTAGGAATCATCACAAGTCGGCACGTGAGTCGTTAATACAATACTTTGACAACACAATGGCTCCAGCCGTGTTGCCGTACCACGACACGCAGTCATGCAAATATTACAAACATGCATCACATACACATTAGGCCATACGGTCACATACATCCCGCAAAAACAAGTTATGCATAGAATCGCAACCCACGGATAAGGGGGTCGAGGGGTTTCCCATCAGGGTTCGAAGGCGGCGCCCGCGATCAGGATCTTGTTCGATTCGACCAATTGTCTCGATCTTCGCATGCCGCAACCGGTTTTACGTGTCACCGTCTACCCGATGGCGAATCCGACCGGTAGGGGTATGTTGTTTCACGACCTTAGCGGCATGATCACGGTACATCGATTATTAATCTAGGTTCCGATTCGATCAATCATATTGATCTTCGCATTCCGCAAGCGGTTTTACGTGTCACCGTCACCCCGATGGCGAATCCGACCGGTAGGGTATGTTGTTTCACGACCTTAGCGACATGATCACGAAACGGACCCAATCCATTACGAGAACTATACAATCGATCACATCGATCATACCGATTTACATATCGCCATATGCAAATCACACGAACCTATAACATGACAAAGAACCGCTCGATACCACTCGTAGGGAAAGCGGTAGGCTACACTAGCGCAAATTAAAAAAATTCTACCCGTAAACCAAGATCACTGCAGATTATAGATCACGGTCTTACCACTAGACGCGCAGTGCGAAGTTGATGCACCGCGTCGGGCGGTGTAGTCGTACTCGATTGATGCGATGCGTCGGGCGAGTAGTCGTACTACTTCCTCGTCCTCGTCGCGGCCCCACGTCTGGCTCCTTTCTTGCGGTTCGTCCCAACGCCACGATGCGGCGCCTCCAAAGGTATCCACACGTGCGGGAGGAAGCGACGACGCCGGACTACTAGATCCGCGCGGCGACTAGGGCGTGGGAGGGTGGCGGCGGGTTTGAGGATGTCACGAAAAACTCAACCCTCAACCGGTAGCCCCGCCCTCCTTTTATAGGCGTCCTTATAATGGGCTTCTACGAATAGAGGCCCATTAGGACTCAATGCCCGATCTAATTCGGATCCAATCCGAATTAGGCTTCACCATAAGTGTGTGACCTATGGTTCACATATGTTTAGACATGACGCGAGTACACATACTTGGTCAATAGTTGGTAGCGACCTCTAGCAAGACGTGCCAACTCCTAAACATACGTAAAGATCATATCGGACGAACCATCACAACGTTATGTACATGCCAATCCTTTTGCCTCACGATATTCGGTCGAGCTCCAAGTGACCACTCTTTCGATCTGTGATCCGGAATCCCTCACTAGGTTAACTCTTAACCTTAAGTAGCATGGCCATGCATTTACGGATCCGATCACTCGAGGCCCAGAGATATCTCTCTGGTAGAGAGGCAAATCCCATCTCGATCGACCATGCCTCGCAAACATGCTTCATGACAAACCCGAAAGCTACCTTTATAACTACCCGATTCACGAGTAGCGTTTGATAGCCCCTAAGTAGGTCGATTCACATCTCAAGTACATGCGACAATCTCGTGTCTAAGGACAAGGCGTACACATTGTGTAGAGAGAACCATAAGAATAATTACTATATCTCATGTTGGGTCGGTCCAACCCCATGTTCTAAACATGTGTCCACATTATTGGTTTGACATCTCCATGTCTATGACACGTGAAACATGGTCATCAACCGATACATGTGCTAATCCATCATTCACGTGTGTCCTCACATGAACTCCGACTAGGGACAACTTTAGAATAACCATACAAGTAAAGAGTTTCACAAACAAGTCACATACTTGTTAATCAACACAAAGGCAATATTCAAGGAACATTTATTAAATCATGGATACAATGAAATATCATCATCAATATGATTGCCTCTAGGGCATATCTCCAACACAAAGCCACCACAGAGCTTCGCTACCAACAATGGCGGATTTGTATGCTTTCGGTGGTTTGAGCTCAATAAGAAAAGGGAAGCTGAGAGGTGTTGTAAAGGAACTCCAGGAGGGGTTTGGGGAGCTTTATAAAGATGGAGCACTAGGGTTTGGCAAAAACGGAGGCCCAAAGGTGAGCTCGGATCATGGCGCTGCCATGGACCAACAGAAATGATGGAGGGAAGTGAGGGGCACGACTTCAACCGAAAGCACTGGCGCGCATTTAATGCCCAGCAGAGAGACGTTGACGAGGACAAGCTCGAAATGACAAGGCACACTCGCTCCGCCATGGCTGCCGCGCGCGCGTCGGCGCAAGGAGGAAGAAGAAAAACAGAGGAGGTCGATGGGGTGGTCGTGAGCCCTCCGATTAGACATGGATGGCTTAGATATCACAAGTCCTCCGGAAGTTGAGAGCAGCAGGGGAGGTCGTGAGCGTTGAATTCAAATCCAACGGCTCATAAACGAGGCGGCTCTCGGGAGGTCCGAAGGTTTCTACAAATGTGGGCCACCCGATGGAGATCCAAGGGTTGATATCACCCGCGCCACTTTGATTGCGCCCGAGTGCTTTAGGTGGCTTGGTTCGATCAAGTCCATGACTGGGGCTCGGGTCTGACTCGAGCCCGAGTCTGACTCAGTCCTAGACTTAGAATTTAGGGTTTTAAATTGAGCTGGACTTTGGGGATTTGTTTAAGGCAGCAAAATCACTCCAAAAATCCTGAAATTTTTACAAGAGCTTGCTAAATTAGATATTGACCTTGTATAAAATTTTTAGAGGTTTTCATGCAGTGCATTTTTCTCCAAAAATTCTGCAAGGTACTGAGCTAGGGTTTGACTAAAATTCAAACAGGTTTGACTACCCTCCAAATATATTCAAACAATTTCTAAAAATTGTGAAATTTTTCAGAGGGGTCGCACACTAACCCTAGAACTTAGGAAAAATATTTCCAAGGAATGATCACACAGTTTAACAAGAAAGTTTTTGAAGGACAAGGTTTTGGTCAAAATGACTTTACAAGAATGTTGCAGAACATACATGAAATACAAGGTGTAAGAAAAGTTTTTAATTTCTACACATTTTCTTACATTTGAAACACAAGCTTAAAACTTGGGATGTTACAAATCTCCCCCCCCCCCCCTTACAAAAATCTCGTCCCGAGATTCTGTTTACTCGGAGAAGAAAGACGGGTAGTCCGCACGAAGACGATCTTCCCGCTCCCAAGTTGCCTCATCCTCGGAATGATTCGACCACTGAACTTTAAGGAACTTGATGATACGATTCCTTGTTCTTCGTTCAGATTCTTCCAGAATACGAGAAGGATGCTCGTGATAGGTCAAATCTACCTGCACATCGAAATTTTCCAACGGAGTTTCCTCGGTCGGAACACGGAAGCACTTCTTCAAATGGGACATATGGAACACATCATGTACCCCCTCAAGTGTAGCTGGAAACTCCAACCTGTATGCAACATCTCCCACTCTCTCGATGATGCGATAAGGCCCAACATATCGAGGAACCAACTTCCCCTTGATGCCAAAACGCTGATGGACCTTCAAAGGTGAGACTTTGAGATAAACAAAGTCATTGAGCTCAAAGCTCAACTCACGGCGACGACGATCCACATAGCTCTTTTGCTTGGACTGGGTCGTGCGCAAATGCTCGCGAATCAGCTAAACCTAGCTTTTGGCCTCATTGATCGAATCTAGGCCGAAAAACTGCCTCTCATCAATCTCTGACCAGTTCAGTGGGGTTCTGCACCTTCTCCCATACAAGGCCTCAAAAGGTGATATGCGAAGACTGGCTTGGAAACTGTTGTTGTAGGAGAATTCGGCAAACGGCAGGCACTTCTCCCACTTCTTCCCATAGGAAAGAACACAAGCACGGAGCATCTCTTCCAACACTTGGTTGACCATCTCTGTCTGCCCATCAGTTTGCGGATGATAAGCTGTGCTGAAAGAGAGGCTAGTTCCCATCGCCGCCTACAAGCTCTTCCAGAAACGGGCGATGAAAAGCGCACCACGATCAGAAACGATCGTCTTCGGCACACCATGCAAGCACATGATGCGAGAAAAGTAGAGATCCGCCAACAGATTGACACTGAGGTTGTTACGCACTGGCAGAAAATGTGCTACCTTTGTCAACCGATCAATGACAACCCAGATAGCATCCTTCCCAAAAGAAATACAGGCAGACCGGTGATGAAATCCATAGCAACGGAATCCCATTTCCACTCAGGTACTGGCAAAGGCTGGAGAAGGCCTGCTGGACGCTGATGCTCAGCCTTTACACGACAACACACATCGCACCTGGCAACGAACTTGGCAATCTTGTGCTTCATTCGGGTCCACCAGAATCTCCGACGAAGATCTTGGTACATCTTGGTGGCCCCGGGATGAATAGACAAGGGGGAATCATGGGCCTCATGGAGGATTATATCCCAAAATTTCATGACCTTTGGAACCACAAGGCACCGTCCAAACCACACAATTCCATGCTCATCTTCTGAGAAGCACTTGGCTGTCCCATTCTTGATGTTTTGCTTGATTTGACTCACGCCAACATCTGATTGCTGCGCAGCCTTGATGTGATCTACCAAGGTTGGTTGCACAACCAAGGTAGCGAGAGAACCGTGCTCTACTAAACCCAAATTGAGCCGCTAAAATTCTTCAATAAGGGCAGGCTGCTGCTCCTGGAGCATCAATACATTGCAGTACACCTTCCGACTAAGTGCATCGGCAACGACATTGACCTTGCCCGGATGGTACTGGATACCCATATCATAATCCTTGATCGATTCCAACCATCTTCTTTGCCTGAGGTTCAGATCTGGCTGGGTGAACAAATACTTCAAGCTCTTGTGATCCGAATACACTTCACAACGGTTACCGATCAGGTAATGCTGCCAAATCTTAAGTGCATGAACCACTACAGCTAACTCCAAGTCATGGGTGGGATAGTTGAGTTCATGAGGCCTCAACTGCCTCGATGCATAGGCCACTACATTGCCTTCTTGCATAAGAACACAACCGAGTCCCTCACGAGAGGCATCGCAAAAGATATCGAAGCTCTTGTGGACATCGGGAAGAACAAGCACTTGGGCTGAAGTCAACCGCATCTTGAGTTACTGAAAACTCTCATCACAGGCAGAGGACCACACAAACTTCTTATCCTTCTTGAGCAACTCAGTCATCAGCTTAGCGATCTTGGAAAAGTTCTCGATAAAGCGATGGTAATAACCTGCTAAACCAAGAAAACTCCGCACATCGGTGACTGACTTGGGTTGACCCCAAGATAGCACATCACTGACCTTGCTAGGATCCACGGCTACGCCTCCCGCTGAAAGAACATGACCCAAGAATGCCACCTTCTTCAACCAGAACTCGCACTTGCTAAACTTTGCATACAGATGGTGCTCACGCAGCTTTCCTAATACAAGCTTCAGATGCTCAGTATGCTCTTCTTCACTCTTGGAGTAGATAAGAATATCATCAATAAACACCACAACGAACTTATCTAGATACTCCATTAACACCGAGTTCATAAGATTCATGAAGAGAGCAGGAGCATTCGTCAAGCCAAAAGACATGACGGTGTACTCTAAAGACCATAACGAGTAGTAAACGCCGTCTTCGGAATATCTTCATATCTGATCCTGACTTGATGATACCCCAATCTCAAGTCAATCTTGGAGAATACCCGGGCTCCGGTCAACTGGTCAAACAGATCATCAATGCGGGGCAAAGGATACTTGTTCTTCGTCACCTCATTAAGCAGACGGTAATCAACGCATATGCGCAAGGTTTTGTCCTTCTTCACAAAAATCACAGGACAACCCCAAGGAGATGAGCTAGGATGGATAAAACCCTTCACTTGAAGCTCACCTAGTTGCTTCTTCAGCTCCTCCAACTCATTAGGAGGCATTCGGTATGGCACCTTCGAAATCGGAGCGGTACCAAGTAGCAACTCAATGACGAACTCCAGATCTCGAACTAGAGGCATCCCAGGCAAATCTTCAGGAAAAATATCCACAAAGTCACATACTATGGGAACATCATAAATCTCCAAGGCTGGCTTCGCTTCAAGTGCACAAAGATGTAGCCCTTGCAGCTGCGGTGAAAACCCAACATGTTCACCTGAGGGGCTTGTGAGGTAGACGACCTTCCTGGCGCAATCGATTTGCCCCAAGTGCTGGGACAACCAATCCATACCAAGAATCACATCCAGGCTCGCTGAGTTAAGAAGGATGAGCTTCGCCCAGAATCCCACTCCTTCAACTTCAATAGGAACATCCTGGCATTCTTGATCAGCTCTCATTTTCATCTCTACACACTACTAATAGCTAGCTGTCCAGAATCTGAAGCTTGCTGTCCATATTTTATCTCCACGCTTCTAGCCGAAATTTGCAACTCCATAAGCTTCTAATCTTGAAAAAGGGCAGCCAACATTTCAATTTATAACTCTCATGGTTCTCCCAAAACCAATTTAACCGATAACCAATATCTTTTGAAAGGAGATGAGAGGAAAATCAGCATTTCAAAACTTAACAAGACAAGGTAAGGTGAACAAGCTAAGATAGATAAGGAGTGAAATCTGAGAATCTACTTAGATTTTCACAAACCACTTGATAGTTTTGAAACTAAGTTTCTCAAAATATCCTAAGGCGACCAAGCTAGGGGCTTCTACGATTAGTATGGCTCAGATACCAACTTTGCGAGACCCCGGTTTATTTAGCTTGTAATACTTAGCCTTCCTTTGGCTCTAGTATCACAAACAAAAAAACACCGTGCCTCGATGGACATGTGCTTCCCAGAATTGCAGCACACATACATCGTTACAAAAGCATGCATCAATTCCATACATCACATAATACCAAGTCTAGCAAAATGCATACAATATATAGAGTTATTACAAAGAACCGACCGGCCAAATGACATCAAGGTAACGATAACAGCGGAAGCAAAGGTGCCATAAGATGGCTATGAACAAAAGACGACTGGTTAGCCATAACCCACAAGGCAACCGACCGGGCCGCCAAGCTAGTCGCACCTGCCGCAGCACAACTCACAGAAATAGGCCCCTTGGGGGTCCACTTCCTCCTCTGCACACAACAAGCAATGCAGGTGAGTACAAAAATGTACTCGCAAGACTTACGAGTAACAATCCTATACATAGCTACATGAAAACTATAACGAAGGAGATGGTTATATGGTTAATTGAACGCATAAAGCAATTTTTATTTGCAATAATGTAATAGATTGAAGGCAATTTGTCAAATCTGTTTTTAATCATTGAAGTAACAGCGAGGTACAATAAATAACATGAGCAACAACCTAGAGGTGACTAACCCTATAGCCACCACAACATAGCACGAATCCCGATTCGTACCACCCATCAAGTTTTAATTTAAAGGTTGTAGTCTAACTCTTGCAAAACCTAACCAAGCGTGTCCATAACCTAGGACGAGGCTATTCGAATAGATTTAACCCTGCAGGGGTGTACCAATGTACCCACACTTCAGACCGTCTTTTTGCCACTAGATGAAGCACACTTCCAAAGGTATGCCGGCACGGCTAAGTCCTACGAGACGTTTCCAATATTATGTATCAACTACGAGCCGCTCGTATGGATAGAAACTCATACGCTTACATTGTAAAGCCGAAAAGACAACTACCCACTCGGGGTAAAGCTTTTCGGACAACTACAATGCTCCCAACACCATCCCTCCTGCGACCATAGCTAACATACGTCAAAGTACTAAGTCAAGACAGGTCCCATTTCCCTCTAGCGTGGTTAGCATGCAAAAATGCTTGGAGAGTGTGACACAAGATGTTCAGTCCTTGTTGACTCGGGCACCAACCATTCACACCCAAAAGCACACCATCTTACTATGAGACCCCGGTTTGTTAAGCTTGTAATACTTAGCCTTCCATTGGCTCTAGCATCACAAACAAAATACCCCGTGCCTCGATGGGCATGTGCTTCCCAGAAATGCAGCACACATACATCTTTTACAAAAGCATGCATCATTTCCATACATCATATTATAGCAAGTCTAACAAACGACATACATAATATGAAGTTATTACAAAAGAGCCGACCGGCCAAATGACATTAACTATCTAATAATAGCGGAAGCAAAAGGTGCCATAAAATGGCTTTAACCAAAAGACGACCGGTTAGCCACATAACCACATGGCAACCGACCGGGCCGCGAAGCTAGTCGCCCCACACACTGCCACAGCACAACTCATAAAAGTGAGGCCCTTCGGGCTCACCTTCTTCCTCTGCACACAACAAGCAATGCAGATGAGTACAATAATGTACTCGCAAGACTTACGAGTAACAAGCCTACACATAGCTACATGAAAGCTGTATCAAAGGAATTTGGTTATATGGTTAATTGGATGCACAAAGCAATTTTCATTTGCAATAATATAATAGATTGAAGGCAATTGTTAAAATCTGTTTTTAAGCATTAACATAACAGCGAGTAAAAATAAATAACAAGTAACCACCTAGAGGTGACTAACCCAATAGCCACCACAACAAAGCATGAATCCCTGATTCATACCACCCGTCAAGTTTTTATTCAAATGTTGTAGTCTAGTTCTCACGGGGCGTATCCGAGCGTGTCCATAACCTAGGACGAGGCTATTTGAATAGTTTTAACCCTGCAGGGGTGTACCAATATACCCACACTCCACCGCCTTTAAGCCACATGGTTATCACACTTCCAAGGGTATGCCGGCACGACTAAGTCCTACGAGACGTTTCCAATATCGTGTATCAACTACGAGCCGCTCGTATGGACCGCAGTCCATACGCTTACATTGTAAAGTCGAAAAGACAACTACCCCTCGGGGTAAAGCTTTTCGGACAACTACAGTGCTCCCAACACATAACCATCTCATTTTACCACAACACAACACACACACGCCCTCCTGCGACTCGTAGCCAATGCACGCCAAAGTACTAAGTCAAGAGAGGTCTCATACCCTCTAGTGTGGTTAGCACGCAAGAATGCTCGGAACGGTGGCGCAAGTAACTCTGTCCTTAACGACCCGGGTACCATTCCAGTCACACCTAAAATCACACCATCTTACCATTGTGCCCAAGTCCAAATCATTTTGTTTTTATTTTTAATTTTTACAATTTAAACATAGCACAAAGCTGAAACATAGAGTCATCATAAGTTTGTGTGATCAAAATTATCGACAAGTCGATAACCGCCCATTTCTACCGATAGCTAAGCAAGGCTAAGCACATCAACTCGTAAACTACTAAACGACAAGGGTTCATCCAACGAACCCAAAATCACAGCAAATATTCCTAGGCTCAGTAGTAGAGGATAAACAGTTGCCTACTGATAATGCATCTAATGGGTTAACTATCGACAATAGTTAAAACAACATAGTAATGCATACGTAGAATTTGCAAACAATATATTAGAATTTGAAATTAATAGGATCAACATAATCAAATGAATGCTACATCTGCTTGCCTTGCTGGAGGGCAGAGTCAGGCTACTGTGGATCAGATTCAAGATCAATAACCTCTTCGGAACCTAACGCGAAAAGGCGATAAAACCAATAAGAGCGAAGAACATCAAACAAAACACAACAGTAGAAGATATCCAAATCTCATTAAATTTATACATCAGCAAGGGATTGATTTTAGACAAATTTAGGAACAAGAATTACTTTATTTGGACTAAGCATGAAGAAGTTATGGCTAAAACCATTTCTCTTAGCCAGTTAATTCACTAAATTAATTACTGGCACTATTCATGGCACAAATTTCCAGAATGGTCTAGAGGCTGAAATTTTTATGATAGGTAGTCTATGACATTCTAAGAACAGCAAAGTTGAGTTTACTCAATTTGGAGTTAAAATGAAATAATTATGATTTTTCTAAGTTGTAAAACTAGCACATGTTACTTTTTAGAAATGAAAACATGATCAAAACCTATTTCATAATAAAATATGCTAACAGAGGAAATTAACAAGATTGAGTTTGCACATTTTAGAGTTATACAGAAAAAGACATGCATTTTACAAGTTTTAAAACAATTTCTGGTATATTCTAAAATGGCTGAAATCAAGCTAATATTATTTACAAAATTTTATGGCATAGAACAATGTCTAAAAGCATTTTTATATTAAACCTTAGTCAAACATGAATTTAACCCCACTGGAATCATCTAAAAGGGATTTAAAATGAATTAGTTATGAGTTTTCAAAGTTTAATATAATTTTTAGTTGATAAATAAAGGCTTACCGAAATATAATCAAACTTATCAGAAATAAATCGACGTGGACGAACGTGGACCTTTGATTCGGGATCCAACGGCCCACGCGCTGGAGGAATAGCGCACGCGCGCGATCCACAAAGGAGCTCACCGTTGGATCTAGATCCAACGGTCTACGAGGATTGGGTCGTTCGGGCGATGAACGATCTATTGGATCAACCTCAACCCCAGATCTTGAGATGGACGGCTCAGGGCGCGGCGCACTTCGGTGACTCGAACGGCACATTGATCTCAGCCGCTCATCGCGAGATGGACGATGCAGAGCCGTGGGGAGTTCGGGTGGTCCGAACGGCCACGCGATCTAAGCCGCAGATCTAGAGATGGACAGCCCGTGCGATTTGGATCGTTCGGGGGGCCGAAAGTCCCAGAAGATCTGGGCCTTAGATCTTGAAATCGACGGTCCAACGATACGCGTTCAAAACACGCGAGGGTTTAAGTACGCGAGGAGTTTTAAAAGCGGGCCCACATGTCAGCGACACGTAGAGCCAGATTAAGACAGCCATTAATTATCGAATCCAAAGATTAGCGATGATTAGCAATTAATGACCCCAGGTTTGTCCTAATGAACCCATGACTGTGGTTTAAAGCCTACGGGCCCACATGACAGTGACTCAAGGATTCTTTCGGACATCGATTTAATGCTAACTAATCATTAACAATCATTAGCCATTAATGATGTCCGAAACGGCAACGGCACAGAGAGGAACTCCCGTCCGGCAAAACCGAGCGACAAAGATGAGCTCGTCGCCGAGGGCTCCGGCAATAGCGGCACCCACAAATTACCAAAATAGGTTCGCAATAGCGTTGCAGTCCCGATGGTGACGACCTCGCCGGGGCAGCAACAGCCCAGAACACCGGCGAGCCGGAAAAGAATGACGGTGACAAAATCGGCCGAAAGCGAAAAATGATCAAAAGCTCCGCAACAGTCCAAAGAGGCGTGTGCCACGGCGTCTAGGGACTAATAAGAAGCTACCTTAAGCAAGATGAGCTTCAAAGATGGCCGGAGGAGCTTGGTCCACAGTGGAGCTTGCCGGAGCCGAAGAAGATGAAGTGGGAAAAGAGACCTGAGCCAAAATGAACACCAATGGTGGTCAAACTAGCTTCATTATAGCTCATAGAAGATTCATGAGCAAATAATTGAGAAATGAAGCACTCACCGGAGCTGAAGAAGAAAAGGGGTGATCTCAGCCGAATTTGAACAAACCCCAAATTTGACAAATCCTGTGAATGAAACCCAAAATTGAGTGAGGGGAAATGATTAGGGTATTAAGGAGTTAAAAAGGGCACAAGAATAATTGAAGATGAACCACTGGAGCACCAAGACCATCAACAGAGCTTCACGGCCATTAATGGCGATTTTGGGATTTTTGGTGTTTTGAGCTCTACCAGTAAAGACAGAGCTAGGGGTGGTGTAAAGGAATACCAGGAGGGGTGTTGGGGAGCTTTATAAAGTTAGAAAATTAGGGTTTGGGCAAGGATGAGCTCCACGGGTGAGCTAGGTCCATGATACAACCGTGGACCAAAGAAATAATGGGGGACAGGAAAAAGGCATGATCGTGGGCGAAAGCAACGCACGCACTGGCTATCCCGACCAGCGAGACGTTGACGAGGGAGCACGACAAGACCTGGCCATGCCTCTCCCTCTGTTCACGCACGACGCGAGGTAGAAGATGACCAAAGAAGCCAGCGCGCTTGTGAGCCGTTAGATTAAAAATGAACGGCTCGGATCACACGGAGCCCCAAAGGTTAAAAACAACAGAGGAGATCGTGAGCAGTTAGATTGAAAATGGATGACTACGATTGAATAGGAAAATTGGGTGACCTGAACAGCCCAATTCATATGGACGGTTGGATCTTGATCTAACGGTCCAAACGAATTGGCGCAATCGCGAGGTCCGAACGTTCCCGCGAACGAGGGTCGTGCGATACAGATCCAATGGCTGGGATTGAATGTGCGTTTAAAAGTGAGCCTGGGTACAGTTAGTTGGTTAAGCCAAGTCAAGTGGCTCGAGCCCGAGACTGGTCCACACCCGAGGAACAGTGAAACCTGGTTTTGGGTTTTTTTATTTGAGCTCAGACTTTGAGGAATTTTTAGGGATAGCAAATTAACTCCAACAATTCTCAAATTTTTACAAGAGCTTGCTAACTTAGATATTAACCTTGTATAAAATTTTCAGAGGTTTTTATGTAGTGCATTTTTCTCCAAAAAATCTGCAAGGTTCTGAGTTAGTGTTTGACCAACATTCAAACAGGTTCGACTGCCCTCTAAAAATATTCAAACAATTTCTAAAAATTGTGAAATTTTTCAGAGGGGTCACATACCATCCCTAGAACTTAGGAAAAATATTTTCAAGAGATGATCAAAGGATTTGACAAGATTGTTTTTGGAAGGCAAGGTTTTGGATCAAAAGACTTGTGACTTTATATTTCCATAATCCTTGTACATGAATTGTTTAGAACATACAGGAAATACATGATGTAAGAAAAAGTTTTAATTTCTACTCATTTTCTTACATTTGAAACACAAGTCCAAAATTGGGATGTTACACTTACCATTGTGCCCAAGTCCAAATCATTTTGTTTTCATTTTTTTAGTTTTTGCTATTAAGCATAGCACAAAGGCCATATCATAAAGTCATAATAAGCTTGTGTGATCAAGGCTATCGACTAAGTCGACAACCGCCCATTTCTACTGGTAGCTAAGCATGACTAAGCACATTACTCGTCAACTACTAAGTGACAAAGGCTCATCCAACGAACCCAAAATCACAGCAAGATAATCCTAGGCTTGGTAGTAGAGGATAAATATTTGCCTACAGATTATGCATCTAATAGGTCAACTAATCGATAATAGTTTAAAATAAGATAGCAATGCATACGTAGAATTTGCAAACAACATATTAGAATTTGAAAAAAATAGGAGCAACATGATCAAATGATGCTACATCTGCTTGCCTTGCTGGAGGTGCTCTTGAAACAGAGGATCAGATTCAGAATCAATGATTTCTTCGGAACCTAACGCAAAAACGCGATAAAACCAATAAGAATGAAGAACACCGAAAAAACTCAAAAGCCAAAGTCATCCAAATCCCATGAAATTTATACAGCAGCAAGGGCATGATTTTAAATGAATTTACCAACAATAAACAAGTCATTTGGACTAAACATGAAAAAGTTAAAGCCTAAACAAATTTTCTTAGCCTGAAAAATTCTACTAAAATTAATTTCGGTTACTGTTTATGGCACAAATTTCCATAAAGATCTAGAACCTGAATTTTTTATGGTAGGTAGAACATGGCATTCTAAGAACAGCAAAACTGAGTTTATTCAATTTGGAGTTAAAATGAATTACTTGTGATTTTCCTAAGTTGTGAAATTAGAATATAACATTTTTTAGAGGTACATACATGAACAAGACCTATTCCAGATTAAAGTATACTAACAGAGGAATTTTACAAGCTTGAGTTTGCCCAGTTTGGAGTTATACAAAAAGTTATACAATTTACAAGTTTTAATTGAATTTCTGGAATATCAAATAATGGTTGAAACAAGTTAATATTGTTCACAAGGTTTTCTGGCATGGAACAATGTCTAAATGCATTTTTAGATTAAACTTTAGTTAAACATGAATTTAACACAGTT
Organism: Ampelocalamus luodianensis; assembly: GCA_036346255.1. Taxonomy (NCBI): domain Eukaryota; kingdom Viridiplantae; phylum Streptophyta; class Magnoliopsida; order Poales; family Poaceae; genus Ampelocalamus; species Ampelocalamus luodianensis. Next base: position 50,491,920 of record CM070622.1, on the reverse strand, counting down.
AGAATCAACTAAAAAAGAATTAAAATGAATTAGTTATGACATTTCCAAGTTTAAAACAATTTTCAGTTTACAAATAAAAGGTTTACTAGTAATCAAACCAACAAGGAAAAACCTGGACCGTTGATCTTGAATCCAACGGCCCAAACGCGGGGGCCGAACGGAACACGCCCCACGTACAACGGGACCAACCGTTGGATTTAGATCCAATGGTTCACCGCGAGGTGGTCCTCGGAGGCCCGATCGTCCCAACCAACGTGGACCGCAGATCTAAAGATGAGCGGCCCACAGCGGGAGCTCCGGTCGAAGGTCCGAACGTTCGCGCCATCCGAGTCACAGATCAAGAGATGAACAGTACATAAGGATCGGAACACAAAGGACTCTAAACGCGCCGAGGAGGTCTGGCCCGTTAGATCAAGATCTAACGGTCCAGAGCTGAGGGGAGGTCCTACAGCTAAGGATCAAGCAGAGGAGGTCCTGGATGAGCCAGATTTCCAAGGGAGGTCCTGGACGGCTATGATCTCGCGGGGGAGGACTTCAACGGTCAAGATCAACACGAGGAGGTCCGCAAAGACAAGGTCTTAACAGAGGGAGGTCTTAACAGCTCAGATCTCCACTAGGAGGTCCTGAACGGTCAAGATCTACCCAGGGGTGGTCCTAAAGGTTAAGATCTGCGGAGGAGGAGGTCCTAAGGTTTTCTTTGCAAAAGACCAAGAGGTGATCTTTTGCAAAGAGGACCCCAAGGGCGGTCCCGAGGGTGGTTTTTGCAAAAATAACCACGGGGTGGTCTTTTCGCGCGGAGATAATCCTAACGGCTAAGATTGAACCAGGAAGGTCCTAAGCGGCTAGGATCTATTCTGGGGGTAGGTCCTGGCGCTAAGGTTTTTACAAAGAAGGATCCTACGGCTAAGAGCTAACCCGAGGTGGTCATCAACGGTTGAGATTAACCCAAGAGGTCTAGGAACTTGTCGCATTTCTAGCACAGTACAGAACTTCGCAATTTGCTCACCGGCTTGCCCCAGGCGACCACGGCCACGACGGCGCGAACTAAATGTACCAAAATATGCGCAATACTATTGCGAACCTATTGAGGGTACCCACGACGGCGGAGCTGGCCTAAAACGTCGGCGAGCCGGAGACGGGCGGAGGAGCACCTACGGTAAAAACCGAAAATGGCAAAAAGCTTCGCTACGACCTAATCTAATGGGTGCTCAAGCTCTAGGGGGCTATTGCGAACTTACCAGGGCACAGAGGAGGTTCGAGGTAACTCGGAGAAGTCTTGGCAGCGGAGACCGACGCCGGAGATGAGGAAGATAACGTGGACAAGAGCTCCTAAACAAAAAAAAAAAGCATAACAGACGGTAAGGATAGCTTCGTGATGACCTAGAGGTGGTCAAGGAGCAACCAATTGAGCTGAGAGGGCCCTTACCAAAGATGGAGATGAAAGGAGCACTTACGATCGCGAGGATCCAAAACTTGAAATTAAGTCGTTCCTGAGAAACAGCCAAGACTCAAGTTAGGGAATTAGCTCCAGACGACCAGGTGGTCCAAACGACACGAAAGAGAGAGTTGAAGAACCACTGGAGAACCAAAGCCACCACGGAGCTTCGCGGCTAACAATGGCGAATTTGTATGCTTTCGGTGGTTTGAGCTCAATAAGAAAAGGGAAGCTGAGAGGTGCTGTAAAGCAACTCCAGGAGGGGTTTGGGGAGCTTATAAAGCTGGAGCACTAGGGTTTGGCAAAAATGGAGGCCCAAAGGTGAGATTGGTTCATGGCGCTGCCATGGACCAACAGAAATGATGGAGGCAAGTGAGGGGCACGACTTCAACCGAAAGCACTGGCGCGCATTTAATGCCCAGCAGAGAGACGTTGACGAGGACAAGCTCGAAATGACAAGGCACAGCTGCTCCCTACCATGGCTCGCACGCGCGTACGGGCGCGCGAGGAAGAAGAAGAACAGAGGAGGTCGATGGGGTGGTCGTGAGCCCTCCGATTAGACATGGACGGCTCAGATGTCACATGTCCTCCGGAAGTTGAGAGCAGCAGGGGAGGTCGTGAGCATTAGATTGAAATCCAACGGCTCAGAAACAAGGCGGCTCTCGGGAGGTCCGAAGGTTTCTACAAACGTGGGCCACCTGATGGAGATCCAAGGGTTGATATCACCCGCGCCACTTTGACCACGCCTGAGTGCATTAGGTGGCTTGGTTCGATCGAGTCCATGACTTGGGCTCAGGTCTGACTCGAGCCCGAGTCTGTTCAACCCTAGACTTAGAATTTAGGGTTTTAAATTGAGCTGGACTTTGGGGATTTGTTTAAGGTAGCAAAATCACTCCAAAAATCCTGAAATTTTTACAAGAGCTTGCTAACTTAGCTATTGACCTTGTATATAATTTTCAGAGGTTTTGATGTAGTGTATTTTTCTCCAAAAATTCTTCAAGGTACGGAGCTAGGGTTTGACTGAAATTCAAACAGGTTTGACTACCCTCCAAATATATTCAAACAATTTCTAAAAATTGTGAAATGTTTCAGAAGGGTCACACACTAACCCTAGAACTTAGGAAAAATATTTTCAAGGAATGATCACATAGTTTAACACGAAAGTTTTTGAAGGACAAGGTTTTGGTCAAAATGACTTATGACTTTGTATTTCCATAATTCCTTTACAAGAATGTTGCAGAACATGCAGGAAATACAAGGTGTAAGAAAAGTTTTAAATTTCTACACATTTTCTTACATTTGAAACACAAGCCTAAAACTTGGGATGTTACAATGAACTAGGGGTTAGAACCGCCACAGAGAGGGAAACGAGATGGTGGTGACCAGCGAGCCTAGAAATGTGCATGGGTGAGGAAGATGGTGATGAGGTTGCGGCTACTCGTGAGTCCGGGATGCTCATGGGTGAGGATGACGGCATGGAGGTGATAGTGACTGGCAAGCCGCCGGGCGCACAAAAGAGGAGGAGAGGTGGTGAAGCTGTTTAGACCCTAATTAGATTTGTGGGTTTTCCCCCTCTTTTATACAGCAGCTAGGCAGCCAATAGGGTTAATGTGTGTTTGTATTGGGCCAAAAATCTAGGCCTGATCTTGGCTCAAGAGCAAGCCTAGCCTGGCCTCGAAAATGGACCGGGATCAGGATAACTTGCCCATGAACATGTCTAAGTCTCTCCTCCCACATCCCCCCTGATTTGCATGGCTTATCCCGAAAACACCACACTTCTTTTTAGTTAATTTAGGACCACTTTTTCATCTATAGTGTCATTTCCAAACTGCAAACCTCTTACGGCTATCAGGGGCATGATCTGATGTTGTGGCAAACAACAGAGCTGGTTTGTTAGTCAGCTTTCATTGGGTGCGGTCGATCAGCTCTCTCTCCAAGAACTACGCCTCTCATCCATCAAAATCGTCAAAAGGTCTTCGCCGATCGTCTCCTTTATCTCCGAAAATGTTGTCATCGGTTAGCGCCGGCCATGTTCCCCATCTCTAGCAAGGTCAGCACCAGAAGTGAAGAAGACGAAGTTTGGTGTGTGTTTGCAGTTTAGTCTGCTTGGACCTATTTATAATTTTCTTTTGTTGTGTGGATTGTGATGTAAACTTGGGACTCTCTATTGTTTCTCTCTCTAATATAATTCAGGGTTATTTCCTTAAAAAAAACTCAGCTCATTTATACTTTGAGCTCTTTTACGGTACACTTAATTTAATACGAGTTGTCTATTTTTTTATCCCATGGTTTATATTTGTTAGAATTTAGTCATACTACATCTGGTAGTATGAGTAGTAGAATCCCAATAGAGGTAGAATTATAATTGCCTATGTGAGGGTCACATGACACAAGAGTAATATTTTCAACCCTAATTGAAAAAGTGTGGTTTGTATCGTTACCCACAAAACATTGTAGACGATCACAAACCCTAGCTTTTCCTTCTCTTCTTTCCCTTCTCCTTTCTTTCCTCACCCTTCCTCCCCATGCCGCACCTTACTGGTCATTCCTTTCCTCTCCCTTCCTGCCCTTGCTTGGAGCGTCGACAGTAGGGTGGTACGGCCAAGGCCAGGGTCAACGACAGCAGGAAGCTAGGGCAGGCAGATGGGGGTGCTGGTGGCTGGGGGTGGCAGAGGGGTGGCTAGGACTTGGTAGCTGGACCCTCTCCCCTGGATCTCTTATGGCATCGGCCCCCTCCCCTTGGGCCAGGTGGCCAATGTGCCCCCTTGGGCCATAGGCCGACGACCCACTTCCCCCTACCCCGCCCCAATGCTCCTAATTTCTAAATTTAACTCTTAATTACTTCCTCTAATTCATTAATTACTTATTTAGTTAAACTGGATATTACACATAGAATGGTCATCAAAAATCAACAAATAGTAATACACCGATGACCAGTCCCTCAAACAATCAAACTCTAGTACCTAGCAACATACCAGGGAATGGGGATATGGTAGCAGACAAGGAGGAAGGAGGCGGTAGTGTGGCACCGATAGGGGAGAGGATGACAACCTAGGGGTGAGAACAGCCACGGGAGAGGGAAACGAGGTGGTGGCGACCAGTGAGCCTAGGAATGTGCAGGGGTGAGGAAGATGGCGATGAGGTTGCGGGTACTCGTGAGCTCGGGGATGCTCATGGGTGAGGATGACGGCATGGAGGTGATAGTGACCGGCGAGCCGCTGGGTGCACAAAAGAGGAGGAGAGGTGGTGAAGTTGTTCGGATCCTAATTAGATTTGTGGGGTTTTCCCCTCTTTTATACAGCAGCTAGGCAGCCAGTAGGGTTAATGTGTGTTTGTATTGGGCCAGAAATATAGGCCCGATCTTGGCCTGAGAGCAAGCCCAGCCTGGCCCAGAAAATGGACCGGGATCAGGCTAGCTTGCCCATGAACATGTCTAAGTCTCTCCTCCCACATCCCCCCTGATTTGCATGGCTTGTCCCGAAAACACCACACTTCTTTTCAGTTAATTTAGGACCTCTTTTCATCTCTGGTGTCATTTCCAAACTGCGAACCTCTTACAGCTATCAGGGGCATGACCCGATGTCGTGGCAAACAACAGAGTTGGTTTTTTAGTTGGCTTTCATTGGGTGCGGTCGATCAGCTCTCTCTCCAAGAACTATGCCTCTCGTCCATCAAAATCGTCAAAAAGCCTTCGCCGGTCGTCTCCTTTATCTCTGAAAACGTCGTCATCGGTTAGCGCCAGCCTTGTTCCCCATCTCTGGCAAGGTCAGCACCAGAAGTGAAGAAGGTGAAGTTTGGTGTGTGTTTGCAGTTTAGTCCGCTTGGACCTGTTTGTAATTTTCTTCTGTTGTGTGGACTGTGATGTAAACTTGGGACTCTGTATTGTTTCTCTCTCTAATATAATTCAGGGTCATTTCCTTAAAAAAAACTCAACTAATTTATACTTTGAGCTCTTTTACGGTACACTTAATTTAATACGAGTCGTCCATTTTTTTTATCCCATGGTTTATATTTGTTATGATTTAGTTATACTACATCTGGTAGTATAACTAGTAGAATCCCAATAGAGGCGGAATTGTAATTGCCTATGTGAGGGTTACACGACACAAGAATAATATTTTCAACTATAATTGGAAAAGTCCATACTACCTGCACGAAAAATTATAAATACAAAGAAAATCTATTATACCCTGAACAAATCAAATGTTAGATTTAATTTATACTACTATCATATACTACCGATAGAATGTACTATAAAATTTCTCTATACTTTCTATGCCAAGGGCCCAAGATTGATCTGCTAAGGAACAACTCTTTTTACTGACCCTTAACCCATAATATACCCCTAAAGGAGAAAAGTACTGCTACTATATACCAGGACAGTCCAAGTTGGAAAGTCAGAGGCCCCTTGTCTTGTCAAGGGTGGTCCCTATACAAGTTTTTCGTTGCACCAACGGCACAGAAATATGTGTGCCCGATAGTATGTGTACAATTTTATAAAATCCCTTTAAGAAGTACGTACAAAGAAATTATTAAAGGTGCTAGCTCCATGTAAAATCGATCGATCTCGTATAAGATAGATACACGAGGAGATACAAGCATAACTGGATGAATTGCACCCATCTGCATGCGCGGCCTACATAAGCAATGGCCATTCGTGAGGATTTGTTTCCGTATAAGATCGGTAAAAACAATTCATTTGTACGCTCTGGCCCCTTTCGTCCAAAGGATTATCCCGGCGTATCTCCATGGACACAGTGGCACACCACGCACAGAGAGACTCTCCCTGTCCTCCAAAGCCGGAAAGGAGGTCTCGGGGCGCAATTATTGATGGAACCCTCGCTGCATGATTCCTTCGGCCTCAACTTGCAACCCCCGGCCCCTCCAGGAATATATGGCTGTCCCCAGCGATCCAATGATCCATCCTCGCGCGGTGCCCATTCTCCTCCTCTCGCCTCCTGATGCGCCTTCTTTTAGGCATGGAGATGGAACGGCCGATCGTGGCACTCGAACAAGATCGACCGTGATGATGCCGGCCGGCCGGCCGGCGTCCGCGAGCGAGCTGCTGTAGCAGCAATAATGCCTCGTGTCACATCATCCTTCTTTGCGGCACTGTTGCAGTGGGAGGTGGTATACTGGTACATGTATGTACGTCGACCTGCACTGCTAGGAGATGAGGAGCTTTTGTATGATAGGCCCGGTTTGGTGTCGTACGGTGCAGGATCTGTGCGTTTGCATCTTTGTATATGCTGGATCATCTGGGCTGGGAATGGCCGGAATATTGCGACATTAATTAATTTGTGTTTGACGCTATCAACTGAACATCGTGATCAAAACTTCTTTTTAGAGAGAACCATGATTCAAACTGAGTTGATTTACTGTTTCACACAAAAAATAGAAACTAGCTTTGCGAACATTTATGGTATTTCCCTCCTGTACGAACGTAGGTCGTGTTTTATTTCTCGTAGCCTCGAAGACACTTACATGCCACTATAGTTTATACAACTATAAAAACTACATAACTAAACCGCGTCAGAGTGTGCTAAAGATAGCACATAATGCTGCCATAGAAAAATCATCCACCTAGGATTTTCCCTAGATTTGCCTTCCTTCTTGGGGAGAAAGGTAGAAGGCCCCAGGCCCCTAGTATTAGCTGTGATAGGTGAGGCTTTAATCTTCGGAATTCTCGACGAAGAAAATGATAGGCGGTAGGCTCATAAGTGAAACCGAGAAAAGAAACAGCGGACTCGCCCAACTTGTACAAAAATCTCGTAGCCACACCGCCCGAATCCTGTCATGCCCCCGGTCATGCTGCTCCAAGTCCTGATGGCTCTTGACAATCGAGTTTACGCAAGTTTAAAGGCCATCCAGCCAATTTGTGAGGACAAATCGACCAACCCTAGCTAGGATCCCGTAGCCCAAAGATAAGATCTCCCTCCCAGACGCCGCTAAACGTCAGTGCAAACCAATCACATCTCGCGTGGCAGCCGATGGCGACCCTGGCTCCAAAGAACGCAAACTGCAGCGCACAGAAAATATGCGGCAAAAAGGGCGAGATGCCCTTGCAAGTTGCGGCCGGGCTCAAAATATTCCCCAAAGGGCAAAAGCTGGAGAGAGGCCTTAAAAATGTTGGAAATCCGATCAAGGGGTTACGTGCAAGAAACAACCACCGGGGCAAGAGGGCGTAATTATATGGCAACACGTAAACGAAAGCCACAAAAGTTGGAGGCGGCTTTGCTACCCTTGCTTGATGCAATGCATCTGCGACAACTGGTAAACAAAAAACCGAGGGAGTTTTAACTTGAGATTGTTTGTTGAGAGACATTTATTTTAGAGCTCGATTGGTCCAACTTAAATTTAAGTTTGTGGGGCTGACAATTTTTAAGATAGTAACAAGCTGTAGACTCCTTACATTTTCCTTTTATCAGCAGCGGATTCAAAAATGAAGCACTAGAGGTTACAAATTTGCTACAGTAACCTAAATATAACATTTTGCAAAAAAATATTTGAATATCCATTTCCCCCTCAAAATTATAAAATGATCTTTTAAGAATATTATTATGATTAGTATTTTCATTTGGAATTGACATTAGTCCATACATAAATTCTGAAAATTTGGTAGTACAAGGACACCGTCATATCATCACTATCTTGTATAAAGGCGTCTAGATATTGGAGGGTGTTGCGCTGGTTTATTATCTGAATTCACCGAAATACTTCAGTATAGTATTTTTTTTTATGATAAATCTACTAATATCATTTTCATTTGACAAATCTGAATAATTTATGTATCTTGGTGGTCAAATTTAGGTGCACTCATTATAAAAAGGATATCCGATTGGAAACGGAGACCGTGCTATTTTTCTCATCTAATATGTGTGGGCAATTCGTTATATTTCATTGAATAACTTTGAATCTTCACAATATGCCACTAGTGTCTCGCTGACATATAGACCCTAAACTCACATGTCAGCCACACAATTAGTGACATATTGTGAATCATATAGTTATTCAGTGACGTATTGTGAATTTTCTCTAACCATATATACAAATATTTGGATCCCAATTCTGCCCTGAGCCAAAGGAATACATGAATTTTTTAGAGTTTTACACAAAACAATGTAATTTCTATAGAATTAATCATAGTAGAATTCTAGCACTCCAAACAAAATATAAGTGTCCGTCTTTGTAACGCGTGCTACGCACATGTTTTGCAATAGCTACTGAAGACTGTATTGGCCAAGAATCACTCTAGGTGGTGCACTATCTTGGAAAACCTTACACTTTTACCATATCAGGGCGCACGCAGAGGAAGAAACACAGCGCCAAAATGTTGAGGGTTGCATAAATAGCTAAGCAAGAAAATCAAAGGGTGTACAAACAGCTTGGATGTAACTATATTTCCTTAGCTAGTGTCGCCGGATTAGATATTTACCAGGCCGATAAGATAAGATAGACACCCCCTTTCTCTTCGACGTGTGTCGAGTACTAAAGATTAGTCATCTGAAAAACAGGGGTCCTAAGATGATCCGAAATTTCCTAAACACCATCCCAGTAGCAAGCAGGGGGCAGGCAAGCTCCACCGCAAGGCTCCAAGACACGCTGAGTCAGACCCACCGGGGCGCGGCGGTTGCTGCCCGACACGCGAATCCACCCATCCATCGCCATCGCACAGAGCTTTTGGCTGATTCGGGAGGTTTTTTATTTGTTACAACGAAAGTACCCTCTTCTAGTGGCAATGGCAAAAATAGCACGTTGAATATTCTCGACGTGTATCGGGTCTGCGAGGGGAAAGAAATCGATGATATGTACAGTACTAAACAGTGATAAACAGTGCTGAATCGTGATCACTGCAGCGTCAAAGAGTGTTAAATAGTGATATGCTACAGTACTAATAGTGAAAAAGTGCCCATCCAACATGTTGCGCTCTGAGAGCACGGTAGATACCATGCTGCGGTTTAGAAGCATAGCAGATGATTTAACTGATCTTCCACGATGCTATTTTTATACAAGTATAAACTATTTTGCTATTACAGATAAAAACATGTCAATTTAAGCCAAAGACTCCGTCCCCTCACGCACACGGAAAAGCTGGGGCGAGACTGAAGCGGCAACGCACCACCACGCTACGTGCGGACGGGGCGAACGCGCGGCGCGCCCCCTTGGCCGTCCGCTCCGCGTGCCCCACCCCGATCCGACGGCACGCACGAGCCCGACCGGCCGCGGCGCGGAGACACGGATCCGCCCCCGCGCGCCCCAGGACCTTGGAACTTCCTCACACGACACCCCTCACCCCCGGTCACGGTACCAGGCCTCATTAACCATGGTCGTGGCCTAGTTAACCACGGTTAGTTGGTTTCGGTCTCAGGGCTCTGCGGCTACGCCTATATAGCTCCATCCCCAGCTGCTCTCCTGCCGCTCTCTCCGTTCCGGTTTTTTTGCAGTGGTGGAGGGAGAGAGAGAAGTGGTATAGCGTAGGCGAGTGAGTGGAGTGTTGTTGTATGTGGTGGTAGAGAGGGTGGGGATGAGCTGCAACGGGTGCCGGGTGCTGCGGAAGGGGTGCAGCGAGGGCTGCGTGCTGCGGCCGTGCCTGCAGTGGATCGACGCCGCCGACGCGCAGGGACACGCCACCATCTTCGTCGCCAAGTTCTTCGGCCGCGCCGGACTCCTCTCCTTCATCTCCGCCGTCCCCGACGCCCAGCGACCTGGTGTGTGTAATCGATCATCTGACCTAGCTGACTAGCTCTAGCTCTGCATACATAAGCAATCTTTAGCTAACTATGTGTGTGTTGATTGGGATGCGCTTGCAGCGTTGTTCCAGTCGCTACTGTACGAGGCGGCGGGGCGCACCATCAACCCGGTGCACGGCGGGGTGGGGCTGCTCTGGACGGGGAACTGGCACCTCTGCCAGGCCGCCGTCGAGACCGTGCTGCGCGGAGGCGCCATCGGCCCGCTGCCGGAGCTCGGCGGGGGCTGCGGCACTGGCGGGGACCTCTACGGTGCCGCCAAGCGCACTGGCGGGTGGTCCACCTTCTCCACGGCGAAGCGGGTGAGGAAGGCCGAGGAGCCAACCCCGTCGTGCGATCTCGGGCTGTGCCTGAGCCCCGGGTCGCCGCCTGCGACGGGGGAGAGGAGGGCGGCGCTGCGGTCGGGGACGCCGTCCATGAGCTCGGACGAGTCCGTGACCACGACCGGCGGCGAGAGGGAGCCGGTGCTGCTCAACCTTTTTGCCTGAGGCCGGCCGCCGGCTAGCTAATCCTAATCCATGCGTGGGTCCAGTCTTGACCACCGCGCGTGTACTGGATCCCGGCGGCGAAGTATTAGTAGTTTTTCTCGCCGGCGAGCCAAGTCTTCTTGCTTTTTGCTAGCCCACTTAATTTTGTTGTGTACGTAGAAAAGAAATTACCGGCCGGCCTGGACGCCCGTCTGCGTGGGCGAGATGAGAGCGCCGGTGACCACCTCCAGTAACCTTTTCTTTTGTTCCTTTAAATTACTATAAAATAAAACTAAATTAAGCTCGATCCGTCTTATCTTGATCTGGGTGTGATCAGTGGAGATGCAACGTTTACTATTGTGATTGACTCGCTAATTAGTGGTACGCTAGCGGTAGGTACGTAAAGCTAAGCCAACGAACGCGTCGTAGGCTCCGTGACGATGGGTTTGGGTGGGCTATGAGCACGGCGCCGCGTCTCGTGCCTTCGGAGTTGACGAGTGGTTGACGCGTCCGGGCGCGGCGTGCAGTACTGCGCCTCGCGGTTGGAGCCCTGGGGGGAGAGAGAGAGCCAGTGGCCGACACGGATGCTCCAAAGTCCATCCTAGTTTTGTACCGCTTTAACGAAGACAAAAGTGGGCACCTCGCACGATGCACCAGCATCTCCGGGCCAGAGCGCGGCCAGACGAGATGAGGACCGTGGTGGTTTCAGGGTTTCAAATTTCGGTGAAATTTCGTGAAATTTCGGTCATTTCGGTGGAACACGAATTTTTCCCCTTTCGCTCAAAAAAATTCGGTTGCACATGAATTCAGGTCAAATTCAAACAGAATTCAAAATTTGGTCTAAATTCGTCAATTTTTGGATGAAATTCAGTCAAATTTGAATGCTAATTTCGGCCATTTGTCCGAATTGAATTTGAAATTACCGAAATTTTGGTAATTTCGGCAATTTCGGTGGACCCCGAATTTTTTGGTCATCCGAAATTGAAAACCCTGGGTGGTTTCCATGATGTTCAATTCGTCTACCGCCGTATGGCAAGTAGCTGCTTGTGACGGACCGGCTTAGTCTTGATTGGGTTTGTCTGTGCGCCGTGAGCCCAGGAGGTAAGAAGGGGATCACCTCAGGAGTACAAGAAGGCAAACAACAGGGACACGGAGGCATCGAAGAAATGAACCAGACACATGCTTCTTCCTCCTCCTCCTTCCAGTCTGCTAAATCCCCCAACTATGGCTCTTCTTCTTCCAGTCCAAGTTCTCTCTATTCCCAGTCTCCATTCTTCTTATAGTTCCAGTCTAATTAGTCTTGATTCTATTCCCCCATTTTGTATCTCCAAATACTGGTATATTAAGTTAGTATTGGATCATGGTGTTCTTGTCCTGGGTGAGTTTCGGTGTTCATCCAAAGGGAATGTAACAATTGGTATCAGAACCGTCGATCATGGTGGATTCGTACTCCGAGGTGGCCAAGAGCGATGCCGAGAAGGAGAGCGAGGCACGGTGCAAGGCCATGTTGAACAAGCTAATCTCAGAAGTGAAGAAGCAGACGTTGGAGATAGAAGGCTTGGCAGACCGCATAAACGAGCTCGCGGTCGGCTTGAAGGCCATCGTCCAGCCGTTAGAAGCAACCATTCATATCTTGCCATTGTCCGCAACCGCACTGACGGCCACCCGTGCCACTGCTGAGGACCACACCGTGGCGACAGCCACTCTACGGGCAGATGCGGCACTCACCCCCGAATCGCCCACCAGGTGTTCGACGAATTGTTCCGAAGACGACACCGCCCTGCAGACGTCCGCATTACTGCCGGACGCAGCCTCGGGTTCTCCCTCGACCGTCGCCTTGCTCGACGTCGCCATTCCCAGCCCCAACGTCGCCAACACCAAGGTGCTCGATGGTGGTCTCGACTCCGAGGCTTGGTTGAAGGCCAGGCCAATGCTCGATGCCGGTGGCGTCATCTTCCCTGGTACCCTCATCAACACCCATCCAGTCTGGGTCACGCATCTGGACACCCTCCCTGTCGGTGCTCCGTTGAGTGATGACCCCACACCGTGCAATGACCGGTTGGTTGTCGTCCAGATTCCTATCCATCCGGTGAGTTGCTGCCCGGTGTTGATGGAGATCGAGGCAGACGACGTCATGTGGGATTGTTATATCCAGCGACTGGATATATTGCCACCTGATCGAGGGAAGCACAAGAAGAGCAAGGAGGCAATGGCTTGGTTACCACCCTGGCCGCTACCGCAAACAGGTGCAATGGTGTTGGTGTTGGGGGTAAATTCATTGGTGAAGCAAATGCAGTCAAAACCAGGGCATGATCAACTGAAGCATCAGAGCAGTGCAGCTGTGGTAGTGGTACTTCAACCATGGCCACCGCCGATACTAGTGGATATCGTGGGTGTAACTGAGCTTACCCGCTTTGCGTTGGGCCACAACAAACATCTCAAATCTGTTGCTGCGGAGTACTGGAAACCTGAAACCAATTCACTGCTGAAGTCATTACCATCGTTGGCTAATATTAGTAATCCAAGCAATGTTTACAGTCCCAGCAACATTCTACAAGGCAGCAGTGGCCTTGCTTCCCATATTGGTCCTGTGTTAAGAGTCGGCAGTGATAGCAGTGCCACTGGTCGTGATGGAAGAATTTCTACAAGCAGCCCGATTGCGACAAATAGCATCATGCATGGTTCTCCCCAGTCAGATGATTATTTCCAACACTCTGATTCAGGCATATTGCTGAAAAAGAATGCAAGTAATTGTGGTCTCAGCTACACCACATCAAAGCCTATTGACAGTGGAATTTATTCCCAATTTATATCGACAGTGTGCTCTGTTGCTATAGATCCTTACCCAGGAGTTGCAAGCACTGGCCAGAGAGCACTGTTCCTCATAGGTGTCGAGCAAGTGGTCATGAGAAATACTAGATTTAGCAGTGGGGGTGCACACCTAGGAGAGACATCTGCTCCTCCTTCATCAAACTTTGGAATGGCGCGTTCTTCTTCCTGGTTTGACATGAATTCTGGAAATTTCTCGATGGCATTTAGGACTCCTGTTAGCCCCCCTCAGCACGATTACCTTACAGGGTTGCGCCGGGTGTGTTCTATGGAATTTAGACCACATCTTTTGAATTCACCTGATGGCTTAGCTGATCCGCTTTTAATCTCTGCTGCAACCCCCAATGACAGTGAGCTTAATACACTTCCCCAATCAACAATTTACAACTGGAGTTGTGGTCACTTTCCTAGGCCACTTCTAACCGGTTCTGATGATAATGAGGAAGTAAGTGCTAGAAGAGAAGAGAGAGAACGAATTGCACTGGATTGCATTGCTAAATGCCAGCGTTCCTCATGCAAGATGACCAGCCGAATTGCTAGTTGGGATACAAGGTTTGAGTTGGGTACAAAAGCAGCTTTATTGTTGCCTTTTTCTCCAATCGTTGTTGCAGCTGATGAAAATGAGCAAATAAGAGTGTGGAACTATGACGATGCGCTTCCAGTGAATTCTTTTGAAAACCATAAGTTGTCTGACAGAGGGATATCCAAACTTTTGCTTATCAATGAGCTTGATGAGAGCTTGCTATTAGTTGGCTCAAGTGATGGAAATGTCCGTATATGGAGAAACAGCACTCAAAAGGGAGGACAAAAACTTGTAACTGCTTTCTCATCAGTTCATGGTCATCGAGCTACTAGTCACGGTATTGTGATTGATTGGCAACAGCAATCTGGCTATCTGTATGCATCTGGTGACATGTCTTCCATCCTTGTATGGGATCTCGATAAGATAGCGGCATTTCAGCTCTGTCTGCATCTCAGGACCGAAAGAGAATTTGCAGTAAGGCTGTGGCGTCTTCACCGAGTCAGTTCACTGTTTGCCAGGCGGGAGAAAGATATCCGATTCAACTATTTCTGGACATGGTGCTCAAAGCTTATTTCTGTCGCACTCTTCGCTGTGCATTGTGCGGGATGCTTCAACTATGTGCTTGCTGATGGATATCCCAATCCAGAGAATACATGGATAGGTGTCATGATGCCTGCTTTTAGATCAGAGAGCTTATGGACTAGATATGTTACTGCTCTTTACTGGTCCATTTCGACGCTGACAACAATGGGCACAATCCCCATCGTACGACCCGTGGAAGACACCAATGAAGACCTCTACGCTGGTACCTGTACACTAGTAGATTTACTTGCCTCGGATGCACGTGACGGTGGTGGCGGTGCTGCTAAACGCGCCCTACTCACGGAGGGGCAACAGACCGAGAAGCAGGAGGAGGGGCTGTGTCAGCTTGCCTCGGCGTCGATCTCGATGTAGACGAACTTTCAAAGTTGCTCCTAGTCCTTTGTTGTCTTCCCTGCAATTTTTTTTTCTACCAAACAAGCAAGCTGGAACAAACTATTGATATCATTATACTCTTTGTAATCTACTATATCCTGAATTTCATGCCTTAAGCCTCCATAAAAACAAGCCACCTTATCCTCCTCATCCTCAACAATATTACAACGCAGCATGCCTATTTGTAGTTCTTGATAACATTCCTCGACAGATTTATTACATTGGTTTAAGCGCTGTAATTTCTTATGCATATCATGTTTAAAAGTAGGAGGAACAAATCTAACACACATAGCTACCTTCAATCTATCCCATGTATCAGGTGTTAAGCCAGAATTAACTACTTGATTCCACCAAATGATAGCAAAATCTTTAAATTCACTAGTAGCTTGTCTGACTTTATGTACTTCAAGAACTAGATAGGCATTAAATTTTTTATTCAACAGTCATCTCCCAATCTAGATAAATTTCAGCATCATAAACACTCGCAAAAGATGGTATGGTAAATTTAATTTTAGCAATTGGGTCATCATTAACACGAGCATTGTGGTGCTGAACATTGTTACCTCCCATACCGTGACGGTTGTGATGTAGACGGTGTCGTCGACGTGCATCTTAGGCAGCAAGAGCAGCGCCGGCGTCACGGTATTGCCTCTCATTATCATATCCCTCCCTAAGATCTTGGGTTGCATCGTGTTCATACTCACGTCCATTGTTCGGTGGCTGATTCACCATTCTTTCAAGGCGTGTAGTGGGTGCTGCAATACTATTGTTGATTGAGCGCTGCAATGTAGCCGTAGTAGCTTGAAGCTTCCTGTTGATGTCCTCGTTAATAGTAGTATGTTGTTCATCCAAGAGCGTCATGAGCTCTCCCTTTACAACACACTCTTTCTCATCAAACATCTCACCTACCATGGTTAGTAGAAACAAAAGACAACACAAAGGTATTATCCTTATCAACTACTAGGTGATGGAAGGTGGAATCAGATACTCTCAAGCATCTTACCACACTCTTACAAGTGTTCTTACCAAAGCATGCAGTAGGTGGTACAACCGGTGGCTGGTTCGTGATACCGAGTCGAGCGTGGGTACGATTGCAAGAGGGGACCTGTTCTGATCAAGAGTAGGTGGAGCTCAGAAGACACAATATGTAGCAAGGATTAGCAACAATCAAATCAGTTAATGCAAACTGAGAAAATGAAAATATTCTAAATGATTAAATCAAACTTCAATTTAATTCAAAATGGGTTTATTGGATTTTCTGGACTTTTTTGGATTTTCTCCAAATTCTATTGCTATTTTCTTGGAGTTCAATTAAATTTATTTCCTTTTTTGATTTTCCAAAAATTTCCTTTCTTTATTGTAAAATTTAATTTAAATTATTTATTTTTAAAAAGTGTGGGATTTCTTTTGGAGTTTATGTAATTATTTAAAATCTGAGTTCGAAACTCAAATTCAAATTTCATTTCTCAATTAAAAGCTCGTCGCTAAATTTCAAAATTGAAATTTTGCTATTTGAATTTTTAGACCCATTTCTTTTTCCTTTCCCATTTGTTTTTCCCTTTTTCTTCTTTTTTCCTTTTCTTTCTTTTTCCTACTCTATCTTTGCTTTTCTTTACTTCTTTCTCCTTCCTCCTAGCGCCAGTGGCTGCCCCCGCCTTTTCCTGAGCCGGCGCCGTGTCCCCGCCTTTTCGTGAGCCCGCGCCCGTGCACACCTCACACCGCGCGCCCATGTCCATGCCTTGCGTGCCTATCAGTGTGCCTTGAGCCGTTGCCACCGTGCCCGGTGCGTCGCCCGCGTGCCCTTGCCCACTCCCTACCACCGTCGCACGCCCGTGCCCCTCCTTGACCTCGGCTATAAAAGGACCCCCAGCACCTCCTCTACCCCCCTTCTCCCCCTCTAACTCCCCCTTTCCTCCCCCATGGAGCGTCCGCCGCTGTTTTCCCTTTCCTCCCCAACTCCGACCGCCGCCACCACCGCTCTATCTCCCACTCCAGTGAAGTCCTTGCCTCCCTAGCTGCGTCATCTCGCGTTCATGGGCATCATCTTCCTTTCCTCACTCCTCTCGTTCGATTTCTCGCTGTGGCGCGTCGCCACCGCCGCCCTTTTGATGTGAGTGTTGTTCCGATCTTCCGAAATGTACTGATATGTCGATTGTGGAGAACACGACATTGATGATCCAAAGGCTCCGACCCGAACAGATCGAACCCCTCGCAATCACTACACCACTGTTCTGTTGGTTTTCAACCGTGTCGAACGTGGTTGACCTCGCTAAGAAGGCTATCTCCTCAAAGTGAATCGAGAACACAAGCAAGAGAGTAGAAGATGCAATCTGTATTGCAAATAAAAATGAAGCTCACAAAGTTGGGGTTCCTCAAACCGAACGAGTGGCGAAACTGCTATGCAGAATAATCTAAAAAGAAAAACCCAAAATGTCCTAAAGGGCGACGGCTCCTATATGAGGAGGGCGGCCAGGAGTGGAAACCCTAGGGTGAGGTACTGTTCACATGAACAGTACAGACCCCCAGGGTGGCTATCCCACATATGGGCCATATGTGCCAAGTCAGCCCATGGGACTCGGATACAACAACTCCTTGCTGTCCAGTCCTAGATTCCTAAGCACAAGCAAATCATCTCCATTAGGCAGCATCATAGAGTTCTTAAATAATACACTCAGCCCTAGAAACGAATTTACCTAATAATTTAGTTGACGAGCACGTGCCCGAGTAATTGGACCTTGAACATTATTCATGGCAGTAGCAACAGGAGTGTTCTTATCAATAGAAGTGATATCCTCATCATCCTCCCCTTCTTGAATTGGAGTCGTCCTCGACTCAAGCTCATCCTCCACGCCGAAAAATGGTCGCAGATTTGCAATGTTAAAGGTGGGGCTAACCCCGAAATCTGTAGGCAAGTCTAAATTATATGCATTATCATTAATACGTTCAAGCACTTTAAAAGGACCATCTGCACGAGGCATGAGTTTAGACTTTCTCAATTCAGGGAATCGCTCTTTACGCAAGTGTAACAACATAAGATCACCAGGTTCAAAAGTAACATGCTTGCGTCCCTGACTACCAACAACTTTATATTTAACATTCATAAGCTCAATGTTCTCTTTAGTTGTCGCATGCATCTTAAGTATCAAATCAGCACGTTGTTGAGCATCAAGATTTGCCTTCTCCGAAGCTGGAAGAGGCAACAAGTCGATAGGTGCACGAGGGATGAAACCATAAACAATGTCAAAAGGGCACTTCTTTGTGGTAGAATGCAGCGAGCGATTATAAGCAAATTCCATATGAGGCAAACATTCCTCCCATATTTTTAAGTTCTTTTTAAGCACATCCCTAAGTATAGTAGACAAAGTTCTATTGACTACCCCAGTTTGTCCATCGGTTTGGGGATGACAAGTAGTGAAAAATAACAGCTTAGTCCCCAACTTAGCCCACAAAGTTTGCCAAAAATGACTAAAAAATTTAGCATCACGATCGGAAACTATCGTATTCGGAATACCATGCAAGTGAACAATTTCCTTTAAGAATAAATCAGCAACATTTGTAGCATCATCACTTTTATGACATGGTATAAAATGAGCCATCTTAGAGAATCTATCCGTGACAACAAAAATACTATCCCTCCCTTTCTTTGTTCTAGGTAGACCTAAAACAAAGTCCATAGAAATATCTTCCCAAGGTGTGCTTGGAATAAGAAGAGGCATGTATAACCATAAGGATTAAGTCGTGACTTAGCTTTTTGGCACGTGGTGCAGCGGGCAATGAAGCGCTTGACGTCTCGCCTCATCTTTGGCCAATAAAAGTGGTGGGTCAAAATGTCCTTGATCTTCTTCACACCGAAGTGACCCATTAATCCTCCTCCATGCGCCTCTTGTAACAACAAAAGATGAACGAAGCCAGCTGGAAAGCATAGCTTGTTAGCACGGTACACGAACCTATCATGCACCACAAATTTATTCTAACCCTTTCCCTCTTGACAATTAAGCAACACATCTTTAAAATCAGCATCATAAACATATTGCTCATTTATTGTCTCTAATTCAAAGATTTTGAAGTCAAGTTGTGAAAGCATGGTATATCTCCTAGACAAAGCATTAGCTATTACATTTTCTTTGCCCTTTTTATGTTTAATGACATAAGGGAAATATTGAATAAACTCAACCCACTTAGCATGTCTATGGTTCAGATTGGTTTGACTTCAAATATGCTTCAAAGATTAATGATTAGAATGTATTACAAACTCTTTGGGCCATAAATAATGTTGTCATGTTTCCAAAGTTTGAACTAGAGCATATAATTCTTTATCATAGGTAGAATAGTTCAAACTAGGCCCACTTAATTTTTCAGTAAAGTAAGTAACATGTTTTCCTTCTTGAATTAACACACCACCAAGACCTATGCCATTCACATCACATTCCAATTCAAAAGTCTTGCAAAAATCAGGGAGTGTGTGTCAACTTATCTTTGAGAGCGTCGAAGCTTGTTGCTGTATGGCGCCCCAAGTAAAAGGAACAACCTTCTTTGTAAGCTCATTCAGCGGTGCAGTGATGGTGCTGAAATCCCGAACAAAACGCCGATAGAAGCCAGTGAGCCCGAGAAAACTACGCACTTGTGTGACCATTTTAGGAGGTGGCCAACTCTGGATAGCGACGATCTTAGCTTGATCAACTTCAATGTCCTGTGGAGTAACAACATAACCAAGAAATGATACTCGATTGGTGCAAAAGGTGCACTTCTCAAGGTTACCAAACAAATGTGCATCTCTCAAAGCATTAAAAACAGCACGTAAATGATCCAGGCGTTCTTCATGTGACTTGCTATAGATCATAATATCATCAAAATAAACCACCACAAATTTTCCAATGAAAGCACGCAAAACTTCGTTCATCAAACGCATGAAAGTGCTAAGTGTATTAGTTAAACCAAAAGGAATCACTAACCACTCATATAGCCCGAACTTAGTTTTAAATGTCGTTTTTCATTCATCTCCCAATTTCATTCTAATCTGGTGGAACCCACTACGCAAGTCAATCTTTGTGAAAATAATAGAACCACTCAACTCATCTAGCATGTCATCTAGCCTAGGAATAGGATGACGATACCGTATTGTGATATTATTAATGGCTCTACTGTTGAGGATATCAACCCTAAGGATGCAACCATTGCTTCGACCTGCTGCACGGCATCTTCCACTTCAACCACACCCTCTCCGATAGCACTTTCGGCTATTACACTGCCATATTCACCAGTTGGACCGAGCCACGTCTACTCATACAAGCCGAGTGTCGTCTACATGCTATAGTGCTATGTCTACATGCCATGGTGCGGCGTCTACATACCAGGGTGCTGCGTCACCAATTGTTGGCCTATAGGCTATGTAATGTATTGGCCGACAACTTGGTCCATCTGTTGTAAAACCTGGCCCATCTAGTGACTGACCACCCCCTAGGCCTGTACTGTTCATGTGGGCACTATTCACACATGAACAGTACCTTGGCCTAGGGTTTCCACCTCCTGGCCGCCCTCCTCATATAGGAGCCGTCGCCCTTTAGGCCAATTTGGGTTTTTCTTTTAGATTATTCTGTATAGCAGTTTTGCCACTCGTTCGGTTTGAGAAACCCCAACTTTGTGAGCTTTAATTATTATTCGCAATACAATTTCATATTTGCATCTTCTACTCTCTTGCCTGTGTTCTCGATTCGCTTGCAGGAGAGCCTTCTTCGCGAGGTCAATCGCGTTCAGCACGATTGATAACCAACGAAGCAGTGGTGTAGTGATTGCGAGGGGTTTGATCTGTTCGAGTCGGAGCCTTTGGATCATCAATGTCGTGTTCTCCCCAAATCGACTTATCAGTACCTTTCGAAAGATCGGGCCAACACTCACATCAGGTGGTATCAGAGCAAAGGTTGCCTGTTAGGTAATCATAATTCATCCATTTTAGATTAGTTTATGTTCATCGTCCTAAAAAACTCCAGAAAATTAGCCCCACAAAAATAATTTGTTCGTCGTGTGCTTCCGCTGTCTCATTACCCCTTGTGCCATTGCAATTTTTATTTCGGTATTTTGCTTGTTGAATTTTTGTTGCATCGTCATGTCAGTTGCTGATTTTCTAGTTTAGTTAGAGTCTAGTTCGTCATTGTCTAGTTGCATCTCGTGTTCGTTGCGTAGCTTCATCTTTGTTTATTTCACATCTTGTGTTTAATTCTTCCCTGTCGCGCCCCCAATCTTTACCACGGTAGCCACCCTCCCCTACCACGTCCACCAATCGTAGCCGTGGCAGCCACCAACCCTCCATAGATCACCCCCATCGCTGCCGCGCCACCACCAGTTCCTTGCCGAGCCACCATAGATCCTTGCCGCGGCCACCACCAGCTCGCTTCCGCGGCAACTCATCCATTGCCACTCCCTGCCACCACCACCAATCGCGGCCGCGACCACCCAAAACCCCCTGCCTCACCACTTCTTGCCGCGGCCATCCATCTCCTGCCGCCTCCTCCATAGATCACAGCCGCCGCTGCCTCTGGGCTGCATCTACCACCCCCTACCATGACAAGATAATGCCTCCTATCGCTGCCATAGCCTGTCTGCCACGGCAACCAAGAGAAGTGACGAGGATCTAATAATCCTCATTTTATTACCCCATAATCATGTAATATGATGTCACACGAAATACCCCTTAAGTTTATAAGGGGGGAGCAAGATAAGTGGTCGTAAGCTCTTCTACAACCACCCCATAATCGTAGGCATTTCTACGACTATGGTGTAATCGTAAGTCCTGCTACGATTACGTCCGGTCGTAAATCTTTCTACGACCAGTACCCAGTCATAAGCTTTTTCTACGACCAGCCCTACTACGAGTTCTTTACAATTAACTGGGTCCACTCGTCAGAAGACCTATTTATTAGTAAGGATCTCAACAGTCAATTTACGTAGTTATATCAGGCATAACTACAGATAATTTCCCACTACCTCTAATTGGTAACCGTTGGACAGCATGGGGAGGTTACTACTCCGGTGATTACTCTCATTATTACGCAATAATGAACGCTTAATTGACCTGGAACGACAACCGTCCCTACAGCTTAGTATAAATAGTTATATCTTAGAGGCTTTTGGGAGGAGGACAGTGAGTAGCAGTACTAGCGCAAGCTCTTTCACTGATTGTAATCAGGATACCCAATACATTACACAGGAGTAGGGTTGTTATTTTCACTCAGAGAAGGCCCGAACCTGTATAAAAATTCCCGTGTCTCTTTTGTCTGCGTGATCAATTGTGGAGACCCCCCGAATCAAACAATCTTTACGTAAGATTGGTCCTAAAACACCAACAGTTGGCGCCGTCTGTGGGGATCTTCTGGTAAATCCTTGTCAACAGTTCTTTCTTTTCTCTTTGATGCTACCATGGAAGGAGAATGGAACGAGGAGAATTGGTTCGACTTGGCAGATTACGCAGACATCGAAATGGATGCCGGCTTTGACTACGAGCCGAGTATCGAATCTTCCGATGGTATTGCCGCCTCTGGAGATCTTCTATCAGATCTCGGAGACTGCATCACTGTCAGAGGTCAGGAGGGAACCTTATCCCCCACAATCGTACGCCCAGCTGAGGAACCAGCTTCCTCAGGGGGCAAGGGTCAACACGACCACCAACAGGGCTGCCCCAGGGTAGATTCGCAACACGACGAGAGTTTTTCCTCCAAGTGTTCGAGTCCCCTTAAGGCAGTACGACTTGGCGAGACAGGTTCTGGAATCCATCATTCCAGAGCTCCATCGACATCTGATGGTCCTCTTTCTTCGGATAACTCCGTAGAGAGGAGGATCGAGCACGCTGTTCCTCCAAGTTCAACCATCCCGTCGCAGGACACACCTGCAGACGGAGATGGTTATAACCCGGAGTTCCCCTACCTGGAGGGGTTTACTCTAAGTCGACAAATGGTGTCACTCGACTACTCCTCGAGCGAGGAGGCCTCGAGCACAAGTGGAGGTCATCCACAGGAGGTCTTCGTCATTCCCCCTGATAAGAATCATTCTCCCAGAAGAAGGATTGACGATGCTCCCCGACGGGCACACTCTACACCTCCTCGTGGCAATGGCAAAGACACCGCCACTGGCGAACGAGACGAACACTTTAATGAACGTGTGGGACATCCTCAACATTCTCGCACTACATTAAAACCAACTCAGGGGTCTGATATAGGCCATTCTGAGACAACCCGGCGAAGAAAAATAGCAGCTCAGAAGAATCTCCCTGAGTGTGCTTATTTCCAGTCGGAAGAAGCTCAAGAGCTCCAGCACATCAACGATTTGCTGGAAAATCCAACCCAAGAACTCGCTCAAGCGCCGGGCTACGATCGCTTTGCAGAAGAGATCGCACAAAGGCTTCGCATCACGATGGCGAAACTCGAGCATCCCCGTTGACAACAACCAGGGAGTCGTAGCAGTACGACTTCATGTTTTGGCAGCCGTTCGGACAATTCATTGCATGAAAAACGACAAGACCTTCGCTCACGTCGTTCTCCTAATCCAAGGAAAACTCGTTGGACGACTAGAAACCAACAAGCCCCCAGGGGAGGCGATTTCTCGCCACCCTAGGAGCGCAATGTACGGCGGCAAGTAGAATACGAGGAGTATTCCCCTCGTAAAACTGAGACTTATCACCGGTCCAGCCCACCCGTTGCTGGGTATCATCGAGTACGATCACCCGGCGACGTTAACCCCTCTTTTTTTACAAAGAAGGAGGCAAGAAGTCATCTCGGGATGTCGGGCGTTTTCGCCTGACCTCTGAGCAGTTCGCTGGCCGCCTCGCTTTCGACCAGCAAACATGGAGAAATTCGATGAAACTCAAAATCCTATCGAGTTCCTCTAGATCTACACTACAGCTATTCGAGCGGCAGGAGGAGGAGAGCATGTCATGGCAAATTACCTTCCGACTGTACTCGAAGGATCGGTTCGATCATGGCTTTTAAACCAGCCATTCGAATCGATCTATTCGTGGCAGCACCTCTGTGATCTTTTGCTGGCGAACTTCCAGGCACTTACAATCGCCCTGGAAAGGAGGATGACCTACACCGGATAAGACAGAACGACCACGAAACGTTATGCCAATTCATCAGACGCTTCAGTCAGGTTCGAAATTCTATTCCGAAAGTTTCTGACTCATCCGTGATCAGGGCATTCAAGCAGGGAGTCCGCAGCAGAAGAATAACGGAGGACATCGCTTTACATCCGCCTTCCACCGTCGCCGAACTCTTTGAGATGGCCGATAGATACGCGACTGCTGCTGAGGCAGTCGAGTGGAACAACACTATCGATCGTGAAGATAATATCCCTCAGGAGGCAGGCGAAGGTGGTAAGAAAAAGGATAAAAAGGCCAAGAAATCCAAGAACAAACCAAAAAGACACAAATCTCCAACTGCTGGTTCTAAGGAGGTCCTGGCCGTAAGTGACAAGGAGCCACACAGCCCCAAGAAGAATCCAGATCGAGGCAAAGGTAAGCGCCAAGATCGAAGGAATGACAAACCCAGGTGGTGCCCTTTTCATAAAAAAGAAGGGCATGATCTTCGTAACCGCCGAGTTTTCCTACGGAAACTCGAAAACTATTACTCTAGCAAAGGGACACTTCCTACCCTTGAACAGGTAGATCAAACAAGTGGACGGAAGGAGTCGGATGACGAGGAGGAAATGTCGTTCTAGGATCCGCAACATACCATCGATCACATCTATGGGGGATCATCGGCATACGAGTCACGACGACAGTTAAAAGCTGTCGAGCACGAGGTAAATACAATTGACTCACCTCTCGTCAATAAGCTACCGAAGTGGTCAGAAATCACCATTGCTTTCGAGAAAGGTGTCTGTCCGATCCCTTAGACTAGACCAGGTCGGTTTCCGATCGTGGTCGAACCCACCATCAACAATTGTCGAGTAAATCGAGTTTTGGTTGATGGTGGGAGCTTGTTAAACATACTATTTACGAGCACCCTGGACGAGATACAGGTACCCAGGACAAAGGTAAGGCCGATACGATATTCATTTCATGGAATCGTACCGGGGTCTTCGGCCAAACCTATTGGCCAAGTTTCTCTTCCTTTAACGTTTGGCTCTCCAAGCAATTTCAGGACAGAGAAGGTCTCCTTTGATGTGGTCGATTTCGATACAGCATATAATGCTATACTCGGACGACCAACTTTGGCAAAATTCTTAATAGCTACTCATTATGGGTATCAATGTCTTAAGATGCCAGGTCCCAAAGGAGTAATCACGATATATTGTGACAAGAAGATGGCGCACTCCTGCGACCGTCGCTCCCTCGAGATGGTTGGACAACTACAAACTTGAGACGAAAGTCAGCCTTCGACTAACAAGTCGAAGCATAAAGCTGCACATAAGCCAAATGACCAGGTCAAAGAGGTTCCTCTGGACGCGGAGGAGCCCTCGAAGACTGTTCGCATAGGGGATTCTTTCGACCCCAAATAGAAAGACGCCCTCATCACTTTCCTTCGAGCAAATGCAGATGTCTTCACGTGGCAAGCATCCGACATGCCCGGAGTCCCCAGGGAAGTGATCGAGCACAGGCTAGCCTTACGGCTTGATAAAGTACCCGTAAAACAAAAGTTACGGAGATTTGCCCCTGATCGACGAGATGCTATTAGGTCAGAATTGGACAAGTTGCTTAAAGCAGGCTTCATAAAAGAAGTCAATCACCTAGAGTGGTTGGCCAACCCTGTAATGGTTAGATAGTCGAACGGCAAATGGCGTATGTGCGTAGACTTTACTGATATTAATAAAGCTTGTCCAAAAGATGATTTCCCTTTACCTCATATCGATCAGCTGGTTGACTCTACTGCAGGATGTGAGATGTTGAGTTTTCTAGATGCATACTCTGGTTAGCACCAGATCAATATGTGTCGAGAAGATGAAGAGAAGACCACATTTATTACACCATTTGGAATATTTTACTATGTCAAAATGCCATTCGGCCTAAAAAATGCTGGAGCTTCTTTTCAGCGTTTGATGCAAACGACTTTTGCTCCTCAACTAGGCCGAAACTTGGAAGCCTACAATGATAATCTAGTCGTAAAAAGCAGCAAACGGCTCAATCATACCACAGACTTACAGGAGACTTTCGACAACCTCAGAAAACACCACTTAAAGCTTAATCCAGAGAAGTGTGTGTTCGAGGTCTCTTCAGGAAAATTGCTTGGATTCTTGGTCTCTGCACGAGGAATCGAAGCAAATCCAGAAAAGATAAAAGCCATCACTCAGATGCGCTCCCCGACCACGAAAAAAGAAGTCCAAAAACTCACAGGATGCATGGCGGCATTAAGTCGTTTCATCGCACGTCTGGGAGAAAAAGGACTGCCTTTCTTCAAACTTCTAAGGAAGCATGAGGGCTTCGAGTAGTCGGAAGAGGCTAACATAGCCTTTGAGGAAGTCAAAATGTATCTTACGAGTGCTCCTGTTCTGGTTTCCCCGAAACCAGGAGAGACGCTCTTAATTTATCTAGCTGCCACGCCACAGGCAGTGAGCGCAGTACTGGTCGTAGAACGCGAGAGCATACAACGACTGGTTTACTACGTTAGTGAAGTTTTACACGGACCTAAGGAGCGCTACCCTCAGGTTCAAAAACTTCTATATGCCCTCCTCATGTCTTCGAGGAAATTGTGGCATTATTTTCAGGCGCACAAATTAGCTGTGCCGTCTGAGTTTCCCTTAGGAACGATCCTCCAAAATAGGGAAACAGCGGGACGCATGGCAAAATAGTCAGTCGAACTTGGGCGTTCAACATCCAATTCGTGTCCCGAACGGCCATTAAATCCCAGATCTTGGCAGACTTTGTCGCCGAATGGATAAATCCTGAACCTGTTCAGGATCCCTAGTACGATTCCCACTACCAGTGGACGATATACTTTGACGGGTCACTCACGATAAGTGGCTCGGGGGCTGGGGTGGTCCTGGAATCTCCTACCGGAGAGACCTTAAAGTATGCCATACAATTAAACTTTCAGGCCACTAATAACGTGGTAGAATACAAAGGTTTGCTAGCTGGTATACGAGCCGCTAAAGCGCTCTCGATTCGACGACTACTCGTGAGAGGAGACTCTCAACTAGTCGTGAATCAAGTCGGAAAAGAGTACCAGTGCTCTAATCTGACCATGTCCCGGTGCTTATTAGAAGTTCGAAAGTTAGAAAAACACTTTTTGGGCTTTGAGGTACAATTTATCCCTCAAAAGGATAATTTTTTCGCAGACCAACTGACTCTAGCTTCCTCTCGATCCCTGGTACCGAAAGGGGTGTTTCTGGAGCAGCTTCAAAAGCCGTCTTTAGTTGAAGAACTAGAAACGCCTCCTATAGAAACAGCCTCTCTAGAGTACGAAGATACATGCATGACACCCATCTACAAGTATCTTCAGACGGGTTCCGTACCCGATGACGATCTAGAAGCAGATCGACTATCCCGAAAGGCCAAAATGTATACTTTGGTCAAAGGGGTCCTTTATAAAAGAGGGACTCAAGGGGTGCTCATGCGATGTATTCCGTAGAGCGAAGGATTAAAACTCCTTCACGACATTCATGGAGGTATCTGTGGGACACATGCTTCTCACAGAACCCTAGTTGGTAAAGCCTTTCGACAAGGTTTTTATTGGCCAATAGCCCTCTATGATGCCAAAGAGCTGGTCAAAAAGTGTGTAAAGTGCCAGTTTCATAGCAGGCAAATACACCAACCGGCTCAAGGATTGCAAACAATTCCTCTATCTTGGCCTTTTGCGACCTGGGGTCTTGACATCCTGGGATCGTTACCCAGAGCTCCAGGGGGATTCGAATTCCTTTTTGTGGCTATTGACACGTTCACAAAATGGATAGAAGCCGAACCTGTGACTGGGATAACAACGGAGGCAGCAAAACGGTTTATAATGAGATGCGTGATAACTCGATTTGGGGTACCAAGTCGAATCATCACAGACAACGGGAAACAATTTTCAAGTGCAAAATTTCAGGAATTTTGCAATGAGTTGGGAACTCGTTTATGTTACGCTTCTGTTGCCCATCCCCAAAGCAACGGGGCAGTCGAAAGAGCGAACGGCTAGATAATGAAGGTAATTAAGACCCGAGTCTTTGATCAGCTTGTCAAGCGTTCGGGGGGCTTGGATACAAGAATTACCTTCAGTATTATGAGCAATTCGTACGACTGCTAGTCGAGCGACAGGAGAAACACCTTTCTTTCTAGTCTTTGGTGCAGAAGCCATGCTTCCGCCAGAACTAAAAATCAGGTCGGCACGAGTCGACAAGTTCAACGACTCCAACCAAGATCAGCTTCGAGCAGACAACATTAACCTGCTCGAGGAAAAAAGGAACCAGGCCTTAATTCGTTCCGCAGTCTACCAACAAGCCTTGCGCAGATACTACAATCGTAAGGTCCAACCTCGCAGCCTTGCTGTAGGTGACTTGGTATTGAGGCTTATCCAATCCCAGTCTAATCGGAACAAACTTTCCCCCAAGTGGGAAGGTCCTTACACTGTGGTTGAAGTAACGCATCCAGGGTCGGTACGACTTGCAATGGAAGATGGCCGCGTTCTTTCAAACTCTTGGAATATTGACCAGTTACGCAAATTTTACGTGTAACAAGCTTCTACGATAATAAAGTATCAGGTTCTTCCTATCTTTTTTTGTCTCTTTTTGAATTTTGCTTCTATTTTTTTTACCATTATTCATATGCTCATTTCCCCTTTATACTGGTCGGAGAAAGGACATCACATCTAGTCGAAGTCTCTCCTCTCTGCATGTGGTCTTGCCCACTGGAAGGAGCTTCCTAGTGTCGCTTTGTTCTTAACTATTGCTACCAGTACAAAGTTTTTTGAGCTCAGAAACATGGTCGAAAATTTTTAAGCAAATTCATATCACCTTAGTTTATTTTGAAAAATACCCTAAGAAGAGTGCAATTTTGAGATTCGTCCGACTACTTCTGGATAACTTGATTGGTTTTAACTGGTCGGAGGAAGAAACACACCTAGTTGAAGCTTCTCCTCTCTGCACGTGGTCCTGCCCACTAGAAGGAACTTCCTAGCGTCGTCCCGTTTCCTCCTCTTGCTGCCAGGGCAACCTTATCAGGTACAACGAAAAAAGTCGGATGAATTTCTTAAAGCACTTTAGATGTTTGTTTTACTCAAGTTATCGTTATTGATTTGATTAATCTAGTTGGAGATGGTAACATCACCTAGTCGAAGCCTTTTTTCTCTGCACGTGGTCCTGCCCACTAGAGGGAACTTCCTAGTGTTGATCTGTTTCCACTCTTTCGACTAGTGCAAGATAATCGATACTCGAAGACTATAAGTCAAATAAACCTCTCTGTTTTCAGTAACCCTTTCTTTACTATTTTCTTAGTTTATTCCCAATAAACTAAGTAAATAGTCGGGGGCTAGGATAAAGTTATAAACATGACTTCATTTCTTAGTCTTAGTTCTTTCTGAGTTATCATTTTACGAGTTACTAACAACTCTACAAGATGACTCGCAGGGAAAAAGGAGAAGAAAGGAGGAACTGCTCATATCTGGTCTGATTATTTCTTCCTTTTTTTATCTTACGAGTTACTAACTACTCTACGAGATAATTTGCAGGAAAAAAGAAAGGATCATATATTTATACATCACCAAAAAAGACTTGTCTTTACGAGTTCCTATTACAAACTACTCTGATAAAGAAGATTCTATCTGCATCTCCTCCGCGACCTTCTCGCCAACCGACTGCATCTCTTCGATCAGCTTTTCTGCTTCAGATTTGGTGCAGTTGAAGTCGGCTTCGACAGAATGTGGATTAAGGTTAGGGTCACGGGCCTTGAGCTTTGCTAAAACAAAGCTCACAGCTCCTTTGACCGCTTCCCTTATCGAATCATTTTGGTTGGTCTTCAGAGTAGACACCAGCTCTTGCAGAGTACCGACTTGCTCCCCATTGATACTCGTATGAGCGGCCATCGTGTCGTCACGAGAAGAGACCTTCCCGGCACGAAGCCCATCGAGTATATTGTTCAAGAGCGAGATGTTGTCTTCAAGATTGATCTTCATCGACTTCATCTCCTCCTGGGTACAAATCGAAGCCTGGTGGAGTTGTTTTATTTCGATTAATCTCTCTCAAAGGAGTAAAGATTGATTAAATAAAAACAACTCTATGAGAAGATAAAAAGATTGAATAGCAGGTAAAAGTTTTACTTACCAGCTATTTGAGAACCTAACTTCTCAATTTCTTGGTCTTTATTCTTTGCGATGCGGGAGATTTCGTGGACAATTAGGAACTTCTCCTGGACCTCGGCCCGAAGAGCCCCTACCTCGGCTTGAAGGGCCTTATTTTTGACTTTTTTTTCTGCAAAAGAATGAGAGGTCAAGAAGGCGAAGATCAAGAACAAAAACAGTCGTAACTCCACGTACTGTTTATTTTTTCCTGCAATCTCTGAGTTGCAGAGCTGGCCTCCTGATGCTTCTTCAGAAGGTTGGTGGCCTCATCCTTTAGCTTGTTTTTCTCGGCTTTCTCAAAGTCGAGTGCATCAGCTAAAGACTTTTCGTCACTCTTAAACCTGGAAGGTTAAGAAAAGACATGTATGCACAGATGAGTAGTCCTAAGTATTTCTATGACTGATGGGTGATCGTAAGTTTTTCTACGATTGCCCCCTGGTCGTAAGTTCTTCTACGATCAGTACCAAGTCGTAAGCTTTTTCTACGACGATCTTCTACGAGTACTGAGTAAGTAATTAGTTTGTAAAAGCGATTACGAGAATCGGTTACTCACCACCTCTCTGCCTGCTCGTAGAGTACTTCTTTCTCTTGTCGTAGTTTGACAAGTTGCCGATTGTATTCACAAATCGTGGCAACTTGTTCTACAGCTCTCTGCAGGGAGAAAAATCGATAAGGGACAGAGATGAAACCATACATAAGTATCAGGGAATACTTACATTCATGTTTGACAAAGCAAACATGGACATTATTCGCGACGGATCCTTCAGCCCATCCATCACCTCGACTCGTTTCCACTAGACTCCCTCAAGACGTTCATTGTCAAAGACATCCCCGCAATTTGGAATGCTGCTGGGGTGAGGAACTCGGTCGCGAGATCGGTAGGCACAAGATCCTATGATAGAATCGGGGCCAAAGAAATCAGAGCAAAAGTTAAAATATTCTTCTTCCTCTGACTCGGTGACGGGAGCCCCACCTGGAGGGCTGGAAGGAACGTCCTCGACAACCTCCTTACCGGTGCGGTGGTCGGAGCTCCCACCACCAGCAGCTTCCGGTGTTTCCCTCACGACCTCTCTCGCCTCCTCTCCAGCCTCTACAACAACCTTGGTAGTCGCAGCAACTTCGACAACCTCAGTGGTCGTAGCACC
This sequence comes from Ampelocalamus luodianensis, assembly GCA_036346255.1. Classification (NCBI taxonomy): domain Eukaryota; kingdom Viridiplantae; phylum Streptophyta; class Magnoliopsida; order Poales; family Poaceae; genus Ampelocalamus; species Ampelocalamus luodianensis. The sequence goes on along the minus strand of CM070622.1, from coordinate 50,460,563 downwards.
TTCGGCAGCAACGACTTCCTTCGTTGTGGGAACAATAGCTGGCTCTTCAGCTACTGCCGCTGTCACACCCTCGCCACCTAAAGAGGTGACAGCAGGCTCCTCCATAGGAGCATCCCCAGGGGCTGAAGATGTTGGTCTAAGATCACAAAACGCAGAAGTAAGTCAACTCGTAAAAAACAAAGAGTAAATGCAGTTCTTACACTTATGTTTCTTACATACCTCTGCGCGCTGAACCTAACTCGAAACTTAGAAGCAACCTTCCCGACTGAAGGTTTCTTCGACTTCTTCTCAACCATCGCTGGTTGAAATCCGCTCGGGACAACGGGAGTGTCCTCCTCCCGACTTCCCGGGTCGCCGAGGTCTGTCTCAACCACCTTAGGAGCGCTGCTCCCCTCAGCCTCAGATCCTACTAGAGCAGCAGTTTCCTTCACAAAAGACATGAAGTTCTTCCAGTTCTCCTTTTCTAGCTCCCTTACGAAGCCACGAGAAGCTGAAACTGCGAATGACTTGTTGTCGTAATAGAAGGGTACCTTGACCTTGGGGGCTTTGCGCTTGAGAGCAAAAGCGGTTTTCTATGCTCTCTTCTCCGCTGCAGCCATGTCCATGGCGAATTTGGTGAAGGGAGCAGGAGGAGCCGAACTCGAGCCACTGTAATACCCCAAAAAGTATTCGAAAGGATTTAATCGGGAGAGATTGACTAATCGGGAGAGTGTTTGTTTTAGAAAAACATCAAATCAAGAAATAAGAGGGGGTTTTCCGCGTTTAGTTGGCAACTCGGGCCCTGGGCCTTGGCCCATGTGAGCTGGCCGGCCATAGGGGGGGAGGCGCCACCCTCCCCCAAACCCTAGCCGCCCCCCTGTATTCCCTCCCCTCCTAGCCGCCCCACTCCTCCCACCTCCTGGCCGCCACCCCCATCACCTCCTCCCTGCACCTCTACTTCTCCCGTCTCCTCCCCAAGCAGCCCCATCCTCCATTGGTGCTGCCCCCTCCATTGGTGCCTTCCTTCCTCACCGTCGGTGCTCTCTGCAGCCGACCAAGTGAAGAAAGGAGAGGAGATCATCTTCGCGGGGAGAGTTCATCATCTTGCTGCGATTCTACAAGGGTAACATCGCGTGTTCTTCGCTGGTTGAGGTGTATTAGCTGCAATTGATTTCGTTTGGTAGATCGAGTTTCGTCAATTGATAGATCGCATTCTGTCAAGTAGATTGGATGTTGGTTTCCTTGTTGTTAGAGGCAGAATCTGGGATCCAATCTCTTAGAGATAGTTGTGTTATGTTCATAGCTTTAAGTGGCCGCCAAGAACACCCAAATCCGATTAACGGTCTGAGAGTTATGAATTTTTTTAGTGTCGCTGTCCTGCTGATCTGTCAGCGTTCGGGCAGATTGTAGGAAACTGGATAAAATTGTTAGTTAAATTGGAAATCAGAGGATCTCGTTATAACGAAAAATGTCGGTAATTTTCATACCTTTTCATAGAGATAAAGAACGCAAGATTTGGACTTTCGTAGCAAACGTTATGATGGTTTTAGTGTACTGTCCAGAGAACCTGACGTGAAATTGATGTTCTGATAATTAGCTCGATAGGGTTATTAGATGGCTGAATCAGGAGGGCTCACCAACTAGGTTTAGGTGGAGATTTTGTTAAGCTTTAAATAGAGTCCAAGAACACCTCATTTGGACTCCATTACTAAAAGCTATGAATTTTAGAACGTGACTGTCCACAGAGGGGACAAAGCAACATTTAGAATTTGGGGTTGGGTTCGCGCTAAAGGAACTACCGCGAGTTCGTGTTTACTCTTACGGTTTGTTTGGTTCATTACTGTTGTCTTAGCATTCTCTTAAATGAATTTTAGGTGGGGGACTGGTTCCGGAGGCGGCACCCTCTTCGCGTCCTTCGTTCCCGCACGGTTGAGGCAAGTGCATTGTTTGTACCTTGTTTGTGATTGCTTGGACATGAATGCGTGTTTGATACATGTTAGTGTTGTATGGCTATTGGCAAGTGTGCATAATAAGAATGGTGAATGTTCAAAGTATGGCTATGCTTTATTCATGAATGTTGTTATTGTCTTTGGTACTTTGATGATGAATAGAGGTGGTGCATATGCATAATGATATCATGTTGAGGCCTGGTCTTGTGATGACCAAGCATGCACATCTTTGAGGTCCCCGTCATGTATGTGACGGCCTTGAGGTCCCCACACTTGTGGAGTGTGGGCTTGAGGTCCCCAATACTTGCGGAGTATTGGGTAATTGGTCCCTGCGCTTGCGAGCACAGGCATAGGTATGCAGCGACGGTTGCATACTTTGCATTACCGGTAAAATGCAAAAAGAGATAAAGAGAAGGAATCCTTGAGCATTGCATATGCATGTGGAATGATTTAATGATGTGCTCCTAAAAGTGGATGCTGATGTGATGATTTGAATTATGTGTTTTTATATATGTACTTGCCGAGCGTGGACTCACTCTTGCTTTCTTTGTTGTTTTAGGTACCCAATTCAAGAACAGCATGCATGGGAGGGTGAAGCACTATGATCACACGCACACTGCCATGAACCTTAATTCTCAGACCATGCCTTAATAAATAAGCAACTGCTTAAAGGATTTATCATGATTATGTTTCCGCGTTGATTTATTTGTAATAATGATGAGTAGCATAGTTGGATGTTTGAGGATTTGTTTAGTTGATTAGCAAGTTCCTGAATGCTTATTGATGATATTGAATGTTGCAATATTTAGTTATAATACCCTTTTTATCTGATGAAACCTCTGTGAAGTTAGAAATACAAAGGAGGTTCTGCCGAATTTTTGTAAGGTTTTATAGCTTAATTGGTCTAAATTATTTAAGTCAGTAGCATTCTAGGCCTCTGTCAGGCTAGGGTGTTACAACCACCTTTGTCGCCAACCTTTACAAGGCGACGCCTCTTGGCCGAAGGGGATTTTGCAGGCTCCTCCTGCGCAGTTGCCCCAATGACCACCAAACCGACTTCCTTGTCGTCTTGGCGGTCTTCTGCGCCTACTTTCTGATGAAAAACAAAAAAAGAAAATGGTCGTAAGTTCTTCTATGACTATGATATAATCGTAAGTCTTGCTACGATTACGTTCGGTCGTAAGTTTTTCTACGACTAGTACCTAGTCGTAAACTTTCCTACGACAAACCCTTTAGTCGTATGTCATTTTACGACTACAGGTGCCTTAAGACAGAGTTGTTTTTCGATTACCTTTAGGCGTTCCACTTTTTCTTCTTCAGTCAAAACTGCAGGAATTTGCGGAGCTGCGTTGTTGGATGGATGCTTCTCGCAGACAAGCCTGACACGAACGTCAACCTCCGCCTGCGGAAGATTTGTACACACAAACAACACGATTAGCAGACCAAATTAGGGATTAGACAAGGTTAAAGCCCAAAAGTAAGTTTTCAGCTTACTATCCTTATAATCCCTAGTCGGGTCTTCTTTTCCCGAGTACCTCCACGTGGGAGGAACTCGTTTCTTGAAAGGGCTAATGTGGCGTGTGATGAAGTCCTTCACCACGTGCCACCCGGTAAGCCCCTCCGACTTCAATTCTTTGATGGCTTGAACGTAGGGGGCTATCCGGTCAAGACTACTAGGGGTCGAATCCCAGGAAGGAGACCTCTCGGCGGCTTTCCTAACAAACGAGAGGTTGTCTTCCTTGGTAACCTCCCAGTAAAACCACCTCTTCTTCCACCCCGGCCACGACGACCGGGTGAACATCTGGATGTACTCCTTTGACTTACCGTCGTGGAGCTTCAGACCGCAGCTTCCGACAATTTCGGCCTGCCGAGCCATTCCATAATAGTACTGGAAGAGCTCAAGGTCCGTAGGAATCCCAAGGTAAGCCTCGCACAAATACACAAACACGCTCAGCATTGTGATGGAATTAGGACCAAGGTTCACTAATTTCACCCCAAAGTGCTCGAGCACGAGGGTGAGGAAGGGATGAGTAGGCAATCGGAGGCCACACTCACAGTAGGCCTGGAAAACCGGAATCTGAGCTTCTTCCCCCGACGGCCAATATTGAACATTTGCCGCAATCCACTTCACGAGTAATCCCTCGGGGATTTTCTCGGCAGCAACCAAGGCCTCAATCTTTGCGTCGTCCATTTCTGACTTAGCCCATTCGGAGACAGCCCTAGCCATTTCCTCTCAAAGGTGGGAAGAATTGGATTTGGGAAAGCTCCAAGAAAATGCACAGTATCGCCGGCGGCGGAAAAGGCGAGAAAGCGATGAACAGTCGGGTGAATTAGAGGAAAGGTAAGAACCCTAAGTCCATCCCCGCCGTCCGTTTTATAACCGTGTGTTTGAAACGAAACGCCGTGGAAGCCCAACGGTTCCCACCGCTTCGGGAATTACTCCAACGGACAGGTCTGCCCGTTCGAAAGTACCGAGACTCTTTTCACACCTCAAGTAAAATTACCTTCTTGACCTTTGGATCAAAAGAAATGCCGATCGAAAAGGTTTTGCTTCCGATCATAAGGCCACGATTACTCCAAAGTCGTAAGATCTTCTACGACTACTTTGTAATCGTGAGATTTCCAACAAATTGTCTCGACCAAGCATATTCCTGGTCGAGAGAAACATATGTTGGAGAGTTTTTCCTCCAGCATCTTTCCTACGACCTCCTAGTGGTCACAAGATCATCTACGACACCTCAACCAAGTAAGTTATTTTCACTTGAAGCTGGGGGGCTAGATGACGAGGATCTAATAATCCTCATTTTATTACCCCATAATCATGTAATATGATGTCACACGAAATACCCCTTAAGTTTATAAGGGGGGAGCAAGATAAGTGGTCATAAGCTCTTCTACAACCACCCCATAGTCGTATGCATTTTTACGACTATGGTGTAATCGTAAGTCCTGCTACGATTACGTCCGGTCGTAAGTCTTTCTACGACCAGTACCCAGTCGTAAGTTTTTTCTACGACTACCCCCTAAGTCGTAAGTCCTTCTACGACCAGCCCTGCTACGAGTTCTTTACAATTAACTAGGTCCACTTTTCAGAAGGCCTATTTATTAGTAAGGATCTCAGCAGTCAATTTACGTAGTTATATCAGGCATAACTACAGATAATTTCCCACTACCTCTAATTGGTAACCGTTGGACAGCATGGGGAGGTTACTACTCCGGTGATTACTCTCATTATTACGCAATAATGAACGCTTAATTGACCTGGAACGACAACCGTCCCTACAGCTTAGTATAAATAGTTATATCTTAGAGGCTTTTGGGAGGAGGACAGTGAGTAGCAGTACTAGCGCAAGATCTTTCACTGATTATAATCAGGATACCCAATACATTACACAGGAGTAGGGTTGTTATTCTCACTCAGAAAAGGCCCGAACCTGTATAAAAATTCTCGTGTCTCTTTTGTCTGCATGATCAATTGTGGAGATCCCCCGAATCAAACAATCTTTACGTAAGATCGGTCCTAAAACATCGACAAGAAGGAAGGAAACCCTAGATTGGTTTTGGTTTCGGTTTGCAGAAGAAGAAACAGAGATTGATTTCGGTTTTGAGGAAAAGAAAAAGAAAGAAAGAAACAGAGAGAAGCATATTTCTGGCTTCCCCAAAGAGCAAAAAAAAAGAGAAAAAAATTCAGAAAAGAAGAAGAAAAAAAGAGAGAAAAAACAACAAAAGAGAGTCTATCCTGTTCCGAAAATTGAAAGGGGCATCAAACTTTGGTGAAAACTAGTGAAAATTGGTGGAGCCCTTTCTGATATATCCACAAGCTACCACAAAAAAATTGAGCACGTTTGACCCATGGAATCAAAAGTTATAGCAGTTTCAATTTGAGGCCAAAACTAATTCGAGTCCATTTCGGACACACCTTCAGTAAAATGGGCATAACTTTTGCATACGGAGTTGGAATTTGACGTTCTTGTGCTCATTTCGAAGCTAAAGACGAGGAGCATCTAAAAAAAAATAACAATCTTGCACTTGTAACCTTCCAAGACCCCCAAAATCATCCATCTTTAGCCCCAAAATCGCGTTGCAAGTTTTCAGTTTTCGGTTTTTGGCGATTCTTTCGGTCTTCCCTTCGGAATTTGGGGTTCATCCAGTTGAGGAAGTTGTAGATCTCGTCAAAACATTTTAGAAGAGTATATATATGCTATATGAAACTTTGCCTTTTCATCATTTGAGACTAGCTGTTGTTTCTGCTCAATCTAGAGGGTTGTTCGCGTTTTTACCAATATTGTTGTTTTGTGCTCTACATCGTGTGAATCATCTTGTGTCGTTAGAAAGAAGTTTGATTAGTTGGCTAGCATCTCTCCTAACACTTGTTGTGAGGTTCTCCTTTGCTTACATCAAGTCACATTGATCGTTGCGTACATACACTTCTTTGAATAGGGCTTTGATTAGCTAGCTTTGATTAGGCCATGATCAGTAACTTTGACGAGTACGTTGAACAATCTAAAAATTGTGAAATTTTTCAGAGGGGTCACATACCATCCCAAGAACTTAGGATAAATATTTCCAGAAGATGATCAAAATATTTGACAAGAATGTTTTTGAAGGATCAAGATTTGAATAAACAGACTTGTGACTTTGTATTTCCATAAGTCTTGTACAGGAACTGTTCAGTACAAATAGGAAATACATGATGTAAGAAAAAGTTTTAATTTATATTCATTTTCTTACATTTGAAACACAAGCCCAAAATTGGGATGTTACATTGATGACCATGTTTCACCGGTCATGGATATAGGGATATCGAATCAATAATATCAACACATGTTAGAGAACATGGGGTTGGATTGACCCACCTTGAGACACTATTGAGATTGTTATGATTCTATGTGTCGTCAGTTGGTCTCAAGCAATGATGATGTATAATCCTTAGACCTGAGATCAGCATGGTTCCCTACATGTGTAATAGCACTCTTAGGGATTGCCAAACGCTACTCATAACTGGGTAGTTATAAAGGTATCTTTCGGGTATGCTATGAAACATACGGAGGGTGTGACTGGTTGGATATGGGATTTGCCCCTCCTAACATAACGGGAGAGATATCTCTGGCCCCTCGAAGTGGCCGGATAAAGAAAGTGCATGGTCATGCCACTAGTGGTTGAAATGTTCGACCACATAACGTTATCCGATACTCGATCGAGAAAGAATTGAACAGTCCATGGATGACACAACATCTCACCTGGAGTTCAACCAGATATCATGAGGCAAGTAGGTTTCTTAGTTTGATTAGTCACGGACTGATCGTATGGAGATACGAGCTAGTTATAGACTGGTCGAACGTAATCACAGAGTGGTCAAAACTTTGTCGTAAGGAGTTACAAACTGGTCGTGACCAAATACGGACTAGTCGTATAGACATAGGACCTGGTCGTAAGTGATTCAGATTTAGTTGTAGATCATATTGCATTAAGGTTTGTCTGATATATTTGTGTGTATTCGGGAATCGTTATGTCCTGCTAGGGACTACTACGACTTGTGGTCGAAAAAGGGTTTCCGAGTCACAACCGACTACGCACAAACCTAACGGGTCACATACTTAACGGGTTGGAACAAAACGTGTTCGGATAGGATCCGTCATGGGCACTATGTAAAGAAATGCTTGAGGTTGTTGGAAAGGTGTGGACAAGCGAGAAATGTGAGTTGCTCCACCAAAACCTTAGCCGCCATCTTCCTGAGAGCCCTGTCGTGCGACTTGGTGCTGGCACACTAGCGTACAATTGTTCCTTCCCTGGACGTGTGGATACCATAGAGACGCTACTGCGGTTGCTGTTACGCTTGAGGACGATCCGCAATCTTCATAAGGAACTTCAGAGGTTGCTAGAGGAGACGATCGACTCACGAGGGCGCTGGACGATCGACTACGACTACTACAACGACGTGCACTTCGTTGGACCAGGCTACTCCAACTCTTTTTCCGCTACACTGCGCGTCTGGTAGTAATGATCTGTTATCATCTACTTGCTTGGCTTCCTAGTTTACGTGGTAGAAAGTTTTGAATTGTTGCTATCGTAGCCTACATGTTTCCCTTCAGGGGGCGGCATTGAAGCGAGGGCTTGGCCACCGTCGGCGGTGGAGGCAGGCAAGCGAGTGGAGGGGGCATCATGGGTGCTGCGAGGTGGAGCTCAGTGGAGGCAGAGACCCGTGTGAGGTGGAGGCTGGTGTAGGCAAAGGATGCTAGTGGGGCGACGACAACTACCACGACCACAACAACTCGACAAGGTGCGTGCCTCTCCCTCCCCCTCTACGCCGCCGTCGTGCCGCTCTCATGCCGGGCTGGCCCGAGCATGGCCCAACTGGCCCTGCCACCCGGCAAACCCCGTCCTCAGGCTCAGCCCAGCCCAGCCATTCATGTTGTGCTGTGCCGGCTGGGCCTCAGGCGGGCCCAAAAAGGCATGACACAACTCCTAGGTCTAATGGTGGCAATAGTAGTACCTACATCCTTATGGATGGCAATTTCCATGTAGGGACAGTTCCCGCGGGGATAATCCCCGTGAGTGGTGGGGTGGAACTCGCCCTCGCGTATAATGGGGACGGCCTGTGGGGAACCAATAAAAAACTAAAAATATTATTTTGTTTATATATATATATATATTTTTAATATAAGATGTGCATTTTCTATTATATATTTTGACTAAAACTTGAATCTATATATTAAAATATACATAAGTATTTCTAACCCGTGAGGATTGGGAGTCTAAGGGTTCTGGGACGGGAATAGCTGGACATAAATTCTATGGCGTGAGGCCTCTCCCCCACCGTCGTCCGATTCCTCTCCATACACACATGTACTACAGTGATATCTGGCGAGATAGATGGTTATGGGGAGAGAGCCTCACCATAGAATTTGTTTCCGGAATGGCCTGCTATCGAGGCAGGGGCTATGTAGTGAATACAAGCTAAAAATCCTACGGTATAAACCGAGCGAAAATTAAGCCTCGATTCGGCAGGCCACGTCACTCTTTTTTCGTCCGCCGTCCAATTCCGTTTTGCTCGCTTCTTGGCCGTTTGATTCGCCGCAGCCTTCAGCCTTCCCTTCGCGCGAGGCTCTCCACGCGCGGGGCCACGGGCGTGACTCACGGCGAGCCGAAGGGTCGCTCTCCAGCGGGCCCCACGCACGGGAGTGCCGTCTCGTTTTTGCGGGCACGCGTCCAAAGGCGACTGGGCGAGTGCCGTCTCGTTTTCGCGCGCCCAAGGGCCCGGCAGGAGTACTAGTACTATCAAGAGCCGCACGCTCCACTCCACTCCTGTGCATTCGTTTAAGAAAATGATATTATAATGCATGACTATGTAGTGTAGTGGAAGCGTGCGGCTCTTGATAGTGTTCTTGACTAGGTCGCTGAATTAACTGTCATGGCTCAATTAGGGCGCTCCCAACAGTCCATTTGGCTTGTATGTAACCCAAGCTAAATCAGATTTTTGATGAGGTGGAAGTGAAAGAGGGTGAAGATGTCTGTATCTTGCGTGAGATACATGCTAGGTAGTCGAACCAAGACACGAGATACTCCCTTCGTTCCGATTTTGCACTTCAACACCCAGACAAGTGCATAAAAGACCAAACTGCCCTCATTCAATCCATTCATTAGAGTGATCAATTTCCCACTTGTACTGGGGCAGCAGTTGCACATTGAATACTAGTGCATGCATAAAGCATGCTATGGCACATCCACTCATTGCAAAGCAATCAATATATGCAAGATACAAGCCTTTTTAGCAAACAAGACAGATATGCTATTGGGAGGAGCTAGTATCTAGCGAAGACAATTAGAGACGATAGATTCATGCAGCAATGGACACTTCACATACAAGCTAAAAATACAATTTATTGGAGTTGTTGTATCTAAAAATTAACTCAACTCTTCTCTCCTAGATACAAGCTAAGATAAAAGCTATTGTGACTGCTCTTATACGCAGGTCGTTGGTCGTTGGAGGAGGCTTGCAAAAAAAATTGTGGGAACCTCATTTTGCATTTCGTTCTTTCTTGTTTCCTACGTCGTTTGCTTTAAAATACGGAAAAGGGTATTCGTACGAAACAAGTGTTACGTGTTGTCTACGGACGCAGGACGGGCATCGCCCAACTCTGACGCTCACGTGAGAGAAAAACTGCTTCGAAATTGTACAGAATAGATACCTGTCTTCGATCCGATCCAACAAACTTAACATGAATCGCCGTAGCCCAGATCATCACAAAGCAGACCGGTGGCATTTATCTGGCCACCGTATTCTGAGTTCTGACCTTGGAGTGAGCTTGTGCTTATTTCATTTCTTGGCCAAGCAAACCCATCAGGTCTTCTCCATGGTTGTCGTGCAGGCGTCTGAGTTCGTCTTCTTGCCGCCATGGCCGACTGATGAGTTACATGGCCTAGGCATGTTTCCATGCCTATCGCTGTGGTCGATTTTGTTGAAGAAATTGATGAACTTGTGCCACCAGAAAAAGATTTCCATCACTGTTCAGTGCTAACGAATATATATATATATATATAGTGATGGTCAGTGGGGCCATGCCTCCCGGGCCGGCCCTGTTAGATTATATTGGCATATCTCTATATTTGGTAGTTTAGGATTTGTAATCCTGTGATACCTGTCCTATCTCTAGGAGAGCCCTCTTGCCCTCCAAGCCTTGTACTCTATATAAACCGTCATCGAGTCTCAATACAATCATCCATTACAGTATATTCATCTTCTCACATGGTATCAGCGCGGTGCCGCTCCTGAGCCACTACTTCCACAGCTTCCGCCGTGTTGCCCCTAGGAGATGATCTCGTCTCCATGATCTCTCCTGGGGGCTACGCAACCCGTAGTTTAAGTCGTGTCGCCGATCATCCGATTGGCTACCAATTAGAGTTTTCCCCGGTCATCTTCAGATCAGGTTTTCTCTATTTTTTTCCGATCATAGATCGGTTTGCGCCACCTTGTCGACCTGTCGATGTTCCTCGGCTCCGGACTTCACCGCCTCGGCTTCGACCTCTCTGATGCCTCCTCTCCTCCGATGATGTCGTGGCGTGACGCGGCATACTCGTCGACACGGCCCTCCCTCCACGGCCTTCCGAGTACCCCGTCTATCGTTGTCATCACGCCGGATCATCATCACCGGCCCGTCGTCCGCGAGTACGAGCCGCCGCACCATCGGGAACCCGCACTTGTGGTCATGCCATCGACATGCACGGGCCACCGCTGCATCGCCCCTTCGGGCCACAGTGCCGCTGTCCGTGGTCGCCATTGCCATCGTCAATGCCACCGTCTTCGTCACTGATAGACTTCTCTCCACCCGGATCTAGAGCCGACTCTCTCCGCCGCTCGTCTCCATGGCCCTAGATCCAGTCTCCCCGGCTGACGACGCCACTGCCTCCAGCTTGCCCCGGCCTTCTCTGGTGCCACCGCTCCCTGATCTGGCCTACTCCGCGCTGGATCCGGCGGTGCCTCGCCCAGATCCAGCCTCGACATGGCTCCCTCCTCCACGGCTATGACCATGGTCATCTCGCTCTCGGCTACCTTGGCAACAAAGGGCTATCATTATCTTGAGCAACCTCGTCGGTTCCCTCTACAGTCACCGCATTCGCGACGCCACCGCAGTCCCTGACGCTCCCTCTGCGATTGCGGGGGGATGTCAATCCGATGGTTCCCCACTTTTGACTTCCCCTCTAGTCTGATCGTCCGAGATGCTCCTGCTGTCACGCTACCGCTACGACTGCGGGGGATGTTAGAGTATATTGGCATATCTTTATATTTGGTAGTTTAGGATTTGTAATCCTATGATACATGTCTTATCTCTAGGAGAGGTTTCTTACCCTCTAAACCTTGTACTCTATATCTAGGAGAGGTTTCTTACCCTCTAAACCTTGTACTCTATATAAACCGTCATCGAGTCTCAATACAATCATCCATTATAGCATATTCATCTTCCCACAGGCCCGAGGCACGAGACTATTGGCCTGGCCTAGCCTGATGTCTAGATGGGTTGGGCTGGCAAGGCCCAACGAGCTGTGCTTGGGTCGCCAGCTTGACCCATCGGGTCGGCCCAACCTGGCACAAATAGTGCCAGGCCCGGCCCAACATGGCATGACCCGTTAGATCCATTCATTTTAATATATATGATTTTATTTTATTTTTTTTTAACATTTATATGATTTTTTTTGTAGTTTTTTAATGTTATACATTTAATTTTATAAGTATATATAAATTTGTTTTGATTTTTTTAAAATTATATATAGTTTCTAGAATTTTTTATATTTTTTTCAAACTTTCATGTCATATGGGCTAAATGGGGTCAACACCGGCCCGATAGCCTAACCGTGCCTGATCTGACATGACCTGTGTGCTCGGCGTGCCATGCCTAGACCGACGACCGAGCCAACAGGCCGGCCTAGCCCGATTACCTAGCCAGGTTAGCCGTGCAATGCCTAATCGGGCCCATGCCCGACCTAGCCTGTGCATATCCAAGCCGAGTCGGACCGCTCACACCACTATATATATAGCCTTTTTCCTACTCCTGGGAGTAGTTACTCCCTATTCTGTATCTCACATATCTCACAACGTAGTGAGTATCTTGCGCAACCGAGAGTATGTATGTGTAGTATACGAGTGTATAAGACCATATAGATGGTATTTACACATTTTCAGAGGTGGTATGTACAATTTTTAGACATACTCCTTTTTATGTGCGAATATGAAGGTATTTACAAAACATACTAAAAACTTAAGACTCTCTTGCAAATTTTTCGCGTGGTTCACATTGGAGTATCTTATAATTAGTATATGAGTATACCCAAAGTGATAATGGAGTATGTCAAGTTCTTTTAGGTGGTATATCAAAGGTGGGAGTAACTACTCCCGGGAGTAGAAACTATTTTTCCTATATATATATGTACTCCCAGAAGTATGTACTTTCACTTCCAATATACCATTTAAATACATATATTATATTTATTTATCATTTTTAGTATACTTAAATACAACCCGAGCCCATGCTAATGCTTAGGGTTGGTCCTTTGGGTTGGGTGGGAAACGGGGCCGGATCGCCTGGTCTGGCGTGCATTTTCGTAAACAGTCCGTAAGAAATGTTTCGTACGTATACCGAACTCTTAAAATACATGACATGATATGTTCTATTATTAGGAGTATAAACTGGTTAAACGGAACTTGGCTCTCCTTAAAAACTTGTCAACGTTTGAACGGAAGGTTATGTGCTGTTATGTGCCGTACTCCCGTGCGGGGCTAATCCCCGACAAGGCAGGCGAGGCGGAAATGGCAATTCACGTGCCGAGGTCGCCCGATCGCGCGCGCGCGTCCCGGTGCGTTTCGGCGCCGAAGTTGCTGACTTCTCGCGATCGGACAGCGATCGTCCTACGTCCCTACCCCAGACACGGGACGCGCCCACCGTACGGGCGTAACGTGGACTCATCTCATTCGGCCCCTGGGAGCTGGAGCCAGGCCCCGTCCAACGTTCGTGTTCGATGCATGCACGTGCCTGCCGGCCCGTCCCATTTCACGTGGCCGGGGATGGCAGGTAGCAGCGGTGCCAAGGCGCCTGCGGCTGCACGCGTCTCGGTCCATGTGCCAGCACGTGATGAGGGCGGCGGCCAAGTGCGGGGGAGGGTTTCTGCAGCACTCTAGAGCTTTTTTTTCCGTGTGTATTCAACGGAGCAGTGGCATTTTGGAATTCTGGGGTACGAGCCTCCTAGGTGGAAACCTGGCGTTCTTGTTTGACAGGCAGCTGGTTTTGACAAACCATTTGTCTTCTAAACTGACGCGCTGTCTAGTCTAAGCGTATATTTGGTTGCTTGAACAAAATTATATCGATGATTTAATATCGCTCTTATGAATAAATACTAAGAGCTCTTTTGAAACGAAACCACACAGAAAGGGACATAAGAATTTTATACAGGTTCAGACATTCTCGTGAGAGAATAATAACTATACTTATGTGTTGTTGTATTGATTGTGTTTACAAGAGAGAAGTCATCGATGGCTAAGACTAATGACTCCTATCTGTTTCGTTGCTTGATCACTTGATATTCTCTTCTTTTCTGTCCATTGCCTTTACTCCTTATATAGCACATGAAGGGGTGACAGTTATCTACATCAAGAGGCGTCTTGTCGCTTGATGAAATGCACACGTTTAAGGATAGTTATTGTCAAATACATATCCTCCACGTCGACTTGCTGTTATGTCAGAGACAGAGGTTCAATACGTGCAGTTATCTTCAGGAATAACAACACATATTAACTACTGTATGTATTAAGCACAATGCATAAATATCCCTAGTCGATTGGCCCCATATTTCTGTAAGCTTTATCGACCATAGAGTGATCGTAGATGACCTGATCGTAGTAATACTTACGACAATGAAGTGATCGTAATAAGACTTACGATTGATAGAGTGGTCGTAGAAAAACTTACGACCATGAGATAATCGTAGTAAGACTTACAATCAATAGGTGGTCCTAGAAGAACTTATGACCATATAGGTGAAGGGATACGGGCAGGCTACACTAGCTAGCAATTCAAAAATCTATCACGTAAACCAAAAAGTCATGCAAGCAAGATATCATGAACCGTTACCACTAGATGCGTAGTGCAGCGGAAGAAGAGTTGGAGCAACCTGATCCAACGTCGAGCGCGTCGATGTAGTGGTCGTAGTCGATTGTCCAACGTGCTCGGTACTAATCGTCTCCTCCATCAACCTATGATGTTTCTTACGTAGGTCGTGGATCGTATTCGATCAGCGCAGCAGTAACCACAACAGCGCCTCTACGGTATCCACACATCCAAGGGTGGAACACCGTACGCTAATGTACTAGCACCAATGCATACGGTAGGGCCTTCAAGAATATGGCGGCTAGGGTTTCAGTGGAGCAACTAACGTATATGCCAATAGCCTCATGCATCCCCTTATAAAGAGCCCATAACGGATCCTATCTAAACTCGTTTGTTCCAACCCGTTAAGTGTGCGACCCTGTAGGTTCATGCGTAATCGGTTGTGACTCGGAAACACCTTTCCGATCACGAGTCGTTAGCGGTTCCTAGTTGGACATAATGATTTCAGAATACACATAAGTATTATATTAGACGAATCTTATGCAACATGATCTACGACCAGATCCTTATCACTTACGACCAGTTCGTATCTCCATATGATCAGTTTATATCTAGTTACGACCAGTTCATATCTTCATACGACTAGTTCATATTTAGTTATAACTAGTTTGTAACTCCTTACGACTAGTTAGTGATCATATCCGACCAGTTTACAACCAATTTGTATCTGGTCGGACTAAACGACCTACTTGTGTATTCTCCCTTTGCATCACGATATCTGGTTGAACTCCAAGTGAGATATTTTGTCATTCATGGACTATTCAATACTTTCTCGATCAAGTGATAGATAACATCATGTGGTCGACTCTTCAACCACTAGTGGCACCACTACTACAAAAAAGTTAATACTGGACACCTCATCACAGACGGTTTTCCAAAACTTTGAGTATTAAAGGTCATTACAAACGGTTTTACCAGCGCGACTGTCTCTGTTACTGGGTATGTTAAGAACCGTCTGTGATGAGATATTTGTCACAGACGGTTCTTAGTAAGAACCATTTGTGATACTTCACAGACAGTTTTTGATAAAAACCGTCTATGATAAGTATCTCATCACAGATGGTCGGTATTAAAAACTGTCTGTGATAAGTATCTCCCTGATTTTACCATGACTTGAAATGACTAACTTCCTGATTTTACCATGACTTGAAATGCCAAACTCCCTTATTTCACCATAACTTGAAATGGCTAACTCCCTAATTTTAGCATGACTTGGAATGCCTAAAGGTACTATTACAGATGTAGAAAATCATGCTGATGTCAGGTCTAAGGATTATATATCATCATTACTTGAGACCAACCGATGACACATAAAATTATAACAATCTCAATAGTGTATCAAGGTGGGTTAATCCAACACCATGTTCTCTAACATGTGTTCACATTATTGATTCGATATCCCCATATCTATGACCGGTAAAACATAGTCATCAATCAATACATGTGCTGGTCGATAAGTCACTAGTGTTTCGACTAGTGACATCCGACCAAGGATACATTTAGAATGACATCATATAAGTTAAAGAGCTTTGTCAAAAAGTCACATACTTGTTAATCTTTATTAATGATAATTTATACAAGGAACATAATGACATTTATTCTATAACTCATAAATATAGACGTAATACAATCATCTCTATGATTGCCTCTAGGACGTATCACCAACAGTCTCCTACTTGCACTAGAGTCAATCATATAATTATCTAATACCTATAGTTCTTGTGTGCACCTCATGCTTAGGTTGCGGGAGAGGCTTTGTCAAAAGATCAGCAATATTCAAATCCGTGTGCACTTTGAATATCTTCATATCACCTCTTTCAACAATCTCACGAATAATGTGATATCGTCGAAGTATGTGTTAGACTTTTGATGTGATCTAGGCTCCTTAGCTTGTGCAATGGCTCCACTATTATCACATAGAAATCCTTTGGACTAGAAGCACTAGAAACCACACCTAGTTCATTAATGAACTTTCTAATCCACACGGATTCTTTTGTAGCTTTGGAAGCCGCACTGTACTTAGCCTCTTTGTAGAATCAGCAACTGTTCCTTGATTGGAACTTTTCCAGCTCACTACTCCTCCATTAAGACAAAACACAAACCCAGATAGCGATATGAAATCATCCTTGTCGGTTTGGAAGCTAGCATCGGTGTAACCATTTACGACCAGCTCTTCCTCACCACCATAAACAAGGAATGCATCATTTGTCATTCTTAAGTACTTTAGGATATTCTTGACTGTTGTCTAGTGACCTTCATCTATATCTGACTAATATCTGCTTGTAACACTTGGAGCATATGACACATCAGTCGTGTACAAAGCATGGCATACATGATAGATCCAATAGCCGAAGCATATAGAATTCTACTCATTTTATCTCGCTCATCAGGTGTCGAATGATACTAACTCTTGCTAAGACTAATTCCATGTGACATGGGCAAGAAACCCCTTTTGAAATCTTGCATGTTAAACTACTTCAACACCTTGTCATTGTACATATCTTGGCTTAATCCAATTAACCTTTTAGATCTATCCCTATAGATCCTTATGCCTAAAACATATGTTGCATCTCCTAAATCTTTGATAGAGAAACTATTTCGTAATGAAGTTTTAATGGATGAAATATCATTTTTAACTAGTAATATGTCATCCACATATAAGATCAGAAAAAATAAGTTTGCTCCCACTAACCTTCTTGTAAACATAAGGTTCTTCTTCATTCTTGATGAAGTCAAACCCTTTGACCACTTCATCAAAGCGAATATTTCAACTCCGAGATGCTTACTTTAAGCTTGCATACCTTTCTAGCTTCTTGTGGATCGACAAAACCCTTAGGTTGTGTCATGTACACATCCTCATTTAGGTTTTCATTTAGAAAAGCCGTTTTGACATCCATTTGTCATATCTCATAATTGAAATATGCAGCAATAGCTAGAATGATCTAGATAGACTTGAGCATAATAACGGGCGATAAGGTTTCATCATAATCAACACCTTGAATTTGTTTGAAACCCTTTGCCACCAATTGTGCCTTATAAATGTGAATATTTCCATCCATATATATCTTTTTCTTAAAAACTCATTTACCTTCAATAGTTTTAACACCGTTAGGTGGATCAACCAAGTTCTAAACTTGATTGTCATACATGGATTTTATCTCGAATCTCATGGCTTCAAGCCATGACTTGGAGTCTGGTCTCATCATCGCTTCCTCATAATCTTTAGGCTCATCATTGTTCAATAATATAATGTCATCCCAATACCTTATAGACAATTGATGTGCCTTTTAGATGTACGTAGGGGGTATGCCTCATCTATATGTTCTACAATATTTTGTTCATCCCGTAGAGGTTTAGTAGGAGTTAAAACATTTTTAGATATTTCTCGAATATCTTCGTGTTGCACCTTGCTCCCACTGACTCCTTTGGAAAGAAACTCTTTCTCTAAGAAGACACCTTTTGGGGCAACAAACGCTTTGTCATCATCCCGCTTATAAAAGTAATATCCTTGAGTTTCCTTAGGATACCTCGCAAAGAAGCATTTATCCGACTTCACTACTAGAAATTCCCACTTTCCCTAGTGAGTAATATACTAGGGAACATGCAAAAAACTATAGGGAATTAGTTTCCCTGGTGGCATTCGTAGGGAACGGCTAATAGGGGAAGGAATGTGGGGAAAGAAAACGTTCCCTGCGGTTTTTTTGAGAAAACCTAGGGAAAGAATCGTTCCCTAGGATTTTAAATGGTAGAAAAATCTCATCCACATGGCATTGCAATCTGACGTGGAAAGTTTATTTCCCTACGTTACCTTTCTACCAACCTAGGGAAACACTACTACAGAAATGGTCTTCACAGACGGTTCAATAACGTCATCACAGACGGTTTTGTGAGTCGTCTGAGTCTATGGGTCAGTGATGACATGAGTCATCACACGCGGTTTTAAAACTGTCTGTGATAGTCGACTATCACAGACGGTTATTAACTCAGAGCCGTCTGTGATATCTGATGCATCACAGACGGTTTGTATATTAAACCATCTGTGATATCTGATGCATCACAGACAGTTTGTAGATTAAACCATCTGTGAGAGATGATGCATCACAGACGGTATGTCCTAAGGAACCGTCTGTGATATTCTTTTCAGAAACAAGCACATCCAATTCGCATTCATTTCATAAACAAGCTAGCACATCCAATTCGCATTCATTTCAGAAACAAGCTAGCACATCCAATTCGCATTCATTTCAGAAACAAGCACATCCAATTCACAAATCAATTAACTAAAATTAACCATTCATGTACATTTACACACATGTACGGTTAAGTTCAATATCTCTTATCCCAATCAAGTTCAATCTATATTGTGGAACTTCCTATTTGGATTTATAACCTCACGATTCAAGAATGCAGCAAGTTATCTTCAAATTTTTATGAGCTGGCTCTGTTCCAATGCAGTTTCTGCGATGGTCACAACCTGTCGCTACGAAGATTAAATTGCTGCATATATAAATTGATAAGTATGAAATAATTATTGCATTAAGATTGACAAACCTGAGGATCATTGGTTATCGCGGAACCGATGAGTAGTTCCATGTTGTGGCAAACATAGAATCCACAGAGGTTGTAGGCCGGCGGCTGTGAGACCCCGGTTTATTTAGCTTGTAATACTTAGCCTTCCCTTGGCCCTAGCATCACAAACAAAATACACCGTGCCTCGATGGACATGTGCTTCCCAGAGTTGCAGCACACATACATCTTTACAAAAGCATGCATCAATTCCATACATCACAATATAACAAGTCTAGCAAAAGGCATACATAAAATAAATTATTACAAAAGAGTCGACTGTCCAAAAGACATCAAAGTATCGATAACAGCGGAAGCAAAAGGGTGTCATAAGATGGCTTTAACCAAAATACGACCGGTTAGCCATAACCCACAAGGCAACCGACCGGGCCACCAAGCTAGTCGTCCCAAATACCGCCTCAGCGTAACTCACAAAAGTGAGGCCCTTGGGGCTCACCTTCTTCCTCTGCAACAATTAAGCAAAGCAAATGAGTACAAAAATGTACTCGCAAGACTTACGGGTAACAAACCTAGTTACTACTACATGCAGGCTTTAATCAAAGGAGAAGGCTCAAGGTTAATTTTCAGCATAATGCAAGTTTTATTTGCAATAGATAATAATTTGAAGGCAATTTTGACAATCTGAATTTTAATGGCATAAATAGCAGCGATACAATAAGTAATAACATGACAACAACCTAGAGATGACTAACCCAATAGCCATCACAACAATAGCATGAATTATCCATTCGTACCACCCATGTCAAGTTTTTAATTTAAAAGGTTGTAGTCTAACTCTTGAAAGACGTTACCAAGCGTGTCCATAACCTAGGATGAGGCTATTTGAATAGTTCAAAACCCTGCAGGGGTGTACTAATGTACCCACACTTCAGACCGCTTTTTTGCCACTAGATGAAGCACACTTCCGAAGGTATGCTGGCACGGCTAAGTCCTACGAGACATTTCCAATATTGTGTATCAACTACGAGCCGCTCGTATGGACCAAAGCCCATACGCTTACATTGTAAAGCCGAAAGTCAACTACCCTATAGGGGTAAAGCTTCCGGACAACTACAATGCTCCCACACATAAACCACCTCATTTTACCACAACACACACACGCCCACCTACGACTCGTAGCTAACACACGCCAAAGTACTAAGTCAAGAGAGGTCCCATACCCTCTAGTGTGGTTAGCACGCAAAAATGTTTGGTTTAGTGTAACAAGATGTTCGGTCCTTGTTGACTCGGGCACCAACCATTCATACCCAAAAGCACACCATCTTACCATTGTGCCCAAGTCCAAATCATTTTGTTTTCATTTTGAGTTTTCCCAATTAAACATAGCACCAAGGCTGAAATCATAAAGTCATAATAAGTTTGTGTGATCAAAGTTACCGACTAAGTCGATAACCGCCCAATTCTACCGGTAACTAAGCATTGCTAAGCATCAATTCGCAAAGATAATAAAAAAACCATAAATCATCCACCGAGCTCTAATTCACTAGTGAGGATAATAACATAGGGTAGTGGTGGGGGTGAACAATTTCAGGGAAACTATAAAATGGGATTAGCTACCTCTTATCGACAAAATAAATCTTGACACAAAGAAGCATGCATACTTAGGTTTTGTAAACAAGGTATTAGACTTTAAAAGTAATAGGAACAATATGATCAAATGATGTTACATTGCTTGCCTTGCTGGAGGGCAGGGTCTTGCTGCTGAGGTTCAGATTCAAGTTCAATTATATTGTCGGAACCTAACGCAAAAAAATACGATAAAACCAATAAGAACGATGAACACCAAATAAAACTCAACAGCAAAAGTCATCCAAATCTCATGAAATTTACATAACATCAAGGGTAGGATTTTATACAAATTAAAGAACAAGAATTATTCAATTTGGACTTAACATGCAAAAGTTATAGCTAAAATAAACTCTCTCAGCCAAGAAAATCCAATTTAAATTAATTACGGGTATTGTTCATAACATAAATTTCTAGAATGACCTAGAGTCTGAAATTTTTATGGTAGGTAGAATATGACATTCTAAGAACAACAAAAGTGAATTTACACAAATTGGAGTTAAAATGAAATACTTATGATTTTTCTAAGTTGTAAAACTAGCACATATTACTTTTCGGAAATGAAATCATGATCAAAATCTATTTCATATTAAAGTATGCTAACAGAGGAATTTTACAAGCTTGAGTTTGCTCAGTTTGGAGTTATAGATAAAAAGATATGCATTTTACAAGGCTTTACTTGAATTTCTGGAACATTAAATAATGACAGAAACAAATTAATATTGTTTATTAAATTTTCTGCTACAAAAACATGTCTAAAAGCATTTTTAAATTAAACTATAGTGAAACATGAATTTAATATAGTAGGAACCATCTAAAAAGGACTTAAAACGAATTAGATATGAATTTCTAAAGTTTTAATATAATTTTCAGTTGATAATTAAAGATTTACCAAAATAAAACAAAGCTTATCAAAAAGGAATCGACGTGGACGAACGTGGGCCTTTGATTCGGAATCTATAGGCCCACACGCGAGAGATAAACGCACGCACGTGATCCACAAAGGGGCTCACCGTTGGATCAAAATCCAACGGTCCACGTGGATTGGGCTGTTCGGGCGACGCGAACGCCTCAATCAACCACGGCCGTAGATCTCAAGATGGAGGGCTCAGAGCACGGAGCTCTTCGGGTGACCCGAACGGCACATCGATCTCAACCACAGATCGCGAGATGGACGACCCGTGCGATTGGGAGCCCGGGTGGTCCGAACGGCCCCGCGATTTGAGCCGCAGATCTAGAGATGGAAGGTCCAGAGCGACTTGGAACGTTCGGGTACCCGAAAGTTCCCGAAGATCTGGGCCATTGATCACAAGATCTACGGTCCACGATCTACACAATGCTACGCTCTCACGCATGTGAGGTTTAAGTGCACTAAGAGGGTTTTAATGGTGTGGGCCCACATGTAAGTGATACAGAGGGCGCTTTAGGACAGGTATTAAATACTAAATCCAATGATTAGTGATGATTAGCAATTAATGTGTCCTAATGATTTCGCACCGAGGGGATTTAAGTGGGCGGGGCCCACCTGTCAGTGACACAAATGGTCAGTTTAAGACACATTAATTACTAACCAATGATTAGTAATTAATGACCCCAGATTTGTCCTAATGAACCCGTGACTGCGGTTCAAAGCCTATGGGCCCACATGGTAGTGACTGCAAATGTCGGTTAGGACAAGCATTTATTGCAAAACAATGATTAACGATGATTAGCTAATGATTAGCATTAATGATGTCTTAACGACTAAGCAAAGTGCGAGCGGGGGTTTTTAAGTGGCTGGGCCCACTAGTCAGTGGCACAGTGGGCCAGCTTAAGACATATTAATTACCTCCAATGATTAACAATGATTAAGCAATTAATGATGTCCTAACCGGCAACGACACAGAGAGGTTTCGTGCGGCAAAAACTGAGCGACAAAGAACGGCTTGTCGCTGGCGACTCCGGTCACGGCAGTGCCCACAAAGTACCAAAATGGGTTTGCAATAGCCTTACGGACCCAATGATGGTGACCTCGCCGGCGGCGGTGACCCAGAACGCCGGCGAGCCGGAAAACAATAATGGTGACAAAATCGGCCGAAAACAAAAATGGATAAAAAGCTCCGCATTGTCCAAAGAAGCATGTGCCACAGCGTCTAGGGACTAATAAGAAGCTACCTTAAGCAAGATGAGCTTCAATGATGGCCGGAGGAGCTTAGACCACGGTGGAGCTTGCCGAAGCCGAAGAAGATGAAGTGGGAATAGAGACCTGAGCCAAAATGAACACCACTGGTGGTCAAAATAGCTTCATTAAAGCTCAGAGAAGCTCCACAAGCAATTAATTGAGAAATGAAGCACTCGTCGGAGTTGGAGAAGAAAAGTGGTGATTTCGGTCGAATTTGAACAAACCCCAAATTTGACAATTCCTGTGAATGATGCCCAAAATTAAGTTAGGGGAAATGAAGGTAGGGTTAAGGGGCTCAAAAGGGTACAAAGAGAATTGAAAAAGAACCATTGGAGCACCAAGATCTACAATTGAGCTCCACGGGTCAACAATGGTGATTTTGGGATTTTCAGTGGTTTTGAGCTCAACACACAGAGGGTGAGTTGGGGAAGTAGAAGAGGTCCAAAAGAGGAGCTCGGAGGCTTTTTGAAGCTAACAAGCGCGGCACAAAGAGGGAGGCCCCCCACGGTGAGCTACGGTAGAGCTCCAACCGCGACAGCACTGGAAACGAGGGGGAGCAGCGTGAGGCACGACTTTGAGCCGAAAGCACTGACGCGCAGCCCTGCCCCGACAAGTAGGCGTTGATGAGGAGCTCGAAAAGACCCGACCATGCCGCTCCCTGTTCACGCACGGCGTAAGGAAGAAGATGACCAGAGAAAAGATAGGGTTGTTGTGGGAAATTGCCCAAGGCCCCTGGTTCAAAACACTGGGAAAGATCGTGGGCGTTGGATCTAAAATGGACGGTCACGATTGAATGTGACAATCGGGTGACCCGACCAGCCCAATTCATCTGGACGGTTGGATCTTGATCTAACGGCCCAAACGAGTTGGCGCGATCGCGACGTCCGAACATTCCCACGAACGAGGGCCGTGCGATACAGATCCAATGGCTGGGATTGAATGTGCGTTTTAAAGTGAGCCAGGGTGCAGTTAGTTGGTTAAGCCAAGTCAAGTGGCTCGAGTGTAACACTCCAGCCCAACATGAGCCTGGAATGCTACCAAACTAACATTAAACAAAACTAAACTAGGACAAGTTACTAAATTTCGGTAGAACCTCCTTTGTATAGCTAGCCATACGGAGGTTCCAACAGATAACAGAGAATCATAACTCAATATTCCTTCATCCAAAATCTTCACTAAGCATTAGAACCATGATAAATAACTAGATCATAATCAAAGATATCTAAAGTATGCTAATCATCAGTATTACAAAACTCATTGCATGAAGATTATCCATAATCGAAACTTAAGCAGTTTGCTTATTTATTAATTGACATTCCAGAATTTGATCGACTATTAATGATGTGTGGCAGTGCATGGATCCAATTCAGGGTCTCTCCCTCCCATGCATGACGTTCTTGCAACAAGATCTAAAACACAACAAAGCAAAGGTGAGTTCAAGAACTCAGCAAGTACCACAATAAGAAACACTAACTTCACAATTACAGCATCATCATCCAATTCTAAATTTTCTCGAAAGCCATATCTCATGATGTATGAATGCAGGCATGCAATGCATCTTTTCTCTTTTTCACTCTTTTGCGCACTACTCCAGCATGCGGGTATGCAACCGCCGCCACAGACTCCATGCCCGTGCTTCGCAAGCGCAGGGACCAATTGCCCAATACTCCACAAGTAAAGGGGATCTCAAGCCCACACTCACAAGTGTGGGGACCATAAGCCCATCGTTTATATGACGGGGACCTCTCTTCAATGCCCACATTACACGAATGTGGGGACCTCAATCGTGCATTCCTGATCACCACGTGACCAGGCTTTATGTATGCTCTCACAGTGCAAGTGAACAATGACAACTTTGCATTAAGCATGAACAACATCAGCACTGTACATGAATAATAACAATTCATATTATAAGCATACGTCATTTATAGCTAGCATCTCATACCATCAATCAACCATAGCTAAAACATACCATATACTAGCATGTACCATAAGCATTCATCATCTTTAACCAGCATGGACACTATCAATCAACCACAACTGCTAGATATCAAATACTAGCAAGCATTGTCAAACCATCCATAACTACTCTACCAAACAGGGTACTTGCCTTAACCGCGTGAGAACGGAGGATGCAGTGCTGGGCTCCGAGCCCACTCCCCCACCTAAAATTCATTTAAAAGCTTACTAAGACAATAGTAATGGACCAAACAAACCATATAGCACTACTACAAAACAGGTCATACTAGACGCCTCATCACAGACGATTCCAAAGGAGTCGTCTGTGTTGAACTTATACAGACGGTTCCCTTTGGAACCGTCTGTGATAGTGCCTCATCACGCATTTGTTCTTATTACGCCGTCGTGATACTTCACGCACAATTCATAATAAGAACTGCTCAGGATAGTGCTCATCACGACGGCTCCTTCTACCAACCGTCGTGATACTTCGCTGCACGGTTGGTAGAAGGAGCCGCCTATGATGAGGACACTCATCACGCATTTGCTAGTATAACGAACCGTTTATGATACTTCGCGCATTCGTGATACCAACCGCCGCTGATAGTACCTCATCACAGACGGTTGGGATTAACAACCGTATGTGATTTTGATTTTACCATGACTTAAAATTTTCCTTTACCATAGCTTAGAATTTTTCTTACTCTTTGATTTTACCATGACTTGGAATTTTCCTTACTCTAAGCCATGGTACTGATTTTACCATAACTTAGAATTTTTCTTACTCTAAGCCATGGTTAAATCAGAGATGACTTGGAATTTTCCTTACTCTAAGCCATGGTAAAATCAGAGAGTAAGAAATTATAGTGTAGATAGCAAATTACCATAACTTAGAATTTTTCTTACTCTAAGCCATGGTTAAATCAGAGATGACTTGGAATTTTCCTTACTCTAAGCCATGGTAAAATCAGAGAGTAAGAAATTATAGTGTAGATAGCAAATTCTATGTGTATAGAATATATATTATATGTGATAATCTTGGTGTAGATAGAGAGTAAGAAATTATAGTAAGAAAAATTGGAAGCCATGGTAAAATCAGAGAGTAAGGAAAATTTTAAGCCATGGTAAAATCAGAGAGTAAGAAAAATTTAAAGCCATAGTAAAATCCAAATCACAGACGGCTCTTAATACCAACCGCTCGTGATGAGGTATTTATCACACCGGTTTGTATTAAGAACCGCTCGTGATGAGTTATTATCACTGCACGGTTCGTGATACGAACCGCTCAGGATTTAGTCATCACTGCACGGTTTTTGTATGAAACCGCTCGTGATTCGTAGCGGAAATTTGAAAATTTTGAACGCGTGCGCGGGAGGCAAAATATGTCCTTATATATTATGACCGACCTCCTCTAGGCGCTCAGTCTCGCACTCCCGCAGTCCCGGTCCTTCTCTGGGCTCGGTCCTCCCTTGCTCCGGCCGTCCTCCTCCGAGCTCGATCGATAGCCGCTCCTCCGGCCCTCCCGCAGCCTCCCGCCCCGCTACACCTCCAGGCTCCGGTCCTCCCTTGCTCCCGCAGTCCCCAACCTTCGACGTGGTCTTCCTCCCCAACAGCTGAGAGTCGACGCCGACACCAACGCTGACCTCCTCTAGTCCTCCTCTGACGCCGACGCCGAGCTCCTCCAGTCCTCCTCCGACGTCGATGTCTCTGTTATATGAGGTTCTATTGGTACTTTGTATATGAGGTTCTATTAGATTCTGATCCGCATTTGTATGTATGAGCTTGTGGTACTTGTGTTAGATTCATATTCAGATTTCTGTTAGATTCTCCTCCAGATTCTACTTCTGTTGTTACTTGTATATGATCGAGTGTATGCGTGTATCCATGAATCCATGGCTTGAGAATTTTTTTTGGGAGGCTTAGCAGTTGGGAATCCATGTATGTGTATCAATGAATCCAT
The DNA here is from genome assembly GCA_036346255.1 of Ampelocalamus luodianensis. Taxonomy (NCBI): domain Eukaryota; kingdom Viridiplantae; phylum Streptophyta; class Magnoliopsida; order Poales; family Poaceae; genus Ampelocalamus; species Ampelocalamus luodianensis. The sequence goes on along the minus strand of CM070622.1, from coordinate 50,433,746 downwards.
GTTTGGGAGGCTTCGGAAATGACAGTGTATGTGTATGAGTGTATCCATGAAATGGCAATATTTTTTTGCAATAAAAAAAGCTATCATAAACGGTTCGGAACAAGAGCCATCTGTGAAAACAGCTATCACAGACGGTTCGGAACAAGAACCGTCTGTGATAATTGATTATCACAGACGGTTCTTATTCCGAACCGTCTCGTGATAGCCGTTTTACAAATGTTTGTTCAACCGTCTCGTGATAGCTTTTATCACAAACGGCTCAAAAACCGCCTCGTGATAACCTCGTGTTATCACAGACGATGCATACGTGCATTTGTTGGAAACCGTCTGTGATGATGGTTCCGAACCGTCTGTGATGAGGTTTTCTGTAGTAGTGTAAGTAAGCACGAACTAGCAATAGCTTGTAACGCGATCCCGACTCCAATTTCCTAAATGCTGAACTGACCCCTCTGTAAGCAGTCATGTTCAAAAATTCGTATCTTTTAGTACAAGAGTCCAAATTAGGTGTTCTTGGACGTCATTGAAAGGTTATCAAATTCTCCAACTAAACCTAGTTGGTGGGCCTTCCTGATTCGGCCATCTAATACCCCTATTAAGCCAATTAACAGAACATTGTTTTCACGTCAGGTTCTCTGGATAGTACACTAAAACTATCACAACTTTCAGCTAGTTTGTCCAAAATTCGCGTTCTTGACCTTCCCTGAAAGCTACAACAATTATATACAACTTTCGTTATACTGAGCTCCTCAAAAGAGTTCTAATACTTTATTTCTCAAAGAAGACGCACTAAACTTCAACATTCCGTCTACTCCAAAAGAAGTGCGTAAAGTCGAAACATACTTCAATAAAGTTGGTAATTGATACCTTCCATCATAAAAACACCCATCGAATAAATGGGTCAAGTTTACCAACAAGAAAGTAGAGCTATCCTGAAGAGGAACAATATTACCATTAACAACGTTTACAAGTAGCAAGAATAGCTCAAAGTCAAAAAAGATAATATTTGCTCTTTAAAAAAAATACAAACCAATTGAAACCCCTCGACTGCATTGTAACCACCATCCAAAGAAGGTTGATCAACCGCAAGCGGCTCAACAATTGGAAAAACAAAATTCGCTTTAAGGGCCAAGTTAAATCAATGGAAATACATTGACTGGAATAAGAACTACTAACGCAAGAGAAATTCATCAAGCCTAACTGAACAAGAGTTAACCAAATTCAAATTCAAGGAAAAGAACAACTTCTCTAAAGATACCCACTATCAACACATGTGCTAAGATACCCGAGGTAACCACTTCCCTAATCTCATACCGCGAAAGATGGTGTGACCTGGTAAGGCCCAGGGCCACAACCACGACCTCGATCCCTCGACATACTCTACCATTACTCATAATAATCATAGAATCATATTATAGGTAGATAAGGTCATCCCATAACAGAAATCATCAATACAGCATAACAGAAGCGTAAATGCAATGCTTGTCCCATCCCATCCTACTGTGCACCAGTGTGCCAGGTTTTTATGTTTATTAACCATTACACAATTTTAGAAAATTAAGTTACCTAGGTTGTTAATCCATTCACCACGGACCTACAGTCCGCTCTGATACAAACTGTAACACTCCAGCCCAACATGAGCCTGGAATGCTACCAAACTAACATTAAACAAAACTAAACTAGGACAAGTTACTAAATTTCGGTAGAACCTCCTTTGTATAGCTAGCCATACGGAGGTTCCAACAGATAACAGAGAATCATAACTCAATATTCCTTCATCCAAAATCTTCACTAAGCATTAGAACCATGATAAATAACTAGATCATAATCAAAGATATCTAAAGTATGCTAATCATCAGTATTACAAAACTCATTGCATGAAGATTATCCATAATCGAAACTTAAGCAGTTTGCTTATTTATTAATTGACATTCCAGAATTTGATCGACTATTAATGATGTGTGGCAGTGCATGGATCCAATTCAGGTCTACTCCCTCCCATGCATGACGTTCTTGCAACAGTACCTAAAACACAACAAAAGCAAAGGTGAGTTCAAGAACTCAGCAAGTACCACAATAAGAAACACTAACTTCACAATTACAGCATCATCATCCAATTCTAAATTTTCTCGAAAGCCATATCTCATGATGTATGAATGCAGGCATGCAATGCATCTTTTCTCTTTTTCACTCTTTTGCGCACTACTCCAGTAATGCGGGGTATGCAACCGTCGCTGCGTACCCATACTTGTGCTCGCAAACGTAGGGACCAATTGCCCAATACTCCACAAGTAAAGGGGACCTCAAGCCCATACTCACAAGTGTGGGGACCATAAGCCCATCGTTTATATGACGGGGATCTCTCTTCAATGCCCACATTCCACGAATGTGGGGACCTCAATCGTGCATTCCTGATCACCACGTGACCAGGCTTTATGCGTGCTCTCACAGTGCAAGTGAACAATGACAACTTTGCATTAAGCATGAACAACATCAGCACTGTACATGAATATGCCAATTAAACCTAGTTGGTGGGCCTTCCTGATTCGGCCATCTAATACCCCTATTATGCCAATTAATAGAACATCGTTTTCACGTCAGGTTCTCTGGATAGTACACTAAAACTATCGTAACTTTCAGCTCGTTTGTGCAAACTTCGCGTTCTTGACCTTCCCTGAAAGCTACAACAATTATATACAACTTTCGTTATACTGAGCTCCTCAGATTTTCCTTTTAACAGATCGCTCAAGTCAGATTACTATAACTTGTCAGAATACCGACAGATTTGCAGAACAGCAGCGCTACGAAATTCATAACTTTTGAACCGCTTGTCCAAACGATGCGATCTACAGAAAGGTATCGACGTCGCCTACAATTATCTAGGAGGCGTCCTGATCATATTCTGCCGTTAAACAACTCAAAAATGTCGCCGAACCCGATCTGCTCTTGTCAGACCTAAATACCGACATTGCTAAAGATCAAGTAATCTACTAATCGGAAGGGGATGGGGCCTTACCCTTGAAGAACCATCGCCGAACGTGATGAACACTCACCCCAGGCCATGATCTATCCCTTCCCCTTCCTCTCCTTCTTCTTCTTGTCGGCCAATCGATCTCCCGGGCGGTCCTCTTTCTTCCTTCTCGACACTGGCAGCGGGGAACACCATCTTGGCCAGCAGCAAGGGGCTTCAATGGAGGGGGAGGTGCTGCTGCAAGTGGGGAGGTGCAGGTGGGAAGAGGAGATGGGGGCGGCCAAGGGGGAGGAGAGGGGGTGCGGCCAAGGGGGGAAGAGGAGTGGCGGCTAGGGTTTTGGTGGTGGGGCGCCTCCCCCCTTATTTGGCCGGCCACCTCATGGCCTAATGGGCCAAGGCCCAGGCCCAAGTTGTCGTAAAAACGCAGATTTCCCCCTCTATAACTGCTAAAATAACTATTTTCTATTAGGCCATTCTCCTTATTCAATTAATTCTCTCTCGAATACTTTTGGGGTATTACATCGAGCCCGATTCTGACTCGAACCCAACCGGTTTGACTTAGTGTTTTAAACTGAGCTGGACTCTGGGGATTTATTTGAGATAGTAAAACAACTCTAAAAATTCTAAAATTTTTATAGGAGCTTTCTAACTTAGATAATTATCCTGTGTAAAATTTTCAGAGGTTTTTATGAAGTGCATTTTTCTCCAAAAATTATGCAAGGTTCTGGTTTAGGGTTTGACTGAAAGTCAAACAAGTTTGAGTGACCTCCAAAAGCATTCAAACAATTTCTAAAAATTATGAAATTTTTCAGAGGGGTCACACACCAACCCTGGAACTTAGGAAAAATATCTCCACGAGATGATCAAAGGATTTGACAAGATTGTTTTTGGAAGACAAGGTTTTGGGTCAAAAGACTTGTGACTTTGTATTTCCATAATTCTTGTACAAGAATTGTTTAGAACATATAGGAAATACATGATGTAAGAAAAAGTTTTAATTTCTACTCATTTTCTTACATTTGAAACACAAGTCTAAAATTGGGATGTTACAGCGGCTGCTAGTGGCATTGCAAAATTAGAATTTGGTTGGTTCGAGAGGCATTACTATGAAGTGTTACATAGGATTAATGTGTAACATCCCAAGGTTATGTTACCAAAAATAAAATAAAATAAAATAATTATTTTATTGGATTTTCTGAAAATTTGGAAAGAGTTCTATTGCTTTAATTGAATCTTTGAAATTTTGAAAGTCAAAATTAAAACTTATTTGAAGTTCTTGAAGTTTTATTGGATTTGAATTGAAAAATAAAAATTTACTTAATTTCTGAATTTTCGAGTTTTAAAAGCTTTTCCTAAAAATTTTAAAGTCAAAACAAATTTATTTGCAAAATTAAAAGCCAACATAAAGTTGGAAATAATTTTATTAAGTCCAAAATAGGTATGGGAATTTCTGTGAATTTTTCCATAATTCTTGGAATTATTTTGGTATTTTCTAAAGCTATTTTGAATTTCTGGAATTTAATCAATTGAGAAATCATTTTAAAAACCCTAAAAATCCTTTGGGCCTAAACCTCCCGGCCTTTTCCCTTTTTCCCCGGCCGCTTGGCCCACTCGGCCCGCAGCCCGCTCCTCCGCCCTCTCTCTCCCCTATCTTTCTTCCACCGTCCGATGTGAATCGGACGGCTATCCAACGCCCACGCCTTCCCACTCTCCCGACCGTCGGATGGAAACCCGACGGCCTTCGCATCTTCTTCCCCACCCCTTCTTCTTCCTCGCGCAAACCGCACGCCCCGCCATTTTTGGCCACGCCCGCGAGCTCCACAACTACCGCCCCAACCTCCGCCCTCCTCGCGTGACGTGCACACGAACCCGCGCGCCCCAACCGCCTTCTTCCCCCATGTTCTTCCCCTCTCTCCACGCCCGAGTCTCCCGCGCGCCCAACCGCCGCCGCCGCCTCGGCCGTGCATGATCTCGCCGTCCCCACCTCCCCATGGCCTATAAAAGGGAGCCTCGTGTGCGCCCCTTCCTCCTCATCTCCTCTCCCTCACTCATTCCTCCCCCTCCACGTTGGTCTCGCCGGATTTGGAGTTTTACCGCCGTCGGCCGCCGCCTCTTCCGCCGCCTCTAGCGCCGCCGTCATCGCCACCGCGTCCTCGCCGCCGCCACCCTCGGCATCGCCACGACCTCGCGCACCCGGTGCGCTCGTCGCCTTCGCCGTAGACCCACCACATCTCCGCGCCGCCTTCGTCCTGAACATCGCCGCCGCCATCTTGCTCACCGCCGGCCGACGCCTCGCGTCTATCCGCCGCATTGGTAATCATCGCACTCCCCACACTCCCCTCTCACTCTCACCGCCCTCGCCGGAGCCTGCCGGAGCTCCCATCGCCGGCGACCGTTGGTCCCAAAGGCCGACACCGCTCGGCTCACGTGGTGCCGCCACCTCACCTCCACATGGCCGCCACCTCAGCTCTTTTGCCCATGTGGCAGCGACGTGGTCGCCTTGTCACCTTCCCGCGTGGCACACCTAGGTCCAACCCGAGCCAAAACACTTATAAACCCAGTCCATGGTGCACCCTTCAATGACAGTGGGTCCCACGGCAAAATTCTTTTTCTTTTATTTCTTTTCAGCCGAAAATTCCATACTGACGTCATCTTGTGCAATAAAATGCTTTTCCTTTAGAAAATTAAATCAAGAAATTCTATTAATTCCAGATTTAGGTTTAAAACTTCTAAAATTCATATCTTTTGATTCCTAACTCCTAATTGGGTGATTCAAATTGCAAAATTTGTATAAAATCATTATCTAGCTAACTAAACCAAAATTATTCAATTTTGAGTTCATTTGACCACAAATTTCTTTAAACCCTAAATCTATCATTTCATGTAATTTCAAACTTCGAAAGCTTATATCTTTTGCATCCGAACTCCGATTGAGCCCATTCAAATTTCTAAATTTATCTAAATTCAAGATATAGCTATCTAAACTAAAGTTATTCAATTTGGAGTTAATTTGAATCTTATTTGAATTTGGTTTCAATTTGGCTTATTTTCACAGATAGATTTAACGACTTTGAAAGTCGATTTGACGACGTTGAAGAGCACATAAGAGGATTGATTTTGACTGTATGATCATCGTGATTGTACACATAGACTACCTGGGGAAATTGCTTGTGAGTACTAGGTGACCTGTTAAGAAAAACAACATCACCTCAGTATCAGTTGATCTGTTCACCTCAAGCGAGGCAAGTTACATTCTTGATCATATTTGCACCCATTATTTAAAATTATTTAAATTCTGTTCCAAATTATTACTGCATGCTTATTTATATTCAGTAATTTAAATTCCTGTTTTAAATTTATAGTTATGCCTAAATTCCTTTGTATGGCCAATTTCGATAATTGAAGCGAGCATATTGTCACCCTAGATAAAGTCTAGTTCATACAATAGTATGGACTAGGGTCATTTGGAAAATATTGTGCTTAGCCATGCTTATAGACCAAACATGTTTCATTTGGGGAATTTTAGCCAAAAATCAACTATTGATTAAATTGTACCCCTGACATTGGTGTGTCATGGGAGTTTCATAAAGGTCTTTAGAAAATAAAATAAAATGATGGTTTGGACTTGGGCGAAAAGGTTGTCTGGTGGGTGCAGGTTTATGCACGGGCTCAACCGGGTAGGTTGAGGCCCAAGGTTCTGTTGGTTGTCGCCTAGGTCAATTAAGGACCGGTCTTCGAGCCGCATCTTGCTAAGCCATATCGTACAACCACATGTCTTGTATGGGCAGGACCTGGCTGATTAATTTTGCAAAGTTCCATCATGGTCGTTCCTGTGATGCGGTGGGTGGTCTTTCATGACCTTTGTTAGTCCCACCTGGCGCAAGAGGGGGCCTGAACCCTGCGGACGGGTAGCCCAAAGGGGGTGAAACCTTAGCGAGGGAGGACTATGGTGGAATGGCGTATTGTAAACGCCTTGACACGTGCTCTAGACTGCTTACGTAAGGTAGTGAGCGGTGGTATCGACGGATGCCAAACAACTAGAGAATTCTTGTCGTGTGGGTAAAGTTGTACAACCTCTGCAGAGTGTCAATCTATTCGAATAGCCGTGTCCACGGTCATGGACATGCTGGCAAAGCCACTCAAAGTTAGACTTCGATTTTAAAACATTGTTTGTAAAACAGTTTTGACATGGATGGGTGTCCATGAGAAAAGTTATGGGTTGAAGCCCCAAGTTGGTGCCCGTGTTTATGTTGGTGTTAGGTTGGTGCCTACACTATCGTTATCAATTCAAGTTCAATTTTAGATTTTTTTTACACTTGAGCTTTTGAACTTATTATGGTATTCAATGTCAAATGCTGTTTTTGCACAAATAACCCTATAAGCCTTTTTATTGTTACATCCATATATGCATGTCATTTTGTTACCTGACGGGTGTAACTTGCGAGCACAGAAGTTGTGCTCATTCTTGCTTAATGCAAACTAATTTCAGAGGAGAAGGGCTTCGCTACAGGTGTGGATCGTGACGACTAGGCCGCTACCCCAGTCGATTGCCTATGGCAGATTGCTGGACCCTACTACTTCTTCATCGTCTTCCGCTATGTTTATTTAATGTTGCCCTGTAAGGTTATCTTGTAATCAACTATGTTGTTATTTAATAAATTTTAGCGTTTATGATTGTGTTATCACACTTGTTTATTGTGTGAGCTAGCCACTAATCATGGGACTAGTTCAGTTATGCACAGAAGATCCGGGATGCAAATCCCGGGTTCTGACATAATGTGTACTAGGAATACCGGGAAATTTAGATCGTGTCGCAGGGTCCCTGTCTTGCATATCGCTCCTTTTGGATAGTACGTCTTGAACGACCTACGTGATTCCAAAAACTTAGCCCTAACCATTGCAAAGGAAGGAAAGACTGTACAATAGAGTTATCTAAGGAGGAAATGTTTTTACCTGTTGATTAATTCTCGGATAACTGTGAAGTTGTGTGTGGCCCTCTTTAGGGAATCTAGGTATATTACCAACTTCCGTTTTGGTATAATTACAATTAGAATCTAGTGGAACCTACACAGGTATGTCACCATGGTCATTAAACCTAAGTTGGTGTTGCTTATAAAGTACAAATCAACAAGTATAGCTACTAGTGCAGCACTTACTCCTAGTTGTAGGGCAAAAGTATGAATTACTTGTTGTGGTGAGTCAGCAATGAGTCCACCACGTAATCCTCGACAAATTGTGCATTCTCCTTGATGGTTTGCTCGCAGACCATGTGTGGGTCGAGGAAACCTACCGGTGAATGCCTTACTTCGGCTTCAGAAATTATGTATATATATATATATATATACAAAGCAAGGAGTTATATATAACATTTATCGGTATTACACGAACATTGACCGTGATTGTACACACTTACAGTGTCCAGCATCGCATAAGTGAGACATCGAAGGAGTCGAGGTTGAAGAGATTGAACAAGTCATCGAACATCATCGTGAAGACACAATCTAGAGCCTCGTGGTTAAAATAATCCTTCTTGAACTTGACGGTGACACCCGAGCGTCGTTGTTCATCCGTCTTGTTGGCCTGTTCCATGTACCATGTGTGCAATCTCGTGCAAGCCAATCCTATGGTAGGGCTGTATAACCTCTCGACCAACGGCTCGCCTAGCACGAATTTTCGGGCCAATGGCAAGAAGGGTACATCAGAATAGGAGTCGACCATCTTCGATTTGCCCTTCCTATCTCGCTTTGTATAGGTCGACTTCACGAGAGTCGACTGAGCATGAGGTGTAGATGCACCTGATGCACCGACTTCTTTGCCGCCGTGCGCTTAGCTTCTGCATGATACTTCCGTGAAGTTGGCACCGTGCAGTAGCTCTAGGCGATGTCTCTCTTGGGCCACCGGATGAATGCTCCAATGGCTTGCCCTAAAGTCACGACTCGCCGCTTGGGGCTTCTAGCCGGACGACCTCGAAATTAGCATAAACACCGCCCACATTCACTTTTGCGAAACCCGCGCTATATTTACACCGTGCGCGAAGGCCCCGACACCGATGGATACGCTCGCCCCAAGCAAGATCCAGGCAATGGAGCCACATCTCACTTGGAGCTTGCACTGTGACCCCCTACATAACGATACAAAATTAGCTACTCCAACAGGCCTATCAATGGATCGAGCATTCCAGGGATAATAATTATTACCAAGATGTCATCAACAGGAAATCTATTATCGATTTCTAAGTTATAGTTGGATGCGCAGCTACTCGGACGTTTGGGGGGGGGGCTAGCTAGCACAATAGCGGCGGGGGCTTCCAACTGATTTGTGAGGGATGCACGAATGTCCTCTCGTATGACATCCTGCATATCTTCTCTAAGGGATGCACGAATCTCCTCTCGTATCTCTGCTTCACGCTCGGCTTTGGCTCTCTTCCTACTCTCGTACGTCTCGGAGTCCTTTGAGAATCCTTTGTTCCAATCAACATAAAGACCAATGCCTCTCGTGCGACCCGGATGCTCCTTGTTTCCCAGGGCCACGGAGAGTATATCTCTCTCCTTGTCTGCCCGGAATGAGCCTTGGGAAGATTGTGCAGTACTCAGCTCTTCCTGCAAGAGCCCAACATGTTATTTCACTTCCTACGAAGTTATCGAGTAATTACAAACTAGGTAGTTCGATATCCTACCATGCACTGTAACACTTCCACGTTTGTGGGGTTTGGAAAGGAGACGACCCCCGAAGATGAGGTAGATAACCTCGTCCTTAGCCACTGTTGGGAACGCTCATCAGTGATGCTGGCAAATGGCAGGGAGGCGTCCAACTGGCGTGCATGCTCGTTCTGATCCCTCCATTGCGCGATTTTACCCGCATACCCAGTGGTGCCGAATCTGTGGGGGTGCGTGTTTTTTGCCTAGAGGGCCCTGTGCGCCTCACTTTGAATCCTAAAATCATTTTTCTTCTTCTTCGCCACAAAGTCTTCCCAGTACTCCTCCACGAACGGATACTTCTAGAAGAACGTCAAATCCTTCTCCATGTAATCCTTGATAAGCGTGCTCTTGAAGTTCCTGCACGTTTTGCACACCACTAGCAACGCGTATCGTTGCACGGAGGCCTTGTGTTCTTCTGGTATCTCGAACGATTTAAAAATTTTCTTCAGCAGCACAGCTTTGTGATTGTTAACTTTGGTGTACTCCTTCCATGAATCGTAGGTGATCTTGACCCGTTCGCATGTAACTACTCCGACCGTTGTTCGAAATGCGAACGCTGCTCGGGGAGGACTCAGAGGGGCCCCACACACATGGACTCTCGTGATGGTAAATCGGCCCTAAGGCCTTTTCGATATTCCTCTTTCCTTGTGCTTGGATTTTTCAAAGGACGGCACATCAGACGCATGCGGCGACGATGATGAAGAATGAGCGGACGACATCTTCACGAGAAATAGAGGTTCTATCACAAATCAACATATTATCATAAGATTCTCAAGCCCACTACACCACATGTAAGACCCGGGAGTAATACCCCCGAATCCTCTGTGCATTTCTGAACTACTCCCATGATCAGTGGCTACCTCACACAGTAAACAAATGTGATAACACAACTATAAATGCAAAACTTTATTAATAAATAACAGAGTTGATTACAAGATAGCCTTACAGGGCAACATTAAATAAACACAGCGGAAGACGATGAAGAAGTAGTGGAGTCTAGCTGATCTGCCATAAGCAATCGACTGTGGGTAGCGGCCTAGTAGTCATGATCCACACCTGTAGCGAAGTCCTTCTCCTCTGAAATTTGTTTGCATTAAGCAAGTATGAGCACTACTACCGTGCTCGCAAGTTACACCTGTCAAATAACAGAATGACATGCATATATGGATGTAACAAAGGATAGGGTTATTTGTGCAAAAACAGCATTTGACATTAAATACCATACTAAGTTCAAAAGCTCAAGTTTTATAATATCTAAAATTGATTTTTAATTGATAAAGATAGTGTAGGCACCAACCTAACACCAACATAAACATGGGCACCAACCCGGGGCTTCGACCCATAACTCTTCTCATGGACACCCATCCATGTCAACATTGTTTTACAAAAACATTTTGAAATTAAACCAAAGTCTAACTTTGAATGGATTTTGCCAAGCATGTCTATGACCGTGGACACGGCTATTCGAATAGTTTGACATTTTGCAGAGGTTGTACAACTTTACCCACAAGAGATAATCAACTTTTAATATCCGTCTGACACACTTCCGATGGTGTGTGACTAAGTGATCATCACGAGGCTTTTACAATGCGCCATTCCACCACAGTCCTCCCTCGCTAAGGTTTCACCCCCTTTGGACTACCCGTCCGCAGGGTTTAGGCCCCCTCTTGCGCTAGGTGGGACTAACAAAGGTCATGAAAGACTGCCCACCGCATCAATAGGAACGACCATGATGGAACTTTGCAAATTATTCAGCCAGGTCCTGCCCATACAAGACATATGGTAGTACGATGTGACTTAGCAAGATGCGGCTCGAAGACCGGTCCTTAACTGACCTGGACGACAACCAACAGAACCCTGCGCCTCAAACTACCCAGTTGAGCCCGTGCATAAACTTGCACCCACCAGACAACCAATTCGTCCAAGTTCAAACCATCATTTAATTTTATTTTATTTTTCAAGCTTTTGCAAAACTTCCATGATACACCAATGCCAAGGGTACAATTTAAACAATATTTGATTTTTTGGCTGAAATTCCCCAAATCAAACATTTTGAGTCTAAGCATCACTAAGCATAATTTTCCAAATGATCCTAGTTCATACTATTGTATCAACTAGGTTTTTATCTAGGGTGACAATATGTTTGATTTGATATCAAAATTGGCCATGCAAAGGATTTAGGCATATCTATGAATTTCAAAACAGGAATTTAAATAATTGAATATAAATAAGCATGCAGTAATAATTTGAAACAAAATTTAAATACTTTTAAATAATGGGTGCAAATATGATCAAGAATGTAACTTGCCTTGCTTGATGAGATGATGTTGTTTTCCTTAATAGATTACCTGGTACTGAGGTGATGTTGTTTTCCTTAACAGGTCACCTAGTACTCACAAGTACTTTCTCTAGGTAGTCTATGTGTACAATCACGATGATCATACAGTCAAAATTAATCCTCTTATGAGCTCTTCCAACGGTGTCGAAATCTGACTCTCCGAAGTCATCGAAATCTATACGCGAAATAAGCCAAATTCAAATAACAATTCAAATAACAATTCAAATTAACTCCAAATGATATAATTTTGGTTTAGTTGGATAGATCTCAATTTTATAAGAACTTACAAATTTGAATGGACTCAATCGGAGTTCGGATGCAAAAGATATGGGCTTTGGAAGATTGGAATTACATGAAATGATAGTTTTAGGGTTTTTAAAGGAATTATTGGAATTAATTTTGGTTTGGATGGCCAGATCTTGATTTTATAGGAATTTAGGAATTTGAATCACCTAAATCGGAGTTCGGATGAAGAAATACGAGCTCGTGGAAGTTCTAAATATAAGAAACCCTAATTTTCATATTTTTATGAATTTCTTGAATTATTTTCCTAAAGGAAAATCTAAATATTGCGCAAGATGACGTCATCGGCTAGGAAATTTGAATTTCGGCCGATTTATTTTCCAACGGGAAAAGAAAATGGGTCACTAACATGTGGGCCCCACTAGGTGAATGGACCCAGTCCACGGTGGACAACGGACCACGGTGAACCCGGTGCACCGTAACAGTGCACGGGAGGGAGGTGGCGGGTGTGTGCGTGTGTAGAAGCCATGTAGGCAACCACGTGGGCAGGGGGGACATGGCGAGGAGGTGCCGCACACGTGGCACCACAGTGGCGGCCACGTCGGTGTGAGGCCGGCGGCGGCTCGGTGATCACCTTGCCGTCGTTAGGGGCTCCGGCTTGGGGTGTGGGTTGTACTATGCGAGAGAGGAGGCGACGGGGAGTGCGGTGCTTACCCAGGCGGCGTAAAGGTTCGTAGGAGTCGCCGGCGGTGACGTGAAGAGTGCGCGCGCGCGCTTGACGGCGGCGGTTGCTCGTGGCGCCATGGCGGCGGCGAGCACCGTGTCAGCGGCGCGCGGCCGATGGTGGCGGCGGCGAGGACGCAGTGGCGGTGGTGGCGACGCTAGGGGCGGCGGAGTGTGTGGCAGCCGGCGGCGTGGAAACTCTAATTCCGGCGAACTCGGAGGGGGAGGGGAGAAGTGGATGGTGGTGCTGCGATGAGGAGAAGGAGGCGCACCCGGGGCGTGCTTTTATAGGGGTGGAGGGGCACGGTAGAAGGAGGTCGTGGCGGCGGGGATCATGGCAGCGGTTTCCGATCCGGCGATTGCGCGCACGATCGAGGGGGAAATGGGCGGGAACGGGCTCAGGATTAGAGGGCGGTTTGACCGCGCACGCCCGCGCGAGAAGAGGGGCGGGGATTGCGGCGTTGACGGGCTCAACGCGACGGAGATGGCGGAGCTCGGGCATAGCTGAGCGGATAAGAAGGGGTCGCGGGGAAGAAAGGGCGGAGGCCGTCGGATTTTCATCCGACAGTGTAGAGGAGCGGGATGGCTGGGGGCGTGGATGCTGTCCGATCCAATCGGATGGTGGGGGAGAGAGCAGGTGAGGCCAGGGTGGAGCGGGCTGGCTTGGGCCGGCGTGCGAGAGAGAGAGATGGGCCGGGGATATTCGGCCCAAAAGGATTAGGGTATTTTAAATTGATTTACCAATTTATTTAATTCAGATAATTCATTTAGGCTTTAGAAAATAGCAAATAAATTCCACAAATTATGGAAAAATTCACATAAATTGCTATAGTTATTTTGAACTTAACTAAAATGGTTCCAACTTATAATTAGCTTTTAATTTTTGCAAATAAATTATTTTGGCTTTAAAATATTTAGAAAAAAGCTTTTAAAATTCCAGAAAATTCTAGAAATTAATTCAATTTTTATTTTTCAGTTCAAATTAAATAAAACTTCAAGAACTTTAATAAAATTTTCTTTTGACTTTTAAAATTTTAGAAATTCAAGAAAAGCAATTTAAACGCTTTCAAATTTCAGGAAATCCTATAAAATAATAACTTTATTTAACTTTAAATTGGTAACAGCACTTGGGATGTTACACCACATTTCAATATGAACATATCAAATGCAAAGGGGTAATAAAATTAAAATGCTGTGATACTCACGAAGCAGATGGCAATCAAAGCCAAGCAATGCTGTGATACTCATGGAGCACCGGAGCAGCAGCGCGACATGGATGGGGAGGAGGGGCGCCGGGTTCGGGAAGCGGTGGCTCGTGCTTGGGGAGGAGGCGGCGGGCTCGAGGGAGGAGGCACACCGGGCTCAAGGAGGAGGCGACGGGCTTGGGGGAGGAGGCGGCGGGCTCGGGGGAGGAGGCACGCCGGGCTCAAGGAGGAGACGACGGGCTCGGGGGAGGAGGCACGCCGGGCTCAAGGAGGAGGCGAACGGGCTCGGGGAGGAGGGATGTTAGAGAAACTTAATCATTTGAGTGGGGCGCGGCAAACCATAAGTCTGAATTTAAATAGGGTTGGACATCACAGACGGTTCCAATAAATAACCGTCTGTGATATCTGTATCACAGACGGGTTGTATATGGAACCGTCTGTGATATATGCCTTATCACAGACGGGTTGTATATGGAACCGTCTGTGATATCTGCATTATCACAGACGAGTTGTATATGGAACCGTCTGTGATATACGCCTTATCACAGAAGGGTTGTTTATGGAACCGTCTGTCATATACACCTTATCACAGACGGGTTTTACATGGAACTGTCTATGATATATAATCACAGACGGTTTATTCTGAGGAACCGTGTGTGATATTCTTTTGTATTGCTAAATCCATTTTTGTTTATTGCTAGCCTCAGGAAATGCTAATCATATGCCCTCTGAAACAAGCAGAAACACAACAAGTACATGTATACATCCAATTCACACTAAACTAAACTAGCACAATCTATAAAATTTTTCGACAGAGTCTCCTTTGTTTAATCAGCTATACCGAGAGTTCAACGATAAATCATAGTATTTAACAAAATTCTCATGATCAAGCATGATAATCAATTGAACATACCAAGACCTGGCAATCTCATTATTACAATTAAACAGTTACTCAAACCAAAATGATCTATGAGTGATAATCATCAGTTTATTTATTTCTAGAATTGATACTAAGTGGTAAACGCTTTAAGAGTGAGAGGTAGTGAGTGCATCCATCATCTATTCCCTCCCATGCATGTCATTCCTGCCATTGGTACCTAAAACACATTAAAGCAAGAGTGAGCCCAAAGACTCAGCAAGTATCAACAAGGCTATAAACAAGAACACAAACATAGCATCAATGATCCACAATAACAAAACACTAAGCATAGCCCCTTTTAACTTATGAAATGCAACCAATGCAATGCTCCTTTGAACTTTATCTCTTTCCGCATTTTACCGGTAATGCGGGGTATACAACCGTCTGCTAGATACCCTTGCTCGTGCCCACCGCACAGGGGACCAAGAGCCTATACACCACATGTATAGGGACCTTTGCCCAACATCTTAATGATGGAGACCTCTTTGATCATAGCCCACATTCCACGAATGTGGGGACCTCAAGCCCGTCATTTACATGACGGGGACCTCACTGAGAACAGCTAAATTCTATAATACATAACTTTCTGCTCAGGAGTCCAACTAAGATGATCTTAGACTTTCTAAAAAATTAATTGAATTAACTAAATAAACTTAGTTGGGGAGCCCTTTTTATTCAGCCATTTAATGCCCCTAGCAAGCCAAACTATCAGACCTCAGAACTCACGTCGGGTTCTCTGGACAGTACACTAAAACCTTCATAACTTTTGCTACGAACGTCCAAATCTTGCGTTCTTTATCTCCCTAAAAAGGTATGGAAATTACCCACATTTTTCGTTATACTGAGATCCCCTGATTCTCCCTTTAAATATCAGTTTTAACCAGATTCCTACAGACTGCCAGAAACTGACAGATTTGCCGGGCAGCGATACTAAATAAATCATAACTTCCTGACCGTTAATCGGATTTGGGTGATCTTGGTGGCCGCTGAAAGATAAGAACAAGACCTACATAACTCTAGGAGATCAAAACTCCTAATTCGGCCTCTAAACAGAAGAAACCAGCCGCGCAACATTCTGGACAGAATGCAATCTACAGCAGTCGGCGACCGATCCACTAAACGAATTCATAAACGCATCTAATACAAGAAATTCAGCGGGGAAGAGTCTTCGTTACCCATGTAGAACGTGGGAAGATGACGGATTACCCCACAAAGAAGGTCTCTCTCCTTACCTCCTTCTTCCACCTAGGCCAAACTCCATGGGAACTCCTTCTCCTTCTCCACTTGATCGGCAATGGGACGGAAAAACTTGGCCGACCAGGGCAAGAACCGTGGAGGAGGGATGCTAGAGGGGAAGGGGCGCATGGAAGAGGGGAGGGAGGGGGTGCGGCCACCAGGGGGAAAAGGAGGTGGAGGGCGCAAGGGAAAGTGGGGGGGTGGCTAGGGTTGGAGGGGGGAAAGGAGGTGGGCCCCCCCTTGGCCGGCCACCCAAAAGGCCACATGGGCCAGGGCCCAAGCCCAGGTGGGGTTAAAAAAATCAGAAATTCCCCCTTTTAAACTTTTATTTTGCGCATTTTCCAAATGGTCCTTCCCGAAATTTTATTTATTTCTCTCCCGAACACTTAACCTCTCCCGACTAATGCTTGTCACACTTTCGGGGTATTACATTCTACCCCCCTTAACGATTCGACCGAATCTAAACACGCTAAGTTTACTGAATGACCACTATCGCGAATCTAACAACGGTAACTACATACCCGTTGTGAACAACACCGGCTAAAGCTCACGCACGCGAAACTCCAACTTCCCAAGTAGCGTCTCCCACGGACTGAAAAGACCACAACACCACGACGTCAGAACTAACACTCAACCCGGTACTTCCCGGTACACTCATCGGACAAAACTCGGAGGTAAGATCTTACTCGATGGTCAATGTTGTTAATGAAACCTCAAACTCTGGATCTCCCAGGTACTCACTCAACACCAGAACACACAAAACGTTACGTACTCCGCGCGCGGACTCGAGACAGTCCTGGCGATACGCCAACTAGCGAAAACAACCCATTGTATCTTGGGTTAACCTTCCCAAAGATACCGAACCACACGACATGCACATAGAACACAGAACTCGTGTTCCACCTTCTCAAATAAACTCCTCACTAAAGCAAGGACCACCTCCTTTAACCAGAAACATACGACAAAACTCTCTTTAAGCAAATTCTTTGACCAACAAAACCCATCTGAAAAAGAAAAATTCACATCGCAACTAAGCGTTACCAGCGCGGTGCTAAAGAGTCAAATCCAAAAATCAGAATTTCATCACGAAAACCCTTCCACCTTCCAAGTGGCAGTTTGCGAATAAACATCACGAAAACTAAAGGAGGAATCATTTTAAATGCCTAAATCAAAAACTTCCTTTATTCTTCCTGTACCGATAAGAACCATTCATACCAAAATCGAGTCAAACTCAACTTACGAAAGACATTGGTCAACAGCACAAAACTCAAACGAGAATCGAGGAAACAATTCACTCCTCTATCGACATGATTAATTTGACAGATGACCTCCAATGCATCTCAAAATAGATCACACACGCAATCATATCACCTCAATCTTTTAGAAATAAACAACTTGGAATTCACAGCTCTCACATTCATATACTTTCTTTAAAAGGGCTCTATCAATGATCATCCCACTATTCGAAACCCACACTTAATCTACTTTCTCTACACATAATCATTGGGTGACCCAAGTCCTAGCATAAAATGCAAAGCCCAAATTAAACTCCAAGACTCCTACAACGAACTTCTCATATAAAAGATAGGAAAATTCTCAAATTAAATCCCTAAAATTCCACAGCTCCAACATACTCACTCATTAACATCATCATAAAAAAATATTTTCTTTACCAGTTTACCCTTTTTCAAAGTTTATAACTCTCAGAAGGTTACTCATTAAAGCCCAAATCATTCTTGACATTAACTCAACACTTTTCATTATCCATTACTTGACATGACGATTCGATTACTTTGTAATCTCACTATCATTAAACCACATCATCAAGAACAACCTTCACAACCTCGCAATACTACCAAATTGCGATACTCTAATAAATTGATCCAGATCTCCATACTTGCTAATTCTAATGCTCAGTCAAAAGAACACCAAATCTTGGACTACATCTCGCTATAGGTCCTACTAGTTGCGATAACGAAATCATAGCTCCAAAGACAAATATTCTTTTAACTCAAATCCTCTCCAAGGATTATTCTAGTAAATCGATTTATTACTCCAGGCCTCTCAGACAACCGGACACCTAAGGGTTCACCAAAATCATCTACTAGACCACCACTATCTAGATGCCAAAACACCACCTACGAGACTTTACAATATAGTTCGGTTAACCATTTCTTAGAAGAAGAGGCAAATAGAAATAAATTTCAACACAAAGGAAAACGTTACCACTTACAGTAGTTACAAGATCAAGAGAAACAATCAGATAAAACTGTTCTCGAAAACCAAAAGATATTATCAAAGTTGAGGACGCACGCCCCACAAGCAGAGAATATCAAACCTCGGACGAGAATAAAACACTACTTTTAGAATTCGGGAAAACTCTTATGGGCAAGAACAAAAGTTTTAGACAAACTTCAATAATCTGCAAGTTATGAAACTTTACTTCAATCTCAAATACTTCTACTTCACTCGACTTTCATTGGTTACAGCATCACCATGGCAATTCCGACAAAGAGTATTTGAAGATCACAACTCCTAATCCACTTAGGAACTAATAAAACCTCTCAACACGTCACTTTGCTCTAAACAAATTCAGCTATCACATCTACATGAGGTCTGAAAGATCACAAATGCGAACTAGAAACATATTCAATTAATCAACATCTGGCGAGCGATCCAGTCCCTTTATAAAAAACATTCAATATTATCATCATAATCCCTTACTAACAATCACACTAGTAATGTAATAATGCACTCTTAGCGAGACTCATCATAGCCTCTTATCCCATCATAAATTTCTCCAAAAGAAACACAAGCCACAAGGTTGAAACAAACCTATTTTAACTAGTTCATACTATCAAATGATACTTTCGCAAAGCACACTATCAGAGGCCACTTACTCATTCATCCACTCAACCATTAGTGTTACTCACACCCGCTCCAACTGTCATTAACAATTGTCAATTGTATGTATCAAGTATACAAATAGGGTCCTACTTCTGTTTGTAGTCGCATAACCATCTATTAACACAAAGTCAACATTTAATAATCTCATCGCCTGTATAACAGGGTTTCACAACATGCTACCTCAACGTTCGTCTAATCTAATATACATTTTTCGATCTAGCATTTATGTATGATCATCAAGTAACCAGTTTAAGAAAATTTCCAAATTTGATATCCTCTAAGGCATCGTTCAAACACATTCTTAACATAATCATCACTAATGGGTAGGCTAATCCATGGAGATACATTACTCCATGCTATCCAATAAATCTACCTCATTCCACAATCCTAACGATCAGACCAATTCATCAAAATACCACACCTCTTAATAACTCTATTGATTCCAACTAAATATTGTCATACTCATAGTCACAGCTCATCAAGAACTACCAGAGGACAACCTCCACTTATTCAACTTCCTTGATAAGGACCTTAGTTAAGATCGATCATGCACACACTGCGGACTCAACTTGAAACTCATAACACCACCATTAATCTTCAACGCTCAAAATACCCAAGAGAGATACGTTGAGTCAAAGCCTTCATGTACTAAAGGACTTGCAAAAGGAAACTTTCATTAACCAAAAACATCAAGCGAATAAATAGGTCAAGCTTTCCAATAAGAAAAACAAAACTCCCCTACAAAAGTCAATCTTGACAATTGGCAAAGTTCACCAATCGCGAGAATAACTCAACGGTTGAGAAAAACAATAATTGATTTATGGGACAAATTAAGCCAAAGGAAACACACCAATAATTTCAAAGCAACCCATCAATCGCAACCGGATAAGAGTTGACCAAATTCAAATTCAAGGAAGAGAACAACTCTTCTAAAGATTCTCGCTATCGACACCTGTATTAAGATATCCAGGGTAGCACTTCTCTATTCCCACTCCACGAACGGTGGTGTAACCTGGTAAAGCCCAGGGTCACAACCACGACCTTAACCTCCCAACAACGACTATTCCCATTCATAATAATCATTATAATTAAATAATAAGCAGCCAAACTCAATTCATATCAGCAATAATCAAAACGATATAACGGAAATGTAAATGCAATGATTGGCCCATCCCCATCCTACTGTGCACCAGTGTGTCAAACTTTTAAGTTGATTAACATTAGCAATTTTTTTAAATAATCTAGTCACCACGAACCTACAGCCCGCTCTGATACCAACTGTAACACCCCAACTCTCAAAGAGCCTGGAATGCTACTGGAAATAAACTAAACTAGCACAATCTATAAATTTTTTTGACAGTCTCCTTTGTTTAATCAGCTATACCGAGAGTTCAACGATAAATCATAGCATTTAACAAAATTCTCATGATCAAGCATGATAATCAATTGAACATACCAAGACCTGGCAATCTCATTATTACAATTAAACAGTTACTCAAACCAAAACGATCTATGAGTGATAATCATCAGTTTATTTATTTCTAGAATTGATACTAAGTGGTAAACGCTGTAAGAGTGAGAGGTAGTGAGTGCATCCATCATCTATTCCCTCCCATGCATGTCATTCCTGCCATTGGTACCTAAAACACATTAAAGCAAGAGTGAGCCCAAAGACTCAGCAAGTATCAACAAGGCTATAAACAAGAACACCAACATAGCATCAATGATCCACAATAACAAAACACTAAGCATAGCCCCTTTTAACTTATGAAATGCAACCAATGCAATGCTCCTTTGAACTTTATCTCTTTCCGCATTTTACCGGTAATGCGGGGTATACAACCGTCGCTGTATACCCTTGCCTGTGCCCACTGGCACAGGGACCAAGAGCCTATACACCACATGTATAGGGACCTTTGCCCAACATCTTAATGATGGGGACCTCTTTGCTCATAGCCCACATTCCACGAATGTGGGGACCTCAAGCCCGTCATTTACATGACGGGGACCTCAACTGAATGTGCTTGGTCACCACGTGACCAAGGCACCTGTATGCTCTCAACATGCATATGCACCATGATAACATTCTTCTTATGCAGGAATTCAACATATTCTCTTTAACATGTAAGCATTAACAACAACATCATACATGAATAAACTTATTCATACTTCTAGCATTGCACCTCAGTGATATTCATAGCATTCTAGCACCCATGAATAGCACATTTAATCATAATACTGGCAAACTTGAACAATCACTCATGAATATCAATTAATCATTTATCTAGTATTCACCATCCTTACATCATACTTATCACTTTATCAACCTTGCATGGTTATTACGCATCAAAGTATTAGCATCATCTATCAAACAGTCATAATTATTCACTCAAACAGAGTACTTGCATTCACCAAGATAATTTGGAACTCATCACCATAACATCCATGCCTAGCTATTATGAGCCAAACACAAACAGTCACAGCATACAAGCATAAATGTATAATAGCCCGAATACTTGCCTCAACCGTGCGAGAACGGTGGACGCGAAGAGGACGCTGCCCCTGGGGTCACGCTCCCACCTGAACATAGAGATATCCCAATCTAAGACCAACATACAGGACCAAAAGCATAAAAACAACACAAACGAACTCGCTAACCACCCAAGTGTTATCAACACCTCCAATTTCTAGCGATCGCTTTGGTGATCACTGAGAACAGCTAAATTCTATAATACATAACTTTCTGCTCAGGAGTCCAACTAAGATGATCTTAGACTTTCTAAAAAAGTAATTGAATTAACTAAATAAACTTAGTTGGGGAGCCCTTTTTATTCAGCCATTTACTGCCCCTAGCAAGCCAAACTATCAGACCTCAGAACTCACGTCGGATTCTCTGGACAGTACACTAAAACCTTCATAACTTTTGCTACGAACGTCCAAATCTTGCGTTCTTTATCTCCCTAAAAAGGTATGGAAATTACCCACATATTTCGTTATACTGAGATCCCCTGATTCTCCCTTTAAATATCAGTTTTAACCAGATTCCTACAGACTGCCAGAAACTGACAGATTTGTCGGGCAGCGATACTAAATAAATCATAACTTCCTGACCGTTAATCGGATTTGGATGATCTTGGTGGCCACTGAAAGATAAGAACAAGACCTACATAACTCTAGGAGATCAAAACTCCTAATTCGGCCTCTAAACAGAAGAAACCAGCCGCGCAACATTCTGGACAGAATGCAATCTAAAGCAGTCGGCGACCGATCCACTAAACGAATTCATAAACGCATCTAATACAAGAAATTCAGCGGGGAAGAGTCTTCGTTACCCATGTAGAACGTGGGAAGACGACGGATTACCCCCACAAAGAAGGTCTCCTCTCCTTACCTCCTTCTTCCACCTAGGGCCAAACTCCGCCGGGAACTCCTTCTCCTTCTCCACTTGATCGGCAGCGGGGACGGACAAACTTGGCCGGCCAGCGGGGCAAGAACCGTGGAGGAGGGCTGCTAGAGGGGAGGTGGCGCATGGAAGAGGGGAGGGAGGGGGTGCGGCCACCAGGGGGAAAAGGAGGTGGAGGGCGCAAGGGAAAGTGGGGGGGGGCGGCTAGGGTTGGAGGGGGGAAAGGAGGTGGCACCCCCCCTTGGCCGGCCACCCAAAAGGCCACATGGGCCAGGGCCCAAGCCCAGGTTGTGTCAAAAAATCAGAAATTCCCCCTTTTTAACTTTTATTTTGTGCATTTTCCAAATGGTCCTTCCCGAAATTTCATTTATTTCTCTCCCAAACACTTAACCTCTCCCGACTAATGCTTGTCACACTTTTGGGGTATTACAGATTGATTCTTACGCTTATATCAGGATGCGTTGCACACCGGACATACATGCATGTTTGCGTACTCTTTACAGTAGAGGATACAGTCGTGTGGACATGCATGTATTTTTTCTACTTCCATTCCCAACGGACAAAGAACATTATTGGCTCTGTAGGTGGTTTTGGGCAACTCGTTTCCATCCGAAAGCATGTCCGCTAAGAGACCTAACAGCGTCGTGAAACTCTTGTCAGATCAACCGTTGCTTGCCTTCAATTTCAACAGTTCAAGCACGGATGACAACCTTGTGTATTCCGGCTTGCAGCCCGGGAATAAAGGCTTCTCCGAGTCCTCCATCAAGCCCTCGAATTTACCAAACTCTCTCTCACTATAGTTCACTTCTGCATCGCGAAGCATCTGATCCAGATTGTCATCTTGCAGCCTATCCGAATCGGAACCATAATCGACATCATCCGACGGCATATCGTTGACTTCGTCGGCGATGTCATTATTACTACCTTCTTATATAATCTGCTCTTCACCGTGACTGGTCCAACGTGTATACCCCTTTCTGAAACCCCTTCGAATCAAATGTGATTGGATCTGCACTTGGTTGTCAAACATCTTCAGATTCTCGCAGTCAATGCATGGACATTACATATATTCCGCCCCCTTATTCAACATATCCCTCTCGGCAGCTCTTGTAAAAGCACACACGCCATTAATGTACTCTTCACTCACATGGTTCTTAGCGTACATCCAGCTTCGGTCCATCACACGGTTCGTGTTGAAAACCCTAAAAATAAAGGGTGACCATGGGCTTCACTAGCGATTTCGGTGTAAACGCCAAACTACTCAAATTAAAGGATGCTTAAGCTCCAATAGCACCTCGATCATGAGGAAGGTGTCAATGAAGTCGGCCAGGGAAGGTCCAAGGTGGCTGGTGTAATACCCCATAATAGGATTCGGGAGAAAACCTAAAGATTTAAAGGATACGAGTAGCTGGAAATCGAATTGGGAGAAGGACCTAATAGAAAATAACCAATTAACCAAATAGAGAAGGGGTTAGCGGCGAATTTCTGGCAACCTGTGTAACAGCCCAAAATTTTGAAGAAATTAAAATTTATGTATTTTGTGGTTTTTCTGGGATTTTCAAAAGCTTTCCTTAATTAATTTAAAGCTAAACCAATTTATGTGCAAAATCTACTACCGCAAAATAGCTGGAAATATTTTATATAAGTCCTAAATGCCCCAGAGAATTTCTGTGAATTTTCTCAGAATTTTTGGACTTAAATTGCTATATTCTAAAGCCTAAATGAATTATCAGTGTTTAATTAATTCAGAAATCCAAAGAAAATCCTCAAACAGTAAGTGGGCCGAAACCCACTCGGCCCAATCCATTTCGCACGCGCACGCGGCCCAGCTCCTCGCGCGCGCCCTCGCCTCCATCCACCGTTGGATTAAAATCCAACGGCCACGCCCGAGCTTCACTTACCGCTTCGCGCGAGTTAATTCCAGCCGTTGGATCAGGATCGCACGGCTACGCTCGATATCAACGTACCGCTTCGCCAACCTAATCGCAACCGTCCGATCAAAATCTGGCGCTTCACCGTCGTCTTCCTCCTTTCCTTTCTTCTCCCCGCGCCTTCCTTCTTTTCCCCGCGAGTCCGCCATGAGCGCCGATTCGAAACCTTCCAAAACCGGGAGGATCCGGCCGTATCTCCGTGATGGTCGTGCGCATTAAAATCCCCGATCCTCTCCGCCCCCGACACGGCCTTTTCTTTCCCTTCTTTCGCCGCGAATCCCCGAATCCCCGCCGCGGACGCGCCATGACCTTCTTGAGCTCCACGGCAGCCCGGCTACGCCCGCGTCCTATAAATAGGACCCCCGGGTGCGCCTCAACCTCCACACCTCAACGCCGCCATCCAAAGCTCGTCTCCCTCACCGAAACGCCCCAATTTTGAAGATCCCCGCCGGCGAAACCCCTCGGTTCTTCCCCGTTTCCGGCGCCACCGAAGCTCCTTCGTCCTCGCCGTCGGCACCAACGTCATCGCCTCACCCGTGCGAAGCTGCCGCCGTCATCCACTGCGTCGGAGGAGCTTCGCACCATCGACTTCGACCACGACCGCCGCCGCCGCCGCCAATCGTCACCGCCGACGACCTTCCGGCCACACTCCGCCGCCGTGCTGGTAACCATCTAGTTCGCAAGGGACCCCTCGTCGTTTTGCACACACCCGCAGGGCTCGCCGCGGCGTAGAACGCCGGCGAGCCACTCGCCGGGGCACTGACCGGCCTCGTGCCTACGTGGCATGGCCACGCGCAGCCACCGTGGCGCCACCTCACCCCCACGTGTGCGCCACGTCGCCAGCTCGGCACGCATGGCGCCGCGTCAGCACCAACCTCCCGAACCCCTAAGCTGTGAACTTGGTTCACGTAGACCGTGTCACTGACCGGTGGGGCCCGCTCGTCGGGATTTTTATTGAAATTCTTTCAATTCCGGAAATTCATCGCTGGCGTCAGCATTGCGCAATAAATAGAATTTCCTTTAGAAAAATAATTCAGAAAATTCAATTAAATTCCAGATTTTGTATTAAACTTCTAAAATCCATAACTTTTGCATAAGAACTCCAATTTGGGTGGTTCAAATTGCAAAATTTGTGTAAATTCATAATCTAGCTAACTAAACCAAAATATTTCAATTTGGAGTTAATTTGATTTGTCTTTTTGAATTTATTTGAATTTGAGTTGATTTTGTCGTAATTTCACGTATAGACCTCGACGACTCCGGAGAGTTAAATCCTTCCGACGATTTAGAATTTCAAGACTTCAACGAAGGCAAGTTACACTATTGATCATATTGCTCCCAGTATTTTAAATTATTTAATTCCTGTTTTAAATTACTATCGCATGCATATGTTTATATAATGGTTAAAATGTCCTGTTTATATATAGTTACTCCAGTCTCCATTGTATGGCCAATTTGATTTTTGAATATGAATACCATGACACCCTTAGGCAAAGTTATATTAAAATTTGACATATGCTTAGCCACGCTTAGACCACTTTTATTTGGGAAGGTTTAGCCAAATCCTTTACAATTTGATTTTAAATCATTTCGGTGGTATTGTTTTACCACGGAAGGCTTTTTATGAGTTTTCACTCTAAATAAAATAAAATGGGTTTGGACTTGGGCGTGATGGATGTATGGTGGGTGCAGGTTCATGCAGCCTAATCTGTTAGGATTACGCCCATGGGTTTATTTAAATGGAAAGTCGCCCAAGTCAGTTAAGGACCGGTCTTTGAGCGTATTTTGCTACGCCTTACCGTACCACCACATGTCTGGAATGGGACAGATTTGGCTAAATAATCTGTGGTATCTTAGTGATATTTATGCTATGTTGTATGTGTGGGTGTTGGTTAGACATTAGTCCCACCGGGCGCAAGAGGGGGCTGCCGGAGGATGGTTAGTCCAATGGTAGTGAAACCTTAGCGGGCATAAATACATTAAGATACTGCTTTGTAACGGCCTCATGATAATTGCTTAGTCACACGCCTTCGGAAGCGTGCATTGGCCGACATTAAAAGCATATTATCTCGTGTGGGTAAAGCTGTACAAACTCTGCAGAGTAGAAACTATTCGAATAGCCGCGTCCGCGGTCATGGACATGCTAGCAAAGCCACTCTAAGTTAGACTTGTTTTTGGTTTATAAAATGTTTTCCACAGATGTTTTTGGGATGGATAATCCTATGGTAAAAATTGGGCGGTTAGCCAAAGAGTCAGGAGGGTATCCTTCACTATTCATTTATTGGAGGTTATCCACGATTCATTGTCATCTTAATCACTGATTTCAACTATGGTATTAAAATTGGCCTTAGAAAACTATTAGTGTTATTTAATCCGAAAATGCCGTTTATGCAAAACAACCCTGCCATTATCCTTTGTTTACCCTATGCATGCATTAATCTTCAATATTGGGTGTAACTTGCAAGCACGGTAGTTGTGCTTACTCTTGCTGAATAATCTTTATTCAGGAGAAGACCTCTATCAGGACGGTGAGGACCTGGACGAATAGGCTACGTCCCCAGACGATTGCCTGTGGCAAGTCGTGTGGCCCTCTACTACTACTACTACTTTTTCCGCTGTGTTATTTCTTTCCATTTGGCCTCAGGCCCAGTTGTAATAAAACTCTGAGATAATATTAATAAAGAGCGTGATATGATTTTGCTATCACTTTTGATGACTGTGTACACTTGAAATCCTGGACTAGTGTATAAACACAGAGAATTCGGGATCCTTCGTTCCCGGGTTCGACAAAAGTGGTATCAGAGCCATATCGACTGTAGGTTGTGGCCCCACAAATGTCCTAAGGACTTATTTTCAAAAACTAAAACTATTTTGAGTCTATCCAGAGTCATTTCTCAACCCTTCTCTTCAAAACGGTTACTGACTCATCTATTCCTCAAAATTGTAGATGGCCGAGGTACCTGACGCCATCTCTCACGGAGTCATTGCCGGATACTGGGCTGAACTTCTCTGGGAGGTGATGCAACACTTGGATTACAAGAAGAGGCCAACGTTTCAGGGCTATCGGTATAAGGTGGGAGAACGACACCTCTGGAGGGTGGAAGTACTGGTTTACTCCGACCTGTCGCCGAACACGGTCTTCCACACCTTCCACGCACCGATCAGACGCGACACCTTCGCGGATGGTATTCAAGATGCAGCAAGAGAAGCGGTTAAATCGACTCGCCACAGCTACGACCGCTACCTCAACGGCACGGATTTCACTATTACCCGATGCATCCGCCGACCGGACTCGGCGGCGTCTTCTCGCACCGCCAGGAAGAAGATTCCCGAGCCGCGCACGGTGGACTTAACGAAGGCTTTGGACTACGCCACGGAAATACTGGAGGACTGCGTGCCGCTCAAGATGGCTTGGAGTACGCAGAAGCAAGGATCAAGACATTGGAAGCAGAACTGGCTAGCTACAAGGCTGGCGAGGGTAGCTCCAATGAGATAGACTATACCCCCAGTACCCCATAGATGCTTCATTAGTCCGTACGTTAGTCGCGAATTATGAGCTATCAATTACCCTTGTGATAGCCATAATCCATTAATAAAATAAATGAATAAAAGGACTATTTTGAAAAGTTGGTTCTTTGTGGTGTGTTTATTGGTTCTTGGGCTATTTTAGATTTATCCCCCTTAGAGTCTCTACCATCTTAT
The DNA here is from genome assembly GCA_036346255.1 of Ampelocalamus luodianensis. NCBI lineage: Eukaryota > Viridiplantae > Streptophyta > Magnoliopsida > Poales > Poaceae > Ampelocalamus > Ampelocalamus luodianensis. The sequence continues at coordinate 50,405,473 of CM070622.1, read as the reverse complement.
CTAAATCCTTGGAGGATTCCGCAGATGGTGACCACCCGCAGAAATGGCAACGGCAGCAGCAGTGCCGAAGGACAAGGAAACGATCAGGCGGATCATCAGAATAACCACATTCCACAGCCACCACCACCGCCAGGAGAAGGACCCGATTGGCGCGGATGATGGCCAATCGGACCATCGATTGACCTTCGCCCAATCTCGCAAAATGTGCGAGAATGCTCGAGCCGCCATCAGAGCAAAGCAGCAGCTCCGCCTCGGCAAAGATAATCAAAGGTCGACCATGTCGAGTTTATGAGGATGCGCCCCAAGCGTTCTCAAGCGAGATTGAACCCATGGACGCCGACGGCGGCCGGGCTATTGAAAAAATTGGACATCGATCGCTGCTCGATTGTGAGAGGGTTCTGCTTGCCTCTCACCACCGGTAGCCCCGCATCGTAATGGTGGGACAATTCTTGCATCGCCATGATGATGCTCAATCCATTTCATGGGCCAACTTTGTGCAAGCCTTCCGTCATGCACACATTCCGCGAGGATGATGACGAAGAAGAAGGAGTTCCACGATCGCGCCAAGGCAACCGAACGGTGAATGAGTATCTTCACCGCTTCAATCAACTTGCCCGCTACGCCCGGTGGCGACGAGCAGAGATGAGGACAGACAGAAAGGTTCTGGAAGGCCTAAACGATGATATCTCTGTCCAACTTATCTCTCGAATTTCACCGACTTTCAAAGGTTGGTGGATAAAGCTATCGAGCGAGAAGCCAAACACGCAGAAATGGAGAACCGCAAACGGAGGATGGCGCTCAAAGGTTCAACGCCGAGGTCTACCCAAACCTCGCTTCATCGCACAAAGAGCCACAAAGAACGTGGGAAGTTCCAATCTTCCACGCCTCGTACTCCAAAGACCGCCACGGCGCTCCAACCCTCCAACTTCCGTGGCACTTCATCGAGGGCGGTTTGGCCAAGCATTCTACCTCCTCGGCCGAGTTACGTGCTTCCATCGCAGCGAGGCGGGCATTATGCCAATAAATGCCCAAAGAAGCGACAGGTTTGGCACCAGCAAGGCCAACCTCAGGAGTTGCAACTACCGGCGGCACCAACCGACCAGCAGGCCAGTTCACCAAGGGACGGGTGAACCATGTCACCGCCGAGGAAGCCCAGGCAGCGCCCAATGTGGTTCTCGGTACGTTCCTCGTTAATTCAGCACCAGCATCTGTCTTATTTGATTCCGGAGCTTCACATTCTTTCGTGTCAAATAAGTTTGTGGGAAAATATGGGGTACCTGTATCCTCCTTAGCTACCCCCATGATAATTCATTCCCCGGGCTCGGAAATGAGAACCAATTCTCTCTGCCCAAATCTTACCCTTGAGATATCCGGAGTATCCTTTCTAGCAGATCGATAGTGTTACACTCCCAAGGCACGGATGTAATACTTGGAATGGGAGCTAGCCAAAAACCACAGTCAAATAGGCGTGCCAATAGATCCATCACCTCACAAATGACCAAGGCCTATCTGTTGAATTCAAACCCAAGGTCCATGACCGGAGAAGTTCCATGCTCACCGGCTTAAAGGAGGTGGCGGAAGACATACCGTAGCACGAGAGTATCCCGACGTCTTTCCAGATGATCTACCCGGCATGCCACCGGATAGGGACATCATGTTCCTAATTGATCTAGTCCCCGGGACAGCTCCGATCTCGAAAAGGGCTTACAGAATGCCTGCCAACGAGTTAGCAGAACTGAAGAAACAAATTGAAGAACTGCGAGAGAAAGGGTACATTCGACCCAGTTCCTCACCATGGGGAGCCCCAGTACTGTTTGTCAAGAAGAAAGACAATAGTATGAGAATGTGCGTTGATTATAGATCACTCAACGAAGTAACAATCAAGAACAAGTACCCGTTGCCCAGAATTGATGATCTGTTCGATCAGCTGAAGGGAGCAAGCGTCTTCTCGAAGATTGATCTGAGATCCGGTTATCACCAACTGAAGATCAGACCGGAAGATATTCCAAAGACCGCCTTCACCACCAGATATGGACTGTATGAATTTACAGTAATGTCCTTCGGACTAACCAATGCCCCTGCCTACTTCATGAATATGATGAACAAGGTGTTCATGGAATTCCTGGATAAATTCGTAGTCGTCTTTATTGACGATATCCTCATCTATTCGAAGGACGAAGAAGAGCATGAAGAGCATCTCCGAATGATCCTAGACAAGCTCGTGGAGCACCGACTTTATGCCAAATTCAGAAGAGTGAATTCGGCTAAGTCAAGTTGCATTCCTTGGACACATCGTATCCGCGGGAGGAATTGCGAGAGACCACGCCAAGGTTGAGGCGATAATGGTGAAACAACCTGGATCGATCACCGAGGTGAGAAGTTTCCTTGGTGCGCAGCTATTATCGCGGTTCATCGAAGGTTTCTGAAACTTGCCAAACCCATGACTCAACTTCAAGAAGGAGAAGAAGTTCGATTGGTCAGCGCTGTGAAGAAAGCTTCCAAGAAGCGAAAAAGAGGCTAGTCTCAAAGACCGGTGTTAATCTTACTGGGACATCCGCAAGGATTTTGAAATCTTTGTGACGCATCCGTCAAGGCCTCGGATGTGTACTGATGCAGGAAGGCAAAGTTGTGGCTTATGCATCCCGGCAGTTGAGGCCGCACGAAGGGAATTACCCGACTCATGATTTGGAGTTAGCGGCAATTGTGCACGCTCTGAAAATCTGGCGGCATTATCTAATTGGTAACCGCTGTGAGATTTTCACGGACCATAAAAGCCTGAAGTACATATTCACGCAGTCCGAACTCAATCTCCGACAGAGGAGATGGTTGGAATTGATAAAGGATTACGATCTCGGAATCCATTATCATCCGGGCAAGGCCAACGTAGTAGCAGATGCCTTGAGCAGAAAGGCATATTGCAACACCATCGTGGTGCAGCAAAATCAGCCAGAGTTGTATGAAGAGCTGAAGCACCTAAATCTGGAGATTGTCAATTATGGTTACGTAAACGCTTTGGAGGTTCAACCGACTCTTCAGGGTCAGATCAGAACAAAACAGTCAGAAGATGAAGACATCCAAGAAATCAAGAAGAATATGAGAAGAGGCAAAGCTCCAGGCTTCTCCGAGGATGAACAAGGGACAGTGTGGTTCGGAGACCGCATCTGTGTGCCCAACCAGCAGGAGATAAAAGAGGCGATTCTGAAAGAAGCTCATGAGTCGCCATACTCCATTCATCCCGGTAGCACCAAAATGTACCAGGACTTAAAAGAGAAGTATTGGTGGGTCAGCATGAAGCGTGAAATTGCTGACTTCGTCGCTCGTTGTGACGTCTGCCAAAGTGTTAAGGCACAACACCAAAGACCCGCTGGTCTGTTGCAGCCCTTACCAATTCCCGAGTGGAAGTGGGAAGAGGTTGGTATGGATTTCATCACTGGACTTCCAAGGACCCAATCGGGATATGACTCCATCTGGGTAGTAATTGACCGGTTAACTAAAGTAGCTCACTTTATTCCTGTCAAGACCACCTACCAGAGTAGCAAGCTAGCAGAGTTGTACATGGCCAGAATCGTCTGCTTGCATGGAGTACCCAAAAAGATTGTGTCTGACCGAGGATCTCAGTTTACTTCCCGGTTCTGGAAGAGTCTGCATGAAGCCTTGGGAACCCGACTCAACTTCAGCACGGCGTATCATCCTCAGACCGATGGTCAGACAGAACGCACCAACCAAATTCTTGAAGACATGCTTCGAGCCTGTGCCTTGGATTTCGGAAAAGGTTGGGACAAGGATCTGCCATACGCAGAGTTCTCATACAATAACAGCTATCAAGCCAGTTTGCAGATGGCTCCCTTTGAAGCTCTATATGGTAGGAAATGTCGGACCCCGCTCCTTTGGGATCAGGTGGGCGAGCGTCAACTCCTCGGACCTGAGTTGATCAAAGAAGCTGAAAGTAAAGTAAAAACTATTCGGGAGCGTCTGAAAGTAGCCCAATCCCGACAAAAGAGTTATGCCGATAACCGTCGGAGGGAATTGAACTTTGAGGTAGGAGATGTTGTCTATCTCCGAGTTACTCCACTCAGAGGTGTGAGGAGATTCCAGACGAAAGGTAAACTCGCACCCAGGTATATTGGGCCCTACAAGATTTTGGCAAAGCGTGGAGAGGTAGCTTATCAGCTAGAATTGCCAGAAGCCCTGTCAGCAGTGCATAATGTCTTTCACGTATCGCAATTGAAGAAATGTCTACGAGAACCGGAAGACCATACCTTTCAGGAAAGCTTCGACCTTCAAGAAGATCTCACCTACGTGGAGCGACCAATTAAAATTCTGGATGTCGCAGAGCATGTTACCAGAAGCAGAATCATCAGATCGTACAAGGTACAATGGAGTCATCATCCAGAAAGTGAAGCTACATGGGAGAATGAAGACGAACTCAAGGCCAACTACCCTGATCTTTTTGCTAACCAAGCCTGAATCTCGGGGTCGAGATTCCCTTTAAGGGGGGTAGGTTTGTAACAGCCCAAAATTTTGAAGAAATTAAAATTTATGTATTTTGTGGTTTTTCTGGGATTTTCAAAAGCTTTCCTTAATTAATTTAAAGCTAAACCAATTTATGTGCAAAATCTACTACCGCAAAATAGCTGGAAATATTTTATATAAGTCCTAAATGCCCCAGAGAATTTCTGTGAATTTTCTCAGAATTTTTGGACTTAAATTGCTATATTCTAAAGCCTAAATGAATTATCAGTATTTAATTAATTCAGAAATCCAAAGAAAATCCTCAAACAGTAAGTGGGCCGAAACCCACTCGGCCCAATCCATTTCGCACGCGCACGCGGCCCAGCTGGCCCAGCTCCTCGCGCGCGCCCTCGCCTCCATCCACCGTTGGATTAAAATCCAACGGCCACGCCCGAGCTTCACTTACCGCTTCGCGCGAGTTAATTCCAGCCGTTGGATCAGGATCGCACGGCTACGCTCGATATCAACGTACCGCTTCGCCAACCTAATCGCAACCGTCCGATCAAAATCTGGCGCTTCACCGTCGTCTTCCTCCTTTCCTTTCTTCTCCCCGCGCCTTCCTTCTTTTCCCCGCGAGTCCGCCATGAGCGCCGATTCGAAACCTTCCAAAACCGGGAGGATCCGGCCGTATCTCCGTGATGGTCGTGCGCATTAAAATCCCCGATCCTCTCCACCCCCGACACGGCCTTTTCTTTCCCTTCTTTCGCCGCGAATCCCCGAATCCCCGCCGCGGACGCGCCATGACCTTCTTGAGCTCCACGGCAGCCCGGCTACGCCCGCGTCCTATAAATAGGACCCCCGGGTGCGCCTCAACCTCCACACCTCAACGCCGCCATCCAAAGCTCGTCTCCCTCACCGAAACGCCCCAATTTTGAAGATCCCCGCCGGCGAAACCCCTCGGTTCTTCCCCGTTTCCGGCGCCACCGAAGCTCCTTCGTCCTCGCCGTCGGCACCAACGTCATCGCCTCACCGTGCGAAGCTGCCGCCGTCATCCACTGCGTCGGAGGAGCTTCGCACCATCGACTTCGACCACGACCGCCGCCGCCAATCGTCACCGCCGACGACCTTCCGGCCACACTCCGCCGCCGTGCTGGTAACCATCTAGTTCGCAAGGGAACCCTCGTCGTTTTGCACACACCGCAGGCTCGCGCGGCGTAGAACGCCGGCGAGCCACTCGCCCGGCACCGGCCCGCCTCGTGCCTCGTGGCATGGCCACGCGCACCACCGTGGCGCCACCTCACCTCACGTGTGCGCCACGCCGCCGCCTCGGACGCATGGCGCGCGTCGGCACCAACCTCCGAACCCCGGTGTGAACTTGGTTCACGAGACCGTGTCATCGGACGGTGGGCCCGCTCGTCGGGATTTTTATTTAAATTCTTTCAATTCCGGAAATTCATCATTGGCGTCAAGATTGCGCAATAAATAGAATTTCCTTTAGAAAAATAATTCAGAAAATTCAATTAAATTCCAGATTTTGTATTAAACTTCTAAAATCCATAACTTTTGCATAAGAACTCCAATTTGGGTGGTTCAAATTGCAAAATTTGTGTAAATTCATAATCTAGCTAACTAAACCAAAATATTTCAATTTGGAGTTAATTTGATTTGTCTTTTGAATTTATTTGAATTTGAGTTGATTTTGTCGTAATTTCACGTATAGACCTCGACGACTCCGGAGAGTTAAATCCTTCCGACGATTTAGAATTTCAAGACTTCAACGAAGGCAAGTTACACTATTGATCATATTGCTCCCAGTATTTTAAATTATTTAATTCCTGTTTTAAATTACTATCGCATGCATATGTTTATATAATGGTTAAAATGTCCTGTTTATATATAGTTACTCCAGTCTCCATTGTATGGCCAATTTGATTTTTGAATATGAATACCATGACACCCTTAGGCAAAGTTATATTAAAATTTGACATATGCTTAGCCACGCTTAGACCACTTTTATTTGGGAAGGTTTAGCCAAATCCTTTACAATTTGATTTTAAATCATTTCGTGGTATTGTTTTACCACGGAAGGCTTTTATGAGTTTTCACTCTAAATAAAATAAAATGGGTTTGGACTTGGGCGTGATGGATGTATGGTGGGTGCAGAGTTCATGCAGGCCTAATCTGTTAGGATTACGCCCATGGGTTTATTTAAATGGAAAGTCGCCCAAGTCAGTTAAGGACCGGTCTTTGAGCCTATTTTGCTACGCCTTACCGTACCACCACATGTCTGGAATGGGACAGATTTGGCTAAATAATCTGTGGTATCTTAGTGATATTTATGCTATGTTGTATGTGTGGGTGTTGGTTAGACATTAGTCCCACCGCGCAAGAGGGGCTGGGAGGATGGTTAGTCCAATGGTAGTGAAACCTTAGCGGGCATAAATACATTAAGATACTGCTTTGTAACGGCCTCATGATAATTGCTTAGTCACACTTCTTCGGAAGCGTGCATTGGCCGACATTAAAAGCATATTATCTCGTGTGGGTAAAGCTGTACAAACTCTGCAGAGTAGAAACTATTCGAATAGCGCGTCATGATCATGGACATGCTAGCAAAGCCACTCTAAGTTAGACTTGTTTTTGGTTTATAAAATGTTTTCCACAGATGTTTTTGGGATGGATAATCCTATGGTAAAAATTGGGCGGTTAGCAAAAGAGTCAGGAGGGTATCCTTCACTATTCATTTATTGGAGGTTATCCACGATTCATTGTCATCTTAATCACTGATTTCAACTATGGTATTAAAATTGGCCTTAGAAAACTATTAGTGTTATTTAATCCGAAAATGCCGTTTATGCAAAACAACCCTGCCATTATCCTTTGTTTACCCTATGCATGCATTAATCTTCAATATTGGGTGTAACTTGCAAGCACGGTAGTTGTGCTTACTCTTGCTGAATAATCTTTATTCAGGAGAAGACCTCTATCAGGACGGTGAGGACCTGGACGAATAGGCTACGTCCCCAGACGATTGCCTGTGGCAAGTCGTGTGGCCCTCTACTACTACTACTACTTTTTCCGCTGTGTTATTTCTTTCCATTTGGCCTCAGGCCCAGTTGTAATAAAACTCTGAGATAATATTAATAAAGAGCGTGATATGATTTTGCTATCACTTTTGATGACTGTGTACACTGGAAATCCTGGACTAGTGTATAAACACAGAGAATTCGGGATCCTTCGTTCCCGGGTTCGACAACCTGGGCCTGGGCTGCGGCCCATAAGGCCACCTGGTGGCCGGCCAAGGGGGGGAGGCACCCTTTTGCCCCACCCCCCAAACCCTAGCCGCCCATACCCCCTCCCCCTCTCCCTTGCGCCCCCTCCATTTCCCCTAGGCAGCCGCCACCCTCCTCCTCCCCCTTGTGCGCATCCCTAGGCCACCCCTCCTGGTCCTTGTACCCTCCCCACCACGTCTCCTTTGCTGCCGGCGAAGAATGTCCGTTCTCCACGCCTGCCGACTAGGAGGAAGAAGGAAGTCGCGTGGAGGTGGCTGGCTGTTGGAGGAAGAAGAAGGTGAGGGAAGGAGACCATCTTCATGGGGAGGGCTCGCTGGTGGGTGCCCGTCATGCCCTTCAATCGGTTCTTCAAGGGTAACCTCGTTTTCCCCTCGTTTAGATGCTTTAGCGCTTAATTGTTCTACGTCGGTAATTCTGTCGCCTCAGTGCAGATCGCGTTAGAGGGACGTTTTGATATAGTTACGTGCGGTTTCAGTCTCGGGCGTCTCCTAGAAAGTTGTAGAGGACGTCAATAGCTTTCAATGAAGTGCTAGATCGTAATTTTTTGACCTCTGTAGCAAACGTTATGATTTTATTGGTGCGGCTGTTCTGCAACCCTGTCAGTTTTTGGACAGAGTTTAGTAATATGACCTTTACGATCATTTAAAGAGAGAATTAGAGGATCTCAGTATAACGAAAGTTGTAGATAATTGTCGTAGCTTTCAGGGAAGCACAAGAACGCAAAATTTGTATAAACAAGTGGAACGTTATGATAGATTTAGTGTTCTGTCCAGAGAACCCGACGTGAATTTGATATTTTGTTAATCGGCTTTAAAAGGATATTAGACGGCTGAATCAGGGGGGCTCACCAACTAGGTTTAGTTGGGAAATTTTATAACCTCTCATTGAAGTCCAAGAACACCTAATTTATACCCCTGTACGAAAAGATATGAATTTTAGAACATGACTGTTCACAGAGGGTACAAATCAGCAATTAAGGATTTGGAGTCGGGATTGCGTCGCAAGCTATTGCTAGTTGTGTGTGCTTGTTTAATTCTTGTCGTTCACTACTGTGGTCTTAGTCTATGTTCTTGATTGAATTAGGTGGGGGAAAAGTACCAGAGGCAGCTCCGTCTTCACGTGCTCAGTTCTCACGTGGTTAAGGCAAGTGCATTATTTCGTATTTGTGTGTGATTGATTGGCCATGTTTGTGTGCTTTTCGATATATGATAGCGTAGCTAGATTGCTTGCATGATGATTGTTTTAAGAATGGTGGTTGCTCCAAGTATGTCAATGCTCTATTGTGGTTTGATGTTGTCGTCATGAGATACATTGATGATGAATAAAAGATGAGCATGTGCATATTGAGATCATGTTGAGGCTTGGTCACGTGGTGACCAAGTATGCTTTCCTTTGAGATACCCGTCATGAATGTGACGGGCCTGAGATCCCCACACTCGTGGAGTGTGGGCTTGAGGTCCCCATTACTTGCGGAGTAATGGGCAATAGGTCCCTGTGCTCGCAAGCACAGGCATAGGTATGCAGCGACGGTTGCATACTTTGCATTACCGGTAAAATGCACAAAGAAAGATAAAGAGAAAGGATCCTTGAGCATTACATTTGCACGTGAGATGCTTTATTGATGCGTTTCTTGCTATGGATACTGATGCTATAACTTTTGTTTTGTACTTGCTGAGTCTGTGGGCTCACTCTTGCTTTATTGTTGTTTTGGGTACCCGATCCAAGAATGTCATGCATGGGAGGGAGTAGATTGATATTCACACACACCTCACCCTGAACCAAATAAAGTTGAATGAACTTCAGACTGCATTTTAATAATTGAGCAAGTTACTTAAAGGTTTTGTTATGTTATATCATGCGACGTGTTAAGTGTAATAATGATGAGTAGTGGTACTTCATACTTCCTTGGTTTTGCCAGTTACTTAGCATGCTATGAATATTTATTGATGTCTTTGGGTGATGGTGTAGTTAATTAAGATGTATCTGTGTGTTGGAACCTCTATGTAATTAACTCTACAAGGGAGGTTCTGTCGAAATTGACTAAAATTACCTTGGTTTAGGTTTGTCTAAGGTTAGTTCAGTAGCATTCCAGGCTCATGTCGGGCTGGGGTGTTACAGTTGGTATCAGAGCGGGCAGTAGGTCCGTGGTGACTGGATTTACAACTTAGGCAACTTAAATTGCTAAAATTCTGTAATGGTTAATGAACTTAAAAAAATTTGACACACTGGTGCACAGTAGAATGGGAATGGGCATATCATTGCATTTTCGTTTCCGTTATATCGTATTGATGATTCTTTGGTATGAATTGAGTATGATTGCTCATTAATGGATTATATAATTATTATGTGTGGAGATAACCCTTGTTGAGAGGTTGAAGTCGTGGTTGTGGCCCAGGTTTTACCAGTTACACCACCGTCATGATATGAGAATAGGGAAGTGGTTACCCCGGAGATCGTGATACAGGCGTTGATAGCAAGTGTATATATTTAGAAGAGTTGTTCTCTCCCTTGAAATTTGACTTTGGTCAACTCTTGTCCAGTTGTGGTCGATGAATTTCTTTGGGTCAGTAGTTCATTACAGTTGATGGGTTTCTTTGAGAAAGGTTGATATGTTTTATTGGCTTAACTGTCCCATAAAGCAATTATTGTTTTTCCAATTGCTGAGTTAGTCTTGTGGCTGGTGGACTTGGTTAGTTGTCAATACTGACCTTTGTATTGGAGTTTCGTCTTTCTTACTGGAAAATATGACCTATTTATTTCGCTGGATGATTTGGATAATGAAAGTTTCCTTTTGCAAGTCCTGTAGTACGTGGAGGTTTTGACTCAATGTATCTCTCTTGAGTATTTGGAGTGTTGAAGCTTGATGGTTCTTTTTATGGAAGAAGATGTTAAACCCTTTAGTAGTGTTTTGGCTTGGTTAAGCGAGAGGTTATAATCAAAGCAATTAATGGAAAAGGTATGGATTATCAGGTTAGGTCTGTGGTGTGGTGTATAATCGATCCTAACTAAGATCACTGGAAGGAAAGTTGATTAATTTGATGGTGCCATATAGTAGTTCTTGTTGAATGGTGATTAAGGGTATGGCTAAACCTAATTGGAATCAATAGAGTTATTAAAAAGATGTGGAACTTTGATGAAAAGGTTGATCATTAGAGTCGTTTAGTTTACTAAACTTGTTAGATTATTTGATTTCAATGGATTAATCTAACTATGTAGGATGGGAATATAAGGATGTGTTTGATCGTTGTCTTAATAGATGATAATATGTAATTATCTTTAATTGGCTATTTGATGATTTTATTTTTGCTCGTGAGAAGGCAAATAGAGAAAGGACCATCAACTTCGTCTAAGGTTGAATAATCATCAATGGTTTAGGATGGGATTTAATAGGTGACTTGTGTTTGTGTGATGGTGAAATTGTCGGATAATAGTATGTCTTTGATGAAAGGGTTTTGGTGTAATCTTTTAAATTTTGTAGTAGATTCCCTCTAAAAAAGTGGTTCTTTGTAGTGAGGTTATAAGAATTTGGTGTACTCTCATTTGAGGATGAGATGATAAAGTGATATGTAACAGTTTGGTCAGCTTTTGGGGATTTTATAAAGGAAGGGTTGATGATAACGAACCTTGTTAAGAGTGAATTATTCTTGATGTTAGTAATAAGGTCTACAAGAGATTGTGACGCGTTGGAGTGGTGATGATTTTTCTAGAGAGAAAGTAAGTTGATTGTTTTAATGACGGTTAAATGAAATGTTTGGAGTTTTGAATTCGTGATCTTTTGGGGGTTCATGATTTATGTAGTAGATGAAATTAGTTGAGCAATATGACATATGGAAAGGTTCATTTGGTTACAAGTGATGAATGTGATTTGGTATTAAAGGCATCTCTTGTTTGGTTTGGTAAGTAATGTTGTAATCAAAGACTTAAGAGTTTCTTGGGATTGCATAGCAATGTGTTATTAAGATTTATGGAGGTGGAAAAAAATTCTTCATGTGGGACTTGTGCCCTCGACTGTGGACTCGTATTTTGTTTTCTGAGATCACTACTATTTGATTGTTTCTATTGGTCTTGTGCTTACTTCGAGGAGCCACGATTTCTTGTGCGTTGAACCTTGTATCTTTTTATTTCTTCCTTTTGAGTAAGGTATTAGCCAAGTTGTGTTGCCTAGTGTTATAAAGAGTATTATGGTGATTGGTTGGAGGTGGTCAAGTATTTGGAATTTGTTGAGATTTTTCAGGAACTAATCTATTTGAAGAGCAATATAAAGTGAATTGGTTTGATTTACAACACCGGAGAGAATTCTATTTAAATGGAAAGTTGTCGATGAGATAAAAGTGATTAGTATTACAATTAGTGGAACCTATGACGAATTATGATCCAGTAACCTTTGTCCATGTTGGAATATTGGGATTATCGAAATTATGGACTCCTGACAAACTTATCAGAATATCGCAATTGGATACTTAGTATGGTTGTGCAGAAGTGATGTGGTGGTGAAGTTTAATGAGAGTAGCGGTGTGGAGGAACCTCAGTGTAATGCTAATTAGTGGGATAGCAGGAATTGTTGAGCTTTTGTCAAGCATTACTCGGCCTCAGTAAGTAACCCTATGGGTGTTAAATTATTTCTAAGGATGTCTTGGTCAAAGGATATATTTATTTATTGACGTTAGTGATTGGGTATGTTTGAATCTTGGTCAATCAGTTAGGGTTTTGTGAACGGGTATATTGTGGTTGTGTAACTGAATTGGATTGGTATGGATTAGAGAAGGTCTAAGACCTGTGAAATAAATCGCCTTGGTGCGGTTACTTGATTAGTGAGGAGCGTGGATGTTAATGATTGAGGTTATTGTTGAGCTATGGGAAATTTTAGTAAAAGAATTTGAGGATTTCCTATCAATCATAACAGAAATTCATTGTAGGAGACTTCGAGGTTGATTTTGGGCTTTGCATTTTTTTTATATTAGAACCTTGGATGCCAATGATTATGTGCAGAAGTGGTACAATAGGAGTGGATTCCGAGTAGTGGAATGATCATTGATAGTATCCTTTGGGGCTAGTATATGAGAGTGTGGGATGTGAATTTCAAATTGTTCATCTTTAATGGATTAAGGGATGTGATGGTGGGTGAAATCTATATTGAGTTGTGTTGGAAATTATTTTGACAAGTTCATTCGGTAGAGAAATTGTCTAGAGTACGATATTGTGGATTGGAAGAGTCTCCCTGCATAAGTGTGGATTTTGTGTTTGGTACGGTATAGGTTTGAGGTTGCCAATTTAAGAGAAATGAGTTAATGCGTTATGCGATGATTTGGGATCCTATGGTTTAAGAGAAAGTTAAATTCTTAAAAGGGTGTGATCTTGGATAGTGAGATGTTTTCTTAGTTCTTACTTGAACTATGTGGTTATGACAGATGTTGATTACAATTTGAGTTGGTTCTTGTCGGTATGTGTGATTCCTTCGATTAAAAAAGGGTAAAACTGGTTTTTTGAGTGTTTTCGCTTTTGGCTTGTGTGGCATTATTTCTAAACTACCTATTTGGAAAATGAAAAAGATTTCATGGTAAATCCATTGATTTTGGATTGGGCTCTTCTAAGAGAAGATGACTTTGAGTTGGATGCGTTTTGACTCCTTTGTTTTCAGTTGAGTTTTTCGGATAAGTGAGTTGTTAGGCGAGTTCTTTGTGCGTCCCTTGTTAAAGGAGATGCTGTTTGCGTAGGTAAAGTGATTGATTGAGTGTTGGAACAAGAGTTCCGCGGGTTTTGTGCAGACGAGGTACTTCGGTACCAAAAAGGAAGTTTAACCAAAGGTGTGTTGGATAGGTTCCTCAGTCATGAGAATTTGTAGATTGGCGTATCGCTAGGACCGTCTCGAGTACTTGCGAGGAGTACGCTATGTCTTATACATTCCGATGCTGAGAGAGCACATGAGGTCGGGAGCTTGAGTTTTTGTTAGAGCTGTTGGCCATCGAGTAAGATCCTTACCTCTGAGTCCTATGTGTTAAGTGTACTTGTAAAGGTCGAGGCTAGTGTTGAGGCGAAAGATGTTGGTATCCATCTAGGTGGTGTGATCCCATAAGTATAGGAGGGAAGTGACTTGGGAATTAGAGTCTTGCTTGCGCGAGCAATATTCAGAATTGTTCACAGCAGGTGTGTGGTTTTGTTCGTAAATCCTAGCTGTGATTGTTCTTCGGATAGAGCGATGGAAAGAATTCGGGACAATTCGGTTTAAGGGGTAGAGTGTAATACCCCATAATAGGATTCGGGAGAAAACCTAAAGATTTAAAGGATACGAGTAGCTGGAAATCGAATCGGGAGAAGGACCTAATAGAAAATAACCAATTAACCAAATAGAGAAGGGGTTAGCGGTGAATTTCTGGCAACCTGGGCCTGGGCTGCGGCCCATAAGGCCACCTGGTGGCCGGCCAAGGGGGGAAAAGGCACCCTTTTGCCCCCCCAAATCCTAGCCGCCCATACCCCCTCCCCCTCTCCCTTGCGCCCCCTCCCTCTCCCCTAGGCAGCCGCCACCCTCCTCCTCCCCCTTGTGCGCATCCCTAGGCCACCCCTCCTGGTCCTTGTACCCTCCCCACCACGTCTCCTTTGCTGCCGGCGAAGAATGTCCGTTCTCCACGCCTAACGACTAGGAGGAAGAAGGAAGTCGCGTGGAGGTGGCTGGCTGTTGGAGGAAGAAGAAGGTGAGGGAAGGAGACCATCTTCGCGGGGAGGGCTCTCTGGTGGGTGCCCGTCATGCCCGTCAATCGGTTCTTCAAGGGTAACCTCGTTTTCCCCTCGTTTAGATGCTTTAGCGCTTAATTGTTCTACGTCGGTAATTCTGTCGCCCCAGGGCAGATCGCGTTAGAGGGACGTTTGGATATAGTTCAGTGCGGTTTAAGTCTCGGGCGTCTCTTAGAACGTTGTAGAGGACGTCAATAGCTTTCAATGAAGTGCTAGATCGTAATTTTTGGACCTCTGTAGCAAAAGTTATGATTTTATTGGTGTGACTGTTCTGCAACCCTGTCAGTTTTTGGACAGAGTTTAGTAATCTGACTTTTACGATCAGTTAAAGAGAGAATTAGAGGATCTCAGTATAACGAAAGTTGTAGATAATTGTCGTAGCTTTCAGGGAAGCACAAGAACGCAAAATTTGGATAAAAGAGTTGAAAGTTATGATAGATTTAGTGTTCTGTCCAGAGAACCCGACGTGAATTTAATGTTTTGTTAATCGGCTTTAAAAGGATATTAGACGGCCGAATCAGGGGGGCTCACCAACTAGGTTTAGTTGGGAAATTTTATAACCTCTCATTGAAGTCCAAGAACACCTAATTTGGACCCCTGTACGAAAAGATATGAAATTTAGAACATGACTGTTCACAGAGGGTACAAATCAGCAATTAAGGATTTGGAGTCGGGATTGCATCGCAAGCTATTGCTAGTTGTGTGTGCTTGTTTAATTCATGTGGTTCATTACTGTGGTCTTAGTCTATGTTCTTGATTGAATTAGGTGGGGGAAAAGTACCAGAGGCAGCTCCGTCTTCACGTCCTCAGTTCTCACGTTGTTAAGGCAACTGCATTATTTGGTATTTGTGTGTGATTGATTGGCCATGTTTGTGTGCTTTTTGATATATGATAGCGTAGCAAGATTGCTTGCATGATGGTTGTTTTAAGAATGGTGGTTGCTCCAAGTATGTCTATGCTCTATTGTGGTTTGATGTTGTCGTCATGAGATACATTGATGATGAATAAAAGATGAGCATGTGCATATTGAGATCATGTTGTGGCTTGGTCACGTGGTGACCAAGTATGCTTTCCTTTGAGATCTCCGTCATGAATGTGACGGGCCTGAGATCCCCACACTCGTGGAATGTGGGCTTGAGGTTCCCATTACTTGCGGAGTAATGGGCAATTGGTCCCTGTGCTCGTGAGTACAGGCATGGGTATGCAGTGACGGTTGCATACTTTGCATTACCGGTAAAATGCACAAAGAAAGATAAAGAGAAAGGATCCTTGGGCATTACATTTGCACGTGAGATGCTTTATTGATGCGTTTCTTGCTATGGATACTGATGCTATAACTTTTGTTTAGTACTTGCTGAGTCTGTGGACTCACTCTTGCTTTATTGTTGTTTTAGGTACCCGATCCAAGAATGTCATGCATGGGAGGGAGTAGATTGATATTCACACACACCTCACCCTGAACCAAATAAAGTTGAATGAACTTCAGACCGCATTTTAATAATTGAGCAAGTTACTTAAAGGTTTTGTTATGTTATATCATGCGACGTGTTAAGTGTAATAATGATGAGTAGTGGTACTTCATACTTCCTTGGTTTTGCCAGTTACTTAGCATGCTATGAATATTTATTGATGTCTTTGGATGATGGTGTAGTTAATTAAGATGTATCTGTGTGTTAGAACCTCCATGTAATTAACTCTACAAGGGAGGTTCTGTCGAAATTGACTAAAATTACCTTGGTTTAGGTTTGTCTAAGGTTAGTTCAGTAGCATTCGACGCTCATGTCGGGCTGGGGTGTTACAGCTGGTCGTCGGTGAACCGAGGCGACGGTAGCAAGCTCCTCGGTGACAGGTCTTCTCGGTGGAAATAAACTGAAACAAAGCACATGCACAGCTTTAGGGGGACATATAGGTGGGAAAATTGACCTTGGTGGGGTCGAGCACTCACCAGAGATGAGTCTGCATCGATGGCGGCGGCGGTGACATGCAGCTCGGCGTGGGCGACAATAGCTGAAATGGACCACACGATCGATGGAGTGGGCTCAGTGAGGTGAGGCGATACTAAAAACCGGGCACGGAGTGGCGCCGATGGACTCACCGTAGCGCCAGAGATGGAGAAGAAGACTGTTGATGAGTGCACTGCAACGAATGATAAGTAAGCGAGCAAAACGGCGCACCGTCTGTGATGGGATAATTATCACAGACGGTTTTCAACGAAACACCGTCTGTAACATAGAGTAATATCACAGACGGTTATTAATAAGAACCGTTAGTGAAGTATCACAGACGGTTTCCAACTTAAAACCGTTTGTGATATGTAGCAATATTACAGATGGTTATTATTACAAACCGTCTCTGATACTTTATAGAAGTTTTTTTTTATCATGAACCGTCTATGATATTACCTATTCACAGACGATTTTTAGTGCAGCCAGTAACACAGACGGTCTCTAAACCAAAACCGTCTGTGATGTCATGTAATACAGACGGTTTTTGTCAACCCTCTGTGATGAGGCGTCCAGTATGTGCCTTTTTGTAGTAGTGAAAGAATCCAACAAATTCCCTACGTTATTTCTTATATGCCGTAGGGAACATTTTTATATAAACATTATTTTTCTACTGCTAATTCAAAATTCATCCCCTACGGTTTGGCATGAACACTAGGGGTACTGAATTTATTATTATTTCTTCTGAATATACATACATTATTCAAATACTTATTTATATTCAAAGACACTAAATTTATATTATCACTCAAAATAAAGTTTATGCAGGTGATAAACATAACAATATCATGTATTTCCAATAGACTATAAGTACTATTTGAGGCATATTTACATCGACATATCCAAGTGTAAACATCACATTACCAAAAAAGAACAATCAGTTCCCTCGCAAGGGAAAGTACAATCATCAATGATCCCACTGAATGTAGCCCATCCTCTAGCATATCAGTTCCCTCGCAAGGGAAAGTACAATCATTTTCAGTCATGCTGCTTTCAACATGTTTGGCTAATCCACTAAAGTCCCTTGATTTATGAGAACTTTGCTTTGGGCTTATGTCAAACTTGCTTTTCTGGTCATCACTTGGTTCAGACATAGGATTATAGCTCTGGAATTGACAGGAGTGGAAAGCGACCATAAGGACATAAGGTAGTTGATTCACAATGTGATTTTCAAAGTGCGCAGAATAACTCATAGTAGAAGCTCAAATGAAATGCTTAAAAAATCAGCAGCTGAAGAAAAATTCTTACAGATCCAACTGCTCGGTAGTCATACTTGTAAGCAAACTCACACATGTCATTGTCATCACAGCTACCCTCCCATAATGGTTTGATTTTTGATGATTTGTTGGAATTAATAGTGGACCAGTTGCCAAAATGATTCAAACCCCTGGAAGCAGTTAAATAAGTTGAAAAGTCATAAACAGAAAAGGAAAATGAGATGATGGAGAATACAGCGAGCTTAGGAATTACAAAAGTCATAAGTTATTTGGCATATCATGTGTAGGAAGCTCATTAACTGAGGTTTCATGTAACAAATGGATGCTGCAAGAAAATGTTTAAGATGTCACATTTACAAAAAAAAAAAAAAACATCATCATATACTTTGAACAACAGAAATCATCATACACTTCGAACCACAGAAATACCGCTAGCTACAATGCAAATATACATTCAATAAATCTGATGTAGTAGACCTCAGATCCAGTTCCCTAAAAGAAGAAAGAATAATCAAGGACCACATAAGACAATGAGGAACTGTAGTTTTCAATTGCAAAAATTATGTAATGCTTTTGGACGAAATATTAGCTGAGTGAAAGAGATGACAATCATTAGCATACGTCTGCAGGCATTTCAGCAGAAAATGTTTGGCCTTTGGCGAGAGATGTTCAGGTATTGGTGGGTGTGACTTTGTGGTTCCAACATGAAACATAAGAGCAACCTGAAAAGATTTTGTTAATGTAATAAATAACAAAAAAAATCAACTTTGTTAGTGCCTAGGATGATAAAATTTACCTCCTGATACTGCTGGTTTACCAGTAGCCATTTCAATGACTATGCATCCCACACTCCAGATATCTGCAGAGCTGAGAGATCGGAAGGCTAAGGATCAGCTCACAAAATAAGAACAAATAGAGAAACGACATTATTCTAATTTCTAGAATAGTTTTTTTAACACACAATATATTACTTCCCTCGTTGGTACAAATTAGACATCCATAAGAATCAATTGAAGACAACAACAAGAGAGTATATTAAAAAGATAAATTAAAAAATTGCCGATTATTTCACAATAAGAAATACTGTTGCATTCTTATTTCTTAAAGTTGTACAAACAAGTAGAACTCGAGAAATATAGTGCATAAAGTGCAAGTGTACTCGACAAATATAGTGCATAAAGTGCAATATACACTTGCAAAAGTTAGGACATGTGAGTTCAACACACCATTTTCTTTAGTCCTTTGTGATCTGAGTCTTTTCTCCTCCAGCTATTCCTCAAAGGATGACTAAAACCATGTCGGGTGTCGGTGTGCTACTGGTGATGATGTTGATTAGTTCAGTATGAGATTTGTTAGCTCATTTCACATAACAAGTGCATGCTTTTCATAAGGAATATACTGAGTGACTGCAGTGTAAATCTATTAGTCTTATGGAGACTAATTGTTCAATAAATCCATATCTTGGCAAGCCTTGCTTTCTAAGAACACCTCTAAACATTGAATTGGACTAAGTAGAGCTGACATAAAATTGGAGATGGGCAAATGGTACAGCAAAGGGAATTAAAAGTCAATTAGGCACCTTTGATATGTGTACTCCAAGACTTCTATGAGTTCAAGAGCATTTGATTCAAATGAATGCACCAAAAGGCAAGGCCCTGCAAGTGCTACACCAGTTATTGGCAGGGGAAAATCTAGAGCACTATCTGAAATATAATCACAAGAAGTGGTGATAGAAGAGAGTATGACAACCCTAAGTATGATAGCTCATTTAGCTCAGAAGAGAGTATGACAACCCTAGTTAATGGCAACAGGATAAAATACAGCACAAAACTAAGTATGATAGCTCATTTAGCTCAGAAGAGAGTATGACAACCCTAGATATATGTTGAAAGCATAAACCACATGGAAAATTCAGGAAAAATGTTGCTTATATGGAAAACAGTTGATACTTATGCCCATTTTGGATCTGAGGTGCCACAGTCTACACAGAACCTGTTAGCAGGTTGGTTCAACAGATGTTCCTGTAACACCCTGGCTATTCGGAAGCCAAAATGCTACCTAAAGACCTAACATATAACCATACAGCGGAATAATTTCAACAATAATTCATTAGCTAAGCTAGACAGATCATCAACAATTGGAATATAAACAGGAATGCAATAATGGATCCACTAAGATAATCCTATCAACGAATAATCAATGAACATAAACAGTTATTTAAACAAACTCAACGTTAAGTAAGGTATCACCCAAGTCTAAGTTTATTTAATACAATCCAACAATTAACGAATGAAAGGTAGTAATAATTCTTTTATTGAGACTAGTGTAAAGTGAACTGAATGGGCAGTGCATGTCTACTCCCTCCCAAGAGATTCATCACCAACGTTCACCTAAAAAAATAATAAACAAAGCAAGAGTGAGTCCAAGACTCAGCAAGTACATTGAATAAATGAACAGACAACCAATTTGAACAAGACAACCTCTTCACAGTTTCTGAACATACAACGAATGAATACTTATGAATGTATGAGATGAATGTAAATAATCAAAGGAATGGACTGCACACGTGCTTATACCGGTATAGCTAGTGACACACCCGTCGGTGTTCACTTAAGCCCGCATCTTAACAAAAAATGCGGGGATCCAAATCCCGTATGAAGAACATTTCATACAGGTGTCCAAAACTGTCCACATTGGAATGGTGGGACTTCACATGCCCATACTGGAATTGATGGGACTTTAGACTCCACTCTCGTGGAGCTCCACTCCCGTGGCGGAACATGAACATGGATGCATGAATGATCTTATGTATTATGACTACCATCATATCCACACATATGAAAAGAATATATCATTGAAGCTTGACACATATCAAATGAAGATTGTCGGGACCCAGAATTACGATTCTGGAACCCTCTGTGTATACTGCACTAGTCCAGGATCACGCTAGTGCACACAGGGTTAACATAGGTAAATATCGATCCACACAAGCGATAAATAAAGTAAACGATTAATTTGAATAACAAATAAGGGTTTTGACCTTATGGTCGAGTTTACACTTATTAAGCCACGCAGGGCTAACAGAGAAATAGACAGCAGTGGAACGGAAAACTCCAGCGTAGATCCCACCAATTCACCACAGGCAACCGACTGGGATCCAGACCTTAACGAACGATCAAAACCTCCACTTCTGTAGGTTTGGGCGCAAGTTTTACAACAAGCGTGAGTACACAACCGTACTCGCAAATCATACCACAGAATGCAATGTATAGATGCAGGCTTATTCCAAAGAAAAGGCTTCTGTGGTTCTTTTGCATAAAAGCAACATTTGCAATTGAATACAATAATAGATTGAAAGCATAATTCAAAACAAGTAGACAGTAATAATTTAACAGTTGTTTTCACAAAGACACACACACAACTAAACAGATTATTTCACATGGCCATATGATTAAGGTCACACAGCTCCCATCCCAGCATTTTATGAAAACTACCCCTCGTGTGAAATCCCCGAGCATGTCCAAGACCGCGGACGCGGCTATTCGAATAGATTGTTTAACACTCTGCAGAGGTTGTACACTTTACCCACAAGATACAACTAGTGTAGCAAGCACCAATCGTAACAAAACAGTTCGAAAACTTCATCTCAAACATTGACATTTCTAGTGTGCTTACAAACCGCTATACCAGCTCACATAGAATTGGTATAACACACACCGCTGGACAGGGAAGACGAATCGTCCCGCGATGCAACCACTAAGTAGTCGCACCTCCACCCTGTCACACAGCCTAACCTATCCACCTGAACATCAATGCCGAGAATCCATAACTTACTAAGTTAGGCCCGTCCCATACCAGGCATGTGGTCGTACAGTAAGGCTCAGTTCAATGGTGCACAAAGTTAAGTCCTTAATTGACCAAGGCAAGACTTCCATGTTCTAACTAAGTCACAAAGACCATCATTCCCATCACATAGACCACCATGTCACACAGTCTCCACCACTTGCCTCAGTCTAAATCCTTTACCACCCAGTTGGTTTTAGTGCAACACATGCCATCACGAAGTAATAACACATAGCACACAGTTTTACACAAAGTTCTATAGTCACTTAGTCATAATTAATATTTGCAACTTACATATGATGTGAGACTCGTAGCATGGCTAAGCAACTGTACTCGCATCTAACCAACCCACGTTGGTGCTATAATATTACCAACTAATAACCAATCTAGGGTGACAAGGAATTATGACATACAAGGCCAAGGTGTGATAGCAATTTGGATAATAACTATGCCCAAAGCATTTAAATAAATAATTAAAGTAGAATGCAATAATTTAACACAAGGTAATTTGAAAACTGGGTTCAAGATGAACAAAGGTATGACTTGCCTTGGAAAAGGTCTATGTACTGGTCTTGATCTTGGGGTGCTCCTTCTTCCACAAAATTTCCCGACGAATCGACGTCTACTCGCAAACGAGACACAAACAAACAAAACAAATAAATAACAGAGGCAAAACAAGCTCCAAAAATTAAATAAAAATCTCATATAAATAGAGCTTGAATTTAGACAAATTTAGAAATTTGAATGGGCTCAATCGGAGTTAGGATGCAAAAGTTATGAGCTTTGGAAGATTGGAAATCTAAAAGAAACCCTAATTTGGATTTTCTGGAATTTCCGAATTACTTTTCTATTGAAAAATCAGATTATTGCGCAATGCTGACGTCAGCGAAGGAATTTCGAAATTAAAAGAAATCAGAAAAGATTCTGACATGTGGGACCCACATGTCACCTCCTGATCCACGGTGACTAAGTCTACCAACCGGGTTTTGATTGAATCGACCGCCGCGTCGTGTGACCGAGGCCGATCGGGCGACACACGCCGCCACGCGAGCACGGGGTTGACGCTGGCGCCGACGTGGACGGCCACGTTGCCCATGCCGACAACGGCGGCTCTGGACCCGATGGTCGTCGGCGATCGGCGGCTCGCCGGCGAGGGTGAGTCGTACCAACATGTAGCCCTTGTTATTGCGAACCTCACGATGCAACTCGGGTGATCGGGAGGGACGGTGGCGGCCGGCGAGCTCGAGCGCGGAGGGCCGGTATTGTCGGACGGCGGCTCGTGATGTTCGCGCGGCGAGGACTCCTGGAGGTAGCCCTGGCGTCACTAAACCTGACGGTGCACTCGGTGGCGACGCGGCGACACTGGCGGCGGCGCAACCGACGAAGAACAGAACGGCGGCAAAAACCCTAGAACTCCAATTGCGGCGGCGCTAAGGTTCGGGAGGAGATGAGGGTGGCGGCTCTGGGTTGCGGAGGACCGTGCGAAGCTCGGGTGCTATTTATAGGGGCTGGGGTGCCCGGGATAAGGAATCCCTAAATCGGGGATTTCTCGGTTGAAAACGGAAACGGGGATAGAGTCCGTTTCGATCCCGATTGAGAGTAGATACGGGCGCGGGAAGGTTAGAGATAGAGTTTGGCAACGAAATCCGGAGGTTTTTAGTTAGGAAAGTCCGTTGTCGGACGAGGCTTCTAGAAGCTCCAATGGCGGACGGCGCCGACTCGGACTCGGGGAAGAAGCGGCGCGAGCGACGACTGACGTCGTGGGCCCACACGTCGATGGCAGGAGGCGGCGCATGCACGGTGAGCTGGTCAAGCGGGAGATGGGCCAAGCAAGCGAAGGAATGGGCCGAGTTAAGGAATTCGGCCCGATTGATTTTCTGAGATTTTAAATAGATTTTCTAATTTAGAAAATACCAAAAATTCAAATGGGCAATAGAAAATAGCAAATGAACTCAGAAAAATTCTAGAAAAATCTAGAAACTATATCTGAGCACATAGAACCCAAATAAAATAATTTTGGTTAATGTTTAAGTTGGGATTATTCACATTAAATGTTTTTGATTGTAAGGTCCAATATTAAGCTTTTGAAATTAAATTCAAATAAAATCCAAATGGTGAATTTTCTCCCTACTAACTATTAAAAGATTTTTAAGCTCTGAAAATTGGGATGTTACAAACCTCCCCCCCTTAAAGGAATCTCGACCCCGAGATTCAGGCTAGCTAGAGAAAAGGCTAGGAAACTCGGCTTTCAGCTCTTCTTCACGTTCCCATGTTGCTTCTCCTTCTGAGTGGTTGCTCCACTGAACCTTGCAAAAACGAACAATCTTGCTTCTGGTGAGGCGCTCTGCGACATCCAAAATCTTGACTGGCTGCTCCTTGTAGGTAAGATCCTCCTTCAAGTCAATTGATTCCAACGGGGCTTGCTCTTCTGGCACACGAAGGCACTTCTTTAACTGCGAGACATGAAAGACATCATGTACTCCTGCTAACGACTGCGGCAGCTCCAACTCATAAGCAACTTCTCCACGGCGTTCCAAAATCTTGAACGGACCAACGTACCTAGGGGCAAGTTTCCCTTTGGCATGAAACCTTTTGACACCTCTGAGCGGGGTCACTCGAAGATAAACGAAATCCTCGGGTTCAAAACTGAGATCACGACGACGATTATCAGCATAGCTCTTCTGCCTGGACTAAGCTACCTTCAATCTTTCCCTTATCATGGCCACTTGCTCTTCTGCTTCTTGAATGATGTCCGGACCAAATACTGATCGTTCAGCTGTTTTCGACCAATTCAACGGGGTTCTACAGGAACGGCCATACAAAGCTTCAAATGGTGACATTTGCAGACTAGCCTGGTAACTACTGTTGTACGAAAATTCTGCATACGGTAAACTCTTATCCCATCGGGCAGCATTAGCTAGAGCACAAGCTCTCAGTATATCCTCCAATATCTGATTAACTCTTTCATCGTCCATCCATGCGTGGATGATACGCTGATCGAAATTCGATGGGTACCAATGCTTCATGCAAGCTCTGCCAAAAACGAGAGGTGAACTGGGATCCTCGATCTGACACCATCTTTTTGGGCACACCGTGCAAACTGACAATTCTGGCCATGTACAACTCCGCAAGGCGATCTCCTGAGTACGTGGTTTTGATCGGCAGGAAATGGGCGACCTTGGTCAAACGATCGACTATTACCCAGAACGAATCGTAGCCCGATTGGGTCTTGGGTAAACCGGTGATAAAATCCATTCCGATCTCTTCCCACTTCCATTCTGGAATCTTCAGCGGTTGCAGCAAACCTGCTGGCCTCTGGTGTTCTGCCTTTACTTTCTGACAGGTGTCACACAAGGCAACAAACTCTGCAACTTCTCGCTTCAAATTTGGCCACCAAAATTTAGTCTTAACATCCTGGTACATCTTGGTACTTCCAGGGTGGATCGAATACTTTGAGTCATGGGATTCCTTTAAGATTAACTGTCTTAGACCATCGATATCCGGTACATGATCGACCATTAATCAGTATGTCTTGATCATCTTTGGTGAAATCTTTGAATTTCCCTTCTACCATTTTGACCTTGATGTCTGACAATACAGGATCCTTTGGTTGTGCTTCACGAATCTGCTTCTCCAGGGTAGACTGTACCTCCAAATTGGCTACAAATCCTTCAGACACAACTTCTAGCTTTAGCTTTTGAAATTCTTCATAAAGTTCTGGGCAACTTTCCTTTACTTCCAAAGCATTGCAGTAACTCTTACGACTTAGAGCGTCTGCGACTACGTTGGCTTTTCCGGGATGGTAATGGATTCCAAGATTATAATCCTTGATCAATTCCAACCATCTTCTCTGTCTCATATTCAAATCTGACTGGGTGAAGATGTACTTTAGGCTCTTATGATCTGTGTAGACTTCACAGCGATTACCGATAAGGTAGTGACGCCAAATCTTTAAAGCATGCACTACGGCAGCTAATTCCAGATCATGAGTAGGGTAATTCTCTTCGTGAGGTCTCAACTGCCTTGACGCATAAGCGACAGCTCTTCCTTCTTGCATCAGGACGCATCCTAATCCTTGACGCGAAGCATCACAATAGATATCGAAATCCTTGCGAATATCTGGCAGAATCAGCACTGGGGCTGAAGTCAAACGCTTCTTCAATTCCTTAAAACTTTCTTCACAGGCTGGAGTCCAAGTAAACTTTTTCTCCTTCTTCAACAATTGCGTAAGAGGCTTAGCAATCGATAGGTAAGGAGTAAAATTAGAGAACTTACTTAAGTTTTCATAAACTATTTGAAAGTAAATTTTCAAAATATCCTAAAGGCGACCAAGCTAGAGGTTTCTACGGTCAGTATGGCTCTGATACCAACTTTGTGAGGACCCGGAATATTTAACTAGTAACACTTAACCTCCAAATGGTTCTAGCATTACTAATTAAACATTCTAAGCCTCGATGGACATATGCTCCCCAGAATTGCAGCATATGCACATCATCACAAAATTATACATCAATTCCATACACATACATCACTAAGTTCAACAACGACATAAAGTAAAGTTATTACAAAAGAGAGCCGACTGCCAAATAGAATAATATACAAGAATGACAATGAAGCAAAATGTGCCATAAGATGGCTAGAACAAAAGTCGACCAGGTTAGCCACACACCCACAAGGCAACCGACCGGGCCGCCAAGCTAGTCGCCCATAAGCTACCACAACACTGACTCACAAAGTGAGGCCCTTCGGCTCACCTTCCTCCTCTGCAACAAAACAATTAAGCATAGCAACCGAGTACAAAGATTGTCTTTGTACCCGCAAGACTGACGTGTGGATTAGCAGACCTATTCATAAACTACATGCAGGCTCATTTAGGTGGAGGTTGTATGTCTCATTTTGCATGAAGCCAATTTTATTTCCAATAATGTAATACATTTTAAAAGCAAGTTTGCAAATCTGTTTAGTTATCAAAGTAACAGTAAGTACAGATACATACAAGTAACCACCTGGAAGTGACTATCCCAATAGTCACCACAACATAGCACGAATCCCCGATACGTACCACCCATCAAGTTTTAATTTAAAAGGTTGTAGTCTAACTCTTGAAAGACCTCCCCAAGCGTGTCCATAACCTAGGACGAGGCTATTTGAATAGTTTTAACCTGCGGGGTGTACCAATGTACCCACACTTGGATCGCCTTTAAGCCAAAGCACACTTCCGTAGGTATGCCGGCACGGCTAAGTCCTACGAGACGCTTTCCAATATTGTGTATTAACTACGAGCCGCTCGTATGGGTAGAAACACCATACGCTTACATTGCAAGCGAAAGACAACAAATCCCATCCCGGTGAAGTCTTTCGGACACTACAATGCTCCCAACACCATCCCTCCTGCGACCTCCTGCGACCGGAGCCAATACACGCCAAAGTACTAAGTCAAGAGAGGTCCCATACCCTCTAGTGTGGTTAGCACGCTAAAATGCTTGGTTTAGTGTAACAAGATGTTCGGTCCTTGTTGACTTAGGCACCATTCCAGTCACACCGAGAATCACACCAACATACCATTGTGCCCAAGTCTAAATCATTTTGCTTTTAGTTTTAGTTTTCACAAGTAGACATGGCACAAGGTGGAAATCATAAATCATAATAAGTTTTGTGTGATCAAGGTTATCGACAAGTCGATAACCGCCCATTTCTACCGAAGCTAAGCATGGCTAAGCAATTAATTTGCAACTACTAAGTGACAAGAGCCCATCCACGAACTCTAAATCACAGCAAGTAACCTAGGCTCATGGTAGTAGAGGATAATCATTTGCTAAGGAAATGCATCTACTAGGCCAACTATTAAAACAAAGTAGCAATGCATACATAGAATTTGTAATCAACATAAATACTTAAAATCTGGGATTAACATGATCAAACTGCTTGCCTTCTTGCTGTTGCTCAATTGGTTGCGGAGGATCGTTCTGGGATTACCGCAAATGTCGAATCCTAAGCGAAAGGCGAAAGAACCAAGAACAACCAATAAGACGAGCCACAAATAAACAAAAGAGCAAGCAAAACTTAACCAAATGCGATGAAATTTACACATAAGGTAGAATACGAATATACCTAGACATAGAAACTGGAAAAACCTAATTTGGATTTGTGGTGCAAAAGATAATGCATAAAAATACATTTTCGGCCATAATTAGCACTGTAGCAAAAATATTTTCTATAGAGATTTTGAAGCTGGAATTTTTATGGTAGCTACCTACTGGTATAGAGGTAACCCATATAAAATTTCAGGTCATTTGGAGTTAAAGTGATTTAGTTATGATTTTTCTAAGATGCAAAATTGGCATAATGCACTTTCCAGGAGCATAAATATGTTCAAAACTAATTTTACAGAGAAGTATACCAACAGAGGGGTTTTCTAGAATTTATCAAATATATTTTGCATTTACAGAGAATTACTTGTGCATTTTATAAGTCTTCCAGAATTTTCTAAATGCTAAAAATAGGTACTAACTCATTAATCAAGGTTTCTATTACAATCTTGGACCTACCATCATTTTTATATTAACATTGGGTTAATAACAAATTTATCAAGGTTGGAATCATTCATTTTGGACATACACAGAGCAAGATATGCATTTTCTAAAGTTTTATTCATTTTCTGGAATATTCAAAATGACAGAAATCAAGTTATTCCTAGTTATACAATTTTCTGCTACTGGAACATGCTTAAATCCATTTTTATAATAAGCTAAAGTGATAACATAATTTATTACAGTTGGAATTAACTAAAAAGTAGCTAAAATGAATTAGTTATGAGTTTCTAAAGTTTTACATCATTTTGATCGTTAAATAAATACTTACCTAAATACAGAACAACCCAAAACAAAGAAAACGACGTGGGCGCCGTGGCGTAGATTTAAAATCCAACACCCGCATGTCGGAAATAGCGCACGCGCGCCAAACCTAATCGGGGTCCACCGTTGGATCAAGATCCAACGGCCCAAGCAGTGCATGCAACCGGACGATGCGGTTGCCTCGGTGAACCACGCACCGCAGATCTAAAGATGAGCGGCTTAGAACCCACATCTAACGGAAGGTCCGATTGCACACATGATCTCAGCCGCAGATCGCGAGATGGACGGTCCAGGATGATGAGGGGAACCGGAGGGTCCGAACGCATACAAGATCTAGGCCGTTGATCAAGGGATCGACGGTGGCTATTGATTGAAGTTCAAAAGGGATGCTGACACGTGGGACACGCATGTCAGTGACCTTGAGTCACACACGTGGACTTTCAAAGACACGAGCACGATGCGCCGCCCACCCGTCGATGATCGACAGGAGTTTTAGGACAGCGATTAATTACGAAACTAATGATTAGCGTTTAATGTGTCCTAATGATTGCACGAAGTGGTTTAAGCGGTTTAAGGCCCACCTAGCGATGGCGGCTTAGGACAAAATTATTGCTAATAATGATTAGCAATAAAAGGATGTAAAAGAGACACTAATGACTTCTGGATTTCAAATCTAAGCCTACGGGCCCACAAGTCAGTGACACAATTGCCCGGATTAAGACACAATAATGACATCCAATGATCACCAATGATTAGGCAATTACTGTGCCCTAAACAAATGAGCCAACGGAGTTCCCTCGGCAAAATCGAGCTACTTCCACGGCTTATCGCCGGCGACACTGGTCGCGGCGGCGTCAACCAAGTAGTGAAATGGAATCGCAATAACCTTACGGACCTAGTGGTGGCAATCACGCCGGCGGTGAGGGACTAGAACGCCGGCTAGCCGGAAAATGAAAACGGAGCCTTTATCGCTAGAAACGAAAATAGCGAAGCTCGGTGCGATCAGAAGCGGGTGCGAGCCTAGGGACTAGGGACTAATAAGGAGCTTCAAAGATGGCGGAGATGCTTGCCCACGGTGGAGGCTTGCCGGACTTGAAGAAGAAAGGTGCAAATTGGTGCCTAAGCAAAATGAGTGGCACCAAAACATCATGAGCTTCTATAAGGTTCATGAAGCTATATGAGCAAAGAATTGGAAAATGGAGCACTCACGAGTGAGGAAGAAGATGACCAAATTGACCGAATTTGAACAAACCCCAAATTGGACAATTCCGAGAATCAAATCCAAAATTAAGTGAGGGAAATGTTCAAGGTGATAAATAGATGAGGTTAGGGCAAAGAAACATGAAGGAGGACCACTGGAACACCAAGAACACCAATGGAGCTCCACGGTTCAACAATGGTGGATTGTCGGTTTTGAGGTGTTAAGCTCCAAAATTGAAAATGGAGCTCAATGGCAGTGTAAAGGAACACCAGGAGTGTGTTGGGGTGCTTATAAGGCTTTGAAAGCATTAGGGTTTGACAATAATGCTTTTCGGGAGACATGGTGCAAAGCACAAGGCATGGCCGAAAGTGAAAAAGGTGGAGATGATGGCATAGGGTATGGCTCGGCCGCATATGTCTCCCATACCCCTAAATGTTAACTAGGATGACTGTAGGGAGCAAGACTTGACACCTCCATCCCCTCTGCACTGTGCATGCATGGATCTGGAGGTAGGAGACGATGCGGAATGTACTAGGAGGATTTTCAGCCGTTGGATTAGACACGGACGGCCGAGATAGCGCCACGTCGCAAACTCTATTTACAACGAAGGGGGTACGCGAGCGTTGGATCTTAATCCAACGGCTCAGATTCAAAAATGCAACCGGAGGGTCCGAAGGCTTCGGGAAATCTCAACGGTTGGATGGGGATCTATCGGCTGACATTCAGACTTGCAACCGGAAGGTCCGAAGTGATACACGCGCGCGGGCCGTGCGATTTAGATTTAACGGACGAGATCGATTGCGCGTTTTAAAGAGTGGCTCGGTGCGTTTAGTTGACTGGACCGAATCAAGTGGCTCGAGCCCGAGTCTGACTCGAACCCAAGCAACAGTAAACCAAGTTTGACTTTGAAAAAGAACAGAGACTCTGAAAGATTTATTTGAGGTAGCAAAATAACTCCAAAAATTATGAAAATTTTACAGGAGCTTTCTAACTCAGATATTAACCTTGTGTAAAATTTTCAGAGATTTTTATGCTGCGAATAAATCTCCAAAAATTCTGCAAGGCTCTGTTTTAATGTTTGGTGAGAGTCAAACAGTTTGATCGCTCTAAAATTTTCAAACAATTTCTAAAAATTGTGAGATTTTTCAGAGGGTCACATACCATCACAGAGACTTAGGAAAAATATTTCCAGAGGATGATCATAAGATTTGACAAGATTGTTTTTGGAATAACAAGATTTGGATCAACAAGACTTGTGACAATGTATTTCCATAATTCCTTGTACAAGAATTTCTTCGCACCACAGGAATTACATGATGTAAGAAAAAGTTTTAATTTCTACTGATTTTCTTACATTTGAAACACAAGCCCAAAATTGGGATGTTACAACTCTCCCCTTACAAGAATCTCGACCGAGATTCATTTACTCGGAGAAGAAAGAAGGAAAATCTGCACGAAGGCGATCTTCGCGCTCCCAAGTTGCTTCATCTTCAGAATGGTTTGACCACTGAACCTTAAGGAACTTGATGACACGGTTCCTCGTCCTCCGTTCAGATTCCTCAAGAATACGAACAGGATGCTCGCGGTAGGTCAAATTCTCACGTACATCGAGAACCTCCAATGGAGCTTCCTCAGTCGGGACACGGAGGCACTTCTTCAGGTGTGAAACATGGAACACATCATGCACACCCTCAAGTGCAGCTGGTAGCTCCAATCTGTCCGCGACTGCTCCAACTTTCTCGATGATACGGTAAGGCCCAACATATCGAGGAGCCAACTTGCCCTTGATGCCAAAACGCTGATGGCCCTTCAAGGGTGAGACTTTGAGATACACAAAGTCATTGGGCTCAAAGCTCAACTCACGGCGACGACGACCGCATAGCTCTTCCGCTCGGGTGGGCGTGCGCAGATGCTCGCGATCAATCGAACTTGACTTTCGGCCTCATTGATCGAATCGAGCGAAAAATTGCCGCCACCGACCTCGACCAGTTCAACGGGTTCGCATCTCCTCCCATACAAAGCCTCAAATGGTGTCATGCCAAGCGGCTCAAAATCTGTTGTTGTAGGAGAACTCAAAGAAATGGTAGGCACTTCTCCCACTTCTTCCCATAGGAAAGAACACAAGCACGAGCATATCTTCCAACACTTGGTTGACTCGCTCCGTCGACCATCGATCCGAGGATGAAAGGTCAGATCTCGAAATGAAGGCGGGTCCCCAAAGCCTCTTGCGGACTATGCCAAAACCGCGAGGTGAAAAGCGCACCACGATCGAAATAATCGTCTTGACACCGTGAAGACTCACAATCCTCGAGACATAAAGTTCGCCAAAGGCCCCACACGGCCGAGTCTTGACGGAAGGAAATGTGCCACTTTAGTCAACTTTGCCGATCACGACCCAAATAGCATCATTCCTTTGGACGAGCGGGGCAATCCGGTGATGAAGTCCATGCCAACCGAATCCCACTTCCATTCTCGCACCGCAAAGGTGAAGAAGACTCGCTGGACGCGATGCTCGGCCTTCACACGACAAAGACACGCCGCACTCGACAACGAACACCGCAATCTCGCGCTTCATTCGGGTCCACGAATCTCGACGAAGATCCTGATACATCTTGGTAGCCCCGGGGTGAATAGACAAAGGAGAATCATGGGCTTCGCGGAGAATCAAATCCCGCAATTCCATGACCTTAGGGACCACAAGACGCTGCCCAAACCACACAACGCCATGCTCATCCTCTGAAAAGAACTTGGCTATCCCATCCTTGATGTTCTGCTTGATCTCGCTCACACCAACATCTGTCACTGTGCGCCTTGATTTGGTCCACCAAGGTTGGTTGCACAACCAATGTAGCAAGAGAACCGTGCTCGGTCAAACCCAAATTAAGGCGCTGAAATTTGAAATGAGAGCGGTGTCTGCTCTTGGAGCATCAACATGTTGCAATACACCTTCCGATCGAGTGCATCCGCAACGACATTGGCCTTGCCCGGATGGTACTGAATGCCCATGTCATAGTCCTTGATCAATTCCAACCATCTTCTTTGCCCGAGGTTCGGATCTGGTGGGTGAACAAGTACTTCAAGCTCTTGTGGTGGAATACACCTCACAACGGTTACCAATCGTAATGCCGCCAAATCTTGAGTGCATGGACCACAGACCAACTCCAAGTCATGAGTAGGATAGTTGAGTTCATGAGGCCTTAATCGCCGCGATGCATAGGCCACAACCTTGCCCTCCCGCATAAGAACACAACCAAGACCACGACGAGAAGCATCACAATAGATATCGAAACTCTTGTGAATATCGGGAGAACAAGCAGGGCTGAGGTCAACCGCTTCTTGAGTTCTGAAAACTCACATCACAAGCAGCGGACCACTCAAACTTCTTGTCCTTCTTAAGCAATTCGGTCATAGGCTTCGCAATCTTGGAGAAATTCTCGATGAAGCGGCGATAGTAGCCAGCCAAACCAAGGAAACTCCGCACATCGGTGACCGACTTGGGCTGACCCCAAGATAGCACATCACTGACCTTGCTAGGATCCACAGCCACACCTCCTGCTGAAAGAACATGGCCCAAGAACGCCACTTCCTTCAACCAGAACTCGCACTTGCTGAATTTGGCATACGGTGGTGTTCGCACTTGCCCAACACAAGTCGAAGATGCTCAAGATGCTCTTCTTCACTCTTGGAGTAGATAAGGATATCATCGATGAATACCACCACAAACCTATCCAAATACTCCATGAATACCGAGTTCATAAGATTCATGAATAAAGCGGAGCATTAGTCAAACTAAAAGACATGACGGTGTACTCGTAAAGACCATAACGAGTAGCAAAGGCCGTCTTAGGAATATCCTCGGTCTGATCCTCGACTTGATGATAGCCCAATCTCAAGTCAATCTTGAGAAGACTCGTGCTCGGTCAATTGATCGAAAAGATCATCAATACGGGCAAAGGATACTTGTTCTTCACGTCACCTCATTAAGCGGACGGTAATCAACACACATGCGCAAGGTCTTGTCCTTCTTCTTCACAAAGATAAGCTGGACAACCCCAAGGAGATGAGCTAGGACGGATAAAACCCTTCTCTTGCAGCTCACCCGATTGCTTCTTGACTTCTCCAACTCATTAGGAGGCATGCGTCGGCCTCTTAGAAATAGGGGCGATGCAGGGCAGCAACTCGATCACAAACTCGGATCTCGAACAGGAGGCATCCCTGGCAAATCTTCAGGAAAGACATCCACGAAGTCACACACCGTGGGGACGTCGCGAATCTCTAATGCCGGCTTCGCTTCAAGGACATAAAGATGGGGTTCTCGCAACTGCGGTGAAAACCCAACCTGTTCACCTGAAGGGCTGGTGAGGTAGACAATCTTCCTCGCACAATCGATTTGCCCCAAGTGTTGGGACAACCAATCCATGCCAAGAATCACATCCAAGCGTGCCGAGTCGAGTAGGATAAGATTCGCCAAGAATCCCACTCCTTCGATGTGGATAGGAACATCCCAAGATACTTGGTCGCCTCTCGATTCGAACCCGAGAGCGAATCGCAGTGGAATCCCCAAAGGAACACGGTGAAGTCCACAATCAACAAAGAAAAGACCTCGAAATAAAGAATGCGAAGCTCAGAGTCAAATAAAGCTGAGCAGGATGTAAATTAACAAGGAGCGTACCCAACACAACGTCGGGCGCCTCTGTGCCTCCTCACCGAGATGTGGTTGACTCGACCACTCCCGACACCACGGGTCTTACGGATCACCTTCAGTCGGTGTGTGACCATTCCCGCGTCCTCCATTGGGACGAGGGGCTGCTCGATCCTCGAGGGCAAGCGCTAGCATAATGGCCCTTCTTGTTGCGGCGAACAGATAACATCGGCGGTGGGTTGCGGAGCGCAACTCGCTCTTCTGGTCGCAGTGCACGTGGTGAAACACGGCTGCGGGGACGAGCAATCGTGCCGACGGCCTTGGCGGTGGTGAAGCCAAAGCACGAGCCTGGTGTGGGCCCAACACGGGACGAGTGAGGCCACGGCTGTGCGGCACCGATGTGCCTCCCACTTGCGCTGCGGGACTCACCCAGCGCCTTCGCCTTGTGCTCGGCGACGATGGCCTTGTCAACCAAGGCACGAAGTCGACAAAGTCCACTATAGATAGCTTGTCCCGCAGCCTCCTCGGACAACCCATCCATGAACTTCTCTGTTTAGCCTCATCGAGGCCACCTCTCCCGAGCATAACGAGCCAAGTGGTTAAACTCGTAAAGATACTCCGAGACGGACTTGCGCCCGCTAAGCGCAAGAAACTCCTTCTTCTTGAGCTTCATCAGGCCATCAGAATGTGGGCCCGACGGAAAGCAGATCGAAACTCATCCCACGAGACAACGTGTCTGGGCTGCATGGCGAAAGTTCTCCCACCAAGATAGTGCTGCACCCTCAAGCCGATGGGATGCAAAGAGTGCCCGCTCCTGCTCCCGGCATCGAGCGATATTGAGCTTCGCCAACAAGACGCGACCAATCATCCGCGTCGAGTGGATCCTCCGATCGAGAAAGTGGTGGCTGCAGACGGAGAAACTCCGCAAGCCCACCACGAGACGGTGGCCACCACCTCCAGATCTCCGCGGCGGCGGGAGCGGAGGTGTTCTCGCAATGACCTCCAAGATACGGTCCGGTCCATGCGATTCCGCTCGATCGAGCCGAACCTCACCATGGTCGGAGGAGGGGAAGCTCCTCATCGAACCACCACTGACGATTGTTGGGTGGTTCTTGTCATCTGTTCCACAAAAATAGGTTAAAACTCAACTCGGAACAGAGACAAAGAAAACTACTAACCTCTTAACAAAACACTCTTTAAAGGCTCAAGTATCAACATAAAATTGCAGCAAGGTCATAAAGATAACAACCACCTTCTGTTATGACTAACTCGTATGGAAAACGAGTAATCAATTTTTCAGGAAGACAAATTTCAGAGCACTAACTTATGTTCGAGACAGCTAGGAACAGGGTGAAAATCGTACTAAAGGAGGGTCGGACACTAAGCTAACTCATATCACTTCTTACCCTGTTAACCCTTCAAGTTTTTAGTTGTATTTACCTCTCATTTCCTACCTTAATTACTCACCACTAGCTAGCTGTCCAGTATATGCACTAGCTGTCCAGAATTTCTCCTTCAATCCCTTAGCCGAAATTTGAAGTTCCAGGCGCCTATTTCATACTCCAAACAGCCAAGACTCAGTTTAAGGCTCTCATGGTGCTCCCAAAACCAAGTTAATCGATTAAACACTTACCTTTGAAAAGAAAATGAGAGGGAAAAAGTTTTCCAAATCTAACCAAGAATAAGGTGAGATGAACAAGCTAAGATAGGTAAGGAGTAAAATTAGAGAACTTACTTAAGTTTTCATAAACTATTTGAAAGTAAGTTTTCAAAATATCCTAAAGGCGACCAAGCTAGAGGTTTCTACGGTCAGTATGGCTCTGATACCAACTTTGTGAGGACCCGGAATATTTAACTAGTAACACTTAACCTCCAAATGGTTCTAGCATTACTAATTAAACATTCTAAGCCTCGATGGACATATGCTCCCCAGAATTGCAGCATATGCACATCATCACAAAATTATACATCAATTCCATACACATACATCACTAAGTTCAACAACGACATAAAGTAAAGTTATTACAAAAGAGAGCCGACCGGCCAAATAGAATAATATACAAGAATGACAGCGGAAGCAAAATGTGCCATAAGATGGCTAGAACAAAAGTCGACCGGGTTAGCCACACACCCACAAGGCAACCGACCGGGCCGCCAAGCTAGTCGCCCCGCAAGCTACCACAACACTGACTCACAAAAGTGAGGCCCTTCTGCTCACCTTCCTCCTCTGCAACAAAACAATTAAGCATAGCAAGCCGAGTACAAAGATTGTCTTTGTACCGCTTAAGACCAGACGTGTGGATTAGCGGACCTATTCATAAACTACATGCGAGCTCATTTAGGTGGAGGTTGTATGTCTCATTTGCATGAAGCCAATTTTATTTGCAATAATGTAATACATTTTAAAAGCAAGTTTGCAAATCTGTTTAGTTATCAAAGTAACGATGAAAGTAGATACATACAAGTAACCACTGAAGTGACTATCCCAATAGTCACCACAACATAGCACGAATCCCCGATTCGTACCACCCATCAAGTTTTAATTTAAAAGGTTGTAGTCTAACTCTTGAAAGACCTCCCCAAGCGTGTCCATAACCTAGGACGAGGCTATTCGAATAGTTTTAACCTGCGCAGGGGTGTACCAATGTACCCACACTTGGATCGCCTTTAAGCCAAAAGCACACTTCGTAGGTATGC
Organism: Ampelocalamus luodianensis; assembly: GCA_036346255.1. Lineage (NCBI taxonomy): Eukaryota > Viridiplantae > Streptophyta > Magnoliopsida > Poales > Poaceae > Ampelocalamus > Ampelocalamus luodianensis. The sequence continues at coordinate 50,368,542 of CM070622.1, read as the reverse complement.
CAAGCACGGCTAAGTCCTACGAGGCGCTTTCCAATATTGTGTATTAACTACGAGCCGCTCGTATGGGTAGAAACACCATACGCTTACATTGCAAGCCGAAAGACAACAAATCCCATCCCGGGTGAAGTCTTTCGGACACTACAATGCTCCCAACACCATCCCTCCTGCGACCTCCTGCGACCGAGCCAATACACGCCAAAGTACTAAGTCAAGAGAGGTCCCATACCCTCTAGTGTGGTTATGCGCTAAAATGCTTGGTTTAGTGTAACAAGATGTTCGGTCCTTGTTGACTTAGGCACCATTCCAGTCACACACGAGAATCACACCAACATACCATTGTGCCCAAGTCTAAATCATTTTGCTTTTAGTTTTAGTTTTCACAAGTAGACATGGCACAAGGTGGAAATCATAAATCATAATAAGTTTTGTGTGATCAAGGTTATCGACAAGTCGATAACCGCCCATTTCTACCGGCTAAGCATGGCTAAGCAATTAATTTGCAACTACTAAGTGACAAGAGCCCATCCACGAACTCTAAATCACAGCAAGTAACCTAGGCTCATGGTAGTAGAGGATAATCATTTGCTAAGGAAATGCATCTACTAGGCCAACTATTAAAACAAAGTAGCAATGCATACATAGAATTTGTAATCAACATAAATACTTAAAATACTGGGATTAACATGATCAAACCGCTTGCCTTCTTGTTTGTTGCTCAATTGGTTGCGGAGGATCGTTCTGGGATTACCGCAAATGTCGAATCCTAAGCGAAAGGCGAAAGAACCAAGAACAACCAATAAGACGAGCCACAAATAAACAAAAGAGCAAGCAAAACTTAACCAAATGCGATTTAAATTTACACATAAGGTAGAATACGAATATACCTAGACATAGAAACTGGAAAAACCTAATTTGGATTTGTGGTGCAAAAGATAATGCATAAAAATACATTTTCGGCCATAATTAGCACTGTAGCAAAAATATTTTCTAGAGAGATTTTGAAGCTGGAATTTTTATGGTAGCTACCTACTGGTATAGAGGTAACCCATATAAAATTTCAGGTCATTTGGAGTTAAAGTGATTTAGTTATGATTTTTCTAAGATGCAAAATTGGCATAATGCACTTTCCAGGAGCATAAATATGTTCAAAACTAATTTTACAGAGAAGTATACCAACAGAGGGGTTTTCTAGAATTTATCAAATATATTTTGCATTTACAGAGAATTACTTGTGCATTTTATAAGTCTTCCAGAATTTTCTAAATGCTAAAAATAGGTACTAACTCATTAATCAAGGTTTCTGTTACAATCTTGGACCTACCATCATTTTTATATTAACATTGGGTTAATAACAAATTTATCAAGGTTGGAATCATTCATTTTGGACATACACAGAGCAAGATATGCATTTTCTAAAGTTTTATTCATTTTCTGGAATATTCAAAATGGCGTAAATCAAGTTATTCCTAGTTATACAATTTTACGCTCACATGGAACATGCTTAAATCTATTTTTATAATAAGCTAAAGTGATAACATAATTTATTACAGCTTGGAATTAACTAAAAGTAGCTAAAATGAATTAGTTATGAGTTTCTAAAGTTTTACATCATTTTGATCGTTAAATAAATACTTACCAAATACAGAACAACCCAAAACAAAGAAAACGACGCGACGCCCGTGGGCGAGATTTAAAATCCAACGACCCACGATGTCTGGAAATAGCGCCGCGCGCCAAACCTAATCGGGGTCCACCGTTGGATCAAGATCCAACGGCCCAAGCGAGTGCATGCAACCGGACGATGCGGTTGCCTCGGTGAACCACGACCGCAGATCTAAAGATGAAGCGGCTTAGAACCCACATCAACCGGGAAGGTCCGATTGCACACATGATCTCAGCCGCAGATCGCGAGATGGACGGTCCAGGATGATGAGGGGAACCGGAGGGTCCGAACGCATACAAGATCTAGGCCGTTGATCAAGGGATCGACGGTGGCTATTGATTGAAGTTCAAAGGGATCTTCGACACGTGGGACACGCATGTCAGTGACCTTGAGTCACACACGTGGACTTTCAGCACACGAGCACAGGATGCGCTCGCCCACCCGTCGGTGACTGACAGGAGTTTTTAGGACAGCGATTAATTACCGAAACTAATGATTAGCAGTTTAATGTGTCCTAATGATTGGCACAGAAGTGGTTTAAGCGGTTTAAGGGCCCACCTAGCGATGGCGGCTTAGGACAAAATTATTGCTAATAATGATTAGCAATAAAAGGATGTAAAAGAGACACTAATGACTTACGGATTTCAAATCTAAGCCTCACGGGCCCACAAGTCGCTGACACAATTGCGGATTAAGACACAATAATGACATCCAATGATCACCAATGATTAGGCAATTCTGTGCCCCTAAACAAATGACGAAACGGAGTTCCCTCCGCAAAATCGAGCTACTTCCACGGCTTATCGCGGCGACCTTTGTCGCGCGGCGTCAACCAAGTAGTGAAATGGAATCGCAATAACCTTACGGACCTCACGGTGGCAATCACGCGGCGGTGAGGACTAGAACGCTGGCTAGCCGGAAAATGAAAACAGGAGCCTTTATCGCTAAATACGAAAATAGCGAGAAGCTCATTTGCATCCAGAAGCGGGTGCGAGCCTCTAGGGACTAATAAGGAGCTACCTTAATGGGAGGAGCTTCAAAAGATGGCGGAGATGCTTGCCCACGGTGGAGGCTTGCTTGGACTTGAAGAAGAAAGGTGCAAATTGGTGCCTAAGCAAAATGAGTGGCACCAAAACACCAACAGAGCTTCTATAAGGTTCACGAAGCTATATGAGCAAAGAATTGGAAAATGGAGCACTCACGAGTGAGGAAGAAGATGACCAAATTGACCGAATTTGAACAAACCCCAAATTGGACAATTCCTGAGAATCAAATCCAAAATTAAGTGAGGGGAAATGTTCAAGGTGATAAATAGATGAGGTTAGGGCAAAGAAACATGAAGGAGGACCACTGGAACACCAAGAACACCAATGGAGCTCCACGGTTCAACAATGGTGGATTGTCGGTTTTGAGGTGTTAAGCTCCAAAATTGAAAATGGAGCTCAATGGCGGTGTAAAGGAACACCAGAGTGTGTTGGGGTGCTTATAAGGCTTTGAAAGCATTAGGGTTTGACAATAATGCTTTTAGGAGACATGGTGCAAAGCACAAGGCATGGCCGAAAGTGAAAAAGGTGGAGATGATGGCATAGGGTATGGCTCGGCGCATATGTCTCCCATACCCCTAAATGTTAACTAGGATGACCAGGGAGCAAGACTTGACACCTCCATCCCCTCGCCTTGTGCATGCATGGATGCGGAGGTAGGAGGCGATGCGGAATGTACTAGGAGGATTTTCGGTAGTTGGATTAGACACGGACGGCGAGATAGCGCCACGTCGCAAACTCTATTTACAACGAAGGGTACGCGCGGCGTTGGATCTTAATCCAACGGCTCGATTCAAAAATGCAACCGAGGGTCCAGAAGGCCGGAAATCTCAGCGGTTGGATGGGGATCTATCGGTGACATTCGACTTGCAACCGGAAGGTCCGAAGTGATACACGCGGGCGGGCCGTGCGATTTAGATCTAACGGACGAGATCGATTGCGCGTTTTAAAGAGTGGCTCGGTGCGTTTAGTTGAGTGGACCGAATCAAGTGGCTCGAGCCCGAGTCTGACTCGAACCCAAGCAACAGTAAACCAAGTTTGACTTTGAAAAAGAACAGAGACTCTGAAAGATTTATTTGAGGTAGCAAAATAACTCCAAAAATTATGAAAATTTTACAGGAGCTTGCTAACTCAGATATTAACCTTGTGTAAAATTTTCAGAGATTTTTATGCTGCGAATAAATCTCCAAAAATTCTGCAAGGCTCTGTTTTAATGTTTGACTGAGAGTCAAACAGTTTGATACCTCTAAAATTTTCAAACAATTTCTAAAAATTGTGAGATTTTTCAGAGGGTCACATACCATCACAGAGACTTAGGAAAAATATTTCCAGAGGATGATCATAAGATTTGACAAGATTGTTTTTGGAATAACAAGATTTGGATCAACAAGACTTGTGACAATGTATTTCCATAATTCCTTGTACAAGAATTTCTTCGCACCACAGGAATTACATGATGTAAGAAAAAGTTTTAATTTCTACTGATTTTCTTACATTTGAAACACAAGCCCAAAATTGGGATGTTACATTAACTTTACCGGGGTCAACTGCTACTCCCTCGGCTCTCATCACATGACCAAGGAAATCAACTTCCTTCTTCCAAAAATCACACTTACTGAACTTGGCATATAACTGATGCTCTCGGAGTTTTTCCAATACTATCTTTAAATGCTCGGCGTGTTCTTCCTCCGACTTGGAGTACACTAGAATATCATCAATGAACACAACTACGAACTTGTCCAAATATTCCATGAATACTTTATTCATCATGTTCATGAAATAGGCAGGGGCATTAGTCAGACCAAAAGACATGACTAAGAACTCATAATGTCCATACCGTGTTGAGAATGCGGTCTTCGATATATCCTTAGGACAAATCTTCAGCTGGTGGTAACCTGATCGCAGGTCGATCTTTGAGAATAATCCGGCTCCTTTCATCTGATCAAACAGATCATCTATCCGGGGTAGTGGGTATTTGTTCTTGATAGTAACTTCGTTGAGGGAACGGTAATCAATACACATCCTCATACTTCCATCTTTATTCTCGACAAACAACACTGGTGCTCCCCATGGCGATGAACTAGGTCTCACGAAACCTTTCTCAAGAAGTTCTTCTATCTGCTTCTTCATCTCTACCAATTCATCGGCTGGCATCCGATAAGGTCTCTTTGAAATCGGTCTTTGTCCACGGCACTAGGTCGATGACAAACTCAATGTCACGATCCGGTGGCATTCACGGTAATTCTTAGGAAACACATCCGGATATTCATCGACCATTGGTACTTCTTCCAAGGAAAGGGTCTTCAAAGCGTTTACTAGCAAATGTCCATCACGAACTGAGGTAGCTAGAAACTCTACCTTGTTTCCTTTGGCGTCGTCGACCGTTACGGCTCTTCGGCCACAATCTAGCACGGCTTTGTGCTTGGATAACCAATCCATGCCAAGAATGACATCTAGGGTTTGGGTATCTAGGACAATTAGGTTGGCTAGAAACTCAACTCCAGCTATGAGTAACTTAGCTCCTAAACATCCCACTCTAGTACTTAGCTCTGCTCCAGGCGACTGGACTAACAGAGTATACTTAAGTTGCATAACTTCCAATTTATTCTTGGTTGCAAACATTCCAGAAACAAATGAATGCGAAGCTCCAGAATCAAACAAAACTAATGCAGGTACTGAGTTAACCAGAAACTTACCCAGTACGACGTCCGGTGACTCCTGGGCTCCTTCCAGAGTGACGTGGTTGACACGGCCTCTGATCACGGACTGTGGTACTCCTCCGGCTTGACCGGCAACTTGTGACGCTCCTTGATTGATGCCTGGTGCTGGTGTTTTGGATGGCGTAGCTCCAAGGTTGAAGCGTACTGGAGTGATTGTTCCCCTTTGCGGACACTGGTTGGCAAAATGTCCTAGCTGACGACAGGTGTAACATACCTTTGGTGCGTTCTGCTGGTTTCTTCCTGGATTGGGGTTGACAGGTGCAGGGTTGCGGAAGTTACGGCGGTGGGCGGGTGTTGAAGTTGGTGCGGGTGCTCGAGCGAAGTGCAGGGTGGAAACTCGTTGAAGCGTGTTGGCACCGTTCTTGCCCTCTTTGTGATTGATGGTTCCCTTGCTTTGAGCCATCCGGCGTTCTGGTTATCTTCCAGTTCCTTGCGTTTGTCCTCCAAAACAAAGGCTTTGTTGACCAGCTCTTGAAATCGGGAAAAGTATGGCGATCAAACCGACCGTAGTCCAGTGTTTAGTCCTTCAAAAGCGACTCGGCGAGCCTTGTCCGTGGCTACATCTTCCACGCATAGCGAGCTAGTTGTGAAAACTTGTTGAGGTAGTCGACATCGACATAGCTCCTTGCTCGAGAGCGGAACTCATCCTTCTTGGATCGATAATGCCTTACAGTGCGTGATGCGGCGGAATCTGCGCAGAATTCTTCCAGCGATATCTGTGGCGTCTCATGGCGGCACGAAGTTCTCTCACCATTCGGCGGCGGTGCCTTCCATCGGTGAGTGGCATACGAACCTTTTCACGATCGTTGACCGGGTGATCGCGGCTTCCTTCGATAACTCGAGCCAATCGTGCCGCTTCCTTTGGAGAGCGTGTCCGGAAAATGTTGGTGGGCGAGTCCTCATAAATTACGCAAGTTTGGATGGTCCATGGTGACCATGGCGGTGGGCTCCATCTCGTTGATTGTTGTTATTGTTGTTCGGTTGTGCATAGCTTGCATCCAGGTCATCATGGTATTCATCGGTGAGTCTGCGGCCGCCATGAAAGCTCCAAAGTTTTGCAAGTCAATTGGGGTGCTTGTGGCGGAAGCGCTCCTGCGGTGGTTGCTCATTGCCTCTCGGTGTTGGGGTACCGGAACCACTAGCAGCAGTCTGACGAGTTTGAACCATCTCGCGAAGCTCCAGGGGTTAGATAAGGTAGCAAGCACAAGATAAGTTGAGAACTAGGCAGGGGGTAGGTTAAACCCAACAAAACACTGACTCAAGAAACTCAAATGAAATACCTTTATTACTTAGGGTCTTAGCATGGTCGCAACAAATGCCTAAAGGCCTTTGCACTCATACTCGCACACAAAAAGAAACAACGACCTAAGCACACAAAACTACCGCCTAAAGGCGACTCACTAAACCAAGCCCGCTAAGCTTGAGAAACTCAAGCCTAAAACGAACTACTCAAGAAAGCCTCCACAACCGCGGCGACGCTCCTAACGGCTGTAGACTCGGAAGTGAGCCGGCATCGTGTCAAACTGATCCTGATGCCACAGGCTGGTGCAGCAGAGAGCAGGCGTTCGGTGCAACCTGGCTCGGTGGCTCCTTTGGCTCGCATCATCCTCTGGCTCGACTGGGACTTCCTCTGGATCTTCTTCAGAATCCTCCTCAGGGTCTTTCTCTTCTTCGGGAACTTGGTCGTAGAGAATCTCTTGCAGAGTGGCGACCTTCTCTTCAGCACTTTGCAAGGCTTCATAGACATGATCCAGCTCAGTGATGGCTCTCTCCAAAGCTTCCTCCTGGGCGGCCATGAACTGGGCGAGGTGCACCACTGTAGCGTTGCTCTCTCCTTCTGTGGACAGGTAGCGTGCTGGCAAGTCCACAGCTATAGCTCTGGGGTGGTAACGGAAGACGGTGTCCTGAAGCTCCCGAGCGTAGATGTTGTAGATACGCAGCATGGCCAAGCGCGACGACTCCTGGATACCTTCCAGCCAAGTGATCTTCCTCACAGAGACGTGCGAAGGTTGGCTCGCCTTGTCGTTCCTCCTGGCGTAGATCGTCAAGCGACAAATCACTCCATGTTTCTGTCCATTCACAACCCAGTTGTTGCCGACGTACAGCGGACGATCAAAACCTCCAAGAACCTGGAGCAACTTCCAAAGCTCGGCGGCATACCCTCCAGTGCGCTCACCATAGCTCTGAAGACGAGGCATCTGTCAAGACAGACGAACAGGGTAAGAGCAACTTTAAAACAGCAGGGAGAGAAAGGATTATAGCAATAGTTGAGGCGAGAGAGATATGAGAAGAGTTAAGCAATCAATTAACCTTGCAAGTTAATTTTTCTTTTTGAAAATAATTTGGACACTCTAAAGACGGCCAATCTAACTAAGGTCAAGACCTACAGTCAGTATGGCTCTGATACCACCTCTGTCGGGACCCAGAATTACAATTACGGAACTCTGTGTATCTTGCACTAGTCGAGGATCACGCTAGTGCACACAGGTTAACATAGGTAAATATCGATCCACACAAGCGATAAATAAAGTAAACGATTAATTTGAATAACAAATAAGGGTTTTGACCTTATGGTCGAGTTTACACTTATTAAGCCACGCAGGGCTAACAGAGAAATAAACAAAGCAGCAGAACGGAAAACTCTCGGCGTAGATCCCACCAATTCACCACAGCAACCGCGGGATCCGGACTTAACGAACGATCAAAACCTCCATACAGAGGTTTGGGCGCAAGTTTTACAACAAGCGTGAGTACACAACCGTACTCGCAAATCATACCACAGAATGCAATGTATAGATGCAGGCTTATTCCAAAGAAAAGGCTTCTGTGGTTCTTTTGCGCAAAAGCAACATTTGCAATTGAAAACAATAATAGATTGAAAGCATAATTCAAAACAAGTAGACAATAATAATTTAACAGTTGTTTTCACAAAGACACACACACAGCTAAACAGATTATTTCACATAGCCATATGATTAAGGTCACACAGCTCCCATCCTAGCATTTTATGAAAACTACCCCTCGTGTGAAATCCCCGAGCATGTCCATGACCGCGGACGCGGCTATTCGAATAGATTGTTTAACACTCTGCAGAGGTTGTACACTTTACCCACAAGATACAACTAGTGTAGCAAGCACCAATCGTAACAAAATAGTTCGAAAACTTCATCTCAAACATTGACATTCCTAGTGTGCTTACAAACCGCTATACCAGCTCACATAGAATTGGTATAACACACACCGCTGGACAGGGAAGACGAATCGTCCCGCGATGCAACCACTAAGTAGTCGCACCTCCACCCTGTCACACAGCCTAACCTATCCACCTGAACATCAATGCCGAGAATCCATAACTTACTAAGTTAGGCCCGTCCCATACCAGGCATGTGGTCGTGCTGAAGAAGGCTCGATTCAATGGCGCACAAAGTTAAGTCCTTAATTGACCAAGGCAAGACTTCCATGTTCTAACTAAGTCACAAAGACCATCATTCCCATCACATAGACCACCATGTCACACAGTCTCCACCACTTGCCTCAGTCTAAATCCTTTACCACCCAGTTGGTTTTAGTGCAACACATGCCATCACGAAGTAATAACACATAGCACACAGTTTTACACAAAGTTCTATAGTCACTTAGTCATAATTAATATTTGCAACTTACATATGATGTGAGACTCGTAGCATGGCTAAGCAACTGTACTCGCATCTAACCAACCCACGTTGGTGCTATAATATTACCAACTAATAACCAATCTAGGGTGACAAGGAATTATGACATACAAGGCCAAGGTGTGATAGCAATTTGGATAATAACTATGCCCAAAGCATTTAAATAAATAATTAAAGTAGAATGCAATAATTTAACACAAGGTAATTTGAAAACTGGGTTCAAGATGATCAAAGGTATGACTTGCCTTGGAAAAGGTCTATGTACTGGTCTTGATCTTGGGGTGCTCCTTCTTCCACAAAATTTCCGACGATCGACGTCTACTCGCAAAGCGAGACACAAACAAACAAAACAAATAAATAACAGAGGCAAAACAAGCTCCAAAAATTAAATAAAAATCTCAGATAAATAGAGCTTGAATTTAGACAAATTTAGAAATTTGAATGGGCTCAATCGGAGTTAGGATGCAAAAGTTATGAGCTTTGGAAGATTGGAAATCTAAAAGAAACCCTAATTTGGATTTTCTGGAATTTCCGAATTACTTTTCTATTGAAAAATCGGATTATTGCGCAATGCTGACGTCAGCGAAGGAATTTCGGAATTAAAAGAAATCAGAAAAGATTCTGACATGTGGGACCCACATGTCGACCTCCTGATCCACGGTAGACTAAGTCTACCGAACCGGGTTTTGATTGAATCGATCGCGCGTCGTGTCCCGATCCGAGGTCGGCCGGGCGACACCGCCGCCACGCGAGCACGGGGTTGACGCTGGCGCCGACGTGGACGGCCACGTTGCCCATGCCGACAACGGCCGCTCTGGACCCGATGGTCGTCGGCGATCGGCGGCTTCGCCGCGCGGTGAGTGGTACCAACATGTAGCCCTTGTTATTGCGAACCTCGATGCAACCGGGTGATCGGAGGGGCGGTGGCGGCGGCGGCGAGCTCGAGCGGCGGAGGGCGGTATTGTCGGACGGCGCTCGGTGATGTTACAGCGGCGAGGACTCTGGAGGTAGCCTCGGCGTCACCGAACTGACGGTGCAATCGGTGGCGACGCGGTGACAGCGGCGGCGCAACCGACGAGAAACGAGCGGCGGCAAAAACCCTAGAACTCCAATTGCGGCGCTAAGGCTCGGGAGGAGATGAGGTGGCGGCTGCAGGTTGCGCGGAGGACCGTCGCGGCTCGGGTGCTATTTATAGGGGCTGGGTGCGGGATAAAGAATCCTAAATCGGGATTTCTCGGTTGAAAGCGAAGCGAGGATAGAGTCCGTTTCGATCCCGATTGAGAGTAGATACGAGTGCGGGAAGGTTAGAGATAGAGTTTGGCAAAGAAATCCGGAGGTTTTTAGTTAGGAAAGTCCGTTGTCGGACGAGGCTTCTAGAAGCTCCAATGGCGGACGGCGCCGACTTCGGACTCGGGAAGAAGCGGCGCGAGAGCGACGACGGCGTGTGGGGCCCACACGTCAATGGCGAGGCGCAGCGCACAGTGCAAGCGAAAGTGGCGGGAGATGGGACGGCACAGCGAAGGGAATGGGCTGAGTTAAGGAATTCGGCCCGATTGATTTTCTGAGATTTTAAATAGATTTTCTAATTTAGAAAATACCAGAAATTCAAATGGGCAATAGAAAATAGCAAATGAACTCAGAAAAATTCTAGAAAAATCTAGAAAATATATCTGAGCACATAGAACCCAAATAAAATAATTTTGGTTAATGTTTAAGTTGGGATTATTCACATTAAATGTTTTTGATTGTAAAGTCCAATATTAAGCTTTTGATATTAAATTCAAATAAAATCCAAATGGTGAATTTTCTCCCTACTAACTATTAAAAGATTTTTAAGCTCTGAAAATTGGGATGTTACAAAGATACAACACGAACAATAGGCATCCAAAATTCACAAAATATATGCTTGTCGATGTACTTATGAATAAGGACTAGCATCACCTCCAATAGTGTTAGACTCACTTGGCTAGGATGCTTTGGGCTGAAAGCCCAAGGTCCAATACTCTCTCAAATCCTGAATTTTCTTTTAATTTTCCTCTAAACTTTAGTGCATTAAAATTTGAATAAATTTCTCTTCCGAATAATATGTTCTCTCTATTTGATATTCGAGGTATTACAGTTCCAATCTTTCTCTTGCATTAACTGGATCTATATCTGTTAAGCATGGAAGTGATCATTTGCAGGCTGCAGCACTATGGACGTGTGCAATGGAAAAACAGGAGAATCTTGCATTGCCAGGTAACCAACAAAGCAATTGTACTCACAGCTATATCTAATTAACATGTATCATAGAAGGCCATTTAATTAATAACATTTGTCTCGCAACATGCTTGGTTTTAGGTTCAGGTATGCAATGCATATTGAAATGGTAGTGGAAGTGGCGCGAAATTATCCATTGAGAGAAACAGTGCTCACGAAATATACAAATAAATGAATTCTACATACTACAAGGCTCAACAAATTTTGAAATGCTACAAGAAATTGACATTCTTGAAACAAATTCAAGATGTTGTTAGATTTTCAATACGAGTACGAATCATTTATTCGTTAATGCTGAAAAATCTCAATAAATCGATCATTTTAATCAAAGTTTCTACACGCAAAATCACGAAGGGAAAAAAGGAATACAAGTAGGGACAAACCTGATGTATCAGAGTGATCATCACCATCATGTTGGGATGCAAATCCATCGCATTTCCTTACAGAGAAAAAAGGGAAAATGTCAAATTGCAAATTCCTACCGAATTTTTAGAGAAAGCAGATTCCTTCTAGGGGCGGCGTCGGAGGAAGAGGGGCGGCTCGTGGAAGGAGGAGGAGGCTGGCGGCAGCGGCGGCATCGGGGGAAGAGGGGCAGCTTGGGGCCGACGACAACGGCGGCATCAGGGGAGCAGCTGCCGCATCAGGGCTGGCGGTGACGGCTCGAGGGAGGAGGAGAAGAAGGGGAGCGAGACGACAACGGTGACTTGAAGGAGGATGAACAGGAGGAGGAGGGGAGGGCAGCTCGGGGGAGGAGGAGGGGAGGGGGTGGCACTTCTCGGGAGAGGACGATGGTGCATGGGTGGCGGCGGTAGCCTGCTAGGGCACTGAGAGCTTGGGGAATTTGGGTAGCACTAGATTGGGGAGTTTGGGTAGGGCACCATGTGAATGAAAGGAGAGCTCAGCCAAAAAAACTGGCGCGGTGCCTAAAAAAGAATAGCGCGCGCGGTAAAAAAAAACTGGCGGGGTGAAAAAGAAAACTGGAGGCAAAAACAAAAAAATACATTCTTGTGGTTTTGCTCATCCGAGTAGGGAAAGTTGTCACCGTGGTGCTGACATGGCATAATCCATTTCTCTCTCTATAGTCTTTCCCTAGTAATTTATGTAAAGACTAGGGAACGATTTCGTTCCCTAGGGTTTTTTTAGTCATCCCAGGGATATATATTTTCCTTTGAATTACAATTCCACTACTAGGGAATGTTTTAAACTGTAGGGAAAACAGAGATTTCTAGTAGTGCTTAGGTGTCAGTTTATCAAACGTCAAATGTTTTACATTTACCTCACAACCCCATATCTTAAGAAAAGACAATCGAGGACACTTCCCGGTCCATATCTCATATGATGTCTTCTCTACCGTTTTAGATGGAGCCCTGTTTAAAGTGAAAGCCGCTGTTTCTAGAGCTTATCCCCAGAAATACGATGGAAGATCATATTGGTTCATCATTGACTAAACCATGTCTAACAATGTCCGGTTTCGTCGTTCAGACACCTCATTTCATTGAGGCATTCATGGCAGAGTATATTGTGGAACAATTCCATATTGCTTTAAATGATAGCCAAACTCATGGCTCAAATATTCACCTCCATGATCTGATCGTATATATTTGATTGTCTTGGCAAATTGATTATGTACCTCATTTTGAAATTCTTTGTACTTTTCAAAGGATTCAGATTTATGCCTCATTAAGTAGATGTAACCATATCTAGTAAAGTTATCAGTAAAAGTTATAAAGTACTAAAAACCACCTCTGGCCAAAGTGCTCATTGGTCCACACAGATCTGTATGTATAAGGGCCAATAAGTCACTTGCCCTCTCAGCTAAACTTGTGAAAAGTGTCTTTGTCATTTTGTTAAGTAAACAAGATTCACATGTTTCAAATGATTCAAAATCAAATGAGTTTAGAAGACCATCTTTAGGGAGGTTCATCATGTGCTTCTTATTTATATTGTGAGGACCCGGAATATTTAACTAGTAACACTTAACCTCCAACTGGTTCTAGCGTTACTAATTAAACATTCTAAGCCTCGATGGACATATGCTTCCCAGAATTGCAGCATATGTACATCATCACAAAATCACACATCAATTCCATACACATACATCACTAAGTTCAACAACGACATACATAAAGTAAAGTTATTACAAAAGAGAGCCGACCGCCAATTATAACATTATACAAGAATGACAATGAAGCGAGCGCCATAAGATGGCTAGAACAAAAGTCGACCAGGTTAGCCACACACCACAAGGCAACCGACCGGGCCGCCAAGCTAGTCGCCCATAAACTACCACAACACATTTCGCAAAAGTGAGGCCCTTGAGCTCACCTTCCTCCTCTGCAACAAAACAATTAAGCATAGCAACCGAGTACAAAGATTGTCTTTGTACCCGCAAGATCAGCGTGTGGAATAGCGAGACCTATTCATAAACTACATGCAAGCTTATTTAGGTGGAGGTTGTACGTCTCATTTGCATGAAGCCAACTTTATTTGCAATAATGTAATATATTTCAAAAGCAAGTTTGCAAATCTGTTTTGTTATCAAAGTAACAGTAAGTAAAGATACATACAAGTAACCACCTGGAAGTGACTATCCCAATAGCCACCACAACATAGCACGAATCCCCGATTCGTACCACCCATCAAGTTTTAATTTAAAAGGTTGTAGTCTAACTCTTGAAAGACCTTGCCAAGCGTGTCCATAACCTAGGACGAGGCTATTCGAATAGTTTTAACCCTGCAGGGGTGTACCAATGTACCCACACTTCAGACCGCCTTCAAGCCACAAGCACACTACCGAAGGTATGCCGGCACGGCTAAGTCCTACGAGACGTTTCCAATCTTGTGTATTAACTACGAGCCGCTCGTATGGGTAGAAACACCATACGCTTACATTGCAAGCCGAAAGACAACCACCCGTTACGGGGAAACCTTTCGGACACTACAATGCTCCCACCTCCATCCCTCCCTGCGACTCCTGCGACCGGGCCAATACACGCCAAAGTACTAAGTCAAGAGAGGTCCCATACCCTCTAATGTGGTTAGCACGCTAAAATGCTTGGTTTAGTGTAACAAGATGTTCGGTCCTTGTTGACCGGGCACCATTCGATCCACACCAAAAATCACACCATCATACCATTGTGCCCAAGTCTAAATCATTTTGTTTTCGTTTTAGTTTTCATAAGTAGACATAGCACAAGGTGGAAATCATAATCATAATAAGTTTGATGTGATCAAGGTTATCGACAAGTCGATAACCGCCCATTTCTCAAAGCTAAGCATGGCTAAGCAATTAATTGCAACTACTAAGTGACAAGAGCCCATCCACGAACTCTAAATCACGACCAAGTAACCTAGGCTCATGGTAGTAGAGGATAATCATTTGCTAAGGAAATGCATCTACTAGGCCAACTATTAAAACAAAGTAGCAATGCATACATAGAATTTGTAATCAACATAAATACTTAAAATACTGGGATTAACATGATCAAACCGCTTGCCTTCTTGCTGTTGCTCAATATGTTGTGGAGGATCGTTCTGGGTTACCGCAAATGTCGAATCCTAAGCGAAAGGCAAAAGAACCAAGAACGACCAATAAGACTAGCAACACTTAAACAAAAGAGCAAGCAAAAATTATCCAAATACAACGAAATTTATACATAAGGTAGAATACAAATATACCAAGACATAGAAACTGGAAAAACCTAATTTGATTTGTGGTGCAAAAGATATTACTTAAAAACTCATTTTTCGGCCATAATTAGCACTTTGTAGCAAAAATATTTTCTAGAAAGATTTTGGAGCTGAAATTTTTATGGTAGCTACCTACTGGTATAGTGGTAACCCATATAAAATTTTAGGTCATTTGGAGTTAAGATGATTTAGTTATGATTTTTCTAAGTTCTACAACTAGCATATCTCATTTCTTAGGAACATGAATAGAGACAAAGCCTAGATCAAATTAAAGCATGTCTGAGCCAAATTTACCGGGTTGAGTTTGCTTAGTTTGCAACTACAGAGAGGAAGTTATGTGTTTTACAAATTTTCCATGAATTCCTAGACATCATTTTCCATTAAACAAGATCATGTTGTTTAAATCATTTTCTGCTACAAAACAGGGCCTAATTTCATTCTCAGATTTAAGTTCATACTATAACAAAGCTACAGCAACTGGAATCATTCAAAAAGGAGTTAAAATGACAAAGTTATGCACTTTTGAAATTTGAAACAGCAAAAGACTTAGGAAACTTTGAGCTCTCGGGAGGTCCAACCGAACTGGAAGACAAAGGAGAGGTCGTGGGCCGTCGATCTTGCATCGCAGGGCCACAGACCTCGAAGCACAGCGCACGGGAAGACCTCCTCCCGCATTGGGGAGGTCCGGACCGTTGAGATCTGATCCAACGGCCACGACCAGTGCATGCACAGCGCACGCAGAGGAGGTCTTCGCGCCTAACGGAGGTCGTGACCGTCAGATCAAGATCCGCGATCTCGAGCACTCAGGGAAGTTCCTAAGACTAAGCCTCACGAGAGGAGGTCTAGCCCGTTAGATCTAGATCTAACGGTCCGGAGTGAAGGAGGTCCTAAAGCTACGGATCTAAACGGAGGAGGTCCTCAGCGGTCTAGATCTCCGAGAGGGAGGTCTTTAACTGACGCGATCAAGCGAGGAGGTCTGAGCGGTTGGGATTTAACCGAGGAGGTCTTGGATGGCCAAGATCTACTCGGGAGGTCCTAAGCGGTAGTGATCTAACGAGGAGAAGATGCGGGCGGCTCAGATCGAGCCTAAGGAGGTCTGAGCGGTTCGGATCGGCGCGGAGGAGGTGCGCAGCGCTAAGGATTTTACAAGCGAGATCTAACGCTCGGATCTAAACCGGGAGGTCGTGAGCGGCTAGGATTGAGCCTAAGAGGTGCGAGCGGGTTGTCTTTATAAAAGACCAGGGATGACTTTTACAAAGAGGACCCCAAGGGTGGTCTGAGGTGGTCTTTGCAAAAATAGCCAAGGAAGGTCTTTTGCAAAGAGGACCTCGGTGGAGGTCCCGAAGGTGGTTTTACAAAATGACCTCGAGGAGGTCCTTTTCAGGAGTGGTCCTAGTGACTCGGATGGAGTTCCAAGAGGTCTTAAAGCGGCTAGGATCTAATCTAGGGAGGTCCTAGAGACTGAGGTTTTGCGAAAAGAACCTAAGGCCCAAATCTAATCTTGAGAGGTCGTGAGCGGCCAAGATTAGTCAGAGAGGTCCAGGGTTTTCTTTTAATGGCGCGGGACCACCGGACAAAAAAAAAAAAAAAAAAAAAAGGGGCGGCTAAGACAAATTTGTTGCTCTGAAGATTGGCAATGAATGAACCTAAAGGGCACCAAAAGACTTCGGATTTAACTTCTAAGCCCATGGCCCACATGTCGATGACACAATGGCGCGACTTAAGGCGAGATTAATGCACCCAATGATTAGCAATAAATGGGGCATTGATGATGTCCTAAGAAGTGACGTAGCGGGAGTTTGCACGGCAAACTCCCGAAAGCGCGCTCAACGGCTGCCGCGGCGGCGTGGATCTCGTCGGCGGAACCAAGGGCATGGTTGGGCTCCAAATAACGACACGAACCTAGAGGGCGTGCTTCTCGGCGGCGGCGACCTTGAGCAGCGAGCGAGCGGAGCGGAGAAACGAGTTTTGGCAAAAACCAAAACGAAGAAAACAAACACCATGAGCTAAACTAGTGGATCACCAACACTTAAGGGATATTGCGCACTCACTGGACAAAGAAGAGGTCCAAGGGAGGTCGGAGCGTGTAGCGGCTGCGGCACCGCAACCGAGGCCGAGGAAGAAGGTGGGGATGACCTCTAAGAACGTGTTCCCAGAGACTTCCTCTGTGAAATCAACCAAAGAGGGTTAGGGAAAGCTTGAGGTGATCAAGACTACCAAAGACAAGCCAAGAACTTGAGGGAACCACTGGAGCTCGGATGGCTTCAAGGAGCTCCAAAGCCCGACAATGGAGGTTTCTGGGGTGGTGCTCTCGAGTGTTCAAGTTGGTGCTCACACACACAACCGAGGGAGTTCAAGCACACAAGAAATGTAGAAAGAAGAAGGGAGGAAGAAGGCCACAGGATATACATAGCCTGGGAGCTCATTGTGAGGACCGGAATATTTAACTAGTAACACTTAACCTCCAAGCTGGTTCTAGCGTTACTAATTAAACATTCTAAGCCTCGATGGACATATGCTTCCTGAATTGCAGCATATGTACATCATCACAAAATCACACATCAATTCCATACACATACATCACTAAGTTCAACAACGACATACATAAAGTAAAGTTATTACAAAAGAGAGCCGACCGCCAAATATAACATTATACAAGAATGACAATGGAGCAAAAGCGCCATAAGATGGCTAGAACAAAAATCGACAGGTTAGCCACACACCCACAAGGCAACCGACCAGGCCGCCAAGCTAGTCGCCCGCAAACTACCACAACACAGCTCACAAAAGTGAGGCCCTTGAGCTCACCTTCCTCCTCCGCAACAAAACAATTAAGCAGGCAACCGAGTACAAAGATTGTCTTTGTACCGCAAGATCGACGTGTGGAATAGCAGACCTATTCATAAACTACATGCAAGCTTATTTAGGTGGAGGTTGTATGTCTCATTTGCATGAAGCCAACTTTATTTGCAATAATGTAATATATTTCAAAAGCAAGTTTGCAAATTTATTTTGTTATCAAAGTAATGATAAGTAAAGATACATACAAGTAACCACTGGAAGTGACTATCCCAATAGCCACCACAACATAGCACGAATCCCGATTCGTACCACCCATCAAGTTTTAATTTAAAAGGTTGTAGTCTAACTCTTGAAAGACCTTGCCAAGCGTGTCCATAACCTAGGACGAGGCTATTCGAATAGTTTTAACCTGCGGGGTGTACCAATGTACCCACACTTGGATCGCCTTTAAGCCAAAAGCATACTTAGTAGGTATGCAAACACGGCTAAGTCCTACGAGACATTTCCAATCTTGTGTATTAACTACGAGCCGCTCGTATGGGTAGAAACACCATACGCTTACATTGCAAGCCGAAGACAACAAATCCCATCACGGGTGAAGTCTTCGGACACTACAATGCTCCCAACACCATCCCTCTGCGACTCCTGCGACTCGGAGCCAATACACGCCAAAGTACTAAGTCAAGAGAGGTCCCATACCCTCTAGTGTGGTTAGCACGCTAAAATGCTTGGTTTAGTGTAACAAGATGTTCGGTCCTTGTTGACTCAGGCACCATTCCAGTCACACCCGAAAATCACACCATCATACCATTGTGCCCAAGTCTAAATCATTTTGTTTTCAGTTTTAGTTTTCATAAGTAGACATGGCACAAGATGGAAATCATAATACATAATAAGTTTGTGTGATCAAGGTTATCGACAAATCGATAACCGCCCATTTCTACCGAAGCTAAGCATGGCTAAGCAATTAATTCGCAACTACTAAGTGACAAGAGCCCATCCACGAACTCTAGTCACAGCAAGTAACCTAGGCTCATGGTAGTAGAGGATAGTCATTTGCTAAGGAAATGCATCTACTAGGCCAACTATTAAAACAAAATAGCAATGCATACATAGAATTTGTAATCAACATAAATACTTAAAATACTGGGATTAACATGATCAAACTGCTTGCCTGCTTGCTGTTGCTCAATTTGTTGCGGAGGGTCGTTCTCGGGGTTACCGCAAATGTCGAACCCTAAGCGGAAAGGCAAAAGAACCAAGAACAACCAATAAGACTAGCAACACTTAAACAAAAGAGCAAGCAAAAATTATCCAAATACAACGAAATTTATACGCAAGGTAGAATGCAAATATACCAAGACATAGAAACTGGAAAAACCTAATTTGGATTTGTGGTGCAAAAGATATTACTTAAAAACTCATTTTCGGCCATAATTAGCACTGTAGCAAAAATATTTTCTAGAAAGATTTTGGAGCTGAAATTTTTATGGTAGCTACCTACTGGTATAGTGGTAACCCATATAAAATTTTAGGTCATTTGGAGTTAAGATGATTTAGTTATGATTTTTCTAAGTTCTACAACTAGCATATCTCATTTCCTAGGAACATGAATAGAGACAAAGCCTAGATCAAATTAAAGCATGTCTACAGCCAAATTTATGGGTTGAGTTTGCTTAGTTTGCAACTACAGAGAGGAAGTTGTGTGTTTTACAAATTTTCCATGAATTCCTAGACATCATTTTCCATTAAACAAGATCATGTTGTTTAAATCATTTTCTGCTACAAAACAGGCCTAATTTCATTCTCGATTTAAGTTCATACTATAACAAAGCTACAAAGAATGGAATCATTCAAAAGGAGTTAAAATGACAAAGTTATGCACTTTTGAAATTTGAAACAAAGAAAAGACTTAGGAAACTTTGAGCTCTCGGGAGGTCCAACCGAATGGAAGACAAAGGAGAGGTCGTGGGCGTCGATCTTGCATCGCAGGCCACAGACCTCAGCACGGCCAGACGGAAGACCTCTCTCCCGCATCGGGGAGGTCCGACCGTTGAGATCTCGATCCAACGGCCACGACCGGTGCATGCAGCGCCGCACGCAGAGGAGGTCTTCGCGCTTAACTGAGGTCGTGACCGTCCGATCAAGATCCGCGATCCCGAGCACTAGGGAAGTTCCTAAGACTAAGCCTACAGAGGAGGTCAGCCCGTTAGATCTAGATCTAACGGTCCAGAGCGAAGGGGAGGTCCTAAAGCTACGGATCTAAGCGGAGGAGGTCCTCAACGGTCTAGATCTCGGAGGAGGTCTTTAGCGGACGCGATCAAGCGAGGGAGGTCTGGGACGGTTGGGATTTAACAGAGGAGGTCTTGGATGGCCAAGATCTGCTCGGGAGGTCCTAAGCGGTAGTGATCTAACGGAGAAGATCGGGCGGCTCGGTCGAGCCTAAGGAGGTCTGGCGGTTCGGTCGACGCGGAGGAGGTGCGAGCGCTAAGGATTTTACAAACGAGATCTAACGCTCGGATCTAAACCGGGAGGTCGTGAACGGCCAGGATTGAGCCTAAGAGGTTCAGCGGGGTTGTCTTTATAAAAGACCCGGGACAGCTTTTTACAAAGAGGACCCCAAGGGTGGTCCTGAGGTGGTCTTTGCAAAAATAGCCAAGGAAGGTCTTTTGCAAAGAGGACCTCGGTGGAGGTCCCGAAGGTGGTTTTACAAAAATGACCTCAAGGAGGTCCTTTTGCAGAGTGGTCCTAGTGACTCGGATGGAGTTCCAAGAGGTCTTAAGCGGCTAGGATCTAATCTAGGGGAGGTCCTAGAGGCGAGGTTTTTGCGGAAAAGAACCTAAGGCCCAAATCTAATCTTGGAGAGGTCGTGAGCGGCCAAGATTAGTCCGAGGAGGTCGGGTTTTTCTTTTAATGGCGCGGGACCACGGACTGACAAAAAAAAAAAAAAAAGGCGGCTAAGACAAATTTATTGCTCTGAAGATTGGCAATGAATGAACCTAAAAGGGCACCAAAAGACTTAGGATTTAACTTCAAGCCCATGGCCTGTGTCGATGACACAATGGCACGACTTAAAGCGAGATTAATGCACCCAATGATTAGCAATAAATGGGGCATTGATGATGTCCTAAGAAAGTGACGAAACGGAGGTTTTGAACCGGCAAAATCGGCGGGCTCAACGGTTTGCCGCGGCGATAGGGACCTCGCGGCGCCACCAAGGGCACCGATATACTCGCAATATTGTCGCGGACCTAGCGGAGACACTCTCGACGGCGGCGACGGCCTTAAACGCCGGCGAGCCGGAGAATGACGGAGGATAAGTGTTTCGGCAAAAACCGAAAATGACCAAGCTGAGCGCCACGAGTGAGCTAGCTAGACCCTAAGCCCTAAGGGACTAAGATGGACTCACCCGAGTGTAGGGAAGGTCCAGAGGAAGCCGGAGGAGAGGAGGAAACCGAAGGAGACGCCCCGGTGACCAGGACCTCCGCCGGAGACGAGGAAGAAAGCGGTCCCGACCACGAGCAGCCCCCCAACTCGTCCACCTGCGATGGATAACCACGGCAAGTTAGAGGATGCTCGAGATGACAAGAAAGCGGTAAGAACGCGGATGGAACCACTGGAGCTCGAGCTTGGCGAGGAGCTCCAAGGCGACAATGGTGACAGGAAGGTGGTGCTCGGGTGCTTAAGTGTGGAGCTCAAGCACAGCCAAGAACTTGAGGGAACCACTGGAGCTCGGATGGCTTCAAGGAGCTCCAAAGCCCGACAATGGAGGTTTCGGGGTGGTGCTCGAGTGTTCAAGTTGGTGCTCACACACACAGCGAGGGAGTTCAAGCACACAAGAAATGTAGAAAGAAGAAGGGAGGAAGAAGGCCACGGGATATACATAGCACGGGAGCTGGCAATGGTGTGGGCAAGGTCTCTGTGAACAAGGTCCATGCCTCGCCATTGCACATGAAATGACAGGCGGTGGAAAGGGGACTTTGGGAAAAGGTCGACATGCAATAAAGGGTGGCGAGCTAGCCGTTGACAAGAGCAAGAAATGACAAGGCACCGCTCAAAGTCGCTCTAGATCGACACACACGTATGCGTGGGAAAAAGCGAGAGGACCGATCCGGAGGTCCCACGACATGATGAACAAGCTCAAGGAGGACTGGTCAAAGTATAACGCTGTGGTGGACTTGAGCTCGGGTAGGAGGTCCGGGTGGTTGGATTTGAAATGAAGGGTCCCGATTAAAGAGGTGATCGGAGGTCTTAATACACAGGAGGTCCGAGCCACAAATCTAAGGATGGACGGCCCACGAGCACCAAGGTACCCGGGGTGGTCGAGGAGGTGCGAGGATGCCTAAAGGTGGTCTTTGCAAGAATTGCAAAGGAGGTCCTATGGGTTGTTTTGCGAAAGACCAGTGGGCGGTTTTGCAAAAATGCCAACGTGGTTTGGGAGGTCTTGGGAGATTTGGAGGAGGTCCGGGAGGGTTGTCTTTGCAAAAGGACCGGAGGAGGTCCTGCAGTGGGAGGTCTTTACAAAGACCAGAGGAGGTCTTTGAGGAGATCCAGAAGGTCTAAACCGTGAGGATAAGAATCCAACATTTGAGGTGGTCTAGGCGGTTGGATGAGATCCAAGAGGCAATGGGCAAGGTTGCTCATTGGTGCTTTTAGTTGATCTCGACCGACCCAGTTGGCATGAGCGGACCCAGTGCGAACCAGAGCAACAAACAAAGCAGTTAGGGTTGAGTTTGAACTAGAAATTTTGGAGGGTTTTAGAGGTAACAATTTAACTCCAAAATTTCTGAAATTTTAACCTGAGGTTCTTGACTCTATAATAAACCTTACATAAAACTTTTAGAGGTTTTTATGCTCGAATCTTTTTCCAAAATTCGAACGTTTGAATTTAAGGTTTGACCAATTGAAAAATTGGTTTGACTTGCCCCAAAAGTATTCCAACAACTTCTAAAAATTGTGAAACTTTTGGAGGGTCACACATCAACCCAAGAACTTAGGAAGAAGAAAAAGAAAAAAAAACGGTTCCAGAGGATGATCACAACATTTGACAAGAAAGCTTCGAAGGGTAAGGTTTAGGTCAAGAGGACTTGTAACTTTGTATTTCCATAATTTCTATACAGAAATTGTTTAGAACATACAGAAATACATGACGTGAGAAAAAGTTTTAATTTTACACATTTTCTTACATTTGAAACACATATTGAAATTTGGGATGTTACAAACCTCCCCCTTACGTAAATCTCGTCAGAGATTTGGATCACCGGGACGAAAGAGGGTAGTTTGCGTGCGAGATGACCTTCGTTCCCAAGTATCTCACTCTCGGAACGAGTTGACCACTGAACTTTCACGAATTCGAGGGTACGATTCGTTGCTCTTCGTTCGGCTTCTGCAAAGACACAACCTTTCTTTATGATTCTTTATCTATTTTAGAATATTTTTGTTGTACTTGGATCTATTGTTTTATTGCATTGTTTCTCGTTAGGTCACGATTCTGACCCAACATACGAGCCTAGAGATGCAAAGATTAGCGAATCGACCAAAGACGAATCGGATTTAGACCGGCAGAAAAACGTGCCACTTTAGCCGACACGGGGAAAACTTACTAGGTCTAGATATAACAAGGATCGACAGACTGGGAGATCTTTCTGGAGGATCTGGGTGGTGGTACATAATAGTTGTTAGTTGGTGGAATGATGGTCTGGTCAATTCCGGAGTAACTCGTCTGGTTAACTCCGGAGCGAACTTGTCTGATTAATTCTACTAACAACGGAATCTCAGCCTGCTAACTAGCTACACGGAGTCATCCCTCCGCAGCTAGTTATCTTAGATGGACTATGGCCATTTAGGCCACAGAAGTAAACTTAACTTGTGACGACAACGATCCGCATAGCCCTTCTGTCTGGTTGAGCTGCGCGAAATCGATCTCGACTTAACTGAAGTTGGTTATTCCGATCTTGACATTTTGCTTTATTTGGTTCACTCCAGCATCCGACTGCTGAGCAAACTTGATCTGATGCACCAAGGTTGGTTGCACAACCAAAGTAGCAATAGATCCTTGCTCAACCACACCCAAGTTGAGACGTTGAAATTCTTCAAGCAGGGCGGGCTGCAGTTCCTGGAACAACAATGCATTGCAAAACACCTTTTTGACTAATTGTATCTGAGACAACACTAGTGTTGCCCGGATGGTAATGAATTCCCATGCGGTAGTCCTTAACGGTCAAGATCAAATCAAAAAGGGGTCTGGACGACTCGGATTAGATCAAGGAGGTCTCATATGGTATAAAGAGGTTCAAACACTGGCCTTTGCAAGTTTCCAGGAAACGGTAATACCGCAGTTTATAAGCGGTACCACTACCTTGTGGTAGCACCGTTGCTATGCGGCGGTAAGGGATTACCAGAACCCATGTTCCTAAGAGTTTGTTTCTTCCATGAAGCGGTGTGAAATTGAACGGAGGTAATACCGCATAACGGTAACACCGAGTTGACGCGGTAGGGATATTTCAGAGAAAGGGGTACCAAAAGAGAGTTCTAGAGAAGCCAGAACCAAAATGGAGGCCTGGGTAGTTTTAGAACCCACTCCACACAAAGAACTTCCAAATTTGATTTGTTGAAGTGTGTTTTAGTCATTTAGGACTCTTTCGGAAACTTAGGTTAAGTTTTGAACTCTCATCAAAACCAAATGGTTCTATTTTATTTTAATTGCCTTGAAAGGTTTAGAAAACAAGGGTGTTACCAATAACTTTGGTTAGCAACACCGCCCAAAACTTGAAGTTGATGAAAGCGAAAAGTTAACGACTAGGGGAAATGAGATATCACCCTAGACAAAAACCAAAAACAACAAGTAAACAACTTTAAATGCTTCCAAAAAGGCTCCAAATCAGCAAAGGAAACATTAAATCAAGCTCAACTTCTCTTTGTCATTAACCCGTATTGAATGAGCGAGCAATGGTTTGAGAAGGTAAAATTTCAGCACACTACATCAAGTCTAACACTACTAAAGAGCAAGGTTAAGGCGGCAAAAATAGCGTTAGGTACTTAGTTAACTAGTATCACACCTTACCCTTTTATTCCCACAAGTTTTACTTGATTAACCTCTCATTTTCTACCCTGGTTAGAACCTCTGAGCTTGTTGTCAGGAAATGAATGATCGCTGTCAGATTTTGCATCCAAGCCTCCTAATTGAAATCTTCAACCTTCGAAGCTTCAAAACCTTGTAGAGGCGGCTAACATTTCAATTTGCCAAGCTCATTGGTCCCAAAACAATTAATCGATAATGACTATCTTTTGAGAGAAGGAAAGGGAAAATACTTTTAAAACTCAAATTAGAGCAAGACGAGAGAAGAAAGCTAAGATAGGTAAGGAATAAAATCCGAGAACTTACTTAAGCTTTCACAAATCATTTGACCCTTTGAAAATAAGGTTTTCAAAATATCCTAAGGACGACCAAGCTTGGGTTTCTACGGTCAGTATGGCTCTGATACCAACTTTGTGAGGACCCGGAATATTTAACTAGTAACACTTAACCTCCAACTGGTTCTAGCGTTACTAATTAAACATTCTAAGCCTCGATGGACATATGCTTCCCAGAATTGCAGCATATGTACATCATCACAAAATCACACATCAATTCCATACACATACATCACTAAGTTCAACAACGACATACATAAAGTAAAGTTATTACAAAAGAGAGCCGACCGGCCAAATATAACAATATACAAGAATGACAAATGAGCAAAAGCGCCATAAGATGGCTAGAACAAAAGTCGACCGGTTAGCCACACACCCACAAGGCAACCGACCGGGCCGCCAAGCTAGTCGCCCCGCAAGCTACCACAACACAGCTCACAAAAGTGAGGCCCTTCAGGCTCACCTTCCTCCTCTGCAACAAAACAATTAAGCATAGCAACTGAGTACAAAGATTGTCTTTGTACCCGCAAGATCGACGTGTGGAATAGCGCACCTATTCATAAACTACATGCAAGCTTATTTAGGTGGAGGTTGTATGTCTCATTTTGCATGAAGCCAACTTTATTTGCAATAATGTAATATATTTCAAAAGCAAGTTTGCAAATCTGTTTTGTTATCAAAGTAACAGTAAGTAAAGATACATACAAGTAACCACCTGGAAGTGACTATCCCAATAGCCACCACAACATAGCACGAATCCCCGATTCGTACCACCCATCAAGTTTTAATTTAAAAGGTTGTAGTCTAACTCTTGAAAGACCTTGCCAAGCGTGTCCATAACCTAGGACGAGGCTATTCGAATAGTTTTAACCCTGCAGGGGTGTACCAATGTACCCACACTTGCATCGCCTTCAAGCCAAAAGCACACTATCAAGGTATGCCGCACGGCTAAGTCCTACGAGACATTTCCAATCTTGTGTATTAACTACGAGCCGCTCGTATGGGTAGAAACACCATACGCTTACATTGCAAGCCGAAAGACAACAAATCCCATCACGGGTGAAGTCTTTCGGACACTACAATGCTCCCAACACCATCCCTCCCGCGACTCCTGCGACTGAGCCAATACACGCCAAAGTACTAAGTCAAGAGAGGTCCCATACCCTCCGATGTGGTTAGCACGCTAAAATGCTTGGTTTAGTGTAACAAGATGTTCGGTCCTTGTTGACCGGCACCATTCCACCACACCCCAAAATCACACCATCATACCATTGTGCCCAAGTCTAAATCATTTTGTTTTCAGTTTTAGTTTTCATAAGTAGACATGGCACAAGATGGAAATCATAATACATAATAAGTTTGTGTGATCAAGGTTATCGACAAATCGATAACCGCCCATTTCTACCGGCTAAGCATGGCTAAGCAATTAATTCGCAACTACTAAGTGACAAGAGCCCATCCACGAACTCTAGTCACAGCAAGTAACCTAGGCTCATGGTAGTAGAGGATAGTCATTTGCTAAGGAAATGCATCTACTAGGCCAACTATTAAAACAAAATAGCAATGCATACATAGAATTTGTAATCAACATAAATACTTAAAATACTGGGATTAACATGATCAAACTGCTTGCCTTCTTGTCGTTGCTCAATATGTTGTGGAGGATCGTTCTCGGGGTTACCGCAAATGTCGAATCCTAAGCTTAAAAGGCAAAAGAACCAAGAACAACCAATAAGACTAGCAACACTTAAACAAAAGAGCAAGCAAAAATTAACCAAATACAACGAAATTTATACACAAGGTAGAATACAAATATACCAAGGCATAGAAACTGGAAAAACCTAATTTGGATTTGTGGTGCAAAAGATATTACTTAAAAACTCATTTTCTACCATAATTAGCAATCTGTAGCAAAAATATTTTCTAGAAAGATTTTGGAGCTGAAATTTTATGGTAGCTACCTACTGGTATAGTGGTAACCCATATAAAATTTTAGGTCATTTGGAGTTAAGATGATTTAGTTATGATTTTTCTAAGTTCTACAACTAGCATATCTCATTTCTAGGAACATGAATAGAGACAAAGCCTAGATCAAATTAAAGCATGTCTACAGGCCAAATTTACCGGGTTGAGTTTGCTTAGTTTGCAACTACAGAGAGGAAGTTATGTGTTTTACAAATTTTCCATGAATTTCTAGACATCATTTTCCATTAAACAAGATCATGTTGTTTAAATCATTTTCTGCTACAAAACAGGCCTAATTTCATTCTCGATTTAAGTTCATACTATAACAAAGCTACAAAGAATGGAATCATTCAAAAAGGAGTTAAAATGACAAAGTTATGCACTTTTGAAATTTGAAACAGAGCAAAAGACTTAGGAAACTTTGAGCTCTCGGGAGGTCCAACCGAACTGGAAGACAAAGGAGAGGTCGTGGGCCGTCGATCTTGCATCGCAGGCCACGCACTCTGGCACAACAGCACGGAAGACCTCCTCCCGCCTCGGGAGGTCCGGACCGTTGAGATCCGATCCAACGGCCACCACCACCGCATGCATGCAGCGCGCACGCAGAGGAGGTCTTCGCGCTTAACTGAGGTCGTGACCGCCGATCAAGATCCGCGATCCCGAGCACTAGGGAAGTTCCTAAGACTAAGCCTCACAGAGGAGGTTCAGCCCGTTAGATCTAGATCTAACGGTCCAGAGCCGAAGGGGAGGTCCTAAAGCTACGGATCTAAACGGAGGAGGTCCTCAACGGTCTAGATCTCCAGAGGGAGGTCTTTAACGGACGCGATCAAGCGAGGGAGGTCCTGGACGGTTGGGATTTAACCGAGGAGGTCTTGGATGGCCAAGATCTACTCGGGAGGTCCTAAGCGGTAGTGATCTAACGGGAGAAGATCTGGACGGCTCAGATCAGGCCTAAGGAGGTCCTGAGCGGTTCAGATCGACGCGGAGGGAGGTCTGAGCGCTAAGGATTTTACAAACGAGATCTAACGCCGATCTAAACCGGGAGGTCGTGAACGGCCAGGATTGAGCCTAAGAGGTTCGAGCGGGTTGTCTTTATAAAAGACCCGGATGACTTTTACAAAGAGGACCCCAAGGGTGGTCTGAGGTGGTCTTTGCAAAATAGCCAAGGAAGGTCTTTTGCAAAGAGGACCTCGGTGGAGGTCCCGAAGGTGGTTTTACAAAATGACCTCGAGGAGGTCCTTTTGCGCAGAGTGGTCCTAGTGACTCGGATGGAGTTCCAAGAGGTCTTAAACGGCTAGGATCTAATCTAGGGGAGGTCCTAGAGACCGAGGTTTTTATGAAAAGAACCTAAGGCCCAAATCTAATCTTGAGAGGTCGTGAACGGCCAAGATTAGTCCGAGGAGGTCCGGGTTTTCTTTTAATGGCGGGACCACCTGGACAAAAAAAAAAAAAAAGGGGCGGCTAAGACAAATTTATTGCTCTCAAGATTGGCAATGAATGAACCTAAAAGGGGCACCAAAAGACTTCCGGATTTAACTTCTAAGCCCATGGCCCACATGTCGCTGACACAATGGCACACTTAAGACAGATTAATGCACCCAATGATTAGCAATAAATGGGGCATTGATGATGTCCTAAGAAAGTGACGAAACGGAGTTTGCACAAGCAAACTCCCGAGCGGGCTCAACGGTTTGCCGCCGCGATGTGGATCTCGCGGCGCGGAACCAAGGGCATGGTTGGGCTCCAAATAACGACACGAACCTAGAGGACGTGCTTCTCGACGGCGGCGACGACCTTGAACGCCGCGAGCCGAGAAAAGCGGAGATAAGTGTTTCGCAAAACCGAAACGAAGAAAACAAACACCATGAGCTAAACTAGCTGGATCACCAACACTTAAGGGATAAGATGGACTCACCCGACAAAGAAGAGGTCCAAGGGAGAAACCAAGGAGACGCCCGGTGAGGCGAGAAAGCGGCGACGACCCCAACAACCGAGCCGAGGAAGAAGGTGGGGATGACTCTAAGAACGGATGTTCCCACGGAGACTTCCTCTGTGAAATCAACCAAAGAGGGTTAGGGAAAGCTTGAGGTGATCAAGACTACCAAAGACAAGCCAAGAACTTGAGGGAACCACTGGAGCTCGGATGGCTTCAAGGAGCTCCAAAGCCCGACAATGGAGGTTTCTGGGGTGGTGCTCTCGAGTGTTCAAGTTGGTGCTCACACACACAACCGAGGGAGTTCAAGCACACAAGAAATGTAGAAAGAAGAAGGGAGGAAGAAGGCCACAGGATATACATAGCCTGGGAGCTCGGCAATGGTGTGGGCAAGGTCTCATCAGTGAACAAGGTCCATGCCTCGCCATGACCGCACATGAAATGACAGGTGGAAAGGGGACTTTGGGAAAAGGTGCCGACATGCAATAAAGGGTGGCAGAGCTAGCCGTTGACAAGAGCAAGAAATGACAAGGCACCGCTCAAAGTCGCTCTAGATCGACACACACGTATGCGTGGGAAAACGAGGAGGACCATCCGGAGGTCCCACCTGCATGCTGAACAAGCTCAAGGAGGACTGGTCAAAAGTATAACGCTGTGGTGGACTTGAGCTCGGGTAGGAGGTCCGGGTGGTTGGATTTGAAATGAAGGGTCCCGATTAAAAGAGGTGATCGGAGGTCTTAATACACAGGGAGGTCCGAGCCACAAATCTAAGGATGGACGGCCCACGAGCACCAAGGTACCCAGGGTGGTCGAGGAGGTCTGAGGATGCCTAAAGGTGGTCTTTGCAAGAATTGCAAAGGAGGTCCTATGGGTTGTTTTGCGAAAGACCAGCGGGGCGGTTTTTGCAAAAATGCCAACGTGGTTTGGGGAGGTCTTCGGGAGATTTGGAGGAGGTCCGGGAGGGTTGTCTTTGCAAAAAGGACCGGAGGAGGTCCTGCAGGTGGGAGGTCTTTACAAAGACCAGAGGAGGTCTTTGAGGAGATCCCGAAGGTCTAAACCGTAGGATAAGAATCCAACGGCTGAGGTGGTCTAGGCGGTTGGATGAGATCCAAGGGCTGCGGGGGCTGGCAAGGTTGCTCGGCTGGTGCTTTTAGTTGATCTGACCGACCCAGTTGGCATGAGCCAGACCCCAGGTAACCCGAGCAACAGCAAAACAGATTAGGGTTGAGTTTGAACTAGAAATTTTGGAGGGTTTTTAGAGGTAACAATTTAACTCCAAAATTTCTGAAATTTTAACCGGAGGTTGCTGACTCTATAATAAACCTTACATAAAACTTTTAGAGGTTTTTATGCTCAGAATCTTTTTTTCCAAAATTCCAGAACGTTTGAATTTAAGGTTTGACCAATTGAAAAATTGGTTTGACTTGCCCCCAAAAGTATTCCAACAACTTCTAAAAATTGTGAAACTTTTCAGAGGGGTCACACATCAACCCAAGAACTTAGGAAAAAAAAAAACGGTTCCAGAGGATGATCACAACATTTGACAAGAAAGTTTCGAAGGGTAAGGTTTAGGTCAAGAGGACTTGTAACTTTGTATTTCCATAATTTCTATACAGAAATTGTTTAGAACATACAGGAAATACATGACGTGAGAAAAAGTTTTAATTTTTACACATTTTCTTACATTTGAAACACATATTGAAATTTGGGATGTTACAAACCTCCCCCCCTTACAGAAATCTCGTCCCGAGATTTGGATCAGCCGGGGACGAAAGAGGGGTAGTTTATGTGCAGATGACCTTCTCGCTCCCAAGTATCTCACTCTCTAACGAGTTGACCATCGAACTTTCACGAATTCGAGGGTACGATTCGTTGCTCTTCGTTCGGCTTCTGCAAAGACACAACCTTTCTTTATGATTCTTTATCTATTTTAGAATATTTTTGTTGTACTTGGATCTATTGTTTTATTGCATTGTTTCTCGTTAGGTCACGATTCTGACCCAACATACGAGCCTAGAGATGCAAAGATTAGCGAATCGACCAAAGATTTAACTGGATTTAGACCGCGTAAAAACGTGCCACTTTAGCCGACACGGGAAAACTTACTAGGTCTAGATATAACAAGGATCGGCTGCATCGAGATCTTTTCGAGGATCCGGGTGGTGGTACATAATAGTTGTTAGTTGGTGGAATGATGGTCTGGTCAATTCCGGAGTAACTCGTCTGGTTAACTCCGGAGCGAACTTGTCTGATTAATTCTACTAACAACGGAATCTCAGCCTGCTAACTAGCTACACGGAGTCATCCCTCCGCAGCTAGTTATCTTAGATGGACTATGGCCATTTAGGCCACAGAAGTAAACTTAACTTGTGACGACAACGATCCGCATAGCCCTTCTGTCTGGTTGAGCTGCGCGAAATCGATCTCGACTTAACTGAAGTTGGTTATTCCGATCTTGACATTTTGCTTTATTTGGTTCACTCCAAAGCATCCGACTGCTGAGCAAACTTGATCTGATGCACCAAGGTTGGTTGCACAACCAAAGTAGCAATAGATCCTTGCTCAACCACACCCAAGTTGAGACGTTGAAATTCTTCAAGCAGTATGGCTGCAGCCTCTGGAACAACAATGCATTGCAAAACACCTTTTTGACTAATTGTATCTGAGACAACACTAGTGTTGCCCGGATGGTAATGAATTCCCATGCGGTAGTCCTTAACGGTCAAGATCAAATCAAAAAGGGGTCTGGACGACTCGGATTAGATCAAGGAGGTCTCATATGGTATAAAGAGGTTCAAACACTGGCCTTTGCAAGTTTCCAGGAAACGGTAATACCGCAGTTTATAAGCGGTACCACTACCTTGTGGTAGCACCGTTGCTATGTGGCGGTAAGGGATTACCAGAACCCATGTTCCTAAGAGTTTGTTTCTTCCATGAAGCGGTGTGAAATTGAACGGAGGTAATACCGCATAACGGTAACACCGAGTTGACGCGGTAGGGATATTTCAGAGAAAGGGGTACCAAAAGAGAGTTCTAGAGAAGCCAGAACCAAAATGGAGGCCTGGGTAGTTTTAGAACCCACTCCACACAAAGAACTTCCAAATTTGATTTGTTGAAGTGTGTTTTAGTCATTTAGGACTCTTTCGGAAACTTAGGTTAAGTTTTGAACTCTCATCAAAACCAAATGGTTCTATTTTATTTTAATTGCCTTGAAAGGTTTAGAAAACAAGGGTGTTACCAATAACTTTGGTTAGCAACACCGCCCAAAACTTGAAGTTGATGAAAGCGAAAAGTTAACGACTAGGGGAAATGAGATATCACCCTAGACAAAAACCAAAAACAGCAAGTAAACAACTTTAAATGCTTCCAAAAAGGCTCCAAATCAGCAAAGGAAACATTAAATCAAGCTCAACTTCTCACTGTCATTAACCCGTATTGAATGAACGAGCAATGGTTTGAGAAGGTAAAATTTCAGCACACTACATCAAGTCTAACACTACTAAAGAGCAAGGTTAAGGCGGCAAAAATAGCGTTAGGTACTTAGTTAACTAGTATCACACCTTACCCTTTTATTCCCACAAGTTTTACTTGATTAACCTCTCATTTTCTACCCTGGTTAGAACCTCTGAGCTTGTTGTCCGGAAACTGAATGATCGCTGTCCAGATTTTGCATCCAAGCCTCCTAATTGAAATCTTCAACTTCGGAAGCTTCAAAACCTTGTAGAGGGCGGCTAACATTTCAATTTGCCAAGCTCATTGGTCCCAAAACCCAATTAATCGATAATGACTATCTTTTGAGAGAAGGAAAGGGGAAAATACTTTTTAAAACTCAAATTAGAGCAAGACGAGAGAAGAAAGCTAAGATAGGTAAGGAATAAAATCCGAGAACTTACTTAAGCTTTCACAAATCATTTGACCCTTTGAAAATAAGGTTTTCAAAATATCCTAAGGACGACCAAGCTTGGGTTTCTACGGTCAGTATGGCTCTGATACCAACTTTGTGAGGACCCGGAATATTTAACTAGTAACACTTAACCTCCAACTGGTTCTAGCGTTACTAATTAAACATTCTAAGCCTCGATGGACATATGCTTCCTGCACTGCAGCATATGTACATCATCACAAAATCACACATCAATTCCATACACATACATCACTAAGTTCAACAACGACATACATAAAGTAAAGTTATTACAAAAGAGAGCCGACCGGCCAAATATAACATTATACAAGAATGACAGCGGAAGCAGAAGCGCCATAAGATGGCTAGAACAAAAGTCGACCGGTTAGCCACACACCCACAAGGCAACCGACCGGGCCGCCAAGCTAGTCGCCCCGCAAACTACCACAACACAGCTCGCAAAAGTGAGGCCCTTCAGGCTCACCTTCCTCCTCTGCAACAAAACAATTAAGCATAGCAACTGAGTACAAAGATTGTCTTTGTACCCGCAAGACTGACGTGTGGAATAGCAGACCTATTCATAAACTACATGCAAGCTTATTTAGGTGGAGGTTGTATGTCTCATTTTGCATGAAGCCAACTTTATTTGCAATAATGTAATATATTTCAAAAGCAAGTTTGCAAATCTGTTTTGTTATCAAAGTAACAGTAAGTAAAGATACATACAAGTAACCACCTGGAAGTGACTATCCCAATAGCCACCACAACATAGCAGAAATCCCGATTCGCACCACCCATCAAGTTTTAATTTAAAAGGTTGTAGTCTAACTCTTGAAAGACCTTGCCAAGCGTGTCCATAACCTAGGACGAGGCTATTCGAATAGTTTTAACCCGCAGGGTGTACCAATGTACCCACACTTGCATCGCCTTCAAGCCACAAGCACACTATCAAGGTATGCCGCACGGCTAAGTCCTACGAGACGTTTCCAATCTTGTGTATTAACTACGAGCCGCTCGTATGGGTAGAAACACCATACGCTTACATTGCAAGTCGAAAGACAACCATCCCATCACGGGGAAACCTTTCGGACACTACAATGCTCCCACCTCCATCCCTCCCGCGACTCCGCGACCGGAGCCAATACACGCCAAAGTACTAAGTCAAGAGAGGTCCCATACCCTCTAATGTGGTTAGCACGCTAAAATGCTTGGTTTAGTGTAACAAGATGTTCGGTCCTTGTTGACCCGGGCACCATTCCAGTCACACCCCAAAATCACACCATCCTACCATTGTGCCCAAGTCTAAATCATTTTGTTTTCAGTTTTAGTTTTCATAAGTAGACATAGCACAAGGTGGAAATCATAATCATAATAAGTTTGATGTGATCAAGGTTATCGACAAGTCGATAACCGCCCATTTCTACCGAAGCTAAGCATGGCTAAGCAATTAATTCGCAACTACTAAGTGACAAGAGCCCATCCACGAACTCTAAATCACAGCAAGTAACCTAGGCTCATGGTAGTAGAGGATAATCATTTGCTAAGGAAATGCATCTACTAGGCCAACTATTAAAACAAAGTAGCAATGCATACATAGAATTTGTAATCAACATAAATACTTAAAATACTGGGATTAACATGATCAAACTGCTTGCCTTCTTGCTGTTGCTCAATATGTTGTGGAGGATCGTTCTCGGGTTACCGCAAATGTCGAATCCTAAGCCGAAAAGGCAAAAGAACCAAGAACAACCAATAAGACTAGCAACACTTAAACAAAAGAGCAAGCAAAAATTATCCAAATACAACGAAATTTATACGCAAGGTAGAATACAAATATACCAAGACATAGAAACTGGAAAACCTAATTTGGATTTGTGGTGCAAAAGATATTACTTAAAAACTCATTTTCGCCATAATTAGCACTGTAGCAAAAATATTTTCTAGAAAGATTTTGGAGCTGAAATTTTATGGTAGCTACCTACTGGTATAGTGGTAACCCATATAAAATTTTAGGTCATTTGGAGTTAAGATGATTTAGTTATGATTTTTCTAAGTTCTACAACTAGCATATCTCATTTCTTAGGAACATGAATAGAGACAAAGCCTAGATCAAATTAAAGCATGTCTACAGGCCAAATTTACTGGTTGAGTTTGCTTAGTTTGCAACTACAGAGAGGAAGTTATGTGTTTACAAATTTTCCATGAATTCCTAGACATCATTTTCCATTAAACAAGATCATGTTGTTTAAATCATTTTCTGCTACAAAACAGGGCCTAATTTCATTCTCGATTTAAGTTCATACTATAACAAAGCTACAAAGAATGGAATCATTCAAAAGGAGTTAAAATGACAAAGTTATGCACTTTTGAAATTTGAAACAGCAAAAGACTTAGGAAACTTTGAGCTCTCGGGAGGGCCAACCGAACTGGAAGACAAAGGAGAGGTCGTGGGCCGTCGATCTTGCATCGCAGGCCACAGCACTGGCACGCAAGACGGAAGACCTCCTCCCGCACTGGGGAGGTCCGGACCGTTGAGATCTGATCCAACGGCCACGACCAGTGCATGCACAGCGCACGCAGAGGAGGTCTTCGCGCCTAACGGAGGTCGTGGACCGCCGATCAAGATCGGCGATCCCGAGCACTAGGGAAGTTCCTAAGACTAAGCCTACAGAGGAGGTCTAGCCCGTTAGATCTAGATCTAACGGTCCAGAGCCGAAGGGGAGGTCCTAAAGCTACGGATCTAAACGGAGGAGGTCCTCAACGGTCTAGATCTCCAGAGGGAGGTCTTTAACGGACGCGATCAAGCGAGGGAGGTCCTGGACGGTTGGGATTTAACCGAGGAGGTCTTGGATGGCCAAGATCTACTCGGGGAGGTCCTAAGCGGTAGTGATCTAACGGGAGAAGATCTGGACGGCTCAGATCAGGCCTAAGGAGGTCCTGAGCGGTTCAGATCGACGCGGAGGGAGGTCTGAGCGCTAAGGATTTTACAAACGAGATCTAACGCTCAGATCTAAACCGGGGAGGTCGTGAACGGCGAGGATTGAGCCTAAGAGGTTCGAGCGGGTTGTCTTTATAAAAGACCCGGGACAGCTTTTTACAAAGAGGACCCCAAGGGTGGTCCTGAGGTGGTCTTTGCAAAAATAGCCAAGGAAGGTCTTTTGCAAAGAGGACCTCGGTGGAGGTCCCGAAGGTGGTTTTTACAAAAATGACCTCGAGGAGGTCCTTTTGCGCAGGAGTGGTCCTAGTGACTCAGATGGAGTTCCAAGAGGTCTTAAACGGCTAGGATCTAATCTAGGGGGAGGTCCTAGAGACTGAGGTTTTTGCGGAAAAGAACCTAAGGCCCAAATCTAATCTTGGAGAGGTCGTGAACGGCCAAGATTAGTCCGAGGAGGTCCGGGGTTTTCTTTTAATGGCGCGGGACCACCGGACAAAAAAAAAAAAAAAAAAAAAAAAAAAAGGGGGCGGCTAAGACAAATTTATTGCTCCTGAAGATTGGCAATGAATGAACCTAAAAGGGGCACCAAAAGACTTCCGGATTTAACTTCTAAGCCCATGGCCCACATGTCAGTGACACAATGGCACAGCTTAAGACAGGATTAATGCACCCAATGATTAGCAATAAATGGGGCATTGATGATGTCCTAAGGAAGTGACGAAAACGGGAGTTTGCACCGGCAAACTCCCGAGCGCGCTCAACGGCCTGCCGCCGGCGACGTGGATCTCGTCGGCGGGAACCAAGGGCATGGTTGGGCTCCAAATAACGACACGAACCTAGAGGACGTGCTTCTCGACGGCGGCGACGACCTTGAACGCCGGCGAGCCAGAGAAAAGCGGAGAACAGGTTTTCGGCAAAAACCGAAAACGAAGAAAACAAACACCATGAGCTAAACTAGCTGGATCACCAACACTTAAGGGATATTGCGCACTCACCTGGACAAAGAAGAGGTCCAAGGGAGGTCGGAGGCGAGCTGGCGGCGGCGACGACCGCAACCGGAGCCGAGGAAGAAGGTGGGGATGACCTCTAAGAACAGGTTCCCACAGAGACTTCCTCTGTGAAATCAACCAAAGAGGGTTAGGGAAAGCTTGAGGTGATCAAGACTACCAAAGACAAGCCAAGAACTTGAGGGAACCACTGGAGCTCGGATGGCTTCAAGGAGCTCCAAAGCCCGACAATGGAGGTTTCTGGGGTGGTGCTCTCGAGTGTTCAAGTTGGTGCTCACACACACAACCGAGGGAGTTCAAGCACACAAGAAATGTAGAAAGAAGAAGGGAGGAAGAAGGCCACAGGATATACATAGCCTGGGAGCTCGGCAATGGTGTGGGCAAGGTCTACTGTGAACAAGGTCCATGCCCTGCCATGACTGCACATGAAATGACAGGGCAGGTGGAAAGGGGACTTTGGGAAAAAGGTGCTGACATGCAATAAAGGGTGGCAGAGCTAGCCGTTGACAAGAGCAAGAAATGACAAGGCACTGCTCAAAGCTGCTCTAGATCTGACACACACGTATGCGTGGGAAAAACGAGGAGGACCAGTCCCGGAGGTCCCACCGCATGCTGAACAAGCTCAAGGAGGACTGGTCAAAGTATAACGCTGTGGTGGACTTGAGCTCGGGTAGGAGGTCCGGGTGGTTGGATTTGAAATGAAGGGTCCCGATTAAAAGAGGTGATCGGAGGTCTTAATACACAGGGAGGTCCGAGCCACAAATCTAAGGATGGACGGCCCACGAGCACCAAGGTACCCAGGGTGGTCGAGGAGGTCTGAGGATGCCTAAAGGTGGTCTTTGCAAGAATTGCAAAGGAGGTCCTATGGGTTGTTTTATAAAGACCACGGGGCGGTTTTTGCAAAAATGCCAACGTGGTTTGGGAGGTCTTCGGGAGATTTGGAGGAGGTCCGGGAGGGTTGTCTTTGCAAAAAGGACCGGAGGAGGTCCTGCAGGTGGGAGGTCTTTACAAAGACCAGAGGAGGTCTTTGAGGAGATCCCGAAGGTCTAAACCGTAGGATAAGAATCCAACGGCTGAGGTGGTCTAGGCGGTTGGATGAGATCCAAGGGCTGCGGGGGCTGGCAAGGTTGCTCGGCTGGTGCTTTTAGTTGATCTGACCGACCCAGTTGGCATGAGCCAGACCCCAGGTGCGAACCCGAGCAACAGCAAAACAGATTAGGGTTGAGTTTGAACTAGAAATTTTGGAGGGTTTTTAGAGGTAACAATTCAACTCCAAAATTTCTGAAATTTTAACCGGAGGTTGCTGACTCTATAATAAACCTTACATAAATCTTTTAGAGGTTTTTATGCTCAGAATCTTTTTCCAAAATTCCAGAACGTTTGAATTTAAGGTTTGACCAATTGAAAAATTGGTTTGACTTGCCCCCAAAAGTATTCCAACAACTTCTAAAAATTGTGAAACTTTTCAGAGGGGTCACACATCAACCCAAGAACTTAGGAAGAAAAAAAACGGTTCCAGAGGATGATCACAACATTTGACAAGAAAGTTTCGAAGGGTAAGGTTTAGGTCAAGAGGACTTGTAACTTTGTATTTCCATAATTTCTATACAGAAATTGTTTAGAACATACAGGAAATACATGACGTGAGAAAAAGTTTTAATTTTTACACATTTTCTTACATTTGAAACACATATTGAAATTTGGGATGTTACATATATGACCTAGACAACATTGCCAAATAAAAATGGGATTTGAATCATTAGGTCGAAGTCTCTTAACATTAATGTTATAGATAGACACATCCTCAAGATTCAAAACATATAATCTACTCACCAATGGAGCATGACCATAAAGCATATCATCAAAATAAATTGAACAACAATTCTTCTTTATTCCGAACTCATAACCTTCTGCTCCTAAACATGAAGCAGAAATACGTTTTTTTTTCTTAAGGTAGGAACATAATAACAATTACTTAATTCCATAACTAATCCTGAGGGTAAAACTAATGGTAAAGTGCCAATAGCTAATACATCAACTCTTGCTCTATTGCCCATACGAAGATTAACCTCACCTCTTGCCAAACTTCTACTCCCTATCAGTCCTTGCATCGAATTACAAACATGGGCAACCGATTCGGTATCAAATACCCAAGAACATGTAGGAGTAGTGGCAAGATTAATTTCTATAACATTTATAACTGAACTGGAAGTTTTACTTCCTTTGTTCTTTTTTATTTCTGCCAAGTACTTCTTACAATTCCTTTCCAATGCCCAGTCTCATGACAATAGTAGCATTCTATATTAGGCTTAGGACCTAGCATGAGCTTCTTAATCTCTGCCTAACACTCTTGATCTCATCTTGAGTCTTTCCTTTGCCTTTTCCCTTTCCCCAAGACTTACCCTTCTTTTTAAAGCTAGTAGTCTTTTAAACCATCATCACATGATTAGAACTTTTCTTAATGCTCTCCTTGGCACCTTTAAGCATGCCATGCAACTCAGTCATTGACTTCTCTATGCTATTCATATAAAAATTCAATATTACGGACTCAAAGCTCGCATGGAGCGATTGGAGAATCAATCAGTGGCAAACTCTTGGCTTAAGGGGAAAACCAAGCTTTTTCAAGTTCTCAACGTGACCAATCATCTTGATCACATGAGGACTGACCGGGCTACCTTCTGACAGCCTACAAGAAAACAATGCTTTGGAGGTATTGTACCTCTCTGCCCTTGCTTGGTCCTGAAACATACCTTTCAGACCCACAATCATATTGTAAGCATCGGTGGTCACTACTACAAAAAGGCTAATATTAGATGCCTCATCACAGACAGTTGACCAAAATCATCAGTATTAAATACAATCACATACAGTTTTGGTTTAGTGACCATTTGTGTTACTAGCTACGCTAAAAATCGTCTGTGGAGGTAATATCACAGTCGGTTTATGTTGAAAACCGCCTGTGAAGTATCACGAACGGTTATTAACAAGAACTATTTGTGATATTGCTAAATATCATAGATGATTTTTTTTCTTAAAACCGTTTGTGATACTTCATAGACGGTGTTTAATACCAACCACCTATGATAATTAACACATCACACACGGTTTGTATTAAAAATTGTCTGGCGTTGCGACATCTCAACTACTCCAGTTCGGTTCTGCTACCCAAATCCCCTTATATATACTGCCTGAACGTGCCCAACTACTCCAGATCGATTTCGCCGCCTCCCCCAAACCGAAGTGGTGTCGCCTCCCCCAAACCTATCAAAGCACTTTGTTCCCTTGACGACGCCGAATACCACCATGAGCTCCTCCGCCTCCGGTTGTGACACCACAGCTCACTGCACAAGGCACTCTTGTCGTAAGAGTGTCTTGTGCAATGTCACCGTCGTGATACAATGGTGATGCTGCCACTGCCTCTCCTTCATTGCCAGTGAATGTAATATCCCGTTTAATTAAATAAATAATTGAGGGATTAGAAGAGGTATTTAAGAGTGAATTTTCAAAATTTAGTGAGTTAAGGAGAGTAGTCGGCCGCCGGCCCATAGCCTAAGTGGGGGATCCCAACTTATGAGGGAGGGGAGACACAACCCTAGCACTCTGGTACTGTAGCACACCACACTATAACACATTGGTATTGTAGCACTTCCCTTTCCTACTGCTATGCCAAGAGGAGAAAAGAAGGAGAGGAAGGAAGAGGAAGAAAGGAAGAGGGAGGAGAAAAGGAGAAGAAGGGAGGATCTTCGTGAGGACTTCAGTGAGGTCCAGTGGTGAATTTCATGGGTATATTCGTGCTCCCCATTAGTTATTTCAAATCTTTTATTTGTGATTTGTCGCTGAAAGTCAGATTAGTACCCTGTTGTTGTAGATCGGTATTTCTACATTTCTGATGATCCATAAGTTTGAATTAGTTGCAAATGAAACCAGGGATTAGGGTCTCCTATAGTTATGTGGGTAATTGCGATAGCTTTCTAGAAAGTCTTGGATCACAATTTTTTGGATGGATAGATATTTAGTTACGATTTTTGCAATCCGAGTGCTTGTTTAGTCTCTGGGATTCGGGCAGCGAACATGGTTTCTCACATTAAGGTTGGAAATCAATGAATCTGGACTTTTGGTATCTTGACATAGATAGCTAACTTCATAACGGTTCCATAG
Source organism: Ampelocalamus luodianensis (assembly GCA_036346255.1). Taxonomy (NCBI): domain Eukaryota; kingdom Viridiplantae; phylum Streptophyta; class Magnoliopsida; order Poales; family Poaceae; genus Ampelocalamus; species Ampelocalamus luodianensis. Next base: position 50,327,382 of record CM070622.1, on the reverse strand, counting down.
AGTCCAAGTTCATATTTTTTGGACAAGTATAATGAAAGTTATGGAATTTTGAATTGTTTGTTACAGTTTGTCCTTCTCTTGGGGACAGTAAGGAAAGATTGCTACGTTAGCAACTTTTGTTGCACAATGGAAAAATTATAATAAATTTATTATGGATGCCAGATCTCTGTAGATTCCAGAATGACATAGATTATTGGGTTTGGTTGTACCAATTAAAAGATATGTAATTTCTAAGTCGATAGTACCGAAGATGATAGAACTGTCTTCGGAGATAAAAATAAGGGTTTAGATGAAATAATTTGAACTTTTTGTCACCTAAGAATTTGTGGGTATGTGTGTGTAGATTTCAGAGAACTTGGGTTCATGATTTTTGGACCTTTAAATCAAAAGTTATTGTTTTCCTATGGCGGTTGTCTGTTTTGGACATACTGGGACTTTGCAATGTAATAGTATTATTTCGGGTTGCGAATGGGAGCAAATGAGTTCATTTAGTTTTATTGCTATGCTATGTGCAATTGAATGGTTTTCTTAGTATGCTTTATGAATGCTTGGTGGTGGTGAGAATCCGTGGATAGAATCCTCTTTTCGTCGTCATCCGTCTCGCAGTTGAGGCAAGTGCAAGAAGTATAGAGTATTTGTGTAATTCCTCAAATTTATTCTAGCAAAGGAAGTATCCAACATAGAATAATAGATTAAAAACGGAGTTTTCTGCTATTATTCGGGAACCTAGGCCTCGGGCCTTGGCCTAGGAGGCCCAAGGGGAGCCGGCCACTTAAAGGGCCAAGGGGTGATGAGGACATGAACCCTAAGAATGCAACCGCTTCTTCGAATCACCGCTGCACGGCATCCTCTACTTCAACCACATCCTATCCGATAGGACTTTCAGCTACTGCACTGCCATATTCACCAGTTGGACCGAGCCACGTGTACTCATACGAGCCGAGCGTCGTCCACATGCCATGATGCTACGTCTACATGCTGTGGTGCTGTGTCACCAATTGTTAGCCCACAGGCTATGTAATGTATTGGCTAACAACTTGGCCCATCTGTTGGACGACCTGGCCCATCTGGTGATTTGCCACCCTAGGCCCTTACTGTTCATATGGGCACTATTCATGCATGAACAGTACTGTGAACAGTACCTCGGCCTAGGGTTCTAGCTCCAGGTCACCCTCATCATATAGGAGCCGTCGCCCTTTAGTTTTGCTCGGGTTTTTGTTTTAGAATATTCTGCATAGCAGTTTTCGCCGCTTGTTCGGTTTGAGGAACCCTAACTTTGTGAGCTTTATTTTTATTCGCAATACAGATTGCATCTTCTACTCTCTTGCTTGTGTTCTTGATTCGCTTGCAGGAGATAGCATTCTTGGCGAGGTCAACCACGTTCGGCACGGTTGATAACCAACGAAGCAGTGGTGTAGTGATTGCGAGGGGTTCGATCTGTTCGGGTCGGAGCCTTTGGATCATCAATGTCGTGTTCGCCACAATCGATGTATCAGTACCTTTCGGAAGACCGGGCCAACACTCACATCAAGGGGGGAGGAGCCCTTTTCCTCCAAACCCTAGTTTTACTGTAGCACGACGTGCTCTGATCGCCGCCACCGCCACTGGTGTTGTGTTTGCATGATTGCTCCACCTCCCCGCATTGCCATCTTCCAACGTCGTCGTTTCCTACTTTGGTTGGCCGATCATGGAGGAAGAAGGAAGCGAGGGAGAGAGGAGAAGAAAAGGAGAGGAACTTCTAGTGGGGGATTTCAGCGAGCATGCGTGTATTCAAGGGTAACAATCGATGTTCTTCGCTGGTTGGATTATAGTAGATGCGAAATCGATTATGTTTAGTGGATCGCAGTCCTGCCGCGAGTAAATCAGATTCTGCCTAGTTTATTGTGCGACTGTTTTCATGTGTTTAGAATCCGAATTAGAGGATCTCATCTCCAAGAGTTATGTGGGTTTCATTCTTAGCTTTCGGTAGACTCAAAGGCCACTAAATTCCGAGTTACGGTTTAAAAGTTATGATGAACTCTTTCATGCTGCCCCGAAAGTCTGACGAGAATTAACAGTCACTTTGTTTATTAAAATATGATTATGTTAGGAGCAGAACCAGAAATGTTTCCCAAAATGAATTCTGTAGATAATTCCATTAGCTTAAAGGATTGATAAAGAACATGCTTTTTGGATTTGTATAACAAAAGTTATGTACATTTCAATTTGATTGTCCAAATTGTATGTCGGGTTTTGTCAGTAGTTTTGATATGTGTGCCACATTTTGTTAGAGGCAAAATTTGAGTATCATGCCAACTAGGATTTTGAAGGTTGTGTTCGTATCTTTTCAAAATGAGAAGAATCTTAGATTTTGGTTAACCCAATCAAAGGTTATGTGTGAGACCCTGGTTAATTTAACTTGTAATACTTAGCCTTCCATTGGCCCTAGCATCACAAACAAAATAACCCGTGCCTCGATGGACATGTGCTTCCCAGAAATGCAGCACATATACATCTTTACAAAAGCATGCATCAATTCCATACATCACATTATAACAAGTCTACCAAAAGACATACATAATATAAGTTATTACAGAGTGGGTCGTCCGGCCAAATGAGATTAAAGAGACAGTAACAGCGGAAGCAAAAGGGCCATAAGATGGCTATAAACAAAAGCCAATTAGTGTGCCTCAACCCACAAGGCAACCAATCGGACCGCCGAGCTAGTCGTCCCAAAAGCCGCACATTTCACAAAAGTAAGGCCCTTGGGGCTCACCCTCTTCCTCTGCACACAACAAGCAATGCAGATGAGTACAAAAATATACTCGCAAGACTTACGAGTAACAAGCCTATACATAGCTACATGTGAGCTGAATTCAAAGGAAAAGGTTATATGGTTGTTTGGACGCATAAAGCAAGTTTCATTCGCAATAATGTAATAGATTGAAGGCAATTGATAAAATCTGTTTTAAAGCATTGAAATAACAGCGAGCAACAGTAAAATAATCAAGGGACCACCTAGAGGTGACTAACCCAATAGCCACCACAACATAGCATGAATCCCTGATTCATACCACCCATCAAGTTTTAATTAAAGTGTTGTAGTCTAGTTCTCACGAGGCGTATTCGAGCGTGTCCATAACCTAGGACAAGGCTATTCGAATAGTTCAAAACCCTGCAGGGGTGTACCAATGTACCCACACTTCAGACCGCCTTTTTGACAAGCTATTAAGCACACTTCCTTTGGTATGCCGGCACAACTAAGTCCTACGAGACATTTCCAATGGAAATTGCTAATCAAGAGCCACACGTATGGGGGTAAATCCTTAGTGATCTGCCGACGAAATATGGATCACAAGGACCCATACGTGGAGTAGGAGACACCGGCCTCGGCGGGTGCTCCACTCCCCACAAACATGTCCATGTTGCATATAGTTAAATATACAACCCACACGCGACTCATTAATTAACACCTCCAAAGTACTTAGCCAAGAGAGGTCCTATTTCCCTCTAGTGTGGTTAGCACCCAAATTTCTTAGTACGGTGGCGTAAGTAACTCGGTCCTTAATGACTTGGGCACCATTCCAGTCACACCCAAAAGCACACCAATATACCGTTGTGCCCAAGTCCAAATCATTTTGTTTTCAGTTTTTAGTTTTTGCAATTAGACATAGCACAAAACTTAAACATAAGGATCATAATAAGTTTGTGTGATCAAGGTCATCGACAAGTCTATAACCGCCTATTTCTACCAGTAGCTAAGCATGGCTATGCAACATACTCGAAAACTACTAAGTGACAAGGGCTCATCCATCGAACCCAAAATCACAACAAATATTCCTAGGCTCAGTAGTAGAGGATAAACCTTGGCCTACAGATTATGCATATAATAGGTCAACTAATCGACAATAGTTTAAAACAAGATAGCAATGCATACATAGATTTTGCAAACAACATATTAGAATTTGAAAATAATAGGAACAACATGACCAAATGATGCTACATCTGCTTGCCTTGCTGGAGGGCAGGGTCAGGTTGTTGAGGATCAGATTCAATGTCAATAATGTCTTCGGAACCTAACGCGAAAAGGTGATAAAACCAATAAGAACGAAAAACACCAAACAAAACTCAACAGCAAAACTTATCCAAATCTCATGAAATTTATACAACAGGAAGGTTATGATTTTAAATGAATTTAGAAACAAGAATTATGTCATTTGGATTAAGCATGCAAAAGTTATGACTAAAATAATTTCTCTCAGCCTCTTAATTCGTATGAAATTAATTACTGGTACTGTTTATGGCGAAAATTTCCAGAATGATCTAAGGTTTGAAAATTTTAAGCTAGGAAGATATTGATATCCTAAGAACAGCAAAGTTGAGTTTACCTAATTTGGAGCTATAATGATTTACTTATGATTTTTCTAAGTTGTAAACCTAGCACATGTTACTTTACAGAAATGAAATCATAATCAAAACCTATTTCATATTAAAGTTTGCTAATAGAGGAATTTAACAAAATTGAGTTTGCATATTTTGGCGTTATACAGAAAAAGATATGCATTTTAAGAGGTTTAATTCAATTTCTGGGATATTTTAAAGGGAAATTTTGATAAATACCACTGGTAAATGTCCGTATCAGAGAATTGCCATCACTCATTTTGATATTCGAAAGATGTCATTGCAAAGCTTAGAACATCCTACAAATGCCATTGATATACGTATTCTATTAGTATTAGACCAAATTACCCCTACCTTCTCCTTCCTGACTCCTCACACTGCTCCACGCCGCATCTCCCCCATTTTAGAGCTCACGCCGCATCTCCCCTCCATCCACGCCGCTATCTCCCTCTTCAGCTCCGCCTCCGGGGTCCCCGTTGCTTCCATCGACAGCTCCGCACTCACCCTCCTCCGCACCGCCACCGTCTCCGCGCTCGCCGCATCCCTCCTTGTCTCCCCCTCCCGGCCCCCATGCACCCTTGCCCTCTTCTCTCCCCTCCATCCACGCCGTCGTCTCCTTCTTCAGCTCCACCTCCAAGGCCCCCCTCGCTTCCATCGACAGCTCCGCACTCACCCTCCTCCGCACCACCATTGTCTCTGCGCTCGCCGCATCCCTCCTCGTATCCCCCTCCCAGCCCCCCTGCAACCTCGCCCTCTTCTCCCCTCATGGTGTCGTCCCCGCCGCCGCTCATGGTGTTGCCCCCGCCGCCGCTGGCAAGATGTCAGAGGGTGAAGGGGACGGTGAAGTGGTTCAACACCACCAAGGGGTTCGACTTCATCTCCCCCGAGGAGGGCGGTGAGGACCTCTTCGTGCACCAGTCCTCCAAGTCCGACGGCTTCCACAGCCTCAACGAGGGCGAATCCGTCGAGTTCTTCATCGGCCCCGGCGGTGCCCCGCTCACCGGCGGCTCCTGCCCCAGTGGAGGAGACCATGGAGGTGGCTACGGCGGCGGGAGTGACCACAGTTATGGCGGTGGCGGCGGTGGCTACGGAGGTGTTGGCGGAGGCGGCTACGGGGGCAGTGGCGGAGGTGTCGAGTTTGTCATCGGCCTCAGCGTGTGCGCCCCCAACTTGAGCTCGTGCGAATGTGTGTCCCCATCTTGAGCGACCGCGGCTATGGCGGCGGCGGCTACGGAGGTGGCGGCGGAGGCGACTACGGGGGCGGTGGTGGAGGCGGCCGGCTGCAGCCAGGGCGGCGGCGGCGGTGTGTTGAAGAAGAAGCGATGGTGACATGGCAATCGAAGAAGACGAGGGCAATAACGTCAATATTTGTGAAATATGTAGATCAGTGGTATTTCTATGAGAAAAAGATGTTTGCAATGGCATCTTTCGAATATCGAAATGAGCGATGGCAATTCTCTGATACAGACACTTAGTAGTGGTATTTATCAAAATTTCCCTATTTTAAAATGGCTGAAATCAAGTTAATATTATTTACAAAATTTTATGGCACAAAACAAAGTCTAAAAGCATTTTTATATTAAACTCTATTTAAACATGAATTTATTCTAGCTGGAATTATCTAAAAAGGATTTAAAATGAATTAGTTATGAGTTTTTAAAGTTTAATACAATTTTTAGTTGACAAATAAAAGCTTACCGAAATATAATCAAACTTAATAGAAATAAAATTACGTAGACGAACGTGGGCCCTAGATGTGAAATCCAACGGCCCACGCGCATGGAGAATAGCGCACGCGTGCGATCCTAAAGAAGCGCACCGTTGGATCTAGATCCAACGATAAAAAATGAATGGGACATTCAGCGCTCCGAACGACCCAATCGATCTCGCCCGCGGGAAGGAAATCGGACGGCTGAGATTGGTGTTTCCTTTGGGAGGTCCGAATGCACCCACGATCTCAGCCGCAGATCGTGAGATGGACGGCCCCGAGTGATTGGGACGATTGGAGGCCCGAAAGTCCCACAGATCTAGGCCGTTGATCACAAGATCAACGGTCCACGATTAGCGCAAACTACACAAGTGGGTTCTAAGTGTGCTGGGTGGTTTTAAAAGCGTGGGCCCACCTGTCAGTGAGACAGAGGGCGAATTAGGGCAGCTAATAAATGCAAAATCCAATGATTAGTGATGATTAGCATTAATTATGTCCTAATGCTTTCGCACGGAGAGGGTTTAAGTGGCTGGTGTCCCACCTAACAGCGGCACATTTTGCCAGCTTAAGGCACATTCATTGCTAACCAATGATTAGAAATTAATGACCCCAGATTTTGTCCTAAAGAACTCGGGACTGCGGTTTAAGGCCTACGGGCCCACATGGCAGTGACCTAGTAAGTTATTTCAGACATCAATTAAATGCTAACCAATCATTAACCGTAATTAACAATCATTAGCGCATTAATGATGTTCGAGCGGCAATGGCACAGAGGGGGACTCCCGTCCGGCAAAGCCCGAGCATAAACAGAGGCTCGCCGCCGGCGGCTCCGGCCACGGCGGCGCAACCTAAAGGCCAAAATGGGTTCGCAATAGCCTTGCGGTCCCGATTGTAACATCCCAAAATTTGGAATTAGTTTCGTATAGGTAAAAATGTGTAATTTTTTTTTTAAAAAAAAACTTTTGATACAACTTATTACAATTTCATTTATCTAGATTATCATTCGAGGTTTATTGGATTTTAAGACCTAAGGTATCAAATTATGAAAGGCAAAACCCATGGATAGTTAAAACAACTTGAAGTAAAATATAATAAATGAAAATCCGAACTTGGTGAATTTATACTGGTAACAAAATAAGAAAATTCATTTAAGCATGTATTGCAATTTTCTCCATATCAAATAATAAAGGCACTTACAAGAGAAGCTTAAAATAATTTTAGAAAAATATTCAGAGCACATGAAATTCTAAAACAATTACCCAAAAATGTATACTGAGTCTTAAGCCTTTCCTAAAATTTTCATAAATTTTGAAGCTCAATAGCTATATTTAAAAATTCCCTAAACTCCTCATCATCTTCAGAATTTATGGAAACAGAAATTCCTTCCTTGTCTCCCTGACCTGTCGGGCCCACCCGACAGGGTTCATCTTCCACGCACCCCTGCCCACCATGCCAGCGCTTGCCAGCGCCGTGGACACGCGGCTGCACGCCCGTGCCACGCCGCCAAGCTTCGCCGCTAGTTTTGCCTGCCGCCCACAGTTTCTCCGGTCCATGCGGCACCCACGCCTGCCCGGTCATGCGCCCATGTTCTGCCCGGCCTCCCGTCGCATGCGCCGAGTGCACCGCCATCACTGCCCATGGACTCTCCTACCGAATGCCCCGCCCTCTCCCTATTTAAGCCGAGCCATGAATGCCTCTCATGCTCTTCTACCTCTCCCTACTTCTCCCTTTCCATTTCCTCTCCTCCCCGAGCCCCATTCGGCCAAAGCTCCGAACGCCAAGAGCAGAGCCGTCGCGCCACCTCCAAGCCCTCCGGCCACTCCGGCGATCTCCGGCCATAGCCTACTGCGTCACAACGAGTCCCACATCTCCAGGAGCCGAATCGCTCAACCAATTTCGGCTTTGGTCCACCGAGGAGCACCGCACGAGCCTTCTTCCCTGTGACCGGCCAAAGTCGCCTCCACCGCCGCCACTTCTTCTCCAGTGTTCCTCCCGTCCATTCCTCCACAAGTGAGCATCCTCTGGTTTCCCTCTACCAACTCCTAACTCTCTCTTGTCCCCTCCTTCTTCCCAGGACCGCCGCCGCGTGGACCACGCTGCGCCGCCCCGGGTCGAAGTCGCCGGCTCACCTCGGCGTTTCCCCTACTTCTCCGACCCCTCCGGCGTGCTCCTGGAACCCCAGGTATGCACATGCTCCCGCTATTTTCCCTCCTCTCCCATCCTGGCGCAGCCGCACCATCTCAACCCCGCTGCCGGCCGCCGCTTAGCCTTGCCGCGTCACCACAGGGTCGCCCGAGCCCCAACTCCACCACCCTCACGGTCTCCTCCACTCCCCGACCCCATTTTAGCCATCACCGCCTCCTCGCCGCCGTCCAAACGCCGGCGACTTGCGCCGCCCCCAATCAGGCCCGAGCCTTCCCTGTCTCTGGCCCTTAGTTCTCTGTGTGTCTATCACTGATAATAGGAACTACCTGTAAGGTATTAAGAGCAAACTTGTAGCTATCATTTGAATATCTCTGTAGAGTTGACAAAGACCGAATTTGAATTTGTAAGATTTGGTTAGTAGCAATTCAGACCAAAAAGGGGTCCCTGTTAAGTGTTGTATGAACAAAGAATGTAACCTGAAGGTGATTAGGATTGACAATAGGAACTTCCTGAAGAGGGATAGTACTGTTAGCTAAGTGTTGTGTTTAACTAGCTAATCACTCAATAGAATTGTTTAAATGGACTTTTGAATTAATATGAAGTTCAGTCAACACGCACTCCAAATCAGAAAAGCTCCTCTAGTTAAATGAATGTTCAGAGAAGATGAAAATTTGAATTGTCAGGAAGTTTTAGTACCTCAAATGACAGAGAAGATGACTGGATTGAACTGACAGTGAACTAACACACCTTATACAAGTACAATTGACAAAAGATGATTGAATCAAGTGAGAAAAACCTATTTAACAGTACCTCAAAATAGCAAATCCTTTTGATGAATTGCACTAACAGAAAAGATAATCTAAGCTAGCTAGGAATGACAGTAAGCCAAAGATTGTACTAAAACAAGTAGTTAGCAACTTCATTAAATCAATTAGCTTTGACAATAGGCTAGCAGAGGCAAGCCCAGTAGTGCTAATAACTTTTGAGACTGCTATTTAAGGCCACTCAAATGAGTTAACAAGTTTAAAGTTTGAGTTGTAGGAGGCTTAGCTAGTATCCCTACAGTCCACGGTTTCTTTGCTGTAAAGATATATGAACAAAAAGGAAAATTTGAATAGAATTAGATTTGGCAGTAAGCTCATGACATTACTAATACCATTAGTTAGATCTGTTACTGATTCTTTTAGCCAATCTGAAAGAACTACAATTAATGAGAAGTACAATTGAACAATACTCCCATTAAGCAATCTCTTCTCAATGTTCAGAGTATCTGAACATGAACAGTAAGGAAAGGCTGGGTACAATTGCTAGTAGCCCTTAACTGACCGTGGGATCACTTAAACATGTTTAAGAAATAGACAATTGAATTGCTTAGTGAACAGCACTACTCTTCAGATAAATTCCTTCTAGGTTGCTTTGACAGAAAAGATGATCTGAGCATGTTTGAAAACAACAGAGAACTAATAACATTACAACTGCAAGCACTTAGAAAGGTTAATGACCCAGTTAGCTTTGGACCTCAATCTATCAGAGGCAAACTGGTCTGAAAACAGGTAGCAAAGAATAGTTATTCAAATATATATATATATATATATATATATATATAGTTAATCTGTGAGCAGTTAACCTGGGACTGAACATCAATTTAGGGTTACACGTTTAATTAGAGAGTAACTTAAGAAGAACAGAGAAGGTAATCTAAAGATAAAATGGAATTGACAGTGAACCAATGACATTGCTGATACTAGTACTTAGAAAGGTTATTATTTCCCTTAGCCATTTTAAGAGAAATTCAATTAAAGATAAGTTTGGCTAGTAGTACTTCAGTTCAAAGACTTTCTTTTGTATGGAGACATGGACAGAGAATACAATTTAAGGATGATCAGAATTATCAATAGACTAATGACCTTGTAATACAAATAAATTGAAAACCTTATTAATTCAATTAGCTGTTAGGAATTTATCTAACATAAACATATCAAACTGAAATCACATAGTGATAGGTGTGTCCAACAGTGAATAACCAATGGTTAAGTGAACTAACTAATCAAGGGGAGCTTTAATTAGGCAAGGAATTAAGAGCATAGGAAAAATCTGAGAACAATAAGTAAACCACAAATCAAAACGCTAATAATTTCTACATACAAACTCAGAATTAAATGAAGCTTTTTTGCTAAAATCATCTAAAACCATTCTCTGTAACGATATGCAAAAATATTTTGATTTTCTTGCTGTTGGATTTATTTCTCCATTTGTGTTTTGTTTTTAGTTCTTTCGAATAGACGCTGGAGTTCACGAGGAAAACTATCAACGATCAAGCGACTTCACTCTCTAAACAATATAAGCAAGGCAAGCACATCCTTTGATCATATTGATCCCAATATTTTACTTATTGTACTTTGTTTTGCAAATCCTATTATTGCATACGTGTATGTTCAATATTAAATTGCTATATTTGGGATGTTGGTAGCTGTAAATCCTAATTGCTGCATGAATTCTTTTAACATGTTGATATCCCTACTTTATTAACATTAGGATATGGGTTAGACAATATATAATGTCAATTGGAAATTTTGAGTGCGAGCTATCGCACAAATGGTTACTAGAATGATAGGAATTTTCTGAAAAAGGATGTATAAAGGACACCATGGTAAATGTGAATTTGGGAGATTTGTGAAAATGTTCAGAGGGGTGTGCCTCTGTTATTTTGGTATTATTAAAACAAAATGCAAAATCTAGTTTTAGACGCGGGCGAGTTATATTATATTCTAAAAAGGGTGGGAAAGGAACCTCACTCGTAGATAGGGGAAGATTCTCGCCCGGGTCAATTAAGGACCGAACAACGGTATATCCGACCTAAGCGTAAGCGTGCAACCATAGTGCCATTTATGGGGTGACCTTAGCTAATTAAGTTGTCAAGAACTAGTCTTGCATGAGGGGTAGGCAGGAGAGGTGCGAGAATGTTTGATTGACGACATAACGGCGAATACCTCACTGGGACGGGGATACCTGGGCGAAGTGACAATAAACGTAGCACCTAGACAGGTATGCCTAGGTTTAGTGAGGAACAACATTCGACGTGCTAAGTGCAAGGTTAGGGCTAGATGATGTAAAGGCTTCGATACGTGCTCTAGACTGCTTACCTAAGGTTGTGAGCAGTGGCATAGATATATACCGAACAAACTAGAGAATTAGTGTACTGTGGGTAAAGTTGTACCCCTCTACAGAGTGTAAATCTATTATAATAGCCGTGCTCGTGATGATGAGCGTGCTAAGTGTAGTATTACCGGGTATAGTCTTGATTTTCACAAAAACTGACTTATCGAAAAATTGTGGAAAGTGGTTTGTGATTTATTTGAGATAACTGCCATGTTATGGCTGAACATAAATTGTTGCTCGTGGCCAAGGAAGACTGTGAGCTGTAGGTGTTCTTATTATTGGATCATTCAATTACTTATTTACTGTCCTGTTATCTATTTAACTGCTCATTTCAAATTATGTTGCAAAGTACTACTTATGAATATTGCAAATAAAACCTGCTTAGCGCAAAATAACTTGTAGCATAGAGCCTTCTCTTGATTAGCCTTGCATTTAATATAACATTTGTGATACACTAAAAGTCTTGCTGAGTACACAAGTACTCAATCTTGCTTTTGTTGTTGTTTAGAGTATGAAGATGAACCGACGCCAGGCGACGCTTTCTTCGCACTCAGAACCGGAGGGTTCGGGGACGGGTCTATCTAGGATTTGTTTCTTGTCGGTTGCCTTTGGGTATGGATGGGCACACCGCTAGAATTTGTTTACTTTCACCACTTTTAATCTTCCGCTGCTATTTCTGTTACTCTGTTACTTCTAGTACTTAAGTCTTATTTGGCCGTTCGGCCTTTGTAATGTAAATACTGCAATCGCTTAAGTTAAGCACCATTTTACTTACCTTGTATATGTGAATGTATGGTTGTGAATACCAAATGTTGTGAATGTGTGTGCTCCCTACTGATCCAGGGACTAGCACATAATACACATAGGGTCTTCGGGTATTCCACGCCCGGGGGTCCAACAGCGCATGGTATCAGTGTAGGGATACAGGTAGGCTATGCTAGCCACAAATCAAAATTTCTACCATGTAAACCAGGATGCCAAGCAAGATATATGATCACAGATCATTACCACTAGACGCCGATGCGTGGTAGTAGAGTCGGAGTAGCCTAGTCCGACGATGAACGCGCCGATGTAGTGGTCGTAGATGATCGTCCAACGTTCTCGTAGTCGATCGTCTCCTCCAGCAGCTTCCACAGTTCCTTGTGAAGATCACGGATCGTCCTCAGCGCAACAGCGACCGTAGTAGCGCCTCTACGGTATCCACAAGTCCAGAGAAGGAACAACCGTACGCCGGTGTGCTAGCACCAAGTCGCACGGGAAGGCTCTCTCAAGAAGATGGCGGTTTAGGGTTTTGGTGTAAACAACTCACGTGTCTCTCCTGTCACCCAAAACTAGCCTCAAACATCTCCTTATATAGTGCCCTGTGTCGGATCCTATCCGAACACTTTTAACGAATCGTATTCGTTCTGGTTTGTTCCATCCCATTAAGTGTGTGACCGTTAGGTTTATGTATGTCGGTTGTGACTCGGAAAACCTTTCCGATCACGAGTAAAAGTGGTCCCTAGCAGGACATAACGATTCGAATACACACAAATTATATCGGACGAACCTTAATGCAATATGATCTATGACTAGGTCCTCATCACTTACGACTGTGTCTTATCTTTATACGACGATTCGTACTCGGTCACGACCAGTTCGTAAACCCTTACGACTGGTTTCGACCACTCAGTGATTTCGTTCGATCGGTCACGACTTGCTCGTATCACCATACGACTTGTCCGGATCGATCGAACTAAGCGACTTACTCGATATTCTCCTTTGCCTCACGATATCCGGTTTGAACTCCGGTGAGATAGTGTGTCATCCATGGACTGTTCAATACTTTCTCGATCGAGTTGTCGGATAACCTTACGTGGTTGAACTCTTGACCACTAGTGGCACGACCATGCACTTTCTTTATCCGACTACTTCGAGGGGCCCAGAGACATCTCTCCCGTTATGTTAGGAGGGCAAATCCCATATCCGACCAGTCACATCCTCCGCATGTTTCATAGCATACCCAAAAGCTACCTTTATAACTACCCAGTTACGAGTAGCATTTGGCAACCCCTAAGAGTGCTATTACACATGTAGGGAACCATGCTGATCTCAAGTCTAAGGATTATACATCATCATTGCTTGAGACCAACTAATGACACATAGAATCATAACAATCTCTATAGTGTCTCAAGGTGGGTCATCCCAACCCCATGTTCTCTAACATGTGTTTACATTATTGATTTGATATCCCCATATCCATGACCGGTGAAACATGATCATCAATCAATACATGTACTGGTCGTAGAGTCACTGGTGTTCCGATCAATGACATTCGACCAGGGATACTTTTAGAACGACATCATATAAGTCGAAGTGTTTCACCAACAAGTCACATACTCGTTGATCTTGAACTAATGATTCATTCAAGGAACGAATAACATTTATTCAAGAACTCATAAACATAGACGTGATACAATCATCTCCATGATTGCCTCTAGGGCATATCACCAACAATGTCCCACTTGCACTAGAGTCAATCGTATAGGTATCGAATACCCATAGCTCTTGTGTGCGCCTCATGCTTAGGTTGCGGAGAGGCTTTGTCAACGGATCACAATATTCAAATCCGTGTGCACTTTGCATATTTTCACATCACCTCTCTCAACGATCTCACGAATAATGTGGTATCGCCGAAGTATGTGCTTGGACTTTTGATGCGATCTAGGCTCCTTAGCTTGTGCAATGGCTCCACTATTATCACAATAGAGATCCATTGGACAGGAAGCACTCGAAACCACACCCAGCTCACTAATGAACTTTTTAATCCATACGGCCTCTTTCGCGGCTTCCGAAGCCGCAATGTATTCAACCTCTGTCGTGGAATCAGCAACCGTTCCCTGCTTGGAACTTTTCCAGCTTATTGCTCCTCCATTTAAACAAAACACAAACCCTGATTGCGATCTGAAATCATCCTTGTCGGTTTGGAAACTAGCATCGGTGTAACCATTTACGACCAGCTCTTCCTCACCACCATATACAAGGAATGCATCCTTAGTCCTTCTTAGGTACTTAAGGATATTCTTGATCGCTATCCGATGACATTCACCGGATCGATCGATATCTGCTCGTAACACTTAGAGCATACGACACATCGGTCGTGTGCACGGCATGGCATACATGATAGATCCGATAGCCAAGCATATGGAATTCTACTCATTTTGTCTTGCTCATCGATGGTCGAAGGGCACCGAGTCTTGCTAAGATTAATACCATGTGACATGGGCAAGAAACCCTTTTGGAATCTTGCAAGTTGAACCGTTTCAACACCTTGTCAATGTACATGTCTTGGCTTAATCCAATTAGCCTCTTAGATCTATCTCTATAGATTCTTATACCAAGAATATATCTTGCATCTCCTAAATCTTTCATTGAGAAACTATTTCTTAATGAAGTTTTAATGATTCAAGCATTGGAATATCATTTCCGACCAGTAGTATGTCATCCACATACAAGATCAGAAACACAAGCTTGCTCCCACTAACCTTCTTGTAAACACAAGGTTCTTCTTCATTCTTGACGAAGTCAAACCCTTTGACCACCTCATCAAAACGAATGTTCCAACTCCGAGATGCTTGCTTTAATCCATAGATGGACTTCTTAAGTTTGCATACCTTTCTAACTTCCTTTGGATGGATAAAACCCTCAGGCTGTGTCATGTACACATCCTCGCTTAGGTTTCCATTTAGGAAAGCCGTTTTGACATCCATCTGCCATATCTCATAATCGAAATATGCAACAATAGCTAGAATGATCCGGATAGACTTAAGCATAGCGACAGGAGAGAAGGTTTCATCATAATCAACACCTTGAATTTTTTTGAAACCCTTCGCAACCAGTCGTGCCTTATGAATGTGAACCTTTCCATCCATATCTATCTTTTTCTTAAAAATCCACTTGCACTCAATGGTTTTAACATCATTAGGCGCATCAACCAAGTTCCAAACTTGATTGTCATGCATGGACTTTATTTCGGATCTCATGGCCTCAAGCCATGACTCAGAGTCTGGGTCTACCATCGCTTCCGAATAAGTATTAGGCTCATCATTATTTATTAATAAAACGTCATGCCCATACCTTATAGGCAATTGACGTGGCCTTTTAGATCTACGTGGGGCTGATGCTTCATCTACAGGCTTAACAACATTTTGTTCATCCCTGCATGCACTCGAGGAGTTGAAATATTTTCAGATGTTTCCCGAATTTCTTCAAGTTGCACCTTACTCCCACTGACTCCTTTGGAAAGAAACTCTTTCTCCAAGAAGACACCATTACGGGCAACAAACACTTTGTTTTCTTCCCGCTTGTAAAAGTAATATCCTTTAGTTTCCTTAGGATACCCCACAAAGAAGCACTTATCAGACTTGGGTGTGAGTTTGTGAGACGTCAAATGTTTGACATACGCCTCACAACCCCATACCTTGAGAAAAGACAAGCCGGGACACTTCCCGGTCCATATCTCATATGGTGTCTTCTCTCTTTTTGATGGAACCCTATTTAATGTGAAAGCTGCGGTTTCTAGAGCGTATCCCCAGAATTGCAATGGAAGATCAGATTGGCTCATCATTGACCGAACCATGTCCAACAATGTTCGGTTCCGTCGTTCAGACACCCCATTCCATTGAGGCGTTCCCGGCGGAGTGAGTTGTGGAACAATTCCACATTTCTTTAGATGATCACCAAACTCATGGCTCAAATATTCACCTCCACGATCTGATCGTAGACATTTGATTGTCTTGCCAAGTTGATTTTGTACCTCATTTTGAAATTCCTTGAACATTTCAAAGGATTCCGACTTATGTCTCATCAAGTAGACATAGCCATATCTCTGAAATCATCGATAAAAGTTATGAAATCTGAAAACCACCTCCGCCGAAGTGCTCATAGGTCCACATACATCCGAATGTACAAGGGCCAACAAGTCACTCGCCCTTTCACCTCTCGGTCGTGAAAGGTGCCTTTGTCATCTTGCCAAGTAAACAAGATTCACATGTTTCAAATGATTCAAAATCAAATGAGGTTAGAAGACCATTTTATGGAGCTTCATCATGCGCTCGATTTATATGACCAAGTCGACAATGCCGGATAAAAGTGGGATTCATTTCATTGGGTGAAGTCTCTTAGCATTAACGTTATAGATAGGCATATCCTCAAGATTCAAAACATACAATCCATTCATCAATGGAGCATGGCCATAAAGCATATCTTCAAAATAGATTGAACAACAATTGTTCTTTATTCTGAATTCATAACCTTCGCTCCTAAACATGAAGCGTAAATAATGTTTTTGCTTAAGGTGGAACATAATAACAATTATTTAGTTCCATAACTAATCTCAAGGTAAAGCTAATGGTAAAGTTCAATAGCTAATGCAGCAACTCTTGCTCCATTGCCCACGCGAAGATCAACATCTCCTCTTGTCAAATTTCTACTCCTTATTAGTCCCTGCATCGAATTGCAAATATGAGCAACCGATCCGGTATCAAATACCCAAGAACTGGTCGAAGAAGTGGCAAGATTAATTTGTATAACATTTATACGAATGGAAGTCATACTTCCTTTGTTCTTTCTCGCCAAGTACTTCTTGCAATTTCTCTTCCAATGCCCAGTCTCATGACAATGGTAACATGCATGTCGCTTAGGACCCAGTTTAAGCTTCTTAAGCTTAGCCTTGAGACTCTCGATCTCATCTTTAGTCTTTCCTTTGCCTTTTCCCTTTCCGACTTACCCTTCTTCTTGAAGGTTGTAGTCTTTTGAACCATCATCACATGATTGGAACTTTTCTTGATGCTCTCCTCAGCACCCTTAAGCATACCATGTAACTCGGTCATTGATTTCTCCATGCCATTCATATGAAAATTCAGTATGACAGGCTCAAAGCTCGCAGGGAGCGATTGGAGAATCACATCAGTAGCCAACTCTTGACTAAGGGGAAAACCAAGCTTTTCCAGGCTCTCAATGAGACCAATCATTTTGATCACATGAGGACTGACCGGGTTACCTTCTGATAGCCTGCAAGAAAACAATGCCTTAGAGGTGTTGAACCTCTCTGCCCTTGCTTGATCCTGAAACATACCCTTCAGACTCACAATCATATTGTAAGCATCCGTGGTCTCATATTGCTTCTGAAGCTCAGAGTTCATGGTTGCAAGCATTAGACAGTGTACATCGACTGCGTCGTTGCAATGCTTCTCATAAGCATTCTTTTCAGTTCGAGTAGCATCAGCACTTGGTTCCTCAAGATAGGGATTCTCTAGAACATATTCCTTCTTTTCTTGTTTGAGAACAATTCTCAGATTACGAAACCAGTCAATAAAATTTGAACCATTCAACTTTTCCTTTTCAAGAATAGATCGCAAATTAAAGGTAGGTGCAGAAGAAGTAGTAGGTGCCATGATCTACAACAGAAAATATATGCAAAGATTCAACACTATGTTTATGAAAGATCTTCTATTAATCATATATGTCAGTGGTTATGTTCGACCAGTCTACGACCTGCTCGTATCACCATATGACATGTCTGGACCTGGTCGTATCACTATACGACCAGTGGTCGAATTTTTAACTTAACAATAGATAACAGAAGATACTCCCACTATAAACCATGTTTCCCTCAAACAACATATAGTGAGTCCAAGATCCATAAGTCATTAAGTTCTAGTGAGCTTTGGTATCACTGCTAGAAACCTAGTGATTTATGGTAGGCAACCTTTTGCCAATCATATCGTATATGACTCTTGTTTGTTGGATGACATCATGATGCCCCGGCTTCCAACACCATGCCTCAAGGCCCAAAACTATTTTGATAGCCTTGTCAAGTCAAACCAACACTATGCATGTGGGTGTCCGACACCCACCCCATCTTATTAAGATAGTTAATGGCACCCTACTTTGGTAGACCTGCCAATTAACGATCAAAATCGTGATAGGTGCAGCAATTGGGAAGGCATCAATTTTACTTAATTTTCTCGAGGAGACTATTCTATCATGTCAAAACATCTAATGATAAAATAGCATAACAGGAATAAACATAAATATTCACAGATAATCAAATTAAACTGTGAAATAGTATGGCCCTTAACATGTCGATCTCCATCATCATGCTCCCTGTTCTCCGACCACCATGCTTGAAATTTCCGATCGCATTCATCTACTAAGCATTTACTCCTAAAAACTAGTAAAGAATTACATAGGATAATTTCAAGCATCACAAGCTCGCATACGAACCGTTATACAATAATATGATGGCTATCTCAAAGCATGACACGCAGGCCATGAAAATCCATTCATGCATCACATACACAATGGGCTATACTATTCACATCAAACCCTGCAAAAACAAGTTATGCAAAGAATCCAATTCTATCGGGCGACATGAACACATACTATCTATAACGCACGGTACGAAAAACCAGCACGGCGGTCCTGCTAGCCGATTAGCGGGCTGGGCTCGAAGGGGCAGCGCCCCTCGCTGGTCGAGGGTAGCACACTCGAAAAATTTCCCGAGACATGAATCTCATTCATATATCCGAGCCTTGGAAATCATCGGATTAATCATATTAACCCTGTCCGAACCAATCGATCCTCGCTTGATACGACAACACACTGCGACGTACTCCGATGGCGGAACTCCGACCGGTAGGAGTATCACGCAGAAAAACAAGTCGAGCGAATCATATGGTGCTCTTAATATGTGCCTCCTCGAAAAACCCATCTTCTATCGCCGAACAACGATCGATCCTATCGACCAGTGCCTAGATCGTTTCATACATATGAACTAATCTAGGTTATCAGACCAAACCAGTAATAGATCCAATCTACTACTGCCACATATACAGTATACGCGACCGATCTAGATCAAAAACTATGCAAGATGGCTCTGATACCACTGTAGGGATACGGGTAGGCTATGCTAGCCACAAATCAAAATTTCTACCACGTAAACCAGGATGCCAAGCAAGATATATGATCACAGATCATTACCACTAGACGCGCAGTGCAGCGGAAGTAGAGTCGGAGTAGCCTAGTCCGACGATGAACGCGCCGATGTAGTGGTCGTAGATGATCGTCCAACGTTCTTGTAACACCCCAACTCAGCATGAGCCTGGAATGCTACTATCCTAAGCTAAACCACAAAATTTCGACATAACCTCTTTAGTATACGACGATACCGGAGGTTTTTCACAACAAATCATAAAACAATAATAACATCAGTTATAAGACTTAATCATAAATCCTAATTAACCAACTAAGTTAACATCTTGGCTATTCAGAAGTCAATATGCTAACCACCAATTTAACATAAGCCATACATCTTAAAACTTCTCAATAACATCGATCAATCCTCAAAGATCATAAAAGAATGCCATCCACGACTAGATTCATTTATTACAATCTGAAAGTTAACATAATAAAGTCTTTATTCATTCTTGCAATGGAACAAAGGTGAAGTGTATTATTCGAGTAGTGCATGTCTACTCCCTCCCATGATAACCTCATCAGCGATCACCTAGAAATAGATAAACAAAGTAAGGGTGAGTCAATGACTCAGCAAGTACAATAATTAACAACACAATTATCAATACGAATAAGACCTACACGGCCTCGACACTAATCATAACACAAATGAGTACTTATGATGACATGAAATGAATGCTTAAACATCAAGGGAATGGACTGCACACACACATATACCGGTATAGTCAGTGAACACCGTCGGTGTTCACTCAAGCCCGCATCTTAACAAAAATACGGGATCCACTTCCGTATGAAGAACGTTTCATACGGTGTCCAACATTGCCCATATTGGAATTAATGGGTCTTACTCAACCATCCTGGAATTGATGGTCTCCTCATCCACTCCGTGGACGGCAAAAGATAATGAATGCATGAAGCAACTTAATGAGTATAACATTACCATCATTTCTATTCATGAAACCAACATAGAAACAAAACATGGATATTTCACTTCATACTACACAAGAGTTATCACAGCACGCACATATCAACAACCACAATGCACAAACGTTTAGATCAACAATGTACTTGCCTTCGCGTTGAGGCGCGTTAGTCGAAGCGATGGCGTTCCTAAACTCGAAGCTCCGCCGCCTAACCAATGAAATAAAACCAATAAGAACACCAAAATACCCAATTCTACTAATCAACGCTATACACGCTTCCCGAAGACTCTAGTCGATAAAACAAAACTTAAACTGAAATCAACAATTTCTGTCATAACTTAATTCTGGACAGCGCACGGTAATTGACATATCTTAAGATCTGAAAGTCGAAAGAGGTGAACCCAATTTCTGTAGCTTCTTAACTGACCAATCTACAATACTCTAGTTGACGTGATAAACCAATTTGGCCAATTTAATTGGTTAATAATTGCTTGAACTTTCAGTACAGAAACTGTCTACAGAATGAACAGCAGAAATAAAAGATCATAACTTTCATTAGGTAACTCCAAATTGAACGTTCTTTACCAATCTGAAAAGGTCATCGAATCCTCTACAATAACCTAGTTGGGTGAACTTTCAGTTTCGACCAATTTCCTTTCAAAATTTAGGAAATAACCAGACAGTTTATTCTCGTCAGATTTCTGGCAGCAGGTACTAAAACATCCATAACTTTTGACTCGGACCTCGGAATCAAGTGAACTTGGTGGCCGCTGAAACTTAAGAACGAGGCCTAGATATCTCTAGGAGACCAAACCTTCAGATTCTGCCTAAAAACAACCGAAACAATCCTCCAACATACAGGACAGAATCAGTCTTTACACGCAGCGAGTCTGCCTAGACAATTATGAATCCAAATCGCTTCTACCAACAAACAAAACAATGAGACTCGGCATCGTTACCCTTGCTGCAACCAGGGAGTAGGTAGACGAATCACGGAGAAGACAATCTCCTCCTTCTCACCTCTTTTGCCCCAAACAAGCTGCTGTCCTCCTCAACTCCTTGCGCAACCGGCGGCGGAGAAGGTCCGAAGGCCGGTTGGGGAGGCAAACCAGCAGGACCAGCACCCGGGAGGTTGGGGCGGCTCCTAAGGGCAGGGGTGTGAGGGGAAGAGAGGAGGAAGGGAGGCGGCGGCCAAAGGGAAGATGGGGGTTCGGCCAAGGGGAGGAAAAGGGGGCTGGTTAGGGTTTAGAGGGGAGGCGCATGGGCCTAGGCCCATGGCCGGCCAAGGGGTTGGAAAGGCTACCCAGAGGCCCACGACCTAAACAACTCCAAAACTGAGAATTTTAAGCTTTCCGGAGTTCCCGATTAAATTCTTTCTTTCAGACTAAAAGCAGGTATGACATTCTACCCCCTTAATGCAGTCGACCCGAATTCTACTCACAACGGACACAAGAGCAGAAGTCTAAGGAATTGAAAACAAAATTTAACACGTACCGGCAAGAACAAATAGGTTCGATATCGCCGCGCATGCGAGACTCCGATTCCCAAGTGGCTTCTCTCCGCTTGATGAGACCAAAGGATCTTGACATACTTGAGTTTTATTCCTCAAAACCCGCTCCGATTTTTCCGAATTTTCTTTGGTCGGGACTCAAAAGTAAGGTCTGTTCAATGCTCAACGGCTCCTTTGGAATTGCATGCTCGTGGTCAAATAAGAACTTCCTCAACATGGACACATGAAACACATTGTGAATCCCTCTCATAGATTGAGGCGGATCAAGCGGTAAGCCAAATTTCCAACTCTTGCCAACCGGAAACGATCGATGTACCTTGGGCTAAGCTTTCCTTTAGTTCCGAAACGTACTACGCCTTTGGTAGGCGATACTCTCAGAAGGACCTCGTCACCCACGTTGAACTCCAATTCTCGCCTCCTGACATCTGCGTAGCTCTTCTGTCGGCTCTGAGCAGCTAACAAGTTCCTTCTAACTTCTGTCACTCTAGCCACAGTTTGCTGAACCCATTCTGGACCCAAGATTGCCCGCTCTCCCACTGCATCCCAACACAACGGGATCGCATTTCCGCCATAAAGGACTTGAATGGTGCAGCTCGGATCTTTGGAGTGATAACTATTATTATAAGCAAACTCTGCCAAAGCTAGATGGTCTTCCCAACCTCCTTTCCAAGACATAACACAACATCTGAGCATATCTTCAAGCGTCTGAATGGTGCGCTCAGACTGACCATCGGTTTGGGGATGAAACGCGGTACTAAGATGAAGCTGAGTGCCCAAAGCATTCTGCAAGCTCTCCCAAAACTTAGAGACAAACTTAGCATCTCGATCTGAAACAATCGTCTTCGGCACCCCGTGCAACCGCACTATCTCTCGCACATAAAGAGGAGCTAAATAACTTGCCGTGTTAGTAAATGCGAATAGGAATAAAATGTGCCGACTTACTAAACCGGTCCACTATGACCCAAATAGCATCCTTTCCGCGCTGCGTACGGGGTAATCCAACTACAAAATCCATAGAGATGTCATCCCATGGCCACATCGGAACCTCTAAAGGTTGCAACAACCCTGCTGGTCGCTTATGCTCGGCCTTAACCACCGGCAAACTCCACATGATGCCACATACCGAGCAATATCAACTTTCATCCTTTTCCACGAAACTCTTCTTCAAATCCTTGTACATCTTGGTCTCACTGGATGTACCAGTATCTGCAGCGGTGCGCTTCCTTTAGTATCTCATCCTTGACTGTGCCTTCGTGGCACACATAGTCGACCCTTAAATCGCAATGCACCGACTCATCTATGCTGAAATGGCCTTGTTTGCCCTCATCTAGGCGTTTCCTCGCACGTTGAAGCATTTGATCAAGTGTTGTGCTTCCGCACTCGATCCGAGCGGTTGACTCAAGAAGCAAGCGGGTCTCAGTTAGGCGGTGCGCAAAACAAAAGGAGATATCCATACGCTCTAAATCGGCAATGAGACAATCGAGAGTAGGAGGTGTCGCCTTGCGACTCGGGCATCGGCTACAACATTTGCCTTGCCGGATGATACCGAATGGTGACATCATAGTCTTTTATCAATTCCAACCATCTCCTCTCGCCTCGAGTTTAAATCTTTCAGGTAAAGATGTATTTGGACTCTTGTGATCGGTGAAAATGTCACAAGATTCGCCATACAAATAATGACGCCAAATCTTCAAAGCAAGAACCACTGCGACGACTCTAAATCGTGAGTAGGATAATTTGTTCATGATTCTTTAATCGCATGCGATGCATAGGCAATCACCTTGCCATCCTGCATAAGTACACAACCAAGCCCAACTCTAGATGCATCTGAATAAATAGTGAACCGCTTCCCTGGTTCAGGAAGAGTGAGAACTGGAGCGGTCACCAATCTATCCTTCAAAGTACAGAAACTTCGTTCACATGCGTCAGTCCACTGAAACTTGACCCCTTTCTGTGTCAACTGTGACATTGGTCTAGCAAGGGTAGAGAAACCCTCCACAAAACGCCGATAATAACCAGCTAAACCCAGAAAACTCCTTACTTCTTTTACATTAGTTGGTCTTTTCCATTCCACCACTGTTGAGATCTTACTTGGATCGACTGAAATGCCCTCTTGATTAATTACATGGCCCAGAAACCCAACTTCAGAAATCCAGAATTCACATTTCTTCAGTTTGGCATAAAATTGGTTCACTCTCAGGGTCTCAAGTACCAACCTCAGATGCTGAGCATGATCTTCTTTCGTCTTGGAATAAATCAAGATATCATCAATGAATACTACGACGAAATCATCAAGGAAAGGGTGCAACATACTATTCATGGCTTCCATGAAAACTGCAGGAGCATTGGTTAGCCCAAAAGACATAACCTTATACTCATAATGACCATACCTTGTAGAGAAAGCTGTCTTCTCAATATCTTGCTCTCGAACTCTAATTTGATTATAACCTGACTGAATGTCAATTTTGGAGAATATTTTAGCTCCCTTCAACTGATCAAAGAGATCCTCAATACGGGGCAAGGGATATTTATTCTTCACCAGTTGCTTGGTTAAGAGCCCGGTAATCCACACACATACGCCAACTACCGTCCTTCTTCTTAGTGAAAAGAACAGGAGCTCCCCACGGCGAAACACTACGCCGAATCAAACCTTTGGATAGCAAATCATCCAATTGCTTTTTCAACTCCTCCTGAAAGGGACGCGCCAAACGATATGGAGATATAGAAATAGGTCTGGTTCCCGGAACAAGATCTATCCGGAATTCCACTTTACGCTCGGGGGGCATTCCAGGAAGCTCTATCGAAAAACATCGGGAAACTCATTCACTACCAGAATATTTTCAATACGAAGTGGAGATTCAGACTTCTTGCTAAGGGACCAAAGCAACCCAATGGCTGAAGCTCGACGACTGGGAAACAGACTAGCCAACACGAACAAGGAATCAGACGGCGCACTACCCTGAAATACCAGTTCGTCACCCGATGGAGCCTGCAAAGTCACCGTCTTCCAAAAGCAACAAATCTTGGCACGATAATTGAATAACCAGTCCATACCCAAAATAACATCAAAAGGTGATAACTGAATCACCATAAGGTTGGCAGTGAAATTCTCATCTTCAATAGTGATAGTACAGCCAAGGACACGTCTGTAGAGCTAGAAATAAGACCCCCCGGAGAACTGACCACCACAGACTCAGATATAAATTGCACACTCAAACTCGCCCTTCTAACAAAATCTAAGGACACAAAAGAATAAGTAGCTCCGGAATCAAATAGTACGAAAGCCTCATGTGAATCAACTAGCAAAGTACCTGTTACCACGTCAGGACGGCCCACGGTATCAGGAGTAGGCATGGCGTAGACTCCCATGGGCACCGGAGCAGAGGACGCACCAGCACTCTGTGAAGGATGAGCAGGAACTGCTGCAGGAGAAGCATACGAAGGTGGTGCGAGGCGGGCGGGGTTCAGTGAGAACCCGCAGAGGCGCAGGAGTAAAACTGCAGGAGGAACCCATCTCAAGAAAAGCGAGGTGCAGTGGAGCGGCTAGAGTCTCGAATCGAGCCCGAGGTGCATCGGAGGAAGACGCAGCTGGGCGCTTCCCACTTAATGATGCTCGTGGGTTCGTTTGCAACCGACGCTTTGTGGCCTTCCCGCCACACCGGCGACACGCCCTCTGAAAGAACACTCTGAAGACCGGTGACCCTCTCCACATCTGAAACATTTCATACCTTGTCCCGGGACGGGACGCAGCTGGGGTGTGGACGACGAAGTGCGTGGCGCCGATGAAGAAGATTGCCACTGCTGAACTGGACGAGACTGGCGACCCCCTTGAAATCTCTTGGATGCAGGTCGCTGAGAAGACCCGCCTCCACCACTAAAGCTCCGCTTCTGGCCACTGCCAAAACCACCAACAGGAACAGTGCCACTAGCTAACTGCGTCTGCGAAGGGAGATTCCTCACCAACTCCATTCCTCTAGCTTGCTCAACCACCGTACTGAAATCACGCAAGACAAATGCCCCCAGAATCTGGCGATACTCCTGAACGAGACCCCGACGGAACCTCTTGGCCTTCTCCATATCATCATTGGCTACTGGCCGGTACAAAGCGTGCCAGTGTTGAACTCGACCTCATACTGACATCGACCTATGACCCTGAGTCAACGTCAGCAAAGACCGCTCCATCTTCTCCACGAAAGAATCCGGATAGTACTTGGCTCTAAATTGCCCCACAAAACTTCCCAAGTAACGGTCCTCTGACCGGGTCCGCATGCAGAACCCCTTCCCACCAGATATCAGCTTGGCCCTTCAGTTGAAAGGCCACAAAACGAACCCTTTGCACTGAGTTCATCTCCAACACGTCAAACTGTCGCTCCATGTACCAGAGCCAATCTGCTGCCTGAACTCGGGTACCCGCCCCATCAAAAGTGTCAAGTCGAAGCGACATCCACTCACGGAGACTTATCCTAGTCTCGGGTGGAACCGCTGCAACGACTGGACCTGCAACGGAGACAACGCAGAGAGCGAGGAGAGCAGGAATGAAGCAGAGCAGCGGCGGGATGAGTCGCTGCAGACCGCCGACGGGCGGCTCGTTCTCCCTCAAGATTCGAATAATAATAGCCGACGCCGCTGGGCATCCACGGTCGGCGCAGCTTGAGCCTGCGGTGGTGGCGGTGAGGCAACCTCCTCGCCAGATTCCACGGTAGCCTCTTCTGCGGAGGTTGCGAAACAACGGACCACGTCCACGATCGCGACCACGGCCCGGCGTGACGACCACGTCCTCTACCTCTCGCCATCTAAGAACACCACAACCGAACAAAACTAAACACTTAACATAACAGTTCAGAAGAAGCACGGAACTAAGCAACAATTACACAACAAATAAAGCATAACAACAGAAATTGCGGAAACAATGAATCACCCAACCCATCCTACTGTGCACAGTGTGTCAATTTAATAATTTTATTTTAACCACGGACCTAAAGCCCGCTCTGATACCAACTGTAACATCCCAACTCAGCATGAGCCTGGAATGCTACTATCCTAAGCTAAACCACAAAATTTCGACATAACCTCTTTAGTATACGACGATACCGGAGGTTTTTCACAACAAATCATAAAACAATAATAACATCAGTTATAAGACTTAATCATAAATCCTAATTAACCAACTAAGTTAACATCTTGGCTATTCAGAAGTCAATATGCTAACCACCAATTTAACATAAGCCATACATCTTAAAACTTCTCAATAACATCGATCAATCCTCAAAGATCATAAAGAATGCCATCCACGACTAGATTCATTTATTACAATCGAAAGTTAACATAATAAAGTCTTTATTCATTCTTGCAATGGAACTAAGGTGAAGTGCATTATTCGAGTAGTGCATGTCTACTCCCTCCCATGATAACCTCATCGATCACCTAGAAATAGATAAACAAAGCAAGGGTGAGTCCATGACTCAGCAAGTACAATAATTAAAAACACAATTATCAATACGAATAAGACCTACACGGCCTCGACACTAATCATAACACAAATGAGTACTTATGATGACATGAAATGAATGCTTAAACATCAAGGGAATGGACTGCACACACACATATACGGTATAGTCGGTGAACACCGTCGGTGTTCACTCAAGCCCGCATCTTAACAAAAATGCGGGATCCACTTCCGTATGAAGAACGTTTCATACGGTGTCCAACATTGCCCATATTGGAATTAATGGGTCTTACTCAACCATCCCGGAATTGATGGTCTCCTCATCCACTCCGTGGACGGCAAAAGATAATGAATGCATGAAGCAACTTAATGAGTATAACATTACCATCATTTCTATTCATGAAACCAACATAGAAACAAAACATGGATATTTCACTTCATACTACACAAGAGTTATCACAGCACGCACATATCAACAACCACAATGCACAAGCGTTTAGATCAACAATGTACTTGCCTTCGCGTTGAGGCGCGTTAGTCGAAGCGATGGCGTTCCTAAACTCGAAGCTCCGCCGCCTAACCAATGAAATAAAACCAATAAGAACACCAAAATACCCAATTCTACTAATCAACGCTATACACCGCTTCCCCGAAGACTCTAGTCGATAAAACAAAACTTAAACTGAAATCAACAATTTCTGTCATAACTTAATTCTGGACAGCGGCACGGTAATTGACATATCTTAAGATCTGAAAGTCGAAAAGAGGTGAACCCAATTTCTGTAGCTTCTTAACTGACCAATCTACAATACTCTAGTTGACGTGATAAACCAATTTGGCCAATTTAATGGGTTAATAATTGCTTGAACTTTCAGTACAGAAACTGTCTACAGAATGAACAGCAGAAATAAAAAGATCATAACTTTCATTAGGTAACTCCAAATTGAACGTTCTTTACCAATCTGAAAAGGTCATCGAATCCTCTACAATAACCTAGTTGGGTGAACTTTCAGTTTCGACCAATTTCCCTTTCAAAATTTAGGAAATAACCAGACAGTTTATTCTCGTCAGATTTCTGGCAGCAGGTACTAAAACATCCATAACTTTTGACTCGGACCTCGGAATCAAGTGAACCTGGTGGCCACTGAAACTTAAGAACGAGGCCTAGATATCTCTAGGAGACCAAACCTTCAGATTCTGCCTAAAAACAACCGAAACAATCCCTCCAACATACAGGACAGAATCAGTCTTTACACGCAGCGAGTCTGCCTAGACAATTATGAATCCAAATCGCTTCTACCAACAAACAAAACAATGAGACTCGGCATCGTTACCCTTTCTGCAACCAGGGAGTAGGTAGACGAATCACGGAGAAGACAATCTCCCTCCTTCTCACCTCTTTTGCCCCAAACAAGCTGCTGTCCTCCTCAACTCCTTGCGCAACCGGCAGCGGGAGAAGGTCCGAAGGCCGGTTGGGGAGGCAAACCAGCAGGGACCAGCACCCGGGGAGGTTGGGGGCGGCTCCTAAGGGCAGGGGTGTGAGGGGAAGAGAGGAGGAAGGGAGGCGGCGGCCAAAGGGGAAGATGGGGGGTTCGGCCAAGGGGAGGAAAAGGGGGCTGGTTAGGGTTTAGAGGGGGAGGCGCATGGGCCTAGGCCCATGGCGGCCAAGGGTTGGAAAGGCTACCCAGAGGCCCACGACCCTAAACAACTCCGAAAACTGAGAATTTTAAGCTTTCCGGAGTTCCCCGATTAAATTCTTTCTTTCCCGAGTAAAAACAGGGTATGACAGTTCTCGTAGTCGATCGTCTCCTCCAGCAGCTTCCACAGTTCCTTGTGAAGATCACGGATCGTCCTCAGCGCAACAGCGACCACAGTAGCGCCTCTACGGTATCCACAAGTCCAGAGAAGGAACAACCGTACGCCGGTGTGCTAGCACCAAGTCGCACGGGAAGGCTCTCTCAAGAAGATGGCGGTTTAGGGTTTTGGTGTAAACAACTCACGTGTCTCTCCTGTCACCCAAAACTAGCCTCAAACATCTCCTTATATAGTGCCCTGTGTCGGATCCTATCCGAACACTTTTAACGAATCGTATTCGTTCTGGTTTGTTCCATCCCATTAAGTGTGTGACCCGTTAGGTTTATGTGTAATCGGTTGTGACTCGGAAAACCTTTCCGATCACGAGTCGTAGCGGTCCCTAGCAGGACATAACGATTCCCGAATACACACAAATTATATCGGACAAACCTTAATGCAATATGATCTATGACTAGGTCCTCATCACTTACGACCAGGTCTTATCTTTATACGACCAGTTCGTACACGGTCACGACCAGTTCGTAAACCCTTACGACCAGGTTTCGACCACTCCGTGATTTCGTTCGATCGGTCTCACGACTTGCTCGTATCACCATACGACTTATGCGGATCCGATCGAACTAAGCGACTTACTCGATATTCTCCTTTGCCTCACGATATCGGTTTGAACTCCGGTGAGATAGTGTGTCATCCATG
Source organism: Ampelocalamus luodianensis (assembly GCA_036346255.1). NCBI lineage: Eukaryota > Viridiplantae > Streptophyta > Magnoliopsida > Poales > Poaceae > Ampelocalamus > Ampelocalamus luodianensis. Next base: position 50,297,584 of record CM070622.1, on the reverse strand, counting down.
GACTGTTCAATACTTTCTCGATCGAGTTGTCGGATAACCTTACGTGGTCGAACTCTTCGACCACTAGTGGCACGACCATGCACTTTCTTTATCCGACTACTTGAGGGCCCGAGACATCTCTCCGTTATGTTAGGAGGGCAAATCCCATATCCGACCAGTCACATCCTCCGCATGTTTCATAGCATACCGAAAGCTACCTTTATAACTACCCGATTCACAGTGGCGTTTGGCAACCCCTAAGAGTGCTATTACACATGTAGGGAACCATGCGATCTCGAGTCTAAGGATTATACATCATCATTGCTTGAGACCAACTAATGACACATAGAATCATAACAATCTCTATAGTGTCTCAAGGTGGGTCATCCCAACCCCATGTTCTCTAACATGTGTTTACATTATTGATTTGATATCCCTATATCCATGACCGGTGAAACATGATCATCAATCAATACATGTCTTGGTCGTAGAGTCACCGGTGTTCGATCAATGACATTCGACCAGGGATACTTTTAGAACGACATCATATAAGTCGAAGTGTTTCACCAACAAGTCATATACTCGTTGATCTTCAGAACTAATGATTCATTCAAGGAACAGAATAACATTTATTCAAAAACTCATAAACATAGACGTGATACAATCATCTCCATGATTGCCTCTAGGGCATATCACCAACAATCAGAGCTATACTAACTGTAGGACAAGCCCTAGATAGAATGGTCGTTAGATGTTTTTAAAATACAACTCACTTTAGTTATGAAAATGATTCTAAAAATTTAGGAGTTTTTCTAATCTTATCTCTCTTAGCATTCTCCTCTTATCTGAAATCATTCTTTTGATTATCTCTTCTCATCTCATTCAAATAACTTTAGTGTTGAGAGATGGGATGCTCTCTAGAAATAAAAGTTTTTAACACTTTTAGGACCTTAAAACTGAGTCAAAATGTTTTGAAAAAGTCATTAAAACATTCTATGTGAAGACCTCTTGGAAGAACCCGTTGATGACGCCGCAAGGTGCTGCTTCGGATGGATGTCTTCCCTAAAATTTTCAGAACATAGTACTTGCTGAAAATAATGTGATGTAGTATTCTTTAACCCCCCCTCCTACCCTCATTTGGAGTTAAATTGATTGCTACTATAAAGGTATAATAGCATGTGAAGACCAAAGGGTAAAAAACCCTGAAAATAAGCCTTAGGGATTAGCTAAATAAACTAGAGAATGGTTAAAACTTGTGCTGAAATTCTTGTCTTAGTATCATTCCTTATCCCCAGCCTCTTACTACTTGTTCACAAACTTTCCTTATCCTCAAATTGTAGAATGAACTTAGGTATAATATTGCTATAATTTAGATGTAAGTTGCTATTTATGTTGGTTTAGTTGCCTCTTTTGTAATGTAAAGGCATCGGGCATGTGTGCCATGTAAAATTTGACCGTTAGGTTAAAATTCATGTGTGCTGCCTCTAAAGTTTAAAAACCTACATATTTTCGGTATAGACAAGTTAAACTAGTTGGTATGATGATACTTGCCAACCCTCTTAACTTGTGCTTATTCTCTCTTACCTTGCGAACGGTTGCCTATCCTGCACTCTGTAAGATCAGGATACTGGTAACTCGCTCTGTTCGTCAGCTCATGGCCACAGTAGCTACCCCGTATCATAGCAACCGGGAAGCAAAGTCCCTACACCTTCGCAACCTAGCCCATAGCATCCTTCTACTTTGGCGTTGTAAGTTGAACAGTCTCAGCTTGCCGTCTGCCAAAGAATTGGAAGTGTTGCCCCTACCTCCCGTCACGGCACAAGTGTTTGCCATGATCGAGCAAGGGCGGCAAACCAACATTCTTGCGCTCCAACAGTTGATGCGGAACACTGCTACCCTTGGCACTGCTGCCAGAGGTAACGAAGACTGCTACCAACCAACCATCGTCCAAAATGGGTGAGTTCATGTGAACTTGGCCGCTGACCTTTGCATCAGTAGTCGACCCTCTCAATGCTGATGACATCCGCTCCACTAAAAGCTAAGTTTTGGATCCAACGATTTCGTCTATCTCAAAATCTCACCACAGCGAGGTGTTCGTCGTTTCCCAGTCCATGGGGAGCTGGCATCTTAGTATATTCCTCTATACCGAGTCCTCGAGAGGAAAAACGAGGTAGCATACCAGTTAGAGTTGCCACCCCAACTTTCGGAAGTGCATGCCGTCTTCCACATATCACATCTCAAGAATTGTTTTCGAACTCCCACCAAACTCACTCAGTTGGAGAGCATTGACCTCCAACCAAATCTTTCTTATCGAGGACACTCAATCCGAATTCTAGGCGAAGCCCCGCGACACACCCATAGCTGTGTGATCAAGATGTTCAGAGTCCAGTGGAGCCACCACACTGAAGACGAAGCTACAAGGGAACTAAAAGACTGCCATAGAGCCGAATTCCCCTAGCTCTCTACCTTTTCGATCCTTTCTGTATCCTTAACCTACCTCCATATGGGTGATCTTCATATCGTCTGCTTCAAGAGAAGATTGTCTTATCTCAAGAAGAAGACTACCATCACTACAACGAGGAACGAGCAATGTGTCTTTCAACTCTAATGAAATGCACCATCTTCTGTCTTGATTTCCTCTAAAGATAGAGCCGAGAAATCCGGACAAAGCAACATGGCGTTGCTGACACCTTTTTCTTTTCTATTACTTTGATTAACCTTTCCTTTCTTTATTTAAAGACACTTGCGACACATCCAGGCACGGCTCCATTCAGTCGACTGAAAGATGAACTTGGAAAGGCCCCAACTTGACAACCAAGCTTTCAAAGGCATTCAGGATCTCGCAATGACAAGAGCTGATGGAACAACGATAAGCGCGTCAACATCTCACGTTACTTCACCATTCCTCCCCGTCGCATCTCCTTACCGTCCATTCCACCGGAATCTCGGGGACGAGATTCTCTGTAAGGGGGTAGGTCTGTAACATCCCAAAATTTGGAATTAGTTTCAAATAGGTAAAAATGTGTACTTTTTTTTTAAAAAAAACTTTTGATACAACTTATTACAATTTCAGTTATCTGGATTATCATTCGAGGTTTATTGGATTTTAAGACCTAAGGTATCAAATTATGAAAGGCAAAACCCATGGATAGTTAAAACAACTTGAAGTAAAATATAATAAATGAAAATTCGAACATCGTGAATTTATACTGGTAACAAAATAAGAAAATTCATTTAAGCATGTGTAACACCCCAGCCCAACACGAGCCTGGAATGCTACTAAGCTAACAATATAGCAGGTTAAAACCATAACACTTTACTAAATTCCAGCAGAACCTCATCCTTTTAGCTAACTTTACCAATGATTCCAACAATTATAATTATCAAAATTAAACAATCCAACATTCAGCATAATCAATAGGCAACCAGGACATACTAAGTGACTAAAGCATAATCACAAATATCCAAATATGCTACTCTTCATTATTACAAATAATCCAACGCGAAAACATAATCATAATAAATCATTTAAGCAGTTTGCTCATTTATTAAGGTATGATCTGAAATTTAATCAACTTTAGAAGGTTCATGGCAGTGTGCATGTGAACATAAAGCTACTCCCTCCCATGCATGTCGTTCTTGGATTTGGTACCTAAAACAACAATAAAAACAAGAGTGAGTCCACAGACTCAGCAAGTACATATAAAAGTCATACAATACAAATTGTAACATCAGCATCCACTTCCAGAAGCATATCATTAAATCATTCCACATGCATATGCAATGCTCAAGGATCCTTTCTCTTTGTCTCTTTTTGTATTTTACCGGTAATGCAAAGTATGCAACCGTCGCTGCATACCCATACCTGTGCTCGCAAGCGCAGGGACCAATTGCCCAATACTCCGCAAGTAAAGGGGACCTCAAGCCCGTCACATACGTGACGGGGACCTCAAAGATATGCATGCTTGGTCACCCCATGACCAAGCCTCATCATGATCTCAACATGCACATGCACAAGCTCTATTCATCATCAATATGCCAAAATAAATAACTTTGTACATGAATAGAGCATAATCATACTTTCAGCATTCGCCATTCTTAACACACATCATGCCAGCAACCAAACATCACTATCATGTACAAAATACTCGCATTCATGACCAAACATTCATAACCAAAGTAACAAACAAGGCACTTGCCTTAGCCGCGTGAGAATGGAGGATGTGAAGAGGGTGCTACCTCCGGGACCAATCCCTCAACTAAAATTCATTTAAAATCTTACTAAGACAACAATAATGGATCAAACAAACTATATAAGCAAACACGAACTAGCGATAGCTTGTAACACGATCCCAACTCTAATTTCCTAAATGCTGCTCTGTCCCCTCTGTAAATAGTCATGTTCTAAAATTCATATCTTTTTGTACAAGAGTCCAAATGAGGTGTTCTTGGACTTCATTGAAAGTTTATCAATTTCTCCAACTAAACCTAGTTGGTGGGTCTCCATGATTAGGCCATCTAATACCCCTATCATGCCAATTAACAGAACATCGATTTCACGTCAGGTTCTCTGGACAGTATACTAAAACTACCATAACTTTTAGCTCGTTTGTCCAAATTTCACGTTCTTGGGCTTCCCTGAAATCTATGACAATTATCTACAACTTTCGTTATACTGAGCTCCTCTAATTTTCCATTTAACTGATCGATTAAGTCAGATTACTAAAACCTGTCAGAATACCGACAGATTTGCAGAACAGCAGCGCTACGAAATTCATAACTTTTGAACCGCTTGTCCAAACGACGCGATCTTGTACTCTACAGAAATGTATCGACGTCGCCTACAACTCTCTAGGAGGCGTCCTGATCAGATTCTGCCTTTAAACATCTGAAAAATATCGCCCAACCCGATGTGCTCTAGTCAGACCTAACTACCGATATTGCTAAAGATCAAATAAATCGACTAATCAAAAGGGGATCGGATCTTACCCTTGAAGAACCGCTGAAGATTACGTACCAAGGCTGCGATCTCTTCCTTTCCCTCTCTTCTCCCTTCCTCTTCCTTTCTCTTCCCTTCTTCCTTGGCCGGCAGCAAGGGGCGACATGGCTTGGCCAAGGAGGACGGCATGGAGAGGGAGGCGACATCAATGGGGAGGGCATGCTACAGTAATAGCGGCACTGTAGCATGGAATTACTATAGCAAACTAGGATTTCCCCCTCCTCCTTTTGTTGGTGGCTGAAATCCTCATGGGCCGTGGGCCACTTTGGCTAATTCTCCCCCTCCTTTTGGCCGGTCAGCACCTCCAACCTTTGGGCCAAATACCAATGGGCCGGAGGCTTCGGCCCAGGTTGTCCAAATTTTTGCTGTAAACCCCCTCTTTAACTGCTTAAATAACTTTTTTTATTTAGTCCTTCTCCTAATTTAATTATTCCCTCCCGAATATTCTTTCGAATGCTTTTGGGGTATTACAACATGTATTGCAATTTTCTCCATATCAAATAATAAAGGCACTTACAAGAGAAGCTTAAAATAATTTTAGAAAAATATTCAGAGCACATGAAATTCTAAAACAATTACCCAAAAATGTATACTGAGTCTTAAGCCTTCCCTAAAATTTTCATAAATTTTGAAGCTCAATAGCTATATTTAAAAATTCCCTAAACTCCTCATCATCTTCAGAATTTATGGAAACAAAAATTCCTTCCTTGTCTCCCTGACCTGTCAGGCCCACCCGACAGGGTTCATCTTCCACGCGTCCCTGCCCACCATGCCAGCGCTTGCCACCGCCGTGGACACACGGCTCCACGCCCGTGCCACGCCGCCAAGCTTCGCCGCAACTTTTGCCTGCCGCCCACAGTTTCTCCGGTCCATGCCGCACCCACGCCTGCCCGGTCGTGCACCCATCTTCTGCCCGGCCTCCCGTCGCATGCGTAAGCGTGCAACCATAGTGCCATTTATGGGGCGGCCTTAGCTAACTAAGTTGTCAAGAACTAGCCTTGCATGAGGGGTAGGCTGGAGAGGTGCGAGCATATTTGATTGCCGACATAACGGCGAATGCCTCACTAGGACAGGGATACCTGGGCGAAGTGACAATAAACGTAGCACCTAGACGGGTATGCCTGGGTTCAGTGAGGAACAACCTTCGACGGGCTAACTGCAGCGTTAGGGCTAGATGATGTAAAGGCTTCGACACGTGCTCTAGACTGCTTACCTAAGGTAGTGAGCAGTGGCATAGATATATGCCGAACAAACTGTAATATCCTAAAATATATTCGAAAGGATTTAACCGGGAGAGAATAAATAATCGGGAGAATGGTTCTTTTAGAAAATCACCAAATCAGGAATTGAGAGGGGGTTTTCCGCGTTTGGTTGGCAACTCGGGCCCTGGGCCTTGGCCCATGTGGCTGGCCGGCCATAGGAGGGGGGAGGTGCCACCCCCTCCCCCAAACCCTAGCCGCCCCACCCCTTTTCCCCCTCCTCCCCACTTTTGGCCGCCACCTCCCTGTCCCCTCTCCTCTTTGGCCGCCTCCCCCTGCTCCCTGCAGCTCCCCCCTTTGTGTGATTCCCTACTGCAGGCCAAGGACGTCGCTCCCCGCTGCCGGTCTAGTGGAGGAAGAAGGGAGGATGCCCGGTTTGTGGGTCGGCCAAGAAGAAGAAGAAGAATGAAGGGTGAGGAGAAGGAAGATCAATTTTGCGGGGCAAGATCATCATCCTCCTGCGATTCTACAAGAGTAACGTCGCATGATCTTCGTTGGTTGATGCGTAGTAGTTGCGGTTGATGTCGTTTGGTAGATTGATTTGCGTCGGTTTAATAGATCGCGTTCTGTCCATATTATTGTGCGGTCAGTTTCGTGTGTTTAGAGGCCGAATTAGTAGTTTTGATCTCCTAGAGTTATGTAGGTCTTGTTCTTAGCTTTCAATGGCCGCCAAGAACGCCCAAATCCGATTAACGGTTAGAACGTTATGAATTGTTTAGTGCCACTGTCTGGTTAATCTGTCAACATCGTGACAGTCTGTAGAAAATTGAGTTAATCTATTAGTTAAAGACGAAATCAGAGGATCTCAGTATAATGAAAAATGTAGGTATTTTCCATACCTTTTCATAGAGATGAAGAACGCAAGATTTGGACATTCGTAGCAAACGTTATGGTGGTATTAGTGTGCTGTCTAGAGAACCCGATGTGAGTATTGATGATCTGTTATTTGGCTTGATAGGGGTACTAGATGGCCGAATAAGGAGGACTCACCAACTAGGTTTAGTTGGGTAATTTGATAACCTTTCAATGAAGTCCAAGAGCACTTCATTTGGACTCCTGAGCAGAAAGTTGATGTATTTTAGAAGTTAACTGTCCGCAGTGAACACCAAATCGATCACTAGAAATTGGAAGAGTGGAAACGCTTGGGAGTTTAGCGAGTTAAATTGTGTTGTTATTTATGTTTTTGGTCCATTATGTTGGTATTAGATTGGGTTATCTTTATGTTCAGGTGGGAGCATGATCCCAGGGGCAGCGCCCTCTTCGCGTCCACCATTCTCGCACGGTTGAGGCAAGTATTCGGGTTGTAGAATATTTATGTTTGCTTGCTGAAATTGGTTGTGTCTTGCCCGTACTAGTCATACATGGATGACAGTGTGAAATATATATATGATTGAGACTTGGTTACGGCATGTTTGTGATTAAAGAGTAATTTTGTATGTGATAATGCTCTACATGTTATTCGGTCAATGAGATGTGGTATGTACTCAGGTTTTCACTTGTTGTTGAAAGTTACATTCTAGTACATACGCATGTTGAGAGCATATACGTGCCTTGGTCACGTGGTGACCAAGTACATACAGTTGAGGTCCCCGTCATGTAGATGACGGGCTTGAGGTCCCCACATTCGTGGAATGTGGGCAATGAGTAAAGAGGTCCCCATCATTAAGATGATGGACAAAGGTCCCTATACAAGTGGTGTATAGGCTCTTGGTCCCCTGTGCGGAGGGCATGTGCAAGGGTATCCATCGACGGATGTATACCCCGCATTACCGGTAAAATGCGAAAAAGAGATAAAGTTCAAAAGGTGCATTGCATGGTCGCATTACATAAGCATGAAGGCTATGTTTAGAGTAATATTTATTTTGGTATATTGTTGCTATGACTGTGAGTTTAGCTTTAGCCTTGTTGATACTTACTGAGTCTTTGGGCTCACTCTTGCTTTGATGTGTTTTAGGTACAATTGGCAAGAACAGCATGCATGGGAGGGAGTAGTTGTTGGATGCACTCACTACCTCACAACTTTAAGGCGTTTGTCATTTAGTTTCATTTCAAGAATAAGTAAACTGCTTGAGAGTCATTCATGGATGGTTTTTATTGAGTATCAGATCAATTGTAATAATGAGAATAGCAAGTTTTGATTATGTTTTACCATTATCTTGCATGCTTGAGTGAAGATGATTATTATGATTTTGATAAATGTCATGATTAATTGTTGGAACCTTGGTATGGTTGACTAAACAAATAAAGCTCTGCCGAAAATTTGTATTTTGTTGTAGTTTAATTTTAATTCCAGTAGCATTTTAGGCTCATTTTGAGTTAGGGTGTTACAGTTTGTATCAGAGCAGGCTTTAGGTCCGTGGTTAATAGAAAAATATTAAATTGACACACTGTGCACAGTAGGTGGGTTGGGAATTACATTGCTTCCGCATTATCTGTTGTTATGTTTCATTGGTTGAGCAATTGTTGAATTGCCTCTGTACTATCTTTCTTGTTGTTAATCTATGATATGATCTGTTATGATATTCTATATCCATGTATCTATTCTATGATTGCCATGAGATGATCTTGTAGAATCATATTTGATTATATTGTTTATGCGAGTCGTTAATGGTTGTTAAGAAGTGGAGGCCGTGGTTGTGGCCTTGGACTTTGTCAGGTTATACTACCGTTCGTGGTAGATGAATAGAGTAGTTACCCCGAATACCATAGTTGCAGGTGTTGAGCGTGAGCTACTTTAGAAAGTTATTTTCTTTCTTGACCTCAAATCTTGGCAAATTCTTGTTCTGTGGTGGATGATGAATTTCTCTTGGGTTCGTGGTTCATGGTAGTTGTTGTGTTTCATGGTCTCTAATGGTTCTCTGAAACAATTATTGTTTTCCAACTTATGAGCTGTTTTTACTACTTGTGATCTTCCTCATTTGGCAATATTGATAATTCCATGGTTGTTCCTTCTTTCTCATTGGAAAAGAATGACTCATGTATTCGTTTGATAGTTTGGGTAATGAGAGTTTCTGTTGCAAGTTTGTTAACATGAGAAAGCTTTGGTTCTATGTATTTCTTTTAGATTATTCCGAGTGTTGAAGTTTAATGCATCTCTTTTCAGGTGAAAATTGTTAAAATTCTTTTGTGATGCCTTGTTATGGTTAAATCAGAGATTGTAATCCAATAACTCGATATGGTATGGGTATCAAGTTGAGTCATCGGTATGGTGCATAATTAATATTAATTAGTAACCTTGGAAGTGAAATTGATTAAGTTGATGTTGTCTTCTACTAGTTCTTGTTGAACTGTATACATGAGTAGTGACTGAGAGTGTGTCCATACCTATTGGGAGTCAAAAGAGATGTTAATAAGTATGGAATATGATGAGGACATCACTCTTTCGGATACACGCACTACACAAAAGCCTACAGATCCAGTTGCTAAACTACAAGGTCCTATGACAAGAGCTCGTGCGCGTCACTTAAATTATGAGGTGAGCTCATTTCTAGGTGCTAATAATTTATCTATGCAGAATGGTATACTACCTAATAATTGTGATGATCTGTTGTTACTTAGGAATAATGGATCCCCAAGGTCTACGACCGTGTTTACTGACCCTACGACAGTCCCCGCAATGATACGACTGTGTCTCAAGCCCCTCTACAAGGTTCGCCAGCCCTACGACTGTAACACCCCAGCTCGACATGAGCCTGGAATGCTACTAAACAAACCCTAATAATTCTAATCAAGGCAATTTTAGAAAATCTCGGCCGAACCTCCACGGAGGTTCCAACATACAGATAATACATGTATTAACTAAACTATCATTTAGAGACATCAAGAGATAAACAAAGACATGTTAAGTGTCTAACATAACTAGAGAGGTATGAAGTTCCACTACTCATCATTATTACATTTAATCCATTGCATAAGACAAAATATAATAATCTAAAATCAACCACGTTCTGAAGATCATTCAACTTTATTTAGTTCATGTGGTATGTGTGTGACTAGCATCTACTTCCCCCATGCATGTCACTCTTGGCTCGGTACCTAAAACAACAATAAAGCAAGAGTGAGTCCATAGACTCAGCAAGTACATATAGAAACTATAACATCAACATACATATAAAGGAGATCAACATTAGAACATCTCATATGCAAATGCAATGCTCAAGGAACCTTTATCTTTAACTTTCTGTGTGCATTACACCGGTAATGCAGAGTATGCGACCGCCGCCGCATACCCATGCCTGTGCGCGCACGCACAGAGACCAATTGCCCGTTACTCCGCAAGTAACGGGGACCTGAAGCCCACACTCCACGAGTTAGGGGATCTCAGGCTCGTCACATTCATGACGGGATTCTCAAAGGGAAACATACTTGGTCACCGCGTGACCAAGCCTCAATATGTTCACAATATGCAAATGCTCAACCCTCATTCATCATCAATCTTACCAAAAGACTACCACATTGAACCATAGTAAAACATAAGCATCATTTGAGCAATAACCAAACTTAAACATTCATCAAGTATACCATCTTGCTATGCAACCATATATCAAATAACACACAATATAGCCAATCAATCAAATCAAACAATGCACTTGCCTTAACCGCGTGCAAATGGAGGACGCGAAGTGGGTGCTGCCCTTGGGATCTCGCTTCTACCTGGGCATGAAGAAAACCCCATTCTAAGACCAACATTCTGTACCAAAATCATAAGTAACATCGCAATTGAACTCGCTAACATCTTAGCATTTTCTAATTCTCAAAATTTCTAGCGATTGGTCACTGCAGACAGCTAGCTTCTAAAATACATAACTTTCTGCTCGGGTGTCCAAATAGGATGATCTTGGACTTTCTGGATAGGTAACTAAATTTCCTAAATAAACCTAGTTGGGGAGACCCTCTGATTCGGCCATCCACTAGTCCTACCAATCCATTCAATCAGAGTAAACATTTCACGTCGGTTTTCTGGACAGCGACAAAGAAACTACCATAACTTTCTCTACGTTCGTCCGAATTTAGTGATCTTTAGTTTTCCTGAAAGCTAAGAGGATTAGCCTCGTTTTTCGTTATGGTGAGACCCTCTGGAAATCCCTCTAACTACGGGATTAAATCAGGTTAATCCAAACTGTCTGTTCATCTTCTTCCCAGAAACACAGTCACACCATTAAATTCATAACTATTGCTACCGAAGTCGGAATGACCTGATTCTTGTCGGCAACAAAAGATAACTGCGATATCTACGACTTTCTAGGAGATGTCCAGACCCAATTCTGCATTTAACCTACCCAAAACGTCGATCTTTACCACTGCAGAACACCGATCTAATGACAACCGAAAATAAAACAACTAGAAATCGACCCAAAGCAATGAACGACGTGTTACCCTTGCCGAAACGAGGAAGGCACGCTGCGAGGTGACGTCCACCATGAACTCCCGATCACGATCCCTTCTTCTCCCCCTTCTTCCCTTCCTTCTCTTCTCTTCTTGGCCAGCGATCTCCCGGGTGGTCCTCCTCTTCCTCCATGACACCGGCAATGGGGCACCTCCTTGGACAGCAGCGGGAGGAGCAGCAGGAGGTGGCGTGGGAGGAGGAAGTGGGGCGGCCAAAGGGGGAGGAAGGAGGAGGGATGGGGGGCGGCGGCCACAAGTGGGAGGAGGGGGAAAGGGGAGGGCGACTAGGGTTTTGGGGGAGGGTGGCGCCTCCCCCCCTTGGCCGGCCACCACATGGCCACCTGGGCCAAGGCCCAGGCCCAGGTTGCCGTACAAACTCTGATTTCCCCTCTCTAACTGCGAAATTAATCATTTTCTATTTGGTCCTTCGTCAATTCAGATAACTCTCTCCCGATTATTTATTCTCTCCCGGTTAATTCCTTTCGTATACTTTTGGGGTATTACATTCTACCCCCCTTAAACTGAATTCGTCCTCGAATTCTAACCATTCTTACGCCCAAGTATAATCATAGCTAAAACTTACCAACAATACCATATGCCTACTGTGAGTAACTCCAGATATTGCATGCGCATGCGAGACACCAATTCACTAGTCGCTTCACTCTCGGACTTATGGGACCACATCACCTTGACGGATATCCAAAACTAACGTCTTGCACCTCAACACTAGTCTTAACTTTTACTGGTACACTTAACACACAGGGCTCAGAGGTAAGGTTTTACTCGATGGCCAACAGCTCTAACAAAATCTCAAGCTCCCGATCTCAGGTGTTCTATCAGCACCGAAAAGTATAAGACACTGCGTACTCCTCGCAAGTACTCGAGACGGTAATAGCGTTACGCCAATCTACAAATTCCCATGACTGGGGAACTTATCCGACACACCTTTGGTTACACTTCCTTTTTGTTACCGAAGTACACCGTCAGCACAAAATACATGGAACTCTTGTTCCAACACTCAGTCGATCACTTTATCTACGCAAGCAGCATCTCCTTTAACAAGGGACGCACAAAGAACTCGCCTATCGACTCACTAATCCGAAAAACTCAATCGAAAAACAAGAGAGTCAAAAAAATGCATCCAACTCAAAGCCATCTTCCCTTAGAAGTGCCCAATCCAAAATCAATGGATTTACTACGAAATCTTTTCCATTTTTCAAATAGGCAGTTTAGAAATAAATGCCACACAAGCCAAAAGCGAAATCAATCGACAAACCAGTTTAACCATTTTTTTTCTTTTTTTTTTAACTGAAAGGAATCACACATACCGGCAAGAACCAACTCAATTTGTAATTGACATCCGTCATAACCACATAGTTCAAGTAAGAACTAAGAAAACATCTCACTATCCAAGATCACACCCTTTACCACAATCTTTCTTTTAAGAAATCAACTTTCTCTTAAACCATAGGATCCCAAATCATCGCATAACGCATTAACTCATTTCTCTTAAATTGGCAACCTCAAACCTATGCTCTCATCGAACACAAAGTTCACACTTATGCAGGAGATTCTTCCAATCCACAATATCGCACTCTAGCCAACTTCCCTACCGAATGAATACTTGTCAAAATAATTTCCAACACAACTCAATATAGATTTCACCCACCGTCACATCCCTTAATCCGTTAAGGATGAACAATTTGAAATTCACATCACACACTCTCATATACTAGCCTCAAAAGATACTATCAATGATCATCCCACTACTCGAATCCACTCTTATTCTACCACTTCTACAGAATCATTAGCATCCAAGGTTCTAACCTAAGAATGCAAAGCCCAAAACCAACCTCAAGTCTCCTACAATGAATTTCTGGTATGATTCATGGAAATCCTCAAATTCGTTTACTAAAATTTCACATAGCTCCACAATAACCTCAATCATTAACATCCACGTTTCTCACTAATGGAGTAACCATCCCAAGGCGATTTATTTCACAGGTCTTAGACCTTCTCTAATCCATACCAATCCAATTCAGTTACACAACCACAATATACCTGTTCACAAAACCCTAACTGATTGACCAAGATTCAAACATACCCAATCACTAACGTCAATAAATAAATATATCCTTTGACCAAGACATCCTTAGAAATAATTTAACTCCTATAGGGTTACTTACTGAGGCCGAGTAATGCTTGACAAAAGCTCAACAATTCCTGCTATCCCACTAATTATCATGACACTGAGGTTCCTCCACACCGCTACTCTCATTAAACTTCACCACCACAACACTTCTGCACAATCATACTAAGTATCCAATTGCGATATTCTGATAAGTTTGTTAGGAGTCCATAACTTCGATAATCCCAATATTCTAACATGGACAAATGTTACTGGATCATAATTCATCATAGGTTCCACTAATTGTAATACTAATCACTTTCATCTCATCGACAACTCTCCATTTAAATAGAATTCTCTCCGGGTGTTGTAAATCGAAACCAATTCACTTTATACTGCTCTTCAAATAGATTGGTTCCCGAAAAATCTCAACAAATTCAAAATACTTAACCACCTCCAACCAATCACCATGCTACTCTTTATAACACTTGGCAACACAATTTGGTTACTTCCTTATTCAAAAGGAAGAAATAAAAAGATACAAGGTTCAACGCACAAGAAATCGTGGCTTCTCGAAGTAAGCACGAGACCAATAGAAACAGTCAAATAGTAGTGATCTCAGAAAACAAAATACGAGTCCACGGTCGAGGGCACAAGTCCCACATGAAGATTTTTTTCCCACCTCCATAACTCTTAATAACACATTGCTATGCAATCCCAAGAAACTCTTAAGTCTTTGATTACAACATTACTTGCCAAACCAAACAAGAGATGCCTTTAATACCAAATCACATTCATCACTTCAGAACCAAACAGAACCTTTCCATATGTCATAATGCTCAACTAATTTCATCTACTACATAAATCATGAACCCCCAAAAGATCACGAATTCAAAACTCCAAACATTTCATTTAACCGTCATTAAAACAATCAACTTACTTTCTATCTAGAAGAATCATCACCACTCCAACGCGTCACAATCTCTTGTAGACCTTATTACTAACAACAAGAATAATTCACTCTTAACAAGGTTCGTTATCATCAACCCTTTCTTTATAAAATCCCCAAAAGCTGACCAAACTGTTACATATCACTTTATCATCTCATCCTCAAATGAGAGTACACCAAATTCTTATAACCTCACTACAGCAACCACTTTTTTTTTATAGAGGGAATCTACTACAAAATTTATAAGATTACACCAAAACCCTTTCATCAAAGACATACTATTATCCGACAATTTCACCATCACACAAACACAAGTCACCTATTAAATCCCATTCTAAACCATTGATGATTTTTCAACCTTAGACGAAATTGATGGTCCTTTCTCTATTTGCCTTCTCACAAGCAAAAATAAAATAATCAAATAGCCAATTAAAGATAATTACATATTATCATCTATTAAGACAACGATCAAACACATCCTTATATTTGCCTTCCTACATAGTTAGATTAATCCATTGAAAACAAATATTCTAACAAGTTTAGTAAACTAAACGACTCTAATGATCAACCTTTTCATCAAAGTTCCACATCTTTTTAATAACTCTATTGATTCCAATTAGGTTTAGCCATACCCTTAATCACCGTTCAACAAGAGCTACTATATGGCACCATCAAATTAATCAACTTTCCTTCCAGTGATCTTAGTTAGGATCGATTATATACCACACCACGACCTAACTCGATAATCCATACCTTTTCCATTAATTACTTTGAGTATAACCTCTCGCTTAACCAAGCCAAAACACTACTAAAGGGTTTAACCACTTCTTCCATAAAAAGAACCATCAAGCTTCAACACTCCAAATACAAAAGAGAGATACATTGAGTCAAAGCCTCCACGTACTACAGGACTTGCAAAAGGAAACTTTCATTATCCAAATCATCCAGCGAAATAAATAGGTCATGTTTTCTAGTAAGAAAGACGAAACCCCAATACAAAAGTCAGTATTGACCACTAACCAAGTCCACCAGCCACAAGAATAACTCAACAATAGGAAAAACAATAATTGCTTTAAGGGACAAGTTAAGCCAATAGAAACATAACAACCTTTCTCAAAGAAACCCATCAACTGAAATGAACTACTGACCCAAAGAAATTCATCGACCACAACTGAACAAGAGTTGATCAAATTCAAATTCAAGGAAGTGGACAATTTTTTTTTCAACAGATACTCACTATTAACGCCTGTACTAAGATATCTGAGGTAACTTCTTCCCTTTTCTCTTACCACGAACAATGGTGTAACCTGGTAAAGCCCAGGGCCACAACCATGACCTCAATCCTCTCAACAAGGGCTGCTCTCACTCATAATAATCATATAATCATATTATAGGTATGTAAGATCATCTCATAACAGGAATCATCATTACAACATGACAGAAGCGTAAATGCAATGCTTGACCCACCCCATCCTACTGTGCACCAGTGTGTTAGGTTTTCAGCTAATTAACCATTAGCAATTTTTTCTTTATCAAGCTAAGTTACCTAAGTTATTAATCTGTTCACCACGGACCTACAACCTGGCTCTGATACCAACTGTAACACCCCAGCTGGACATGAGTCTGGAATGCTACTAAACAAACCCTAATAATTCTAATCAAGGCAATTTTAGAAAATCTCGGCCGAACCTCCACGGAGGTTCCAACATACAGATAATACATGTATTAACTAAACTATCATTTAGAGACATCAAGAGATAAACAAAGACATGTTAAGTGTCTAACATAACTAGAGAGGTATGAAGTTCCACTACTCATCATTATTATATTTAATCCATTGCATAAGACAAAACATAATAATCTAAAATCAACCACGTTCTGAAGATCATTCAACTTTATTTAGTTCATGTGGTATGTGTGTGACTAGCAGTCTACTTCCCCATGCATGTCACTCTTGGCTCGGTACCTAAAACAACAATAAAAGCAAGAGTGAGTCCATAGACTCAGCAAGTACATATAGAAACTATAACATCAACATACATATAAAGGAGATCAACATTAGAACATCTCATATGCAAATGCAATGCTCAAGGAACCTTTATCTTTAACTTCGTGTGCATTACACGTAATGCAGAGTATGCGACCGCCGCCAAGATACCCATGCTGTCTTGGCGCACGCACAGGGACCAATTGCCCGTTACTCCGCAAGTAACGGGGACCTCAAGCCCACACTCCACGAGTGAGGGGATCTCAGGCCCGTCACATTCATGACGGGATTCTCAAAGAGAAACATACTTGGTCACCGCGTGACCAAGCCTCAATATGTTCACAATATGCAAATGCTCAACCCTCATTCATCATCAATCTTACCAAAAGACTACCACATTGAACCATAGTAAAACATAAGCATCATTTGAGCAATAACCAAACTTAAACATTCATCAAGTATACCATCTTGCTATGCAACCATATATCAAATAACACACAATATAGCCAATCAATCAAATCAAACAATGCACTTGCCTTAACCGCGTGCAAATGGAGGACGCGAAGTGGGTGCTGCCCTTGGGATCTCGCTTCTACCTGGGCATGAAGAAAACCCCATTCTAAGACCAACATTCTGTACCAAAATCATAAGTAACATCGCAATTGAACTCGCTAACATCTTAGCATTTTTCTAATTCTCAAAATTTCTAGCGATTGGTCACTGCAGACAGCTAGCTTCTAAAATACATAACTTTCTGCTCGGGTGTCCAAATAGGATGATCTTGGACTTTCTGGATAGGTAACTAAATTGCCTAAATAAACCTAGTTGGGGAGACCCTCTGATTCGGCCATCCACTAGTCCTACCAATCCATTCAATCAGAGTAAACATTTCACGTCGGTTTTCTGGACAGCGACAAAGAAACTACCATAACTTTCTACGTTCGTCCGAATTTAGTGATCTTTAGTTTTCCTGAAAGCTAAGAGGATTAGCCTCGTTTTTTGTTATGGTGAGACCCTCTGAAAATTCCTCTAACTACGGGATTAAATCAGGTTAATCCAAACTGTCTGTTCATCTTCTTCCCAGAAACACAGTCACACCATTAAATTCATAACTATTGCTACCGAAGTCGGAATGACCTGATTCTTGTCGGCAACAAAAGATAACTGCGATATCTACGACTTTCTAGGAGATGTCCAGACCCAATTCTGCATTTAACCTACCCAAAAACGTCGATCTTTACCACTGCAGAACACCGATCTAATGACAACCGAAAATAAAACAACTAGAAATCGACCCAAAGCAATGAACGACGTGTTACCCTTGCCGAAACGAGGAAGGCACGCTGCGAGGTGACGTCCACCATGAACTCCCGATCACGATCCCTTCTTCTCCCCCTTCTTCCCTTCTCTTCTCTTCTCTTCTTGGCCAAGCGATCTCCCGGGTGGTCCTCCTTCTTCCTCCATGACACCGGCAATGGGGGGCACCTCCTTGGACAGCAGCGGGGGAGGAGCAGCAGGGAGGTGGCGTGGGAGGGGAGGAAGTGGGGCGGCCAAAGGGGGAGGAAGGAGGAGGGATGGGGGCGGCGGCCACAAGTGGGAGGAGGGGAAAGGGGAGGGCGACTAGGGTTTTGGGGGAGGGTGGCGCCTCCCCTTGGCCGGCCACCACATGGCCACCTGGGCCAAGGCCCAGGCCCAGGTTGCCGTACAAACACTGATTTCCCCCTCTCTAACTGCGAAATTAATCATTTTCTATTTGGTCCTTCGTCAATTCAGATAACTCTCTCCCGATTATTTATTCTCTCCCGGTTAATTCCTTTCGTATACTTTTGGGGTATTACATTCTACCCCCCTTAAACTGAATTCGTCCTCGAATTCTAACCATTCTTACGCCCAAGTATAATCACAGCTAAAACTTACCAACAATACCATATGCCTACTGTGAGTAACTCCAGATATTGCATGCGCATGCGAGACACCAATTCACTAGTCGCTTCACTCTCGGACTTATGAGACCACATCACCTTGACGGATATCCAAAACTAACGTCTTGCACCTCAACACTAGTCTTAACTTTTACTGGTACACTTAACACACAGGGCTCAGAGGTAAGGTTTTACTCGATGGCCAACAGCTCTAACAAAATCTCAAGCTCCCGATCTCAGGTGTTCTATCAGCACCGAAAAGTATAAGACACTGCGTACTCCTCGCAAGTACTCGAGACGGTAATAGCGTTACGCCAATCTACAAATTCCCATGACTGGGGAACTTATCCGACACACCTTTGGTTACACTTCCTTTTTGTTACCGAAGTACACCGTCAGCACAAAATACATGGAACTCTTGTTCCAACACTCAGTCGATCACTTTATCTCATAGCAAAGCATCTCCTTTAACAAGGGACGCACAAAGAACTCGCCTATCGACTCACTAATCCGAAAAACTCAATCGAAAAACAAGAGAGTCAAAAAATGCATCCAACTCAAAGCCATCTTCCCTTAGAAGTGCCCAATCCAAAATCAATGGATTTACTACGAAATCTTTTCCATTTTTCAAATAGGCAGTTTAGAAATAAATGCCACACAAGCCAAAAGCGAAATCAATCGACAAACCAGTTTAACCATTTTTTTTCTTTTTTTTTAACTGAAAGGAATCACACATACCGGCAAGAACCAACTCAATTTGTAATTGACATCCGTCATAACCACATAGTTCAAGTAAGAACTAAGAAAACATCTCACTATCCAAGATCACACCCTTTACCACAATCTTTCTTTTAAGAAATCAACTTTCTCTTAAACCATAGGATCCCAAATCATCGCATAACGCATTAACTCATTTCTCTTAAATTGGCAACCTCAAACCTATGCTCTACTGAACACAAAGTTCACACTTATGCAGGAGATTCTTCCAATCCACAATATCGTACTCTAGCCAACTTCCTACCGAATGAATACTTGTCAAAATAATTTTCAACACAACTCAATATAGATTTCACCCACCGTCACATCCCTTAATCCGTTAAGGATGAACAATTTGAAATTCACATCACACACTCTCATATACTAGCCTCAAAAGATACTATCAATGATCATCCCACTACTCGGAATCCACTCTTATTCTACCACTTCTACACAGAATCATTAGCATCCAAGGTTCTAACCTAAGAATGGAAAGCCCAAAACCAACCTCAAGTCTCCTACAATGAATTTCGGTATGATTCATGGGAAATCCTCAAATTCGTTTACTAAAATTTCACATAGCTCCACAATAACCTCAATCATTAACATCCACGTTTCTCACTAATGGAGTAACCATCCCAAGGCGATTTATTTCACAGGTCTTAGACCTTCTCTAATCCATACCAATCCAATTCAGTTACACAACCACAATATACCTGTTCACAAAACCCTAACGATTGACCAAGATTCAAACATACCCAATCACTAACGTCAATAAATAAATATATCCTTTGACCAAGACATCCTTAGAAATAATTTAACTCCTATAGGGTTACTTACTGAGGCCGAGTAATGCTTGACAAAAGCTCAACAATTCCTGCTATCCCACTAATTATCATGACACTGAGGTTCCTCCACACCGCTACTCTCATTAAACTTCACCACCACAACACTACGCACAATCATACTAAGTATCCAATTGCGATATTACGATAAGTTTGTTAGGAGTCCATAACTCGATAATCCCAATATTCTAACATGGACAAATGTTACTGGATCATAATTCATCATAGGTTCCACTAATTGTAATACTAATCACTTTCATCTCATCGACAACTCTCCATTTAAATAGAATTCTCTCTGGGTGTTGTAAATCGAAATCAATTCACTTTATATTGCTCTTCAAATAGATTGGTTCCCGAAAAATCTCAACAAATTCAAAATACTTAACCACCTCCAACCAATCACCATGCTACTCTTTATAACACTTGGCAACACAATTTGGTTACTTCCTTATTCAAAAGGAAGAAATAAAAAGATACAAGGTTCAACGCACAAGAAATCGTGGCTTCTCGAAGTAAGCACGAGACCAATAGAAACAGTCAAATAGTAGTGATCTCAGAAAACAAAATAGCTACGACACCGTTTTGGGCCTAATAGGGCCTTGTAAGCGTGTCGGGGTCAAAGCCTAGGTTGTGTACGCCTCTCCCCAAGGTCGCACAACCCTAGGTCAACTCCCTCACGTTCCCCCTATAAATATACAACAGCCGCCACAGTGTAGGGTTGGGTTTTTCTTAGATTATTCTGCCACTTTGCAGTTTCATCGTTTATCGGTTTGAGGAACCCCACATTGTGAACTTCATTCATATTCGCAATACAATTCAGATTGCATCTTCTTTGTTCTTGTGAGTTGCTTCGATTGCTTGCAGGGACAATAACCTTCGTGGTAAGGTCGATCGCGTGCGAGCGTGGTCGATAACGACAGTCGTGCGGGTGTAGCGAATTGCGAGGTGACGATCTGCTGGTCGAAAGCCTCAAAGCGTCAACGTCCTCACGACGAAATCAATCGAACCTATCGGAAGATCGAGCCGCCGTAGACTCATCATTTGGTATCAGAGCCAAGGTTGCCCGTTAGGTAATCTCGTTTATCCCCTTTTGTTAGTTGTTTCCATCACCTAGAGTCCAGAAAAATTGCCCTACAAAAAGTTTTAGATCTTAGTCTTTCCGCTGTCCAAGCCACGTTGTGCCTTTCGCAATTTTGTTTTCAGTATTCGCGTTGTTGAGTTCGAGTCCATCGTCGGTGTCTTTGTTGCTTGTCTAGTCGTCGTGATCTAGTTTCTAGCGTCGAGTCTTTCTTTGTTTTGGTCATCGTGTATCTCGGCTTGTCCTTTGTTGCATCCGTTGCAATTAGGGTTTGTCTGCTATAGCCGAGAATTGAGACACCACCCCCATCCGACCACTTACTCGTGACACCACCCCCATCCGACCACTTACTCGAGCCAACATTCCCATCCGACCACCTACTCGGATTCGACCACCCAGTCGGATTCGACCACCTACATCGAGTTCGACCACCTCGTCGGATTCGACCACCTACTCGAGTTTGACCACCTTCTCGGGTTCGACCACCGCTCGAAGCCGCCCGACAAGTCTATCTGTTTCTGGTTGCTCTCGGACACCCACACACTCATCATATCGTGTCCGACCCAACAAGGACCGAGAAGAAAACCCATAGCCGAAACAGAGATAGCCAAAGTTCAGAGAGAGAGAGTATCTTTTTATTACCTTATTACCCCTGCTCTCCGGAAAAGTTTGTGACCTATATCTATCCTTAGGCCTGAAAAAAGGGTTTTGAAGAGTTGTGAGTCAAGGTCACTTGCGCAAAAAAAAAGGAACCCTAGGTTGGGTTTCGTCAGTCAAAAAAAAAAGAAGAAGAAGAAAGAATAAAAAAAAAGAAAAGAAAAAGAGAATCAAAAAGAAAAAGAGACCACCTCAGTTGGCTCACGACCACCCTCAGTTGGTCTACTACAACCCACCAGAGCTCCACGACCACCCTCAGTTGGTCTACGACAACCCACCAGAGCTCCACGACCACCCACAGAGATAACGGTTGCTTTGCAATTTTGTTCCTTTGTATTTGTATCTACCCTATCTTTCGGCTTGCTTTAGCTAGTGCTAGGAGCGCGTTTGGACCAGCAAGAATCGTGATTTAGCATCTGTGGACTTTGACTTAACTTTGCTAATCTGACTTCATTATTGCTATTCCTTGCTACTAAACATTGCCTGTCCGAGCTCCACGTACTTTTGGCCCTCAGATTTGGATCCTCGCATTCGCCTCCGCCGTAGTCACACATCCCACCCTCTCCGATCGGACCACCTGCTGCAATTTGGTAAGAAATTCATAAGAGCTTGGTAAGACGCTTGAGAGTGTGTGATTCCACCTTCCACCACCTAGTAGTTGGTAGGGATAATACATTTGTGTTGTCTTTTGTCTCCTACTAACAATGGCATGTGAGGAATTGAATGCACAAGATTGTGTTGTGAGGGAAGAGCTTACAAGGGTGTTGGATGAGCACCGTCATGCTATTAATGACGACATCGAAAGGAAGTTTGCAGAGACAAATGCTACACTACAACAGCTCAATGCTAGCATTGCAACACTCAATGCACGTATTGATGGTATGGCCAATCAACCGCCGAACACTGGTCGTGTGGATCCTCAAGGTGCAATCCAAGACCATTAAATCGACAACGATAATGAGATGCGCAACCGCGATGCCCTTGATGCACGACAACGGAACCGATTGAACTTCAACCGTCAAGGTATGAGAGGTAATAACTTTCCGCAACATAATGCACGTGATAATGATGATCCATATGCTAAAGTCAAGTTCACTATACCATCTTTTGCGGGTGCTTATGATGCTGAAGTATATTTAGATTGGGAGATGACGGTAGAACAGAAATTTAATGCTCACTTAGTTCCCGAAGTGCATAGAGTTAGGCAAGCTACAAGTGAATTTAAAAATTTTGCCATCATCTGGTGGAGTAAAGTATGCAATGATGGATTAGCGCCTACTACCTGGGATGCTTTAAAGGTTGCTATGCGTAACAGATTTATTCCACCCTCTTTTAAAAGGGATTTGCGTAAGAAATTGCAGCGCTTAAACCAAGGCAATAGATCTGTAGAAGAATATTACCAGGAGCTACAAATTAGTATGTTGCGTTGTGATATTATTGAGGATGAAGAGGCTGCTATGGCACGTTTTTATGGAGGACTAATACGTGAAATTCAGGACATAGTTGACTACAAAGAATATGATAGTGTTCCTAAATTGTTCCACCTTGCTTGTTTGGCAGAAAAAGAATTGCAGGGTCGACAGCAGAGGCCAAGGAACAATTTTGGAAGCATGTCTACACCACGATCAACATCAGGGCACGTTAAAACAGTCCAACCTTCAGCTACGCGGTCTGCTGCCCCCTCCTCGAGTAGGGCGCGTTCAGCAGCACCTCCGACACCAACATATTCACCCGAGGTAAACAAATCTACTAGTGTGCAGGTCCCAGCCAGGAGTTCTTCTTCGGTAGCTTCCACAGGTCGTACGACTGGGATTATTTGCCATCGTTGCAAGGGAATGGGACATGTCATGAGGGACTGCCCAAGTCAGCGAGCCTACCTTGCCACCGAAGACGGAGGTTATGTAAGTGCTAGTGATATTGAGGATGAGTATGTGCTTGCAGCTAACATTGCGGTGGAGGAGACGCGAGGCGACGGTGATCCGATGATGTGGAAGAACAAGTAGCTGCTGTTGACACAGGGACTCATGCGAGCCTTGTTGCGCAGCGAGTGCTGAGCGCACAAGTGGAGAGAGTAGAGCAAAATCAGCGGCACAACTTGTTCCAATCCAGATTCCTCGTGAAGGACAGAGCCTGCAGAGTCATCATTGATGGAGGGAGTTGCAACAACCTTGCAAGCTCCGAGATGGTCGAGAAGCTTGGCTTGATCACACAACCACACCCACGTCCCTACTACATCCAATGGTTCAATTCGTGTGGTAAGTTAAAGGTAAACAAAGTTGTGAGAGTGCCATTTTCAGCTGGTAATTACAAAGATAGTACCGACTTTGATGTAGTGCCTATGCAAGCATGCTCGTTGTTGCTCGGTAGGCCTTGGATATATGATAATGATGTTTTGCACCATGGTAGAGCTAATACCTACTCGTTCTCACATAAGGGTAAGAAGATTAAGTTGTTGCCTTTAACTCCCGCTGAAATTGTGAAAGATGAAGTAGAGCGTGCTAGAAATGAAAGAAACACCACTGAACATGATTCTGAAAATCAGCAAGTAGCGAAATGTGTTTTCCCATCTAAAAGGGAGAAAGTGGCGCCTAGTTCCAAGGCCGAGGGAATTAAATTGAAGGGATGTGTTATGCTTGCCACTAAATCTGAGCTTGCTGAAATTTGTGATAATGAGCTGCCATGCTATGCTTTGATATGCAAAGATGCTTTATTTTCACTTGAGGATATATCTAGCTCTTTGCCTCCTGCTGTTGCTAACCTTTTGCAGGAGTATGTGGATGTATTTTCAACTGAGATACCCCCGGGATTGCCACCTATTCGAGGGATAGAGCATCAAATTGATTTGATTCCGGGAGTGACTTTGCCAAACCGTGCTGCATATAGGACCAATCCAGAGGAGACTAAGGAAATTCAGCGACAAGTCCAAGATCTTTTGGACCGTGGGTACGTACGGGAAAGTCTTAGTCCTTGTGCTGTTCCTGTTCTTTTGGTTCCTAAGAAAGATGGAACTTGGCGTATGTGTATTGATTGTAGAGCCATTAATAATATTACCATAAGGTATCGTCATCCTATTCCTAGACTAGACGACATGTTTGATGAGTTGAGTGGCTCTATTATTTTCACCAAGATTGACTTGCGAAGTGGTTACCACCAGATTAGAATGAAACTGGGAGATGAATGGAAAACTGCTTTTAAAACTAAGTTCGGACTATATGAGTGGTTAGTGATGCCTTTTGGTCTAACTAATGCACCTAGTACTTTCATGCGATTGATGAACGAGGTTTTACGTCTTTTCATTGGGAAATTTGTGGTGGTTTGTTTTGATGATATCTTGATTTATAGCAAGTCACATGAGTTACACTTGAATCATATACGTGCTGTTTTTAATGCCTTGAGAGATGCACGTTTGTTTGGTAACCTTGAGAAGTGCACCTTTTGCACCGATCGAGTTGCGTTTCTTGGTTATGTTGTGACACCACAGGGAATTGAGGTGGATGGAGCAAAGACTGCAGCCATCCAAAGCTGGCCGACGCCCACTACCGTGTCACAGGTGCGGAGCTTCCATGGACTTGCTGGATTCTATCGACGTTTTGTACGGGATTTCAGCACCATTGAATGAATTGACCAAGAAAGGAGTGCCTTTCCAATGGGGACCTACGCAAGAGAGGGCATTCCACTTATTGAAAGAGAAGCTCACCCAAGCACCCCTACTCCAACTCCCTGATTTTGGTAAGACTTTTGAGATTGAATGTGATGCTAGCGGGATTGGGATAGGTGGTGTATTGATTCAAGAAGGTAAACCATTGCATATTTGGTGAGAAACTAAATGGGCCTAGTCTGAATTATTCTACCTATGACAAAGAAGCGTATGCTTTAGTTCGTGTGCTTCAAACTTGGCAACATTATCTATGGCCCAAAGAATTTGTTATACATTCAGATCATGAATCGCTAAAACATATTAGAAGCCAAGCTAACCTAAATAAACGACATGCTAAATGGGTAGAATTCATTGAGTCGTTTCCATATGTCATAAAGCATAAGAAAGGTAAGGACAATGTGATTGCTGATGCGCTTTCTAGACGTTATACCATGTTATCTCAACTTGACCATAAGATTTTTGTTTTAGAGGCCATTAAGGAGTTATATGCTACTGATTTGGACTTTAAAGAAGTGCTTGAGCTTTGCAAAGGAGGGAGAACATGGAATAAATATGTGATAATTGATGATTTAATCTATCGTGCTAACAAGCTATGCATTCCAGCTAGCTCCGTTCGTCTTTTGTTGTTGCAGGAGGCGTATGGAGGAGGTTTGATGGCGCATTTTGTAGCAAAGAAGACAGAAGATGTGCTGGCCGCCCACTTCTTTTGGCCAAAGATGAGGCGCGATGTTGAGCGCTACGTGGCTCGCTGCACTACATGCAACAAAGCTAAGTCCCGTCTCAATCCACATGGACTTTATATGCCACTCCCTATTCCTAGCGCCCCTTGGGAGGATATTTCTATGGATTTTGTTTTAGGATTGCCCAGGACAAAGAGGGGGAGAGACATTATATTTGTAGTAGTGGATCGATTTTCTAAAATGGCACATTTTATACCTTGTCACAAGAGCGATGATGCTACGAACATAGCTCATTTATTTTTTCGAGAAATCATTCGCTTACATGGAGTGCCCAATACTATTGTCTCGGATCGTGACACGAAGTTTTTGAGCCACTTTTGGAGATCACTTTGGAACAAATTGGGGACAAAGCTGCTGTTTTCTACTACGTGCCATCCCCAAACTGATGGACAAACGGAGGTTGTCAACCGCACGTTATCCACTATGTTGCGGGCTGTTTTAAAGAAGAATTTGGAGATGTGGGAAGAGTGTTTACCACACATTGAGTTCGCTTACAATAGGTCGGTACACTCCACCATCAAGGTAAGTCCGTTTCAGGTAGTGTATGGTTTTAACCCCCGTGCCCCTATTGACTTACTACCTTTGCCTACCTCTGAACACATTAATTTAGATGCTAAGAAGCGTGCTGAATTTGTTCTTAAGTTGCATGAAACAACTAAAGAAAATATAGAGCGTATGGTGAAAAGTATATGGTTCTTTGGAAGTAAAGGTAGGAAAGAAATAACATTTGCACCGGTGATTTAGTTTGGGTGCATTTGAGGAAAGACAGTTTCGAGTTAAGAAAATCAAAATTGATGCCTAGAGCTGATGGACAATTTAAGATAATTAAGAAGATAAATGACAATGCCTATCAATTGGAGCTACCTGCAGATTTTGGGGTTAGCCTCACATTCAACATTTCAGATTTGAAGCCATACGTGGGAGAAGCAGATGAGCTTGAGTCGAGGACGACTCCAATTCAAGAGGGGGAGGATGATGAGGACATCACTCTTTCGGATACACGCACTACACAAAAGCCTACAGATCCAGTTGCTAAACTACAAGGTCCTATGACAAGAGCTCGTGCGCGTCACTTAAATTATGAGGTGAGCTCGTTTCTAGGTGCTAATAATTTATCTATGCAGAATGGTATACTACCTAATAATTGTGATGATCTGTTGTTACTTAGGAATAATGGATCCCCAAGGTCTACGACTAGATCTACCAGCCCTACGACCAGTCTTGCCAGCGATAAGACCAGGTCTCAAGCCCCTCTACAAGGTTCGCCAGCCCTACGACCAGTCCTGCCAGCGCTACGACCAGGTCTCAAGCCCCTCGACAAGGTTCGTCAGCGCTACGACCAGACCAGCCAGCGCTACGACTAGGTCTCAAGTTCTACGACCAGTCTTTAGGTGCTGCGACACCGTTTTGGGCCTAATAGGGCCTTGTAAGCGTGTCGGGGTCAAAGCCTAGGTTGTGTACGCCTCTCCCCAAGGTCGCACAACCCTAGGTCAACTCCCTCACGTCCCCCCCCCTATAAATATACAACAGCCGCCACAGTGTAGGGTTGGGTTTTTCTTAGATTATTCTGCCACTTTGCAGTTTCACCGTTTATCGGTTTGAGGAACCCCACATTGTGAACTTCATTCATATTCGCAATACAATTCAGATTGCATCTTCTTTGTTCTTGTGAGTTGCTTCGATTGCTTGTAGGGACAATAACCTTCGTGGTAAGGTCGATCGCGTGCGAGCGTGGTCGATAACGACAGTCGTGCGGGTGTAGCGAATTGCGAGGTGACGATCTGCTGGTCGAAAGCCTCAAAGCATCAACGTCCTCACGACGAAATCAATCGAGCCTATCGGAAGATCGGGCCGCCGTAGACTCATCAGAATATAGATGAATTAGTCTGGTCATTAAAAAAAATCATTTAGGTTGCTAAACTTGTTGGGTTCTTTGGTTCCCATGGATTAATTTAAATGTGTGGAAAGAGAAATTAGAGAAAATGCTAGATTTACTTATTCTCTAGTGTGATTAGTTATTGGAATTGTGTACAATCGGTTGAATGGATTGAATATCGGAGGATCTAGAATCTATGGGAGGAGTTCTATGTAGTTCTTCTATATAGAATGACGCGATGAATTTGGTTGTAATGTTGATGAGATTTTTGATCGATAAAGAATTCAATTTTTGAAGTTTTAGTGTATTTTTGCCGAAATCCAAATGTGAGGAGGAACAATTGAACATGTGTTTGTTAATATCCATATGATTTGGGAAGGAAAGTAGGTAGAAACTAGATTTCATAATGAAGCCAGTTGATAACAACAATGGTTGTGGTATAACTGTTGTGTGTTGAAGTTTGATGATGAGCATTGCTAAAAGTTGAACCGATATGATATAATAGGTGGCTTATGCCCACATGATTGTGAAATAATCGGATGATAATGTGTCCTTGATGAAAGGGTTTTGGTAAGAGCTTGCCGATTGTGTAGTAGACCCATTCTAAACTTAAGAGGTCGATGTAGTGAGGTTGTGTGGTTTTGGATATACTCTCATTCTGAAGATGGGATGAAAAGATAGTATGGAACAATTTGGTGAAACTTTTGGGCTTTCTAATGGAATAGTTGATGATAAATATTCGTGTTCAGAGTATATTATTCTTGATGTTAGTAAGATTATCTGCAAGAGATTGTGACCTGTGTGTGTGATGATGATTCTTTTAGAAATAAAGTAATTTGATCGTCTTTCGTAATTTGGATTTTGTAAGAGTGTTTCGAGTTTTGCGATGGTGATCATTTGGACCTCTTGAGTTATGTGGTGATTGAGTTGCTTTGAGCAAAGTGACATGTTGAAAGATTTTTTTGGTTCTTAAGTGGTTCCTATGATTTGGTCTTAAGAGCTTATCTTGTTTAAGTTGGCAAAGTGATGTAGTAATCACAGAAAATAATCTTCCTTGTTAAAGGAAGGAGTGAAGTATAAGTAATTGAGATTTAAGTCGCGTTTCGCATCTTGCAGTTTATTTGAGTGTGCTTAAACCTTATGCAGTTGTTCCATAAGAGTTTATCAATTTACAAAAGGCATTATCTTCTTCTCATTTGTGGTTTGGTATTCGCTTTCAGTAGGGCTTGAGCCCTAGACTGTTGACTTTCCCTTATATTTTCTGAGAACTTTGCCTAAACTTTCTCTTGAGAAAGAATCAACCTATTCGTTTCACCTGAGTCATTTGAGGTGTTTAATAATTGTAGTTGTGAAACTTTGGGTTGTAAGTTATTCGATGAGTATTGGAGGATGAAATGATTTCGTAATATAGTTCTTTGAAAGAAGTCTATCTCAATGAAAGATTGTCTTATGAGGTTAAACTGATTGCATTGTTACAGTTAGTAGAACCTATAGTGATAGTGATCCAAGATCTTTTGTTCACTCCGAGTGGAACATTAGAATTACCGAAAGTATGAAAACCTTGATCAATTTTATAGAGTATCGCAATTTGGTAGTATTGCGAGGTTGTGAATGGTTATTCTTGATGATGTGGTTTAATGAGAGTGGGATTACAAAGTAATCGAATCGCCATGTCAATTAATGGGATAATGGAAAATGTTGAGTAATGTCAAGAGTGATTTGGCTTTAAATGAGTAACCTTCTAAGAGTTATAATCTTTGTAAAGGTAAACTGATCAAGAAAATATTTTCATGATGATGTTAATGAGTGAGTATGTTGTAATTGTGGAATTTTAGGGATTTAATCTGAGGATTATCCTATCTTGTATATGACAATTTCGTTGCAAGAGTCTTAGAGGTTAAATTTGGGCTTTGCATTATTATGCTAGAACTTTGATCGCCCAATGATAATGTGAAGAAGTAGTATAAGGGTGGATTTCGAATAGTGGGATGATCATTGATATAAATCTTTTGATGAAATACATGAGACTATGTGAAGTGAATTCCGAGTTGTTCATTCTTAAGGATTGAGGTAACGTGATTACGTGTGAAGATCCATTTTAGGATGCATCAGAAGTTATCTATCAAAGTAATTCTGTCGGTAGAGGAGTTGACTAGAGTATTGTTTAAGGGGGGTTGATAGAGCCTCTCTACAGAGGTGTGGTTGATGTATTTCCGTTTGAGCATAGCGTTAAGAATGCCAAGTTAAGAGAGATGGCTTAGTGTGTTACGCGATGAATTGGGATTCCAAAAAGTTGAGAGAAATTTTATTTCTAAAGGAGAAATTGAGAAAAGATTATTTCCTCGAGTACTGAAACGCTCTCTTGATTCTTGTATGAGCTATGAGTTTATGACAGATGTCTTTCGCCAATTGGGCTTGACTTTATGTTGGCATGTGTGGTTCTTATCTGTTCAGAAAGAATAAAAGAAATAATGGATTTGGATATTCGAGTGATTTCTCTTTTGGCGAATGTGGTGTTTATTTGCAAATTTTCTAATCTGAAGGTGGAAAGATTTTCGTGATAAATCTTCGATTCTGAATTTGATTTTTTTTAGTACCGAGTTGGTAACGTTTGGTTGCGATGAGAGTCCTTCATTTTCAGTTGGGCTATGTCGGTAAAAGAGTGTGTTTAAAGCGAGTTCTGTTGTGTGTCCCTCGTTAAAGGAGGTGGAACAAGAGTTCAGTGCTCTATGCGCATGTTGCGTGGTTCGGTACCACTAGGGAGGGTTGCCCCATGGTACATTGGGTTGTTTTCGCTTGTTGGCGTATCGCGAGGACTGTCTCGAGTCCGTGCGCGGAGTACATAACATCTTGTCTGTTCTGGTGTGAGTGAGTACCTGGGAGATCCAGAGTTTGAGGTTTCGTTAACGCCGTCGACCACCGAGCAATATGTCACCTTCGAGTCTCGTCCGATACTTGTACTGGAGAGGTCAGAGAGAGTGTTGAGGTATAGACATGGGTATACGTTATGGTGATATGTTCACGTCGGTCTGAGCGAGAAGAGGCTTGGGAGGTAGTCTCGCATGATCGAACTTTAACCAAAGTTGTTCACGTCGGGTACATCTTGTTGGTTATTGATTTTCTGTTGTGGTTGTTGTTGTTTTTCGAGTAGATGACAGGTAGAATTCGGGGTCGAATTCTGTTTAAGGGGGGTAGAATGTAATATCCTAAAATATATTCGAAAGAATTTAACCGGGAGAGAATAAATAATCGGGAGAATGGTTCTTTTAGAAAATCACCAAATCAGGAATTGAGAGGGGGTTTTCCGCGTTTGGTTGGCAACTCGGGCCCTGGGCCTTGCCCCATGTGGCTAGCCGGCCATAGGAGGGGGGGAGGCGCCACCCCCTCCCCCAAACCCTAGCCGCCCCACCCCTTTTCCCCCTCCTCCCCACTTGTGGCCGCCACCTCCCTGTCCCCTCTCCTCTTTGGCCGCCTCCCCTGCTCCCTGCAGCTCCCCCCTTGGTGTGATTCCCTGCTGCAGGCCAAGGACGCCGCTCCCCGCTGCCGGTCTAGTGGAGGAAGAAGGGAGGACGCCCGGTTTGTGGGTCGGCCAAGAAGAAGAATAATGAAGGGTGAGGAGAAGGAAGATCAATTTCGCGGGGCAAGATTATCATCCTCCTACGATTCTACAAGGGTAACGTCGCATGATTTTTGTTGGTTGATGCGTAGTAGTTGCGGTTGATGTCGTTTGGTAGATTGATTTGCGTCGGTTTAATAGATCGCGTTCTGTCCAGATTATTACGCGGTCAGTTTCGTGTGTTTAGAGGCCGAATTAGGAGTTTTGAACTCCTAGAGTTATGTAGGTCTTGTTCTTAGCTTTCAATGGCCGCCAAGAACGTCCAAATCCGATTAACGGTTAGAACGTTATGAATTGTTTAGTGCCACTGTCTGGTTAATCTGTTAACATCCTGACAGTCTGTAGAAAACTGAGTTAATCTATTAGTTAAAGACGAAATCAGAGGATCTCAATATAACAAAAAATGTAGGTGTTTTCTATACCTTTTCATAGAGATAAAGAACGCAAGATTTGGACATTCGTAGCAAACGTTATGGTGGTATTAGTGTGCTGTCCAGAGAACCCGATGTGAGTATTGATGATCTGTTATTTGGCTTGATAGGGGTACTAGATGGCCGAATCAGGAGGACTCACCAACAAGGTTTAGTTGGGTAATTTGATAACCTTTCAATGAAGTCCAAGAACACTTCATTTGGACTCCTGAGCAGAAAGTTATGTATTTTAGAAGTTGACTGTCCGCAGTGAACACCAAATCGATCACTAGAAATTGGAAGAGTGGAAACGTTTGGGAGTTTAGCGAGTTCAATTGTGTTGTTATTTATGTTTTTGGTCCAGTATGTTGGTATTAGATTGGGTTATCTTTATGTTCAGGTGGGAGCATGATCCCAGGGGCAGCGCCCTCTTCGCGTCCACCATTCTCGCACGGTTGAGGCAAGTATTCGGGTTGTAGAATATTTATGTTTGCTTGCTGAAATTGGTTGTGTCTTGCCCGTACTAGTCATACATGGATGACAGTGTGAAATATATATATGATTGAGACTTGGTTACGACATGTTTGTGATTAAAGAGTAATTTTGTATGTGATAATGCTCTACATGTTATTCGGTAAATGAGATGTGGTATGTACTCAGGTTTTCACTTGTTGTTGAAAGTTACATTCTAGTACATACGCATGTTGAGAGCATATACGTGCCTTGGTCACGTGGTGACCAAGTACATACAGTTGAGGTCCCCGTCATGTAGATGACGGGCTTGAGGTCCCCACATTCGTGGAATGTGGGCAATGAGTAAAGAGGTCCCCATCATTAAGATGATGGGCAAAGGTCCCTACACAAGTGGTGTATAGGCTCTTGGTCCTTGTGCCAGGGGGCACATGCAAGGGTATCCATCGACGGATGTATACCCCGCATTACCGGTAAAATGCAAAAAAGATATAAAGTTCAAAAGGTGCATTGCATGGTCGCATTACATAAGCATGAGAGCTATGTTTAGAGTAATGTTTATTTTGGTATATTGATGCTATGACTGTGAGTTTAGCTTTAGCCTTGTTGATACTTGCTGAGCCGTTGGGCTCACTCTTGCTTTGATGTGTTTTAGGTACAACTGGCAAGAACAGCATGCATGGGAGGGAGTAGTTGTTGGATGCACTCACTACCTCACAACCTTAAGGCGTTTGTCATTTAGTTTCATTTCAAGAATAAGTAAAGTGCTTGAGAGTCATTAATGGATGGTTTTTGTTGAGTATCAGATCAATTGTAATAATGAAAATATCAAGTTTTGATTATGTTTTACCATTATCTTGCATGCTTGAGTGAAGATGATTATTATGATTTTGATAAATGTCATGATTAATTGTTGGAACCTTGGTATGGTTGACTAAACAAATAAAGCTCTGCCGAAAATTTGTATTTTGTTCTAGTTTAATTTTAATTCCAGTAGCATTCCAGGCTCATTTTGAGTTGGGGTGTCACACAAACTAGAGAATTCGTGTACTGTGGGTAAAGTTATACCCCTCTGCAGATTGTAAATCTATTATAATAGTCGTGCTCGCGGTGATGAGCGTGCTAAGTGTAGTATTGCCGGGTATAGTCTTGATTTTCACAAAAACTGTCTTATCGGAAAATTGTGGGAAGTGGTTTGTGATTTATTTGAGATAACTACCATGTTATGGTTGAACATAAATTATTGCTCGCGGCCAAGGAAGACTGTGAGCTGTAGTTGTTCTTATTATTGGATCATTCAATTACTTACTTACTGTCCTGTTATCTATTTAACTGCTCATTTCAAATTCCGTTGCAAAGTACTACTTATGAATATTGCAAATAAAACCTGCTTAGCGCAAAATAACTTGTAGCATAGATCGTTCTCTTGATTAGCCTTGCATTTAATATAACATTTGCGATACACTAAAAGTCTTGCTGAGTACACAAGTACTCAATCTTGCTTTTGTTGTTGTTTAGAGTATGAAGATGAACCGACGCCAGGCGACGCTTTCTTCGCACCCAGAACCGGAGGGTTCGGGGACGGGTCTATCTAGGATTTGTTTCTTGTCGGTTGCCTTTGGGTATGGATGGGCACACCGCTAGAATTTGTTTACTTTCACCACTTTTAATCTTCCGCTGCTATTTCTGTTACTCTGTTACTTCTGGTACTTAAGTCTTATTTGGCCGGTCAGCCTTTGTAATGTAAATACTGCAATCGCTTAAGTTAAGCACCATTTTACTTACCTTGTATATGTGAATGTATGGTTGTGAATACCAAATGTTGTGAATGTGTGTGCTAGCTACTGATCCAGGGACTAGCGCAGAATACACATAGGGTCTTCGGGTATTCCACGCCCGGGGGTCCAACACCAATAGTGATGACCTCGCCGGTGGCGACAGCCTAAAACGCCGGCGAGCCGGAAAATAACGATAGAGACCAAATCGGCCAAAAGCGAAAATGGCTAAAAAAGCTCTGCATTGTCCAAATAAGTGTGTGCCACGGCAGCTAAGGACTAATAAGAAGCTACCTTAGTCAGGAAGAGCTTCAAAGATGGCCGGAGAAGCTTTGACAGAGGATAAGCCCGCCGGAGATGGTGAAGATGAAGTGGACATAAGGTCCTGAGCAAAAATGAACACCACCAGGTGGTCAAAATAGCTACATTAAGACCCACAGAAGGTCCATGAGCAATTGATTGCCAAAAGAACCACTTACAGGAGCTGGAGAAGAAAAGAGGTAGAATCGGCCGAAAAGATCCAAACTTAAAATTGGTCCATTCCTGAGAATATCAAACCAAATTAAGTTAGGGGAAATGCAAAAGAGGTTAAGGAGCTCAAAATGGTACAAAAAGATTTGAAGATGAACCACTGGAGCACTACGAGCTGTAATGGAGCTCCACGGGTTAACAATGGCGGTTTTGGGGATTTCAGTGGTGATGAGCTTCAAAACAAAGAGGAAGCTAGGTGTGGTGTAAAGGAACACCAGGAGGGGCTTTGGGGCTTTATATAGAGGAAGGATTAGGGTTTGGCAAAAATGAAAGCCCTAAGGTGAGCTTGGTTCATGGAGCTGCCATGGACCAAATAAATGATGGGGGCAAGTGAAGATTAGGACATGGGAGCCGAAAGCCTGGGGCGCATTTAATGCGAAGAGCCGTTGACGTGCGAGGGGACGGGTCACTGCTCTCTCCTACTCCCTGCCATGGGGCGCACACTGGTACGGGAGCCAGAGGAGGAAGAAGAACTGAGAAGAGAGACTGCGATCGTCGGATCTGAGATGGTCGACCACGATTAAACGAGGCCGGCTGAGGGTTTCTAACACTCAAGTCAATCAGGGCGGCCCGATCAAGAACGAACGGCCGAAATCAATTGAGCTACTCAGGTGACCAGAACAACCCAATGAATCAGGACGGTTGGATCTTAATCCAACCGTCTCATTTAGATGGCGCGTCCGCGAGTTCCGAACAGCCCAATCAACACGAGCTGTTCGATTTAAATCTAACGGCTGAAAAGAGGTGCACGTTATAAGTGAGCCCGGGTGCAATTAGTTGGTTCGATCAAGTCCACTGGCCCGAGCCTGAGTCTGACTCGAGCCCAATGAACAGTGAAACCTGGTTTTGGGTTTTTAATTTGAGCTGAGACTTTGGGGACTTATTTGAGGTAGCAAAACATCTCCAAAAATTCTGAAATTTCTACAGGAGTTTGCTAACACAGATATTAACCTTGTATAAAATTTTCAGAGGTTTTTATGTAGTGCATTATTCTCAAAAAATTCTACAAGGTTCTGGTTTAGGGTTTGACTGAAAGTCAAACAGGTTTGACTGCCCTCTAAAAGCATTCAAACAATTTCTAAAAATTGTGAAATTTTTCAGAGGGGTCACATACCATTCCTAGAACTTAGGAAAAATATTTTCAGGAGATGATCAAAATATTTGACAAGATTGTTTTTGGAAGACAAGGGTTTTGAATCAAAAGACTTGTGACTTTGTATTTCCATAATTCTTGTACAGGAATTGTTTACAACATACAGAAAACACATGATGTAAGAAAAAAGTTTTAAATTCTACTCATTTTCTTACATTTGAAACACAAGTCCAAAATTGGGATGTTACAAATCTCTCCCCCCCTTATAAGAATCTCGTCCCGATATTCCGTTTACTCGGAGAAGAAAGACGGGTAGTCAGCACGAAGGCGATCTTCCTGCTCCTAAGTTGCCTCATCTTCGGAATGATTCGACCACTAATCCTTAAGGAACTTGATGACACGGTTCCTTGTCTTTCGTTCAGATTCCTCAAGAATACGAACAGGATGCTCGCGGTAGGTCAAATCTTCCTGCACATCAAGAGTCTCCAACGGGGTTTCCTCAGTTGGAACACGGAGGCACTTCGTCAAATGGGACACATAGAACACATCATGCACCCCCTCAAGTGTAGCTGGCAATTCCAACTTGTACGCAACAGCTCCCACTTTCTTGATAATGCGATAAGGCCCAACATATCGAGGAGCCAACTTGCCCTTGATGCAAAAACGCTGATGGCCCTTCAAAGGTGAGACTTGAGATAAACAAAGTCATTGGGCTCAAAGCTCAACTCTCGGCGACGACGATCCGCATAGCTCTTTTGCTTGGACTGAGCCACACGCAAATGCTCACGAATTAACCGAACTTGGCTTTCGGCCTCATTGATTGAGTCTGTGCCGAAGAATTGTCGCTCACTAGTTTCTGACCAGTTCAACGGGGTTCTGCACCTCCTCCCATACAAGGCTTCAAATGGTGCCATGCCAAGACTGGCCTGAAAGCTATTGTTGTAGGAAAACTCAGCAAGCGGAAGGCATTTCTCCCAATTCTTCCCATAGGAAAGAACACAAGCAAGGAGCATATCTTCCAACACTTTGTTGACTCGCTCCGTCTGACTATCAGTTTGGGGATGATAGGCTGAACTGAAAGTAAGACGAGTCCCCATCGCCTCTTGCAGACTATGCCAAAAGCGAGAGGTGAAAAGAGAACCACGATCTGACACAATCGTTCGTGGCACACCATGCAAGCTCACAATGTGAGAGATGTAGAGGTCCGCCAACTGGGTCACATCAACCTTCGCTCACACTAGAAGGAAATGGGCCACCTTTGTCAACCGATCAATGATAACCCATAAGGCATCCTTCCCTGAAGAAGTACGAGGCAGCTCGGTGATGAAATCCATACCAACTAAATCCCACTTCCACTCTGGCACTGGCAAAGGCTGAAGAAAGCCTGCCGGACACTAATGCTTGGTCTTTACACGAAAACACACGTCGCACTCGGCAACGAACCTAGCAATCTCGCGCTTCATTTGGGTCCACCAGAATCTCTAACGAAGATCCTAATACATCTTGGTGGCCTCGGGGTGGATGGACAAGGGGGAGTCATGGGCCTCGCGGAGAATCAGATTCCGCAATTCCATGACTTTTGGAACCACAAGTGCTGTCCAAACCACACAACACCATGCTCATCCTCTGAAAAGCACTTGGCTGTCCCATTCTTGATGTTTTGCTTGATCTGACTCATGCCAACATCAGACTGCTGTGCCGCATTGATTTGGTCCACCAAGGTTGGTTGCACAACCAAGGAAGCAAGAGAACCGTGCTCAACCAAACCCAAATTAAGCCGCTGAAATTCTTCAAGAAGGGTAGGCTGCTGCTCTTGGAGCATCAAAGTATCGCAATACACCTTCCGACTAAATGCATCCGCAACAACATTGGCATTGCCCGGATGATACTGAATGCCCATGTCATAATTCTTGATCAATTCCAGCCATCTTCTTTGCCTGAGGTTCAGATCTGGCTGGGGGAACAAATACTTCAAGCTCTTGTGATCAGAATACACCTCACAACGGTTACCGATCAGGTAGTGCCGCCAAATCTTGAGTGCATGAACCACAGCAGCTAACTCCAAGTCATGGGTAGGATAGTTGAGTTCATGAGGCCTCAACTGCCTGGAGGTATAGGACACTACCTTGCCTTCTTGCATAAGAACACAACCAAGACCTGATGGCTACGGCGGCCCGATCTTCC
Organism: Ampelocalamus luodianensis; assembly: GCA_036346255.1. Lineage (NCBI taxonomy): Eukaryota > Viridiplantae > Streptophyta > Magnoliopsida > Poales > Poaceae > Ampelocalamus > Ampelocalamus luodianensis. Next base: position 50,259,286 of record CM070622.1, on the reverse strand, counting down.
GATAGGTTCGATTGATTTCGTCTTGAGGACGTTGGCGCTTTGAGGCTTTCGACCAGCAGATCGTCACCTCGCAATTCGCTACACCCGCACGATTGTCGTTATCGACCACGCTCGCACGCGATCGACCTTACCACGAGGGTTATTGTCCCTGCAAGCAATCGAAGCAACTCACAAGAACAAGAAAGATGCAATCTGAATTGTATTGCGAATATGAATGAAGATCAACGAAGTGGGGTTCCTCAAACCGTAAAACGGCAAAACTGCAAGTGGTAGAATAATCTAAGAAAAACCCAACCCAAAACTATGGTGGCTGTTGTATATATAGGGGGCGTGAGGAGGTTGACCTAGGGTTGTGCGACCATGGGAGAGGCGTACACAACCTAGGCTTTGACCCCGACACGCTTACACGGCCCTATTAGGCCCAAAACGGTGTCGCAGCACCTAATGACTGGTTGTAGAGCTTGAGACCTGGTCGTAGTGCTGGTAGGTCTGGTCGTAGCGCTGACGAATCTGGTCGAAGAGCTTGAGACCTGGTCATAGCGCTGGCAGGTCTAGTCATATAGCTTGTAGACCTGGTCATAGATCCTCCCCATTATTCCTAAGTAACAAAAGATCACAATTATTAGGTAGTATACCATTCTGCATAGATAAATTATTAGCACCTAGAAACGAGCTCACCTCATAATTTAATTGACGTGCACGAGCTCTTGTTGTAGGACCTTGTAGTTTAGCAACTGGATCTGGAGGATTTTGTATAGTGCGTGTATCCGAAGGAGTGATGTCCTCATCATCCTCCCCCTCTTGAATTGGAGTCGTCCTCGACTCAAGCTCATCGGCTTCTCCCACGTATGGCTTCAAATATGAGATGTTAAATGTGGGGCTAACCCCAAAATCTGCAGGTAGCTCCAATTGATAGGCATTGTCATTTATCTTCTTAATTATCTTAAATGGTCCATCAACTCTAGGCATCAATTTTGATTTTCTTAATTCCGGAAACCTGTCCTTTCTCAAATGCACCCAAACTAAATCACCCAGTTCAAATTTTATTTCTTTCCTACCTTTACTTCCAGCAACCCTATACTTTTTAGTCATACGCTCTATATTTTCTTTAGTTGTTTCATGCAACTTAAGAACAAATTCAGCACGCTTCTTAGCATCTAAATTAATGTGTTCAGAGGTAGGCAAAGGTAGTAAATCAATAGGAGCACGAGAGTTAAAACCATACACTACCTGAAACGGACTTACCTTGGTGGTGGAGTGTACCGACCTATTGTAAGCAAACTCAATGTGCGGTAAACACTCTTCCCACATCCTCAAATTCTTCTTTAAAACAGCCCGCAACATGGTGGATAACGTGCGGTTGACAACCTCCGTTTGTCCATCAGTTTGGGGATGGCACGTAGTAGAAAACAGTAGCTTTGTCCCCAATTTGTTCCAAAGTGATCTCCAAAAGTGGCTCAAAAACTTCGCATCGTGATCCGAGACAATAGTATTGGGCACACCATGTAAGCGAATGATTTCTCTACAAAATAAATGTGAGACCCCGGTTTATTAAACTTGTAATACTTAACCTTCCTCTGGTTCTAGTATCACAAATAGAATAATCCGCGTCTCGATGAATATGTGCCTCCCAGAACAAGCAGCACACACACATCATATCCAAGCATGCATCAATTCCATACAACAGAATATAACAAGTCTACCAAAAGACATACATAATATAAGTTATTACAACACAGCCGACCGGCCAAATGACATAAGTACCAAATAAGTAACAGCGGAAGCAAAAGTTGCCATAAGATGGCTTAAACCAAAAGACGACCGGTTAGCCACATAACACCACAGGGCAACCGACCGGGCCGCCAAGCTAATCGCCTCAGAACCGCCACAAAGACAACTCACAAAAGTGAGGTCCATCGGACTCACTATCATCCTCTGCACAACACAAGCAATGCAGGTGAGTACAAAAATGTACTCGCAAGACTTACGAGTAGCAAGCCTATACATAGCTACATGAAAGCTGTATTCAAAGGAATGAGGTTATATGGTTCTTTGGACGCATAAAGCAAGTTTCATTTGCAATATTGTAATAGATTGAACAGCAGTTTGTAAATTCTGTTTTTAAGCATTTAAATAACAGCGAGTAAGCATAAGTAACAAGTATCCACCTAGAAGTGACTTTCCCAAAAGCCACCACAACATAGCATGAATCCCTGATTCATACCACCCAACAAGTTTTAATTTTAAAAGGTTGTAGTCTAACTCTTGAAAAGCTTATCCAAGCGTGTCCATAACCTAGGACGAGGCTATTCGAATAGTTTTAATCCCTGCAGGGGTGTACCAATGTACCCACACTTGATGCCTTTTGCCAAGCTATTAAGCACACTTCCTTTGGTATGCAGCACGGCTAAGTCCTACAAACCCTTTCCAATGGAACATGTTAATCAAGAGACGCACGTATGGGGTTAATCCTTAGTGATCTGCCGACGAAATATGGATCACAAGGACCCATACGTGGAGCAAGATACACCGACCTCGTGGTGTTCTCCTCCTACAACGTGTCCATGTTGCATATAATCAAATATGCAACCCACCACGCGACTCATTAATTAACACACCCAAAGTACTCACTAAGAGAGGTCTCATATCCTCTAGTGTGGTTAGCACGCACGAATGCTCGGATAATGATACTCACAAGTAGTTTGGTCCTTAATTGACCGGGCACCATTCCAATCACACCCAAAAGATCACACCATCTTACCATTGTGCCCAAGTCTAAATTGTTTTCATTTTCATTTTTAGTTTTGCAATTTAGACAAAGCACAAGGCTGAAATGTACACATAGTAATAGTTTGTGTGATCAAAGTTATCGACAGTCGATAATCGCCCATTTCTACCGATAGCTAAGCATGGCTAAGCATAATGACACGTAAACTACTAAGTGACAAGGGTCCATCCAATGAACCCAAAATCACGACAAGTAACCTAGGCTTCAGAGTAGAGGAATAAACATTTCCTCACGATAATGCATCTAGTAGGCCAACTACCGACAATAGTTTAAAACAACATAGCAATGCATACATAGAATTTGCAAACAATATATTAGACTTTGAAAATAGTAGGAACAATATGATCAAATGAATGCTACAAGCGCTGTTCGGTGAAGTGCTGAGTCGATGGTCTTTGTGGCTCAATATCAAGATTAATAATATTGTCTTCGGAACCTAACGCGAAAAGACGATAAGCAAATAAGAACGAAGAACACCAAATAAATCCCAATAGCAAAACACACCAAAACTAATAAAATTTACACTACAGCTAGGGAATGATTTTATAAAGTGACAGGAACAAGAATTATGCAATTTGAACTAAGCATGCAAAAGATATGAACAAAATGCTCTTTCTCAGCTTTATAACAATCTAATTAATAATTAACACTGTTCATGACGAAATTTTCCAGAATGATCTAAGGTCTGAAATTTTTATAGCAGGTAGATTATGACATCCTAATAACAGCAAAGTTGGATTTACTAAATTTGGAGTTATACACATTTACTTATGATTTTTCTAAGTTGTAAATCTAATGCAAATCATTTTACAGAATTGTGAACATGCTCAAATCCTATTTTATATGAAAGTATACTAATGATTTAATTTAACAAAATTGATTTTGCACAATTTGTATTTATCTGAGAGAAAAGATATGCATTTTTCAAGATTAAAACTATTTCTGGAATATTCAAAATGACAGAAATTAAGTTATTCCTAGTTACACAATTTTCTGCTACTGCAACATGCTTAATTACATTTTTATAATAAACTAAAGTGACAACATAATTTATTACCGTTGGAATTATCTAAAAATCAGTTAAAATGAATTAGTTATGAGTTTCTAAAGTTTTTATATCATTTTCAGTTGTTAAATAACTACTTACCGAAATACAGACAAACTTCAATAAAAGAATAAGACGTGGACAACTCTCAACCCTTGATCTAAAATCCTACGGCTCACGCGCGCCGAAAACAGCGCACGCGCGCCAACTCGAAACGGAGCCCACCGTTGGATCAAGATCCAACGGCGCACACGAGTGTATGCATTCGGACGGTGCGGTTGCACACACGATCTCAGCCGTTGATCGCAAGATCGACGGTCGAGAACGATCAAGGCATCCGGAGGGTCCGAATGCACTCACGATCAGGGCCGCAGATCTAAAAATGAACGGTAGATATTGATCGCAGTGCAAAGGAAGATGCCGACACGTGGGACCGCATGTCAGTGACTTCGAGTCATGACCGCAACGTTTTAACCCACGTGCACAGTGCACTGGGCCCACATGTCAACGACCCAGAGGAGATTTCCGACGGGGATTAAATGCCGACATATTAATTAACCAATGATTAACATTAATGATGTCGGAACAGTGCGGGATTGAACCAGAGAGTGATTTAAGGATATTGGGCCCACTGGTCAGTGGCTCAACAATAATGATTAAGACACAATTAATAACTAATGATTAGCAATTAATGTGTCCTAATTAGGTGACGAAAACGGGAGCGCTGTGCTGGCAAAACCCGAGTGGTTTCAACGGCAAATCGCCGGCGACACTGGCCGCGGCGGCGCCCACCAAGGACCAAAATGGATTCGCAATAGCACAACGAATCTAATGGTAGCATTCTCGCCGGCGGCGAAGGACTAGAACGCCGGCTAGCCGGAAAATGAAAGAGGGAGCTTTACTGCTAAACACGAAAATAGCGAAAAGCTCAGCTGCAAGCCTAGGATGCGGGTGCCAAAGCTTCTAAGGACTAATAAGAAGCTACCTTAGGGACGAGAAGCTTCAAAGATGGCCGGAGATGCTTGATCACGGTGAAAGCTCGCCGGACTTGGAGAAGAAAACCCGAGATAGATACCCTGAGCCAAATGAGTGATTCCAAAGCATCAAAATAGCTTCATAATGATTCACAGAAGCTATATGAGCAAGTAATTAGAAAATAGAGCACTCACCTGAGCTGAGGAAGAAGATGACCAATTTCGGCCGAATTTGAACAAACCCCAAATTGGACAATTCCTGAGAATCAAATCCAAAATTAAGTGAGGGGAAATGTTCAAGGAAGTAAATAGATAAGGTTAGGGCAAAGAAACATGAAGGAGGACCACTGGAACACCAAGAACCCCCAATGGAGCTCCACGGGTCAACAATGGTGATTTGCCATTTTTGAGGTGTTAAGCTCCAATATTGAGAATGAAGCTTGATGGTGGTCTAAGGAAATGCCAGGAGGCATTGAGAGTGCTTATAAAGCCATGAAAGCATTAGGGTTTGCACCACTCCCCTTTCGGGCGGCAAAACACAGAACACAATGCGCGGCCGACAAGGAAAAGAGAAAAGCTGGTGCACTAGGGCATGGCATGGCCGAAAGTGTCTCCCACGACCCTCACTGTTGACTAGGGCGGCCGTAGGAAGCATGAGATGACACTGCCATAACCCCTACTGTGCTCGCACGGCTCAAGGTTGAAGAAGACCAGGGAAAAGTGCTCGGGCGATTTTGAGCCCTACGATCTAAATCGGACGGCTACGAAAGCGCCACGCCTCCCAGGTTCAAAACGCAACGGGGAGATTGCGAGCCTTAGGATTAGAAATGAACGGCCTCGATTGCTCCACGTCGCAAACTCATTTTACAACGAAGGAACACGCGAGCGTTGGATCTTAATCCAACGGCTCAGATTCAAAAATGCAACCGGAGGGTCCGAAGGTTTCGGGCAATCTCAACGGTTGGATGGGGATCTAACGGTCGACAATCAAACTTGCAATCCGGAAGGTCCGAAGTCTTACACGCGCGCGGACCGTGCGATTTAGATCCAACGGTCGAGATTCAACGCGCGTTCTAAAGAGTGGCTCGGTGCAGTTAGTTGACTGGACCGAATCAATTGCTCGAGCCCGAGTCTGACTCGAACCCAAGTAACAGTAAAACCACGTTTGACCTTGAAATAAGAACAGAGACTTTGAATGATTTATTTGAGGTAGCAAATTAACTCCAAAAATTATGAAATTTTTACAGGAGCTTGCTAACTCAGATATTAACCTTGTGTAAAATTTTCAGAGGTTTTTATGCTGTGAATAAATCTTTAAAAATTCTGCAAGGCTCTGTTTTAATGTTTGACTAAGAGTCAAACAGGTTTGACTGCCTCTAAAAATATTCAAACAATTTCTAAAAATTGTGAAATTTTTCAGAGGGGTCACATACCATCACAGAGACTTAGGAAAAATATTTCCAGAGGATGATCATAAGATTTGACAAGATTGTTTTTGGAATGCCAAGATTTGGATCAACTAGACTTGTGACAATGTATTTCCATAATTCCTTGTACAAGAATTGTTTGGCACAACAGGAAATACATGATGTAAGAAAAAGTTTTAAATTCTACTGATTTTCTTACATTTGAAACACAAGCCTAAAGTTGGGATGTTACAATAAATCAGCTATGTTTGTAGCATCATCGCTCTTGTGACAAGGTATAAATGTGCCATTTTAGAAAATTGATCCACTACTACAAATATACTGTCCCTTCCCCTCTTTGTCCTAGGCAATCCTAAAACAAAATCCATAGAAATATCCTCCCAAGGAGCGCTAGGAATAGGAAGAGGCATATAAAGTCCATGTGGATTGAGACGGGACTTAGCTTTGTTGCATGTAGTGCAGCGAGCCACGTAGCGCTCGACATCGCGCCTCATCTTTGGCCAAAAGAAGTGGGCGGCCAGCACATCTTCTGTCTTCTTTGCTCCAAAATGCGCCATCAAACCTCCTCCATGCGCCTCCTACAACAACAAAAGACGAACGGAGCTAGCTGGAATGCATAGCTTGTTAGTACGATAGATCAAACCATCAATCAGCACATATTTATTCCATGTTTTCCCTCTTGTACAATGTTCAAGCACTTCTTTAAAGTCCAAATTAGTAGCATATAACTCCTTAACAGCCTCTAAACCAAAAATCTTATGGTCAAGTTGAGATAACATGATATAATGTCTAGAAAGCGCATCAGCAATCACATTGTCCTTACCTTTCTTATGCTTTATGACATATGGAAATGACTCAATAAATTCTACCCATTTGGCATGTCGTTTATTTAGTTTAGCTTGACTTCTAATATGTTTTAGTGATTCATGATCAGAATGTATTACAAATTCTTTAGCTATAGATAATGTTGCCAAGTTTGAAGCACACGAACTAAAGCATACAATTCTTTATCATAGGTAGAATAATTCAGACTAGGCCTATTTAGTTTCTCGCTGAAATATGCAACTGGTTTACCTTCTTGAATCAATACACCATCTATCCCAATTCCACTAGCATCACATTCAATCTCAAAAGTCTTACCAAAATCAGGGAGTTGGAGTAGGGGTGCTTGGGTGAGCTTCTCTTTCAATAAGTGGAATGCCCTCTCTTGCGCAGGTCCCCATTGGAAAGGCACTCCTTTCTTTGTTAATTCATTCAATAGTGCGGCAATGGTGCTGAAACCCGAACAAAACGTCGATAGAATCTAGCAAGTCCATGGAAGCTCCGCACCTGTGACATAGTGGTAGGCGTCGACCAACTTTGGATGGCTGCAGTCTTTGCCTCATCCACCTCAATGCCCTGTGGTGTCACAACATAACCAAGAAACGCAACTCGATCGGTGCAAAAGGTGCACTTCTCGAGGTTACCAAACAAACGTGCATCTCGCAAGGCATTAAAAACAGCACGTATATGATTCAAGTGTAGCTCATGTGACTTGCTATAAATCAAGATATCATCAAAATAAACCACCACAAATTTTTCAATAAAAAGACGTAAAACCTCGTTCATTAATCGCATGAAAGTACTAGGTGCATTAGTTAGACCAAAAGGCATCACTAACCACGCATATAGTCCGAACTTAGTTTTAAAAGCAGTTTTCCATTCATCTCCCAGTTTCATTCTAATCGGTGGTAGCCATACGCAAGTCAATCTTTGTGAAAATAATAGAGCCACTCAACTCATCAAGCATGTCGTCTAGCCTAGGAATAGGATGACGATACCTTATGGTAATATTATTAATGGCTCTACAATCAACACACATACGCCAAGTTCCATCTTTCTTAGGAACCAAAAGAACAGAACACACAAGGACTAAGGCTTTCAAACGTACCCATGGTTCAAAAGATCTTGGACTTGTCGCTGAATTTCCTTAGTCTCCTCTGGATTGGTCCTATATGCAGCACGGTTTGGCAAAGTCGCTCCCGGGATCAAGTCAATTTGATGATCTATCCCCCGAATAGGTGTCAATCCCGGGGGTATCTCAGCTGGAAATACATCTACATACTCCTGCAAAAGGTTAGCAACAGCAGGAGGCAAAGAGCTAGATATACCCTCAAGTGAAAATAATGCATCTTTGCATATCAAAGCATAGCATGGCAGCTCATTATCACAAATTTCAGCAAGCTCAGATTTAGTGGCAAGCATAACACACCCCTTCAATTTAATTCCCTCGGCCTTGGAACCAGCCGCCACTTTCTCCCTTTTAGGTGGGAAAACACGTTTCGCTACTTGCTTATTTTCAAAATGATGTTCAGTGGTATTTATTTCATTTCTAACACGCTCTACTTCATCTTTCACAATTTTAGTGGGTGTCAAAGGCAACAACTTAATCTTCTTACCCCTATGTGAGAACGAGTAGGTATTAGCTCTACCATGGTGCAAAACATCATTATCATATATCCAAGGCCTACCGAGCAACAACGAGCATGCTTGCACAGGCACTACATCAAAGTCGGTACTATCTTTGTAATTACCAGCTGAAAATTGCACTCTCACAACTTTGTTTACCTTTAACTTACCACATGAATTGAACCATTGGATGTAGCAGGGACGTGGGTGTGGTTGTGTGGTCAAGCCAAGCTTCTCGATCATCTCGGAGCTTGCAAGGTTGTTGCAACTCCCTCCATCAATGATGACTCTGCAGGCTCTCTCCTTCACGAGGAATCTGGATTGGAATAAGTTGTGCCGCTGATTTTGCTCCGCTCTCTCCACTTGTGCGCTCAGCACTCGCTACGCAACAAGGCTCACATGAGTCTCTGCGTCAACAGCAGCTACTTGTTCTTCTACATCATCAGCATCACTATCTGTCTCGTCTCCTCCACCTGCAATGTTAGCTACAAGCACATACCCATCCTCAATATCACTAGCACTTACATAACCTCCGTCTTCGGTGGCGAGGTATGCTCGCCGACTTAGGCGATCCCTCATGACATGGCCCATTCCTTGCAATGATGGCAAATAATCCCAGCAGCACGACTGTGGAAGCAACCGAAGAAGAACTCTTGGCTGGGGCCTGCACACTAGTAGATTTGTTTACCTCAGGTGCATGTGTTGGTGTCGGAGGTGCTGCTGAACGCGCCCTACTCGAGGAGGGGGCAGCAGACCGTGTAGCTGAAGGTTGGACTATCTTAACTTGCCCTGATGTTGATCTTGGTGTAGACGTACTTCCAAAATTGTTCCTTGGCCTCTGCTGTCGTCCCTGCAATTCCTTTTCTACCAAACATGCAAGGTGGAACAATCTAGGAACACTATCATATTCTTTGTAATCAACTATATCCTGAATTTCACGTGTTAGTCCTCCATAAAAACGTGCCATAGCAGCCTCTTCGTCGTCAATAATATCACAACGCAACATACTAATTTGTAGCTCCTGATAATATTCTTCTACGGATCTATTGCCTTGGTTTAAGCGCTGCAATTTCTTACGCAAGTCCTGTTTAAAAGAGGGTGGAATAAATCTGTTACGCATAGCCACCTTTAAAGCATCCCAGGTAGTAGGCGCTAATCCATCATTGCATACTCTACTCCACCAAATGATGGCAAAGTTTTTAAATTCGCTTGTGGCTTGCCTAACTCTATGCACTTCAGGAACTAAGTATGCATTAAATTTCTGTTCTACCGTCATCTCCCAATCAAGATATACTTCAGCATCGTAAGCACCCGCAAAAGATGGTATAGTGAACTTGACTTTAGCATATGGATCATCATTATCACGTGCATTATGGTGCTGAAACCCTTGTGAGCTCTTCCCTTGAGGGAAGAGCTCACAAGGGTGTTGGATGAGCACCGCCATGCTATTAATGACGACATCGATAGGAAGTTTGCGGAGACAAATGCTACAATACAACAGCTCAATGATGGTATTGCAACACTCAATGCACGTATTGATGGATTCACCAATCAACCACAGAACAATGGGCGTGTGGATCCTCAAGGTGCAGCCCACGACCATGAGATCGACAATGATAATGAGATGCGCCACCACGATGCCTTGGATGCACGACAATGGAACCAATTGAACTTCAACTGTCAAGGTATGAGAGGTAATAACTTTCTGCACCATAATGCACGTGATAATGATGATCCATATGCTAAAGTCAAGTTCACTATACCATCTTTTGCGGGTGCTTATGATGCTGGAGTATATCTAGATTGGGAGATGACGGTAGAACAGAAATTTAATGCTCACTTAGTTCCCGAAGTGCATAGAGTTAGGCAAGCCACAAGTGAATTTAAAAATTTTGCCATCATTTGGTGGAGTAGAGTATGCAATGATGGATTAGCACCTACTGCATGGGATGCTTTAAAGGTTGCTATGCGTAACAGATTTATTCCACCCTCTTTTAAACGGTACTTGCGTAAGAAATTGCAGCGCTTAAACCAAGGCAATAGATCCGTAGAAGAATATTATCAGGAGCTTCAAATTAGTATGTTGCGTTGTGATATTATTGAGGACGAAGAGGCTGCTATGGCACGTTTTTATGGAGGACTAACATGTGAAATTCAGGACATAATTGATTACAAAGAACATGATAGTGTTCCTAGATTGTTCCACCTTGCATGTTTGGCAGAAAAGGAATTGCAGGGGCGACAGCAGAGGCCAAGGAACAATTTTGGAAGCACGTCTACACCAAGATCCACATCAGGGCACGTTAAAACGGTCCCACCTTTAGCTACACGGTCTGCTGCCCCCTCCTCGAGTAGGGCGCGTTCAGCAGCACCTCCGACACCATCACATACACCCGAGGTAAACAAATCTACTAGTGTGCAGGTCCCAGCCAAGAGTTCTTCTTCGATTGCTTCCACAGGTCGTACGACTGGGATTATTTGCCACCGTTGCAAGGGAATGGGCCACGTCATGAGGGACTGCCCAAGTCAGCGAGCATACCATGCCACCGAAGACGGAGGTTATGTAAGTGCTAGTGATATTGAGGATGAGTATGTGTTTGCAGCCAACATTACAGGTGGAGGAGATGAGACAGATAGTGATGCTGATGATGTAGAAGAACAAGTAGCTGTTGTTGACATAGGGACTCATGTGAGCCTTGTTGCGCAGCCAGTGTTAAGCGCACAAGTGGAGAGAGCGGAGCAAAATCAGCGGCACAACTTGTTTCAATCTAGATTCCTCGTGAACAAGAGAGCCTGCAGAGTCGTCATTGATGGAGGGAGTTGCAATAACCTTGCAAGCTCTGAGATGGTCGAGAAGCTTGGCTTGACCACACAACCACACCCACGTCCCTACTACATCTAATGGTTCAATTCGTGTGGTAAGTTAAAGGTAAACAAAGTTGTGAGAGTGCAATTTTCAGCTGGTAATTACAAAGATAGTACCGACTTTGATGTAGTGCCTATGCAAGCATGCTCGTTGTTGCTCGGTAGGCCTTGGATATATGATAATGATGTTTTGCACCATGGTAGAGCTAATACCTACTCGTTCTCACATAGGGGTAAGAAGATTAAGTTGTTTCCTTTGACACCTGTTGAAATTGTGAAAGATGAAGTAGAGCGTGCTAGAAATGAAAGAAATATCACTGAACTTGATTCTGAAAATCAACAAGTAGCGTAACGTGTTTTCCCACCTAAAGGGGAGAAAGTGGCACCTAGTTCCAAGGCCGATGGAATTAAATTGAAGGGGTGTGTTATGCTTGCCACTAAATCTGGGCTTGCTGAAATTTGTGATAATGAGCTGGCATGCTATGCTTTGATATGCAAAGATGCGTTATTTTCACTTGAGGATATATCTAGCTCTTTGCCTCCTGCTGTTGCTAACCTCTTGCAGGAGTATGTGGATGTATTTATAGCTGATATACCCCCAGGATTGCCACCTATTTGGGGGATAGAACATCAAATTGACTTGATCCCGGGAGCGACTTTGCCAAACCGTGCTGCATATAGGACCAATCCAGAGGAGATTAAGGAAATTCAGCGACAAGTCCAAGATCTTTTGAACCATGGGTACGTACGAGAAAGCCTTAGTCCTTGTGCTGTTCCTGTTCTTTTGGTTCCTAAGAAAGATGGAACTTGGCGTATGTGTGTTGATTGTAGAGCTATTAATAATATTACCATAAGGTATCGTCATCCTATTCCTAGGCTAGATGACATGCTTGATGAGTTGAGTGGCTCTATTATTTTCACAAAGATTGACTTGCGAAGTGGTTACCACCAGATTAGAATGAAATTGGGAGATGAATGGAAAACTGCTTTTAAAACTAAGTTCAGCCTATATAAGTAGTTAGTGATGCCTTTTGGTCTAACTAATGCACCTAGTACTTTTATACGATTAATGAACGAGGTTTTACGTCTTTTCATTGGAAAATTTGCGGTGGTTTATTTTGATGATATCTTGATTTAGAGCAAGTCACATGAGCTACACTTGAATCATATACGTGTTGTTTTTAATGCCTTGAGAGATGTACGTTTGTTTGGTAACCTCGAGAAGTGCACCTTTTGCCCCGATCGAGTTGCGTTTCTTGGTTATGTTGTGGCACCACAAGGCATTGAGGTGGATGAGGTAAAGACTACAGCCATCCAAAGCTGGCCGACGCCTACCAATATGTCACAGGTGCGGAGCTTCCATGGACTTGCTAGATTCTATCAACGTTTTGTGCGGGATTTCAGCACCATTGCCGCACCATTGAATGAATTGACAAAGAAAGGAGTGCCTTTCCAATGGGGACCTGCGCAAGAGAGGGCATTCCACTTATTGAAAGAGAAGCTCACCTAAGCACCCCTACTCCAACTCCCTGATTTTGCTAAGACTTTTGAGATTGAATGTGATGCTAGCGGGATTGGGATAGGTGGTGTATTGATTCAAGAAGGTAAACCAGTTGCATATTTCAGCGAGAAACTAAATGGGCCTAGTCTGGATTATTCTAACTATGATAAAGAATTGTCTGCTTTAGTTCGTGTGCTTCAAACTTGGCAACATTATCTATGACCAAAAGAATTTTTTATACATTCAGATCATGAATCGCTAAAACATATTAGAAGTCAAGCTAAACTAAATAAATGACATGCCAAATGGGTAGAATTTATTGAGTCGTTTCCATATGTGATAAAGCATAAGAAAGGTAAGGACAATGTGATTGCTGATGCGCTTTCTAGACGTTATACCATGTTATCTCAACTTGACCATAAGATTTTTGGTTTAGAGGCCGTTAAGGAGTTATATGCTACTTATTTGGCCTTTAAAGAGGTGCTTGAACATTATAAAGGAGGGAAAACATGGAATAAATATGTGATAATTGATGGTTTGATCTATCGTCCTAACAAGCTATACATTCCAGCTAGCTTCGTTCGTCTTTTGTTGTTGCAGGAGGCGCATGGAGGAGGTTTGATGACGCATTTTGGAGCAAAGAAGACAGAAGATGTGCTGGCCACCCACTTCATTTGGCCAAAGATAAGGCGCGATGTTGAACGCTATGTGGCTCGCTGCACCACATGCAACAAAGCTAAGTCCCGTCTCAATCCACATGGACTTTATATGCCTCTTCCTATTCCTAGCGCCGCTTGGGAGGATATTTCTATGGATTTTGTTTTAGGATTGCCTAGATAAAGAGGAAGGGACGAGATATTTGTAGTAGTGGATTGATTTTCTAAAATGACACATTTTATACCTTGTCACAAGAGCGATGATGCTACAAACATAGCTGATTTATTTTTCAGAGAAATCATTCGCTTACATGGAGTGCCCAATACGATTGTCTTGGATCGCAACGCGAAGTTTTTGAGCCACTTCTGGAGATCACTTTGAACAAATTGGGGACAAAGCTGCTGTTTTCTACTACGTGCCATCCCCAAACTGATGGACAAATGGAGGTTGTCAACCGCACGTTATCCACCATGTTGCGGGCTGTTTTAAAGAAGAATTTGAAGATGTGGGAAGAGTGTTTACCACACATTCAGTTTGCTTACAATAGGTCAGTACACTCCACCACCAAGGTAAGTCCGTTTCAGGTAGTGTATGGTTTTAACCCCCCGTGCTCCTATTGATTTACTACCTTTGCCTTCCTCTAAACACATTAATTTAGATGCTAAGAAGCGTGCTGAATTTGTTCTTAAGTTGCATGAAACAACTAAAGAAAATATAGAGCGTATGACTGAAAAGTATAGGGTTGCTCGAAGTAAAGGTAGGAAAGAAATAAAATTTGAACTGGGTGATTTAGTTTGGGTACATTTGAGAAAGGACAGGTTTCCAGAATGAAGAAAATCAAAATTGATACCTAGAGCTGATGGACTATTTAAGATAATTAAGAAGATAAATGACAATGCCTATCAAGTGGAGCTACCTGCAGATTTTGGGGTTAGCCCCACATTTAACATCTCAGATTTGAAGCCATACGTGGGAGAAGCCGATGAGCTTGAGTCGAGTATGACTCCAATCCAAGAGGGGGAGGATGATGAGGACATCACTCCTTCGGATACACGCACTACACAAAATCCTCCAGATCCAGTTGCTAAACTACAAGGTCCTATGACAAGAGCTCGTGCATGTTGTTACTTAGGAATAATGGGCAGGATTTACAACCAGATCTACAAGCTATACGACCAGACCTGCCAGCGCTACGACCAGGTCTCAAGCTCTTCGACCAGATTCGCCAGCGCTACGACCAGACCTGCCAGCACTACGACTAAGTCTCAAGGTCTACGACCAGTCATTAGGTGCTACGACATCGTTTGCCAGTGCTACGACTAGACCTGCCAGCACTACGACCAGGTCTCAAGCTCTACGACCAGTCATTAGGTGTTGCGACACCGTTTTGGGCCTAATTGGGCTTTGTAAGCCTGTCAGAGTCAAAGCCTAGGTTGTGTACGTCTCTCCCATGGCCGCACAACCCTAGGTCAACCTCCTCACGCCCCCCCTATATATATACAATAGCCGCCACAGTTTAGGGTTGGATTTTTCTTAGAATTATTCTACCACTTGCAGTTTCGTCGTTGTACGGTTTGAGGAACCCCACTTTGTGATCTTTTTTCATATTCGTAATACAATTCAGATTGCATCTTCCTTGTTCTTGTGAGTTGCTTCGATTGCTTGCAGGAACAATAACCCTCGTGGTAAGGTCGATCGTGTGCAAGCGTGGTCGATAACGACAATCGTGCGGGTGTAGCGAATTGCGAGGTGACGATCTACTGGTCGAAAGCCTCAAAGCGTCAACGTCCTCACGACGAAATCAATCGAACCTATCGGAAGATCGGGCCACCGTAGCCATCACCTGTCATGGTTAGTAGGAGACAAAAGACAACACAAATATAGTATCCCTACCAACTACTAGGTGGTGGAAGGTGGAATCACACAATCTCAAGCGTCTTACCACGCTCTTATGAATTTCTTACCAAATTGCAACAGGTGGTATGATCGGAGAAGGTGGGATGTATAACTGCGTCGGAGGCGAATGCGAGGATCCAAATCTGAGGGCTAAAAGTACGTGGAGCTCAGACAGGTAATGTTTAGTAGCAAGGAATAGCAATAATGAAATCAGATTAGCAAAGCTAAATCAAAGTCTACAGTACTCGTCATAGTTGCTGGCCCAAACGCGCTCCTAGCACTAGCTCAAGCAAGCCGAAAGATAGGGGAGATACAAGCACAAAGGAACAAAACTTGCAAAGCAACCGATATCTCTTGTGGGTGGTCGTGGAGCTCCGGTGGGTTGTCGTAGACCAACTGAGGGTGGTCGTGAGCCAACTGGGGTGGTCCCTTTTTTATTCTCTTTTTCTTTTCTTTTTTTTTGATTCTTTCTTCTTTTTCTTTTTTTTGACTAGCGAAACCCAACCTAGGGTTCCTCTCTTTTTTTTTCTATTTTCTTTTTTGCACAAGTGACCTTGACTCACAACTCTTCAAAACCCTTTTTCGGGCCTGGGGATATATATAGGTCACAAACTTTTTCCGGAGAGCAGGGGTATAAAGGTAATAAAAATATACTCTCTCTCCCTCTCTCTCTGAACTTTGGCTATCTCTGTTTTGGCTATGGAATTTCTTCTCGGTCTTTGTTGGGTCGGTCACGATATGATGAGTGTGTAGGTGTCTGAGAGCAACCAGAAACAGATAGACTCCGAGTAGGATGTCGGGCAGAAACGAGTAGATGGTCGAATCCGACTAGGTAGTCGAACACGAGGAGGTGGTCAAATGGGGGTGTTGGCTCGAGTAGGTGGTCGGATGGGGGTGGTGTCACGAATAAGTGGTTGGATGGGGGTGTTGGCTGAGTAGGTGGTCGGATGGGGGTGGTGACTCAATCTCGGCTATAGCAGACAAACCCTAATTGCAACAGATGCAACCAAGGACAAGCCAAGATACACGATGACCAAAATAGCAAAGACTCGATGCTAGAAACTAGATCACGCGACTAGACCAGCAACAAAGACACCGACGATGGACTCGAACTCAACAACGAGAATACTGAAAACAAAATTGCGAAAGGCACAAAGTGGTTTGGACAGCGGAAAAACTAAGATCTAAAACTTTTTGTAGGGCAATTTTCTGGACTCTAGGTGATGGAAACAACAATCTAAGGGGATAAACGAGATTACCTAACGGGCAACCTTTGCTTTGATACCAACTGATGACTACGGTGGCCCGATCTTCCCATAGGTTCGATTGATTTCGTCGTGAGGACGTTGACGCTTTGAGGCTTTCGACCAGCAGATCGTCACCTTGCAATTAGCTACACCCACACAACTGTCGTTATCGACCACGGTCGCACGCGATCGACCTTACCACGAGGGTTATTGTTCCTGCAAGCAATCGAAGCAACTCATAAGAACAAGGAAGATGCAATCTGAATTGTATTACGAATATGAATAAAGATCACAAAGTGGGGTTTCTCAAACCGTACAACGGCGAAACTGCAAGTGGCAGAATAATTCTAAGAAAAACCCCACCCTAAACTTTGGTGGCTGTTGTATATATATATAGGGGGGCGTGAGGAGGTTGACCTAGGGTTGTGCGGCCATGGGAGAGGCGTACACAACCTAGGCTTTGACCCCGACATGCTTACAAAGCCCAATTAGGCCCAAAACGGTGTCGCAGCACCTAATGACTGGTCGTAGAGCTTGAGACCTGGTCGTAGTGCTGGCAGGTCTGGTCGTAGCACTGGCAAACGGTGTCGTAGCACCTAAGGACTGGTCGTAGACCTTGAGACCTAGTCGTAGGCCGCGTGTCGTAGTCTTTGCCGCGAATATGGTCGAAGAGCTTGAGACCTGGTCGTAGCGCTGGCAGGTCTGGTCGTATAGCTTGTAGACCTGGTCGTAAATCCTCCCCATTTTTCCTACGTAACAAAAGATCACAATTATTAGGTAGTATACCATTATGCATAGATAAATTATTAGCACCTAGAAACGAGCTCACCTCATAATTTAAGTGACGTGCACGAGCTCTTGTCATAGGACCTTGTAGTTTAGCAACTAGATCTGGAGGATTTTGTGTAGTGCATGTATCCGAGGGAGTGATGTCCTCATCACGGGGGGTGGTGATCCCTCCCCTTGCTGAGCCCTCGATCGAGTCATAGCTCCCACCATCCTGTTGCCACACGGATGGTTAGCAATCTGACGAAAGGTATGATCGAATGAGCACAAAATAAAAATCTGGACAGCGGGTGTATTGTACTTGATCTAGCATCCATCATGACATGATATGCACAAAAATTTAACACCAAATGGGGGGTACAAAGGCTCATGGGCCAATACAAGTTCCATTAAAGTGAATAGTAGTTTTCCGACATGATTACCACATAAGCCCGTAGGCGAACGACGACAGTCCAAAACGAAAGTTCTGGCGACAAACACATAAATAGTTCTGCACATATTACCCTATTACATAATTTGGGAGAATTTGCTTGCTGATTATACTCCACATAGCAAGCTCATGACACTAACAACTTGCCATTCTGGTTAAATTCACCAAAAACTCATCTAGAAGCCAATATCCCGGTGATCCCGTGTCCTCATTGTCTTTCGGGTTGGTGAGGCACATTGGAGGTCTTAATAAGAGTTAGTGACCTCCAGCAAGCTCTGGCATATGAGTACGAGCAAAACCCGTGGCCGATATACGAGCACAGCGATTCAACCCATAATTGGGTGTCTGTCCTCCCACTTCTGAAAGACAAAACTCTGGAGGTGCAATATCGTATGGGGAGGTCTCATTCTCACCATAAAACACGTTGCGGGGAATGTGCCTTGTGTTGACCATGAGCCTAAGGTACTCCTGGGCCACACCAAAATGATGTCGAGTCTCCCACAACTCGTGTATGGTGCAGCGATGGGCCCGGTCCATAATATGAACCAACCTCGCCAACTGTCGCACTTGGGAGTCTTCTCCATACTGAATTTCAGCGAAGGTGTTCACCTCCATGCCATGTTCTCGTAGCGGGAAATGGTCGTATGGTGGCTGAGTCAAGTCCATCAAATCATGGCGAAGATGACTCATGGCCACACTAGCCACTTCCTGCACTACCATGACTTCGGAGGTGCCACGCGCTTGTAAGCAATATGGAAGGCTCCCCATCACCCACCTTGTGATGATATTGACCACTACAAGGTATTCCTCCATCCCTTGTGCTCGATCTAGTGGTAGATGGCGTACTTCGGTCAACAGGTGAAGTTAGCCCTCCATAGCATATCTCATAGCAACACCAGGTATCCCTTAACATCCTCAGCCTGGAGTTCCTTAACCAAATACCGGCGACTCATCTAAACATAAGAAAGACAAGGTGAGTAGAAAAGTTAGTTTGCAAATCCAAATGAACATAGGGGTAAGAAATGACACTAGGATGGACAAGGAATAAAATATTTACATAACTTAAATTTTCTAAAATTATTTTACTAATTTGAATATAATTTGACTGAAGACTCCTGAATGGCTCTGATACCAATGCTATTTCTAACCTACACTTGGAATGGCTCTGATACCAACACTGTGGTGAATCCTGAGTTAATTTCATAAGACCAAGACCTTCCCGACCTTACGAAACTAACCCCGGGCCTCCAAGAACTAAAATCTAATTTAATTCAATTTAAGTAAGAGGACCCGGCTGAGCTAGAGCTACGGATACCATGCATACCGCTCCTCTGCGTGCGCTACATGGTGGCCGGTTCCCAGCAGCCCAAGTCTACACTTAAATGAATCAAAGACATTTCAAAAACATCATATATGTGTCCCTGTTAGCTCCCAAGATCAATGACTAACACGCGCATATCCTTAACAACGTCATTCCTTAACAACGTCATTCAAATCCAATCCACAAGATATACAATAATATAGCAAAGTGGCATATATACAAACATCAGACTTTTGTCCATAACTTTTACATAAGTGGCCGACCGGCCAAATTCAAAAGATTAAACAAGTACGCAGCTGTAACATCCCAATTTTCCGAGCTTAAAAAATCTTTTGAATAGTTAGTAGGGAGAAAATTCACCATTTGATTTTATTTGAATTTAATTCAAAAGCTTAACTTGGACTTTTGGTATCAAAATCATTTAATATGAATAATTCCAACATGAACTATTGTCAAAACTATGTTATTTGGATTCTATGTGCTTGGATATATTTTCTAGAATTTTTTCGAGTTCATTTGCTATTTTATATTGCTTATTTGAATTTCTAGTATTTTCTAAAATAGAAAAACTAAACTAAATCTCAAAAAACCTCTATGGGCTGAAACTCAACCCAGTCGGCCCATTCCTAGTTCATTCCGGCCAAGCACTCTCGCGTAGCCTACACGCATGTGCATTCGCTCGCATCCACTAACGCGTGGGCCCATGCCTTGTTCCTTTGACCGGTGGACCCCACACCTTCGTCGTCTCCGAGTCATCATCTGCTCCGCGTAAGCCTCGGACTCGCCCGCCATTGCTATCTCCAAGCTTATAATGACAACAGAGATTCTCCAACTAAACTTCTTCTAGAAAACGCGTAGGATCTTATCTCTTATCACCTTACATTCAAATCCAACAGAATCCCTTACCGAATCGGTATCTATCTCCTAAAACCCTGGACTCGAATTCGTGTTCATCTCAGACTCGATTTGGGGATTCCTTATCTCGTGCCGCCCGAGTCCCTATAAATAGTCCCCAAGGATTGCCTTCGTCTCCTCGTGCCAAAACCCTAAACTACCGTCTCCCAGGAACTCGAGAGACACCACGATTTTAGCTTCTAGGGTTTTCCGCCGCCAGTCATTTTTCTCAAATTGCGTCGCCTTCAACGTTGCCTAGCCATCGTGGTATGCATCAGTGTCTCCACCGCCGCACAGGCTACCTCCAGAACCCCTCTTTGTTGTTAGAGCGTCGTCGAAGCTTTCGTTCGACAAAACCCGAATCATCTCCACCGCTTCGAGCTCGCCGCCAGCCAATCCAGTCATCTCCGTTCGACTGTGAGTACATCGTTGTGTTCACAATAACCCTCTCTACCCTCTGTCATCCCTCACTATCGGTGAATTGCCGCCATTTGCCATTGACCATCGGTACCCGAACCCTCACCGTCGTTGTCTATCGAGTATTGTTCATTCGAGTACTGTTCATTGCGAGTGCTGCTCATCGCTTCCAACTGATGTGGTCGTAGATCTCTCGACTACATGGTCATAGCCATTTTCCACTATGTGGTCATAGCCGCTTCCGATTGTCGTGGTCGTAGCCATCTTCGACTGATCTGGTCGTAGATACTTTCGACTGTACCTAGTCGAAGGATTCCAATTTAGGTTTCTTCTCAAATCTTCCAAAGTCTATATCTTTTGCATCCAAACTTCGATTGAGCTCATTCAAATTTCTAAACTTATCTAAATTCGAGATCTATTTATTTGATATTTTTATTTAATTTTTGGAGTTGGTTTTCTTCTCTGTTTTATTTATTTTTGTTTATTTGCTTCGTTTGCGAATAGATGTCGATACTTCGGGAGGTTTTTGAGAAGAAGGAGTTCACCAAGATCAAGACCAGTACCTAGATCTATTCCAAGGCAAGTCATACCTTTGACCATGTTGAATCCTAGTTTTCAAAAGTACTTTGTTTCAAAGTATTGCATTTACTTTAAATATTTATTTAAATGCTTTTGGGTTTAGCTATTAATCCAACTTGTTATATCCACCTTGTCTATCATTATGCCATGATCTTTTGTCACCCTAGATTGGTTCATTACTAGTTGGTAATACTATTGCACCAACGTGAGTTGGTTAGTACGATTAGATTGCTTAGCCATACCACGAGTCATCATCTCATGTGAGTTACAATTATAAACCTAACTAAGTGATTATGGAATTATGTGATAAAATTGTGTGTACTGTGTGCTATTACTCGTGAATGGCATATGTTGCACTTAACCAACCGGGTTAAAAAGATTTAGACGGAGGCAAGTGGTACTGTGTTTTGTTATGGTGGAGCTGTGTGCTTGGGTTTTAATCTGTTCATCATAGTTAGAAATTGGAAGTCTTGCCTTGATCAATTAAGGACTTCACTTTGTGCATCATTGAACTGAGCCTTACTGTACGACCACATGCCTGATGGGACAGGCCTAACTTAGTAAGTTATGGATTCTTGGCATTGATTACTCAAGTAGTAGGTTAGGCTGTGTTGCATGGATGGAGGTGTGTACTACCAGGTAGTCGCATCGCGGGACGGTTTGCCGCTTCTCTGTCCAATGATGTGTGTCGGACTGGCTTCCTGTGTAGGGCTATCTGGCGGTTAAGCACATCGGGAGTGTTAATGTTGAGATGAAGTTTCTTAAATATTTTGTTATGATTAGTGCTAGCTACACTGATTGTATCGTGTGGGTAAAGTGTACAACCTCTGCAGAGTATTAA
The DNA here is from genome assembly GCA_036346255.1 of Ampelocalamus luodianensis. Taxonomy (NCBI): domain Eukaryota; kingdom Viridiplantae; phylum Streptophyta; class Magnoliopsida; order Poales; family Poaceae; genus Ampelocalamus; species Ampelocalamus luodianensis. The sequence continues at coordinate 50,237,170 of CM070622.1, read as the reverse complement.
CTAATCTATTCGAATAGCCGCGTCCGTGGTCATAGACATGCTCGGGGATTTCACATGAGGGGTAATGTTCATAAAACATTTGGGATGGGAGCTATGTGACCTAAGTCATATGGCTATGTGAATTAAATTGATTAGCTTTGTGTTTTTGTGAAAACAACTATTAAATTATTATTGTCTATTTGTTTTGATCTGCATTTCAATCTATTATTGTATTCAATTGCAAATGTTGTATTTCTACAAAAGAACCACTGAAGCCATTTCTTTTGGAATAAGCCTGCATCTATACATTGCATTTTGTGGTTTGTCTTGCGAGTACGGTTGTGTGTTCATGCTTACTGCAAACAAATCTACAGAAGAGGAGTCATCGCCTACCTTCAAGGACTAGTTCTAAGGAGGTGTTGATCGTTAGGTCTTTGATCCCAGTCGGTTGCCTGTGGTGAATTGATGGGATCTCCGCTGAAGTTACTTTGTTCCGCTGCTATTTAATTCTCTGTTAGCCCTGCGAGCGTGGCATAATAAGTGTAAACTCGACCATAAGGTCAAAACTATTATTTGCTATTCAAATTAATCGTTTACTCTATTAATCGCTTATGTAGATTAATATTCATCTATGTTGATACTGTGTGCACTAGTGTGATCCACGACTAGTGCATCATACACAGAGGGTCCAGAATTGCATTTTTGGATCCCAACAGCAACGGAAACAAAATAAAGTAAACCAAAAGCCCAGCTAGGTGTACCCATCCCCGTAGGCAACCGAATGGGGGTTAGAAACAGCGTTATTCGTTAGCGTCACCGAAATCGGCTCTAACGAAATGATCAAGCATATAATCTTCCTCGCCTACAGTAAGTGGACAATCCGGTTGAGTACAAAATGTACTCGCAAATCTTACACAAAATAAAAAATTATACATGCTAGTGGCTGTCCAAAGGAGAGACTTTAGTGGCTTAAGTTTGTAATTGTAGTTTGACAAACCATTTGTAAACAAAATGAAATACAAATGACAGTAATATATAGGTAACAAACAATACCAAAGTGGTAGCCCACTTTGATAAACTAAAATACATGAATCACCCTTAATGTCGATACCAAGTAGTAACCCATGTCAATTTTAATTTGGAGTCTAACAATGATGTCTCTCGAATCCAAGTGGTCATTCGTAACCGTGGACACGGCTATTTGAATAGATTAATCCCTACAGGGAAGTACAACATTACCCACATGACTCGATCAGCCCGTAAGCCTCCAGATAATGACACACTTCCTAAGATATGCCAGCCGGGGAAATCGAGATTCGGTACTTTTCAGCAAGATGACCCTATTGAGTTGAATCACCTTTGCAAGATGAAACCCCAAACTCAGTACAAGCTATTTATAGAACTTGCTAGCGAGGCACACAAGTTGTGTTGGAGATGCCGATACAATGTACATAAAGAAAAATACTGCTCACATGCACATCATAGAAAATTGCATCGGATTCCTACGAACATATGATCACACACATGATGTCCTCACACCACCTATGTTTCAACCCAATAAGACCATCCCCCTTACTTTACCAAGCTGGCACCCATACGCTAGCGTGTGAAAGTACGAGTTTTACTTGGATTAATGACAACACAAAGTTCGGTCCTTAGTGATCCGAACAAGACTACCACAATACCCGAGTCTCGTGCACGAAAGCACCCACACTACTAGCCACTTGTCCATACCAAAATCAGTTTAAATAGCCAAATTTTGAACTCAACAACCAGATTTGAAGATCTAGACAAAAACATAAAAGTAAAGTGTTTGGTGTTCCCAACGATTCACGGGCTAACCCTATCAGCCGAACTATCGTCTACTTGACTTGCACAGCTAAGCAACAATATACATATTAGACAAACCATCACAAGACATCTATCTTAAGCTTAACTGAATAATAAGTGGGAACATATCAAGGATAACCTGAAAGAGTTCGGACATAGCTAACTAAACTCACAAAGTATCGGTACATCAAAATAGCATGCATGCAAGTATAGTTGCACTCAAAATAACTTAGTGTAACCAAAATTTGGGATCAATATGATGCAAGAGGATGCTTGCCTTACTGGTAGTCCACTTGCCTGCTCTCGGGCATGAAATCGCTCGCTTCCGATAACTCAGAATCTAGAGTGAAAGAACGATACCGAAAAAATACCGAGAAAGCCAAAAAATTCAAAATACTTAAAAATGCATAAAATTTATACAGTAGTGATATTAAGATTTTACATGAATTTGGGTGAAAGAATTAGTTCAATCTGAGTTGGTATGTGAAAGTTATAGCCTTCCGAAAATCAGCCAGGAGAAACTGCTGAAAAACAGGCTGCATACTGTTTATGATCCGAAATTAATTGCGGAGACAAAAAAAACTACATGATCTGAGAGAGAATAAAATTTTATGAACAACAAAATTGGATTCATCTCATTTGGAGTTCATATGAATTTTCAAATTTAATAGAATTTTCAGTGTAAAAATAATTCTTTTCTGAATTTTCTATTGCATTAAATACCTTTTATACTCGGGCTATCCTAGTATCTATCCATGATAGGTGGTTCCTATGCATTTTCTTTTCTTTCCCATTTATTTTCTAAAGAAAAACCTCCACTGACACACGGGTCCTACATGTCATAGGGATGGTTCATCCAAACAGTGCACGGACCGAAGGTCCACATGCATAGTGCATGGTCCATGGACCAGGGGATCACTGTGCACTTATGCATTGGGCCCACATGTCATAGACTAGAAGTAAAACTGGATTTCTTAACACCTCTCATTTTCTGTTCACAGGCCCACCCATCATTGACTCACAGCCATAAACAACCAATCATTAACACAACTAATCATTGCTTAACCCTAATCCGACACAGATTTTTGCTAATGATGAGCTACAATAATTGTCAAAATTTCGACAAATAGGGAGCTTCTCGGGTGCTACTTTGCCAGGCGAGTCGCCGGCGATGCGGTCCATGGCGGCACTTACCAAGGCGAAAAATGGGTTCCTGAGGCTCTTGTGATTCTACCAGTACTAGCGGCAGCACACTGGAGAGGAGCTGTGGCGACGCTACGGCTCATGCGGCTAAGGCAACCCGGCGACGCATCGAGGTAAGCAAAGAGCGCAAGAGCATCTAGGATGTCCAGGGAACCTACTGGAATAATGAAGAGGGCCAGAGATGGTCGGAGGGAGCTTGGCGACGGTAATGGTGACGATGGCGATGAGCATCATGTGGGGGAGATAACCTGAGCAAATGTAAGGGTAAAGAAGGTTCGGGAAAGCTTTAGTGGGGGTAGAAGATGCTCTGGGAGGAAGCAATCGGGAAATGTCTTACCAGAATGGAGATGGGGAAGAAAGAGATGCCTTTAGTTTGAGTTGAAGAAAATCCAAAATCCCGAGGTTCTGTTGAATGGCTGGGAAAATTGGTTGAGGGGAATTAAGTCTCATACCCTGGAACACGTGCTGACGCACAAAGGAAAGGAAAAAAACTCACCGGAAAGGAAGTTGACACGGTGGCGATGCTCTGTGCGTGGCCACTGGCTCTGAGGACAACTACCGCATTCTGGGCACTACAAGCAAAAGAAGGAGCTCGCATTAGCGCAAATGGATACGACGAGGAGAGTAGAAGGAGAGGGACACGGCAGCGCGAAGGTTACCCAAGAGGAATGCAAGAGATATCTTCCTCCTCCTTAGCCACCGAGAGAAGTGAGTGAGAGAGAGGGTGGGGAGGCGGGTTAAGTGTGTGCAACAGCCGCGAATGGTGATGGCGTGAACAGGCGAAGTTCTGGGTTGCTTGGCGAGGCCGGTGGCGAAACGGTGCGCGTTCGCATTGATAGAGCGCTCGGCCGCGTGGTGCTCGGCATCTGCGCACTCGCCAGCAAGAGCTAGGAGACGTGCCTAACGGGTGGAGCAAGGTAGTCAGCGGTACAGGTAAGTGGGTGCAGTCGAGGTTTGGTTTGGGTTGTATTGGACCGAGTCAACTCGGTCAGTTGACTGAGTTAAATTCAAACTCCTCCCCTTTGACTGGTGATTTAACATAGCAAATAAATTTATAAATTCTAACATTTTTCAAAGAGGTTCTTGGGATGACCTAGAACACATAAAAATTGTATATACTCACCGTTCATGTTTTATTTGGTTGTTTTAAATCATTTACATTGGGGTTTTTTAGAATTGGGTTTGAATTTTCTCAGGGTTAAGTTAGGTTCTAAAACTTTCACAAAACTCATATTTATTCATGATAAATATTGTAAGGTTTAAATAAATTATTTCCTAGATATTTTCATAAGTATTTATCGTTGTTTTCCTTTGGAGCTTCAGTTTGAGTTATATGTTTAAATTTGATTTGAAAATTTTCAAATGCAATAATTTGTGCACATGTTCTAGAAATAACATGAAGGCTCATGATCAGATGCATCTTAATTCAATTTAATGAAAAATGGGGATGTGACACGTAGATACCTTTGATATCTGTCAATGGAATAAAGGGGAACAGTTGCACCCTGGTGGTCTTCTCCAACCATTGGATGTCCCTTCTACTATCTAGGCTGACATATCAATGGATTTCATTGAAGAGATTCCACACGTTCACAGTAAAACGGTCATCCTCACGGTGGTCGATCGTTTCTCCAAGTTCACTCACTTTATTTCCCTCGCTCACCCCTACATGACATGTTTAGTTGCTCAGATGTTTTTCAGTGAGATCGTTCGCCTTCATGGGATTCCAACTTCCATTGTAAGTGACCGAGATCCGTTGTTTACAAACAATTTTTGGTCTGAGCTTTTTCATTTGGTCGGTGTTCAACTCCATCTCAGCTCAACTTTTCACACCAGTCTGATGGCTAGTCGGAAGTAGTTAACAAGATCATTGTTATGTATCTTCGTTGCCTATCTGGGGATTGGCCTAAGCAATGGCTTCGTTGGTTACCTTGGGCTGAATATTGTTATAACACCTCTTTCTAGACATCACTACACCCTTCTCCATTCAAAATGGTGTATGGTAGGGAACCGTTGTCTTTGTGTTCTTATGAACCTGGCAGCACACTATTACCTGCAGTGGAGCAGCTGGTATGTGACAGGGATACATTCGTAGTCAAAATTCGTGACCGTTTTCTTGAGGCACAACAAACCTACAAGCGGCAATACGACAAAGGCCATCACAAATTGGAATTTTCGGAGGGTCAAAGGGTTTGGCTTCGTCTATACCACCGCCAGGCGACATCTTTGTCTATGCCAAGTAGAGGAAAATTTGGACCACGTTACTTTGGGCCATATAAAATACTTAAGAAAGTTGGCATGGTGGCTTATAATTTACAATTATTGGCTCACGCAAAAATCCATAATGTATTTCACGTCAGTTTATTAAAATCGTTTGTCAAACTTGCTCCGACGGTACCACCTGCATTACCAACCATGTTTCATGGTCGTGTTTGCCCTATGCCGGCCAAGGTCCTCAAGTCCCGAGTGGCTCACGATCGACTTCAGCTTCTTGTTCAATGGAAAGGTGCTGCCGCGAGGAGTGCATCTTGAGAAGATTTGGCATAGTTTCAGCAGCTATACCCTCTCTTCTTCAAGCTTGAGGACAAGTTGCTTGCGAAGGAGGGGAGAGATATCATGTAGGGTATCCCTTATAATTCACACCGCAAGGAGGACTCCCTCGGCCAAAAGTCAGCATTGCCGCCGGCATGATCTAGCTTAGGGATTAGTTTCTAAATTAATGTTTCCTTTTAGAACTCTTTTTATAAAAATCAGGATTTCTTAGGCTGCTCCCAGTGGGTGGTTTCTTACTACAGTTTCTTATTGCATGAAAGGCATTTAGATATCACCTTCCCAATGCATGGTATCCTAAAGTGTTGTATCTTAAGTCTTTGATATAGAGTTTTTACTAGTATTTCTAACTAGGATATTGTGTATGAGTGATATCTAAATAAGATACCAGTATGCTCTCTCTCTTCCTTAATTACAGTGCCAAATTAGACTTTTGTCTATGTGGCAGCTTTAAGATACTTGTCAAGGTGGAGCATTGGGAGCAGCCTTAGAGATTAGTTTCCGTAATTCAGATTGATTGTTAGTCAAGTTTTATTAGGGCCTTTCACTATTTAAGGGGATAGTCACTTTGCTTTGAGATCAAGGAAAATCAGAAAACCCATTCTCTCCCTATCCGGGGGCCAATTCCCTGGCCTTAGTCACACAGCAGTCGTAGCCACGGCTCCCCAGCCGCGCCGTCGAGGTCCAGGACCATGTCCCAACACTCACCACGACTGCCCCATCTGATCCAATCCATCCACAAATAACCCCGTTCGTGACACTTGGGGCCTGGGTTGTCGAACAAGGACCTAACTATTGCTCTAGCCTCTTGTTTCTACTTTACTAGCGGGCAGGCACTGTAGTGAAATCTCACCATAGAGTTGCAGGCCATGTGAGCAACGAAATCAGAGAAGTGTGGAGGATTGCTAGTTTTTGTTCGAAGAAAGAAAAGAAGTGAAGAAACAACCGTGAAGAGAGAGGGAAGAGCAAAAAGGTTGATACAAAGATGATACAGTAAGAAATTGAGCAATCTTATCGTGCCAAATTCAGACAATGGTGGAGCCAAGGAAGCTGCTTCAGCCCTTCCTTCTCCAAATGCTGCCCAACATTCGGACTAGGTTTAACTGCTGACGACCCCAACTGAGATGGATGAGGAGGCAGCACCCTGCAGTCAGGGCTACCAGACTCTGTCGACGACGAAGACATGCTCGTCCTAGAATCTATGCTAGACGACGTCTCCTTCTTCGTCGCCTTCTTTTCCGCCGTCCCGAAACTTCCTATTGCCAGCGTTAGCTCTAGGTTGCTCTCTTCAAGAACAAGGGGAGCCTTCTTTCGCTCAGAGTAGGCGTCCCATGATTTGCTTGAGCCTGCCTCGTTCTCCTGTGTATGCCGCTCGTCTTCAGGTTTGCATTTGACGCTGGGCATTATGTTTGCCACGTCAGTCATCAGTAGCTTCTGAACTCGGTACAGCCGGTGCAGTTCTTGAACCTGAATGCATGCAGCACAAGTTGTTAATTTGAGGTCAGAAGGGTAGTAGACAGCAACGAGAATTTAGGAAGTTTTAGCTGAAGTGGTTCTTGATTTGGAACTCCTAGTTCTTGTTCTTACCTGCTGCTTGAATGTCTGTTCTTGCTTCAATATGGCCATCTTCATGTGTTCCTTCTCGTGCTGCTTCAGATTCCTTGACATCTTCTTGTGGAGAAACCTTGATGGTAAGTAATGGAGAGCAGGGCAGCTACAAAATTCAGGAACGAATCAACAAAGTGTCCTACGGAGAATGGATACACTTGTTTTGTCATGGAAGATACAAATGGAAATTGCGGCCTATCTTGATAGATGTAAGAAAAATGAAAGCCATGAGATAGGAATTAATAGACTCTACTCACAAGAAGAGGAGATCTATCACTTCGATGCTTTGCGGGATCGAGACCTCGAAGAACCTTGAAATAGGGACATTTTATGTATATAGAATGGTAGAGGGCACTTAACTTTCTCAACACTCTACAACATCCTATTTTTAAAGGCAGAGACCGGCCAAGGAGATTGCAGTCTCAATTGGTCACTGCAGTTTCAAGTATTTGAGAGAGGAAATGCCCCACCACAAATTGCCATGCAGAGGACACACTAGAAAAGCAGGAAACATAGCATCCCGGACTTGCTATAAATATGTGCATCCATGTATCTATCCACAAATAGATTTATGGGGCACTACACTAAAAGAATCACCCACACCAGAGAGGCACAGCTAAAGTAGCCAAGGCAGTTCACATGTGTGCATGCCTGCCCTGGAATCATGCTCCTAACTTGTTGACATCACATACCTCCACTCAGGAATATAGAATATATAGTACGGACCTTTTATTTCTCAATCTAGTTGAATGAATGATGCATAATTGCCATCTCAGATTAATTATATCCAATGTGGATCTATGGATCTTGTTGACATCCAAGTGTAAATACAATCATCCTTGGCAGTTTAAGCATCTAGGTTTGATGATCGGCCAATGAAACTAAACATGATATTCAAGAAAAAAATTCAGGTATCATACTTGTTGGAATTGTGTTTGAAAAGATACATATTATGCCATTTGTGCTATCAACATAAACCATGTTTAGATTAATTTGTGATCATAATTATATATATATATATATATATATATATATATATATATATATATATATATGTGTGTGTGCTATCAACCTAATTCGATATTAAATGTCGCACTTGTTTCATGTGAATTATAGAATAATGCAACTTAAAGGTTTGCATGCCCTTTCCCTTTCCGGTTTAATTTTCCCCCTCTTTTTTTATCAGACTGAATTATTTGTGACCCTACACCAACATTAATTGTTCCCACAACTTTCCATGAAACCTGATCACCGATCGCCACCACGTGCGACAATCGACTCCAATTAGCAAAATCTAAGACAAGGATGGATCACCAGCGATGTGCTCGAGAGACAGGTTCTTTGGAGATCAGAATGCATGATGCAGTTTTGGACCCCCGTGATGGATTAACAATGCGGATCCTGAACTGTACATATGCTCTCTGTCTTGGAGGGATGCGATCTTGTTCAGACAACTCACGCATTAACAACCAAGCCCGGGAATCTGGAGACAATGGCATGATTTGGGGGGATGTGGCTGCATGTGCCCCATGAGGCCATGATATGATACTCCCTCTTGGGCACCATCCATGAGCTGGAATTGTCCTCCATTTCTTGGTGATATACAATAGGTATACAGGAGCAGGTGATGCATGGCCATTAATTCAGTTCTATAATGTGTCCTTACAGGTGATGGCATCCCAATGCTGATGCCCCCTAGCCTGTACTAAGCTTCCGTGAGCAAATCTAGCAAGTTAGTAAGAATGTCAAATCAATCTGTACAAATCTAGTAAGTTTTCCCTAGCCTACGTACGTACCTAATGGTTCTCAGTTTTTCTGTCATGTACTCATGTTGACATACTTTTTTTTTCTTCTGTTGACCAGTTTAACGAATAAATTGTAGCGCGAAGGTATTGTTACTGTGTTTACAAGTGGAACACTCATTCCGTGTTCATGTATGCCATGATATATAAATGAGTTCATGTCGTAACTGAACTAACAAGATCTTGATCTGACTTGGTTCATTATAGCTCTAGTTCTAGTTTCGATCTGCAGTCTGTGATATAGAGATCCACGCATGGGGACAACCATACTGCAAAATAACATGAATCCCCTCAAGAAGAAAGAACAAAAAGCCATCTATTTCTGAGTGCTACAAATTCCTCTGTAGTCTGTACCTAGGATAAAGTACATGACTAGTACTTGCAAGTTGCAACACACAGTCAGCCCTAGCCCCTAACAAGATCTCGCACTTTGACATGATTCTAGCACTTGTATAGCCTAGATAGATATATCTAGTTACTACAGAGCGCAGATCACACTGAAGACAGATGCACCGAGCAATACTAAATATCTACTATAATCAGAACACTGGCTCCCATGAAATGTGCACCTCTGGCGCTCTCCTTTATTTACTCCAGAGAGTAGGGATGGGAAAGGATTGAATCGAATAGTCTCAAATACGAATACGAATTTGAATATTCTCGAATACAAATTCGAATCAAATGTCGTAACGAATACGAATTCGAATCGAATATGTACTCAATTCTGTCGAATGCGAATATCCTACAACTATTGCGATAAATCTCGGTAGAACAAATTTATGTAACATGACTACTCGTCTACAGTCTACTGTCTACACGAGTCGTAGCAACACCCAACATCCACAGATTTGGCACCGAATCAAGACCCTGTCGAAACAGAAATGCTCTAGGAAAAAACAGATAGTATTCGTATTCATATCTGGGAAAAATGGATAGTATCCATATTCATTTTTCCGGGTACTATCTGGGTTTTTTCCCCGTATACGAATAACACCGAATACGGATACGAATACTATCTATTTTTCCGGATAGTACTCGTTTTTCTTTCGAATGCGAATTTTACTTACCACATTTGCGTTTTCTCATATACAAATATCGAATAAAACGGATTATCCTTTACCATTTCTCATCCCTACCAGTGAACATGGGAAAGAATCTAACAGCATCGCAAACTGACCATCAAGAAACAAACCAATATATGTCATCAATTGTAGGGACTACATGACAACTTAACTAGTAGTACTACGTGATAGGGATGTATCACACATAGATCCACTTAGTGGTACAACTGGAGTAAATAAGAGCCCAATCGCATTGGTTCCAAGGCATGGTACAGCCCCAACGGCCAAGGTACACACACGCAGACAGTGATATACAATCCTTACCAAGATCAGGGTCTCATGTTTGGTACATTCTTTCTGGTTGATCCGATCCAACTACCTAGTTAGACATGCAATTAAACGTGAGCCCAGGACACATGCATGCATGGGGGCTCTGCTTGTGAAATGTGAATTGAACATTTTAATCCCTAGGCCACTTGCATGTATCTATCTATAGAGCTAGAGATCTCTCCTCCTTTCTTTGGGGCACTGTCCTTGCTGTACCGCTGGAATCTACCTTGGAAAATGGGGAGTGCTTAGCCAAAAATGATTGTTTTTGTGATGATTAGGTTAGCTGCTAGTGCTGATCTAGGTTTTTGTAGGTTGGTACATATGCAGCCTCAACCTGTTCAGTATAAATCAGTCCAGATGCCATGTGATGTGCCACATGGAAGAAGCACATGGCATTTGCCTTCTTGTTGTGTATGTATGTAGGAGCAGCATTAATGGATTGTTGCTTAGGATGTGCTCGCTCCAAACACTGCTGCAATCTCGATCTGATCCGAAACAAAAGAAAATTAGTGCTAAGAAGAGCAGATGTTGCTAATTACATTGAGAATCTTTTTTAAAAAAAAAAGAAAAAAAAAAGTATTTTCACCGCTACGTACGTGGGGTCGAACCCAAGACCTTACGCTCGTGCACTCCCGCATCCTTAATTTGGTCTAACTGACATTAACATGAAATCGGTGAAATTAAGGCGCTTCGAATATGTTTCGTTAATTAGTCACGAGGGAACAAGACGGAAGTCTAAATATTTTTTGCTGGTAGGTCTGATAGTCTGAAACAACGTGATAGTTAAAATTGGATATGGTGTAGGATTCCAGGATTCTCAGAACCTGCCTTCCCTGCTGATTGTCATTCTGCGTTGGAAGAAGTAATTTCAGTCCTACATGCAACCTCTCAGAATTACCCAGTGTTCTTTTTCTTCTTTGCGCTTCCTTAATTTTAGAGCTCTCCTTTGTAGATGAATCTGCTCTTGCAAGCAAATCGAGTTACCACAAGTGTGAAGCTGGCAGAGGGCTGTGCATTGATAACTGCTTGAAACGATTTCATAAAAACGTTGTCAATTAGTAGCTGTGCATAGCTACTTCTCCGTTCTCTACTCTCTTCCAGTGAATTGGCAGAGCTTCATTTTTTTAAAAAAAGAAATGAATCTGTAGTATTGTAATATTATTCCTCCCGCGCAAATCGTTGTCAACACGAATAACCGCAAACAAAAGGAGCCTTACCAACTACCAAGAGCAGCAAACTGGGATTCCCCTCAGCAATCTTTGAGTCTGAGATGCTTCTTACCCTTTCGGCATGAAGATGTCACCTCCCCATCCACTACTACAAAACATGTCATACTAGATGCCTATAACATCCCAAAAAAATTTGGTATGTTTTGAAGTTTTAAAAGAAAAATAACTATTTGGATTTTTCTGCTAAAGTTAAAAGTTTAATATGAATTTTTAGAGTTCAAAAATAATTTAATAGGACTAATGTCAATATCAACTATTAGCAAAATTATTTTATTTGGATTCTATGTGCTTGGATATTTTTTTTCTAGAATTTTCTAGAATTTATCTGAGCTCTTTTGCTATTTTCTAAGTTTTATTTGCCTTTTCTGCTTTTTTTCTAAAAAAAACTAATTAAAAATCTCGGCTTATCCCTTGGACCAAATCTCTTTAGATCCAGCCGATCTCTTCCGCTGTTGGCCCATTCCCGCTCAGCCCAAGTCAACCTGAGCTGGCCCGGTTTCCTTTTTCTTTCCCGCGCCGCGCCACTTCTTTTCTTTTTCCGCCGGGTCGTTTTCCTCTTCAGCCCATTCCTCCTTTCGGCCTGAGTCGTGTGTAGCAGCCGAGCCATGTGCGCCATGCCACCTCGGCTTTTTCTCCCACGCGTGGCCCAGCCAAAACCAGTACCGAGCCGCTATCTCTCTGCTGGTGGGACCGTGCTAGTGGAGCACGTGTATTTCTTCTCCAAATCAAACCGGACTCAAGAGACCAGTTCGTTCACGAGCGCTGCCACCGCCGTATCTAAACCGGACTCCTCCCATCTCGGCACTATTTAAAGCCGGCCATCGCGTCAAAATTCCGGCATCACACTCCTCCACCAAAATCCTAAAATCCTGTAACGTCCCAAAATTTGGCTTTTCAAAAACCTTTTGAGTAGTTTAGGTCCCTGGAAAATTTCACCAATTTTATTTGAATTAATAAAGCTTAATTGGAATTTTCCTAAATTAAAAATATTTAATTTGACTAATATAAACGTTAATTAAATAAAAACTTGTGTTATTTGGCTTCCTTGTCTTTCAAGGAATTTTTGGGTATTTTCTGAGATTTTTCCGGATTTGTTTGCTATTTTATTTGACCTCCTTGATTTTTGGGATTTCTTTTAATTCCGAAAATCCAGATTTTCTCTCTCCCGCCGATGCCACAGTAAATCGCGAGCACTGTTCATCTCCCAGAACGAGTTCGTTCCGTGCACGTTTCAAACTGAAATATTCAAACTTCCATATCTTTCTCTACGGTGCATATAAATGCGAGCCGTTTGCGCTCACGCGTCCGTGTTGATCCTCTTCCAATCCCCGAATTGGTTTCCTCCAAACCGATCTATTTTCGTCGCAATCTCCAAAAACCGAGCTCCAACCAAAAGTCTTCTCCGTGAACTGCGCCTTTGTCCGACGTCCGTTGGCGAACCGTCTGCGGCGTTGGCCGCGTCGTCGCCTCTACGTCATGGTTCCATCCACTTCGCCGAAGATCGCGAGCACCGTCGGCCATTAAAGCCAAACCGTGTTCATCGCGTTCGTCACTTCCTCGGTGAGTTTTCCAAAATCCGACCGCGCCATCGCGTCCGGCTCGTCGTTTCCTTTCCGTTTTGGCCCTTCGCGCGCACGTCGCCTCCGCCGCCGGCCACTCCGCATGCACTATTCATGCATGTGTACTGTTCATGTATATGTGTACAGACGTAGCTTCTCTGTTGCTTCCTCGCTGTTGTAGTTCATGCCTCCTTGTGATTTCTTCTATACCTTTAATCCTCTCTATTAATTCATTGCTCTCCACGGTTGATTGTCATCTCACGCCGCCAACTTCATGTGTATGCGACAGGCGAAGCCCTCTGCATCCTCTCTAGATCGATGCAAGCAACACGAGTTTACTCTCGGTATTTCTTTTCCTTTCTCGATGTGTGGTCGGGCATCATCAATCCCTTGTGTAATCCTCCTTATTAATTCTTTCTCTAATCTTGTTTTGCCATGCGATGCCATCTGCATGTGTCATCCACATGATGCATACACTTAGCCCTCTCTCTGTTGAGTTTTATCTGTGAGTTGATTCCTTCTTGTCACTAATCAATTCAAGCTAAACAATACACCCAATCCTCTCTATTACATGTGGTCCCAAGTGTAATATCTTTTCTCTATTCTTTGACATGCTGCCATACGCCATGAGCGATGGCATGCTCCAGCTTTCCTATTCTTTTCTCTGAACCAACACAGTAGCTTACATTTGGTTTGTTCTCTATTCAGTTCTCTGTTCCTTCTAAACCAACGCATGTAGTATTTCCCAATGCCAGCATCTCTATATTTCTTTCTCTCCCTTGCATGCCAACCCCACTTGTCATTCAAACAGTCAAGCCATATATATCTATCTCACTTACATGTAGATCCCACAGGTCATCCTCCTAATTAAAATACTAATTATTTATCTCTCTTACATGCGGGTCCCGTATGTCAGTCAACCTTAGTCAAACCCTGTTCATGAGCTTGGTTCACCGTGGACTAGCATATCTCTGTGGACCCGGTCCATAGACCAGTGGCCCACATGTCAACCCCTAATTCTATTTTCGAGAATTTATTTAATTCTTGAAAAGCCTTTTATCTTATTGGTCCCACATGTCACTCTCTCTCTACCTTATTTCGGAATTATTTTAATTCTAGAAATCCATAAATACTGATCGGTCCCACCTATCATACACTCATTCTTTATCTAATATTTTCGGAATAGAATATTCGAGAATATTCCGTAGAAACTTTTCATCATTTCATGTGAATTCCAATCTTCCAAAAGTCATATCTTCTTCATCCGAATTCTGATTGAACTCATTCAAGTTTCTAAATTCATCTAAATTCAATATCTACCTTCCAGTACCATTCAATTTCAATTTGGAGTTTATTTGATTTGTCTTTTGAATTTAGTTTGTTTTGCGCTTTCTTTCTCGTTAGACGCTGAAGTCCCGGAGTCGTCCGAAGGAGCTGAAGATCAAGCAAGTAGAAGATTGAAGATAAAATAAGATCATCATTGTTATAGCAAGGCAGGTTATACCTTTGATCATATTGAACCCAGTTTTCAAAATTACTTTGATTTAAATTATTGCATTTACTTTAAGTAATTATTTAAATGCTTTTGGGCTTAGCTATTAATCCAATTTGTTATATCCACTTTGTCTATTGTATGTCATAATCTTTTGTCACCCTAGATTGGTTCATATTTAGTTGGTGCTATGGTATTACCAACGTGGGTTGGTTAGATGCGAGTACAATTGCTTAGCCATGCTACGAGTCTCACTTATCATCTGAGTTGCAATTATAAATTTGACTAAGTGACTATGGAACTTCGTGTAAAACTGTGTGCTATGTGTTATTACTTCGTGATGGCATGTGTTGCACTAAAACCAACTGGGTGGTAAAGGATTTAGACTGAGGCAAGTGGTAGAGACTGTGTGACATGGTGGACTATGTGATGGGAATGATAATCTTTGTGACTTAGTTAGAAAATGGAAGTCTTGCCTTGGTCAATTAAGGACTTAACTTTGTGCGCTTTGAACTGAGCCTTACTGTACGACCACATGCCTGGTATGGGACGGGCCTAACTTAGTAGGTTATGGATTCTTGGCATTGATTACTCAGGCTGTAGGTTAGGCTTTGTGATAGGGTGGAGGTGTGACTACTTGGTGGTTGCATCGCGGGAGGATTCGTCGTCCCTGTCCAACGGTGTGTGTTATGCATGGCCTATGTGAGATGTATAACGGTTTGTAAGCACACTGGGAGTGTCAATGTTGAGATGAAGTTTCTGAAAGGTTTTGTTGTGATCAGCTCTGATCCAGTTGATTGCATCTTGTGGGTAAAGTGTACAACCTCTGCAGAGTGTTAAACAATCTATTCGAATAGCCGCGTCCGCGGTCATGGACATGCTCGGGGATTTCATACGAGGGGTAGATTTTCATAAAACCTTTGGGAAGGGATAGCTGTGTGATTTAAGTCATATAGCTGTGTGAAAGAATTTGATTAGGCTATGTGTCTTTGTGAAAACAACTGTTAAATTAATATTGTCTATTTGTTTTGAATTATGCTTTCAATCTATTATTTGTATTCAATTGCAAATGTTGCATTTCTGCAAAATAACCACAGAAGCCATTTCCTTTGGAATAAGCCTGCATCTATACATTGCATTCTGTGGTATGACTTGCGAGTACGGTTGTGTACTCACGCTTGTTGTAAAACTTGCGCCCAAACCTACAGAAATGGAGGAATCGTCGGTCAACAAGGTCTACTTCAAGGATCGAGAAGAACTAGGTCGCGCACCCCAGCCGATTGCCTGTGGGCATATGGATGGGCTTCACTGAAGTTATTCTGTTTTGTTCCGCTGCAGCTTCATTGAGCTATTCGCCTTCTGAGGCATTAATTGTAAGCTTAGACCTTAAGGTCTTTACTCTGATATTTATTGTTATTTGCCTATTTATTAGTCATCTTTGTATATGGAAATGATATTTTATCGATGTTGCCACTGTGTGCACTAGCGTGATCCTGGACTAGTGCAGTATACACAGAGGGTCCAGAATTGTATTTTTTGGTCCCGACAAATCCCGACTCCTTTCTCTCCTCCGTTGTGCCGAATTTTGTCCAAGATCGAGCACCGCTAAAGCGACTTCATCGCTAGAGTTCGTCGCCGTCGGAGCACCTCTGCCTGAGCTTCCACCGCCATTGGATTCGCATCGACGCAAGCTTCACGGTGCTCTCATCATCTCCTCCCGAAGACTGCCGCTTCGCCATTTTCGTTTTCGTCATCAAACCGGCCACCGCTTCTCTTCTCCAATCTACACCGCCGGTGAGCCTCGTGCCCTTTTGAGCGCGTCACCTCATGCACGATGATATTCTCGTCCAAACCCTGATGTTATTTGATCTCCTTAGCCACCGAGGTGTCACCGCCTTTGTATCTTCTCTGTCTTCGGTAATTACATTCTCGTCGTCGATTCTCTTGACCTTCGGCCTTCTCGAGGTTCTCCCTGTGATCCTCGTGCCTTCGCCATCTCGGTGCTCACCTCACCTCTCTTCGGGCACCATCCAATCATCGAAGTCGTCATGGTCCGAAAGCTCCTCGCCGCCCAAGTTGCCGCCACCATCAAGCCACAGCCATCCTTGCCGAGCTGCCACTTCTAGTAGACTCGCCTCCTCTTCGGCATCTCGTTTTTGTCTTTGGTCGGGCCTGAATCGTCGTCAATTGCCTTCGCCACCGCAAGCCATGACCGCCGGCCAAGAGCTCCAGTGCCCTCTGCATCCCCTTCGGTTTTTCTCTCTTGCTGATGTGGTAGCCAGCTCAGTCTCCACCTCTTGAGCCACGTCATCTCCCTGCGTGTGTGGCATCCCAGTCAAGGTCATGTGGCACACCCAAAAGCCACCCGAGCCAAAGGTCCATGGATCCAGTTCACCATGCACCAACTCAATGACCAGTGGGTCCCACCTGCTAATTCAATTTCTTTTCAACCGAATTATCCCTAATGACGTTAGCTTACATCATAATTACCTTTTCCTTTAGAAAAATAATTCAGTAAATCCATAAATTCTGATTTTCAGTATTTTATGTGATTTCAATATTCCAAAGCCCATATCTTTTGCATCCGAACTCCGATTGAGTCCATTCAAATTTTTAAATTTATCTAAATTCGAGATCTATTTATTAGAGATTTTTTATTTAATTTTTAGAGTTTTTTATCTCTGTTATTTATTTATTTGGTTTATTTACTTGTTTGCGAGTAGACGTCGATACTTCGGGAAGCTTTGAGCAAGGAGTAGCATACCAAGATCAAGATCAATCTGAGGATTTATTCCAAGGCAAGTCGTGGTCCTTTCATCATATTGAACCTATGATTTCAAAAGTATATTATTTTATACAATTGCATACTATCTTTATATAAATTGCTTTGGATATAGTTATTACCTGTTGTCATTATACCTCCATTGACTATTTGAATGCCATGAATCCTTTGTCACCTTAGCATGGATAATTTTAGTTGGACATATTTTTATTGCCAGCATAGGTATCGCATCAATGCTTAGTTCAGCTTAGTTACGATGGGTTTGTCATCACATGTGTCATAATGTTTAATCTTGACTTAATGAAATATGAAACCGTGGTGGTGAGCCACTCTTGTAAAAATTTGTGTACCATGACGGGGTTAGTCATGGGTTTTAGTTGAACAAAATGGTTTTTGTTCGGGCGAGTGGTTGGTGGATAGTGGGGGTGTGGATTTAACACATTTTGGTTGTGATAGTCTCGCCTGAGTAATTTGTCAAGGACTTAATCTTGTGCGCCATTGAATTGGACCTTAACCGTAAACCACATGCCTGATGGGATGGGCCTGGCTGACTAATTAGCAATGTCTTAATTTCAGTTCTGTCATGTGAAGTGTGAGTTATGGTGTGAGGACCCCGGTTTATTCGGCTTGTAATACTTAACCATCCTTTGGTCCTAGCATCACAAATCAAATAAGCCGAAGCCTCGAGATATGTATACTTCCCACAAATACAGTATACACATCTCTTTACAAAATCATGCGTCAATTCCATACAAACATTAGACAGCCTAACCGGTCTGCTAATGCTCCCCTCACAACACCACATTTTTAAAACACCCACCAACCAGCTCATAATTAACACCTCCCAAGGTACTTAGTCAAGAGAGGTTCCATATCCCTCTCGTGTGGTTAGCATGCAACAATTGCTTGGATCAATGGCGCAAGTAACTCGGTCCTTGTTGACCCGGGCACCATTCCAGTCACACCATACAATCACACCATCCAACCATTATGCCCAAGTCTAAACATTTTTATTTTCAGATTTTATTTTATTTTATTTTTACAAGTTAATCAAGGCATCAAGCACCAAGTGCTAGACATAATGGTAATAATAATTAGATTGTTTGATCAAGATCATCGACTAGGTCGATGATCGCCCAATACTACCAATAGCTAAGCAAGTCTAAGCAGTATTTATTCGTAATCTACTAAGTGACAAGAGCTCATCCAACGAACTCTAATCACAGCAAATAACCTAGGCTCAAGTAGTAGAGGATAATTATTTACCTACAGATTATGCAACTAGAGGATTAACTAATCAATTTAACAACAAAATAGCAATGCATACATACAAGTTAAACAAAGTATTAGACTTTAAAAGTAATGGGATTAAATGGGAAATGATCAAACTGCTTGCCTTTGCTTGCTGATAATTCACTTGCTGTAGAGGATCACTCTCGTATATAATAGAATCGTCAGAACCTATCGAAAGATTCGAGAAGAAACAATAAGAACGAATAACACCGAATAAACACCAAAATTATAAAAGTCTCCAAAAATAAGAAATTAATTAATACAACAGATAGATTATGATTTTAGATAAATTTAAGAACAAAAATAATTGGATTTGGAGTTGATTTGAATTAGTTAAGTAATTGTGAAGTTTACCCAATTTCAAGTTGCAAACAATTTATTTTGGATTTTCAACTAGGGGCAATAATCTTAAGACTCTATGCTAAGACCATACCACAGATTGTTAATCTTAATGCTTTACCACTTGGTACTATCTATCATATTGACCTAGTGCTACTGTTGGTTCAATGCTCAAGGGCTAAAAGAACAAAAGTATTACTAACTACTAGACTTAGCAAAAGATAGCCTACTGCCAAAGATAAACATCTAACAGACTTTTATCTAAACCAATCACAGGAATGGTGAGGTCTAAAGCCATAGACAAACTATTTAACACTTAATCATCTAAAAAGGTCACCTGAAACTAACCCCCTTAACTAAAACGTGAAAGCTAACTAAAACTCGCGTGCGATTACCTCAATACCTTGCTACTCTGAAAAAGGTGAAAACTGCTAACTAGCTAATAACTGACTAACCTCTAGTTGCCTGCAAAAAGGATGTTATTCAGCTTGAACAATCTACTAAACCTCCAGATGCTTACATTACAATGCCATCCCCAACAGTTCCTAGTTTACTAACCTAATTCTCAGAACTCAAACACTAATTGCCTTATCCAATCACAGAACAAAGTTCACTGACAAAACAACTTTTTATCATATCATCTCTTCTCTGTTTTCCAGTTCAAACACAGAGAACAGTTTCAGAGATTAAACTAATGTCTAAACTTCTTTCGAAACTCAACTTCAAATTTGTTAAACCATTTAGAGTGATCTAAATACATTGACATAATTGGTTAGCCAAAAATGGTTTGGTTTAAGAGAGTAGGCCCCACTGTCAGCCACAGAGAGCACAAGGGAGGAACAGGGGAGGCTCGGGTCGAAATGGGGCTGTGGTCGTCGCCGGCGGTGGAGCTACGGCGAGGCGGTGGCGAGGGCCAAAATGGGTCGCCCAGAGGCTACAGGAGCTAGGGGTGGCGACTTGGTGGCACGGGCAGCACTGTGGTGGCGCGGCGATGGCGAGCGGCGGCCGGCCGTGGAGGTGGAAAGGGGGCGACGGCGTCGGGTGCAGTTGGAGTAGAATTAAGGTGCGCATTAGCACCAGTGTGGTGCAGGGAACTCACCCGAGTAGTCGGCGCAGGCGAAGGGTGGCCGGAATAGTCCGGCGACTGGAGCCTGCAGCGGCGCGGGGAGGTCACCGAGGAGGGGTCCCTGTGGAGCATGAGAGAGCAGGTGAGTGATGGGGTGAGGAAGAGGGAGTCTAGGGAATGCTCACGGAGGAAGGAATTGAGCCGGGGCTCGCTGGAGGAGACGCGGCGACGGTGGCGGCGGTTTTGGCCGGACCCGAGGAAGAAAGGAGGCGCGCAGCTCCTCGGTAGCGATTTCCTCGAATTGACAGAGGGCTTCGACTCCTTGCGATGAATGCCGCGACGTGACGCGGCCGGGGGTGGAATTGGGTCGCCGGAGTGGCTGGAACGGCGGGGCGGCGTGTCGGTCGAAGCGGGGAGCTTGAGAAGGGGCAAGGCGCCGATGGGGAGGGGAAGCAAAGGGTTGCCCCAGGGGAGCTCTCGGGGCCTTTATAGCCCAGTGGAGGAGGAAGGGACTGTGGGAGAGCCGTTGGCAGGGCAGTTGGGCGATGACGTGGCGTGAGCGGAGCCACGGCGTGCGCAGGCGAAATGGCGAGGGGGGGCTGACCGCGTGAAGAAGAACAGGCCGGGGGCCCTGATAGCTCAATCAATCCGGGCCGTCCATTTTGAATTGGACGGCTCGCGATGCGCTGGTGCGATGCGGCCGAGCCCGGGGCGCCGGTGCATTAAGTTGATTGGTCGAGTCAAGTCAACAAGATCCGGTTCGAGTCAGTTGAACAGTGAAACTGTTTTTTTTTTTTTTGGAAAATAAGGCTGAGATGGTTAGGGATTTGTTTGACCTAGTATACTAGCTCGAAAAATTCTGATATTTTTATGGAAGGTTTAGGACTCCAGGAAGACCATTTTATAATTTTTCCAGAAATTTTTATGCAATGAATTTCTCTCTAGAAAAATTACAAGAAGCTGCCCTAGGAGTTTGACCAATTTCAAACTGGTTTGACTTGCCCTTTTTAAATAGCAAATAAAATCTAAAATTTTTGAGATTTTTCAGAGGAGTCACTAAGATGATCTATGAGCTAGGAAAAAAAATATTTCCAGAGGATGATCACAAGATTTTCTTAACAAGTTTTAAAGTGTTTTGCTTCAGCTAATTAAAGCAATAGGTTTTCAAAATCACAAAATCTTATAAATAAAATCCAAAAAATTTCAAATACAACATGATGCATCAAAAGTTTTAATTTATCCTCATTTTTATTACATTTGAAACACAACCTAAGATTTGGGATGTTACATATGGGAAACGTATTCTCACGGTGGCGCAAGAGGGGGGGCCCTGTTTGGTCAGAAAGACATTCAGTGTTGAAACCTTAGCAGGCAGAACTGGGTTAAGAAGGAACTTTGTAAAAGCCTTGTGATGATCACTTAGTCGCACACCTCGGAAGTGTGTTAAACGGACATTATAATTTGATCTATCTCTTGTGGGTCAAGCTGTCCAACCTCTGCAGAGTGTAAAACTATTCGAATAGCCGTGTCCGCGGTTATGGACGTGCCTGGGGATTTCACATGGGAGTTAGAGTTTCTTCAAAAATGAGTCGGTGTGGATAGGAAGTTCACTTGATGAATATAATGTTCGTTTGGTGAATAGATCATTCACTTGGTGGGTTGTGTCGATCAGTGAATGGGGAATTCACTTATCGTTGGTTTGGTTGGGAAGTGAATGGGAAGTTCCCCTGCGCCTCCCTCATCCCCGCGTCGGCCTCCTTCGCTGCTCGTCTGGCTGGTCGCTGCTCTGCTGTGTATGAGTGTATGTGTATCCATGAATCCATGTTTGGGAGGCTTGGGTATATGAGCTTCTGTTGTATATGAGTGTATGAGTGATATCCATGAATCCATAATTCAGTCTAAGACACCGTAGATGAGCTTCTGTGATAGTATTCTATGCATTTAGTTTTTTTTTTTTTGCAGTGAAAAAAACTATCACAAACGGTTCGGAAGTAGAACCGTCTGTGAAAATATACTATCACAGACAGTTCGGAAGTAGAACCATCTGCGATAACTACTATCAAAGACGGTTCGGAAGTAGAACCGTCTGTGATAGTAGTTATCACAGACGGTTCTACTTCCGAACCATTTGTGATATTCGTGTTACAGACGGTTTTTGAACCGTCTGTGATAACGCCTGTTATCACAGACGAACTTTTTTAGATGGTTCGAAAAATCATCTGTGATGACAGTTCCGAACCGTCTGTGATTAGACTGTGTGTAGTAGTGATCATTGCTGTTGCTCTCTCTCGTTCTAAATCGGCAGCACAGCAGGTAGCGGAAGCGGAGTACTGGAGTCCACACGGTGACTTTTCAGAGTACTTGTCGGGCTTCCAAAGTTGCAAAGGGCAAAGGCACCTCTACCGGCATCATCAAGCAGGCATAGCATCAGAAGTGCTGCAGTTAGCCTCCGACATCAGTGCACGCGTTGCTGGCCGGTTCGCCAAGGCGCCATACCCCGATCGATATCATATTTAGTACGACTAGTTGAGTACCCGCGCAGCTACCATCGCCAGGTTCACCCTGTGCCACTTCCTCGGCTCTGTCACGCCACTCAGCCCGCAATACGCCTCCGCCGTAGAGCCCGGTCTACACCGCGCTTTTGGCTCTGCCACCGTGGTCAGCCTGTGCCACACCCTTGACCCCGCCGTAATGCTTGGCATGCGTTGCTGTCCTCGCATCGTGCTGCTCGCAGCCAAATTGAACACTGTCGTGCCCCTGCGAAAATTTGCTTTAGCTCTAAAACCTCCTTTGCACTAGGTCTAGCTATTTCCCATCGAGGCCTCCCTACAATATCGTAGCAGAGTTTGTAAGATGGTTTCGAACAATAAAATTAAATATATTCCCATCAATGAACACTGTTGTCAACCCCAGACGGGGAATATCTAAAGCCCTCGTGTATGTATCGTACTAGTCACATGATCAATGATTAATATACATATCCACAACATTAATAATCACATCCATACATTATACATACAACATAAAACAAATATAGGATATTAAGTTAAACGTTTATATCAAGTTATATTACAAAAGGCCGACCAACCAAATTAAACTGCAAGTTTGAAAAGGAGGACAGTAGAAGCATAGTAATAAGACCAAAGTCCAGCGGTGTGCCATCCATACCTTCAGAAAACCGACAAGAACAAGACCCTAGCAAGACCCGTCCCTGTACCCTCCGGTACTATGAGCGAACAAAGCGTCTTCCGGAATCAGCTCATCCTCATACTGTGATCAACAATTTAAGCAAGATTGGGTACTAAATGATTAAACCTAATTTGATTTTAGTCCTCTGACATGTGGGGTACACTTGTCAACCTCTCAGTTTTAAATGTGTTTTAAAACCAAAAACACTATGTGGGTCCTGCATGTTAGTGAATCATTTACTAAACATGTTTTAAATTAGATTTTTTATTATTTTTTCAGCCGGTCCCACCTATCATAGACTTAATACACTTAACCACTATCATTAGTGTTAATCAAATCCTAAACGTGAGTGGGTCCCACTGTTAGCGAGAGAAAGAAACAGAGAAGTAGAGATGCGCATGGCCGAAGACTTGGCGAGCTCGCCGGCGGCGAACGGCATGATGAGTGGCGACGTTGAGTGGTGGAATGGAAAGAGGGTAGTAAGATGAAGCTATGGGTGGTGGTGGCAGCGACAGAGATGGCCGGAGGCGGCGAGGAGCGGTGGAACGCCTTGGATCTGCAACGGACATCGCGTAGGAGGCATCCTCCAGGGCGAAGGTGGGGCGCACTAGACCCAGTTAGTCCAGGCCATGCTAACGAGCTGGGCGCAAGGACCTAG
This sequence comes from Ampelocalamus luodianensis, assembly GCA_036346255.1. Taxonomy (NCBI): domain Eukaryota; kingdom Viridiplantae; phylum Streptophyta; class Magnoliopsida; order Poales; family Poaceae; genus Ampelocalamus; species Ampelocalamus luodianensis. Next base: position 50,213,200 of record CM070622.1, on the reverse strand, counting down.
GGTCACCAAAGGCAAGCCAGCGACATGCAGCCACGGTGGCACCATGGGAGACTACGGGCTCTACGGCGCAAACTACTCGCCCGAGGTGAACTACCTAGTACATAAGGTTTACGAGCTCACCAGGATCACTGCAGTGCAGACGGTAAGGTCGGATACGGCATGGGGCAGCTGAACAACGGTGAACAGCGGCGGCAGCATCAATCTTCACGATGATCAAGCTCCTCGGCGGAATCAAATTGAAATGAAGCACAAGGATAGCTTTAGGGAAGCATAAGGATGAGGAAAATGACCTTGATGAGGTTGGGGGTTCATGGAGAGGCTTGTCGACGTTGAGTGGTGATGGTGCACAAGAGGTTCACAATGATGGTGTGTTGAAGGTGTTACAAGAAGGTGCACCATAGCTCAAAGACATGCTGACAATGGTGATGATAGAAGGAATTGAACAGGGACTCGCCGAGTTGGTACGAATCAACGAAAATGGCGGTGGCGGTCAGAATTGGGGAAGGAATGACAGAGCTTGATTCCCTGCGAGATAGACATTGTTAAGTAGGGGAATAGCAAGATTGGGGAGTGGAACATGTTGTGACGCGCTCGGGTTGAGCTCGAACTCACTGGAGCAACGGGAATGTGTTGGTCCAGATCTGGGTGCACGCTGGAGTCGAAGATGAAGCAATGCAATTTCGCACAGGGCTCCAGAAGCTACATTGAGCAGAGAAAGAGCATAAGTGAAGCTCAAGGATCAAAATGTTGCACGCATCATGGAAGAAGGAGCTCACTAGAGTGGCGAAACCATGGAGGCATGCTCACCGTTGTCGAGGACGACGCACACTTTTCCACGAAAACACTAAGCGAGAAGCTCAGTTTTGCATGAAAATGGAATGGGGGTGAGCTGAGGAAGAAGATGACATGGCTATGGCTTAAGTATAGCTGAGTTTGGTGCGAGAAGAATGGCGATAAGGCGGTAGTTGCATGAGAAACTCGCGGCGCGCTTTGGCCTCTCCGTCCACGCGGGTAAAGGGCACCATCAGTGGGGTTGCTAGCATGGGCGTAGTGCAGGCAGAGGTGACGAGAGCAGGTGAAGCGAGGAACCGTGGGCGGCGGTCATCAACCAGGGGTGGAGCAGGTGCAGGCGCGAGCATGTGTGTGCGAGCGCGCTGGCGCACGGAGGCGAAGCGAGGTGGAACAAGGGTGCTGACATGTGGGCCCGGTGTGTCAGCGATAGGAGAGCAGGCGCATTGGCATGGGCTGGCTTAGGCGCATGGAGCTGGGCCACGCTGGGTTTCGGCCCAATAGGGGCAGCGGGAAAAGAAATAGGTTTGAAATTTTCCAGAAAAGGCTGAGGGTTTACCGAATTGTTAAACATATCAAAGGGGCTCCAAAAATTATCAAAATTTCTATGGATGCTCCTAACACGGTGTAGTTTATTTTGTAATTTTACCAGAATTTTATTTATTTTTATTTTTCTCCAAAATTCTTTCAAGCTACTATTTGTATGCAAATTCAATAATTGATTTATTAAAATTTTCAAAAACATGCTCAAAATGTTTCCTTATTTTATTAACAGTACGTATAACCCAAGTTTGGATTTTTGGGATGTTACTATTGTGACTACATTTACCTTATGTACTTTAACATGTTCATTTTGTCGGTTCCTAGGCTGAGAGCATGACAAAATCAATAGGGAAAAGAAAAACTTTGCATTAACATCGTGATCATTAGGGTCCGGAGCAGACCCTTGACAAAAACTAAGTGGGGGCACCATGTATACAAGCAATTTAAGTTACATAGTTGAAAGTATAAATAACATCATGTGCCAACATACTAGTTTTGGACTAGTAGGGACACCAACGGTGGGAATTAATCCAATACTATTGCGGGCCAAAGTTGAGTGGAGCCCTACATAGGTCCATCCTTGATTAGGGTCTATAGAAGTTTATCTGAGCATACTTGTAACGTCCCAAAATTTGACTTTTCAAAAATATTTTGAGTAGTTTAGGTCCCTGAAAAATTTCACCAATTTTATTTGAATTAATAAAGCTTAATTGGAATTTTCCTAAATTAAAAATATTTAATTTGACTAATATAAACATTAACTAAATAAAAACTTGTGTTATTTGGCTTTCTTGTGCTTCAAGGAATTTTTGGGTATTTTCTGAGATTTTTCTGAATTTGTTTACTATTTATTTGACCTCCTTGATTTTTGGGATTTCTTTTAATTCCGAAAATCCAGATTTTCTCTCTCCTGCTGATGCTACAGTAACTCGCGAGTACTGTTCATCTTCGGAACGAGTTCGTTCCGTGCACGTCTCCAACCGAAATTTCCAAATTCCATAGAACGTGAAAAGGAAATATTTTCCCTCACTTACATGCGGGTCCCGTATGTCAGTCAATCTTGGTCAAACCCTATTCATGAGCTTGGTCCACCGTGGACTAGCATATCTCCCTGGACCTGGTCCATAGACCAGTGGCCCACATGTCAACCGCTAATTCTATTTTTGGGAATTAATTTAATTCTTGAAAATCCTTTTATCTGATTGGTCCCGCTTGTCACTCTCTCTACCTTATTTCTGGAATTATTTTAATTCTAGAAATCCATAAATACCTGTCGTTCCCACCTATCATATACTCGTTCTTTTTCTAAATATTTTCGGAATAGAATATTCTGAGAATATTCCGTAGAGCTTTTTCATCATTTCATGTGAATTTCAATCTTCCAAAAGCCATATCTTCTTCATCCGAATTCCGATTGAACTCATTCAAGTTTCTAAATTCATCTAAATTCAATATCTACTTTCCAGTACCATTCAATTTCAATTTAGAGTTTATTTGATTTGTCTTTTGAATTTAGTTTTGTTTTGCTTTCTTCTCGTTAGGCAGAAGTCCGGAATCGTCCAAGGAGTGAAGATCAAGCAAGTAGAAGATTGAAGATAAAATAAGATCATCATTGCTATAGCAAGGCAAGTTATACCTTTGATCATATTGAATCCCGTTTTTAAAATTACTTTGATTTAAATTATTGCATTTACTTTAAGTAATTATTTAAATGCTTTTGGTTTAGCTATTAATCCAATTTGTTATATCCACTTTGTCTATTGTATGTCATAATCTTTTGTCACCCTAGATTGGTTCATATTTAGTTGGTGCTATGGTATTACCAACGTGGGTTGGTTAGTACTGAGTAGATTGCTTAGCCATGCAACGAGTCATCATCATAACTGAGTTGCAATTATAAATTTGACTATGTGATTATGGAACTTTGTGTAAAACTGTGTGCTATGTGTTATTACTTCGTGATGGCATGTGTTGCACTAAAACCAACCTGGGTGGTAAAGGATTTGGAGTGAGGCAAGTGGTGGAGACTGTGTGACATGGTGGACTATGTGATGGGAATGATAATCTTTGTGACTTAGTTAGAAAATGGAAGTCTTGCCTTGGTCAATTAAGGACTTAACTTTGTGCGCCATTGAACTGAGCCTTACTGTACGACCACATGTCTAATAAAACAGGCCTAACTTAGTAAGTTATGGATTCTCGGCATTGATGTTCAGGTGGATAGGTTAGGCTATGTGATATGGGTACTATGTGAATAAGAATATTAATGTTGAGATGAAGTTTCGAACCGCTTTGTTATGATCGGTCGCGCCACACTTGGTTATATCGTGTGGGTAAAGTGTACAACCTCTGCAGAGTGTTAAACAATCTATTCGAATAGCGCGTCATGGTCATGGACAATGCTCGGGATTTCACACGAGGGTAGTTTTCATAAAACAATTGGGAAGGGACAATTTGTGTGATTTAAGTCATATGGTGTGTGAAAGAATTTGATTAGGCTATGTGTCTTTGTGAAAACAAATGTTAAATTAATATTGTCTATTTGTTTTGAATTATGCTTTCAATCTATTATTCATATTCAATTGCAAATGTTGCATTTCGCAAAATAACCACGAAGCCATTTCCTTTGGAATAAGCTGCATCTATACATTGCATTCTGTGGTATGACTTGCGTATCTGATTGTGTACTCACGCTTGTTGTAAAACTTGCGCCTAAACCTACTGAAATGGAGGAATCGTCGGTCAACAAGGTCTACTTCAAGGATCGAGAAGAACTAGGTCGCGCACTTCGCCGATTGCTGTGGGCATATGGATGGGCTTCACTGAAGTTATTCCGTTTCGTTCCGCTGCAGCTTCATTGAGCTATTCGCCTTCTGAGGCATTAATTGTAAGCTTTGACCTTAAGGTCTTTACTCTGATATTTATTGTTATTTGCCTATTTATTAGTCATCTTTGTATATGGAAATGATATTTCATCGATGTTGCCACTGTGTGCACTAGCGTGATCCTGGACTAGTGCAATATACACAAAGGGTCCAGAATTGTAATTTTGGGTCCCGACAATACTAGACTTCTTTATGGAAAATTGTGGTGACCATGTGGTTAGATAGATAGAGACTAGACATGAAACTAGATAGAGATTAACTGAAAAGTCTATAGAGGGGTGTTTTCTGGAAATGGTAAGTGGTATGACCAGCCGATGGTTGACGATCAGACCAGTGGTGGGCTAACCGATTCCCTATTACCAGGGAGTGCGGTCTGACCGGCCATGGTAAGGTCAGGCAGAGTGATTGTGCTGAATTTTTGGAATTGACCAAAGTCATGGGATTAGTGCATATTTGTTGTATGATGCATGTTCTGTCTAATATGGGTCAAGTTACGAATAACTTGTACCTGGAATTGTTTTCTTGGTCTATTGTTGTGTAGGGATGCTTGGAGTTAACTACAGTCAACGGCGAGGATGATTAGGCTTGGTTTGGTGAAATCTCTATCTAGTTTCGCATCCGTGTGGTTAGATAGATAGTGTAAAGGGGTTTTCCTGATTTTTGGAATTATTTTTGTAAAGGAAAAAGGATTTATTGCGCTAGCTGACGTCAGCCTTGGGATTTTAGTTTCCGATTGAATTACTTTTCAACTGAAAAAGAAAGAAAATGCCACGTGTCAGCCGTGTCAGCAAAGGGCTGATGTGGCCGCTGACTGGGCGCTGCCACGTAGGCACCGAGCCGGCGGCGCTCACGGCCCGAAGGTCATCGATGTTTGGCTGGGAGATGGCCAACGGTGAGGACACCTTTGCGAAGAGGGAGACGCGGCGATGCTGGTGCTCACGGTCTCGAGGATGCGGCGGCACGGGATGGCTGGCGATGAGGACGAGAAGCGGAGGTGGTGACGGTTGAAGGCGGCGGAGGCACTCTGGTGGGCTCCTTGGGAAGGGGAGGTGCGCACAGGGTAGCCCTCGGCGTTGCGATGCTGGAGGCAGGGTCAAAGGCGACGAAGGAGGCTCGTAGGCAGTGCAAATGGCGGCGGCGTCTCGCGATGGCCGACGGCGAGAAGCTCCAATCGGGAGTGGAGGAGAGCGAGAGAGCGAGGGGGGAGAGAGGGGAACGAGAGTGGAGGGCGAGGAACTCTTGGTGCGCGCATTTATAGGGCGTGGGAAGGCCTAAGAGTGGGGGACAAGGTCGGCGGGTTTCACGGCGGCGAGGACCGATGCGGACGGGAGCAGGTGGTGACAGGGCATGGGGGCGTAGTGGTGGCGGTAGTGGGCACGGCGGAAGCGGGAGGTGATGTGGTGGATAGAGGAGGATGTGGAGGTGACGGCGGTGGAGTGGAGTCGGCGCAAAACTCGGCGCAAACAGCGCGGACGTGCGCGTTGACGCACGAGGAAGACGATGGGCGAGGAAGACGACGAAGCTGACAAGTGGGGCCCACACGTCAGCGAGAGAGAGAGATGCATGTGCTGAGCAGCTGCGAAGGCGAGGGCCATCCGATTTCAATCGGACGGTCCACAACGAGTGGAGCGATCGCACCTCCGAACGTGCGATGCGATCGAAGCTGTCCGATCTTGATCGGACAGTTCACAAGGAGGGAAGGCACGGGCGCGCGCGGGAGTGGGCTAGAGCGGGCCGCGGAAGGGGAAAAGAGGAATGGGCCAAGAGGGAATTCGTCCCAAAAGCCAAAGGAGGAATTAAAATGCATTTTCGAATAAAGAAATGCTAGAAAAGCAAAAAAGTTTTTAGAAAATAGCTAATAGAGTCTAAAAATTCTAGGAAAATTCACAGAAGTCTCTTGAATTATTTAGAACTTAATAAAAATACTTTTAACTACACTTTAGCTTTTAATTTTGTAAACAAAATATATTTTAATTTCGGACAAAAGGGAAAACCATTTCTAAAATCCAGAAAAAGCAAGAAAAGACTTAAAATCCAAGAAAAATCCAGAAAACTCAATAAACCAACTTTTTAATTTAATTGAAGTCTGATTAATTCAAATGAAATGGTTTTTTATTTCTATATTTCAAGTTAAGCTTTTGCAACTTAATTAAACCAAATGGTTAGCTTTAAATTTTGAAAATTTTCAAAAACTCTGCAAATTTGGGATGTTACAAACCTACACCCCTTAAAGGGAATCTCGACCCTAAGATTCGGGCTGACTAGAGAATAGGTGCGGGAACTCGGCCTTCAAGTCCTCTTCACGTTCCCAAGTGGCTTCCTCTTCAGTGTGGTTGCTCCACTGAACTTTGCAAAAACGGAGGATCTTGCTTCGGGTTACTCACTCGGACACTTCCAAAACCTTGATGGGTTCTCCCTGTAGGTGAGATCTTCCTGCAAATCAACTGCTTCTATAGGCATCTGCTCTTCCAGTACACGCAGACATTTCTTCAATTGAGACACATGAAAGACATCATACACATCTGACAATTGAGGTGGAAACTCTAATTGGTAAGCAACTTCTCCTCTTCTGGCTAAGATTGGAAAAAGGCCCAATGTATCTTGGTGTAAGCTTCCCGCTTACTCTGAAATGGCACATTCCTTTGAGAGGTGAAACTTTTAGCTACACGTGATCTCCAGGCACAAAAGCTAAGTCCCGACGACGGTTATCAGCATAACTTTTCTGTCTGGTCTGAGCTGTTCTCAGCTTTTCTCTGATTGACCTAACTTGATCTTTGGCTTCCTTCAGGATATCAGGTCCAAGTACTTGTCCTTCTCCTGTTTTGGTCCAATACAAGGGGGTTCTGCATTTTCTTCCGTAAAGGGCTTCAAACGGGGACATCTGCAGACTTGATTGATGACTGTTGTTGTAGAAAAACTCTGCATAAGGTAGCATTTGATCCCAACTGGTCTGGTTCTCTAGAGCACAGGCTCTCAACATATCTTCTTAAATTTGATTTACTCTTTCTGTTTGTCCATCTGTCGGAGGATGGCAGGTTGTACTGCAATTTAAGTTAGTCCCCAAAACACTATGTAGCTTCTGCCAAAATCTTGAAGTGAATTGAATCCTCGATCCGACACGATCTTCTTTGGTACTCCATGCTGACATACTATCTTTTCCATATACAACTTTGCAAGTTAGTGTCCTGAGTAGGTGGTCTTGACTGGGATGAAGTGAGCAACTTTTGTTAGGCAATCTACAATTACCCAGATTGAATCAAAACCAACTCTTGTTTTTGGCAAATCGGTGATAAAATCCATGCCAATTTCTTCCCATTTCCATTCTGGTACATTTAATGGTTGCAAGAGTCCAGCATGTCTCTGATGCTCGGCTTTAACTCATTGGCAAATATCACATTGTGCTACATACTCTGCAATCTCGCGCTTCAAGCTGGGCCACCAATAAAATTCCTTAATATCTTGATACATTTTAGCACTTCCGGGCTGAATGGGATACAAGGTTTTATGAGCTTCCTTGAGTATCAACTACTTGAGTTCCTTCTGGTCCGGTACACAAATATGCTTATCGAACCAAATAGTTCCCTGTTCATCTTCTGAAAATCTTAGGGATTTACCCTTCTTCATGTTACTCTTTATCTCCTTGATATCTGCATCTTCGATCTAGGCTTCCCTGATTTGAATTTGTAGAGTGGGTTGCACTTCCAAAGCAGCCAAATAACCTTCTTCAACCAGTTCAAGCTTGAGCTTCTGAAATTCTTCATGTAGTGCTGTCTAACTTTCCTTGATCATCAGAGTATTGCAATAGACCTTTCTACTTAAAGCATCTGCTACAACATTAGCTTTGCTTGGGTGGTAATGGATTCTAATGTTGTAATCTTTGATCAATTCCAACTATCTTCTTTGCCTCATATTAAGATCGGCTTGAGTGAAAATGACTTCAAGCTTTTATGGTCAGTGTAGACTTCACAGCGATTACCGATGAGGTAATGACGTCATATCTTCAAAGTATGCACTATTGCAGCGAATTCTAGGTCATGGGTGGGGTAATTTACTTCATGAGGCCTCAACTGACGTGAAGCATATGCTACTACCTTCCTTTCTTGCATTAGGACACCACCGAGACCTTGTCGCGATGCATCACAGTAAATCTCAAAATCCTTTCGGACATTTGGCAAAATCAACACTGGAGTAGTGGTCAAACGCTTCTTCAATTCTTGAAAACTCTGCTCACATTCTAGCGTCCAAGAAAATTTCTTTTCCTTCTTCAACAACTGAGTGAGGGGTCTTGCTATATTTGAGAAACATTCTATAAACCGGCGGTAGTATCCTGCCATACCAAGGAAGCTTCTAATCTGAGGTACTAACTTGGGTGACTCCCAATTGAGCACATCCTTGACTTTACTGGGGTTGACGGCGACTCCTTCTGCAGACATGACGTGTCCCAGCAAGGTAACTTTCTTCATCCAAAACTCACACTTGTTAAATTTGGCATAGAGTTGAAGATCTCTATGCCTAGTCAGAATCAATCGAAGATGTTCTTCATGCTCTTCTTCACTCTTGGAATATTTTAGAATGTCGTCAATGAAGACAATGACAAACTTATCCAAATACTCCATGAATACTTTATTCATCAAGTTCATAAAGTAAGCAGGGGCATTGGTCAGTCCAAAAGACATGACCGTGGACTTATACAGTCCATATCGGGTTCAGAAAGCTGTCTTGGGTATATTCTCTTGGCGAATTTTCAGCTGATGGTATCCTGACCTCAAATCTATCTTGGAGAACACTCCAACTCCCTTCAGCTGGTCAATCAAATCATCGATCCTGGGCAGGGGGGTACTTGTCCTTGATGGTGACTTCGTTCAGTGAGCGGTAATCCACGCACATCCTTTGGGCACCATCCTTCTTTGCAACAAAGATAACTGGGGCTCCCCAAGGTGAGGAACTTGGTCGGATAAATCCTTTACCTTGCATCTCCTTAATTTGCTTCTTTAGTTCGACTAAGTCGTCAACAAGCAAACGGTAGGGCCACTTGGAAAATGGTGCAGTTCCTGGAACTAGGGTGATAACGAACTCCAGGTCCCTATCTGGTGGCATTCTAGGTAATTCATCAGGAAAGACATCTGGAAATTCTCTGACTATCGGTACATCTTCCAAGGATATAGTCTTGACACTACAGACTAAGGCTCCATCATGTTTTTCCGTGGAGGCTTCAAATTTTACTTTAGTCCCATCTAGACTGACCAAGGTGATGCTTCTACCACCATAATCCAAAATTGCTTGGTGATCGGTAAGCCAATCCATACACAAAATCACATCTAAGGATTTTGTGTCAATGATCATCAGGTTGGTTAGAAATTCTACCCCTTCTATGATCATTTTAACTTGTGGGCAACCCTGGTCTGACTTTGGCTACTGGAGGGGGTGGTAGTGGTGGCGTATTGAGATCCGCAGGGTCAGCTTGACTTGTGGTGTTGCGGGTCTGAACCATTTGCACAAATCTTTCCAGGTTAATAGATGAGAGGAAGAAAGCACGATAGATAAGAGGGAAAAGCACAAGGATGAGTGAAAGCGAGAGAGAAAGATAGAACAACCTAACTAGGGATAATCGGTTAAACCCAAAGAACAGATAGCTGGAAAGCTACCAAGAAGCAACAAAACTGAAGCCTAAAGGCCCTATTACACAAACTAAACGATACTACAACTAGGAGGGTAACTCTACCAAAAATGCTTCTAATTTAACTTATTATGGACAATCGACCAGAAATAAGGCTCGATCCTATAGAGATTACTGAGGTAAGAGAGATCAATTTAAATTTGAACATAAAGTTTTAGAATAGGTAAGATGTAAGAATCTAAGAAGGGGATGAGAAAATATTAGAACAGGCGAGAAAAGAATAGAATAAGGTAAGAGAAGAATAACTATTCAAGTTAATTTCTTGGTTTGATTTAGAAAATAAGTTTTGAAATTTTGACTAACAACCATGCTAGCTATGGTTACGTCCTACAGTCGATATGGCTCTGATACCACCTTTATCGGGACCCCGGGTATGCAACCCCAGAACCCTCTGTGCATTCTGAACTAGTCCCAGATCAGTAGCTGGCTCGCACAGTTACAACATCGATGTAATCATAACCATACAACCGAATAATGATTAAGCAGACAAATTAATATTACTTAGTAACAAAAGGACCTTATAGTCAACTCTTACAGAGTTGCCACGCAGGGCTTAACAACAAAAGATAACTTACAGCGGAACCCAAAATATCTCGTGGTGGCCAGCCGACATGCCCACAAGCAATCGAGTGGAGGATGTAACCTAGTTCGCATAATCCTCGAAGTACTCCCCTTCATAGAACTCTGAGCTTCCTAGGTCTTCTTCAGCGACTGATAAACTAGAGGGCATAAAGTCGTGAGTACTTTGAATGTACTCAGCAAGCCGTAGGGAAATGTATGCAATTATTATTCATGCAAGGCTTGACAAAGATAGCTTTATGGCTATTTTGCAGAAAGTAGTATTAACAATAAATACGGTAAGTAGATTGTAAAATCACAATTTAAAAGATTAATACATAAGTAAACAAGTTTCTTGGTAAACAACAAGTGAACTTCCCAACCAATCCACCCAAACCACCATTCCCACCATTTTGATGAAAATCTACCCCTCGTGTGAAATCACCAGGCGTTGTCCATAACCGGGGACACAGCTATTCAAATAGTTTTACACTCTGCAGAGGTTTTACAGCTTGACCCATAAGAGATAATTGACTTATAATGTCCGTCTGACACACTGCCGAAGGTGTACGACTAAGCCATTATCACAAGGCTTTTACAAAGCTCTATTTTGACTCGGTTCTGATCGCTAAGGATTCACCTTGATCTGGCCCCTGTTGCGCCGCTTATCAACCCAAACAGAACCAAATCAAAACATTGCTAATTAGTTGGCCTAGTCCACTCCATAAATGAACTTGTGGTTGCACGGTATGGCTCAGATCAATGGTGCACAAAGTTAAATCCTTAATTGCTACTTAGGCGAGGCAACCACATCCCAAAATCATCCCCTTTACTACACGATCACTCGCCCAAGTATAAATCATTTTCGTTCAACCCGACCAAAGGTCACCCTAGCCTTGGCACAACATCTTTTAATAACAGTGGCCATAATTCCTTTAGTCATGTTTATTCATACGAGCATATGATCATAAGTCCAAACGTACAACTATAGCATGGCTAAGCATAATACGACACCCGTGTTGGCAGTTTGTCAATGTCCAACTAAAATAGCCCATCCTATGGTGTACAAGAATTTATGTCATTCAAGGATACATGTCGATAGCAACTTTTCAAGGGGGCTAATTACATTAATTAGGCAATTATCTACTCCCGAAACCATTTAATATAAAACTAGCAATGCATGTTTATATCAAACAATATAGTTTTATAAAATGGGTTCAATATGATCAAAGGTCTACGACTTGCTTTTGTTGAAGAGTTGAGGTGCTTCGGTCGTCAGGTCCGAGAAATCTTCCGAAACCCCAGAATCTACACGTTCGAATGAAGCCAAATAAATAAAGCCACTCCAAATAAAGTCCAAATAAATATCAAATTAGCACTAACAGAAAGATGAGAATTTTAGATGAATTTAGAAATTTGAATCACTCAAATCGGAGTTCGAACGAAGAAGTTACGGCCTCCGGAAGTTTGAAAATCAAGAAAAACGGGTTTTCCTTGTTTTTGGAAGTATTTTTGTAAAGGAAAAAGGATTTATTGCGCCAGCTGACGTTAGCCCTGGGATTTTAGTTTTCGGTCGAATTACTTTTCAATTGAAAAAGAAAGAAAATGCCACGTGGCTGCTGACGGGGCAGCCGTGTCAGCAAAGGGCTGACGTGGCCGCTGACAGGGCAGCCGTGTCAGCAAAGGGCTGACGTGGCCGCTGACTGGGCGCTACGTGTCGCTGCCACGTAGGCACCGAGGCGGTGGCGCTCACGGCCCGAAGGTTGCCGGCGTTTGGCTGGGAGATGGCCGGCAGCGAGGACACCTTCGCGAAAAGGGAGACACGGCGATGCTGGTGTTCACGGTCTCGAGGACGCGACGGCACGGGATGGCCGGCGATGAGGACGAAAAGCAGAGGCGGCAGCGGTTGAAGGCAGTGGAGGCGCTCCGTTGGGCTCCTAAGGAAGGGGAGGTGCGCACGGGGTAGCCCTCGGCGTTGCGATGTCGGAGGCGGGGTCAAAGCCAACGAAGGAGGCTCAGAGGCGGTGCAAATGGGGGTGGCGTCTTGCGGTGGCCGATGGCGAGAACCTCCAATCGGGAGTGGAGGAGAGCAAGGGGGAAGAGAGGGGAATGAGAGAGGGGGCGAGGCGCTCCTTGTGTGTGCATTTATAGGGCGCGAAGAGGCCTGAGAGAGGGGGACGAGGTCGGCGGGTTTCGCAATGGCGAGGAGCGATGCGAACAGGAGCAGGTGGCGACAGGGCATGGGGGTGGAGTGGTGGCGTCAACGGGCGCAGCAGAGGCGGGAGGTGACGCAGTGGAGAGAGGAGGATGTGGAGGTGACGGTGGTGGAGTGGAGCCGGCACAAAATGCGGCACAAATAGCGCGGACGTGCGCGTTGACGCACGAGGAAGATGACGAAGCTGACAGGTGGGTCCACACGTCAGCGAGACAGAGAGATGCATGTGCTGAGCGGCTGCGAAGGCGAGGGCCGTCCGATTTCAATCGAACGGTCCACAACGAGTGGAGCGATCGCTCCTCTGAACGTGCTATGCGATCGAGGCCGTCCGATCTTGATCGGACGGTTCACAAGGAGGGAAGGTGCGGGAGCGCGCGGGAGTGGGCTGGAGCGGGCTGCGGAAGGGGAAAAGAGGAATGGACCCAGAGGTAATTCGGCCCAAAAGCCAAAGGAGGAATTAAAATGCATTTCTGAATAAAGAAATGCTAGAAAAGCAAAAAGGTTTTTAGAAAATAGCTTATAGAGTCTAAAAATTCTAGAAAAATTCATATAAGTCCCTTGAATTATTTAGAACTTAATAAAAATACTTTTAACTATACTTTAGTTTTTTTAATTTTGCAAACAAAATAGATTTTAATTTCGGACAAAAGGGAAAATCATTTCTAAAATCCAAAAAAAGGTAGAGAAGACTTAAAATCCAAGTAAAATCCAGAAAACTCAATAAAACAACTTTTTAATTTAATTGAAGTCTGATTAATTTAAATTAAATGGTTTTTTATTTCTAAATTTCATGTTAAGCTTTTGCAACTTAATTAAACCAAATGGTTAGCTTTAAATTTTGAAAATTTTCAAAAACTCTGCAAATTAGGGATGTTACAATATGATACATCTGGTCGAGTACATATCATGGTGTACATAATATATCCAATGGCTGGAGCATATGGAATACCATTCATACGGTCTCACTCATCAGTTGTCGAAGGACACTAACTCTGGCTAAGATTTATGCCTTGTGACATAGGCAAGAACCCTTTCTTGGCATCCTGCATGCTGAACCGAATCAACACCTTGTCAACATTAAGTACTTTGACTTAATCCAATTAGCCTTCTCGATCTATCTCTATAGATTTTTATCCCTAAGATATATGTTGCCTCTCCTAGGTCCTTCATAGAAAAACTATTTTTCAACGATGCCTTAACAGATTCCAGCATAGGAATGTCATTCCAAATCAATAATATGTCATCTACATATAAGATTAGAATTACAAGTGCGCTCCCACTAACCTTCATGTAAACACAAGGTTCTTCTTTGTTCTTGATGAAACCAAACCTTCTGATCTCTTCATCAAAATACATATTCCAACTCCGAGATGCTTGCTTCAACCCATAAATGGATTTTTGAAGTTTGCACACTTTATCAGCATTCTTTGGATCGACAAAACCTTTGGGCTATGTCGTGTAGACATCCTCACTTAGGTTTCCATTAAGGAAAACTGTTTTGACATCATTTGCCATATCTCATAGTCGAAATATGCAGCAATAGCTAAAATGATCCGTATAGATTTAAGCATAGCTACCGGTGAAAAAGTCTCATGGTAGTCAACCGCTTGAACTTGTCGAAATCCTTTTGCGACTAGTCGAGCATTATGAATGTGAACATTTCCATCCATGTCGATCTTTTTCTTATAGATCCATTTACACTCAATGGTTTTAACACCATCAAGTGGATCGACTAGGTTCCAAACCTGATTATCTCTCATGGAATCTATCTCGGATTTCATGGCTCCAAGCCATTTCTCAGAGTCTGGGTCCATCATCGCTTCCTCATAAGTTTTTGGCTCATCATTATTCAGTAATAATACATCGTACCCACACCTTATAGGCAATTGACATGGCCTTTTAGATCTACGTGGGATTGATGCCTCATCTACAGGTTCAACAACATTTTATTCTTCCTGTAGAGATTTAGTAGGAGTCATCTACAGGTTCAACAACATTTTATTCTTCCTGTAGAGATTTAGTAGGAGTTAAAACACTTTCAGATGTTTTCCGAATTTCTTCAAGTTGCACCTTTCTCCCACTGACTCCTTTTGAAATAAACTCTTTCTCTAAAAAAACACAATTTCAGTCAACAAAAACTTTGCCCTCTTTTCGGTTGTAGAAATAATATTCTTTGGTTTCCCTAGGATATCCTATAAAAAAGCATTTATCTGACTTGGGTGTGAGTTTATCAGACGTCAAACATTTAACATAGACATCACATCCCTAAATCTTTAGAAAAGACAAACTAGGACTCTTCCCAGTCAAACTAGGACTCTTCCCAGTCCACATCTCATATGGTGTCTTATCTACTGATTTAGATGGTACCTTATTCAAAGTGAAAGTAGCAATTTCTATATCATAACCCCAAAAAGATAACAGCAGATCCGATTGGCTCATCATCGACCGAACCATGTCCAACAATGTCCGATTACGCCACTCAGACACCCCATTCCATTGTGGAGTCCCCGGTGGTGTAAGCTGTGGAACAATTCAACATTGCTCCAAATGATCACTAAATTTATGGCTCAAAAATTCACCTCCATGATTAGATCGCAAAGATTTGATTGTCTTGCCAAATTGATTATGTACCTCATTCTGGAACTCTTTGAACTTTTCAAAGGATTCCGACTTGTGCCTCATTAAATAGATATATCCATATCTACTATAGTCATCGGTGAAAGTAATGAAGTACTGAAAACCACCTCTAGCTGTCGTGCTCATTGGTCCACACACATCAGTATGTATGAGTGCTAACAAGTCAGACAACCTCTCAGCTCGACCAGTGAAAGGTGTCTTGGTCATCTTTTAGAGTGGGCAAGATTTGCATGTTTCAAATGATTCCAAATCAAATGAGTTTAAAATTCCATCATCATGGAGCTTCTTCATGTGTTTCTCACTTATGTGACCCAAACGACAATGCCAAATGAAAGTGGAATTCATATTATTAGGCCGAAGGCTCTTCGCATTAATATTATAGATGGGTGCATCATCAAGATTTAAAATAAACAACCCATTCAAAACAGGTGCATAGCCATAAAACACTTCATTCAAAAATATGGAACAACCATTGTTCTCAATAATGAATTTATAACCCTCTGCCATCAAACATGATGCAGAGATAATGTTTCTACTTATGGCTAAAACGTAATAACAATTATTTAGTTCCATGATAAATCCTGACGGCAAGAGTAATGGCAAAGTCCCAACGGCTAATGCAACAACCCTTGCTTTATTCCCGATGCGAAGATCCATCTTGCCTCTTGCAACTCTCCTACTCCTTGTTAGACTCTGCATCGAATTACAAATATGAGCAAGCGATTCGGTATCAAATACCCAAGAGTTAACAGAAGAATCAGCAAGAAAAACATCTATAATATTAATACCTGAAGTGGAAGGTTTAGTCCCACCATTCTTTTTTAGATCAGCTAGGTATTTCTTGCAGTTCCTCTTCCAATGGCATGTCTCGTTGCAGTAAAAGCATTAATTCTCTTGAGTCAGGCCAGACTTAGTCTTGGGCTTAGGCTTTTTAGTTTGGATCCTATCCGAAGCTTTAGCCTTACCCTTTCCTTTGACCCTAGTCTTAGCCTTCTTCTTGAAGCTTGTACTCTTTTGCAACATTGTTACATGAATGTTGCTTTTCTTAATGCTGTCCTCTGCAGTCTTGACCATCATATGCAGTTCGGTGAGATTCTTGTCTAAACTATTCATATGGAAGTTCAGAATGAACGGCCCATAGCTTGCAGGAAGCAAAGCAAGAATCAAATCTGTAGCCAACTCTTGACTAAGTGGAAAACCAAGTTTTTCCAAGCTCTGTGTGTAACCAACCATCTTGATCACATGTAGGCTCACCGGACTTCCCTCGGCTAGCTTACACCCAAATAATTACTTTGAGATCTCATATCTCTCAGTTCTTGCTTGTGTCTCAAACATGCCTTTGAGTGCCACGATCATATTGTAGGCCTCTATGTTCTCAAACTGCTTCTGAAGGTCTGAGTTCATAGCAGCAAGCATGAGACAGCTAACATCAAGGGATTCATCACATGTCTTTTTATAGGCATTTTTAAGAGGAGCAGCAGCATTTTCAGCAGGTACATCTGGAATTGGTTTCTCTAGAACATGTTCATTTTTATCTTGCCTAAGAACAATTCTTAGGTTGCGGGACCAATCCACAAAATTTGTTCCATTTAGTTCTTCCTTTTCAAGTATCGAGTGTAAAGCAAAGCTGAATGTAGGTACAGCAGTTGGTGCCATGATCTACAACATAAAATATGCAGAACTAAGACATATATTCAAGAAAAGTAACTCCTATTAAACAATTTATAATGATACTCCCACTAAATACCATATCCCTCTTATGACATTCAGTGATTCAAGACCCACAATCTGCTAATCTACTAGTGAGTTTTGGCATCACTGCTAGAAGATTAGTGAATTTGGTAAGCAACCATTTGCTAATCATATCTCCATATGACTCTTGTTGTTGGGTAGCATCTCTACGCTTCGGCATCCAACCCTATGCCCCCAAGGTCCATAACTGTTATGATGACCTTGTCAAGTTAAACCAATACTTTGCGTGTAAGTGTCCGACACAAACCCATCTAGTCAAGGAAAGTTAATGGCACTCTACTTTGGCAAGACCTACAATTAAAATACATGACTTTGGATGGTGCAGCAAATTGAGAGGGCGTCAATTTAACTTAATATTATGTGAGAAAAATTTACTTCTACCATGTTAAAAGCATGTATAGAAATAAAACATGAATATAAAGCCATTCACAAACAATCACATTGCATCGTAATATAGTATGACCCTTCCACATGGTGATCTCCATCGCCGTGCTTCCTGTTCGCCATGTCTCCAAGTGGCCAATACCTCCAAGTACTCCCACTAAACTATTTCTCTTAATAGCACTGGTGATAAATTACAAGGAGTGAAGAAGCATCACACATCGACACGCAGGCTGTTATACAAATATAAATAGCCTTGGGCTGCAGTTAGCATGATACGCAGATCATGAAAATTATACACATACATGCATCTCATACATCATGGGTCATACTATTCATAAAATCCTACAAAAACAAGTTAGGCATAGAATCTCATTCTATCTAACGGATGACGTGAACTAGCAATACCAAAACCAAGTTAAGATCCTAGTCCACAGGGGTGACAACCCGCACCAGTAGGGCAGTAGCCCTATCCATATACCAAGGTCCTTTTCGGTGGTTCCGTCCATGAAAATCGCATTGGATTAATCACATTAACCCCTTTTCGATCACGACTCCAATTCAATCAACTTAATTGACCTTCACGTGCTCCATGGATTTACGATCACTGTCTGCCCCGATGGCGGAAACCGACTGGTAGAGGCAAGTCGTGATACAACCATGGAAACACGATCACAGAATAATGATCATAAACCCATCTTGAGACCACCGCGCATGGACGATCATATCAACCATCGCCAAAAACAATCTATCATATAGAACGACCAACAGAAAACAGAAATAGATCACATCTATCACACCCACAAAACACAATATGCATCTAATATGAATCTAAAACTAGACGGGATGGCTCTGATACTACTGAAGGATCATGGGAAGGCTACGAAAGCACAAAACAAAAAATTGCCGTGCAACCAAGGACCTCCGCTAGTAACAGATCACGAGATTATCACTAGTCGCGCTCACTCGTAGCGGAAGTGGAGTCGATGAAGCGAGTTGATGCAGTAGTAGTTGTGCTTGCCGCACATCTTCTCCTCCTGCTCCTGAGATCGTCACGAGTTGCGGGTCGTCCTAGTACTGATGCTTCGCAACAACACCTCCGAGGTATCCACACATACGGGGCAAGGACACCATGCGCTGGAGTGCTAGCGCCGACGGCGTGATTGAGGAAGGCATGGCTATTAGGGGTTCAGGAGTTCTTCAAAAGCATATGTTACCCCATGCCACCGCCCCTCTATATATAGGCATCCATGACGGGTCTCCAACTTGAGGCCCATTAGGAACTCGAGGACTACAAGAATTTGGATCACCATCCAAATCAAATCCTTGCCCTTTAAGTGTGTGACCCTATAGGCTCATGCGTGATCGGTTGTGACTCGGAAACTCTTTTTGACTATAAGTCGTTAGCGGTACCTAGCAGCACATAACGATTCCCGAACACAAAGAATATATCGGATGAACCTTAATGCAATATGATCTACGACTAGGTCCTCATCACTTACGATCAGGTCCAATCTCTATATGACTAGTTTGTATTCGGTCACGACCAGTTTGCAACTCCTTACGACCAGGTTTTGACCACTCTGTGATTACGTTCGACCAGTCTATGACCAGCTTGTATCTCCATACGACCAGTTTACGACTAGCTTTGAGACCTCCAGGACCTCTCCAAGACCTCTCGGACCTCTCCAGGACCTCTCCCCGCGGAGGAGGTCCTGGGAAGTGGTTGTCTGTCTGGTCGAACTAGACTACCTATTTGTGTATTATCCCTTTGCCTCACGACATCTGGTTGAACTCCAGGTGAGATTATTTGTCATCCATGGAATGTTCAATTCTTTCTCGATCAAGTGTCGAATAACTTCACGTGGTCGACACTTCGACCACTAGTGATATGGCCATGCACTTTCTTTATCCGACCACAATGAGGGGCCCAGAGACATCTCTCCTGTTATGTTAGGAGGGGCAAATCTCATATCTGACCAGTCACATTCCTCCTCATGTTTCATAGCATACCCGAAAGCTATCTTTATAACTACCCAGTTACGAGCAGCGTTTGGCAACCCCTAAAAGTGATATTACACATGTAGGAAACCATGCTGATCTCAGGTCTAAAGATTATACATCATCATTGCTTGAGACCAACTAATGACACATGGAAACATAACAATCTCAATAGTGTCTCAAGGTGGGTCTTATCCAACACCATGTTCTCTAACATGTGTCTATATTATTGGTTTGATATCTCTATATCTATGACCTGTGAAACATAGTCATCAACCAATACATATGTTAGTCTATTCATATGTGTCCTCTTATGTTTCTGACTAGGGAACGATTAAGAATAATCATCACAAAAATACAGAGTTTCACAATCAAGTCACATACTTGATGATAAATATTAACGATATTATTCTAAGAACAAGATAACATATTATCCAATGTTATGAACATATTGAAATATAATCATCTCTATGATTGCCTCTAGGGCATATTTCCAACAACTGCCCCAGTCGCTGTCTGTGGAGATGTGTGCTCTACCCTCCCTCTTTTGCTTTCGCTGTAGTTTTTTACCACGTGGTCAAAGCCTGCGTGTTCCGCTGTTCTCTTTTCTTGTGATGTAATCAGTTTGGCCTGTTTGGCCCTCCTTGTAAAACTTGACCCGACGTGGTCTATATCACTCTGGTGTTTGTAATGTATTGCATGGTTTGATCTTTACGACATGTATGAATTGATTCCGTAATGTGCCTGTGAGTGCTATCTACTAATCCAGGGAATAGCACAGTGTTTTCACAGAGAACTCGGTTTTGGGTCCGACAGAACTAGTATCAGGGCATACGACTGTAGGATCCTTAGTTAGACTGATCATGCCATAGGACCTAAGTCCTATTTTTCAAAAACTAAGAAACGTTTAGGCAAAATATAGAGTACTTATTGCTCCTTCTTATCACTCTTAGCTCTAAACTCATCTCTACCTTCATTGAGTTTTCCGACCCTCCCCTGTTCAAAAATATAGATGGTCGTACCATCGTCCGATGGCGAGTTCGTGGACACCCTTTGCCAGTTGATGAGGCACATAGGCTACCGCCACGAGCCTATCTTTAGAGGTCGGAAGACTAGATGCGTGAAGATCTTCTGCTAAGAGCACCCCTTCTGTAGACGTTGTGGTTTGTATCTTGTGTTGTGGCTTAGCATGGCCTATATGCTATGTTTTAGAAGTCATGTAACAATTAGCCCCTTAATATAATGTAGCCGTTCTAGGCTTTGTGTTTGCTTGTGATTGTTTTCCTCGTTGGTTCAAGTTCTTCTGTTGTGCTCTAGAGGGCCTTTAAACCCTCATATACTTTCCCTCTAGTTATGAGCCTTAACATCTCTTCAGGATACCGCCTAGGAGAGCCGCTGCCCCAACCCGTGGTGCCTTTGCAGTAGACAGTAGTTGTGGCCGTGGCTGTGGTCTTGGTCGTGGTCGTGGTAATGGGCAAGATCTACCTCCCCGCCACCAGCCCACCCGACAATGGCGCAAGTTATGTTCCAGCAGACGCAAATTCTCCGAGCCTTGCTTGCCAATCAGTAGTCAGGACCGGCAGGCTACCACTCGAAGTTGGCAGACTTCCTCAGGACAAGATCCCTCTCCTTCGCTGTAGCCAATGAACCACTAGAAGCTAAAGACTGGCTCAGAGACATCGAGAAGAAGCTTCATCTCGCCCGATACTTATAGGAAGACAAGGTGGACTTTGCCACCCATCAGCTAAAAGGAGTCGCCGCTGCTTGGTGGGATAACTATCTCGCTGCTCGAGGTGGTGAAAGTCCAGTAGCAGCAGAAGAAGAAGAAGAGGTAGAAGAAGCAGAGGCAGCAACATCCGCGACTAGAGGTACGTAAGACCCCACCGCCTCAGAAGCAATTGCTGAAGTGCAGCTAGATGAGCTGGAACCTACGTGGTAGTCATTTCCCTGGGTTGAATTCAAGGATGCTTTCAGGACCAATTTCATACCAGCTGGCACAATGAGGTTGAAGAAGAATAAGTTCAGAGCTCTCAAGCAGGGTCACATGTTAGTCAACGAGTACTTGACAAAGTTCAACCAGCTAGCCCGCTACGCTCCCAACGATGTAACCAGTGAAGTAGAGAAGATCGACCGCTTTGTGGAGGGGATGCGCGAGGACATGAGAGTCCAGCTTATTCTCCACGACATCCCCAGCTTCCACCACCTGGTCAACAAAGCTCTCGTGCTCGAGAATGAGAAGAAGATCGCGGAGGTCAGCCAGAAGTGAAAGATGGCATTCCAGAAGCCGCAAAGTAGCTACCCCTAGAAGTCAGCATTCCATGGCAGCTCGTCTTTCAAACCACCAGCAGCCTCACCTCAGAGGATTTCAGCTTCAGCACCGCGTCCCAATGGGAATGGTTTCCACACCCTTCGTCCTGCCAGGCAGCCTACAGCAGTCAACCCAGCTGCTCACCTTCACTACTTCAACTGCGGAGAGAAAGGACACTTTGCCAACAAGTGCCCTCAATGCCAAAACACCACCGCGAAGTTCAACTCAGGAGCCACACCAGCTCAAAGCCAGGCATCAAACCAAAACAAAAGTCTTTAGACTTCGCAAGCCCCGAGGTCTGCCCGGACACCGAACTATGGTCGTGTGAACCATGTCACAGCTGAGGAGGCCTAGGAAGCCCCAGGAGTGCTAATGGGTGCGTTCTCTGTTAATTCCGTACCCGCACAAGTTTTGTTTGACTCTGGAGCTTCGCACTCTTTTGTGTCGAGATCATTTGTTGAAAGGCAAAAGTTGCTGACCTATAAGGTAAAGAAACCCGTGGTACTTAGTTCACCCGGGGGACCCCTATATGGTACTACAGTTAGTCCCAGAGCAGAGATTGCCTTAAAGAATTTCGGATTCCTAGCAAACCTCCTAATGCTAGAATCCCAAACTCTGGACATCATCCTACGGATGAATTGGTTGGCCGAGTATCAGGGATTGATAGACTATGCCAATCGAGTGATCGTACTCACCAAAGACCCGGAGACCACCATAAGGGTTAGTGTGGATCGTTCCTCCCCTTTTGATCGAGTAGTCCACCGCCTGGAAGAGTTGTCCCTTTCAACCACATCGGTAGTCGAAGCTTACCCAGAAGTCTTCCCAGAAGAATTATCGGGCATGCCACCAGATAGAGATGTTGAGTTTGTGATCAACTTACGACCAGGGACAGCCCCAATTGCAAGAGACCGTATTAGATGGCAGTCGATGAACTCGAAGAGCTCAAGACTCAGATGGAAGGCTTGCAAGCAAAAGGATTTATTCGACCTAGTTCCTCTCCCTAGGGTTCGTCGGTACTTTTCGTAAGGAAGAAGGATGGCACAGCTAGATTATGTATGGATTACCGAGCACTCAATGATGTGACCATCAAGAACAAGTATCCATTGCCCTGCATCGATGACCTGTTCAGCCAGTTGTTAGGAGCAACGGTCTTCTCCAAAATAGACCTGAGGTCAGGGTACCATCAGCTCAAGATCAGGGATGAGGACATCCCTAAAACAGCTTTTACCACTCGGTATGGCCTGTTCGAGTTCACGGTTATGTCGTTTGGCTTGACCAATGCGCCAGCCTACTTCATGAACCTCATGAACAAAGTATTTATGGAATACTTGAATAAGTTTGTGGTCGTATTCATAGACAACATCTCAATCTACTTGAAGACCAATGAAGAGCATGCTGGACATCTACAACTAGTCCTAGAGAAGTTTAAAGAGCACTAGCTTTATGCCAAGTACAACAAATGTGACTTTTGGCTTCAAGAGATCAGTTTCCTTGGACACATTGTATTTGCTGAAGGAGTAACAGTTGATCCATCCAAAGTAGAAGCTATTTTAGAATGGAAGCAGCCTACCTCAGTAATCGAAGTGCGTAGTTTCTTTGGTTTGGCTAGATACTACATACACTTCATCGAAGGGTTCTCGAAGCTTTCCAAACCGATGACCCATCTGCTAAAAAATGAGAAGTATGAATGGACAGAAGCCTGTGAAAAGAGTTTCCAAGAATTGAAGAAAAGGTTAATCTCTGCACTAGTGTTGACCATGCCAGACATACACAAGGACTTTGAAGTCTTTTGTGATAGTTCACGACAAGGTCTCGGCTGCGTGCTCATGCAAGGAGGACAAGTTGCAGCTTATGCATCCAAACAACTCCGTCCTCACGAGGACAACTATCCAACTCACGACCTAGAGTTAGCATCAGTAGTGCATGCCCTAAAGATTTGGTGGCATTACTTGATTGGAAATCACTATGATATCTACATAGACCATAAGAGTCTCAAATATATTTTCATCCAATCAGACCTCAACCTCTGACAAAGAAGATTGTTAGAGTTGATTAAGGATTACAATTTGGATGTCCATTATCATCCTGGTAAGGCTAATGTAGTCACAGATGCATTGAGCTGTAAGTATTATTGCAACAATGTCATGATTCGAGAGCACCAACCCGAGCTCTACACGGAGTTCGAAGCACTCAACCTTGAGTTAGTAGAGCAAGGCAACCTAGCCACCGTGGAGGTGCACCCAACTCTGGAAGAGCAGATCAAGGCCACTCAAGAAGGATACCTTGGAGTCCAGAGATTCAAGCATCTCATGGCTAAAGGAAAAGCCTCTAAGATGATCGAAGATCAGCAAGAAGTCCTATGGTATGGGAAGCATCTCTTTATTCCCCACCAGAAGGAACTCAAGGATTTAATTCTGAAAGAAGCGCACAGCTCAGCCTACACACTGCATCCCAGCAGCACCAAGATGTATCAAGACTTGAAGATCATGTATTGGTGGCCACGAATGAAAAGAGACATCACCGAGTTTGTGGCTTGTTGTGATGTCTACCAGCGAGTCAAAGTCGAACATCATCGACCAGCAAGATTACTCCAACCCCTACAGATTCCCCAGTGGAAGTGGGAAGAAATTGGAATAGATTTCATTATCGGTCTACCTCGAACCAAATCCGGATGTGATTCGGTATGGGTCATAGTCGATAGACTAACAAAAGTCACCCATTTTATCCCAGTGAAGACCACCTACAAAGGAGACAGATTAATTGGTCGATCTATATATGGCTCGTATTGTGTGTTTACATGGAGTACCCAAGAGGATAGTCTCAGATCAAGGTTCTCAATTTACCTCGCATTTCTGGGCTAGTCTGCATGACGTACTCGGAACCTACCTGGATTTCAGTACAGCGTATCATCCTTAGACTGATGGTGAGACAGAGAGGACAAATCAAATTCTAGAAGACATGCTTCGGGGGTGTTCTTTGGAATTTTCTGTAGATTGGAAGAAATGTCTACCATATGCCGAGTTTGCACACAACAATAACTTTCAGTCGAATCTGAAAATGTCCCCATTTGAAGCACTCTATAGGAGAAAATACAGAACTCCTCTGTATTGGTCAGAATCAGGAGAAGGTTATGTCTTTGGACCAGATACCCTCAAGTAGGCCGAAGAGAAAGTTCAACTAATCAGATATTGACTTCAAGCAGCTCAGTCCAGATAAAAGAGTTATGCCAACAACCGTCGAAGGGGATTAACCTTTGAAGTTGGAGATAATGTGTATCTCAAAGTATCACCACTTTATGGCACTCGAAGATTCAGAGTGAAAGGCAAGCTTGCACCAAAGTATATCGGCCTGTTCCCGATCACCACCAAGCGTGGAGAAGTAGCCTACCAACTCGAGTTACCTGAAGATTTGTCGGACATCCACAACGTGTTCCGCGTCTCTCTGCTCAAGAAGTGTCTCCAAGTATCTTAAGAGCATACTCTAATCGAAGCCATCACCTTGCAGAACGATCTGACTTATCCAGAGCATCTGATCAAGATCCTCGACGTCATGGAGAAGCAAACCCGATGCCAGATCATCTGCTTGTGTAAAGTTCAGTGGAGCAACCACATGGGAAGGGAAGCCACCTAGGAGCCCAAAGATTAGCTGAAGTTGGAGTTTACGTCCCTGTTCCCAAAGCTACTCGAATCTCAGGGTCAAGATTCCGTTTAAGGTGGGTAGGTCTGTAACATCTCGTTTTGGATGTCGTTTAGTATCCTCCGTTTGTCTTCTTGGTTTTCAAAACCTATTTCAAATTAGTGTGTATTTACAAAATTCTCTGGTTTTTGCCTCGTTTCAAAATTTGGGGTTTGGGTTCGGCTCGGTGCTGGGTTAAACTTCGACTCCCCTTCTTTGGGCCCGACCCATTTCTTTTCCGGGGGTTAGCCCTGAGTAATCCTGGCACGCTTGTGCTCACTCTGTCGCACCGCTCGTGAACCTACCTACTCCTCTACCTGCTCCATCCTGTTTCCCACCTACCCTTGACCGCCAACACCAGCACTCCCACCCCGTCTCATCCCTAGGCAGCCTTCTGCGCACACCCACACCCTGTTATGTTCCATCGCTTCGTACTCGCCTTGTGCTCTCACCTGCCGCCCTCGGGACCGAGCGCCTTTAGTGGAGCCTCTCAAAGGCTCTCTCCTCCTCTCCTCCAGGCTATGAAAGGGCCCAAGCAGCCTTCTTCATCCCCTTTCCACACCCAACCCTTCTCCTCTCTCTCTTGTTGTTGTGGTTTGCCCGAAGCTCCGAGTTCAAGCCACCGCGCACCTCCTCTCGGCCCTCGCCGCACCTATGCAGTCCCCTCTTCTACCCACGTCGTTTCATGTCCCAGAGCTCCTAGAAGCAATCCCCTCACTCTAGTTCAGTTGTGTTTCGTAGGAGTCACCACTTTTCTGCTTCTCCTCCAGTCCCGGTAGGCCTCTTTCATCGCCGTGCTCCTTCACCTTCGACCGCGAGTTTTCCCGTCGCTATTCGTCGTCTGCCGATGCCCCCCTCTGGCTGCTCTCTCTCGGCTCTGGTGAGTTTCCCCGTGCTCTGTTCACCCTCTCGGTTTAGACCACCCTCGTAGTTTAAACCACCCTACGACCACGTTGAGTAGTCGTATCCTCCCTATGACCACATTGAGTAGTCGTATCCTTCCTGCGACCATATCGAGTAGTGGTCGAACGCTCCTTTAGACCAGGTAATCGAATCCATCCTTCGACCTGGCAGTTGAAACCACTTTCTGACTAGGTAATCGAAACCTCCCCTTGCGACCACGCGAAGTCGTTGGGCGGTACTCGAAACCAAATCTTCGAGGACTCCATTCTCCTCCGTTATAACTCCGATTACAGTGTTTCTTGTTGATAATTCGTCTTAATTCAAGATTCTTGCTTTTTTCTTTGATCTTATTTAGTTTGGAGTTCATTTATTATTTCTTGTGTATTTATTTGTTTCTCTGCTTGTTTGATCTTTTCCAGTGTGCTCGTGCGAGTAGAATTCGAAGAAGCAAAAGATCTCCACTTCAACCAAGCACGAGACCTCCAAGACCCTCCGCCTTTAATCAAGGTGAGTCAACACTTTGATCATATTGTGCCTATATTTTTCGCAAATTATATTCATTTAAATTACTAAAACTGTATGCTTTAATTCTTTAAGCAAATGTATGTGAACCCTTAAGGTAGTTAAATACCTATTTAATGATTAATTATATATTATACCATTCTTTGACATTTGAATCCATTACTCTATGTCACCCTAGTAACTATATGGTAACTTACTAGTTATAGGTTATACTTAAGCGACAGGCTAGTCTTGCTTAAGTACTAGGGTATCAAGTGTCCTGATCATCATCTCTTTTAACATAAAATCATTTTGAGACAGTTGTGGGCAGTACACGACTAAGGTATTTTGTGGCAAAGTGTTTTTTCTTCCCCAAAACCCCAACTTCTTTCACCACATCTGGGCGGATGGTGCGATGGTAGGTGCAGATGTAGCACAAGTTTGGTTGGTATACAATATGAACTGCCCAGATGACATTAAGGACTTAATCTGGTGATGACCTCCTATCGTAAAACATGTGCAACCACAAATCTACAAAGTGCAACCTAGCTTAGTATAGTTATCGAACCCTAAAAGTCATCTCGCTGGAAAGGATTGGGGCAGTACAAGCGGTGGATGCGTTTCGGCTTGAAAGGGACACCGTGGTAAGGTGAAGTTGCCTGCTGCGATAGTCGTTATGGCAGGGGCCAGCTGCGCTAGTCGTTGTGGTGAACATCCCGCACAACGTATGGGAGTAACCCCATATGGGTGAGATGACGGAAGGGGCAAGATGATTTGAAAAGTTACTGTGACGGTCTCTCGACCACATGGCTAAGGAATCATGTGGGGCTATGAGATGACTATCTCTTGTGGGTACAGTGTACAATCTCTGCAGAGTTTAAACTATTCGAACAGCTGTGCCTACGGTTAAAGGCGGATATGGGAACTTTACTAGAGTTAGTTCTATTTCCAAAACTGTGAGGACCCAGAATATTTAACTAGTAACACTTAACCTCCAAATGGTTCTAGCATTACTAATTAAACATTCTAAGCCTCGATGGACATATGCTTCCCAGAATTGCAGCATATGCACACCATCACAAAATTACACATCATTTCCATACAATAAACATCACTAAGTTAAACAACGACATACATAAAGTAAAGTTATTACAAAAGAGCCAACCGGCCAAATAGAACAATATACAAGAATGACAGCGGAAGCAAAAGGTGCCATAAGATGGCTAGAACAAAAGTCGATCGGTTAGCCAACATAACCCACAAGGCAACCGGCCAGGCCATAAGCTAGTCGCCCAAGCTACCACAACAAAGCTCACAAAAGTGAGGCCCCTCGAGCTCACCTTCTTCCTCTGCAACAAATACATTTAAGCAAAATAACTGAGTACACAAAGGTACTCGCAAGACTGACGTGTGGAATAGCAGACCTATTCATAAACTACATGCAATCTTATTTAGGTGGAGGTTGTATGTCTCATTTTGCACAAAGCCAACTTTATTTGCAATAATGTAATACATTTGAAAGCAAGTTTACAAACCAATTTTAATGTTGAAAGTAACAGCGAAAATAATGATAAATACAAGTAACCACCTAGAAGTGACTATCCCAATAGTCACCACAACATAGCACGAATCCCCGATTCGTGCCACCCATCAAGTTTTAATTAAAAGGTTGTAGTCTAACTCTTGAAAGCTTACCCAAGCGTGTCCATAACCTAGGACGAGGCTATTCGAATAGTTTTAACCCTGCGGGGTGTACCAATGTACCCACACCTGCATCGCCTTTAAGCCATAAAGCACATACAAGGTATGCCGGCACGGTTAGTCCTACCGAGACGCTTTCCAATATTGTGTATTGACTACGAGCCGCTCGTATGGATAGAAACCCATACGCTTACATTGCAAGCCGAAAGACAACAAATCACATCACGAGTGAAGTCTTTCGGACACTACAATGCTCCCAACACCATCCCTCCTGCGACTCCCTGCGACCCGAAGCCAATACATGCCAAAGTACTAAGTCAAGAGAGGTCTCATACCCTCTAGTGTGGTTAGCACGCACAAAATGCCTGGATAACAGGTACTCACAAGATGTTCGGTCCTTAATTGACTCGGGTACCATTCCAGTCACACCCAAAAGCACACCAATCATACCATTGTGCCCAAGTCTAAATCCTCTTTGTTTTTAGGTTTTAGTTTTCATAAATAGACATGGCACAAGGTGAAAATCATAATCATAATAAGTTTTATGTGATCAAGGTTATCGACAAGTCGATAACCGCCCATTTCTACCGGAAGCTAAGCATAGCTAAGCAATTAATTCGCAACTACTAAGTGACAAGAGCTCATCCACGAACCCTAAATCACAGCAATA
The DNA here is from genome assembly GCA_036346255.1 of Ampelocalamus luodianensis. Classification (NCBI taxonomy): domain Eukaryota; kingdom Viridiplantae; phylum Streptophyta; class Magnoliopsida; order Poales; family Poaceae; genus Ampelocalamus; species Ampelocalamus luodianensis. Next base: position 50,184,004 of record CM070622.1, on the reverse strand, counting down.
ACCTAGGCTCACGGTAGTAGAGGATAATCATTTGTCTTAAGGAAATGCATCAACTAGGTCAACTAGCGACAATAGTTTAACACAAACTAGCAATGCATACATAGAATTTGTAAACAACATAAATACTTAAAATACTGGAATTAACATGATCAAACTGCTTGCCTTGCTGGATTTGTTCCTGCTGCAGAGGGGAGTGCTCAGGTTCAATAAATTCTTCGGAACCTAACGCGAAAAGGCGATAAAAACCGATAAGAACGAAGAACACCAAAAGGAACTCAACAGCAAAGAACATCCAAATCCAATGAAATTTCTACAACAGCTAGAGGTTGATTTTAGACAATTTTATAAACAAGAATCACTTCATTTGGACTTAGCATGAAAAAGTTATGGCTACACTAAGTTCTCTCAGCCTTAAAAATCCTAATTAAATTAATTACGGCTACTGTTCATGGCAAAAATTTCTAGAATGATCTGAAACTTGAAATTTTTATGGTAGGTAGATATGGTTGTTTTAACAACAGCAAAACTGAGTTTGCATAATTTGGAGTTGAAATGAATTAGTTATTATTTTTCTAAGTTCTAAAACTAGTGAATCATTAATTTCAGTGGCAAGGATCATATGAAGACCTATTCTATATTACAGTACATTCCTAGTGGGTTTTAACAAAACTTAGTTTGCTCAGTTCGGAATAACAGAGAAATAAGTTATGCATTTTACAAATTTTCCATGAATTTCTAAACAACCTTTTTCACTAAACAAGATCATGCAGTTAAAGTCATTTTCTACTATATAACAGTGCCTAAATTCATTCTCAACTTAAAGTTCATATTCTAACAGAGCTACAGCAACTGGAATCAGTCAAAAAGGAGTTAAAATGACAAAGTTATGTACTTTTGAAATTTTAAAAAATAAAAGACTTCGAAAATTTGAGCTCTCTGGAGGTCCAATTGAACTGAAGGAAAAAGGAGAGGTCGTGGGCCATCGATCCTTCATCGCACGGCCACGGACCTCGAAACACAGCGCACAAAAGACCTCCTCCCGCACAGGGGAGGTCTGGACCATTGAGATCTGATCCAACGGCCACGACCAGAGCATGCACAGCGCACGCAAAGGAGGTCCTCGCGCCTAACAGAGGTCGTGACCGTCAGATCAAGATCTGGCAGTCCCGAGCACTAGGGGAGGTCATAAGGCTTTAAATCAGAGAAAGGAGGTCTATCCCGTTAGATCTAAATCTAACGGTTTAGACCAAAGGAGGAGGTCCTAAAGCTACGGATCTAAAGGATGAGGTCCTAGACGGTCAAGATCTCCAAAGGGAGGTCTTGATCGGCTGGGATTAACACGAGGAGGTCTTGGATGGCCAAGATCTACTCGGGGAGGTCCTAAGCGATAGTGTTTTAATCGGAGGAGATCTGGACGACTCAGATTAGACCTAGGGAGGTCCTGAACGGTCCAGATCAACGCGGAGGGAGGTCCTGAGACTAAGAATTTTACAAAGGAGATCTAACGCTCAGATCTAAATCCGAGGAGGTCGTGAACGGCTAGGATTGAGCCTAAGAGGTCCTGAGTGGGGTTTTCTTGCAAACGACCAAGGGTGGCTTTTTACCAAGAGGACCCCGAGGGTGGTCTAAGGGTGGTCTTTGCAAAATGACCAGGGGAGGTCTTTTTGCAAAGGGGACCTCGGGAGTTCCAGAGGCTTAAGTTTTTCGGAAAGGAGCCAAAGGCTCAGATCTAACCCGGGGTTGTCTTGGGCGGCCACGAACAACCCGAGGAGGTCTAAGGATTTGTCGGAAATCCGACAAAGTCCAGAGCAACGCGATTTGCTCGCCGGCACGTCGCCGGCGACCAAAGCCACGGCAGCGCTATCTACCTAACCAGAAATGTTCTAAATACTGTTGCGAACAGGATGAGACTATTCTCGACGGCGAGTGGCTCACAGCCTGCCGCGAGCCGAGAGGGCGGAGGAGTGCTTCCGGTAAAAACCGAAAATGGAGAAAAGCTCCGCTCCGAGCTAAACTAGCAGGTCCTTAAGCACTTAAGGGATAACGCGAACTCACCTGGACAACGAAGAGTTCCAAGAGAGGTCGGAGGCGAGCTGGCGGCGGCGACCGCAACCGGAGATGAAGAAGACGACGGCGACAAGATGCCCTGAGCCAACAGAGGACAAAAGAATGAGAAGGACGAGGTTGCGATGACCCAGAGGTGGTCCAAACCAAAAGGTTGGGCGGAGAACACTCACCGGAGTTGGAAACGACGGAGTCTCCTTTTCGACCGAAATACCCAACTTAAAATTGAATGGTTCCTGTGAAATGAACCCCAAAATTAAGTTAGGAGAAAAGATTCGGACAATAAGGAGTTCGGGATGGCACAAGAAGAATCGAATAAGAACCACTGAGCGCCAAAACACAAGCAGAGCTCCACGGCCGAAAATGGTGGTTTGGTGTTTTGGGGTTTCGAGCTCCACAAGCAGAGGTGAGTAGGGTAGGAGGTTGTGAGAGCGAAGGAGACTCGAGGAAGGCTAAGAGGTGCTCAAGTACTCGAAGGTCCCTGAGCACGAGGACGGAGCTCTAATGACGAAGTGACCTAAAGCGATCGCCGCGAGAAAAGGAGGAAGAGAAGGTAAGGTCAGTGCTGCCTCGACATGGGCAAAGCGAGGCTCGAGCCGTTGCGGCCCCACGAGGTGACTGGAGCTCGCATCGCCACCTCACGACGCGCACGCGGGAGGAGGAAGAAGAATGAGAAGAGGAGCTCGGGGAGGTTGAGAGCCCCACGATTTCAATCCGACGGCCCTGAACAAGCGCGCACAAGACCGAGCCCTAGCTCGGCTGAACTTGACTCGACCGAGCCAGTCGGCTGGGTCTAACTCGAGTCCGAGTCAGACTCAGACCTGAATTTGAGTTTTAAACTAACCTGAGGTTTGGGGATTTGTTTGAGGTAGAAAACTTACTTCAAAAATTATGAAATTTTTACAGGAGCTTGCTAGCTGAGCTATTGACCTTGTGTAAATTTTGCAGAGGTTTATGTGCTATACTTTTTCCTCCAAAAATCCCACAAGGTGCTGGTCCACAATTTGACCAGAATTTGAATAGGTTTGACTAACCTCCAAAATATTCAAACAATTTCTAATGATTGTGAAATTTTTTAGAGGGGTCACATACCAACCCAAGAACTCAGGAAAAATATTTCCAGGAGATGATCAAGAGGTTTGACAAGATTGTTTTTGAAAGATCAAGATTTGGATCAAAGACTTGTGACTATGTATTTCCATAACTCTTGTACAATAATTGTTTAGTACATACAGGAAATACATGATGTAAGAAAAAGTTTTAAATTCTACTCATTTTCTTACATTTGAAACACAAGCCCAAAATTGGGATGTTACAGCTCTCCCCCCCCCTTACAAGAATCTCGACCCGAGATTCCGTTTACTCGGAGAAGAAGGATGGATAATCTGCACGAAGGCGATCTTCTCGCTCCCAAGTTGCCTCATCCTCAGAATGGTTTGACCACTGAACCTGAAGGAACTTGATGACACGGTTCCTTGTTCTCCGTTCAGATTCCTCAAGGATACGAACAGGATGCTCACGGTAGGTCAAATTCTCTTGCACATCGAGAACCTCCAACGGAGTTTCCTCAGTTGGGACACGGAGACACTTCTTCAGGTGTGACACATGGAACACATCATGCACCCCCTCGAGTGCAGCTGGTAGCTCCAATCTGTATGCCACAGCCCCAAATCTCTCGACGATGCGATATGGCCCAACATAGCGAGGAGCCAACTTGCCCTTGATGCCAAAACACTGATGGCCCTTCAAGGGTGAGACTTTGAGATACACAAAGTCGTTGGGCTCAAAGCTCAACTCCCGGCGACGACGATCCGCATAGCTCTTCTGCCTGGACTGGGCCGTGCGCAGATGCTCGCGAAGAACTGCCGCTCACCAGTCTCTGACCAGTTCAACGGGGTTCTGCATCTCCTCCCATACAAGGTCTCAAACGGTGCCATGCCAAGACTGGCCTGATAGCTGTTGTTGTAGGAGAACTCAGCAAATGGTAGGTACTTCTCCCACTTCTTCCCATAGGAAAGAACACAAGAACGGAGCATATCTTCCAACACTTGGTTGACTTGCTCCGTCTGGCCATCAGTCTGAGGATGGTAAGCTGAACTGAAAGTAAGACGGGTGCCCATAGCCTCTTGCAATTTATGCCAGAAACGAGAGGTGAAAAGAGAACCACGATCTGACACAATCGTTCGTGGCATACCATGCAGGCACACAATGCGAGATACATAGAGATCCGCCAACTGACTGACACTGAGGTTGGTACGCACCGGCAGGAAATGCGCTACCTTTGTCAACCGATCAATGACAACCCATATGGCATCCTTCCCGTAAGAAATGCAGGGCAACCGGTGATGAAGTCCATGCCAACGGAATCCCACTTCCACTCTGGCACTGGCAAAGGCTGAAGAAGGCCTGCTGGACGCTGATGCTCGGCCTTCACACGACAGCACACGTCGCACTCGGCAACGAACCTGGCAATCTCGCGCTTCATTCGGATCCACCAAAATCTCTAACGAAGGTCCTGATACATCTTGGTAGCCCCAGGATGGATAGAAAAAGGAGAGTCATGGGCTTCGCGGAGAATCAAATCCCGCAATTCCACGACCTTAGGAACCACAAGACGCTGCCCAAACCATACAATGCCATGCTCATCCTCTGAAAACCACTTGGCTATCCCATCCTTGATGTTCTGCTTGATTGACTCACACCAACATCTGTCTGCTGTGCCGTCTTGATTTGGTCCACCAAGGTTGGCTGCACAACCAAGGTAGCAAGAGAACCGTGCTCGATCAAACCCAAATTGAGGCGCTGAAATTCTGAAATAAGGGTAGGCTGCTGCTCTTGCAGCATCAAAGTATTGCAATACACCTTTTGACTAAGCGCATCTGCAACAACATTGGCCTTGCCCGGGTGATACTGAATACCCATATCATAGTCCTTGATCAATTCCAACCATCTTCTTTGCCTGAGGTTCAGATCTGGCTGGGTGAACAAGTACTTCAAGCTCTTGTGGTCGAATACACCTCACGTGAGTTACCAATCGGATAATACCGCTAAATCTTGAGTGCATGAACCACAGCAGACTAACTCCAAGTCATGAGTAGGATAGTTGAGTTCATGAGGCCTCAAGCGCCGCGATGCATAGGCCACAACCTTGCCTTCTGCATAAGAACACAACCAAGACCGACGAGAAGCATCACAATAGATATCAAAGCTCTTGTGAATATCGGGAAAACAAGCACTGGGGTGAGGTCAACCGCTTCTTGAGTTCCCGAAACTCACATCACAAGCGATGGACCACTCAAATCTCTTGTCTTTCTTGAGCAATTCGGTCATCGGCTTCGCAATCTTGGAGAAATTCTCGATAAAGCGACGATAGTAGCCAGCCAAACCAAGAAAACTCCGCACATCGGTGACCGACTTGGTGACCCCAAGATAGCACATCGCTGACCTTGCTAGGATCCTGACCACACCTTCTCTGAAGAACATGGCCCAAGAATGCCACCGTTCAACCGAACTCGCACTTGCTGAATTTCGTGCATACGGTGGTGCTCGCGCAGCTTGCCCAACACAAGCTTAAGATGCTCAGCATGCTCTTCTTCGCTCTTGGAGTAGATAAGAATATCATCAATGAATACCACCACGAACCTATCTAGATACTCCATGAATACTGAGTTCATAAGGTTCATGAATAAAGCAGGAGCATTAGTTAGACCAAAAGACATGACGGTGTACTCGTAAAGACCATAACGAGTAGCAAAGGCCGTCTTCGGAATATCCTTGGTCCTAATCCTGACTTGATGATAGTCCAATCTCAAGTCAATCTTGGAGAAGACACGCGCTCTGGTCAACTGATCAAAAAGATCATCAATACGGGGCAAAGGATACTTGTTCTTCACCGTCACCTCATTAAGCGGACGGTAATCAACACACATGCGCAAGGTCTTGTCCTTCTTCTTCACAAAAATAACTGGACAACCCCAAGGAGATGAGCTAGGACGAATGAAACCCTTCTCTTGCAGCTCACCTAGTTGCTTCTTCAGCTCCTCCAACTCATTAGGAGGCATGCGTCGGCCTCTTTGAAATAGGGCGTGCAGGGCAGCAACTCTATCACGAACTCGTGTCTCGAGCAGAGGCATCCTGTGCAAGTCTTCGGGAAAGACATCCACAAACTCACATACTGTGGGAACATCCTGGATCTCCATGGTAGGCTTCGCTTCAAGTGCAAAAAGAAGGGGCTCACGCAACTGTGGTGAAAACCCAACCTGTTCACCTGAAGGGCTGGTGAGGTAGACAATCTTCTTGGCACAATCGATTTGCCCCAAGTGTTGGGACAGCCAATCCATGCCAAGAATCACGTCCAGGCGTGCCGAGTCGAGTAGGATAAGATTTGCCAAGAATCCCACTCCTTCGATGTCGATAGGAACGTCCTGGCACACTTGGTCAGCTCTCATTTCCGAACTCGGAGAGCGAATAAGTAGTGGAACCCCCAAAGGAACACAGTGGAGACCACTATCAACAGCAAACGACCTCGAAATAAAAGAATGCGAAGCTCTAGAGTCAAATAAAACTGTAGCAGGACGCAAATTGAAAAGAAGCGTACCCAACACCACGTCGGGCGCCTCCTGTGCCTCCTCAGCCGAGATATGGTTGACTCGGCCGCTCCCCAAGCCCGGGGTCTTCTGGTCAGGTGGGTGACCACTCCCTTGCCCGCGTCCTCCATTAGGACGAGGGGCCGCTCCAGTCTTCTTAGGGCAACTACTCGCGTAGTGACCCTTGTTGTGGCAGTAGAAGCAGGTGACGTCGGCCGCGGGGTTGCGATGAGCAACCTGCTGCACGATCGCAGGCGCACGTGACTGAATCACGGCCTGCGGAGGACGTGGAGCTGGTGCCGAAGGCCTCGGCGGTGGTGAAGCCAAAGAACGGGCCACCGGTGCAGGCCCAACACGGGGACGAACGAGGCCGGCCTGTGCGGAACGGCTGGGCCTCCCACTTGCGCTATGAACTCGCCCGCCGCTCGCCTTGTGCTCGGCGACGATGGCCTTGTCCACCAAGGTGCGGAAGTCGGGAAGTCCACAATAGAGAGCTTGTCACGAAGCTCCTCGACAAGCCCTCCATGAACTTCTCTGCTTGGCCTCATCGGTGGCCACCTCGGCGAGCGTACCTCGCGAGATGGTTGAACTCGTGGAGGTACTCGATCCGCATTTGCGCCTGTTTGGCGCAAGAAACTCCTTATTCTTGACTTCATCGGGCGGCGGGGACATGGGCCCGACGGAAAGCTGACCTGAACTCCTCCCACGAGACCACGTGTCCCGCAGGCTGCATGGCGAGGAAGTTCTCCCACCATGAGAGTGCCGCACCCTCCAGCTGATGGGATGTGAAAAGTGCCCGCTCCTGCTCCTAGCACTGAGCAACGTTGAGCTTCCGCTCAACCGCACGCAGACGACCGTCTGCGTCCAAGGGATCCTCGGACCGGGAGAAGGTGGGAGGCTGCGTGCGAAGGAACTCCGCAAGTCCCCCACGAGAGTGGTGACCACCTCCGGATCCAGAGGCACCAGAGGGAGTGGAGGTGTTCTTGGCGATAACCTCCAACACCCTGCGGTCCTTCGAACGGTTGTGTTCGATCTGCATGAGGACCTCCGCCATGGTCGGAGGAGGGGGAAGCTCCTCTTCGGGACTACCCGGCTGATTCCGGCCACTATGTGTCCCTCCTGCCATCCTGTTTCACTAAGACAAGTTAGCTACAAGCTCGAGATCAAAAGGCAAAGAAAGCCAAACTGAATTAAAAAGGGCTCAAGAATAACCACCACAAAGCACAAGACCATAAGTCACCAAATCAACTCCCCGAAACGACTAACCCGTATGGAAGAACGAGTAATCGTTTGAGTAGACCCAAAATTTCAGAACTAAATTCTAGCTCAAAACAGCCCAAAACCAAGGTATAACCACCTAATAGAGCATGAGGTACTTAGCTAATTTCATATCACTTCTTACCCCTTTATTCCCACAAGTTTTAATTGAATTAACCTCTCATTTCCTACCTCCTATACTAATTACGAGCTAGCTGTCCAAATTTCTTTCTCCAAGCTCTCATGGTTCTCCCAAAACCAATTTAATCGTTTTAACAACTATCTTTGAAAGAAGATGAGAGGGAAAACAATTTTCCAAATTTAACCAAGAATAAGGTGAGATGAGCACGCTAAGATAGATAAGGAGTAAAATACGATAACTTACTTAAGTTTTCATAAACTATTTGAAAGTAAGTTTTCAAAATATCCTAGAGGCGACCAAGCTAGGGGTTGCTACGGTAAGTATGGCTCTCATACCAACTTTGTGAGGACCCGGAATATTTAACTAGTAACACTTAACCTCCAAATGGTTCTAGCATTACTAATTAAACATTCTAAGCCTCGATGGACATATGCTTCCCAGAATTGCAACATATGCACACCATCACAAAATTACACATCATTTCCATACAATAAACATCACTAAGTTCAACAACGACATACATAAAGTAAAGTTATTACAAAAGAGCCGACCGGCCAAATAGAACAATATACAAGAATGACAGCGGAAACAAAAGGTGTCATAAGATGGCTAGAATAAAAGTCGACCGGTTAGCCAACATAACCCACAAGGCAACCGACCGGGCCGCCAAGCTAGTCGCCCCGCAAGCTACCACAACAAAGCTCACAAAAGTGAGGCCCCTCGAGCTCACCTTCTTCCTCTACAACAAATACATTTAAGCAAGATAACTGAGTACACAAAGGTACTCGCAAGACTGACGTGTGGAATAGCAGACCTATTCATAAACTACATGCAAGCTTATTTAGGTGGAGGTTGTATGTCTCATTTTGCACAAAGCCAACTTTATTTGCAATAATGTAATACATTTGAAAGCAAGTTTACAAACCAATTTTAATGTTGAAAGTAACAGCGAAAATAATGATAAATACAAGTAACCACCTAGAAGTGACTATCCCAATAGTCACCACAACATCAAGTTTTAATTAAAAGGTTGTAGTCTAACTCTTGAAAGCTTACCCAAGCGTGTCCATAACCTAGGACGAGACTATTCGAATAGTTTTAACCCTGCAGGGGTGTACCAATGTACCCACACTCCAGACCGCCTTTAAGCCACAAAGCACACTTCCGAAAGTATGTCGGCACGGCTAAGTCCTACGAGACGCTTTCCAATATTGTGTATTGACTACGAGCTGCTCGTATGGATAGAAACCCATACGCTTACATTGCAAGCCGAAAGACAACAAATCCCATCACGGGTGAAGTCTTTCGGACACTACAATGCTCCCAACACCGTCCCTCCTGCGACTACCTACGACCCGAAGCCAATACACGCCAAAGTACTAAGTCAAGAGAGGTCCCATACCCTCTAGTGTGGTTATCACGCACAAAGTGCCTGGATAACAGGTACTCACAAGATGTTCGGTCCTTAATTGACTCGGGCACCATTCCAGTCACACCCAAAAGCACACCAATCATACCATTGTGCCCAAGTCTAAATCCTCTTTGTTTTTAGGTTTTAGTTTTCATAAATAGACATGGCACAAGGTGAAAATCATAATCATAATAAGTTTTATGTGATCAAGGTTATCGACAAGTCGATAACCGCCCATTTCTACCGGAAGCTAACCATAGCTAAGCAATTAATTCGCAACTACTAAGTGACAAGAGCTCATCCACGAACCCTAAATCACAGCAATAACCTAGGCTCACGGTAGTAGAGGATAATCATTTGTCTTAAGGAAATGCATCAACTAGGTCAACTAGCGACAATAGTTTAACACAAACTAGCAATGCATACATAGAATTTGTAAACAACATAAATACTTAAAATACTGGAATTAACATGATCAAACTGCTTTCCTTGCTGGATTTGTTCCTGCTGCAGAGGGGAGTGCTCAGGTTCAATAAATTCTTCGGAACCTAACGCGAAAAGGCGATAAAAACCGATAAGAACGGAGAACACCAAAAGGAACTCAACAGCAAAGAACATCCAAATCCAATGAAATTTCTACAACAGCTAGAGGTTGATTTTATACAATTTTAGAAACAAGAATCACTTCATTTGGACTTAGCATGAAAAAGTTATGGCTACACTAAGTTCTCTCAGCCTTAAAAATCCTAATTAAATTAATTACGGCTACTGTTCATGGCGAAAATTTCTAGAATGATCTGGAACTTGAAATTTTTATGGTAGGTAGATATGGTTGTCCTAACAACAGCAAAACTGAGTTTGCATAATTTGGAGTTGAAATGAATTAGTTATTATTTTTCTAAGTTCTAAAACTAGTGAATCATTAATTTCAGTGGCAAAGATCATATGAAGACCTATTCTATATTACAGTACATTCCTAGTGGGTTTTAACAAAACTTAGTATGCTCAGTTCGGAATAACAGAAAAATAAGTTATGCATTTTACAAATTTTCCATGAATTTCTAAACAACCTTTTTCACTAAACAAGATCATGCAGTTAAAGTCATTTTCTACTGTATAACAGTGCCTAAATTCATTCTCAACTTAAAGTTCATATTCTAACAGAGCTACAGCAACTGGAATCAGTCAAAAAGGAGTTAAAATGACAAAGTTATGTACTTTTGAAATTTGAAAAAATAAAAGACTTAGAAAATTTGAGCTCTCGGGAGGTCCAATTGAACTGAAGGAAAAAGGAGAGGTCGTGGGCCGTCGATCCTTCATCGCAAGGCCACGGACCTCGAAACACAACGCACAAAAGACCTCCTCCCGCACAGGGGAGGTCTGGACCGTTGAGATCTGATCCAACGGCCACGACCAGAGCATGCACAGCGCACGCAAAGGAGGTCCTCGCGCCTAACAGAGGTCGTGACCGTCAGATCAAGATCTGGCGGTCCCGAGCACTAGGGGAGGTCATAAGGCTTTAAATCGGAGGAAGGAGGTCTAGCCCGTTAGATCTAAATCTAACGGTTTAGACCAAAGGAGGAGGTCCTAAAGCTACGGATCTAAAGGATGAGGTCCTAGACGGTCAAGATCTCCAGAGGGAGGTCTTGATCGGCTGGGATTAACACGAGGAGGTCTTGGATGGCCAAGATCTACTCGGGGAGGTCCTAAGCGATAGTGTTTTAATCGGAGGAGATCTGGACGGCTCAAATTAGACCTAGGGAGGTCCTGAACGGTCCAGATCAACGCGGAGGGAGGTCCTGAGACAAAGGATTTTACAAAGGAGATCTAACGCTCGGATCTAAATCCGAGGAGGTCGTGAACGGCTAGGATTGAGCCTAAGAGGTCCTGAGTGGGGTTTTCTTGCAAACGACCAGGGGTGGCTTTTTACCAAGAGGACCCCGAGGGTGGTCTAAGGGTGGTGTTTGCAAAATGACCAGGGGAGGTCTTTTTGCAAAGGGGACCTCGGGAGTTCCAGAGGCTTAAGTTTTTCGGAAAGGAGCCAAAGGCTCAGATCTAACCCGGGGTTGTCTTGGGCGGCCACGAACAACCCGAGGAGGTCTAAGGATTTGTCGGAAATCCGACAAAGTCCAGAGCAACGCGATTTGCTCGCCGGCACGTCGCCGGCGACCAAAGCCACGGCAGCGCTATCTACCTAACCAGAAATGTTCTAAATACTGTTGCGAACAGGATGAGACTATTCTCGACAGCGGAGCTGGCCTGTACCACCGGCGAGCCGGAGAGGGGCGGAGGAGTGCTTCCGGTAAAAATCGAAAACGGAGAAAAGCTCCGCTCCGAGCTAAACTAACAGGTCCTTAAGCACTTAAGGGATAACGCGAACTCACCTGGACAACGAAGAGGTCCAAGAGAGGTCGGAGGCGAGCTGGCGGCGGCGACCGCAACCGGAGATGAAGAAGACGACGGCGACAAGATGCCCTGAGCCAACAGAGGACAAAAGAATGAGAAGGACGAGGTTGCGATGACCCAGAGGTGGTCCAAACCAAAAGGTTGGGCGGAGAACACTCACCGGAGTTGGAAACGACGGAGTCTCCTTTTCGACCGAAATACCCAACTTAAAATTGAATGGTTCCTGTGAAATGAACCCCAAAATTAAGTTAGGGGAAAAGATTCGGACAATAAGGAGTTCGGGATGGCACAAGAAGAATCGAATAAGAACCACTGGAGCGCCGAAAACACCAGCAGAGCTCCACGGCCGAAAATGGTGGTTTGGTGTTTTCGGGGGTTTCGAGCTCCACAAGCAGAGGTGAGCTGGGGTAGGAGGTTGTGAGAGCGAAGGAGACTCGAGGAAGGCTAAGAGGTGCTCAAGTACTCGAAGGTCCCCGGAGCACGAGGACGGAGCTCTAATGACGAAGTGACCTAAAGCGACTGCCGCGCGAGAAAAGGAGGGAAGAGAAGGTAAGGTCAGCGCTGCCCCTGACATGGGCAAAAGCGAGGCTCAGAGCCGTTGCCGGGCCCCACGAGGTGACTGGAGCCTGCACTGCTCACCTACGCACGCGCACGCGGGGAGGAGGAAGAAGAACAGAAGAGGAGCCCCACGATTTCAATCCGACGGGCCTGAACAAGCGCGCACAAGACCGAGCCCTAGCTCGGCTGAACTTGACTCGACCGAGCTAGTCGGCTGGGTCTGACTCGAGTCCGAGTCAGACTCAGACCTGAATTTGAGTTTTAAACTAACCTGAGGTTTGGGGATTTGTTTGAGGTAGAAAACTTCCTCCAAAAATTATGAAATTTTTACAGGAGCTTGCTAGCTGAGCTATTGACCTTGTGTAAATTTTGCAGAGGTTTATGTGCTATACTTTTTCCTCCAAAAATCCCACAACGTGCTGGTCCACAATTTGACCAGAATTTGAATAGGTTTGACTGACCTCCAAAATATTCAAACAATTTCTAATGATTGTGAAATTTTTCAGAGGGGTCACATACCAACCCAAGAACTCAGGAAAAATATTTCCAAGAGATGATCAAGAGGTTTGACAAGATTGTTTTTGAAAGATCAAGATTTGGATCAAAGACTTGTGACTATGTATTTCCATTACTCTTGTACAATAATTGTTTAGTACATACAGAAAATACATGATGTAAGAAAAAGTTTTAAATTCTACTCATTTTCTTACATTTGAAACACAAGCCCAAAATTGAACCCTTAAGGTAGTTAAATACCTTTTTAATGATTAATTATATATTATACCATTCTTTGACATTTGAATCCATTACTCTATGTCACCCTAGTAACTATATGGTAACTTACTAGTTATAGGTTATACTTAAGCGACAGGCTAGTCTTGCTTAAGTACTAGGGTATCAAGTGTCCTGATCATCATCTCTTTTAACATAAAATCATTTTGAGACAGTTGTGGGCAGTACACGACTGAGGTATTTTGTGGCAAAGTGTTTTTTCTTCCCCAAAACCCCAACTTCTTTCACCACATCTGGGCGGATGGTGCGATGGTAGGTGCGGATGTAGCACGAGTTTGGTTGGTATACAATATGAACCGCCCAGATGGCATTAAGGACTTAATCTGGTGATGACCTCCCATCGTAAAACATGTGCAACCACAAATCTGCAAAGTGCAACCTAGCTTAGTATAGTTATCGAACCCTAAAAGTCATCTCGCTGGAAAGGATTGGGGCAGTACAAGCGGTGGATGCGTTTCGGCTTGAAAGGGACACCGTGGTAAGGTGAAGTTGCCTGCTGCGATAGTCGTTATGGCAGGGGCCAGCTGCGCTAGTCGTTGTGGTGAACATCCCGCACAACGTATGGGAGTAACCCCATATGTGTGAGGACCCCCGGTTATTGGAAATGTTACTAATTAAATTCATACTGTAGCACAATTGTTAATGAAGGAACAGTACTGCCCCTTTGTTAAAAACCATGCTAAAGATATAAATTTAACAAATGACAGATCCAGTAAACAGGATTCCTGGATATATATGATTCACAATGGTTCCCAGGATCAACGACCATTGCATATATATCCTTCATCAACATTGCATCAAACACATACCAGTCATACATTGATATAATTAAACATAAGGTTACATCATTCTATTAGTACTACAATATTAAGTGACTTGGTCACTTTAACAGTATACAGCGGAAGCAAAATAAACGGAAAATGTCCACCAATGGCCTCATCCACCCGCAGGCAATTGCGTGGAGGAAAGAAGTAGCGTCACTCGTTAGCGTCACCCTAATCGGCGCTAACGGGTACTTCATAGAGAAAACCATCCTCACCTGCAACAATAGGTGGTAGCACCTTGAGTACAAAAGGTACTCAGCAAGTCTTACACAAACTAACAAAAGAAAGTGGTTATTAGATCCTATTCAAAGGAGTAGAGTGGTTACATGCATAAGGTTACAACAGAAAGGTATAAAGGTTCAAATTTGCATAAAGCGATACCCCTTATCCTACAAAGGCTAACTTTTGATAAAGCAATTTAATAAATCAAAAATAAAGTAAAACAGTAAGTAAATACATTAAATGTAAAAGCGATGTTGCATGATTCCCTCATGCAAACCGAAAATAAACCGAAACCACATTTTGGAAATCAAAATCTCTATACAGTGATATCGGTTCAAGTTATCGTCCATGACAGAGACACGGCTATTCGAGCAGCTTTATACCCTGCAGGTGTACATCTTTACCCACATGACTTAGCTAGCCGTTACCTTCTGGATGCCTCCGAATGATGACATACTTCCTTTGGTATGCCGACCGGGAAACTAAGATTTGGTATTTTTCAACAAGCTAACACTATTGAGTTGGACCCCATGTGTGAACTCGATCCCACTAGTGTAGGCTATACCACCTACTAACCACGGGGCACACATGTTGTGTCAAGAATGCCGATCCAAACAATTTAAAGCGAATTGGGTTCCCTACCCATAGTAGAATGCTATCGGCACCATTAAGGTATCGATATGCGACGAGGCACATATCGCCCTCACCCTCCTAAGAACATCCGACATCGACATACAAGCTCACATGGCATAAAACGCAGTCCTCGGACTCTAAGCATCTATGCCATACAAGGTCAATACACATATCCTTACTCTCATGTTTCCAACTCAATAGTCTCAACATTTTACTTAACCAAGCAGCGCCCATACATCGCATGTGGAAGTGCGTGGGGACTTGAATCGAATAGTCGAGTTCGGTCCTTAATCAACCGGACAAGTCCACCACAAAACCCAATCTCGTGCACAAAAGCACCATCACTAGCTTCCTCTTGTCCGGATCAATTTGAATTTCAAATACAAGACTGATTTAAAGAAACTGGACAAAGAGTTTAAAATAACAAGGGTTGGGCTAGATTCCCATGTTTGACAAGATATGCTTGTCAAACTCTAAAATCTCTAGATCGCATATCTAAGCCAAATATGAAAATAGACCATATAGTATACAAGACTACACTAGAGTTGAGTGTATGGTCATAATTAAGGTAATCCACCATGTCAAAGTTATAACTAGCTATTACAAGTCACATTTTGTATTTTTGGACAAATAGCATGCACATATATCACTGGATTTGTAAAAGCTATTGTACAAAATCTGGGTTCAATATGGTGCAAAGAGGATGCTTGCCTTGATAGTAATAGACTTACTGCAGTGCTCGGGTAGTTCGAAGTATAATCAAAAGCTTGAAGAGAACCAAACTTCTAAAAGAAGCAATAAAATCCAATAAATACCAAAAACGACAACTAGTATAAATTATCGAAATTGTATGATCAATAAAGAAATGCATGATTAATAAAGATGCTTAAGTTATATTTACCTAATAGTGATAATAACCCATTTTAGAACCTACGATTTTGAAAGACGAAACTAGGGTTTAGTTCAAAGTTCTAGTTTTGATTTTGAAAATAATAGAAACAGATGAGTTCTAGATTTTGGGGAAAAGGAAACGAGATCACGCAAAGATTCAAAAATGAAACTCAAAGAAGATCTTTTAGGATAATTAACATCCTAAGTTAAACCCAATCTAACCTAAATCGGTTAGACTACCAAAACTAAAGAAGATTTGTATTGTCTGCAAACCGACACAAAGAACAGAGGCAAACCTCTGCTAACAATCTAAAGAGATGATACAAGAATGAAAAGAACAACTTGTTAAGCTACTAGGGTTTAGTTTAGACCTAATCGGGATAACAAGTCGACAGGAGAAACCCTAGGTCTTAAAATGACACAAAAGACTAAAAGCTAGAATAATGACTTTTCGGTTTGAAGCAAGATCAAGCTACGGTGCTTAAAAGAATGATTCACAAGCAGCCTTCTAAGGTTCTTAAGATGCTCAAGATGTCGAAACTAGGGTTTTGGCTTACCAAGATGGAAAGATACCAAGAACTCAAAATTTGAGGTTGATCAACAGAGAGATCAAGTCTGATTTAACCTGCAAAAGATACCAAATCTTTAATTCAGGGTAAAACCAGTGCTTAAGGATGGATAAGCAAAGGATAGGAGCAAGAACTCCACTGGACAGCAAGAAAGAAAGTGAGCTTCAGTGGTCAACAATGGCTGCAGCTCCAAAGAGCTAGGGTTTATATATGGATGTTGAGCTACAGAGCAAAAGGGAATGATCTAGAGTTGATGAGGTGTCCATTTAGGGCTAATTATCCCAAAAATTAGTTGCAAAAACTTTGGGATAAATCCTCTCCTCTGTTTACAGAGAGATCTGCGCGCTGAGAGAGAGAGGGAAGAAGATAAGAGCCAACTAACATGTGGGCCCCCTTGTCATCCTCAGCCGCGCGCATCTCAGAAGGCTCAAACAAATGTCAGCCGTCCGATTGGAAATGGGCGGCTACGATAAATAGAGAGATTAAATGATTTGAATCGGTATCATTTAATATGGACCGCACAATCTAGATCTACCGATCGGGATTAAACCGGAGCTTTAAAGGAATCATTGAGGTCCACTTTCAAATCTGGACGTTGGATTGAAATCCAACGCTCAGCTAAAAGAATACATGTCACCTCCTTTAGATACGATGGCGCAACACTGTTGGATTTGATTTCTACGGTCAGGATGGAAAGTTGAACCGGATGGTCCGATTGCATACACTCATATGGACCGTACGATTGAAATCCAACGATCCACCGATTTTGGGCTTTAGAGGCCCACGGTCAAAAAGGAGTGCCGAGGATTGAAATCAAAGGCCCGCATAAACGCGCGCCTCGATTTCAAATTGAAATAAGCAATACCGTTAGATCAAGGATGGACGGCCACGACAGCGGGATCCGAGTCGTCGAATGCATACACTAATCTGGGCCACACGATGAAGATCCAACGGTCCAGAGGAGTGCGGGCTTTAATAACACGCGAGAAAAGGAAAAGCCGTAGGATTTGAATCTAACGGCTGAGATAAAAGCGCGCCTTTAGGTTTAAAACGAAAAGGGTGTCACGGTTGGATTGGAAACGAACGGTGGAGATTGAACATGGATCCGGAGTTGTCCGATTGCACACACTAACCTTGCTCGTTAGATCAAGATCCAACGGCAGAGATTAAAATGCATACGTGGACAGCTCGTGGAGTGTTATAGCTTCGCCCGTTCGATTGAAGATCAACGGCTTGTATCAATCGTGGAGTTCGACTACGTTGGGCGTGGATAGGCGGACCAAATAGATCGGGTTGGACCCAACCACGAAGGTGCGAGTCGCTCTGATACTAGGGTTAGGTTTAGACCAGTTTAGTTGACCCAATCCTATTCAAATTTGTAAAAGGTTTGACTGGCTTTTAAAAATAGCAAATAAATTCATAAATTCATGAAATTTTCTGTAAGCTACCTGGGATGATATATTTCCCAGATAAATTTTATAAACCGCATTTTCACTTTGTAAAATACATAAATATTTATTTCAGCCGAAAATATTTATTTAAAGACAATAAATTTTTCTTTAAGCCCAAATAATTTCTAAAAATACAACAAAAATATTTTTAGTCAAGATAATTTATCTAGGCTTTAATAAAAATACTTCCAGTCATAATACAAGTTTTATCTTGTATCCCTTTAAGACTTTGAATGGTTCTTTAGGGTTTTGACTACAAAGGAAGGTTTTAACTTGTAACATGTCGCCCAAAGTGTAAACATGAGCAGTAATGCCATGAGCAGTATCTCATTCTGTTCATAAAGCATTTTATTATTGTTTATAAACTTGGGGCTGTTACAAACCTACCCCCCTTAAGAAAATCTCGTCCCCGAGATTTGGAACAAGTTAAGATCAGGAAGAAGTGAAATGGAAATGAATTATGAGGAAATTCAACATCTGTTGTTTTGATTTCCTTTAAAGATAACAAAGAAGAACCTTACATAACAACATAGTGTTATTATTACATCTTTGTTTACATTGGTTTGGTTAAACTTTCCTTTCTTGATTCAAAGGAAAGTACTAAACAACAAAAAGATGGGGGTGCTCGATTTGCATCAGATCTTCGCGCTCCCAAGTGGCTTCATCCTCGGAATGATTAGCCCACTGAATTTTCAAGAACTTGACAGTACGATTTCTTGTCCTGCGCTCCATTGTGTCGAGGATACGCACTGGTTGTTCTTGATAGGAAAGATCAGGTTGGAGATTAAGATGCTCATAAGCAGTTGCCTCAATAGGAACACGAAGGCATTTCTTTAATTGAGACACATGAAAAGTATCATGCACTGCTGAAAGTGATTCGTAGTTCCAATTGGTAAGCTCTGACTCCTCGCAGCAATGATTCGGAAGGGTCCGATATAACGAGGTGCGAGCTTTCCTTTTACAAAACGATGAGTACCCTTCATGGGTGACACTTTAAGATAGACATGGTCATCCACCTCAAAGCTCAACTCACGACGGCGATGATCGCATAGCTCTTCCGACGAGATGCAGTTTTCAAGCAATCTCGAATCGCATTTAATTTGCTCCTCTGCTTCCTTTACTAAGTCCGACCATAGAATGATCTTTCACGCACTCGGACCAATTCAATGGAGTCCTATAAGCTCTCCCATACAAGGCTTCAAAAGGTGACATTTGAATACTTGCTCAGTAGCTATTATTGTAGGAAAATTCCACATATGGCAAAGATTTCTCCAGTCTTTGCTATAAGATAGCACATAGGCTCAAGAAGATCTTCCATTACTTGGTTCACTCTTTCGGTTTGACCTTTGGTTTGAGGATGGTAGCGAAGATGAAAGAGAGTTCATCCCCATAGCTTTGATGAAGGCTATTCCAAAAATGGGAAGTAAACCGAGGACCACGGTCGAAACAATGACTTTAGGAACACCATGAAGACAAACAATTCTAGCAATATAAAGCTCGCTAATTGCTTGCCATTGAAATCGGTCTGGCGAGGAACAAAATGAGCCACTTTAGTTAAACGATCGATGATCACCCAAATGGCATCGATCCTTGGAAGTCTTGGGAAGACCAAGATGCTGAAATCCATACCGATCTCTTCCCACTTCCATTGTGGAATAGGCAAAGGTGAAGGGTACCGGTGGCTTCAGATGTTCAACTTTAACCCTTTGGCAAATATCACATTCAAGAACATCTTCGAGCAATTTGCCTCTTCATTTGGCTCCACCAAAATATTTTCTTTAAATCTGGTACATCTTGGTACTCCCGGGATGCAAAGAAAACTTGGAATTATGAGCCTCTCTAAGAATTAGACTTCTTAGATGAGGATCACAGTACTACCAAACGATTGCGATATCGAATCATACCGCGACCATCTTGTAAAACTCGTTGGCTTTGCTCGCTTTCATATTCCCTTGATTTGGCTACCTCGGCATCGGTTGTTCGGGCCTCGAATCTGAGATTCTAATGTTGGCTCCACATGTAATGCAATGAGGAAACGCTCCTACCAATTCAAGACTTAGGCGCGGAAATCAGCACACAAGTCTTTTCTACAGTAGAGAAGATATGCGGTTGCATTGTGACTTTCTCGCTTAAAGCATCCGCCACAACATTGGCTTTACGGGATGATAATGAATACCCATGTCGTAGTCCTTGATCAGTTCAAGCCATCTTCTTTGTCTCATATTCAAATCAGATTGAGTGAATATGTACTTGACTTTTATGATCGGTGTAGATCTCACAACGATTACCAAGGAGGTAATGTCGCCAAATCTTTAATGCATGGACCACGGCACCAATTCCAAATCATGAGTAGGATAATTAACTTCATGAGGCGCAAGCTCGCGGGATGCATATGCCACAACTCGGCCTTCTTGCATAAGCACACAACCAAGTCCATGGCGAGATGCATCGCAATAAATATCAAGCTCTTAAGAACATCCTAAGAGTAAGAGGCGGAGCTTTAGTCAAGAGAGTTCTCAAAGCCAAAACTCTCTTCACACTTGGCTAACCATTCAAATTTCTTCCTTTCGCAAGAGCCGAGTCAAAGGTCTAGCAATCTTGGAGAAATTTTCAATGAACCTACGGTAATAACCCGCAAGTCCAAGAAAACTCGAATCTGGGACATTCTTGGGAGGCTTCCAATTTAGTACATCTTGTACCATGCTTGGATCGACAATGATACCTCCTTGGATAATACATGCCCCAAAAATGCAACCTCTACGAGCCGTAAAGCACATTTCTTTGAACTTAGCATATAGTCGATGCCGACTAAGTGTTTCCAGCACAAGTCGCAAATGTTGTTCATGATCCTTATCAGACTTGGAATAAATAAGGATGTCGTCAATGAACACGACAACGAACTTATCCAAGAATTCCATGAACACTGAATTCATAAGATTCATGAAATAAGCTGGAGCATTGGTCAGACCAAAGGACATAACAGTATACTCGTATAAACCATAACGAGTAGAGAAAGCTGTCTTAGGAATGTCCTCAGCTCTAACCTTGATTTGATGATAGCCCGACCGCAAATCAATCTTTGAAAAGACGCGGGCACCAACCAACTGATCAAAAAGATCATCAATTCGAGGTAGAGGATATTTGTTCTTGATAGTGACCTCATTTAACGGACGGTAATCCACATACATCCGTAAAGTGTTGTCTTTCTTCTTAAAAAAAAGATTGCCGGGCATCCCCAAGGTGAGGAACTCGGTCGAATGAAACCTTTGTCAAGCAATTCTCCGAGTTGCTTCTTCAATTCAACCAACTCGTTGACAGGCATTCGATAAGGACTCCTGGATATCGGGCGTTCGTGAACTAGTTCAATCACGAACTCCACTTCCGATCCGGTGGTAAACCGGGAAGATCTTCAGGAAAGACATCAACATACTCACAGACAATTGGTACTGACTCCAAAGAAGGAGTGGTATCAACTTGGTGAGCACAAAGATGAGAGCCAATTGTTTTGGAATGGTAAACAACTTGAATGCCGCTGCATTGGTCATAGAAATAGACCGTTGGGAACAATTGATTTGGCCCTGGTTCTTGGGCACCAATCCATACCCAAAATGACATCCAACCCTTTAGAGTCAATCACAATTAGATTTGCTAAAACCTTACTCCAAGGATTATTATGTTGACCCCACAACAAATCGATCGGTTTTAAAGACCGACCAGGTGATTGAATAATAAAAGGTGGTTGGAGGGTATGCATGTCTAATCGGTGTTGAACAGCAAAATGATTGCTAATAAAGAATGAGATGCTCAGAGTCAAATAAAACGAAGAGCTGGACTGAAATTAACTAGGAGCATACCCATAACAACCAGTGTATCGGCGCCTCTTCAAGCAGTGATCGGTTCACATGCCCACGGATCGAGCCGGATCGGCTTTAATAGGGGCCTCTGCGAAGGGGCTGGCGAACAGGTTGGATATGGTCGAGCAGAGGCAATCCTTGCCGCTTTGCCACACACTTGTTGGCATAATACCGGACGACCACAATGAAAGCAGATAACCCCAGGTTAACATTGTTAAAAGACGGGCTGATTTCCACTTGGTCTGGCCCGATTGGTGGGAGGAGATGGACGAGGAGCAAACACCGTGGCCTTGGTGAAAATGGAGTGGTGCTCGTGGTGGTCTAGACAACCACATACGAGGCCTTGGTGAGCTGCCACCAGGAACAAACTGAGAAGTCCGCTGTCGCTTGCGTGACTCCTCCAATGCCTTGCTCTTGCTCTCGGCCACAATTGATTTGTTGACCAATTGAGAGAAATTCGAAAGTCATGCAAAGCTACGACCATCCGCAACTCCTCGATAGCCCATTCAAGAACCGGTTTCGACGACGAAGGTCGATCGAAACATCATCGAGCATATCCGCCGAAGTTGAACTCATGCAGATATTCAGTTACAGATTTTCGCCCTTGCTTGAGAGCGAGAAATTCTTGCTGCTTGATCATCATGACCCCTTCGGGAATGTGAGCTTCGCGAAAAGCTTCCACAAATTCATCCCAAGTAGGGACATGTCCAGCAGTGAATGGCAAGAAGATTATCCCACCATATGCTAGCCGCCCATCGAGTGATAAGCGGCAAAAGAACCTTTTCCTTTCGAGCACCGAGCAATCAAGAGCTTCTTCTCAATGGTTGAAGCCAATCCTCGGCTTCCATGGGATCTCGAGAATCGGAGAACACCGCGGGTTAGTCCACGAAAGTCGCAAGAGCGCCGCACATGGTGGCCTCTGCTCTAACGGCCGATGCAACAGAGTAGAAGTATTGCGCGCAACTGCTCCAAGATGCGCGTCTGGTCCATCGGTTGCGCTCAATTTGCATGAGCACATCGCCATCGAAGGTGGTGGAGGAAGCTCCTCTTCCGGAGACCACCTTGCGGACCTTGAGAAGCTGGAGGTTGGATCGGCCCTCCACGAGAATGAGGCACGGGAGTCGACACACCCTTCCCTTGTTGCGCTTGCGCACGAGTAGTAGGTCCTGTCATCCTGTTACCACACCATGGTTAACAACACAACAAGGACATACTCGGCAAACACAAACAAGTTTGCAATTAGAAAAGAAACAAATACTGTATATACAATGCATCATGTTATGACATGTGTTCAAAGTAACACCAAACCAGAAACTTCATATATATACAACAAAATTTTCGGTTCCAGTCTTTCATTATAGTCGGCCATAATGTCGGATTACAAACCGAAAATGGAACTTACATACTTTGTACAAAATACTACTGCCCTATTACATACATTTTATTTAGGGCCACTACTAAACCGAAAGACACTCAACCACGAGGGTTCATCGTCGAGGTGCTAGCGTAGAGATCCCGGTTAAAGTTCACCGGAAACTCATTCAAAAGATGAGCTCCAGGGGAACCAGTATCAACAGGATCCAACGGACTAATGAGACGCCTCGGGGAACCCAACAATGGCTGATGACCTCCAGGAGGTGCAGTCCGCAGAGTGCGAGGAAAGCTGCGAATATCCGGGCTTGGCGACTTGTCCATAAAGCAGTACGCACCCGCCACTCGGAAGTCGATAAAGAGGTGGTGCAAAGAAGAGGGAGATCTCGTTGTCACCATAAAGCACGTTGCGAGGAACGCGGTTCATGTTGACTCCAAGAAGCAGGTACTCCTGGGCCTCATTAAGGCGATGCCTAGTTTCCCACAACTCCCTCACAAGACAGCGATGGATTTGGTCCATGATGCGGACCATCCTCGCCAACTGTCGCACCTGAGGGTCTTCCCCAAACTGTATCTCATCGAACATGCTCACTTCGGAGGTAGGGCCTTGATTCGGGAAGTGGTCGTAGGGTGGTTGAGACAATTCCGTCAAATCATGACGAAGAAGGCTCATCATCCTACTCGCGACTTCCGAATCGCCATAGCCTCGAGGTGGCAAGTGCTTGGACCGATGAGGGAACACTGCCAGCTACATGCCTAGCAATGACGTTGATGAAGGCACGGTACTCCTCCATCCCTGGTCCTCGATCTCGTCGATAAATGGCATACTCCGGCTGATAGGTGAAATTGGAGCGCCACATCATGTCCCAGTAAAGTGGAACCCATCAACATCTTCACTCGAGTCTCCTTGACCAAGTACCAACCGCTCATCTATAGGCCAAAAGACAAGATAAGAAACAATTTACTTTTAGATAAACCAATGTAAAATTGGGCAAGAAGTGACATTAAGGAGGATAAGAAATAAAAGATGTCATACTTAAGCTTTCAAAATTATACTACTGCTTGAAAATAGTTTTATTAGAAGACACTCTAACAACTTCGGCCATGCTACTTCTAACCTACAGGCAACGTATGCTCTGATACCAACGCTGTGAGGACCCCCGGTTATTGGAAATGTTACTAATTAAATTCATACTGTAGCACAATTGTTAATGAAGGAACAAGATCGCTTCTTTATTAAAAACCATGCTAAAGATATAAATTTAACAAATGACAGATCCAGTAAACAGGATTCCCGGATATATATGATTCACAATGGTTCCCAGGATCAACGACCATTGCATATATATCCTTCATCAACATTGCATCAAACACATACCAGTCATACATTGATATAATTAAACATAAGGTTACATCATTCTATTAGTACTACAATATTAAGTGACTTGGTCACTTTAACAGTATACAGCGGAAGCAAAATAAACGGAAAATGTCCACCAATGGCCTCATCCACCCGCAGGCAATTGCGTGGAGGAAAGAAATGGCGCCACTCGTTAGCGTCACCCTAATCGGCGCTAACGGGTACTTCATAGAGAAAACCATCCTCACCTGCAACAATAGGTGGTAGCACCTTGAGTACAAAAGGTACTCAGCAAGTCTTACACAAACTAACTAAAGAAAGTGGTTATTAGATCCTATTCAAAGGAGTAGAGTGGTTACATGCATAAGGTTACAACAGAAAGGTATAAAGGTTCAAATTTGCATAAAGCGATACCCCTTATCCTACAAAGGCTAACTTTTGATAAAGCAATTTAATAAATCAAAAATAAAGTAAAACAGTAAGTAAATACATTAAATGTAAATGACTGATTGCATGATTCCCTCATGCAAACCGAAAATAAACCGAAACCACATTTTGGAAATCAAAATCTCTATACAGTGATATCGGTTCAAGTTATCGTCCATGACCGTGGACACGGCTATTCGAACAGCTTTATACCTGCAGGTGTACATCTTTACCCACATGACTTAGCTAGCCGTTGCCTTGGATGCCTCCGAATGATGACATACTTCCTTTGGTATGCCGACCGGGAAACTAAGATTTGGTATTTTTCAACAAGCTAACACTATTGAGTTGGACCCCATGTGTGAACCGATCCCACTAGTGTAGGCTATACCACCTACTAACCACGGGCACATATGTTGTGTCAAGAATGCCGATCCAAACAATTTAAAGCGAATTGGGTTCCCTACCCATAGTAGAATGCTATCGGCACCATTAAGGTATCGATATGCGACGAGGCACATATACGCCCTCACCCTCCTAAGAACATCTGATACTGACATACAAGCTCACATGGCATAAAACGCAGTCCTCAGACCTAAGCATCTATGCCATACAAGGTCAATACACATATCCTTACTCTCCTGTTTCCAACTCAATAGTCTCAACATTTTACTTAACCAAACAATACCATACACTGCATGTGGAAGTACGTGGGGACTTGAGCGAATAGTCGAGTTCGGTCCTTAATCAACCCGGACAAGTCCACCACAAACCCAATCTCGTGCACAAAAGCACCATCACTAGCTTCCTCTTGTCCAGATCAATTTGAATTTCAAATACAAGACTGATTTAAAGAAACTGGACAAAGAGTTTAAAATAACAAGGGTTCAGTTGTGATTCCTATGTTTGACAAGATATGCTTGTCAAACTCTAAAATCTCTAGACTGCATATCTAAGCCAAATCTGAAAATAGACCATATAGTATACAGTACTACACAAGAGTTGAGTGTATGGTCATAATTAAGGTAATCCACCATGTCAGGTTATAACTAGCTATTACAAGTCACATTTTGTATTTTCAAACAAATAGCATGCACAGATATCACTGGATTTGTAAAAGCTATTGTACAAAATCTGGGTTCAATATGGTGCAAAGAGGATGCTTGCCTTGATAGTAATAGACTTCACATGTGCTCAAAGTTGTTCGAAGTATAATCAAAAGCTTCAAGAGAACCGACTTCTAAAAGAAGCAATAAAATCCAATAAATACCAAAACGACAACTAGTATAAATTATCAGAAATTGTATGATCAATAAAGAAATGCATGATTAACAGCATGCTTAAGTTATATTTACCCTAATAGTGATAATAACCCATTTTAGAACCTACGATTTTCGAAAGACAGAAACTAGGGTTTAGTTCAAAGTTCTAGTTTTCATATTTTGAAAATAATAGAAACAGGACAGTTCTAGATTTTGGGAAAAGGAAACCAGATCACGCAAAGATTCAAAAATGAAACTCAAGAAGATCTTTTAGGATAATTAACATCCTAAGTTAAACCCAATCTAACCTAAATCAGTTAGACTACCAAAACTAAAGAAGATTTGTATTGCCTGCAAACCGACACAAAGAACAGAGGCAAACCTCTGCTAACAATCTAAAGAGATGATACAAGAATGAAAAGAACAACTTGTTAAGCTACTAGGGTTTAGTTTAGACCTAAGCGGGATAACAAGTCGATGGAGAAACCCTAGGTCTTAAAAATGACACAAAAGACTGAAAAGCTAGAATAACAGCTTTTCAGTTTGAAGCAAGATCAAGCTACTGGTGCTTAAAAGAATGATTCACAGCAGCTTCTAAGGTTCTTAAGATGCTCAAGATGTCGAAACTAGGGTTTTTGGCTTACCAGTATGGAAAGATACCAAGAACTCTGAAAATTTGAGGTTGATCAACAGAGAGATCAAGTCTGATTTAACCTGCAAAAGATACCAAATCTTTAATGCCAGGGTAAACCAGTGCTTAAGGATGGATAAGCAAAGGATAGGAGCAAGAACTCCACTGGACAGCAAGGAAGAAAGTGAGCTTCAGTGGTCAACAATGGCTGCAGCTCCAAAGAGCTAGGGTTTATATATGGATGTTGAGCTACAAAGAAAAAGGGAATGATCTAGAGTTGATGAGGTGTCCATTTAGGGCTAATTATCCCAAAAATTAGTTGCAAAAACTTTGGGATAAATCCTCTCCTATGTTTGAGAGAGATCTCTGTATGAGAGAGAGAGGAAGAAGATAAGAGCCAAGCGACATGTGGGCCCCATTGTCATCCTCACACGCGCATCTCGGAAGGCTCAAACAAATGTCACCGTCCGATTGGAAATGGCGCTACGATAAATAGAGAGATTAAATGATTTGAATCGGTATCATTTAATATGGACCGCACGATCTAGATCTACCGATCGGGATTAAACGAGCTTTAAAGGAATCATTGAGGTCCACTTTCAAATCGGACGTTGGATTGAAATCCAACGCCACTAAAAGAATACACGTCACCTCCTTTAGATACGATGGCGCAACACCGCTGGATTTGATTTCACGGTCGGGATGGAAAGTTGAACCGGATGGTCCGATTGCATACACTCATATGGACCGCACGATTGAAATCAACGATCCACCGATTTTGGGCTTTAGAGGCCCACGGTCAAAAAGGAGTGCCGAGGATTGAAATCCAAAGGCCCGCATAAAGCGCGCCTCGATTTCAAATTGAAATAAGCAATACCGTTAGATCAAGGATGGACGGCCACGACAGCGGGGATCCGAGTCGTCCGAATGCATACACTAATCGGGCCACACGATGAAGATCCAACGGTCCAGAGGAGTGCGGGCTTTAATAACACGCGAGAAAAGAAAAAGGCGTAGGATTTGAATCTAACGGTACGAGATAAAAGCGCTTTAGGTTTAAAACAAAAGGCGTCACGGTTGGATTGGAAACGAACGGTGGAGATTGAACATGGATCCGGAGTTGTCCGATTGCACACACTAACCTTGCTCGTTAGATCAAGATCCAACGGCAGAGATTAAAATGCATACGTGGACAGCTCGTGGAGTGTTATAGCCGCCGCTCGATTGAAGATCAACGGCTTGTATCAATCGTGGAGTTCGGGCTACGTTGGAGCGTGATAGGCGGACCAAATAGATCGGGTTGGACCCAACCACGAAGGTGCGAGTCGCTCTGATACTAGGGTTAGGTTTAGACCAGTTTAGTTGACCCAATCCTATTCAAATTTGTAAAAGGTTTGACTGGGCTTTTAAAAATAGCAAATAAATTCATAAATTCATGAAATTTTTACTGTAAGCTACTGGGATGATATATTTCCCAGATAAATTTTATAAACCGCATTTTCACTTTGTAAAATACATAAATATTTATTTCAGGCCGAAAATATTTATTTAAAGACAATAAATTTTTCTTTAAGCCCAAATAATTTCTAAAAATACAACAAAAATATTTTTAGTCAAGATAATTTATCTAGGCTTTAATAAAAATACTTCCCAGTCATAATACAAGTTTTATCTTGTATCCCTTTAAGACTTTGAATGGTTCTTTAGGGTTTTGACTACAAAGGAAGGTTTTTAACTTGTAACATGCTGCCCAAAGTGTAAACATGAACAGTAATGCCATGAACAGTATCTCATTACTATTCATAAAGCATTTTATTACTGTTTATAAACTTGGGGCTGTTACAATATGGGTGAGATGACGGAAGGGGCAAGATGATTTGAAAAGTTACTGTGACGGTCTCTCGACCACATGGCTAAGGAATCATGTGGGGCTATGAGATGACTATCTCTTGTGGGTACAGTGTACAATCTCTGCAGAGTTTAAACTATTCGAACAGTTGTGCCTACGGTTAAAGGCGGATATGGGAACTTTACTAGAGTTAGTTCTATTTCAAAAACCTTCCTTGGATGGGTTGAAAACTGATCGGGCTAATGTAACCCATACCTAGTGTTGCTCCTGGGTGGTCGTACCCAATGTTGTTCCCAGGTCATGGTACCCAGTGTTGCTATTAGTGGTCGTAGCCACATTTAAACTAAACATAGGGAGGTAGCCTCTGCTGTTATTCAATACTGCACAATTACTTTCTTTAATCAAATGCAATTAGGTTAAAATGCTAAGTGATAGGAATTTCTAAGTATGATAATTGAAAACCTTACTTTAGCAAATAAAAGAACCCGAGCCTCCCTTGATAAGCCATGCATGCATACTACTGCATTCTGTGTGTTGGCTCGTGAGCTCGGAAGTTGTGCTCATTCTCGATCTTTCCGCAACCCTTCAGATCCTGCGGATCAAGGAAACTACGACTACTACAAGGACCCTGAAGTCGCTGGACAAGGCGGCGATGAAGAGTAGTCTAGTTTCGAGTAGTCTTGGCTTCGCCTCAGTCTAGCTAGCTCATCGGCACTTGCGTACGACCAGATTGTCTAGGTCCTTGGTTAATACCAGTCGTACACAAACTGCCCTAGTCGCTGCCTGTGGAGATATGTGCTCTACCCTCCTCTTTTGCTTCCACTGTAGTTTTCGACCAGGTGGTCAAAGCCTGCGTGTTCCTCTGTTCTCTTTTCTTGTGATGTGATCAGTTTGGCATGTTTAGCCCTCCTTGTAAAACTCGACCCGACGTGGTCTATGTCACTCTGTTGTTTGTAATATATTGAATGGTTTGGTCTTTATGACATATATAAATTGATTCAGCAATGTGCTTATGAGTGCTATCTACTGATCCAGGGAATAGCACAGTGTTTTCACAGAAGACTCAGTTTTAGGTCTGACAATTCTAGGGGTTTTGCCTTGGTTATTTGCTGTCGTCTATCTTGCTAGGACTTGTGAGATCTGATCTAAGGTTATTTTGACCATCTTTCATCTACGAGCAAGCGTTTAGATTAAGTTTAGGTTTTCACCTAGTTTTGTGCTCTCTTGCCCTCAATCAAGAAATCTATAGAACCTTGCCTATGATCATCTCGATGTTTGATTGGTATACGTTCCTAACCTTCGTGTTGAGCCATATTTGAAACCTCAAGATTTGGATCACTAGATCAAAAGTTATCATTTTGTGGATCCATCGTCGTGCTGTTTTTCTGTAGGGGGGGGGGAGCAGACCGCCGATTGCTTGCCGGTCAGACCAGGCGAGGGGAATTGATGTCTGACTTTTTTTTTTGTTTTAGCTCAGCTTCCGCTGTGATTTTGGAATATTGATCTTCATAACTTTGCAAAGCTATTAGAATGAAAAGGGAGCTGGATACCAAAGAAGAAACAAATGAGTTCCTATTTACCCCTTTAATCGCTATTTGGGTTCACCACATAAATTGTTGGCCAATTCAAGAGCGAATAAATGGGTATCTATGAGATTGAATAAACCAAATTTAAACTAAGAGAAGGCTGCATTTATGAGATTGAATAAACCAAATTTCAGCTAAGAGAAGGCTGCAGCTGGTGAACGAGAATGGAGGCGGTGGTAAACACAATAGTGCAGATTGGAAGTAGTGACGGCCTGATGCCGCGGACAGTCATTAACTCGGTATTAACCGCGGACCGCGGTGAACTCGCGTTGGAGTTGGAGACTTCGAGCATTCCGCCGAAAGCGAGTGGTGCCTGGTCAGCTGGGGATTGAGGAACAAAGAGGTGGCATATGGGCCAACTACTAAGCCTAGCTCAGCTTATCTAAAAATAAAGCCTCTAAAGAGTGCCACCATCATATTCAGGCCTTGCTCAGCCCATGTCCACGGTCCACCCGTACAACAACATCGAGTGCTCAACAGCTATCACACCCATCACAGGTCATCCCAGCAAGGTATAAATAAACTACTATTATGATACGGCCCAAAGCACTGTACCAACTCCAATATGTGATGTTGAGACTGGTGTTGATGGGCTCAATGATAGTACACGTCGAGAGGGAGGCGAGGGAGAACTAGTGTGCCCTAACCGACGGTGCGTGAGAAAAGGAGCACGGGTCAAAGGGAGAAATATGTGATTCCTGCCGTGCGTGGACGAGTTGTTCATGCAGCCATTGATCATACGTTGCATGCAATGTACACTAAAGAAAGAGATGAGAGGTTGTATGCATGTGCTGCTTGGAAACCAACGCAAGGAAACACTAGTACATGTACTTGGCCAAGGCAGAAAGGAACGAGCCAGGTATTGAACAAGAAAGGATGCATTTTACGGCATGCTTCACGAGCAAGGACAGCGGCAATGAGAGGCGCAGGGGCGCAGCGTGTAGAAGGAGGTGGCTGATTCCGCAAGCAAGAAATAACAAGAAGTCCTTCCCCGTCTTTTAGTCTTCTTCCTCCCCAAGCCAGCTGTGCCGTCAGGCACTCAGGCCATCCTCTCGACGGTAGTTAAACCTCCATGAAAGCAAGACCATGGTAGGCGACGATGGTTCCGGTCCTAAGGAGATTGGTGTCATGCTCGAACAGATCGTGGTGCGGCTTGTCACCATGAAAGGCACCCTAGACTACAACGGTGCTCAACTTGTCATCATCAACTCCAGCCTTGACGACCACAATGACCATATCTTGGAGAAGGCCAAGATAGGCAAAACGAAGACTGTCACACCACGCGCCGGCTTGCTCAATGTAGCCCCTGTGGAAGCAGGTCACTACCACACCACACCCAACACTACTACAGAAAAGATCATCACAGACGGTTCAAAAACGTCATCACAGATGGTTTCGTAAGCCGTCTGAGTTTATGGATCAGTAATAATATGATGATGATTTTCGAACCGTCTGTGATGCAGACTATCATAGACGGTTATTAACTCAAAACCGTCTATGATAGCTTATGTATTCCAGACGGTTTGTAGATGAAACTGTCGGTGATAGCTTATGTATCACAGACGATTTGACCTAAGAAACCGTCTGTGAGATTCCTTTGTATTACTAAATCTATTTCTGTTTATTAGTTAGCCTCAGAAAATGTTAGCCATGCCCTCTGAAACAAGTAGAAACACAACAAGTACATGTATACATCCGATTCATATTTATTTCAGAAACAAGTATATCCATTTCACAAATCAATTAACTCATATGAACTAAAATTAATCATTCATGAACAAATACACACATGTACCATTAAGTTCAATCTTATCCCAATCAAAATCAATCTACATTGTAGAAGTTCCCTTTTGGGTTTATGACCTCACACAACAAGAAAGACGCAAACTATCCTCGAATCCCATTGAGTTCGTACTGTTGCAACGCAGTTGTAGCGATGGTCGCAACCTATCACTAGGAAGATTAAAACCGTGCATATATATAAATGATAAGAATGAAATAATTAGTGCAAATTTGACAAACCTAAGGATCATTGGTCATCACGGAACCGAGTAGTTGCATATTGTGGCAAACATAGTATCCACAGGTGTTGTCCGGCGACTGCTGATGGCACTGCAAAAATAGAATTAGTTAGTTCGAGAGGTATTACTACAAAGTGTTATATAGGATTAATGTATACTAGCGAATACCAGAAAATTTAGATCGTGTCGCAGGGCGTTAATCCCTCCCTTGGATCTCACTCCAGTAGCAACGTACTCGGCGAATGACCTACGTGATTCCAGAAAGTTAGCTTTAGCCATTGCAAAGGAAGGAAACACTACAATAGAATTATCTATGGAGAAAATATGTTTACCTATTGATTAATTCTCGGACAACTATGAAGTCGGGATTAGCTCTCCTTAGGGGATCAAGGTATATTACCTTATTCTATTTTGGTATAATTATAATTAGAATCTAGTGGAACCTACATAGATATATCGTTATGGTCATCAAACCTAAGTTTGTGTTGCTTATAAAGTACAAATCAACAAGTATAGCCACTAGTGCAGCACTTACCCCTGGTTGTAGGGCAAAAGTATGAATTTCTTGTTGCGGTGAGCCAGCAATGACGTCGTCATGTACTCCTCAACAAAGGATGCATTCTCCTAGATGCTTTGCATAGAGACCAAGTGTGAGTCGAGGAAACCTATTGGTGATTTACTTGATCTGGCTTCAGAAATCATGTATCTATATATATATACAAAAGTAAGGAGTTATATATGATATTTATCAGTATTACACGAACATAGATTGTGATTGTACACACTTACAGTGTCCAGCATCGCATGAGTTAGACGTCGAGGGCGTCGATGTTGAAGAGTAAGAACAAGTCCTCGAAGGCCACCGTGAAGACACAGTCTTGAACCTTGTGGTGAATATGATGCGGTCTGATCTTGACGTTGACACCCAAGCGCCGTTGTCTATCCATCTTGTTGGCCTGTTCCATGTACCATGCATGCAATCTCTCGCAAGCCAATCCTAGGGTTGGGAGGCGCTCTACTGGGATGAACAACGACTCGCATAGCATGAATTTCTAGGCCAATGGCGAAAATGGGATATCATCGGGCTTCTTCGATTTGCCATTGTCGCCTCGCTTTTTTAGAGGTCGACTTCACGGGAGTCAACCGGGCACGAGGTGTAGATGCATCTGATACACCGGGCCCTTGCCACACCAGTGCAGGTAGCTCCCGTAGACTTAGCACCGTTGTAGGACTTTCCCGTGAAGTTGACACCGGTGCAGGTAACTCTGGTGCAAATGGCTCCCGTGGACTTTGCACCATTGTGGGACTTTCCCGTGACGTTGACACAGGTGCAGGTAGCTCTAAGCAGATGTACCTCTTGGGCCACTGGATGAATGTTCCAATGGCTTGCCCTAAAGTCACGACCACGTCGTTTGGGGGAATCTACAGCGGGACGACCTTGAAATTGGCATAAACACCGTCCATATTCACTTTTGTGAAACCCAATGCTAGATTTACACCGTGCACCAAGGCCCCGACACCGAATAGATACGTTTGGCCCCAAGCAGCGTCCAGGGCAACGGAGGCATATTTCACTTGGAGATTGCACTTCGTAGCCAACTACATAACGATACAAAATTAGCTACTCCAACAGGACTATCAATGGATCGAGCATTCTAGATATAATAATTACTACCAAGATATAATCGACAGGAAATCTGTCGCCGCTTTCTAAGGTAGGGTTGGACGCGCAGCTACTCTGACGGTTGGGGGGCTGACTAGCACAGTAGCGGCAGGGGCTTGCAACTGATTTCCCCTAAGCCTTTCCTCAGTGCTCACTATCTGTCGTCGTATCTCATCTCTGACGGCATCAGTGATCTCCTCTCTAAGGGATTCACGCATCTCCTCTTGTAGCCGTGCATCACGCTCGACTTTGGCTCTCTTCCTACTCTGGTACGCTTTGGAGTCCTTTGACAATCCATGTTTCCATGGAACATAAAGACCAAGGCCTTTCGTGCGACCCAAGTGCTCCATGTTTTCCAGGGCCGTAGAGAGTATATCTCTCTCCCTGACTGCCTGAAATGAGCCTTGGGAAGATTCTGCACTCAACGCTTCCTGCAAGAGTCCGATATGTTATTTCACTTCGTATGAAGTTATGAAGTAATTACAAACTAGGTAGTTCGATATCTTACCAGGCGCTGGGACACTTCCTCATCTACGAGGTTTGGAAAGAAGATGGCCCTCGAAGACAAGGTAGATGACCTCGCTCTTATCTAGTTTCAGACGCGCTCATTAGGGATCCCGGCAAATGGTGGTGAGGCCTTCCACAGGATTGCCTAGTCGTCCTCCTTCCTCAATTACGGGATTTTATCCGCATACCCAGCGGTGCCAAATCTGTGGGGGTGCGTGTTTTTTGCCTGGAGGGCCCTATGTGCCGCACTTTCACTTCTAAAATCATCTGTCATCTTCATCACCACAAATTATTGCCAGTACATTTCCACGAACGGATACTTCTGGAAGGGCGTCAGATCCTTCTCCACGTATTGCTTGATAAGCGTGCTCTTGAAGTTCTTCCATGCATTGCACGCCACTAGCAATGCGTGTCATCACACAGAGGCTTGGTGTTATTCCGGGATCTCGAACGATTGGAAAATTTATGTCACCCGCGCATTTTTTTGAGCTTCGGTCAAGTCCTTCCACGAACGTAGGTGATCTTGACCTGTTTCCGTGCAACTATTCTGACCATTCTCTGGAATGCGAACGCTGCTTGGTGAGGATTGAGAGTGGTCCCAAATGCATCGACATGCGTGATGGTAAATCGGTCCTTAGGCCTTTTCAATATTCCTCTTCTATCACGCTTGGATTTTCTAGATGACGGCACATCAGACGCATGAGGCGACAATGACGAAGAATGAGCGGATGGCATCTTCACAAGAAATAGAAGTTCTTACACGCATGAACATATTATCATAGGATTCTCTATGTGTGTGGGTATTCCTATTAGGGAAATGACGAAACAAGAAAATATGGAAGAAACTGATGCTCGGAGTTTTGAGCACTTCTGATGAACTTGGGGATGGGAAACTAAAATATCCATTTATTAACTTTCGAGAAATTACTACTGCAACAAACAATTTATCTAACTTCAACATGCTTGGCCACGGGTGTTTTGGCAATGTCTACAAGGTAATAAGAAGTCTTTCCTTGTAGAAATGGTGGCATTCCAGTCCTGCTTGATCTGAAAAATATGTCATTATGCAAGGGACACTAGAAGATGGCAAAGAAATTGCTGTGAAATGGCTTAGTAAGGGTTCTGGCCAGGGTGGAGTAGAGTTCAGAAATGAAGTAGTTCTCATTGCTAAGTTG
Source organism: Ampelocalamus luodianensis (assembly GCA_036346255.1). Classification (NCBI taxonomy): domain Eukaryota; kingdom Viridiplantae; phylum Streptophyta; class Magnoliopsida; order Poales; family Poaceae; genus Ampelocalamus; species Ampelocalamus luodianensis. The sequence goes on along the minus strand of CM070622.1, from coordinate 50,148,493 downwards.
CAACACAGAAACCTAGTTAGACTTCTTGGTTGCTGCATTCACGGAGATGAGAAACTATTGATTTATGAATACTTACCTTTTCAGTGTGTACTAATCACATTACACAATAATTCATGAACTAATCAACAGAACATGCATGACTCGCATTGTACTTCATTTGATGTTATGCATGGCAGGTGCTACCAGAAAATTAGTGCTTGATTAGCCAACAAGATTCAAGATAATTAAAGGGGTAGCTAGAGAACTTCTTTATCTTCATCAAGATTCAAGATTGACAATAATTCATAGGGATCTCAAAGCAAGCAACATATTATTGGATGCTAAGATGAACCCTAAAATCACTTGGAAGGTGAGGAGGTGTCCAGGTAGGGCTCCGGGCCGGCGGCGGAGGATGTGGTTCCAGGCGAGAAGCTCCAGGAGGCTAGGGTTCCAGTCTTCTTCTCCGGGGCGACGGTGAGGGGGATGCGTGCATCGAGGGAGGGGCTCTAGACGGGGCTCCAGGCCGACGTCGAGGCACTCTGGGTCAGCGGTGAGGCTCTCCGGGTCGGCAGCAAGGAGGCGGCGTCGAGGACGGCAGTGACGGGCTCAGGGGAGGAGGGAGAGTTAGAGAAACTTAATCGTTTTAGTGGGGACGCGGCCAAACCCTGGAGTCCGCATATAAATAGGGTTGGACAACCACTTTAGAACCGTCTATGATAAATACACATCACAGACAATTCTATTAAATAACCGTCTATGATAGCTTAGTGTCACAAACGGTTTGTAGATGAAATCGTCTATGATAGCTGATGTATCACAAACGGTTTTTACTAAGGAACCGTCTGTGATATTATTTTGTATTGCTAAATCTATTTCTGTTTATTGGCTAGCCTTAGGAAATGCTAGCCATACCCTCTTAAACAAGTAGAAACATAACAAGTACATGTATACATCGAATTCACATTCATTTCAAAAACAAGCACATCCATTTCACAAATCAATTAACTCAAATAACGTAAAATTAACCATTTATGAACAAATATACGCATGTACCATTAAGTTCAATCTTATCCCAATCAAGTTTAATCTACATTGTGAAACTCCCCATCTGGGTTTATGACCTAACACAACAAGATGTACACAAACTATCCTCTAATGTATTTGAGCTCGGTCTATTCCAACGCAAATTCACATATGACACATTCTCATATACATAAATGCAAATTCAGAATATATGACACATAAACATTTTATTCTTTATTCCACTTGCTTATTTCCTTAAAAATTAACCCTTCATGATGATCGACGTGTATGTAGCTAGTTTCATCATGCTGTTCTTCCTCGACCCATATGCCGTTTTCGAAAGGAGGCAACTCGTCAAATTGATTGATTCTTCCTCGTCCATTACATTCTTAACTCCGATAATCCTCCTTTTTCCAAGAATGTTGGGACCCAAAATGCAGCTCAGGAACCCTATGTGTATTCTGAACCAGTCCCAGATCAGTAGCTAACTCACACAGGAAACAGTGATGAAATACCATCCATTTATTTAATTTAATTAAAAAATCTCAAAGTAACAAATTTACCCATGCTAAGGTGACAAAGGATTCATGGCATTCAAATTATCAATGGAGGCATAACGACAATAGGTAATAGCTAAACCCAAAATAATTTGTATAACGATAGCATGCAATTGTATAAAACAATATACTTTTGAAATCATAGGTTCAATATGATCAAAGGACCATGACTAGACTTGGAATAAATCTTGGGATTGATCTTGATCTTGGTGAACTCCTCCTTGCTCAAAACTTCCCGAAGTATCAATGTCTACTTGCAAACAAGCAAATAAACCAAATAAATAAATAACAAAGATAAAATGAACTCCAAAAATTAAATAAAAATATCATATAAATGGATCTCAAATTTAGATGAATTTAGAAATTTGAATGGAGTCAATCGGAGTTTGGATGCAAAAGATATGGGCTCTGGAAGATTGAAATCCATAAAATCATGAAAATTAGATTTCTGGATTTCCCGAATTATCTTTCCGAAGGAAAAGATAATTATGACATCAGCTGACATCATCAAGGAAATTTCAGCCAAAAAGAAAAAGAAAAGGAAATTAGAAATTCCTCTAACATGTGGGACCGACTTGTCAAAGGCTCGGTTCATGTGGACTGAGTCTACTTGGCTTTTGGATCTAGGGCTGAGGTTGAGGTGGCACACGGTGACGACTGGGCGCTAAGGTGGATGACACGAGGATTACACGCGAGCGAAGTGGATGACGTGGTGGCTGAGCTGATAGGTGACGAGGGTGACAGCAAGGCGGGCGACGCTCGGATTCCAAGGGATTCGACGATGGGCGGCTCCTCGCCGGCGGGGTACCAAAGTGAAGAGGATGCTACGAGGAACTCAACAGTGGGCTCACCGATGCTTAGGGACCTCTACGATGGCCGGAGACGAGGTTTAGGTAGAGATTGGGCTACGGGCTTGACGGGATCTGGCTTCCAATAACCCTCCGGCGAAAAAAAGGTGGCTAGGAGGTAGCCGTCGCTCTTGCGGTCTTAATGGAGGTGAAGCTGAGGCTCGGGCGGCTACGACGATGATGAACCACTACTACAAAAAGGCTAATACTAGACGCCTCATCACAGACGGTTGACCAAAACCGTCTGTATTACATGCAATCACAGACGGTTTTGGTTTAGAGACCGTCTGTGTTACTAGCTGCGCTAAAAACTGTCTGTGAAGAGGTAATATCACAGACAGTTCATATTAAAAACTATATGTGAAGTATCACAGACGGTTCTTAACACGAACCGTCTGTGATAATTGTAGACTTCACAGACGGTTCATGATACGAACCGTCTGTGATACTTCACATATGGTTCATTGTGATACCTCGAGTTTCGATTAGAGAGATTATTTAATCGGGTGAGGGAATTAATTAAACAAAATAAAAAAAGGGTTTTCGGAGAACCTGGGCCTCCGGCCAGGCTAAGTCGGCCGAGTGGCTGCCCACGGGTGGGCCAAGAAGGGGGAGGCGCCCAAGGCCCAAGCCCATGCGCCCCCTCCCCCTTAACCCTAGGCCGGCCACCCCTTTTCCTCTCTCTCCCTCCTCAAGCCGCCACCCTCTCCACCTTCCCTCCTGCCTTAGGCGCCCTCCACCTCCCCTTGGAGCTCCCCCTGCTGGTGGTGTCGCCCCTTGCCTTGATGCCTCCGGTTGCCGACCAACGCGAAGGGAGGAGATGTAGATCATGGGCTGCCATCAAATCGAGATGGAGGAAGAGGAGGTGGGAGAAGATCGTCTTCATGGGGGAATTTGATCAGCGTCATCCTGAGGGTCTCCAATGGTAACGCGATGTTTCCCCGCCATTTGATTTAGATTACAGCGAAATCGATTAAGATTGGTTGGATTGAATTGCTGCTGCTACAAATTCAATTCTATCCAGTTTCTTGCGCGGCCTGTTTCGTATGCTTAGAGGCAGAATTAGGGATTTTTATCTCCTAGAGTTATTTAGAGGATGCTCTTAGCTTTCGGTGGCCGCCAAGATCACCGCATTCCGACTATCGAGTCAAAAGTTATGATAGATTTACTATCTGCTGTCCAGAATCCTGACGAGAATTAGCAGTCTCTGTATAGGTTGATATATGGCCTAGTTAGATGGTGATTCAGAGGTCTTGCCCATAACAAATTTTGAAGGTGATATCACTAGCTTTCAGGATTGATAAAGAACACCTCATTTGGATTTATAGATCAAAAGTTATGCACTTTTCTTTGTGACTGTCCAGATTGTAGGTCAGTCTGTCCAGATTGTATGTCAGTTTCTATCTTTAGTTTTGACCCGTGTGCCACTTTTTGTTAAATGCAAAATATGAATGTCGTGCCAACTAGGTTATTGTAGGTAATTCCATAACCTTTTCAGATTGATAAAGAACACTCAATTCGGAGTTGTAGTTTAAAAGTTACGGACGTTTTAGTACTGCTGTTTTTTTATGTTCAGACAGTTTCTGTTCTGCTGTTTCGTTTGACAGTTAGCAATTTAGTTTGGCCGAATTGGGTTATCTCGTCAACTACAAACTTGTAGATATATTTGTTAAGCTCGTGTAGGATCTGGGCTCATCTCTTTTGGAGTCCCGGATCATTAGTTTTGGTCTTTACCGTGCTGCTGTCCAGATGGGATTCCATGTTGCTACTGGAATTTCAGATTTGGGTTATGACTATGTTTTGGGTGTGCAAGAGGGTAGTGTAGAATATTAATTCATGATGGGCTCTATGTTGTTCTTATTTCGGTTATTTAATTGTTTAGGCCGCGAGCCCACGGGTTTGGGAGCGCCATCGTTGCCTGCTAACGCGTCGCAACGCGGAAGGCAAGTACTTTGTTGGTTTTAAGTGCTGTGATTGTGAATGTTTACATGAATATGATGTGACATCTTGTGATACCCGAAATGCTGAATTGGTTATGTTCTATCAATATGTGGAGTAAATGCCGAAAGATGATATTAGCATTGTTCATGTTCATATCATGCATCCTTTTATTCATGCTATGTCCACGGGAGTGGACTGTAAGTCCCACCATTCCAATGTGGGTAGGTTTGGACATTGTCATGTCCCGCCCACGGAGTGGATTGAAAGACCCATCAATTCCAAAGATGGGCACGTAAGACCCATGAATTCCAAAGATGGGCAGCTTTGGACACCTATATGAAACGTTCTTCATATAGGACTTGGATCCCCGCACTTTTGTTAAGGTGCGGGCTTAAGTGAACACCGACGGGTGTGTCACTCGCTATACCGGTATAAGCATGTGTGCAGTCCATCCTTGAGTGCATTCATTCATGCCATGCATTCCTAAGTTTTCATTCGATGTATGCTCATATTCTCTTATGATGATGACTTGTTCATATGTGTGTTATGTCCCTTTTATTGTATTTGCCGAGTCGTGGACTCACTCTTGCGTTGTTTGTTTATTTTAGGTAACCCCTGATGTTGGCTCACTTGGGAGGGAGTAGACACGCACTACTTGTTCACATCATCCAATTCATGTTCAAGATTAAATTTAGTTCTATCTTACATTCGTAAATGATGAACTGTAATAATAAATTTATAAGTGGTATAAGTTGTGAAGGAAGGATACCTTCTCCACATTGATGTCGAATTATTACTGCGTGTGAACTTTCATTATCAATGAACTGAAATAAATAGATTAGATGGTGAAGGAAGGATACCTTCATCATGTCTTGGTTGTTTTGATACTATCATTAGTTGATTTTATTCAAATTCTTTCGCATTATGGATGTATGTTAGATGTTTTAGGTGACATCTTGGCTTCCGAATAGCCAGGGTGTTACAGTTGGTATCAGAGCGGGCTTTAGGTCCATGGTAATTAAGTTATTAAATTGACACACGCGTACGAGGTGTGGTTGGAAAATTACATTGCTTCCGCAATATCTGTTATTATGTTTCATTTTGTTGAGCAATTGTTGAGTTGCTTCTGTACTATCATCCTTGTTGGTAATATATGATCTGCTATGATATTCAATATCTATGAACTAATTCTATGATTGTCATGAGATGATCCTGTATATTCATAATTGAGTATTTTGGTGAAGCGTGTTGTAAACGAATGATCGAAGTGGAGGTCGTGGTTGTTACTCCGATTCACGTGTTACACCACCGCTCGCGAGACGTGGTTAGAGGAGTAGTTACCTGAGTACCATAGTTTCGGTGTTAAGCGTGAGTTGCTTTAGAAAGTTATTCTCTTTCTTGATTTTCGAATTTGCCAATTCTTGTCCTGTGGTGGTTGATGAATTTCTCTTGGGTTTGTGGTTCATGATAGTTTATGGTTTTCAATAGATCCTCTTGGTTCTCTCAAACAAATATTGCTTTTCAACCGTTGAGTTGCTTTTACCACTTGTGGTCATTGTCAATTGGCAAGATTGATGTTTTCATGGTTGCTCCTTCTTTCTCATTAAAAAGAATGACTCATTTACTCGCTTGTGACTTGGTTAGTGAGAGTTTTCCACTGTAAGTTCGCTTGCATGGGAAAGCTTGGGCTTTATGCGTTTCTTTTGGATTACTTGAGCGTTGAGGTTTGAAGTCTCTCTTTTCTTTGTAGTAAGGTGTTAGAATCCTTTTGTGATGTCTTGCCATGCTTAAAATGAGAAGTTATAACTAAACGAATAAATTGTTACGATATGAGTTACCAAGTTGGGTTATTAGCATGGTGCAAATCAATTATTCTTAACTACCATCCATGAAAGTGAAATTGATTAATTTGAAATGTCCTTGTATTTGATACATGGTGTAGGTTAAATGAAGACTGCCCATATCCATTCGTAACCTATAGATCTTACATAAGAGCTAGATTTATCTATTTCTGGTGTGCTAAAATTGTTGAAACTTGTATAAAGTACGGATGGGTGCTTTGGTGTATCGATTCATGAAACCTTGTTTATAGAAAATTATGTTAGTGAATCTTTAATCATGTTTTGAAATGATTTCTGAACAAAGGTGAAATGTGAATCTATGTTTATATGTGGTTATGTGATTGCAAATGAAATTAGTACCATATGTACACACATGATTAGTATAATCATCAATTGTTAATGAACGCTGAAGAAGGTGTTGAGCAACACCAACAGTTGAGTAGATGAATTTCGTAAGTAGGCTTTGATAGCGTGCATTGTGATATTGTTATTGCTTAGCATAATCTGGTTATAATAAATTTGTTTTAACTTTGGGGTTTATGTTCCCTTTGGGAAGTTTTAGGATGGAGTAATAAAGTTTGATGATTCTTGGTACTAGTATATGTTGTCGATGTTTTTTTTTTAAATCGTCAAAATGTGAGAATGAGGTTAATTCTCATAGTAATTTGATCACCCATGGTGATATTATCTAAATGATCAAATTTCAAGTTTTATGTTCATGATCTTTTGAGGGTTCAGGCTTTTATGTGGTAAATGAAGTTATCGAGTAACGATATGTTGCAAAGCTATAATGGTTCTTCAGTGATGCAAGTGCTTCGATCTTGAATACTTATTTGTTCTTATCTGTTAAGGTTCGATACTCTCTTCTTGTGAGGCTTATGCGTTCAACTGTGGACTCCACTTATGTTCTATGAGTTCATTGCTTAATTGGTTTCTTCATTGGTCCCGTGTTCGGTCTGAGTGGTAGATGAGTTTTTCTAGTTGGTGAAAGTCGATCCATTTGTCTCTTCTTTTGAGAAAGAATCAACCCATTCTTTACACGTGGGTCTTTTGAAGTGTTTTCTAATGGTTGTGGTGAAACCGATGTTAATACCCATAGTAATTTGATCGCCTTGATGATATCGTTCGATTGAGAATATTTCAAGTTTAGCTTTCGTGATATTTCCTTTGAGCTCTTGAATCATCTGGTAGCTGAAATTATTTTAAATAAATTGAGGTATTGAATTGTCTTGTTGCTTCTTAAGAGATTCAAGTGATTTAATCTTAAAGGATTTTTGGTTTGAGTTGGCAACGTGAAGCGGCAAATAAAGAAAAAAAAATTATGTTGGTTCCCTTAAGAGAAGAATAATCTGCTTGTTTTCATGAAATCCTGTAATTGGAAATGTTTGAGTTTGGTGGTGAGATTATTTGGATCTCGTGTTTCGTGTGTAGTTGAATTGTTCTGAACAAATATGACGTATTGAGGAATTTCATTGGTTCTTAATTAGTCCGTGTGGTTTGGACTAAAGACCTTATGTTGTTCGTTGTGGCAAAGCGATGTTAGTCAAAGAATTAATTTCAGTATTAAAGGAAAGAGTGCAGTAGGAATATTTGAGAATTTGAGTCAAGTTTTGTAACAGGTAGTTATTTGAATTGTTCATAAACTTTTTGCTCTTTTCACTCAAGAGTGTCGAGTTTCAATCGCAATGTTATTTCCCTTAATGGTGGTTATTTGCTATTCCCTTTTCGAGGGATGCGTGCCCTCCGCTGTGAACTCAATTTTCGTTTTCCCAGATCTTCATTACCAGATTATTTCTTTTGGTTTCGTGCTCACTGTGAGCAGCAACATTTTCCTGTGTGGTGAAATTTGTCCTTGTTCGTCTCTTTCTTTTGAGAAAGGATCAATAGTTTTGTGTTGTAGATCTTTACAAAGCGTAATTTTGGCAACTGTGTGGTGGTGGTTAAGTAATTGTAGTGGTGAGATTTTGCTACCAAGCTATTGGAGGAGTAATAGAAGATGAGTTGGTTTTGACCTAAACCTCTTGGAGGGAAGTTGATTTAGATGGAATGTATGGCTTCGAAGTAAAACTGTATAGTGTTCAACTAAGTAGAACCTATGATATAGTGTAGTTCCAGAACTTTGGTTCATGTTGAAATGTTGCGGATTATCAAATGTATGGAAACCTTAATCAATTTTATAGCGTAACACAATTGGAAAGAATTGCGATGTTGAGTGAGTGATTCTGATGATGTCAATGAGTGAGTATGTCGAATTGTGGGGATGTTAGAGATTTAATCCGATGATTTCACCATGTGTTATAAGAGGAATTCGTGGTAGGGTCTTGGAGGTTAAATTTGGGCTTTCCATTTTCATGCTAGACTTTTGGTCGCCCAAAGATTTGTGTGTAGAGGAGATAGAAAACTAGAGTATTTCGAGTAGTGGAATGATTGTCGATAGAACCCTTACGATGTAGTTCATGAGCGGGTGTACCGAGGATTCGACGTGTTATTCTTGAAAGTTGGAGGTGATGAGATTACGTGGGTCTTTGAGGTGCTTTGGTGCCCTCTATCAAAGTAATGTCATCGCTTGTCTAGAGTGTTCATGGAATCAATAGAGTCTCTCCACAAAGGTGTGGATGATGTGTTTGGTTTAAGCCTAAATTTGAGGATGTTAAATTAAGAGGTTGAGAACGTGTGGTATGCGATGAATTCGAATTCCAAGGTTGGAGAGATATTTTATTCCAAAAGTGAAACTAAGGAAAAGATGTCTTCTTGATTAGTGAAGCGTTTTCTTTATTCTCGCATGAGCTTTGTCTTTGTTGACCAATGTCTTTCGTAAGTTGAGTTTGACTCGATTTTGGCATGTGTGGTTCGGGCATTTGTAAAGGAAAAAATGATTGATTTGGTTATTCGAGTGATTTGTCCTTTGGTTTTCGTGACGTTTATTCGCAATTTGCCACTTGGAAAGTGGAAAGGTTTTCTTGATGAAATTCTGATTTCTGGATTTTACTCTTCAGTACCCGGTTGGTAACGTATAGTTGCGATGTGAATCTTTCTTATTCAGTTAGCCCAAGGTACGTTGGGTTGTTTTCGCTCGTTGGCGTATCGCCAGGACTGTCTCGAGTCTATGCGCGGAGTACGTAACGTCTTGTATGTTCTCGTGTTGAGTGAGTACCTGGAAGTACCGGGTAGAGTGTTAGTTCAGACGTCGTGTTACGTCGTTGTGTTGTGGTATTTTTCAGTCCGAGGGAGAGGCTACTTGGGAAGTTGGAGTTTCGCGTGCGTGAGCCTTAGCCGGTGTTGTTCACAACGGGTACGTGGTTACCGTTGTTCGTTCTCAGTCGTGGTTGTTCTTTCGGTTAAGTGTGTTTAGATTCGAGGTCGAATCCTGTTAAGGGGGTAGAATGTGATACCTCGAGTTTCGATTAGAGAGATTATTTAATCAGGTGAGGGAATTAATTAAACAAAATAAAAAAAGGGTTTTCGGAGAACCTGGGCCCCCGGCCAAGCTAAGTCGGCCGAGTGGCTGCCCACGGGTGGGCCAAGAAGGAGGCGCCCAAGGCCCAAGCCCATGCGCCTCCCCTTAACCCTAGGCCGCCACCCTTTTCCTCTCTCTCCTCCTCAAGCCGCCACCCTCTCCACCTTCCTCCTGCCTTAGCGCGCTCCACCTCCCTTGGAGCTCCCCCTGCTGGTGGTGTCGCCCCCCCTTGCCTTGATGCCTCCGGTTGCCGACCAACGCGAAGGGAGGAGATGTAGATCATGGGCTGCCATCAAATCGAGATGGAGGAAGAGGAGGTGGGAGAAGATCGTCTTCATGGGGGAATTTGATCAGCGTCATCCTGAGGGTCTCCAATGGTAACGCGATGTTTCCCCGCCATTTGATTTAGATTAGAAGCGAAATCGATTAAGATTGGTTGGATTGAATTGCTGCTGCTACAAATTCAATTCTATCCAGTTTCTTGCGCGGCCTGTTTCGTATGCTTAGAGGCAGAATTAGGGATTTTGATCTCCTAGAGTTATTTAGAGGATGCTCTTAGCTTTCGGTGGCCGCCAAGATCACCTCATTCCAACTTTCGAGTCAAAAGTTATGATAGATTTACTATCTGCTGTCCAGAATCCTGACGAGAATTAGCAGTCTCTGTATAGGTTGATATATGGCCTAGTTAGATGGTGATTCAGAGGTCTTGCCCATAACAAATTTTGAAGGTGATATCACTAGCTTTCAGGATTGATAAAGAACACCTCATTTGGATTTATAGATCAAAAGTTATGCACTTTTCTTTGTGACTGTCCAGATTGTAGGTCAGTCTGTCCAGATTGTATGTCAGTTTCTATCTTTAGTTTTGACCCGTGTGCCACTTTTTGTTAAATGCAAAATATGAATGTCGTGCCAACTAGGTTATTGTAGGTAATTCCATAACCTTTTCAGATTGATAAAGAACACTCAATTCGGAGTTGTAGTTTAAAAGTTACGGACGTTTTAGTACTGCTGTTTTTTATGTTCAGACAGTTTCTGTTCTGCTGTTTCGTTTGACAGTTAGCAATTTAGTTTGGCCGAATTGGGTTATCTCACAACTACAAAGTTGTAGATATATTTGTTAAGCTCGTGTAGGATCTGGGCTCATCTCTTTGGAGTCCCAGATCATTAGTTTTGGTCTTTACCGTGCTGCTGTCCAGATGGGATTCCATGTTGCTGCTGGAATTTCAGATTTGGGTTATGACTATGTTTTGGGTGTGCAAGAGGGTAGTGTAGAATATTAATTCATGATGGGCTCTATGTTGTTCTTATTTCGGTTATTTAATTGTTTAGGCCGCGAGCCTCACGGGTTTGGGAGCGCCATCGTTGTTCGCTAACGCCGCAACGCGAAGGCAAGTACTTTGTTGGTTTTAAGTCTTTGTGATTGTGAATGTTTACATGAATATGATGTGACATCTTGTGATACCCAAATGCTGAATTGGTTATGTTCTATCAATATGTGGAGTAAATGCCGAAAGATGATATTAGCATTGTTCATGTTCATATCATGCATCCTTTTATTCATGCTATGTCCACGGAGTGGATCGTAAGTCCCACCATTCCAATGTGGGCGGGTTTGGACATTGTCATGTCCCGCCCACGGAGTGGATTGAAAGACCCATCAATTCCAAAGATGGGCACGTAAGACCCATGAATTCCAAAGATGGGCAGCTTTGGACACCTATATGAAACGTTCTTCATATAGGACTTGGATCCCCGCACTTTTGTTAAGGTGCGGGCTTAAGTGAACACCGACGGGTGTGTCACTCGCTATACCGGTATAAGCATGTGTGCAGTCCATCCTTGAGTGCATTCATTCATGCCATGCATTCCTAAGTTTTCATTCGATGTATGCTCATATTCTCTTATGATGATGACTTGTTCATATGTGTGTTATGTCCCTTTTATCAGACTTTTTGAGTCGTGGACTCACTCTTGCGTTGTTTGTTTATTTTAGGTAACCCCTGATGTTGGCTCACTTGGGAGGGAGTAGACACGCACTACTTGTTCACATAATCCAATTCATGTTCAAGATTAAATTTAGTTCTATCTTACATTCGTAAATGATGAACTGTAATAATAAATTTATAAGTGCTATAAGTGGTGAAGGAAGGATACCTTCTCCACATTGATGTCGAATTATTACTGCGTGTGAACTTTCATTATCAATGAACTGAAATAAATAGATTAGATGGTGAAGGAAGGATACCTTCATCATGTCTTGGTTGTTTTGATACTATCATTAGTTGATTTTATTCAAATTCTTCCGCATTATGGATGTATGTTAGATGTTTTAGGTGACATCTTGGCTTCCGAATAGCCAGGGTGTTACATTCTTAATACGAACCATCTGTTATAAGTATAATAACACAGACGGTTTGTATTAAAAACCGTCTGTGACTTAGAAATTTCAAGCCATGGTAAAATCACAGAGATTTCAAGCCATAGTAAAATCACAGAGTAAGGAAATTTCAATCAAAGAGTTAGTGATTTCAAACCATAGTAAAATCTAAACCATCTGTGATACTAGCTTATCACAGACGATTTTTATTTGAAACCGTCTGTGATTCATGAAAATTTTTGAACGCTTGCGCGGGAGGCAAAATATTTTGGTGATGTCCTTATATATTATACCCACCCCCGCTTTGTCTTCCATCAGTCTCTCCCTCTCCCCTCCCCACGCCGAGCTCCGACAACTGCCCTCGATTCCCCGGCGCGGTTCAGCGAGGAGACGCAGTCGACGAGGAGGAGGAGGAGGGACGTGTAGGTGCTCCATGTCTCTCGCAGGAGGTAGACTGCCGGAAGGTACGTGTATATCCCCAAAATATACACAATTTGTTAGTTGTTTGATGATTCTTATTTTATTTGTACCTAAAGCCGGAGCGCCGCCGGAGGTTTTCGGTCATCTCTCCTTGCCGACGAGCTTGAGTCAAACTCGGACAACATGCAAGAACATCTTGTGATATGCTGGTGAGGTACAGAGAGAAACAGTGTTGAACCAATCCAAGAAGCCGATGAGTTCTTCAGGAGCTTGGAGGTACAGATGGTTTCTAGCTAGTTTAACTTTGTAACTTTATTCTTTTTTTTCCCAATCAGAGGAGACTTTATGAAATCTTTTGGTTTCCCTTTCCTATAATATGTTTGCCATCAGAATTTTAATTGGATTTTAGTTGTCTTGCTAGAGGTTGCATATGGAAACTACTGTCCAGCAATTGATTGGTTTGGCTCAAAATCCTTTTTTTTGCAATAGAAAAAATATCACAGACGGTTCTGAACAAAAACCGTCTGTGATAATTACTTATCATAGACGGTTTTTTAAACCGTCTGTGAAAATAGACTATCACAGACGGTTCTTGTTCAGAACCGTCTATGATAGCTTTTTTCACAGACGTTTTGAAAAAACGTCTGTGATGACTCATGTCATCACTGACCCATAGACTCAGACGACTCACAAAACCGTTTGTGATGACGTTTTTAAACCGTTTGTGAAGACCTTTTCTGTAATAGTGAATGAGCTCACCAGAGTTGTAGGCGGCACGCTGCTTCAAAGGCTCGGACACGAACACAAGAGTCCGCGGACAAGACGATGAACAATGCTTCTGCGGGCCCACAAGTCAGCGGGTGCGGCTCAAACGCGAACCCGTGACAAAGACGCGGTAGTGACCGATAGGTGGGACTGGCTGCGTGCGCGGGCGAGGGAGAGAGAAAGGAGCGGGCTATGCGAGAACAGGCCGAAAGAGAGAAATTGGGTGAGGCGAGATGCATAGGATTGGGCCGGACGAAGGAGATTAGGCCCAAAACTTTTTTTGAGATTTTAATTTAGTTTTTTTTTCTAGAAAATACAGAAACTCCAAAAGGCAATTAGAAAATAGCAAATGCACTTGGAAAAATTCTAGAAAATATATCCAAGCACGTAGAATCCATATAAAATAAATTTTGATAATTGTTGATGTTGACATTAATCATATTAAATTGTTTTTGAACTCTGAAAATTCTAATTAAGCTTTAACTTTTACCAAAAAATCCAAATGGTTATTTTCTTTTTAAAACTTCAAAAACAGACCAAAATTTTCGGATGTTACAAAGAACTACGTGTCGCTTCTTATTTGCCTAGTCGGTTACATAGAATACTTGAACAACTTGGTTAGCGAGTACGAATGGTTTGTCTTTGTATCCGACACGTTTGAGATCTATGATAGTGACACCGTACTTGTCGACCTTTACCTGTGGGAGCTGGACCTAACAGCACCGAAACAGGGTGATCTTGAAAAGCACGTAGTCAAGCTCCTAAATCTTCTCTATGAACCGATAGTAGGAGCTCCCCAACCCATCAGTACTAAACGTATCAATGCAGACACCGCTGTTCTGGTTAGTCTCTTTATATCCTGAGCCTGCGTATAGAATATTTACCTATTTATGTCATATTCTTGCCATGTCACAACTGTAAATATTGGCCCTTTTGGAAACCACATCAGCATATCACTTGATGAGATCCTAGTGAGTCACTCCTTCAACCATCAGTTGAACTAACTATTGTGTTGTCTCATGATCCAAACATCCGGCCACTCTGGATTCTGTTGCCGAAGCACATCCTTGTGTTGGTTGATATACGGGGACACTTCAGCTATGTGTTGCAAGATTGTGAAATGGGCTTGAGTGTATGCATCTATATTTGGAGTGATTGCTTTACTTCTGATGGTCCCGATACCCTCGGGCCTCCCCTCATGATGAAATCGAGGCACACATATCTGTTCGACCTGAGCCATGTAATCGACGCAGAACTCAATGACTTCTTCGGTTGCACACTACAACAAGACCAATCTATTGTAACACACAATTTGCAACACATATAGTATATGTTGCAGGAAAACTCAACCGCAACACATATTCTCATGTTGCGACGACCCAAGTGTAGAAAGTTTCAAACATACTCAGCCCCTAGTATGTTACCACACTTTGTAGTATAAGTTAGAACACTTAATAGATGTGTTGCTGGTCAATGAACAAATTTTATGACCCATTTAATTACCACCTAATGTTACGGTACTAATAAAATAAATTGGTAATTATAGTAGTAAGAACGATGGGTTAAGATACTTCGTTGTTCTAATTGTACTAATATGCTTATTTGCTTTTATCAAAAAGGAATATGCATGCCATCATAGTGTGGTTGTCTATTATCTCACCATAGCAGTTGTATCCAATGTATAGTGACTATATAATCTATTACATTGGAAGATGTATTGATTTTTATAATATTACAGGCAAACTAGTTCAAGATCAACAGTGTGGGGACCCCGGGGTTATCTTCTTAAGATCGAGACTAATCAAGGTCTTAGGGACATAACTCGGGACCTCCGGTAAATGGATTCCAACTTAACTCGGTCTAAGTGAGAGACTCAACTCAATTCTAGAGCCCCGACGATCATGCGCGCTGCTCCCCTGCTAGCACTACATGATTGTCGGTTCTCCAACAAGTCAAGCACTACACTTGGCGAGTTAAATAGGAATCCAAGAACAGCGAGTATGACCTATATTGGCTCCCAAGATCGGCGACCAATATAATCATACCCTCATTACAACGTTGGTCACATCCATACAACCATCATTCGTAAATAGTACAAAAGTTACAACACAGTTCCAAGTGTACACATACATAAGGGCCGACCGGCCAAATTTAACAAGTTTATAGCGGAAGCGAGTAAATAAACCAAAAGGGCCAACAGTGGTATGCCCACAACCCATCGGCAACCGACTGGGAGTTAGAAGATAGCATACTACTCGTCGGTGTCACCTAAGTCGACACCGGCGAGCTCATCAACCTCAATATCGTCCTCACCTGTAAAAGCCAGCAAACATCTGGCTGAGTACCAAAGAGTACTCGCAAGTCTTACACAAATAAAAATAGTTATGCATAAGGTCATTCAAAGGAAGGCTCATATTGGCTTAGTTTTGCGAAAAAGACGCAACAGTGTACAACCTACACATACTAGTTTTTCAAGTGCCATTTCAAAATCAGATTTGAAGTAGAAGTAAAGCATGTGAATAAGTAATGCTCTAAGTAACAAATAAAACATACAAATAACAAAGCGGCTGCCCACTTTGATACAACAACAAGCATGAACATCCCATTCATGCTAATTACCGAGTTATAACCACAATTTTAATTTCAAGTCTAACAATAGTAACTCCCGAACTCAAGCGGTTGTCCATAACCGTGACACGGCTATTCGAATAGATTGTACCTGCAGGTGTACTACTTTACCCACACGACTCGACTCAGCCCGTAAGCCTCCGGATAATGGCACACTTCTTTTGGTATCTTTGGCGGGAGAATCGAGATACGATCGTTTTCAAAGAAGAAAACCCTATTGCGCTAAGTCCCCATGTGAGATG
Organism: Ampelocalamus luodianensis; assembly: GCA_036346255.1. Lineage (NCBI taxonomy): Eukaryota > Viridiplantae > Streptophyta > Magnoliopsida > Poales > Poaceae > Ampelocalamus > Ampelocalamus luodianensis. The sequence continues at coordinate 50,132,412 of CM070622.1, read as the reverse complement.
TTTCGGTCTTAGTACAAGTAGCATATAGCACTTGCTAAGGGGCTCACATGTTATATTGGAAATACCGATGTAATGAAAAGGTAATTGGTGCTCCCTTGCACACTATAGAACATTGACATCGATTCCTAAGGACAAATGATCAAACACAAATGCCCCTACACCACCATGAGACTTAACACAATAGAACCTTCCCCCTACTTAACCTGATAAAGACCCATATATCTGCGTATGGTAGCACGAAAGTACTTGAATCAACGACGTTACAAAGTTCGGTCCTTAATTGTCCGCACAAGTCCAACCACATACCCAAATCTCGAGCATAAAGCACCATCACTAACCAACACTTGTCCAGACCAAAAGCTCATTTAAAATGACAAAATTTAACTTGTAAAACAGGTACGAAGATCTGAAACAAAAGTATATAATGAGGGTTGTGTTTATCCCATAATTGTCGGGTTATTCCCGACAATCAACTACCGGTTCTAGACTTGCATGGCTAAGCAAATTCGAACAATATAACTTCACACCTCCTATCATATCATTTCAGCAATGGAATAATTCATGGATAGCCACAATGACAACATAATAGGATGTGTCTAACTATTCACCACAAAAATAGCGACATTATCAAAATAGCATGCAAGCAATTATCATTGCATTTATCCTAACAAAATTAGGATCAATTATGATGCAAAAAAGAAAGTTCAAAGGATGCTTGCCTTGCAGGTAGCTAAGTTGTTCGCTCTCGCCATGAGGAGTCGATATCAATAAGCTCGGTATCTAGATAAATATAACATCAAATAAATATCGAGAAAACAACTCAAAAACCAAAATGCTCAAAAATGCATGATTTTTCCACAGTAGTTAGGTCATGATTTTAGATGAGTCTAGGTAAAAGAATTATTCCATTCAGAGTTATGAATTGGAAGTTATGCTATTTTGAATTTCAGGTTTCGATATGTCCAATTTGAGTAATTTTAATTATGAAGTGAAATTTTGTAGGGCAGTGGTGATTACAAGGGTTACATGAGTAAATGGACAATATTTTCACAAATTCGAAACAGTTGGGTTTGCTCCAATTGGAGTTTCCATGTTTTAGTTATTGATTTATAAAGTTATCAGCATTAATAATACAAAAATAATGTCTTTTAAGATCATCTTTCTCAAACTATACTTTCTGTGACAGAGGTAAGTTCGAAATCATTTTATAATTAAGTTAACTGAAATGAAAATTATCAAAAGTGGTCTCACTATTTTTGAAGTTTCCAATAATTACTTATGAATTTTTAAAGTTATCAATCATTTTTCTATTGTACAAATAATAGGATTAATGACTCATTTTCCAAAATAAAGCTCTCACATGAGACAGGTCTGAAACTAATTTTAATATAAAGTTGATTGAATAAGAAAATTATCGAAGTGGTTCCATGCGATTTGGAGTTAATATGAAATAGTTATGCATTTTCAAAGTTAATACCAATTTTCAGTGTGCAAAATAATCGATTCCGAATTTCATAAAGCATTTACTACCTTTCATACAGACCTTGCGCTAGCCGCACTCGCTGACGGGCGGGACCGGGGTCAAGATTTTGACCTAGTCAACAAGACTCGGTCTCGACCGCAATAGGTTGAAGACGTATTCTATAAAATACGTTTCCCAACTCCCCCATCGCAATTCTACTTTGTGCCTTCAAAGAATACGTTCTCTTTTTGTGAAAACGTACTGCTAAGAACTACGCATCCAATTAAACTGTCCTAGGGGCCATCAGTCATAGACTCATTACTGATTAACTACGATCGTTAGCGCTAAACAAAACGCTGTATACAAGATGCGTTTGACGAAAACGACAACGAAGAGCGCCGCCGAGCTTGCCCGCGCTTGCCGAGCCGAGGTCTAAGGCGGCGCAAACTGAAAGCTAGTATGGGACCACAATAGCCATGCGCATCTCCTGGTAGTGGTGGCGAGGTCCGAAATGGGCTGAAACGACGAATAGCCGGAGATGGGCGGAGCTAAACTTTACGGCATAAACGCCCGCCGGGATTCGATAGTGCATCAAGCAAACGAGCGCATGCTTAAGCTCCTAGGGGACAAGAGGAAGCTACCTGAGTCGGGAAAAGGACCGGAGAGGCACTGGAACTCGCCGACGACGTGCGACCGAAAAGCGGCAAAGAGAGGCTCACGATGTCACAAAGAACTGAGCAAAGAAATCAACAGTGGGTGATTGGAATAGGTAAAGGAGGTCCATAAGATGCTAATATTGAGGGGAATAGAAAAATAGCTCACCCAGCCGGAGATGGAGACGAAAAGGGGCAAAGTCGGCCAAAAAGGGGAAAGTTCCAATTTCCGACAATCCTGGTGAGTCGTTAGTGCCAAAAGGTGAGGGGTTTTACTCCTTATAGTCTAGAACATGAGGTGACGCGCAAGAAATGAAGAAGTTCTTACTGGAGATGAAGATGGTGACAAAGGTTAGCCGCGGGCACGCTCCAGAGCCGGTGAGAACACGCTGGTGCCTTTGGATCTATAAGCAACGACAAGAGTTCAGATGAGCTAAAATAGACACGGCATGCAAGATAGAATAAAAAGGACTAGGTCTCGAGGACCTTACCGAAGAACAGAGCTCAAGTGAGCTTCCCTCTCCTCGGCGGCCAGAGGAGAAGTGAGGGAAGAAGAGGGGCTCCGAGGGGTATTAAGCTCGGGTGATGACGGGGGTGGAGGCGGCGTGAAAAGAGGGAGCTCCAGGAGTGGCCAACGGCAGCGGTGGAGTGACGGCGTCGAGTAGCCGCTCGCCCGCCGGAGAGTCACGGCCGCGTGGCAACGCGCTCGAGGAGCTCCCGCCCAAGGAGGAAGACAGCTCGACAGCGGGCCGTTTGCCGTGACTCACGGTGCGGAGCGAAACGGGCGACGTGGCTCAATAAGGATCGCTCGATCCAGATCGGAAGGACGAGATTAGGGACGCCCGGACAGTCGAATGACGAGAGATCGAGCCGTTGATCCATGATCCAAGGGTTGCATGCGGAGGTGCAGCTAGTTGACTCCACCAAGTCAAGTGACCGAGTCGGACTCGAGTCGCTCCAACAGTGCTCGAGTCTGAGTTTAGATTTGACTGAGATTTAACATGTTTTCCCTACTTTGACTAAGGCTTAGAAATAGAAATAAATTTCCAAAAATTATGAAATAATTTGTGGGGGTTCCTGGGATGATATAGTTCCCAGAAAAATTATGAAACCCTACTGTTCATAATATAATTTGTGATATTTAAATTCAAATATGTTGTATGTCTATGAAGGTTGTTTGAATTTTTAATTAGGTTCAAACTAGTCTCAAAAATTTTGGAAAATTTATATTAATTCATGATAATTAATTTAGTATTTAAGTAAATTATTTCCAGATGATGATCACAACTTTTTATTACTGATTTGAGGTGAAATGTGAATTTTGATGTGTATGTTCACCTCAAATTTGATTTTTCAAGTGCAATATATTGTGGAAAAGTTTGAAATCAGTAATGCATGCTAATGAAATGCATATTAATCCATTTTAATTGTTGGGGCTGTGACAAACCTCCCCCCTTACAAAAGATCTCGACCCGAGATCTGGGTGGAGAAGAATTAGAAAGTCTTCATTAGAAGTTATAATTTACGTTGTCTTGATTTCCTTCAAAGATAGTGTTGACATGTTATAATTATGCCATAAGAATAATTTTGTTTATATTGCTACGTTTTACCTTTCCTTTCTTGATACGAAGGCACTTCATGTAGAGAAAAGGTCTGGATATGCCGCTCGCATCCTGTCTTCACTTTCCCAAGTTGCTTCATCTTCTGTGTGGTTGTTCCATTGAACCTTGACGAACTTGATGTTACGATTCCTCATCTTGCGCTCGGTTTCCTCAAGGATACGAATCGGGCTCTCTCGATAAGATAAGTCGGGTTGCAAGTCGAGTTCGTCCAACTTGGTTGCTTCCGTTGGGACTCGAAGACATTTCTTGAGTTGGGAGACATGGAAAACGTTGTGCACGTCTGAAAGTGATGGTGGCAACTCCAACTGGTAGGCCACCGATCCCAACTTAGCTAGAATACGGAAAGGTCCAATATAGCGAGGTGCTAATTTACCTTTGATTTGGAAGCGATGAACTCCTTTCATAGGAGAGACTTTAAGATAAACATGATCATCCACCTTGAAACTCAACTCGCGACGACGACGGTCGGCATACGACTTCTGACGTGATTGAGCCGTCCTAAGTCGTTCGCGAATGACACGAACTTGTTCTTCAGCATCTTCCACCAAGGTTGGGCCATAGAATGGCCTCTCCCCGGCTTCGGACCAGTTCAAGGGTGTCCTACAAGCCCTCCCATACAATGCTTCAATGGTGACATCCGAATCTTTGGATTGGAAGTCGTTGTTGTAGGAGAACTCATAAATGGCAAGCACTTCTCCCAGTTTTTGCTATAGGACAGCACACAAGCTCGGAGAAGGTCTTCTAAAACTTGGTTTACCCTCTCAGTTTGTCCATCAGTTTGTGGGTGATAAGCTGAGCTGAAAGATAGGTTGGTCCCCATTGCTTGATGCAAGCACTTCCGAAATGAGAGGTGAAGCGAGGACCTCTATCTCAAACAATCACCTTTGGTACACCATGAAGACAAACAATTTCGAGATGTACAACTCGCTAGCTTGGCACCAGTGTAAGTGGTCTTGACAGAATAAAGTGAGCAACTTTCGTCGACGGTCGACAATCACCCATATGGAATCGGACCCGGCTTGAGTCCTTGGAAGGCGGTGATAAAATCCATGCCAACTTATTCCCATTTCCACTTGGGAATGGGCGGGGATCTAGAGTACCAACGGCTTCAAATGCTCACTTTGACTCTTTGGCATACATCACACTCGGCTACATATTGAGCGATCTGTCGCTTCATTTGGCTCCACCGAGCCTCTTCTTCAAGTCTTGGTACATCTTGGTACTACAGGTGAATAGAGAATTTGGAGTCATGAGCCTCTTTGAGAATTTTCCTTTCAAAGTATGATCAAAAGGCACCACCAACCGGTTCCCGAACCACAGTGTGCCTTGTGAATCTTCCCTAAAGCCTTTGGCTTTGCGTTTCTTCATTGCCTCTCGGATTTGAGCCACTTCTGCGTCAGTTTGCTGGGCTTCTCTAATCTGGTCCTCAAGTGTACAACTCACACTTAGGGCAGCGAGCGAACCTTCTTCAATTATTTCCAGTTGCAATTGTTGCATGGCAGCACACAAGCCTGCCGAAGAAGGGATTACAGATAAACAGTTGCATTGAGATTTTCTGCTCAATGCATCGGCCACCACATTGGCTTTCCCTGGATGATAATGAAGTCCCATGTCATAATCTTTGATTAACTCAAGCCATCTTCTTTGCCTCAAGTTTAGATCAGCTTGGGTGAAAATATATTTGAGACTCTTGTGGTCGGTGTAGATCTCGCAACGATTACCGATGAGGTAATGTCGCCAAATCTTTAGAGCATGAACAACTGCTGCAAGCTCTAAGTCATGAGTGGGATAGTTAGCCTCATGAGGTCTCAACTGTCTTGACGCATAAGCCACTACTCGGCCCTCTTGCATAAGCACACAACCGAGCCCATGGCGAGATGCATCACAGTAAATATCAAAGCTCTTGTGAACATCTGGAAGGATGAGCACTGGAGCTGTGATCAAGCATTCTTTGAGAATCTGAAAGCTTTGTTCACAATCAGCTGACCATTCGAACTTCTTTTCCTTCTTTGAAGTTGAGTCATAGGCCTAGAAATCTTGGAGAAGTTCTTGATGAACCTGCGGTAGTAGCCCGCAAGCCCAAGAAAACTGCGAATGTCGGTGACGCTCTTTGGTTGTTTCCAGTTCAGCACATCCTGTACCTTACTTGGATCAACAGCGACACCACCCTTGGAGAGTACATGACCCAAGAAACTCACTTCACGTAGCCAAAATTCACATTTGCTGAATTTGGCATAGAGTTGATGCTGACGAAGCTTTTCCAACACAAGTCTCAGATGTTTCTCGTGTTCTTCGTCGGACTTGGAGTAAATAAGGATGTCATCAATAAATACAACGACGAACTGGTCCAAATACTCCATGAAAACCGAGTTCATGTGTTCATGAAATAAGCAGGTGCATTAGTTAATCCAAAAGACATAACAGTGTACTCGTATAGACCATACCGAGTAGAGAAAGCTGTCTTCGGAATGTCCTCTGTCCTGACCTTGATTTGATGGTAACCCAACCTCAAGTCAATTTTGGAGAACACTTGGGCTCCACTAAGTTGGTCGAACAGGTCATCAATCCGCGGAAGCGGATACTTGTTCTTAACAGTGACTTCATTCAACGGGCGGTAGTCAACACACATCCGCAAGCTCTTGTCTTTCTTCTTAACAAAGATGGCCGGGCATCCCCAAGGTGAGGAGCTTGGCCGGATGAAACCCTTATCTTGAAGTTCTTGGAGTTGTGCTTTCAATTCTACCAACTCATTTGGAGGCATCCGATACGGCCGCTTTGAGATCGGCGCAGTACCGGGTGCAAGCTCAATGACGAATTCCACTTCACGGTCTGGAGGCATGCCTGGTAGTTCTTCAGGGAATACATCTGGATATTCACATACCACCGGAACTTTCTCAATTTCAAGAGAGGTACTAGCTCCCAAAGCATAGAGATGAGAACTGCCAACTGAAGGTGCGAAAATGACCTGACTGCCATCTTCGCTAGTGACTGAAATGGAACGTTGAGCACAATCGATCTTTCCCTGATTTTTGGACAGCCAATCCATCCCTAATATCACATCAATACCTACTGAATTTATCACAATTAAATTTTCCACGAAGTTGATATTTTGAATTTCCACTTTTACGCCCCGGCAGACTTGATCGGTTTGGAAAACCGATCCCGGTGATTGAATTTGATAAGGTGGCTGAAATTTGACTATTTCAAATTGATTTAGTGCAGCATATTGTTCTTTGATGAATGAATGAGATGCTCCTGAATCAAATAAAACTGATGCAGGACAAGAATTAACGAGAAGTGTACCCAAAACGACGCCCGAGCGCCGCTAGCCTCCTCGGTGGTGACGTGGTTCACTCGCCACGTCTTTGGAATCGAGGAGGGTAGATGCTGCCCTCGGAGGTGGTGAAGGTCTCGCCACACTGGTGGAGTAGGAGCTCGATAAGTTCAGGGCATTCCTCGCCGCTTGGCGGGGTGGTGTGCATAGTGGCCTGGCGACCACAATGGAAACAGTGACATTGGACTTGTATGCCCCACTGCTCGGGAGTTCTTACCCCGTTGTTCCGCTGCGCCACTGGTGGAGAGGGTCGTGGAGGTACCACAGAGGCCTCGGTGGTCTTTGGGGCTCGAGAGCGAGGTGCCAGGGTGGCCTGGCGCCGCGAGGAAATCTGCTACTAGCTGAAAACTGGCTGCCTCCTCCTCTTCTGGACTCCTCCATCGCCACACTCTTATGCTCCACAACTATGGCCTTGTTCACTAAATGCTGAAAGTTGCGGAAATCATGTGCGCTAGAGCCAATCGCATCTCCTCGTCAAGCCGCCCATGAAGCGGCGGCGTGCGGCGTCGATGGATACATCATCGGGGCATAGCGGGCCAAGGAGTTGAACTCGGAGTTACTCAGAGACGGTCTTCTTTCCTTGCTTCGTGGCAAGGAACCGCCGTTGCTTGATCAACATAACCCCTCAGAATGTGAGCCTCCCGAAGGCGCATGAACTCGCCCCATGATGGAACTTCCCATCCGGCCGCATGGCGGTATAGTTGTCCCACCACGCACTAGCGGCGCCTCAAGCCGATAGGCGGCGAAGAGCACCCTCTCAACGCGTGCACCGAGCAACAGCCGCCTTCTTCTCAATGTCTCTCACCGGTCCTCAGCCTCCATCGGGCTCTCGGTGCCAGAGAAAGTAGAGGGATTGGTTCGCTGGAAATCAGCGAGACCTCCCCGTTGCCTCTGCTGTCCCCCTCCCCCTGCTGCCGCAGGAGCAGGAGAGGTGTTGCGAGCTATCGCCTCCAGGATCCTGGTTTGATCCATCCTGTTTCTCTCGACCGTGCTAAGACTTCCGCCATAGTGGGTGGCGGAGAAGTACTCGGAAGAAGCGCCCCTGGTGGCCGGGCCGTGAGAGGGCTCACCCCTCTCCTCGCGGCGTAAGTTACGCCACAAGCAGAGCAGAACGAGTGCCCTGGGGTGGCGATCCCCCATCGCGTTGAGCTCTAGCCCGAGTATTAGGACCTGACATCCTGGAGTGACAAGGAGGATTAGAAGATAAACATAAAGGTCATAACTTATTTGAGCAAGCAATAAGAATGATATTTGAAAACACAGCATAAATCATGGCAAAACATTAAGGCTAGTACAAAATCCATAACAGCAAATGATAGTCCTTTGGAACAATTACATCCAGGTCGGCCCGTAGGCAGACGGCAACTGCTCAAAGTCAAAGTCCAAAATAATACAAGAAGATCCAACAACTACTAGCCTGTTACAACAACTAAAGGGTACACGCTTCGCTGAAAACATGCCTGGACAGCGAGCTCACTACCTCAACATCTTAGTTATTATTCCGGTCAAAGTTCACCGAAAACTCATCCAAAAGATGTGCCCTGGGGATCCAAAGATCGTCGGGTCCCTAGGTTAGGAAGACGCAAAGGTGATCCTATGGCATTCATATGACCTCCTACCACAGAAGACGACAATCTGGAGTGCGAGAAAGATAAGGGAGATCATATTAGTGCCATATAGCACATCGGGATGAATGAGCCTCATATCATGCATGAGCCTTAAGTGCTCTGAAGCTTCAATGAGACGCCGTCGCGTCTCCCACAACTCATGCATGGTGCGGCGATGCATCCGGTCCATGATGTGCACCGCCTTGCCAATTGTCGAACTCGAGGTCTTCGCCGAATCAACCCTAGCAAACCCGCCACTTCCCTTCACGTGCTTGCATGGGGAAATGGTCATAGGCGGTGGGACAGCTCGGTCAGTCATAGCGAGGCGACTCATGGCCACCCTAGCCACTTCTTGCAGCGCCATGGCCTCCGGTGCCATAAGCTCAAAACGACACGGGATACTTCCGTAACACGCCTAGCAATAATATCGCCACACCAAGTATTCCTCCATTCCCGGCCCTCGATCTCGACGGTAAAGGAGTACGTCACGGTAGGTGAAATTCGCCTTCCACATCATATCCTCAAGAACTCTCGGTATCCTCCCACATCCTCAGCTTGGGTCTCGCGAACAAGGTATTGGGGGTTCATCTAAAGGATGAGAAAAGGCAAGGTAAGTTAGTTTTTGCAAAACCAAAACCTGAATAAGGCAAGGAATGATACTAGGATGGGTAAGGAATAAAAAGATACTCCTAACTTAACTTTTCAAAGTAATTTTGATAATTTCGGAAAATAAATTGACCAAGGGTTTGCTAAACTTAACGCCCATGCTATCACTAACCTACAGTCAATATGGCTCTGATACCAACGCTGTGGGGACCCCGGGGTTATCTTCTTAAGATCGAGACTAATCAAGGTCTTAGGGACATAACTCGGGACCTCCGGTAAACGGATTCCAACTTAACTTGGTCTAAGTGAGAGACTCAACTCAATTCTAGAGCCCCGACGATCATGCGCGCTGCTCCCCTGCTAGCACTACATGATTGTCGGTTCTCCAACAAGTCAAGCACTACACTTGGCGATTTAAATAGGAATCCAAGAACAGCGAGTATGACCTATATTGGCTCCCAAGATCAGCGACCAATATAATCATACCCTCATTACAACGTTGGTCACATCCATACAACCATCATTCGTAAATAGTACAAAAGTTACAACACAGTTCCAAGTGTACACATACATAAGGGCCGACCGGCCAAATTTAACAAGTTTATAGCGAAGCGAGTAAATAAACCAAAAGGGCCAACGATGGTATGCCCACAACCCATCGCAACCGATCGGGAGTTAGAAGATAGCATACTACTCGCCGGTGTCACCTAAGTAGACACCGCGAGCTCATCAACCTCAATATCGTCCTCACCTGTAAAGCCAAACAAACATCCGGCTGAGTACCAAAGAGTACTGCAAGTCTTACACAAATAAAAATAGTTATGCATAAGGTCATTCAAAGGAAGGCTCATATTGGCTTAGTTTTGCGAAAAAGACGCAACAGTGTACAACCTACACATACTAGTTTTTCAAGTGCCATTTCAAAATCAGATTTGAAGTAGAAGTAAAGCATGTGAATAAGTAATGCTCTAAGTAACAAATAACACATACAAATAACAAAGCGGCTGCCCACTTTGATACAACAACAAGCATGAACATCCCATTCATGCTAATTACCGAAGTTATAACCACAATTTTAATTTCAAGTCTAACAATAGTAACTCCCGAACTCAAGAGGTTGTCCATAACCGTGACACGCTATTCGAATAGATTGTACCCTGCAGGGTGTACTACTTTACCCACACGACTCGACTAGCCCGTAAGCCTCCGGATAATGGCACACTTCCTTTGGTATGTTGGCGGGAGAATCGAGATACTGATCGTTCAAAGAAGAAAACCCTATTGCGCTAAGTCCCCATGTGAGATGTTTCCGGTCTTAGTACAAGTAGCATATATCACTTGCTAAGGGGCTCACATGTTATATTGGAAATACCGATGTAATGAAAAGGTAATTGGTGCTCCTTGCACACTATAGAACATTGACATCGATTCCTAAGGACAAATGATCAAACACAAATGCCCCTACACCACCATGAGACTTAACACAATAGAACCTTCCCCTACTTAACCGTGACAAAGATCCATATCTGCGTATGGTAGCACGAAAGTACTTGAATCAACGACGTTACCAAAGTTCGGTCCTTAATTGTCCAGACAAGTCCAACCACATACCCAAATCTCGTGCATAAAGCACCATCACTAACCAACACATGTCCAGACCAAAAGCTCATTTAAAATGACAAAATTTAACTTGTAAAACAGTGCGAAGATCTGAAACAAAAGTATATAATGAGGGTTGTGTTTATCCCATAATTGTCGGGTTATTCCGACAATCAACTACCGGTTCTAGACTTGCATGGCTAAGCAAATTCGAACAATATAACTTCACACCTCCTATCATATCATTTCAGCAATGGAATAATTCATGGATAGCCACAATGACAACATAATAGGATGTGTCTAACTATTCACCACAAAAATAGCGACATTATCAAAATAGCATGCAAGCAATTATCATTGCATTTATCCTAACAAAATTGGGATCAATTATGATGCAAAAAGAAAGTTCAAAGGATGCTTGCCTTGCAGGTAGCTAAGTTGTTCGCTCTCGCCATGTAGGAGTCGATATCAATAAGCTCGGTATCTAGATAAATATAACATCAAATAAATATCGAGAAAACAACTCAAAAACCAAAATGCTCAAAAATGCATGATTTTTCCACAGTAGTTAGGTCATGATTTTAGATGAGTCCAGGTAAAAGAATTATTCCATTCGAGTTATGAATTGGAAGTTATGCTATTTTGAATTTTGTGTTTCGATATGTCCAATTTGAGTAATTTTAATTATGAAGTGAAATTTTGTAGGGCAGTGGTGATTACAAGGGTTACATGAGTAAATGGACAATATTTTCACAAATTCGAAACAGTTGGGTTTGCTCCAATTAGAGTTTCCATGTTTTAGTTATTGATTTATAAAGTTATCAGCATTAATAATACAAAAATAATGTCTTTTAAGATCATCTTTCTCAAACTATACTTTGTGATGAGGTAAGTTCGAAATCATTTTTATAATTAAGTTCACTGAAATGAAAATTATCAAAAGTGGTCTCACTGTTTTGAAGTTTCCAATAATTACTTATGAATTTTTAAAGTTATCAATCATTTTTCTATTGTACAAATAATAGGATTAATGACTCATTTTCCAAAATAAAGCTCTCTGCTACAGAGACAGGTCTGAAACTAATTTTAATATAAAGTTGATTGAATAAGAAAATTATCAGAAGTGGTTCCATGCGATTTGGAGTTAATATGAAATAGTTGTGCATTTTCAAAGTTAATACCAATTTTGGTGTGCAAAATAATCGATTCCGATTTCATAAAGCATTTACTACCTTTCATACAGACCTTGCGCTAGCCGCACTCTGACGTGGGCGGGACCGGGTCAAGATTTTGACTCGTCAACAAGACTCGGTCTCGACCGCAATAGGTGAAGACGTATTCTATAAAATACGCTTCCCAACTCCCATCGCAGCTTCTACTTTGTGCCTTCAAAGAATACGTTCTCTTTTTGTGAAAACGCATCGCTAAGAACTACGCATCCACTTAAATCGCACTAGGGGCCACGGTCATAGACTCATTATCGATTAACTACGATCGTTAGCGCTAAACAAAACGCCGTGTATACAAGATGCGTTTGGACGAAAACGACAACAAAGAGCTTCGCCGAGCTTGCCCGCGCTTGTCGAGCCGAGGTCTAAGGCGCGCAAATCGAAAGCTAGTATGGGACCGCAATAGCCATGCGCATCTCCTGGTAGTGGTGGCGAGGTCCGAAATGGGCTGAAACGACGACTAGCCGGAGATGGGCGTGTTGGGAAACAGGTAGGCTACACTAGCGCAAATTAAAAATTCTACCCGTAAACCAAGATCACCGCAGCTTATAGATCACGGTATTACCACTAGACGCGCAGTGCGGAAGTTGATGCAAAGACGTCGGCGGTGTAGTCGCACTCGCTGATGCAAGACGTCGGCGCAGTAGTCGTACTACTTCCTCGCCCTCGCCGCGGCCCCACGCACGCCTCCTTTCTTGCGGTTCGTCCCAACGCCACGATGCGGCGCCCAAAGGTATCCACACGCACGGAGGAAGCGACGACGCCGGACTACTAGATCCGCGCGAGCGACTAGGGCGTGGGAGGGTGGCGGCGTGGTTTGAGGATGTCACGAAAAACTCAACCTCAACCAGCGCCGCCCTCCTTTTATAGACGCCTTATAATGGGCTTTTACGAATAGAGGCCCATTAGGACTCAATGCCCGCCTAATTTAGATCCAATCCGAATTAGGCTTCACTTTTAAGTGTGTGACCCTATGGTTCACATATGTTTAGACATGACGCGAGTACACATACTTGGTCAATAGTTGGTAGCGGCCTCTAGCAAGACGTACAACTCCTAAACATACGTAAAGATCATATCGGACGAACCATCACAACGTTATGTACATGCCAATCCCTTTGCCTCACGATATTCAATCGAGCCCAAGCTGACCACTCTTTCTCGATCCCGTGATCCTAATCCCTTACTAGGTTAACTCTTAACCTTAAGTAGCATGGCCATGCATTTGGATCCGATCACCGAGGCCCGAGATATCTCTCTCGTAGAGAGGGGCAAATCCCATCTCGACCGACCATGCCTCGCAAAGATGCTTCATGACAAACCCGAAAGCTACCTTTATAACTACCGATTCACGAGTAGCGTTTGATAGCCCCTAAGTAGGTCGATTCACATCTCAAGTACATACGACAATCTCGTGTCTAAGGATAAGGCGCATACATTGTGTAGAGAGAACCATAAGAATAATTACTATGTCTCATGTTGGGTCGGTCCAACCCCATGTTCTAAACATGTGCCCACATTATTGGTTTGACATCTCCATGTCTATGACTCGTGAAACATGGTCATCAACCGATACATGTGCTAATCCATCATTCACGTGTGTCCTCACATGAACTCCGACTAGGGACAACTTTAGAATAACCATACAAGTAAAGAGTTTCACAAACAAGTCACATACTTGTTAATCAACACAAAGGCAATATTCAAGGAACATTTATTAAATCATGGATACAATGAAATATCATCATCAATATGATTGCCTCTAGGCATATCTCCAACAGATCTCCCACTTGCACTAGAGTCAATCTAGAAGATATCTAATACCCATAGCTCTTGTGTGCGCCTCATGCTTAGGTCAGGAGAGGCTTCACAAAGGATCTGAAATATTCAAATCCATGTGTATTTTGCATATCTTTAAATCTCCTCGATTAAGGATCTCTCGAATGAGATGAAACCGCCGCAAAGATGTGTTTGTTCTTTTGGTGATTCCTCGGCTCCTTGGCTTGGCGCAATGGCCCCACCGTTATCACAAGAAAGATCCGCAGGATCGCACGCACTAGGAACCACACCTAGTTCGCTTATGAACTTCCTTATCCAAACACCTTCCTTTACCGCTTGAAGCCGCAATGTACTCGGCCTCCGTTGTAGAGTCGCAACAGCCTCCCGCTTGGAACTCTTCCAACTTACCGCACCACCGCTCAAAAGGAACACAAAACCCGATTGCGATTTGTAATCATCTTTGTCGGTTTGGAAGCTTGCATCGGTGTAACCATTTACAACGAGCTCTTCCTCACCTCCGTAGACTAGGAACACATCCTTAGTTCTTCTCAAATACTTGAGGATGTTTTTAATCGCTGTCCATGACTCTCACCGATCACCTGTATCTGCCAGAACACTTAGAGCATAGGAAACATCTCGGGCGAGTACACATCATAGCATACATGATAGATCCAATGGCCAAGCATACGGAATCTTACTCATGCGATCTCGCCATCGCTTGTCGAAGGACACCGAGTCTTGCCAAGATTTATGCCATGAGACATGGGCAAGAACCCTTTCTTTGCCTCCTCCATGTTGAACCGTTTCAACACTTTGTCAATGTAAGTACTCGGCTTAATCCTATTAGCCTTTTGATCTATCTCTATAGATCTTAATACCCAAAATATATGCCGCTTCCCCTAAGTCCTTCATTGAGAAACTATTTTTCAGTGAGGTCTTAACGGACTTGAGCTTAGGAATATCATTTCCAATCAATAATATGTCATCTACATATAAGATTAGAATACGAGTGAGCTCCCACTTGTCTTCTTGTAAACACAAGATTCTTCTTCGCTTTTGATGAAGTCAAACCTTTGACCACTTCATCAAAACGAATGTTCCAACTCCGAGATGCTTGCTTCAATCCATAAATGGATTTTTGAAGTTTGCATACTTTTCTAGCATTGTTTGATCGACAAAACCTCGGGCTGTATCATATACACGTCCTCGGTTAAATTTCCATTAAGGAAAGCCGTTTTGACATCCATCCGCCATATCTCATAGTCGAAATATGCGCAATAGCTAGAATGATCCGTATTGATTTAAGCATCGCTACAGTGAGAAAGTCTCATCGTAGTCAACTCCTTGAACTTGCCGAAACCTTTGCGACAAGTCGAGCTTTATGGATATGAACATTTCCATCCATATCAATCTTCCTTTATAGATCCATTTGCACTCTATGGTTTTAACACCATCAGCGGTCAACCAAATTCCAAACTTGATTGTCTCCCATGGATGCTATCTCGGATCTCATGGCACTATGCCATTTCTCAGTCTGGTCCATCATTGCTTCCGCATAGGTCGTAGGCTCATCATTGTCTAACAATAATATATCTCGCGCATTGCGAGCCTTCCGACCTTCGTGGTGGTGGTGCTTCCTTTGCCATGGGTTCCTCAACTTGTTCTCGCCACATGGGCATCATTCGCCGAGTCTTCCCGATTGGTTCATCTTGAACTTCTTCAAGCCGCACTGTTCTTCCACTTGTCTCCCTATTGAGAAACTCTTTCTCTAGGAAAACACCACTTGAGCGACAAACACTTTGCCCTCTAGTCGGTTGTAGAAGTAATATCCAAAGGTTTCCTTCTGATATCCCACGAAAATGCATTTATCCGACTTGGGTGTGAGCTTGTCCGATCAGTAGTCGCTGACAAACGCTCACATCCCCAAATCTTTAGAAAAGACAAGCGTGACTCTTCCCACCCATATCTCATATGGTGTCTTAACTACGGATTTAGACGGTACCTATTAAGTGTGAAAGCCGCCGTTTCTAGAGCGTAACCCCAAAAGGATAATGGTAACTGATCGCTCATCATCGATCGAACCATGTCCAACAAGGTCCGACACGCCGCTCGGATACCCCGTTTCTTTGAGGCGTTCGGGCGGTGTTAGTGTGGAACAATTCCGCAACTCTTCGATGATTCCTAAATTCATGACTCAAATACTCGCCACCACGATCGATCGCAGAGCCTTAATTTTCTTGGCACGTTGATTTTCAACCTCATTCGGAACTCTTTGAACTTTTCAAAAGTTTCAGACTTATGCTTCATTAAGTAGACATAGCCATATCTACTAAAATCATCGATGAAAGTTATGAAGTAATGAAATCCACCTCTAGCGATCGTGCTCATTGGTCCACATACATCGGTATGTATGATTTCCAACAAGTCCGACGCCTCTCAAAAGAACCTTTGAAAGGTGATTTGGTCATCTTACCAAGCAAACAAGCTTCACATGTCTCGTATGATTCAAAATCAAACGGTTAGAAGACCATCGACATGGAGCTTCTTCATGCGCTTTTCACTTATGTGACCCAAACGACAATGCCAAACGTAGGTGGGATTCAAATCATTAGGTCGAAGTCTTTTAGCATTTATGTTAAAGATAGGCGCATCATCAAGATTTAAAATAAATAACCCATTCACAATGGGCGCAAAGCCATAAACATTCCATTTTTAGAGATCAAACAACCATTGTCTTTACTTGCAAATGAATAACCATCTCTCATCAAACATGAGGGGATAAAATGTTTGACTCATACTAGGAACATAATAACAATTATTCAATTCCATAATAAATCTTGAAGGAAGCTGAAGTTGCATGGTGCCGACGGTCAACGCAAAGAACCCTTGCTTTATTCCCGACGCGAAAATCAACTTCACCTCTTGCGACTCCTCTACTTCTTATTAGCCCCGTGCATCGAGTTGCAAATGTGAGCAACTCGATCCAGTATCAAATACCCAAGAGTTAATAGGAGAATCTGCGAGAAAATGTCTAAAACATTTATGACAAGTGTACCATGGGTGGAAGTCTTACTTCCGACCTTCTTCTTGCATTCATCGGAATCTATGTACTTCTTGCGATTTCTCTTCCAAAGGGCGCTTTACAATAGAAGCATATTGTCTCGGCTCCAGTCCAAAGATTAGGCTTAGGCGTTGGCTTGAGATCATATCTTTAACCTTACCCTTATTCTTTGGCCATGGCTTACCCTTTTTCTTGAAGCTAGACTTGTTCTCAGATGACCATCACATGGCTAGGCCCCGCACACTTCTTAATGTCATTCTCTGCTGCTTTGAGCATCCCACAAAGCTCATTAAGGCCCTTATCCGCCCCATGCATATGGTAGTTCGAAATGAAATGCCCATAGCTAGGTGGAAGAGACGCTAAAATGAAATCGCTTGCCAACTCTTGGCCAATTGGAAAACCAAGTTTATCCAAAGTCCGATCAGAACCAACCATTTTGATCACATGTGGGCCTACGGGTGCACCTTCGTTAACTTGCATTCCGTAAAAGCCTTAGAGACATTGAACCGCTCGGTCTGGCTCGTGGTTCGAACATGTCCTAAGCGCTATGATCATATCATACGCTTCGATCCTCAAACCGCTTTTGAAGGTCGTTCCATGCATGCAAGCATAAGACACTAATCTCAAGAGAGTCATCACATGCTTTCTTGTAGGCATTTTTAACAAAGAGCAGACGCATTATTTGCGTGTTCTTTCGGGATTGGGGTGTCGAACGTTTTCCTTTTATCGCGCTCGAGAACAATTTCGTGTTACGGACCAATCAGAATAGTTTGTTCCATTTAATTTCTCTTTCTCAAGAATCGATCGCAAAGCAAAAGGGTGTGCGTGGTTGCTAGATGCCATTGATCTACAATAGGAAATGCAAAATACTAAGACAAATAAAACCATGATAGAGTAAATCGTATTAAACAAATTTAATAGAATGTACTCCCACTAAAATCAACATCCTCTGTTGATTCTTAGCGATTCAAGATCCGCAATTAACGAGTCTACTAGTGAGCTTTTGCATCACCGCTAGGAGACAAGGTACTTGGTAAGCAACACCTTGCTAATCATATCTCTATATGACTCTTGTTGTTGGGTGACATCTCTATGCCCCGCGCCCAACCTTTATGCCCCAAGGCCCATAACCTTTATGATAACCTTGTTAAGTTCACCAATCCTTATGCATGTAAGTATCCGATACAAAACCCATCTAGTCAAGGAAAGTTGATGGTGCCTAATTTTATAGACCCACCATCAATTTACAAGACATGGGATGGTGCAAAGTTTAATTGGGAGGGCATATGTTTAACTTAACATTTTGTGAGGGATCGCTATACTTCTACCATTCAAACATGCATAGGAGTAAAACAATAGGAATAACATTCACACAGCTTGTGACTCAAGATGACCCATTTTCTCATGGTGATCTCCATCGCCATAGAATCATCCACCATGATGATCTCCATCTCCATGGTTCATGTGTGCCATCCTCCAAGTGATGTGTCCTCCGAGTACTACTATAAGCTATTACTCATAACACTAGTAATAAAATACATGGATACTAGGAATCATCACAAGTCGCACGCAGCCGTTAATACAATACTTTGGCAACACAATGGCTCCCCGTGTTGCTGCACTACACGACACGCAGTCATGCAAATATTACAAACATGCATCACATACACATTAGGCCATCTGGTCACATACATCCCGCAAAAACAAGTTTATGCATAGAATCGCAATCCACGGATAGGGGTCGAGGGGTTTTCATGGGTTCGGTTCGGCGCGCCGCAGTATCTCCAAGGCCCGAAATTGTAAAAACAGAGATCCAATCTATGCAATTTTTACATAGGATTTTGATCGCAAATCATATTTACCACAAATCGACTATCGCTCCGATTCGACCAATTTGTACCGATCTTCGCATGCCGCAACCGGTTTTACGTGTCACCGCTTCACCCGATGGCGAATCCGACCGTAGGGGTATGTTGTTTCAGACCTTAGCAAGATGATCACGGTACATCGATTATTAATCTAGGTTCGATTCGATCAATCATATTGATCTTCGCATTCAAGAATCGTTTTACGTGTCACCGCTTCACCCCGATGGCGAATCCGACCGTAGGGGTATGTTGTTTCACGACCTTAGCAAGCATGATCACGAAACCGATCAATCCATTACGTAACTATACAATCGATCACATCGATCATACCGATTTACATATCGCCATATGCAAATCACCCGAACCTATAACATGACAAAGAACCGCTCGATACCATCGTTGGGAAACAGTAGGCTACACTAGCGCAAATTAAAAATTCTACCCAGAAACCAAGATCACCGCAGTCATAGATCACGGTATTACCACTAGACGCGCAAGTGCGGAAGTTGATGCAAAGACGTCGGGCGGTGTAGTCGTACTCGCTGATGCAAGACGTCAGGCGCAGTAGTCGTATTACTTCCTCGCCCTCGTCGCGGCGCCCCACGCATGCTCCTTTCTTGCGGTTCGTCCCAACGCCACGATGCAGCGCCCAAAGGTATCCACACGCACGGAGAAGCGACGACGCCGACTACTAGATCCGCGCGAGCGACTAGGGCGTGGGAGGGTGGCGCCGTGGTTTGAGGATGTCACGAAAAACTCAACCTCAACCAGCGCCCCTACCCTCCTTTTATAGACGCCCTTATAATGGGCTTTTACGAATAGAGGCCCATTAGGACTCAATGCCCGCCTAATTTAGATCCAATCCGAATTAGGCTTCACTCTTAAGTGTGTGACCTATGGTTCACATATGTTTAGACATGACGCGAGTACACATACTTGGTCAATAGTTGGTAGCGCCTCTAGCAAGACGTGCCAACTCCTAAACATACGTAAAGATCATATCGGACGAACCATCACAACGTTATGTACATGCCAATCCCTTTGCCTCACGATATTCAATGAGCTCCAAGTCGACCACTCTTTCTCGATCCCGTGATCCGAATCCCTTACTAGGTTAACTCTTAACCTTAAGTAGCATGGCCATGCATTTCTGGATCCGATCACTCGAGGCCCAGAGATATCTCTCTGCAGAGAGGGGCAAATCCCATCTCGACCGACCATGCCTCGCAAAGATGCTTCATGACAAACCCGAAAGCTACCTTTATAACTACCCGCCATTTGAGTAGCGTTTGATAGCCCCTAAGTAGGTCGATTCACATCTCAAGTACATACGACAATCTCGTGTCTAAGGATAAGGCGTACACATTGTGTAGAGAGAACCATAAGAATAATTACTATGTCTCATGTTGGGTCGGTCCAACCCCATGTTCTAAACATGTGCCCACATTATTGGTTTGACATCTCCATGTCTATGACCTGTGAAACATGGTCATCAACCGATACATGTGCTAATCCATCATTCACGTGTGTCCTCACATGAACTCCGACTAGGGACAACTTTAGAATAACCATACAAGTAAAGAGTTTCACAAACAAGTCACATACTTGTTAATCAACACAAAGGCAATATTCAAGGAACATTTATTAAATCATGGATACAATGAAATATCATCATCAATATGATTGCCTCTAGGGCATATCTCCAACAGGGCGGAGCTAAACTTTACGGCATAAACGCCCGCCGGGATTCGATAGTGCATCAAGCAAACGAGCGCATGCTTAAGCTCCTAGGGGACAAGAGGAAGCTACCTGAGTCGGGAAAAGGACCGGAGAGGCACTGGAACTCGCCGACGACGTGCGACCGAAAAGCGGCAAAGAGAGGCTCACGATGTCACGGCAACCTGAGCAAAGAAATCAACAGTGGGTGATTGGAATAGGTAAAGGAGGACCATAAGATGCTAATATTGAGGGGAATAGAAAATAGCTCACCCAAAGGAGATGGAGACGAAAAGGCAAAGTCGGCCAAAAGGGGAAGTTCCACTTCGACAATCCGGTGAGTCGTTAGTGCCAAAAGGTGAGGGGTTTTACTCCTTATAGTCTAGAACATGAGGTGACGCGCAAGAAATGAAGAAGTTCTTACTGGAGATGAAGATGGTGACAAAGGTTAGCCGCAGGCACGCTCCAGAGCCGGTGAGAACACGTTGGTGCCTTTGGATCTATAAGCAACGACAAGAGTTCAGATGAGCTAAAATAGACACGGCATGCAAGATAGAATAAAAAGGACTAGGTCTCGAGGACCTTACCGAAGAACAGAGCTCAAGTGAGCTTCCTCTCTCGCGCCGAGGAGAAGTGAGGGAAGAAGAGGGGCTCCGAGGGGTATTAAGCTCGGGTGATGACGGGGGTGGAGGCGGCGTGAAAAGAGGGAGCTCCAGGAGTGGCCAACGGCAGCGGTGGAGTGACGGCGTCGAGTAGCCGTTCTGGCCCGTCGGAGAGTCACAGCCGCGTGGCAAACGCGCTCTGAGGAGCTCCTGCCCAAGGAGGAAGACAGGTCTGACAGGCGGGCCCGTTTTGCCAGTGACTCACGGTGCGGAGCGAAACGGGGCGACGTGGCTCAATAAGGATCGTTCGATCTGTATCGGAAGGACGAGATTAGGGGGACGTCCGGACAGGTCGAATGACGAGGAGATCTGAGCCGTTGATCCATGATCCAAGGGTTGCATGCGGAGGTGCAGCTAGTTGACTCCACCAAGTCAAGTGACCGAGTCTGACTCGAGTCGCCCAACAAAGGTTTCGAGTCCGAGTTTAGATTTGACCGAGATTTAACATGTTTTCCCTACTTTGACTAAGGCTTAGAAATAGAAATAAATTTCCAAAAATTATGAAATAATTTGTGGGGGTTCCTGGGATGATATAGTTCCCAGAAAATTATGAAACCCTACTGTTCATAATATAATTTGTGATATTTAAATTCAAATATGTTGTATGTCTATGAAGGTTGTTTGAATTTTTAATTAGGTTCAAACTAGTCTCAAAAATTTTGGAAAATTTATATTAATTCATGATAATTAATTTAGTATTTAAGTAAATTATTTCCAGATGATGATCACAACTTTTTATTACTGATTTGAGGTGAAATGTGAATTTTGATGTGTATGTTCACCTCAAATTTGATTTTTCAAGTGCATTATATTGTGGAAAAGTTTGAAATCAGTAATGCATGCTAATGAAATGCATATTAATCCATTTTAATTGTTGGGGCTGTGACAAACAGCATCTGACAAACAATAATTCAAAATTGAAGAAGCATATTTGGTTGGTTTATGTACCGCTCTATTTTTTTATCTTGTGTTTTTCAATTTATTTTTTATTATTAATAATAAATCATCGTTTTTAAAATTTTGAAATGAAATAAACGACAAAAAAACTGTTTTATGTAGGGGCAATGCTCGTACACAGGACTTGGTCGTTTGCACCCGACCACAAAAAACTGTTTTTTGCAGGGACCATGATAACGAGTGTAACAGTGTTGTTTGATGAAGCCACGACCAGCGTCGTGACCAAATGAGTCAGATTTGAAAATAAGTTTTGTGCGAGATCGTCAATACAAATAAATTAAGAAAGGTTAAATAAAAAAATCGCGCAAATCATATATGGCATGATGATACAGTGAAATTTTGAAGACAATGAGTAACAACACCCCCGAAACTGTAGAGAGACAAACCAAATCCAAAAGCCAAGAAGAAAAAAGTTGCCCATTTCGACTCGACCCGCCTCGCGTCGCCTGGCCTGCTTTTTTGTTTATCTCCCACCGCTTCCACCTCGCGAGATCTCCCGACTCCGACGGCGCCCGCCTCCGCCTCCACCCCCTCCTCCTAAACCTAACCCCCAGCCCAACCACCCAGTTGAGCCGGCGGCTCGGCCACCAGCGGCCATGGCCACGGATCAGGAGAAGGAGCGGGAGGCAGAGCTGGAGAGCGCCATGTACACGAACTGCCTCCTCCTCGGCCTCAATCCCGCCATCCTCGGCTCCCCCGCACCCCCCCCCCCGCGATGACCTCTTCCGCCACTCCAACCCCCGCCTCAGCGAGCAGCTCCTCTACTTCCTCCTTTCCTCCCTTCGCGGCCCCGCGCAGTCCGCCAGGGCACGCGCGCTCGCTCAAACCCTCCCCACTCTCTCTGTATTTCTTTTTCTCCTTCACCTGTTTTTTAAGGGTTTTATGAGATGGGTTTGATTTGATTCGCCGCTGCACAGGACTTCGATAAGGTGTGGCCAATCTTCGATTCCGCGTAGTCCAGGGAGTTCCACAAGGTGATTTTGCAGATTTGCTTAGCTTTTTCGGTAATTGGGTGCACGCGGAAGCATCCGTGTTTTCACTTTGGGTTTCGTTGGTTGGTTAGATTGTCCAAGGGATCATCTGTGAGCTGGAGCAGCAGGGGGCGCTGTCGCGGAGCAACTCCAGGGTTTCATCACTCGCCACCTGCTGCAGGCCGAGGTTAGTCGACAGGGCTACTTTTAGTTGGGTTGGTCGGGAATCTGCTAGTGCTGTTGTGCTGCTTGCGGTAGAGTACAATGCAGCTTAATTGGTTTAATGGAAATGTACGAGGCATTTATCTGTCACCACTGAGTTGAAAAGAGTCTGCTGAAACTAGCTGCGAAATAGATTGTCTCTATCCAAGTACAGGGTTTCTTGCAAATGTGATGTCAGCTGATTTCAAGATAGAGTGAATGTTAGTGCTTAAGCGTTTGAAGGAAAAAAAAACCAATGTTAGTTCTCAAATTGGACTTCCATAAAGCGTTTGACACATTAAACTAGAAATGTATCCTACAGACACTGCAGCATTGAGGATTTGACAATAAATGGAAACACTAGATATGTACTATTCTCTCTTATGGCGAAACGCAGATTCTAGTGAATGGGAAAGTTGGTGATCAAATTAGTTTCAAGCGAGGGGTTCGACAAAGAGACCCGCTTTCACCGCACCTATTCATCCTGGTAGCGGATATTCTCCAACAAGAATTACAACACGCCCACAAGGATGGACTGATTCTACACCCCTTGGATATCCAGGAGGCTCCTCCCACCTTACAATATGCAGATGATACCATAATCCTCTTCAAAGGAACAACACAGCAGGTCATAGTCCTCAAGGAACTCCTCGATTCGTTCGCGCTATTCTCGGGGTTGAAGATCAATTACCGTAAGAGTGCATTAGTGCCTATTCACATGTCGCAATAGGAGGCCACCTCAGCTGCCTCCACTTTGCAATGTCCGATCAGCTCGATGCCATGTAATTACTTAGGGTTACCTTTATCTACAAGCAAGATTTCCCACTGCTTGCTACAACCAATTATTTACAAAATAGATAGAAGACTGGCAGGATGGATGCCTGGATTGCTATCTTGGGGAGAGAGAGTGACAATGATAAACTTGGTACTATCAGCTATACCGACATACTACATGAGTTGTATAAAATGGTCAGAGCGTAGCATAGAAGCAATTGATAAAATTAGAAGAGCTTTTATTTGGAAAGGAGATAGGAAAATTCAAGGAGGCAATTGCCTGGTCGCTTGGACCACAGTAGTATTGCCCAAAGAACAGGGGGGTTAGGAATCCAAGATTTACGGATCTATAATAAAACTTTGATCATGAAACTGACAGGAAAGTTATTATCAAATTCGACTAAACCGTGTTTCAATTGGCTACGACGTACATATATCTGAAACCATGTACCTGGACAGCCCCGTCAAGGAGACACAATAGTTTGGAAAATGTTAGCAGCCGCTATTGAGACAACTATGCACATGACAAAGGTCATACTTGGAGATGGAAAGACTACTTTCTTTTGGAAAGACCATTGGACTCCCGCAGGAAGACTACATCTATGTTTTCTCACTCTGTTCACATATGCAACCAATTCGAAATGCACAGTCAGCTTGCAGTTAGTGGAGAACAACTAGGTGGTTTCACTGCATCCGGTCCTATCTCAATAGGCACTCTTGGAAAATCAGGCTTTACTACTTGTTCTATCGGAGCAACACATCACGTAGGGATCGTTAGACCAAAGAGTCATTGCATCAACCAGGGCGGAAATATCTACTTCAGAAGTATACAGAATCCTATCCTTTCACGACCTTAAATGGAAAGCGTCTGAATATACCTGGCATAGATCAACCCCGCATAGATACAGAATCTTCCTATGGCTAGCTTTCAGGGGGAGATTCAACACCAAAGACAATATGATAGCGAAGGATTGGACAACGAATCCTTACTACGACATTTGTCTGGCATTAGAAACTATTGATCATATCATTCTCCGATGTAAAGTAACAGACCATCTTTGGAAAAAGCTTGGTTTAACAGTAGAAGCTACTTCTTCGAAGGACATATTCAAATTTGTGCAAAGAGTATTAATTCAATCAATGACATATCGTGAAGTTTGGCCCATATGCTTTGCAGCTTGCACACATACATTATGGCTCATGAGAAATAAGCGAATATTTCAAAATAAGGTGACCAGAGCAATAGAGGTGCAATGTCACATTCAAGACTACATTGGACTATGGTCTTGCAGGGCTAAGACTGAGCACATACATTCTCTTCAGCAGTGGTGCAATCTCTTATTGTAAATTACCTTTTTCTTTTTTAGCACTTTCTCCCCCCCCACCTCCTTTTTTCTTTCTTTTTCACTTTTCTATTTTCCTTTTTTCCTGTATTGCTTTGACAACCATTTTAATACAATGGTCATAAGGTAGAAATTTATCTATCTTTTACGTCAAAAAAAATGTTAGTGCTTAACTGTAACATCTCAAGTTTAGACTTGTGTTTCAAATATAAGAAAATATGTAGAAATTAAAAACTTTTTTTACATCTTGTATTTCCTGTTTGTACTAAACAATTCTTGTAAAAGGATTATGGAAATACAAAGTCACAAGTCATTTGATCCAAATTTTGACCCTTCAAAAATATTCTTGTCAAATCTTGTGATCATCCTTTGAAAATATTTTTCCAAAGTCCTAGGGATGGTATGTGACCCCTCTGAATAATTTCACAATTTTTAGAAATTGTTTGAATATTTTTAGAGGGCAGTCAAACATGTTTGACTGTTAGTCAAACCCTAGCTCAGCACCTTGCTGAATTTTTGGAGGAAAATTTACTACATAAAAAACCTCTAAAAATTTTATACAAGGTCAATGTCAAAGTTAGCAAGCTCCTGTAAAAATTTCAGAATTTTTGAAGTTAGTTTGCTACCTTTAAAAATCCTCCAAAGTTTCAATTTAAATTAAAACCCTAGTCAACTCTAGT
Organism: Ampelocalamus luodianensis; assembly: GCA_036346255.1. Taxonomy (NCBI): domain Eukaryota; kingdom Viridiplantae; phylum Streptophyta; class Magnoliopsida; order Poales; family Poaceae; genus Ampelocalamus; species Ampelocalamus luodianensis. Next base: position 50,106,288 of record CM070622.1, on the reverse strand, counting down.
TGGTTTGGGTCGGACCCAGGTCTGGCTCGAGTCACCTGGTTGGACCCTGTAACATCCCAAATTCTGTACTTGTGTTTCAAATGTAAGAAAATGAGTAGAAATTAAAACTTTTTCTTACATCATGTATTTCCTGTGTGTACTAAACAATTATTGTACAAGAGTATGGAAATACAAAGTCACAAGTCTATTGATCCAAATCTTGATCCTCCAAAATCAATCTTGTCCAATCTTGTGATCCTTCTCGGGAAATATTTTTCCTAAGTTCTTGGGATGGTTTGTGACCCCTCTGAAAAATTTCACAATTTTTAGAAATTGTTCGAATATTTTTAAGGGTCAGTCAAACTTGTTTGACTTGTAGTCAAACCCTAGCTCAAAGCATTGTATAATTTCTGGAGAAAGTGCTCAGCATAAAAACCTCTAGAAATTTTATACAAGGTCCATCTCAAGGTTAGCAAGCCACTGTCAAAATTTCATAAAATTTGGAGCTAGTTCTATCTCTTAAGACCCCTTCAAAATCTCAATTCAAATTAAAACTCTAAACTGGTCCGAGTCAAACTTAGACTCAAACCTGTGTCCGACCTTCGTGTCTTGGTCGCACTGAGCCACTTAAGCCGTGTCGGGCTCGGTGGCCAGTTGGGCGCAGTGGTGCAGTGCGTTGGATTTCAAATCCAACGATCAAGGACCTCCTCGGGTCTTTGTAAAAGACCTCCCACCCGCACGACCTCCTCCTGTTCTCTTTGCAAAGACAACCCTCGAGGACCTCCCCTAGGACCTCCTTTGCACCTTTTGCAAAGACCACCCTGGGGCGACCTCCTCAGCCCTCCATGACCACCCCTAGCACTTGGGTGATCGTGGGCCGTCCATCTTGAGATATGTGGCTTAGACCTCCCCTAAGTGTTAGGACCTCTAATACTTAGCTCAAAATCCGAGCCCTTGGATTTCAATCCAACAGCTCACAACCTCTCTCCGTGGAGCTCGGTACGATTTAGCCGTTGAGTTCATTTGACCGCTTTTTCCCATTTCTCTCACTGTCGGGTGGGCCTGGCATTATCAATTTTTGTGCATGGCGGAGAGAGCAAAGTGCCATGTCAACTCTAGGGTCGACAAGCGGCTATGTGTCGCCAACATTAAATGTCCGCACCTTTTGCTCAAAAGTCTCTCTGACAACCTACTCCCATCATTTCATGTGTACTTTGGCTCAGTGCACCGGCTGACTTTGCCATTTTCCCACCAGCTATATTAGTAGCCCAAGCTTTCTATCTAAGTTTCTTTAGACACTCAGCTCCTCTCACTGCTCGGGTGCTCAAAACACCCGAAAGTCTCTGCCACCATTGCTGAACTTTGGAGCTCTGCGGCGACCTCCGAGCTCCAGTGGTTCAATATTGCAGTTGTTTGCTTTCATTTGTTCTCTTGGTCACCTCCAAATCTCCCTAATTTGCTTTGTTTAAACCTTCACAGAAGTTGACAAGGTGGGAGCCTGTTGTTCGTGGCCGGGAGCTTCGTCTTCTTCACCTCCGGCGACCTCCACCGTCACCGGAGCTCCTGCGACCATTCTTGGGCCTCCTTCGTTCCCTGGTGAGTACCTTAGTGTTGAAGCCCGGTTGTTTTGAACCTCGGTAGCTTTCGCTTTGCCGTATTTAGCCTCCTTCGGTCATCTCCGCCAGCCGCCGGTAGGGTGCGCCCTAGCCCTAGTCGTTGACACCTTTAGGTTCTCCTCCCTATTTGGGACTCATCCATGTTCTTGGTTTCGCCGAAGAGGTCCACGTCGCACGACGCAAGTCGTGGAACACGCTTTCGGGTTTTGTCACCAAGACCTCCGTTGTCGCCATGTTCTTCTGATGACTTTAATGCTCAAATCATTGCTTATCAATTGGTGCGTTAATGGTGTCTTATTCGTCGTCGTGGAGTCACCGACGCGTGTGGGCCATGGGTTTAGAATTAAAGTCCGAAGTCTTTAAGTGCTCCTGTTGGATTCATTTATTGTCAATCATTAGATGCTTTTAATTTGTCTTAGCTGCCACCTTTTGTCGTTGTCCGGAGGTCCTGCGCCATTGAATCCACTCTTGGACCTCCTCGGGCTAATCTTAGCCGTTCACGACCTCTCCAAGTTTAGATTTGGGCCTTAGGATCCTTTCCGAAAAATCCTAAGTCTCTGGACCTCCCCTTGGTGGTGATCCTAGCCGTATAGGACCACCCCAGTTAAATCTTAGCCTTATAAGACCACCTCTGTGTTTCCGCAAAAGACCTTCCCCGAGGTCCTCTTTGCAAAACACCTCCCTGTGGTCTTTTGTAAAAACCACCCCTAAAGACCTTCCCCGAGGTCCTCTTTGCAAAAGACCACTCCTGGTCTTTTGTAAAGAAAACCTTCAAAACTACCCCCTGAGGTCCTTTTTGTAAAAGACCACTACTGGTCCTTGTAAAGAAGCCTCAGGACCTCCCCGCCTAGATCTAGACCGTTAGGACCTCCTCGGTGAGATCCTAACCGTCCAGACCTCCCTCCGCTCAGATCTGGACCGTTCAGGATCTCCCCGCGGAGATCTAAACCGTCCAGACCTCTCTCTGTTAAACACCTGTCGCACAGGACCTCCCCGCGAAGATCATGGCCATCCATGACCTCCTCGGTGAGATCCCAGCCCTCCACGTATCTCGCTGCTAACTCGCAGCCCAGGACCTCCTTCGATTTCATCTTAGCCGTTCAGGACCTCCCCCTGGAGATCGTGACCGTTAGGACCTCCTCGGTGAGATCCTAACCGTCCAGACCTCCCTCGCTTCATCTTAGCCGTTCAGGACCTCCTCCTGGAGATCTTGACCGTCTAGGACCTCCTCCTTTAGATCCGTGGCTTTAGGACCTCCCCACCTAGATCTAGACCGTTAGGACATCCCCTCGGGAGATCTTAGCCGTCCAGACCTCCCCGCGTGAGTTGGCCTTAGGACCTCCTCGTGGAGCTCGGGACCGCCAGATCCAGATCTGACAGCCACGACCTCCCTAGTGCGCGAGGAGCTCCTTCGCGTGTGCTGTGCATCCGGTGGTCGGGGCCGTTGGATTCAATATCAACGGCTAAGACCTCCCCTAGGCGCGATGAGGTCTTTGCGCCAGGTGCTCGTGCGGGTTTTGGGCATCTAAGCTCGTGAGCCGTGCGATCCTTGATCATCGGCCCACGACCTCCCCAGTTTGAGTCGGTTTTCCAGATTAAGTCCCGTAAGTTTTTATTTGCACTTTATTAATTGTTTTAAACTTCAAAAATGCATATCTTTTTATTTGTAACTCCAAATTTAACAAACTAAAGTTCTAATAATGCATCTGTTAAAGTACTTTAGCATAACCCATGTTTTAAAGTAGTCTTTAATTCTAAAATTAACCATGCCTTAGATTTATAACTTAGAAAAATCATAACTAAATCATTTTAACTCCAAATGAGGTGAGACCACTTGTGTTAACCTTAAAATGTCAGTAGCCACCTATAATAAAAATTTTAGCTGCACCACCTTTCTAGAAATTTTCACCAAATAATTTAATTATGTGAACAGTAACAGATTGCAATTTTTCCAGCTGAGCAAAATTGTTTTGATCATATCTTTTGCATTAAGAGTCCAAATCAGTTGGTTCTTGTTTCTAAATTCATTTTAAATCATGATCTTGCTGTTGTGAAATTTTCAGAGCATTCGGAGCATTTTGGTTTTAGAGTCTTTTTCGTTTTCTTTGTTCTTATCGGTTCTTTTTCGCTCTTTCGGTAGGTTCCGACGATTGTGTCGTCCTTGAGAGTGACCCTCTGCAGCATATTGAGCAGCAGCAGCTAGGCAAGCAGTTTGATCATTTCCCATTTGATCCCATTACTTTTAAAGTCTAATATTTTGTTTAACCTCTATGTATGCATTGCTATTTTGATGTTAAATTGATTAGTTAATCCTCTAGTTGCATAATCTGTAGGTAAATAAATATCCTCTACTACCTGAGCCTAGGTTATTTGCTGTGATTAGAGCTCGTTGGATGAGCTCTTGTCACTTAGTAGATTACGAATACGTATTTCTTAGCCATGCCTAGATATCGGTAGTATTGGGCGATCATCGACTTAGTCGATGGTCTTGATCACACAAATACTCATATTATTCCATTATGTCCAATCCTTGTGTTTTATTGATTTACAAATCAAAAACTGAAAACAAAAACTATATCTTGACTTGGGCACAATGGTATGTTGGTGTGATCTGTTGGGTGTGAATGGAATGGTGCCTAAGTCCCTAAGGACCGAGTTACTTGTGCCATTGATCCAAGCAATTGTTGCGTGCTAACCATACGAGGGGGATATGGAACCTCTCTTGACTAAGTACTTTGGGAGGTGTTAATTATGAGTTGGTCGGTGGGTGTGTTCATGTGTGTGTGTGTGTGGTGTGGGAGGGGAGCATTAGCAGTCCGGTTAGGCTGTCTAATGTGTCCTTATCCCCGTGGGTTGCGGCTCTTAATTAGCATCGTCCATTGGAAAGCGTCTTGTTAGACTTAGCCGTGCCTGCATACCAAAGGAAGTATGCTAACCGTGGCTGGTGGAAAGGCGGTCTATCGTGTGGGTACATTGGTACACCCCTGCAGGGTTAAAACTATTCGAATAGCCTCGTCCTAGGTTATGGACACGCTTGGTTATTTCCCACAAGAACTAGACTACAACCTTTTAAAAACTTAAGACTTGACATGGGTGGTATGAAGGGGTACTTCATGCTATTGTTGTGGTGACTATTGGGTTAGTCACTTCCAGGACATTGTTGTTCTCTATCTATTGTTATACTCGTCTCACTTTTATTTGAACAATAAGAATTAATTGCAAACTTGCTTTTAAACGTATTACCTTATTGCAAAGAAAACTTGCTTTATGCTGAAAATAAGTCCAGAGCCTCCTCCACTTAAACAAAGCTTGCATGTAGCTAATTATAGTTCTGTTATCTTACACGTCAGTCTTGCGAGTACAAAAACAATTTTTGTACTCAGATGCTATGCTTAATTGTTTTGTTGCAGAGGAAGAAGGTGAGCCCCAAGGGCCTTACTTTTGCGAGATGTGCGGTTTCTGGGACGATTAGCTTGGCGGTCCGGTTGGTTGCCTTGTGGGTTAAAGGCACACTAATTGGCTTTTATTTATCGCCATCTTATGGCTCTTTTGCTCCCGCTGTGTACTTATCTAGTTGTATGTCTTTTGGCCGGTCGGCCTCTCTTTTGTAATAACTCTTTATATTATCTATGTCTTTCAGTTGTTGCTTTTGCTTCGGCTCTATGTGTATGAATGGAATTGATGCATGATTTTGTAACGGGTGTGTATACCGCACTCAGGAAGTATACATATCTCGAGGCTTGGTTTATCTGATTTGTGATGCTAGGACCAATGGATGGTTAAGCATTACAAGCCAAATAAACTGGGGTCCTCACAGACCCAACCAACTAACTGTACTCGGGCTCACTTAAAAGGCACGTTCGATCCCGGTCGTTGATTTTCAATCGGGCGGCCCATGTTCGCGAGAACATTCGGACCTCCCCATCATCCACTTAAATCTGAGCCGTTGATTTTTGATCGGACCGCTATGGATCATTCGAAACAACCGGACTTCCGATTGCAACTTTCAATCATGGTCGTCCAAATCTAATCTAACCGCCAGCATTGACTTGAGAATTTTAAACCCTCAATTGGGCCCAACTCAGTCGTGATCGTCTACTTTAAATCCAATGGTCACGGCGTTATTCCTCTGTTCTTCTTCTTCCTTGCGTGCCCGTACGTGTGTGCGAGCCATGGCAGAGAGCAGTTGTGCCTTGTCGTTTCGAGCTCGTCCTCGTCAACGTCTCCTGCTGGGCATTAAATGCGCGTCAGAGCTTCTCCTCCAAAGTTGCCGTTCTCACTTGCCTCCATCATTCCCATGGTCCATGGTAACTCCATGAACCGAGCTCACCATTGAGCTAGGTCCTGGCTCAAACCCTAATCTTTCCTCTATAAAAAGCCCCCCAAAACCCCTCCTGGTATTCCTTTACACCACCCCTCGCCCTTTCTCTATTTTTGGAGCTCAAAACCACTAAAATCCTAAAATCACCATTGAAGGCCATGAAGCTCTGTTGGTGGCGTTGGTGCTCCAGTGGTTCATTTTCAATTCTTCTTGTACCCTTTTGAGCTCCTTAACCTCCTATGCATTTTCTTTAACTTACTTTTGGGTTGTATTTATAGGAATCACTCAATTTTAAGTTTGCATCTTTTCGGCCGGAATTGCCCCCTTTCTTCCTCAGCTCCGATAAGTGGTTCTTTTGGCAATTAATTGCTCATGGACCTTCTGTGGGCCTTAATGCAGTTATTTTGACCACCAGTGGTGTTCATTTTTGCTCAGGCCTCTATTTCTACTTCATCTTCTTCAACTCCAGCGAGCTTCTCCACTATCAGAGCTTCTCTGGCCACCTTTGAAGCTCTTCTTGGCCAAGGTAGCTTCTTATTAGTCCTTAGATGTTGTGGCACACGCTTCTTTGGACAATGCGGAGCTTTTTAGCCATTTTCGCTTTCGGTCGTTTTGGGCACTTTCACTAATTTCCGGCTAGCCAGCGTTGTGGGCCGTCGCCGCCGTCGTGGTCATCACCATCGGGTCCGCAAGGTTATTACGAACCCATTTTGGCCCTTAGGTTGCGCCGCCGTGGCCGGAGCCGCCGGCGACAAGCCGTTGTTTACGCTCGGGTTTTTGCCGGACGAGAGCCTCTCCGTGTCGTTGTCATTTAGGGCAAAGATTCAGCTATTAAATGCGCTAATGATTGTTAATTATTGTTAATGATTAGTTAGCTTTTAATTGATGCCCGAAAGAACTTATTGAGCCACTGCCATGTGGGCCCAGCCCCTTAAAAACACTCCCTCCCGCACTGTGCAACGCCGTTCGGACATCATTAAAGATAATCATTGTTTGGCAATTAATGACTATCTTAAAATGGCTATGTGTCGCTTACATGTGGGCCCGTAGGCCTAAACCAGAGTAACATGATCTTTAGGACAAAAATTGGGGCCATTAATTACTAATCATTGCTAGTAATTAATTACTATCCTAAAAGCCTTAGAGTCACTAACATGTGGGCCCGCACCATTAAAACCCCATCGGTGCACTTATAACACGCATGTGTTATATGCACAGATCGTGGACCGTCGATCTTGTGATCAACGGCCCAGATGTGGGAAACGTTCGGACCCTCGAACGTCTCAAGTCTCTGTGGGCCGTCCATCTCACGATCTGCGGCTGAGATCGTGAGTGCATTCGGACTTCCGTTTGCGCGTGCGCTCTGGGCCCTTCATCTCCAGATCTACGGTCGTGGCTGATTGGGACATTCGGATCCCCGAATGCCCCAATCTACATGGACCGTTGGATCTTGATCAAACGGTGAGTCCGTGGGACTCCTCGCACGCGTGCGCTATTTCCAGCGCGCGTGGACCGTTGGATTTCCGATCTGAGGCCCATATTCGTCCACGTCGTTTTATTTTTGATAAGTTTGATTTTATTTCGGCAAGCCTTTATTTGTCAACTGAAAATTGTATTAAAACTTTAAAAACTTATAACTAATTCATTGTAATTCCTTTTTAAATGATTCCAACTGTGTTAATTTCCTGTTTAGTTGAAGTTTAATATAAAAATACATTTAGACCTTATTCTGTGCTATTTTTGAACATTCCAGAAATTCAAGTAAAACTTGTAAAATGCATAACTTTTTATGTATAACTTCAAACTGAGCAAACTCAAGCATGTAAAATTTCTCTGTTAGCATACTTTAATGTGAAATAGGTTTTGATCATGGTTATATTTCTGAAAAATGATATGTGCTGGTTTTACAACTTAGAAAAATCATAGGTAATTCATTTTAACTCCAAATTGGGTAAACTCAACTTTGTTGTTCTTAGGATGTCGATGTCTACCTACCATAGAAATTTCAGGTTCTAGATCTTTCTGGAAATTTATGCTATGAACAGTACCAGTAATTAATTTAAATTGGAATTTCCAGGCTGAGAGAATTTGTTTTAGCTATAACTTTCGCATGCTTAGTCCAAATTGAATAATTCTTGTTCCTAAATTTGTCTAAAATCATACCCTTGCTGCTGTATAAATTTCATGAGATTTGGATGACTTTTGCTGTTGAGTTTTGTTTGGTGTTCTTCGTTCTTATTGGTTTTATCGTATTTTTGCGTTAGGTTTCGAAGATATTATTGATATTGAATCTGATACTCAGTAGCAAGACTCTGCCCTCCAGTAAGGCAAGTATATGTAGCATCATTTGATCATATTGCTCCTACTACTTTCAAATTCTAATATGTTGTTTGCAAATTCTACATATGCATTGCTATCTTGTTTTAAACTATTATCGATTAGTTGACCTATTAGCTGCATGATCTGTAGGAAAAATGTTTATCCTATACTACTGAGCCTAGGATTACTTGCTGTGATTTTGGGTTCATTGGATGTGCCCTTGTCACTTAGTAGTTTTCGAGTATGTTGCTTAGCCATACTTAGCTATCGGTAGAAATAGGAGGTTATCGACTTGTCGATAACCTTGATCAGTCGATAACCTTGATCACACAAACTTATTATGATCCTTATGTTTCAGCTCTGTGCTATGTCTAAATTCCAAAAACTAAAATCTGAAAACAAAATGATTTGGACTTGGGCACAATGGTATGATTGGTGTGCTTTTGAGTGTGACTGGAATGGTGCCCGAGTCAATAAGGACCGAGTTACTTGCGCCACCGTACTGAGAAATTTGCGTGCTAACCACACTAGAGGGTATGGGACCTCTCTTGACTTAGTTTTTTGGCGTGTGTTGGCTCCGAGTCGCAGGGGGTCGCAGGAGGGATGGTGTTTGGGAGCATGGTAGTTGTCCAAAAAGCTTTACCCTGAGTGGGTATTTGTCTTTTTGGCTTTACTATGTAAGCATATGGGTTTCTATCCATACGAGCGGCTCATAGTTGATACACAATATTGGAAACGACTCGTAGGACTTAGCCGTGCCGGCATATCTTCGGAAGTGTGCTTATTGTGGCTTAAAGGCGGTCTGAAGTGTGGGTACATTGGTACACTCTTGCAGGGTTTGAACTATTCGAATAGTCTCATCCTAGGTTATGGACAGGCTCGGATACGCCCCGTGAGAACTAGACCACAACCTTTTAAATTAAAACTTGATGGGTGGTACGAATCGCGGATTCATGCTATGTTGTGGTGGCTATTGGGTTAGTCACCTCTAGGTGGTTACTTGCTATTTATTGGTACTCGCTGTTATTTCAATGTTTATAAACAAATTTTACAAATTGCCTTCAATCTATTACATTATTGTAAATAAAGATTGCTTTATGCGTCCAATTAACCATATAACCATTTCCTTTGAATTCAGCTCACATGTAGTTATGTATAGGCTTGTTACTCGTAAGTCTTGCGAGTACATTATTGTACTCACCTGCATTGCTTGTTGTGTGTAGAGGAAGAAGGTGAGCCCCAAGGGCATCACTTTTGTGAAATGTGTGGCTTTTGGGACGACTAGCTTGGCGGTTCGGTTGGTTGCCTTGTGGGTTAAGGCACACTGATTGGCTTTTGTTCATAGTCATCTTATGGCACTTTTGCTTCCGCTGTCTTGTGTTACTTTTATGTCATTTGGCCGGTCAGCCCCTCTTTTGTAATAACTTTATATTATGTATGTCGTTTGCTAGACTTGTTATATTGTGATGTATGGAATTGATGCATGATTTTGTGACGGGGTGTGTATACTGCATTTCTGGGAAGTATACATATCTCGAGGCTTGGTTTATTTGATTTGTGATGCTAGGGTCAATGGAAGGCTAAGCATTACAAGCCGAATAAACCGGGGTCCTCACAAAGTTGGTATCAGAGCCATACTAACCGTAGAAGCCCCAAGCTTGGTCGTTTTTAGGATATTTTGGAAGCCTTATTTTCAAAAGTGTCAAGTGATTTATGAAAATCTTAAGTAGAGTTTTAGATTTTACTCCTTATCTATCTTAGTTTGCTCACCTTATCTTGTCTTGTTGAGTTTTAGAATGCTGATTTTCCTCTCATCTTCTTTCAAAAGATAGTGGTCTATCGGTTAAATTGGTTTTGGGAGAATCATGAGAGTTTAAATTGAAGTGTTAGCTGTTTTGGTGAGGGTTAGGAGCTTTTGGAAATAAGGATTTCGGCCAGAAGAAGTGGAGACAAAATCTGGACAGCAAGCTTCAGATTCTGGACGGCTAGCTATTAGTAATATACAGAGCTGAAAATAAGAGGTTAAATTCAAGTAAAACTTGTGGGAATAAAAGGGTAAGAAGTGATAGGAGTTAGCTAAGTGTCTAACCCTTCTTTAGGTGGTTTTACCCTGCTTTTTAGCTGTGTTGAACTAAAGGCTATGTTCTGTTTTTGCCTTCCTAAAACTGATTGCTCGTTCTTCCTCGAGTTAGTCATACCAGGAAGTTGATTTTGTAAATTAAGATCTTGCATTGATTTTATGCTGGTTTTTAAGCCTTTGGAGTTCATTTCGTGGAGATGTTAATTGCTTTTCCTTGCCTTTCCTTTTTGGGCCTGTTACTAACTTATCTTAGTGGAACAGGATGGCTGGAAGAACTCGTGGCAGTCAACCGGCTGGTCATGATGAGGAGCTTCCCCTTCCTCCGACCATGGTTGAGGTTCTTGCTCAGATCGAGCGGAACCGGATGGATCAAACGCGGATCCTGGAGGTTATCGCGATGAACACCTCCACTCCCTCTGGTGTCTCGGGATCTGGAGGTGGTGGACACCAGTCTCGTGGGGGACTTTCGGAGTTCCTCCGTACGCAGCCACCCACCTTCTCCCGGTCCGAGGACCCTCTTGACGCAGATGATTGGCTGCGTCTGGTTGAGCAAAAGCTCAACATTGCTCAGTGCCAGGAGCAGGAGAAGGCACTGTTTGCACCCCGCCAGCTTGAGGGTGCAGCACTCTCATGGTGGGAGAACTTCCTCACCATGCAGCCTGCTGGCCATGTGGTCACTTGGGAGGAGTTTCGCACTGCCTTTCAACAAGCCCACGTCCCCGCCGGCCTTATGAAGCAAAAGAAGAAGGAGTTCCTTGCGCTCAAATAGGGACGCATATCTGTGACCGAGTACCTCCATAAGTTCAACCATCTGACGAGGTATGCTCCTGCTGAGGTGGCCACTGATGAGTCCAAGTAGGAGAAGTTCATGGAGGGCTTGTCTGAGGAGCTACAGAACAAGCTCTCTATTGTGGACTTTGCTGATTTCCAAACCTTGGTAGACAAGGCCATCGTTGCTGAGCACAAGGCGAAGGCGTTGGGCGAGTCTCACAAGCGCAAGTGGGAGGCCCAGCGGTCTGCACAAGCCAGCCTCTCCCGTCCCCGTGTTGGGCCTACGCCAGGGGCCTGTTCTTTGGCTTCACTATAACATCCCCATTTTGGCTTGTGTTTCAAATGTAATAAAGTGAGGGTAAATTAAAACTTTTCTTACATCCTTGTGCTTTTGAACTTTTCTGAAAATTCTTGTAAAAGAATTTTGGAAAATTCAAAATCAAAACCCTCATTTATCAAGTCAACAACCTCCTCGGTCAAATCTTAGGTCAAACCCTTGGTAATAATTTTTCCTGGGTTCTAGGGTTGCTTGGTAACACCTCTGAATTATTTCATAATTTTTGGAATTATTTGAAATATTTTAGAGGCAAGTCAAACCTTGGTCAAACCTTTGAATTAGCCTTCTGGAATTTCTTGAGAAAATCCCAGTGCACAAAAATCTCTGAAAATTTTATGGAGGGTTAATCCTTAAGTCAGGAAGCTCCAGTTAAAATTTCACAAATTTTGGAGTTGATTTGATACCTCAATTAAATCCCCAAAGTTTCAGGTTTAAAAATCAAACCCTAACTGGTTTGCACTGTTCATTGGACTCGAGTCAGGCTCGGGCTCGAGTCACTTGACTCGACCGAGCCAACTAATTGCACCCGGCGCGGTCGAGCGGGCGCGCACGTCGTCAGCCGTTGGATCTCCATCGCCCGGTCCACGTTTGCCCATCCAAGCGTCGACGCGGTCGCGTGATGACCCTCGGATAGAAATCGGACGGTGGCCGCATCGTCGTCCTCCTCTCGCTCGCGCGACGCAGCGCCAGCGCCCGCGTCAACGGCGCCATGGCAGGGGAGTGGTTGGAGCTCAGCGCCTGGTCACCTCGCAACGGGTCTCTGCAGTGCATTTAATGCGCGCCAGTGCACCGCCCTCGCAAGTCGCTGCTCACCTGCTCCCATCCTCTCGCGCGGTCCTGGTGGCAGCAAAGACCCGAGCTCGCCTCGGATCCTCCTGTGCTTCCCTCCCTTTCCTTCACAACTACTTAAGCCCCCTTGCTCCCTCCTTGACCTCCCTTTCACCTTTCCGCAGCTCTTGTGTGCACTGCTGTGCGTGTTTGAGCTCCAAAACCCCGAAACCACTCGCGCCGCCATTGCCGAGCTTCGGGCTTCTCGGTGAAGGCGGTACCACAGTGGCTCTCCCTCTCTTTTTCTTGCTCCCTCTGCTCCCTACTTACTCCCTGAAGCTTAACCCTCAATTAATTTTGGGTTTATCGTCGCAGGGGAGGCTAATTTCGGAGTTCCCCCAATTCGGCCGCGAGCGCACCTCTTCGTCTCCAGTGCCGGTGAGTCCATCTCCCCTCCATTTTGATGATGCGGTCGCTCTCTAGTTGTCCAGGACAGCTTCCCCTCGTTGTCGCCATTGTTGCCGTCGCGGAGCTTCGTCGCCGGAGCTGCTCAGTCGTCCCCTGCACCTCCGCGTCACTCAGGTAGCATCGCCGTAGTCCCTTGATACTCGGGCACCGCTTGGTTGAACCGCTGCGGAGCTTTTGGCTGCTAGTCGTCGTTGTCATCTTTCCCGCGCCGCCCCTCGCCGTCGAGTCGCCGCTCTGGTCCACCACCGCCGGTGTGAGTGGTACCAGAGGGTGCGCAATGCTATTGCGCACCCGTTGCTAGCATCCTCTCGCGCCGCCGTGCCTTTGGTCGCCGGCGATTGGCCGGCGAAGCTCTCGGTCGCGTTGTCGGACGCGTCAGCGCAGTGCGCGACGTGGCCCAACGTGCGCCGTCCATCCTTAGATCTGCGGTCGAGATTTCGTGTGTTCTGTGCGGGGTGCTGTGTAGCATTGATTGTGAGCCGTCCATCTCGCGATCGACGGTCCATAGCCGCTGTTCCGCCGCGCGCGCGCGTTTTCAAACGCGTCGGCGTGGTTCAATCTGGATCGTTGGATCGAAGATCAACGGCTGAGATTGTGAAGGCATTCGTTCGGTCCGAATGTCATCTTCATTTGGACCGTAGGATCTTGATCCAACGGTGAGCCTCCGTGGGTTCCGTGCGCGTGTGCTGTGCGCGCCGTGCGCGTGGGCCGTCCGATCCAGGATCGACAGTCCCTATTCAGCCACGTCGTAATAGCAATTATGAGTTTCCCGAAAGCTTTATTTGCAAACTGAAAAAGGTATTAAACTTCAAAAATGCATAACTAATTCATTTTAAACCCAAATCGGGTGATTCAAATTTTGTTAGCTTTAGTTTGAACTGTACTTTAATCTAAAAATGAATAGGAGTTTAGTTCGGCCCCAGAAAACAGATTTTAAAATTGGTTTAGAAATAGGTTTTACTTGTTATTCTAAAACTTGCAATTAACTTGTAAATTGCATAACTAATTCTCTAGAGATCAATTTTTAGTGAAACCAATTTTTTTAGCTTCCTCTAATAAAGTACTAAATGATAAAATTGGTTTTAAGCATGTTACTATTTTTAACAAGATTTCACATGCAATTTAATTCCATCCATTTTCATGACTTGAAAAATCATAACTCTTTCAATATAACTCCAAATGACCTGAAATTTTATATGGCTTATCACTATACCAGTAGGTAGCTACCATAAAAGTTTCAGCTTCAAAATCTTTCTAGAAAATATTTTTGCTACAGTATCTAATTATGGCCGAAAATAGGTTTTTAGGGAATATCTTTTGCACCACAAATCCAAATTAGGTTTTTCCAGTTTCTATGTCTAGGTTTATTCCTATTTTACCTTGTGTATAAATTTCGTCGCAATTGGATAAATTTTGCTTGCTCTTTTGTTTAAGTGTTGCTCGTCTTATTGGTTGTTCTCGCTTCTTTTTGCTTTTCGCTTAGGCTTCGACATTTGCGGTAACCCCGAGAACGATCCTCCGCAACAGTTTGAGCAACAGCAAGCAGGCAAGCAGTTTGATCATTTCCCATTGATCCCATTACTTTTAAAGTCTAATATTTTGTTTAACTTCTATGTATGCATTGCTACTTTGTTGTTAAATTGATTAATTAGACCTCTAGTTGCATAATCTGTAGGTAAATGATTATCCTCTACTACCTGAGCCTAGGTTATTTGCTGTGATTAGAGTTCGTTGGATGAGCTCTTGTCACTTAGTAGATTTTCGAATAAATATTGCTTAGCCATGCCTAGTATCGGTAGAATTGGGCGATCATCGACTTAGTCGATGATCTTGATCACACAAATACTTATACTACTCCATTATGTCCAACCCTTGTGTTTTATTGATTTACAAATCAAAAACTGAAAACAAAACTATATCTTGACTTGGGCACAATGGTATGTTGATGTGATCTGTTGGGTGTGTTTGGAATGGTGCCTAAGTCCCCAAGGACCGAGTTACTTGTGTCACTAAGCCAAGCGCTTATTGCGTGCTAACCACACGAGGGGGATATGGAACCTCTCTTGACTAAGTACTTTGGGAGATGTTAATTATGAGCTGGTTGGTGGGTGTGTTCTGTGTGTGTGTGTTTGTGGTGTTGGAGGAGCATTAGCGGACCGGTTAGGTGTCTAATGTGTCTTTCTCCGTGGGTTGCGGCTCTTAATTAGCATCGTCCATTGGAAAGCGTCTTGTTAGACTTAGCCATGCACGCATACCAAAGGAAGTGTGCTAACCGTGGTGGTGGAAAGGCGGTCTATCGTGTGGGTACATTGGTACACCTGCAGGTTAAAACTATTCGAATAGCCTCGCCCTAGGTTATGGACATTGCTTGGTAAGGTCGTGCAAGAACTAGACTACAACCTTTTAAAAACTTAAACTTGACTGGGTGGTATGAAGGGTACTTCATGCTATTGTTGTGGTGACTATGGGTTAGTCACTTCTAGGTTGGTGTTGTCATCTACCTATTGTTATAATTGTCTCTCTTTATTTGAACAATAAAAGTTAATTGCAAACTTGCTTTGAATCTATTACCTTATTGCAAATGAAAACTTGCTTTATCTGAAAATAAGTCGAGCCTCATCTACTTAAATAAAGCTTGCATGTAGTTAATTATAGTTCGTTATCTCACACGTCGGTCTTGCAGTACAAAAACAAGTTTTGTACTCATCCGCTTTGCTCAATATTAATTGTTGCAGAGGAAGAAGGTGAGCCCCAAGGGCCTCACTTTTGTGAGTGTGTTTGCGCTGTTTGGGACGATTAGCTTGGCGGTCCGGTTGGTTGCCTTGTGGGTAAAGACACACCGATTGGCTTTTGTTTATCGCCATCTTATGGCCATTTTGCTTCACTGTTTAAATTAGTTACTTATGTGTTATTTGGCGGTCGGCCTCTCTTTTGTAATAACTCTCTTTATATTATCTATGTCTTTCGCTTGTTGCTTTTGCTTGGCTCTATGTGTATGAATGGAATTGATGCATGATTTTGTAACGGTGTGTATACTGCAGTGCAGGAAGTATACATATCTCGAGGCTTAGTTTATTTGATTTGTACTGTTAGGACCAGGTGGATGGTTAAACAGTACAAACCGAATAAACCGGGGTCCTCACATTCACCACCGCCGAGACCGTCGGTGCCAGCTCCCCGTCCCCCGCAGGCCGTGATTCAGTCACATGCACCTGCGACTCGGCAGCAGGGTGGCCTCCGTAATCCGGCTGCCGAGGTCACCTGCTTCTCCTGCAACCAGAAGGGCCACTATGCCAACAGTTGCCCTCAGAGGACTGGAGCGGCCCCTCATCCTAATGGAGAATGCGGGCAAGGGAGTGGTCACCCACCTGACCAGAAGATCGTCCAGAAGACCCAGGGCGTGGGTAGCGGCCGATTCAACCACATCTCGGCTGAGGAGGCACAAGAGGCACCCGACGTTGTGTTGAGTACGCTTCTTATCAATTCTCACCCTGCTGTAGTATTATTCGATTCAGGAGCTTCGCATTCTTTTATTTCGAGGTCTTTTGTTGCTGCTACTGATCTTCACTTTGTTCCTTTGGTGGTACCTTTGCTTATTCGCTCTCCGGGTTCAGAAATGAGAGCTGATCAAGAATGCCGGGATGTTCCTATTGAAGTCGAAGGAGTGGGATTCTTGGAAAACCTCATCCTACTCAACTCAGCGAGTTTGGATGTGATTCTTGGCATGGATTGGTTGTCCCAACACTTGGGGCAAATCGATTGTGCCAGGAAGATTGTCTACCTCACCAACCCCTCAGGCGAGCAGGTTGGGTTTTAGCCGCAGCTGCAGGGGCCACATCTTTGTGCACTGGAAGCAGGGCCAGCTTTGGAGATTCAGGATGTTCCCACAGTATATGACTTTGTGGATGTTTTTCCTGAAGATTTACCTGGGATGCCCCCAGTTCGAGACCTAGAGTTCGTCATCGAGTTGTTGCCCGGTACTGCTCCAATTTCAAAGGCGTCGTATCGGATGCCTCCTAATGAGTTGGAGGAGTTGAAGAAGTAACTAGGTGAGCTTCAAGCGAAGGATTTTATCCATCCTAGCTCATCTCCTTGGGGTTGTCCTGTGATTTTTGTGAAGAAGAAGGACAAGACCTTGCGTATGTGTGTTGATTACCGTCTGCTTAATGAGGTGACGGTAAAGAACAAGTATCTTTTGCCCCGCATTGATGATCTTTTTGACCAGTTGACCGGAGCCCGTGTATTCTCCAAGATTGACTTGAGGTTGGGGTATCATCAGGTCAGGATCAGGGCTGAGGATATTCCGAAGATGACTTTCACTACTCGTTATGGTCTTTACGAGTACACCGTGATGTCTTTTGGCTTAACCAATGCTCCAGCTATATCTACAAATATGTGTTGCTAGAATGGTAGCAACACATGTGATAAGTGATGTTATTGGCCATGTGGCTGTATGGTAGGTCTACTGCAACATAAATTTGGTGTTGTTATACAAAAGAAAAGGTGTTGCAAAGTTGCAACATATTTTTTTAGTTGTAACCACACATGTTTTTGAAACATAGCTAACACCTATTAGCAACACATAATTGATATATTGCAACATAATTTAGTTCAGTGTAGTCAAAAGCGCGTGCCTAGACACTCGGTTGAGGTGACGACCAGAAAAATGCCTCAAGCAGCTCCTGGCGCAACGCATCCACAAGGAGTGTGCCCATTTGCCCAAGGGCACAAAGGCTCCAAGGCGTGTACGGTGTACCTTAGAGATTTGTAGTGTTTAGTCTAGAAAAGGTGAGGTAAACATAAAAAGGTAGAAGATATGTGGGCCTAAAGAAGGGCGAATAATGTAGCGAGGGGTATAAACTCTCTAGATCTAGGGTTTCTTCCACCCATCAACCACAAAGATGAAAAAAACGAAGGACAGAGTGTAACAAGCAAGGGGAAGGTACGTTCGTCCTTTATCGGTCTTTGTCGGTGCTAACTCAAGTCTAATGTCCATATTAACCAAGTCAAGTCGTGCGTTGACACCATTCTTTGTTTTATCACGAATTTTCAGTAAGAGACCAATCAAGCTGTCACATATATTCTTCTCTACATGCATAACGTCGATGCAGTGGCGAACTTCTAGGTGCTCCTAATAAGGTAAGTCTCAAAATATTGATCTCTTCTTCCAGATGTTCTTCTCACAGATCCTTGAGCTATGTCCCTTTTCGAGCACAACATCTAAATCCTTAACCATATCATAGACCTCTGTTCCGCTTAAATGCTTTGGAGCTGAACTGTTCTCCTTCTCTCTATCGAATTGTTTTTTCATCCTGCGGTATGGGTGAGCCCTCCGAAGGAACCTATGGTGATGCATGTACATAGTTTTGCGTGAGTGCTTCAGTCACACACTCTTAGTATCATCTAAGTAGTGAGTAGTAAGGACAATATAATCATTTATGGCGCGGAACAACAAGGAGCGTAAAGTGAAGTTCTCTCGTTTGTACGCATCCCATACTTGTACCCCTTCGATCTATAGTATTTTTAGATCTTCCATCAATGATGCTAGGTACACATCAATATCATTTCCAGGTTGCTTTGTCCCTTGGATAAGTATCAACAGCAAAATATACTTTCGCTTCATACACAACTAAGGAGGAAGGTTGTAGATATAGAGAGTCATGGGTCAAGTGCTATATCGGCTACTCATGTTACCGAAAGGATTCATTCCATCTGTACTCAATCCAAACCTTATATTCCTCGATTCCGCACTGAAGTCTGCAAACCTCCTATTAATGTTTCTCCACTGGGTGGAATCAGCAAGGTGTCTTATCTTTCCATCCTTATTACGCTCCTCCTTTGGGTTCGAAAAAAAACACTTCAAACGGGGAATTACAGGAAGATACCATGCCACCTTAGTAGGAGGTCCTTTCTTCACCTCGATTCTCTCACTATCATCTGATTGATTCTTACGCTTGTATCAGGATGCATTGCACACTAGACATACATGCATGTTTGCATACTCTTTACGGTAGAGGATACAGTCGTTCGGACATACATATATTCTTTCTACTTCTATTCTCAATAGACAAAGAACCTTCTTGGCTTTGTAGATGGTTTTGGGCAACTCGTTTCCCTCTAGAAGCATGTCGCTAAGAGAACTAACAGCGCCGTGAAACTCTTGTCGGATCAACTGTTGCTTACCTTCAATTTCAACAGTTCAAGCACGGATGACAACCTTGTGTACTTCAACTTGCAGCACGTGAATAAAGGTTTCTGCGAGTCCTTCATCAAGCCCTATAATTTAACATACTCTTGTCTCATCACAGTTCCCTTCTGCACCGCAAAGCATCTGATCCAAATTGTCATCGTGCAGCTTATCCAAATCGGAACCACAATCGATATCATCTGGCGGCATATTGTTAACTTCATCGGCGATGTCGATATTACTACATTCATGTATAATCTTCTCTTCACCGTGACTGGTCTAACGTGTATACCCCTTCTTGAAACCCCTTCGAATCAAGTGTGCTTCGATCTGCGCTCAGTTCTTAAATATCTTTAGATTCTCGCAGTCAATACATAGACAATACATATATGCCACCCCCTTATTCAACATATCATTAATGTACTCTTTACTCATACGGTTCTCAGCGTACATCTATCTTCAGTCCAACTACGCTATGCATATAACAATTTAGTGTTAAATATTAAATTAATTAATTACTATACTATATATATGATCAAAAGTAGCTATATGTAGCAAGGATTAATTAAATTGAATTAAGTAGAAATAGACTATGAATTGGCTAAACCCTAAACCATGCTAGATGTAAATAATCTTCTCTCTACATCAAGCTAGATCTAAACCATCTTCAATTCTCCCTTTACTAGGCTAGATCTAGAATATAATGCAATTAGGAACAAATTACTAACCATAGATAGTAAAGAACAAATTAATCTACAATCACTCTTCCCAAATCCGCGGTCTCCTTTCACCAAATGGCCTCAAAGCCCCACCTCCTCAAAGTAGCAGTCTGTGAGAACTGAGAACTGATCTGGAATTTAAGACAGATCTGTGAGGATCGGGTCTACAATAAGTAAAATTATCATAGACGGTTTTTAATACAAACCGTCTGTGATGAGTTAATTATCACAAACAAAAAGTATCACAGATGGTTTTACCATAGAGCTAGCACGACCTGCTATAGCAACTGCAGTTTTGGGACCTAAATATGCAAATCTGAACCCTCTACGTCAATGTAGTGGTCGTAGTCGATCCTCCGACATCGTTGGCACTGATCGTCACGTCCAGCAACCTCTTGCATTCCTCGCAGCAGAGCCTTTACGATATCTACACGTCTAGGGATGGAACACCATACACCGGTGTGCTAGCACCATCGCGCACGTTAGGGCCTTCAGGGAGATGGTGGCTAGGGTTTTGGTAGCTCAACTCTTACGTTCCAACAGCCCTATGCATCCCCTTATAAAGAGCCCATAACGTATCTTACCCAAACTCGTTTGTTCTATGTGGTGCTCCCATCCGCTTCGCTTGAACATCGCCGGACCACCATCGACCACATCTTCCCCAAAACTGGCTGCGCCACCCTCCGCTCGATCTCCTCATTGGTGAGTTCTCTTGCCCTCCTGTACGTGCCACGCCACGTTTTCGGGTGTCCTCCTCTGATCCGCACCTCTCTCTTGGTCTCTTCGCCACTTTGCCATGTCGGCACCATCCCCCTTCTTCGTTGCCAGCCATCTCTGTTGCGCCGCCACCTCTGTCCTCCTTCGGTCATCCTAAGCCACCACTAGGTTCCTTGTGCCACCGCCGAGTCCGTGCCCACCTTGGTTTCCTCCAAGCACCGCCGAACCATCGCCATCGCCGCATGCCCGTGGAGCCCTTCCATCGCCGTCGCCGCACCCGCCGCCTCCAGTAGCATCCATGCATCCCCGGGGTTCCATTTTGCCCCTTGGCTGCCACTTCCTCTCCACCACTCGCCATCGCCATCGCGCGCAAGCCATCGGCCAAAACCTCCTCTGTTTCTCCCTCTCTCTTTCTTTCTCTGTCATGTGGGTCCCACATGTCAGCTCCTTTTTCTTTCTTTTTCTCTGTTACAGCTCGGTACCACATGTCAGTATTAAATTTCTTTTCCTTTAGAAATTTAATTCCTTTAGAAACTTAATTCCAATCGAAATTAAAATCCCTACTAATGTCATGCTGACATAGTAATCTGGAATTTCTTTTTGAAAGGAAATTCTAAAATCCGAAATAGTGGTTTCTCTCTCTTTTTTCATTCCGGCAAATCTTTGGAGAGTTTGTTCTCATTCGTTCGAACTCCAATTCAGTCTGTTCAAATTCCTAAATTATTATAAAATTGAGCTCTTTCTTTTAGAGTTGGTTTTCCTGTTTTTGGATTTTTATTTGATTTTATTTTGGATTTATTTGTGCTTCTCCTATTGTATTCTCTCTCGTTTAGACAATCTGTTTCAAGGAGGAAGAGCAGAAGCAAGATTTGAAGATTCAAATATGGTAACTGAGCAAAGTCAAGGTAAGTCATAGTCCTTTGATCATATTGAACCTACGTTTACGGTTGTCCTCCAGTTCCTTGCGTTTGTCCTCTAGAACAAAGGCTTTATTGACTAGCTCCTGGAAGTCAGGGAAGGTGTGGGCGATTAGACTGACTTGCAGTCCCGTGTTCAACCCTTTCAGAAAGCGACTCTGGTGAGCCTTGTCTGTGGCTACATGCTCTGCTGCATAGCGAGCTAGCTGAGAAAACTTGTTGAGGTAGTCAGACACTGACATAGCTCCTTGCTTGAGAGCGCGGAACTCATCCTTCTTCAGATCGATAATACCTTCTGGTACATGGTATTGGCGAAATGCTGTAGAAAATTCCTCCCAGGTGATATCCTGTGGTGTCTCATGGGTGGCACAGAAGTTTTCCCACCATTTGGCAGCTATACCCTCCATTTGGTGTGTGGCGTACAGAACCTTTTCACGGTCGCTGCACTGGGTGATCAGCAGCTTCCTTTCAACGACCCGAAGCCAATCATCTGCTTCTACTGGGGAGACGTGTCCGGAGAATGTTGGTGGACGAGTCCTCATAAACTCCGCAAGTTTAGATGGTCCATGGTGACCTTGAGCAGCTGGGGCTCCATGCTGATGATTATTGTTGTTGTTGTTCTGGTTGCTCATAGCTTGCATCTGATTCATCATAGTGTTCATTAGCTGAGTCTGTGCTGCCATGAAAGCTCCAAAGTTCTGCAAGTCTATCGGGGGTGCTTGTGGCGGAATTGCTCCTGCGGTTGGTTGCTCATTGCTTCGTGGTGCTGGGGTGCCAGAACCACTTGCAACAGTCTGACGAGTTTGAACCATCTAGCGAAGCTCCATGGGTTAGATGAGGTAGCAAGCACAAGATGAGTTAAGAACTAAGCAGGGGGTAGGTTTAACCCAACAAAACACAGCTTAAGAAACTCCAATGAAATACCTTTATTAATTAGGGTCTTAGTATGGCTGCAACAAATGCCTAAGGGCCCTTGCAGCTCATACTCGCACGCAGAAGAAATAACGACCTAAGCACACAAAACTACCGCCTAAAGGGCGACTCACTGAACTGAAACTGGCTAAGCCTGAAAAAGTGAAGCCTAAAACGAACTACTCAAGAAAGCCTCGCAATCGCGCGACGCTCTGACGGTCAGACTCGAAGTGAGCGGCATCTTGGCAACCGATCCGATGCCACTCGAATCGCGCGGCGAGAATGAGCATTCCGGTGCAATCGGCTCGGTGGCTCTTCTGGCTCTGCGGCTTCTTTCGGCTCAACTAGGCTTTCCTCTGGATCTTCTTCAGGATCCTCCTTCGGGTCTTCTTCTACTTCATCATCCTGGTCGTAGAGAATCTCTTGCAGCGTAGCGACCTTCTCTTCAGCTCTCTGTAAAGCCTCATAGACATGATCCAGTTCTGTGATAGTCCTCTCCAATGCTTCCTCCTGTGCAGCTGCAAACTGGGCAAGGTGCACGACTGTGGCGTTGCTCTCTTCTTCCGTAGACGGGTAGCGTGCTGGCAAGTCCACGGCTGCAGCTCGGGGGTGGTAACAAAAGAAGGTGTCTTGAAGCTCCTGTGCGTAGATGTTGCAGATGCGCAGCATGGCCAAGCATGACGACTCCTGAATGCCTTCCAGCCAAGTGATCCTCATTACTGAGATGTGCGAAGGTTGGCTCGCCTTGTCGTTCCTCCTAGCGTAGATCGTGAGGCAACAGATCACTCCACGGTTTTGTCCCTTCACTATCCAGTTGTTGCCGACGTACAACGGACGATCAAAACCCCCCAAGTACCTGTAGCAGCTTCCAAAGCTCGGCGGCATATCCTCCTGTGCGCTCACCATAACTCTGGAGAGGAGGCATCTGTCAAGACAGACGAAGGGAGGGTAAGAGCAACTTAAAACAGCGGGGAGAGAAAAGATTATAGCAATAGTTGAGTCGAGAGAGATATGAGAAGAGTTAAGCACTTAATTACTCTTGCAAGTTAATTTTTCCTTTAGAAAATAGTTTGGACACTCTAAAGACGACCAATCTAACTAAGGTCTAGACCTACAGTCAGTATGGCTCTGATACCACCTCTGTCGGGACCCAAAATTACGATTCTAGAACCCTCTGTGTATAATGCACTAGTCTAGGATCACGCTAGTGCACACAGTGTCAACATAGGTGAATACCAATCCACACCAGCGGTAAATAAAGTAAACGATTAGTTTGAATAATAAATAAGGGTTTTGACCTTATGGTCGAGTTTACACTTATTACGCCACGCAGGGCTAACAGAGAATAAAACAACAGCGGAACGGAAATACTTCAGCGGAGATCCCATCAATTCACCACAGGCAACCAACTGGGATCCAAACCTTAACGATCAGCAACCTTCAGCGAACTCCTCCTCGAAAGCAGGCGTAGACTCCTCCTCTTCTGTAGGTTTGGGCGCAAGTTTTACAACAAGCGTGACTACACAACCGTACTCGCAAATCATACTACAGAATGCAATTTATAGATGCAGGCTTATTCCAAAAGAAAAGGCTTCTATGGTTCTTTTGCATAAAAGCAATATTTGCAATTGAATACAAATAATAAGTTGAAAAGCAGTTCAAAACGAATAGACAATATTAATTTAATGGTAATTTTCCACAAAGACACAAAGCTAAACAGATTATTTCACATAGCCACATGACTTAGATCACATAGCTCCCATCCCAATATTTTATGAAAACTACCCCTCGTGTGAAATCCCCGAGCATGTCCATGACCGCAGACGCGGCTATTCGAATAGATTGATTAACACTCTGCAGAGGTTGTACACTTTACCCACACGATACAACTAGTGTAGCAAGCACTAATCATAACAAAACGGTTTAGATACTTCATCTCAACATTGACACTCCCGATGTGCTTACAAACCGCTGTGCCAACCCTGACGAAGCGCTTTGGCATAACACACACCGCTGGACAGGGACACGGCGAACCGCCCCGTGATGCGACTACCTTGTAGTACACACCTCCACCCATAGCCTAACCTACCACCTGAGTGGTCAATGCCAAGAATCCATAACCTACTAAGTTAGGCCCATCCCATACCAAGCATGTGGTCGTACAGTAAGGCTCAGTTCAATGGCGCACAAAGTTAAGTCCTTAATCGACCAAGGCAAGATTTTCAAGTTCTAACTAGATCACAAAGATTATCGTTCCCATTCACAAAGTCCACCATATCACAAAGTATCCACCACTTGCCTCAGTCCAAATCCTTTCCCACCCAGTTGGTTTTAGTGCAACACATGCTATCACGAAGTAATAACACATAGCACACAGTTTTACACAAAGTTCCATAGTCACTTAGTCAAATTGAATATATGCAACTTACATGAGATGTGAGACTCGTAGCATGGCTAAGCAATTGTACTCGCATCTAACCAACCCACGTTGGTGCTACAATATTACCAACTAACAACCAATCTAGGGTGACAAGGAAATATGACATACAAGGCCAAGGTGATGATAACAATTTGGATGAAAAGTATACCCAAAAGCATTTAAATAAATAATTAACATAGAATGCAATACTTGAAACAAAGTAATTTGAAAACTGGGTTCAAGATGATCAAAGGTATGACTTGCCTTGGAAAAAGTCTAGGTACTGGTCTTGATCTTGGGGTGCTCCTTCTTCTCCAAAACTTCCCGACGAATCGACGTCTACTCGCAAACGAGACAAATAAACAAAACAAATAAATAACAGAGTCAACACAAACTCCAAAAATTAAATAAAAATCTCAGATAAATAGATCTCGAATTTAGATAAATGTAGAAATTTGAATGGGCTCAATCGGAGTTAGGATGCAAAAGTTATGGGCTTTGGAAGATTGGAAATCTAAAGAAACCCTAATTTGGATTTTCTGGAATTTTTCGAATTATTTCTTAACAGAAAAATCGGATTATTGCACAATACTGATGTCCATAAGGAATTTCGGAAATTAAAAGAAATAAAAGAAATTACTGACATGTGGGACCCACATGTCAGTCTCAAGGCTCATGGTAGACTAAATCTATCGAGCCTCGGGACTCAGGATCCGGTGGACCGAGCCACGCGGTGCTGACGCGGCACCGACCTGGATGCCACGCAGGTGACGGGCTGACGTGGGCGCTGAGGTGGCGGCTGACGTGGCAACGGCGAGGCGGAGGAGGCTCGAGGACCGAAGGTCCCGGCGAACGATGGCGATTCACCGGTGGTGAGTGGTATCGGGAGGTAGAGGGTGCGACGGCGATCTCGCTGAGGTGCTCGGAGGTGACGAGAGTGGCCGGCGGCAAGCGATGACGGCAGGGTCCTTCGGTCGGAGTTGGGGACAAAGGTGGCGGCTAGGGCTCCTGGCGGCGCTGTGCTGGCGGCGGCTAGGGTTTTCGGGGGCGGCGAGGCTCGGGGTGCGGGGCACGAGGGTCCTCGGGGCCTTAAATAGCCCCGGGAGGCGAGTCGCAAAGGACATGGCGCGGCGGCGGCGATGGAAAGAGGAGAGTTCGAGTCGGGGACGATGAACAGTAACCCAAGGTGGGTCCCACTCGTCAGCGACGGTGGCTCGGCGCGAGTGCGTCTGGTTAACGCGCGGTGCGGCCGAGAAGCGACCTCAAAGATCTGACCGTCCATCCCAGATCGAACGACCCAAAATCAAAGGGGTATTCGGACTTCCGAATCGATCACGCGCATCCAGTCGTCCATCCTTGATCGAACAGCAGAGGTGAGCGGAGCGTTCGGAAGGGAAGAGAGATGAGGCGGAGAGATCGACAGTGGGGTCCACTGTCACGGCGAAGCGGCGCGCGTGGAAATGGTGGCGCGGAGTTGGGCCGGCGGCAGAGGGAAATGGGCTGGAGTTTTGGAATTCGGCCCGAAGCTTTTTCTGAGATTTTAAATAGCTTTTCTAGTTTAGAAAATACCAGAAATTCAAATAAGCAATAGAAAATAGCAAATGAACCCAGAAAAATTCTAGAAAAATCTAGAAAATATATCTGAGCACATAGAACCCAAATAAAATAGTTTTGGCTAATGTTCATATTGGAATTATTCACATTAAATGTTTTCTATTGTAAAGTCCAATATTAAGCTTTTGAATTTAAAAATTCAAATAAATCCAAATGGTGACCTTTTTCCCTACTAACTATTTAAACGATTTTTAAGCTCAGAAAATTGGGATGTTACAGTTTCGTGATGGATACTCGCAATGGCGCAAGAGGGGGCCCTGTATGGTTGTGATGACATTCAATGTTGAAACCTTAGCTGACAGAATTAGGATAATGGGGAGCTTTGTAACAACCTTGTGATAATCACTTAGTCGCGCACCTACTGAAGTGTGTGAAAGGACATTATAAGTTGATTTATCTCTTGTGAGTAAAGCTGTACAACCTCTGCCGAGTTAAAACTGTTTAAATAACCGTGTCCCTGGTTATGGACAACGCTCAAGGATTTCACACGAGAGGTAGAGTTTCTTTATAAAAATGTGTCGGAAAGTGAATGGGAGATTCACTAGTGAATGTGATGTTCATGTGGCGGATGGGATATTCACTTGGTGGTTTGGTTGGGAAGTGAACAGGAGGTTCACTCGTTATTTCAAAGCAATTATTTATTTATTTATTTACTATTCTTTTCAATTACGCATTTCAATCTATTTACTGTATTTGTCGTCAATACTATTTTCTGCAAAAGAACCATTCAGTTATTCCTTTGTTCAAGCCTTGTATGAATATTAATTGCATATTGTTCTCTACGACTTGTTGAGTACTTTATGTACTCACGACTTTAAACTTTGGTGCTTAGTTGAAGAAGGTCAAGCTGCTCAAGAGTTGTAACATCCCCATTTTCAACTTGTGTTTTAAATGTAAGAAAATGAGTAGAAATTAAAACTTTTTCTTACATCATGGGTTTCCTGTGTGTATTAAACAATTATTGCACCAGGGTATGGAAATACAAAGTCACAAGTCTGTTGATCATCTCCTGGGAAATATTTTTCCTAAGTTCTTGGGTTGATACGTGACCCTCTGAAAAATTTCACAATTTTAGAAATTGTTTGAAGAGTTTTATGGGTCATCAAACTTGCTTGACTTGTAGTCAAACCTAGCTCTAAGCATTGTATAATTTCGGAGAAAATGCTCAGCACAAAAACCTCTAAAAATTTTATACAAGGTCCAACTCAAGGTTAGCAAGCTCATGTCAAAATTTCATAGAATTTGGAGCTAGTTTGCTAGCTCTAAAAGTCCCTTCAAGATCCCAGTTCAAAATAAACCCTAAACCCAGGTCCGACCTCCAGGTCTTGGTCGCACCGAGCCGCTTGAACCGTGTCGGGCTCGGGCAATTGGGCACAGGTGGTCTGGGCCGTTGGATTTTAAATCCGACGCTCAAAGACCTCCTTGGGTTTTTGTAAAGGACCACCCACCCCACGACCTCCTCAGGTTCTTTTACGAAGACAACCCTCAAGGACCTCCCCCAGGACCTCCTTTGCACCTTTTGCAAAGACCACCCTGGGCGACCTCCTCAGACCTCCGCGACCACCCCTAGCACTTGGGTGATCATGAGCCGCCCATCTTGGATCGTGGCTCGGACCTCCCCTGAGTGTTAGGACCTCTAATACTTCGCCCAAAATCTGAGCCCTTGGATTTCAATCCCACAGCTCACGACCTCCCTGGTGGAGCTCAGCGCTGATTTAGCCGTTGAGTTCATTTGACCAGTTCTTCCCTATTTCTCTCACTGTCGGGTGGGCCTGGGCATTATCAATTTTTGTGCGTGGCAAGAGGGAGCAAAGTGCCTTGTCAACTCTAGGGTCGACAAGCGGCTATGTGCTTGCCAACATTAAATGTCCGCAAAGCACCTTTTTGCTCAAAAGTCACCCTGACACCTGCTCCCATCATGTCGTTGATGCCCTAGCTCAGTGCACCCGGGTGGGTGTGACCTTGTTTCCATTTTGGCTCTTCGGCTATATATTGAGCCCGAGCTTCTCCCTTAAGCTTCTTTGGATCCATTCTTGCACCCTAGTTTCTTTCTGCTCTTGTGCTCAAGTCACCCAAAGCCTCTGCCACCATTGCTAAACCTTGGAGCTCTCCGCGACCTCCGAGCTCCAAAGTGGTTCATTATTGCGATTGTTGGCTGTCATTTGTTCTCTTGGTCACCTCCGAATCTCCTAAATTGCTTTGTTTAAACCTTCACAGAGGTTGACAAAGAGGAGCTTCTTGTTCGTGGCGGGAGCTTCGTCTTCTTCACCTCCAAATGACCTCCACCACCACGGAGCTCCTGCGACCATTCTTGGACCTCCTTCATTCCCGTGTTAGTGCCTTAGTGTTGAAAGCCGGTCATTTTGAGCCTCGGTAGCTTTTGTTTTGGCGTGTTTTGCCTCCGTGGCCATCTCGGTGGCGCCGGTGGGCGGTGTTTTAGGGGTAGCTTTTGGCTCTGTAGGTTCCTCGCTATTTAGAAGCTAGCCGTGCCTTTGGTTCTCGCCGCGAAGACCTGCCGCGGCGGTGAGCTAAAACCGTAGTCATGTTGTTGTCGTGCCTTACTCGTGCGGGTATTGTAATCTAATGATTATCATTTAAGTTGTCCGCGAGTCCAATCATTAGTAGTTAATGTCGTTCGCCGATACCGTAGGTGTCATTATGGCCCAGGACCTCCCCGAGTTCTTCGCAGCCGTGTAGGACCTCCCGGTTGTGGTCTTAGCTGTCCACTACCTCTTCATTGTCGATCTAGACCGTTGTTGATCCTCGTGTGTGAAGTCTTTAAGCTCCGGGACCACCCCGAAATCCTGGCCGTTAAAGACCTCCGTAGGTTAAATCCCAGCCGCTAGGATCACCCTCCTCCTTGGGGTCCTCTTTGCAAAAGACCTCCTTGAGGTCCTCTCGTGCGAAAAGGTCACCCCGGTCGTTTTGTCAAAACCGCCCTCTCGGACCTCCTTGGGGTCCTCTTTGCAAAAGTCCTTCCTTAGTCGTTTTCTAAAAACCACCCCTGAGCCACCCCACCAAGGTCCTCTTTTGCAAAAGACCACCCCTGGTCTTTTGTAAAGAGAACCTTCAAAACTACCTTTAGGGTCCTCTTTGCAAAAAGACCACCTCGGCCCTTTGTGAAGAAGTCGAGGACCTCCTCCGCTCGAGATCTGGACCGTTCATGACCTTCCCACGGAGATCTGAACCGCCCCGACCTCCTCACTTCATCATAGCCGCTCGGGACCTCCTCCGGAGATCTTGACCGTATAGGACCTCCTTGCCTACTCGGACCGTTAGATTTAGATCTAACGGGCTGACCTCTTCAGTCTATTTGCAACTCTACCGTTTTGATTCTCTCTTTATCGTTCGTCTTTAGATCTACGGCTCGGACCGAGAACATTCGGACCCCTCCGGATGCAATCTTGATCTAGGCCGTCCATCTCAAGATCCAAGGCCCAGATTCGTTGAGGCGCTCGGATGGACCGAACATCCCATCTCATGTGGGCCATTGGATCTAAATCCATCGGTGGAGTCATTGGTAGTTAAAACCTCCTCAGGAGATCTTAGCCGTCAAAGACCTCCCTCCTTCCGATCTCG
This sequence comes from Ampelocalamus luodianensis, assembly GCA_036346255.1. Lineage (NCBI taxonomy): Eukaryota > Viridiplantae > Streptophyta > Magnoliopsida > Poales > Poaceae > Ampelocalamus > Ampelocalamus luodianensis. The sequence goes on along the minus strand of CM070622.1, from coordinate 50,076,565 downwards.
CCGCCCAGACCTTTTTCCGTAGATTTAACCCTAGGACCTCCTAAGGAGGTCAGGACCGTCAGATCTTGATCTAACGATCCCGACCACCTTTAGGCGCGAGGACCTCCTCCGTGTGCGCTATGCGTGCACTAGTCGTAGCCGTTGGATTCAATATCAGTGGCTAAGACCTCCCCTAGGCGCGATGAGGTCTTTGCGCCCGGAGCTCGTATGGTTTTAGAATGAGATCGTGAGCCGTGCGATCTTTGATCAACGCCCACGACCTCCCAGTTTTATTGGTTTTCAGATTTAGTTCCGAGAGCTTTTATTTGCACATATTAATTGTTTTAAACTTCAAAATTGCATATCTTTTTCTCTGTAGCTCCAAATTTAACAAACTAAAGTTCTATAAATGCATCTGTTAAAGTACTTTAGCTTAGTATAGGTTTTGCAGTAGTCTTTAATACTGAAATTAATCATGTCTTAGATTTATAACTTAGAAAAATCATAACTAAATCATTTTAATTCCAAATGACCTGAAATTTTATATGGGTTACCACTATACCAGTGGGTAGCTACCATAAAAATTTCGGCTTCAAAGTCTTTCTAGAAAATATTTTTGCTACAGTGCTAATTATGGCCGAAAATAGGTTTTTAGAGAGTATCTTTTGCACCACAAATCCAAATTAGGTTTTTTTTCAGTTCCTATGTCTAGGTATATTCGTATTCTACCTTGTGTATAATTTTCGTCGCATTTGGATAATTTTTGCTCGTCTTATTGGTTGTTTTCGCTCTTTCGCTTAGGATTCGATATTTGCGGTAACCCCGAGAACGACCCTCCGCAACAAATTGAGCAACAGCAAGCAGGCAAGCAGTTTGATCATTTCCCATTCAATCCCATTACTTTTAAAGTCTAATATTTTGTTTAACTTCTATGTATGCATTGCTATTTTGTTGTTAAATTGATTAGTTAGACCTCTAGTTGCATAATCTGTAGGTAAATAATTATCCTCTACTACCTGAGCCTAGGTTATTTGCGGTGATTAGAGTTCGCTGGATGAGCTCTTGTCACTTAGTAGATTTCGGATAAACATTGCTTATCCATGCCTAGTATCGGTAGTATTGGGCGATCATCGACTTAGTCGGTGATCTTGATCACACAATTGCTATTATTATTCCATTATGTCCAACCCTTGTGTTTTACCATTTTGCAAATCAAAAACTGAAAACAAAAATTATATCTTGGCTTGGGCACAATGGTATGTTGGGCGATCTGTTGGGTGTGATTGAATGGTGCCTAAGTCCCTAAGGACCGAGTTACTTGTGCCATTGATCCAAGCAATTATTGCGTGCTAACCACACGAGGGGGATATGGAACCTCTCTTGACTAAGTACTTTGGGAGGTGTTAATTATGAGCTGGTTGGTGGGTGTGTTCTTGTGTGTGGTGTTTGGAGGGGAGCATTGGCGCACCGGTTAGGCCATCTAATGTGTCTTTCTCCGTGGGTTGCGGCTCTTAATTAGCATCGCCCATTGGAAAGCGTCTTGTTAGACTTAGCCATGCCCGCATACCAAAGGAAGTGTGCTAACCGTGGTGGTGGAAAGGCGGTCTATCGTGTGGGTACATTGGTACACCCCGCAGGTTAAAACTATCCGAATAGCCTCGCCCTAGGTTATGGACACGCTTGGTTATTTCCCACAAGAACTAGACTACAACCTTTTAAAAACTTAAACTTGACATGGGTGGTATGAAGGGTACTTCATGCTATTGTTGTGGTGACTATGGGTTAGTCACTTCTAGGTTGGTTTTGTCATCTATCTATTGTTATAATTGTCTCTCTTTATTTGAACCATAAAAGTTAATTGCAAACTTGCTTTGAATCTATTAACTTATTGCAAATGGAAACTTGCTTTATGTGAAAATAAGTCCGAGCCTCATCCACTTAAATAAAGCTTGCATGTAGTTAATTATAGTTCGTTATCTCACACGTCGGTCTTGCAGTACAAAAACAAGTTTTGTACTCATCCGCTTTGCTTAATATTAATTGTTGCAGAGGAAGAAGGTGAGCCCCAAGGGCCTCACTTTTGTGAGTGTGTTCTTGCGCTGTTTGGGACGATTAGCTTGACGGTCCGGTTGGTTGCCTTGTGGGTAAAGGCACACCGATTGGCTTTTGTTTATTGCCATCTTATGGCCCTTTTTGCTTCCGCTGTTTAAGTTAGTTGCTTATGTGTTATTTGGCCGGTCGGCCTCTCTTTTGTAATAACTCTCTTTATATTATCTATGTCTCTCAGTTGTGCTTTTGCTTCGGCTCTATGTGTATGAATGGAATTGATGCATGATTTTGTAACAGGTGTGTATCTGCATTTGGAAGTATACATATCTCGAGGCTTGGTTTATTTGATTTGTCTTTGTTAGGACCAAGTGGATGGTTAAACAGTACAAGCCGAATAAACCGGGTCCTCACAAAGTTGGTATCGAGCCATTCGACCGTAGTAACCCAAGCTTGATCGTCTTTAGGATATTTTGGAAAACTTAATTTTCAAAATATCAAATGATTTTTGAAAGCTTAAGTAAGTTTTCAGATTTTATTCCTTACCTATCTTAGCTTTCTATCTCATCTTGCTCTAATTTGAGTTTTAAAAGTTGTTCTCCTTTCCTCCTCTCAAAAGATAGTCATTATCGTTTAAATTGGGTTTTGGGAACCAATGAGCTTGGCAAATTGAAGTGTTAGCTGCCCTCTACAAGGTTTTGAAGCTTCCGAAGTTGAAGATTTCAATTAGGAGGCTTGGATGCGAAATCTGGACAGCGAGCATTCGATTTCCGGACAGCAGGCTCAAAGGTTTCTAAATAGGGTAGAAAATGAGAGGTTAATCAACTAAAACTTGTGGGAATAAGAGGGTAAGATGTGATACTAGTTAGCTAAGTACCTAACGCTAATTTTGTCGCCTTAACCTTGATCTTTAGTAGTGTTAGACTTGTCGTAGTGTGCTGAAATTTTTATCTTCTCACACTATTACTCGTTCATTCCATACGGGTTAATGGCATTGAGAAGTTGAGCTTGGTTTGGTGTTTCCTTGCTGTTTTGGAGCTTCTTTGGAAACATTTAAAGTTTGTTTACTTGCTGTTTTGGCTTTCGGTTAGGGTGATGTCTCATTCCCCTAATCGTTAGCTTTTCGCTTTCATCAACTTCTAATGTTAGCGCTTTGGTTTCTAACCTAAGTTTCTTGAACCAGATGGTGGAGGTACTCGTAGCGGCCGTGGTCGGCACACTGGTTTGGATGAGGAGCTCCGCCTCCTCCAACCATGGTGAGGTCCTTCTTGGATCGAGCGCAACCGTTCGAGAGGACGGGAGGGTCTGGTGGATGTTATTGCGCGCAACACCTCCGCCCTTCCGGTGCCTCGGGATCGGGCAAGCGGTGGACATCACCTCGTGGGGTTTGGGTGAGTTTCTTCGCACTCGCCCCACGCTCTCCGTGTCCGAGGACCCTTTGGACCTTGACGATCGGCTGCGTCGGGTTGAGCGTAAGCTCGATGTTGCTCGATGCTGGACCGGGACGGGCACTCTTTGCCTCCCATCGCCCGGGGGCCTCTCTCGGTGGGAGAACTTCTGGCCATGCACCCGCCGCCACATCGTCTCTTGGGATGAGTTCGGACGGCGTTCCGTCGAGCTCACATCCTGCCGCTTGATGAAGCCGGAGAAGAAGGAGTTTCGCGCTCAAGCAAGGGCGTAAGTCGGTGATGGAGTACCTGCACGAGTTCAACCACTTGGCTCGTTATGCTCCATCCGAGGTGGCCACCGATGAGGCCAAGCAGAGAAGTTCATGGAGGGCTTGTTCGAGGAGCCGCAAGACAGGCTCTCCATTGTGGACTTTCGACTTTCGTGCTTTGGTGGACAAGGCCATTGTTGCTGAGCACAAGGCGGCGCTGGCGCGAGTCCCATAGCGCAAGTGGGAGGCCGGCCGTCCGCACAGTGGCTCTCTCGTCCTCGTGTCGGGCCTACCCGGGGGCCCGCTCGGTGGCTTCACTACCACCGAGGCCGCGGCCTGACTCCTCGCCCTCCGCAGCCGTGCCCGCCACGTGCGCTGCGAACCAGCAGGTGGCCCCGCAATCCGGCCGCCGGGTCACTTGCACCGTGCAACGAAGGGGCATTATGCCAATGCTTGCCCTAACAGATCGAGCGCCCTCGCCCTAATGGAGGACGCGGGCGGGAGGTGGTCCTCCCGAGATCGAAGGTTGTCCCCGCTACCCAAGGCGTGGGTAGTGGCGCGTCAACCTCATCTACGCGGAGGAGGCACGGGAGGCACCGACGCGTCGTGTTGGGTACCCTTTCGGTTAACTCTTTCCCTGCTTCTGATTTTGTTTGATTCAGCGCATCTCATTCGCTTGTTTGAGTCTTTTCTTCTTGTGGAGGTCTTCTTTTACTCCATTGTTGGTCCCATTGCTCATTCGCTCTCGGTTGGAGATGAGAGCGAGTCCGAGTGTAGGGATGTCCTGTTGAGATAGAAGGGTAGGATTCTTGGCAAACCTTATCCTCCTTCGATCGGCGAGCTTAGATGTAATCCTAGGCATGGATTGGTTGTCTCAAAGACATGGGACAAATTGATTGCGCTAGGAGGCTCATCTACCTCACGATCCTTACGGCGGCGAGCAGCTTTCGCTACTGGCTGCAGGTCCGCATCTCTTCGTGCTCGAAGCGAAGCCACTCTAGATGTTAGTGAAGTCCCAGTGGTATGTGACTTTGTTGATGTCTTCCCGACGACCTTCCAGGATGCCACCGATTCGAGACCTCGAGTTTGTCATTGAGTTGGTTCCGCATCGCCCGATTTCAAAGAGGCCTTATCGGATGGACCCAATTGAGTTGGTGGAGTTGAAGAAGCGGTGGGTGAGCTTCAAGAGAAGGGTTTCATCCGCCTAGCTCATCTCTCGGGATGCTCAGCAATCTTTGTCCCGAAGAAGGACAAGACGCTGCGCATGTGCGTTGATTACCGTCCACTTAATGAAGTAACGGTAAAGAACAAGTACCCTTTGCCCCGTATCGATGACCTCTTCGATCAATTAACTGGAGCTCGAGTCTTCTCCAAGATTGATTTGAGAGTGGGATATCATCAAGTTCGGATTCGACACGAGGATATCCCAAAGACGGCTTTTTCTACTCGTTATGGCATGCGAGTATACCGTCATGTCATTCGCTTAACCAATGCTCCGGCCTTGTTCATGAACCTCATGAATTCGGTGTTCATGGAGTATTTGGACAGGTTCGTTGTGGTCTTCATCGATGATATCCTTATCTACTCCAAGAGCGATGAGGAACACACCGAGCATTTGAGGCTTGTGTTGGGCAAGCTTCGTGAGCACCAGCTGTATGCGAAGTTCAGCAAGTGCGCGTTCTGGTTGAAGGAAGTAGCCTTCTTAGGCCATATTCTTTCGGCAGGAGGCGTAGCTGTGGATCCTAGCAAGATCAGCGATGTGCTTTCTTGAGTCAGCCTACTTCGGTCACCGAGGTTCGGAGTTTTCTTGGTTTAGCGGGATACTATCGTCGCTTTATCGAGAACTTCTCCAAGATAGCGAAGCCGATGACGGAATTGCTCAAGAAGGACAAGAAGTTCTCGTGGTCCGCTGATTGCGAGGAAAGTTTCCAAGAACTTAAGAAGCGATTGACCACCGCTCCCGTTCTTGTTCTCCCCGATGTCAGTCGAAGCTTCGATATCTTTTGTGACGCTTCTCGTCGAGGCCTCGGTTGTGTCCTTATGCAAGAAGGCAAGGTAGTGGCCTATGCATCAAGGCAATTGAGACCTCATGAACTCAACTACCCTACCCACGACTTGAGTTAGCCTTGTGATCCATGCACTTAAGATTTGGCGACATTACCTAATCGGAATCGTTGTGAAGTGTATTCGGATCACAAAAGCTTAAAGTATTTGTTCACCCAACCAGATCTGAACCTCAGGCAAAGGAGATGGTTGGAGTTGATCAAGGACTATGACATGGGTATTCACTACCATCCGGGCAAGGCCAATGTCGTTGCAGATGCGCTTAGTCGCAAAGCGCATTGCAATGCATTGTTGCTTCAAGAGCCTCAGCCCCCTCTTCTGGAGGAATTTCAGCGTCTCAACTTGGGTTTGGTTGAGCACGGTTCCCTTGCTGCCTTGGTGGTACAGCCAACCTTGGTGGATCGGATCAGTCTGCTCAGCAGTCAGATGTTGGAGTAAACCGCATCAAGGAAAATGTCAAGAATGGAACGACCAAGTGCTTCTCGTAGATGAGCTTGGTGTCTTGAGGTTCGCAACGCCTCGTGGTTCCAAAGGACAGGAGTTGCGGGATTTGATCCTCCGCGAAGCCCACGATTCCCGTTATCCATTCATCCGGGGCCACGAAGATGTACCGTGATCTTCGCCGAGATTTTGGTGGACCCGAATGAAGAGGGAGATCGCGAGGTTCGTTGCGAGAGCGCGGCGTGTGTCGTCGTGTCAAGGCCGAGCATCGCCCACCGGTGGATTGCTTCAGCCCTTGCCCATTCCGAGTGGAAGTGGAATCGGTCGGGATGGATTTTATCACCGCCTACCCAGTCACCGAGGGGCAATGATGCCATTTGGGTTATCATTGATCGGTTGACGAAAGTGGCACACTTTCTTCCGATCAAGACCAAGATTCGTGCGGTCACCTTGCGAGCTCTATATCGCCGAGGATAGTGAGCTTGCATGGGGTGCCAAGACGATCGTTTCGATCGTGGTTCCATCTTCACTTCCTAGATTCCGCATAGCTTGCAAGAAGCTATGGAACTCATCTTTCTTCCGGACAACGTATCACCCCCAAACAGATGGTCAGACCGAGAGGGTCAACCAAGTTTTGGAGGACATGCTGCGAGCTTGTGTCCTTTCTTATGGGAAGCATTGGGAGAAGTGCTTGCCATTCGCCGAGTTTTCTTATAACAACAGTTTCCAAGCCAGTCTCGGCATGGCACCATTTGAGGCCTTATACGGGAGAAAGTGTAGAACCCCGTTGAACTGGTCTGAGACCGGTGAAAGACCTTTCTTTGGCCCGGACTCAATTAAGGAGGCCGAAGGTCAAGTCCAGCTCATTCGTGACCGCTTACGCACAGCTCAATCCAGGCAGAAGAGCTATGCGGATCGTCGTCGTCGTGAGTTGAGCTTTGAGCCCAATGACTTCGTTTACCTCAAGGTTTCTCCTCTAAAGGGTCACCAGCGTTTTGGTGTCAAGGGCAAGTTAGCTCCTCGATATGTCGGTCCATACCGTGTCATCGAGAAGAAGGGAGCTGTTGCCTACAAGTTGGAGTTGCCTGCCGCACTTGCGGGGGTACATGATGTGTTCCATGTGTCCCAGCTAAAGAAGTGCCTCCATGTTCCAACTGAGGAAGCTCCGTTGGAAACTCTTGATGTCCAGGAAGATTTGACCTACCGCGAGCGTCCTGTTCGCATACTCGAGGAAGTCGAACGAAGAGCGAGGAATAAGACCATCAAGTTCCTTAAGGTTCAGTGGTGAATCATTTCGAGGATGAAGCTACTTGGGAGCGAGAAGATCGTCTCCGTCTGGACTACCCCTCTTTCTTTTCCAAGTGAGACAAATCTGGACGAGATTTTTGTAAGGGGAGGTTTGTAACATCCCCATTTTCAACTTGTGTTTTAAATGTAAGAAAATGAGTAGAAATTAAAACTTTTTCTTACATCATGGGTTTCTGTGTGTATTAAACAATTATTGCACGTGGTATGGAAATACAAAGTCACAAGTCCGTTGATCATCTCTGGGAAATATTTTTCCTAAGTTCTTGGGTTGATCGTGACCCCTCTGAAAAATTTCACAATTTTCAGAAATTGTTTGAAGAGTTTTATGGGTCAGTCAAACTTGCTTGACTTGTAGTCAAACCCTAGCTCTAAGCATTGTATAATTTCTGGAGAAAAATGCTCAGCACAAAACCTCTAAAATTTTTATACAAGGTCCAACTCAAGGTTAGCAAGCTACTGTCAAAATTTCATAGAATTTGGAGCTAGTTTGCTAGCTCTAAAAGTCCATTCAAGATCCGATTCAAAATAAACCCTAAACCCAGTCCGACCTCCGGTCTTGGTCGCACCGAGCCGCTTGAGCCGTGTCGGGCTCTGCAATTGGGCACAGGTGGTCTGGGCCGTTGGATTTTAAATCCGACGCTCAAAGACCTCCTCGGGTTTTTGTAAAGGACCTCCCACCCCACGACCTCCTCAGGTTCTTTTACGAAGACAACCCTCAAGGACCTCCCCCAAGACCTCCTTTGCACCTTTGCAAAGACCACCTGGCGACCTCCTCGGACCTCGCGACCACCCCTAGCACTTGGGTGATCATGAGCCGCCCATCTTGGATCGTGGCTCGGACCTCCCCGAGTGTTAGGACCTCTAATACTCGCCCAAAACTGAGCCCTTGATTTCAATCCCACACCACGACCTCCTGGTGGAGCTCACCGATTTAGCCGTTGAGTTCATTTGACCGCTTCTTCCTATTTCTCTCACCATCGGGTGGGCACAGGCATTATCAATTTTTGTGCGTGGCGAGGGAGCAAAGTGCCTTGTCAACTCTAGGGCTGACAAACGGCTATGTGCTGCCAACATTAAATGTCTGGCAGCACCTTTTTGCTCAAAAGTCACCCTGACACCTGCTCCCATCATGTCGTTGATGCCCTAGCTCAGTGCACCCGGGTGGGTGTGACCTTGTTTCCATTTTGGCTCTTCGGCTATATATTGAGCCCGAGCTTCTCCCTTAAGCTTCTTTGGATCCATTCTTGCACCCCTAGTTTCTTTCTCTGCTCTTGTGCTCAAGTCACCCGAAAGCCTCTGCCACCATTGCTAAACCTTGGAGCTCTCCGGCGACCTCCGAGCTCCAGTGGTTCATTATTGCAGTTGTTGGCTGTCATTTGTTCTCTTGGTCACCTCCGAATCTCCCTAAATTGCTTTGTTTAAACCTTCACAGAGGTTGACAAAGAGCTTCTTTGTTCGTGGCGGAGCCGTCTTCTTCACCTCGGCGACCTCCACCGTCACGGAGCTCCTGCGACCATTCTTGGACCTCCTTCATTCCTGTGTTAGTGCCTTAGTGTTGAAAGCCCGGTCATTTTGAGCCTCGGTAGCTTTTCGTTTTGGCGTGTTTTGCCTCGCGGCCATCTCGGTGGCGCGGTGGCGGTGTTTTAGGGGTAGCTTTTGGCTCTGTAGGTTCCTCGCTATTTAGAAGCTAGCCGTGCCTTTGGTTCTCATTGGCGAAGACCCATCGCGCGGTGAGCTAAAACCGTAGTCATGTTGTTGTCGTGCCTTACTCATGCGGGTATTGTAATCTAATGATTAGCATTTAAGTTGTCATGAGTCCAATCATTAGTAGTTAATGTCGTTCCTGTCGGCAGCCGTAGGTGTCATTATGGCCCAGGACCTCCCCGGGTTCTTCGCAGCCGTGTAGGACCTCCCGGTTGTGGTCTTAGCTGTCCACTACCTCTTCATTGTCGATCTAGACCGTTGTTGATCCTCGTGTGTGAAGTCTTTAAGCTCAGGACCTCCCCGCGAAATCCTGGCCGTTAAAGACCTCCGTAGGTTAAATCCCACCGCTAGGATCACCCTCCTCCTTAGGGTCCTCTTTGCAAAAGACCTCCTTGAGGTCCTCGTGCGAAAGGTCACCCTGGTCGTTTTGTCAAACCGCCCTCTCGGACCTCCTTGGGGTCCTCTTTGCAAAAGTCCTTCCTTAGTCGTTTTCTAAAACCCACCTGAGCCACCCCACCAAGGTCCTCTTTGCAAAGACCACCCTGGTCTTTTGTAAAGAGAACCTTCAAAACTACCTTTAGGGTCCTCTTTGCGAAAAGACCACCTCTGGCCCTTTGTGAAGAAGTCGTAGGACCTCCCTCCGCTCAGATCTGGACCGTTCATGACCTTCCCACGGAGATCTGAACCGTCCCGACCTCCCTCACTTCATCATAGCCGTTCAGGACCTCCTCCTGGAGATCTTGACCGTATAGGACCTCCTTGCCAGCTCTGGACCGTTAGATTTAGATCTAACGGGCTAGACCTCTTCAGTCTATTTGCAACTCTACCGTTTTGATTCTCTCTTTATCGTTCGTCTTTAGATCTACGGCTCGGATCTGGAGAACATTCGGACCCCTCCGGATGCAATCTTGATCTAGGCCGTCCATCTCAAGATCCAAGGCCCAGATTCGTTGAGGCGCTCGGATGGACCGAACATCCCATCTCACGTGGGCCATTGGATCTAAATCCATCGGTGGAGTCATTGGCAGTTAAAACCTCCTCAGGAGATCTTAGCCGTCAAAGACCTCCCTCCTTCCGATCTCGCCGCCCAGACCTTTTTCCGTAGATTTAACCCTAGGACCTCCTAAGGAGGTCAGGACCGTCAGATCTTGATCTAACGATCCCGACCACCTTTAGGCGCGAGGACCTCCTCCGTGTGCGCTGTGCGTGCACTAGTCGTAGCCGTTGGATTCAATATCAGTGGCTAAGACCTCCCCTAGGCGCGATGAGGTCTTTGCGCCCAGGAGCTCGTGCGGGTTTTAGAATCTGAGATCGTGAGCCGTGCGATCTTTGATCAACGGCCCACGACCTCCCCAGTTTTTATTGGTTTTCCAGATTTAGTTCCGAGAGCTTTTATTTGCACATATTAATTGTTTTAAACTTCAAAATTGCATATCTTTTTCTCTGTAGCTCCAAATTTAACAAACTAAAGTTCTATAAATGCATCTGTTAAAGTACTTTAGCTTAGTATAGGTTTTGCAGTAGTCTTTAATACTGAAATTAATCATGTCTTAGATTTATAACTTAGAAAAATCATAACTAAATCATTTTAATTCCAAATGACCTGAAATTTTATATGGGTTACCACTATACCAGTGGGTAGCTACCATAAAAATTTCGGCTTCAAAGTCTTTCTAGAAAATATTTTTGCTCTGATTGCTAATTATGGTAGAAAATAGGTTTTAGAGAGTATCTTTTGCACCACAAATCCAAATTAGGTTTTTTCAGTTCCTATGTCTAGGTATATTCGTATTCTACCTTGTGTATAATTTTCATCGCATTTGGATAATTTTTGCTCGTCTTATTGGTTGTTTTCGCTCTTTAGCTTAGGATTCGATATTTGCGGTAACCCGAGAGACGACCCTCCGCAACAAATTGAGCAACAGCAAGCAGGCAAGCAGTTTGATCATTTCCCATTCAATCCCATTACTTTTAAAGTCTAATATTTTGTTTAACTTCTATGTATGCATTGCTATTTTGTTGTTAAATTGATTAGTTAGACCTCTAGTTGCATAATCTGTAGGTAAATAATTATCCTCTACTACCTGAGCCTAGGTTATTTGCGGTGATTAGAGTTATTTGGATGAGCTCTTGTCACTTAGTAGATTCGGATAAACATTGCTTAGCCATGCCTAGTATCGGTAGTATTGGGCGATCATCGACTTAGTCGGTGATCTTGATCACACAATTGCTATTATTATTCCATTATGTCCAACCCTTGTGTTTTACCATTTTGCAAATCAAAAACTGAAAACAAAAATTATATCTTGGCTTGGGCACAATGGTATGTTGGGCGATCTGTTGGGTGTGATTGGAATGGTGCCTAAGTCCCTAAGGACCGAGTTACTTGTGCCATTGATCCAAGCAATTATTGCGTGCTAACCACACGAGGGGGATATGGAACCTCTCTTGACTAAGTACTTTGGGAGGTGTTAATTATGAGCTGGTTGGTGGGTGTGTTCTTGTGTGTGTGTTTGTGGTGTTGGAGGGGAGCATTAGCAGACCGGTTAGGCTGTCTAATGTGTCTTTCTCCCGTGGGTTGCGGCTCTTAATTAACATCGTCCATTGGAAAGCGTCTTGTTAGACTTAGCCATGCCTGCATACCAAAGGAAGTGTGCTAACCGTGGCTGGTGGAAAGGCGGTCTATCGTGTGGGTACATTGGTACACCCCTGCAGGGTTAAAACTATTCGAATAGCCTCGTCCTAGGTTATGGACATGCTTGGTAAGGTCGTGCAAGAACTAGACTACAACCTTTTAAAAACTTAAACTTGACATGGGTGGTATGAAGGGGTACTTCATGCTATTGTTGTGGTGACTATGGGGTACCACAAGGACCAGTTATTATTACTATCTATTATTTTGAGATTGTTTTAGTTAAATCGATAAATATATGGTATTTCATCGATGTTTCTTGTGTGAATTAGCTACTGATCTAGGACTAGTTCAGAATACACAAAAGGTTTCGGATGTGTAAATCCGGGTCCTGACATCGACTCTTCGACCACTAGTGGCCCGACCATGCACTTTTTTATCCGACCATATCGAGGGGCTAGAGATATCTCTCCTATTATGTTAGGAAGGGAAAATCCTATGTCTGACTAGTCACATTCCTCCGTATATTTCATAGCATACCCGAACACCACCTTTATAACTACCCAGTTACGGAATAGCGTTTGGTAACCCCTAAGTGTGCTATTACACACATAGCAAAACATACATGCTGATCTCAAGTCTAAGGATTATACATCATCATTACTTGAGACCAATCGATAACACATAAAATCATAACAATCTCAATAGTATCTCAAGGTGGGTTAATCCAATACCATGTTCTCTAACATATGTTCACATTATTGATTCGATATTGCCATATCCATGACTGGTAAAACATGGTCATCAATCAATGCATGTGTTGGTCGATAAGTCACTCGTTTCCTAACCAGTGACATCCAACCTGGGATACATTTAGAATGACATCATATAACTTAAAGGGCTTCACCAACAAGTCACATACATGTTAATCTTTATAAATGATAATTCATTCGAGCAATATAATAATATTTATTCTATAACTCATAAACATAGACGTGATACAATCATCTCCATGATTGCCTCTAGGGCATATCAGCAATAAGGGTGAGCACAAGGTAGAACGTGGTGTGAGGATGGAGATGGTGGGGTCGATGGAGGCGGAGGATCATCGGTGGCGGCACAATCGGACGGCAAAGGACGACAGCCGGAGATGAGATAGATGAGTTGGATCTCAATGCACGATGAATGAAGCTTGAAAACAAGAGATGTTATGGGTAGATCAGAGGCTAGAACACATAGTGACGTGATTAGATTCGGGAGGAACCCACCAGAGTGACAGGGTAACACGGTGGAAGCATTTCGGTGTCGCGGAGTGTGGTCGGAGGCGAAGAAGACAAAGATGAAGATGGCGAATGGCGGCTCCAGAGCTCAAGACAGTGGGTGCAGTGGACAGAGGAGGACGAGCTGATTGCGATGATGTGGATGGGATGGCCCGAGCAGCCGTGACGTTAGAGAATGAGCGCGGACGGTCGGCGCCAGTTTTGGAGCAGATGACCGGGCCAATGGCACGATGGCTTGCGATGGTGCACGGTGGTGTCCCGACGGTGGCTAGGGCACGGAGGTGGTGGAGTGTTGCGGCGTAGAAAGCAAGGATGGCGAGCTATTTATGGCCTCGAGGTGCGTGGGCGACACGGAAGTCAAAGCGGTGGCGGCGACAGCAGCTGGTAGGTGGGCTCGGGCGGAGGCGGTGGAATTGAGGAAGCATTTTGAGCACATTTTTGAAATTTTCCATAAATCAATTATTGAATTTGCATACAAAAAGAAGCTTGAAAGAATTTTTGAGAAAAATATAGGACAAATGAAATTACAGAATAATTTTAAAATAATCTACATTGTGTCAGAAAACTCCATAAAAATTTTCATAATTTTTGGAGCTGGTTTACTATGTTTAGAAATTTGTCAAATTCTTAGCCTTTTCTAAAAATTTCCAAAACAAATTTAAATCTCCTGCTTGCCTTTGGGACGAATGTGCTGCGACCCACTTCCCTTCGCGTGCCACCATAGCCCAGCTGCCCACGCCAGTGTACACCACTTCACTCTCGCTGATGATGTGACCCCACTCGTTAGATGTCTTCGTCCACCACGTCGTCGCCTCTACGCACCAGCGCACCGCGCTCATGCCTACTTTGCCCGCCCCCGGTTCGCGATCACCGCCTACCGTTTTCACACTCCACTTGCTCTCATCGCCTCTGCCCATGCTAGCAACTCCCTTGTCGCTGCCTTTTCCCGAACGAGCGGAGACGCTAGAAAGCATGCACGTTTTCTCGCCGCGCCCACCGTTATCTCGTGACTCATTTCGTGATCTACTCATTGCTACTTAAGCATCCATGAGCATCCATTCATGTCACCATCTCTCCACCTCACCCCTCGTTCCACCTCGTGCATGCTATCTTTGAGCTTCTAGCTCTCTAGATCGCTGAGAACGAGTGTGTCATCCTCGACGCCGGTGAGCAAGCCCCCGACTGCCATTGCCTCTGATGAGCTTCCTTGCTCTCTCCACCTGCATCACCGTGTGCCCCTTACCTCACTCATACTCTTTCTTTGCTTAATGCAGTTCCTGGAGCTCCATAGCATGACCGTGCCATCATCTTCTTCATCTCCGGCGTGCACCCTAATATGGACCTTCATGTTCCAGGCACTCTGGTGAGTTTGAACCTCACCCAACCATGTCATAAAGTGTTCTATATTCCACTAATGCTTCTTCCTCGCCTGATGTAGACCCTTTTTTGTTCGCTGCCACCCTGGTGAGTCCCCATCTAATTCCTTCTACCTTAACCTTCCTTAGCATGCTCATGAGCTTATGCACGGCTCCATTTTAGCAATTCATCACTCAGGAGACGTGTCGCCCTGAAGCTACCACCGCTGCCACTGCCCATCGCTGTTCCAAGCTCCCCGACCATCCCTAGAGCCATTACACGTGTTAAATTGGACGACTAGCTAGCATAGTGTATTGTTCATCGTAGCCGATCGCCGTCACTCTGGTGACCATTGGTCTTTGTGCCGTTGCCGATAGCATCGCAGTAGTCCTTTGGAGCTAATGCGCACCATCTTTCACTGCGAATATGATCCATTTGCAAAAGCCACCACAAACCTGAGAGCCTCTGCTAATTCTCGCCGGCATAGCACCGCCTCCGTCCATCTTTTTGGCCACCGCCACTACCCGGTAGGATCGCCGTTGAGCTATGTAACATCCCAAAAATTTGGTCTGTTTTGAAGTTTTAAAAGAAAAAGAACCATTTGGATTTTTTCTGCTAAAGTTAATAGCTTAATATGAATTTTCAGAGTTCAAAAACAATTTAATATGAATAATTTCAACATCAACTATTATCAAAATTATTTTATTTGGGTTCTATGTGCTTGGATATATTTTCTAGAATTTTCTAGAATTTTTCCGAGTGCATTTGCTATTTTCTAATTGCCATTTGCCTTTTCTGCTATTTTCTAAAAAAGAAAAACCTAATAATAAATCTCAGAATTCTGTTTGGGCCGAATCCTTTTGATCCCGGCCCATCCTCTTCGCTGTTCGGCCCAACCCACTCGGCCTTTGCCCTTTCCGCAGCCCAGCCCGAGCGGCAGCTCTCCTCCTTCCTTTGTCTCCCTGCCTGGTGGGCCCGCTCTCGTTGCCACCTCACCTCGTCTTCAACACGGACTCTGCCGTGTCAGGTGTCCGGCAGACGGCAGTGGCGCGGCCTCGGTCGGACTCCTCCTCTCGGCGCCTATTTAAGGAGCCCGCGCGTCAAAAGCTTCGCCCAAATCCTCTTCCAAAACCCTAAACACCTTGTCCCAGGTCTTGTTCTCTTGGCGCCGCAATCGCCGAAGAACCGGCGCCACCAAGTCTTCGCGCGGAATTCACCGCCGTTGGACCACCTCCGCCCGTGATTCTTCCTCCGTTGTGATCGCAATAGCGTGGGCTTCATCGTGCTCCCTCCATCTTCTTCGGAGAGTCATCACATCGCCGTTGTCGCCTTCGTCATCAAAACCGGCCGCGCCTCTGCGGTCGATCTACTACTCGGTGAGTTCCTTTGCTTTACGTGCGCGTCATCTTGTGCGCAATGCTATTCTCATCCTTTTCCCACCTCCTTCTTGTTCTGCGCCACCAGTCGCGCGCCCGTGGATCTTCCCCGACTCCGGTCATCTGGTCGTTGCCGCCGTTCCGGTCATCTTCCGGTCCTCCCGAGCCTCTTTCCGTTATCCTTGTCACCTTGTCGTCCCGGTGCTCACCTCCAATCTCCTCGGGCGCCTTTGCTTCTTCATCGCCGCCATCACAGTGGAGCTCGCCGCCGCCATTGTCGCTGCCGCCGACGAACCGCCACCGCCCTGGCCAAGCCACCGACTCCAGGTGCTCCGCCTTGACCGTGGGATCCCGTTTTGCTCCTCAGCTGGACTTCTTCCGTCGCCAGTCACCGTCGACGTCAAGCTCAAGACCGCCGGCCATGGCCTCTGTCTCTCCCTCCCTTCGGTTCCTCTCTCTGCTGATGTGGCCTCCACTTCATCTCCACCTCAGTGCCACCTCCTCTTATTTGCTTAGGTGGCAGCCTTGTCAACCTCCTGGTCATCGGCCATGTGGCACACCAAATCTCCACGAGCCACAGGTCCACAGACTCAGTCCACCGTGCACCAACCCTATGACAGTGGGACCCAGCCGTCAGTTGGTTTTTCATCCCGTCCGAACCGCTCTGCTGACGTCAGCTAACGTCATAACCTTCTTTTCCTTCAGAAAAATAATTCAGTAAATCCATAAATTCTGATTTTCAGCATTTTATGTGATTTCAATCTTCCAGAGCTCATATCTTTTGCATCCGAACTCCGATTGAGTCCATTCAAATTCCTAAATCTGTCTAAATTCAAGATATATTTATCTGAGATTTTTATTTAATTTTTGGAGTTTGTTTTCTCTCTGTTATTTATTTATTTGTGTTATTTGCTTGTTTTGCGAATAGACGTCGATACTTCGGAAGCTTGAGCAAGGAGTAGCATACCAAGATCAAGATCAATCACTGGATTTATTCCAAGGCAAGTCGTGGTCCTTTGATCATATTGAACCCATGATTTCAAAAGTATATTGTTTTATACAATTGCATGCTATCTTTATATAAATTATTCTGGGATTAGTTATTGCCTATTGTCATTATGCCTCCATGGATAATTTGAATGCCATGAATCCTTTGTCACCTTAGCGTGGGTAATTTTAGTTGGACATATTTGTATTGCCAACATGGGTATCGTACATATGCTTAGTCTTGCTTAGTTACGATGGGTTTTATCATCACATGTGTCTTAATAATCAATTTTGACTTAATGATTTATGGAATCGTGGTGGTGAACCACTGTTGCTAAAACTTGTGTACCATGATGGGGTTAGTCATGGGTGTTGGTTAAACAAAATGGTTTTCGCTCGGGCGAGTAGTTGGTGGATAGGGAGGATGTGGATGGAACATGTTGTGGGTTTGTGGTAGTCTCGCCTGAGTAACTTGTCAAGGACTTAATCTTGTGCGCCATTGAACTGGGCCTTAACAGTACAACCACATGTCGGTATGGGACGGACTGGTGATTAATTAGCAATGTCTTAATTTCGGTTCTGTCATGTGAAGCGTGGTTACGGAAAGCGTATTCTCACGGTGGCGCAAGAGAGGGCCCCGTCTGCAGTCGGAAAGACATTGATGTTGAATCCTTAGCGGGCAGAACTGGGTTAAGAAGGAGCTTTGTAAAAGCCTTGTGATGATCACTTAGTCGCACACCTCGGAAGTGTGTTAAGCGGACATTATAAGTTGATCTATCTCTTGTGGGTCAAGCTGTACAACCTCTGCAGTGTAAAACTATTCGAGTAGCCGTGTCATGGTTATGGGCGTGCTCGGGATTTCACACGGAGATAGAGTTTCTTTAAAAATGTGTCGAGTGTGGATGGGAAGTTCACTTGATGAATATAATGTTCGTTTGGTGAATAGGTCATTCACTTGGTGGTTTGTGTCGATTGGTGAATGGGAATTCACTTATCGTTGGTTCGGTTGGGAGTGAATGGGAAGTTCTTTGGTTGTTTCAAAACAATTGTTTATTTACTTGTTATTGTTTTCAATTCGCATTTCAATCTATTTATTGTATTTATCGTAAATCTTTGTTTTTACGCAAAAGAGCCATCTGACTAATCTTTGTTCAAGCCCCGCATGAATACTATTTGCATACATTTCCTACGACTTCTTGAGTACATTCAAAGTACTCATGGCTTTGCGCCCTCTGTTTGATCAAGTGAGAGGAAGAATACCAAGTCGCCAAAGAGTTCTTCGCTCGGAAGACCATGAAGGTTTTGCGGATTAGGATCGTTTCTCCACTCGATTGCTGTGAGCATGTTGATTGGCCTTTTGAAGAGTTTCGTTCCGCTACAAGAGTTCATTTGTTTCTTTAGCCTGCGTATAAGTTAATATAGCGTTGACCATAAGGTCAGGTTATTATTATTATTTGATACTCTGAGATCTTTTTAATTAAATTAAATAAATGAATGGTATTTCATCACTGTTTTCCTGTGTGAGCTAGCTACTGATCTGGGACTAGTTCAGAATACACAGAGGGTTCCTGAGATGTATTTTTGGGTCCCGACAAGCTAGGAGTCCATTTTGCCCATTCCTGAGCCAAGCCGCTGTGCTGTTCACTACCGGCGAGATCGCCGAGTCGACGCAGTGCGACATGCTCCGTTCTCCCTCTCCCACTCTCTTTATCTAGCGGGCCCACGTGATTAGGATTTGTTTAGCGCTAAATGGCAGAGGTTAAATTTACTAAGTCACTAACGTGTGGGAATAACTAAAAAGATAATAAAAAATCTAATTTAAAACATGTTTAATAAATGAGTCACTAACATGTGGGACCCACGTGTAACATCCCAATTTTCTGAGTCTTGGAACCCAAGAGATTTTATTTGAATTTTAAACAAGCTTAATATGGACTTTTAATATCAAAACAATTTAATATGATTAATATCAATATCAACAATTGTCAAAACTATTTTATTTGGGTCCTACGTGCTTGGATATATCTTCTAGATTTTTTTCTAGAATTTTTCCAAGTGCATTTGCTATTTTTCTAATTGTCATTTGCATTTTCTGGTATTTATAAAATAGAAAATCAATTTAAAATCACAGAAATAGCTTTGAGCCGAATCTCCTTAAGCTTGGCCCATTTCCTTTGTTCTTCGGCCTAGCACACGTGGCCCTTTTTCCCCGCGCCAGCCCGCTCCCTTGCTCTCACTGACCGGTGGGCCTCGCTGTCAGGTCGTCGTCCACCTCTCGTCGTCGTCTCCGTGTGAACTTCGTCTGAAGTCCCCATTGAAGTCTTCTCGAAGCTTTGTCTGACAAAATCATTTTCAACCGAAATAATCTCTCGGTGATACGGTTTCCGAATCCCCTTATCTCCCCGCACCCAAATCCGACCGAATCACATCCCGTATCCTATTCTATCTCTGAATTCATCGCGTGGTCATCTCAGACTCGTTTTGAACCCCGCCGCCAATACGCCACCTTAGCCACGCCCGAGCCCCATAAAATGCACCCAGGTCTCGCCCTCGTCCCCTCATTCTGAAACCCCAATCCTTTCCACCTCTAGAACCCTAGCGCCGTCGCAATCAAAGTTTTAGGGTTTCAAGGTCGGAGCTTGTTTTCTTCGAATTACGCCGCCGCTATGGACACCTCATTGACATTGACTGCACTGTTGGGTTCGTCATCACGAGACCAACCTGGAGCACCCATTCACATCGCCGGAGCATCACCGAAGGTGAATCCCGACAATACCTGAGCTCATTCTCCGCTCAAACCTCACCGCCAGTCGCCGCCGTCAACCCCAACCACCATCTAGCGTACCATTAGGTTCGCAATAACCTCCTCTACACGTTGGTATCACCCACCGTCGGCAAAGCCCTGCCGTTCATCGGAGGCCATAGGGACCTGAGCCTCACCGCAGTTGAAGCCGATGTGGCGTGCCACATCTTCAGCCACATCAGTGCATGCGCTTGCGTGTCGGCCTATGTGTCGCCCAGTCAGCGCTGCATCAGTGCGTGTGTGGCGTACCAGATCCAAATCCAAACCCAACCCCGAGTAGACAAGGTCCACCATAAACCGTATCTATGACATGTGAGTCCCACATGTTAGCCTCAGAGCCTTTTCTTCGGTTTTCTTTCTAATTCCAAAATCAGGGTTGATGTCAGCTGACGTCATAAACTAATTTTCTAGTAGAAAGATAATTCGGAAATTCCAGAATAATCCTTTTTATGTATTTCTTCAGGTTTAGATCTTCCAGAAGCCATATTTTTCTCATCCGAACTCCGATTGAGCCCATTCAAATATCTAAATTCATCTAAATTCGGGATCCATCTTACTGAGATTTTTAATTAATTTCTAGAGTTTGTTTTTCTCTCTGTTTTCATTTAGTTTGTTTATTTCTTTCGTTTGCGAGTAGACGTTGCTACTTCGGGAGATTTCGAGGAAGATGGAGTTCACCAAGACCCATACCAGTACCAAGATCTAGTCCAAGTCAAGTTATACCTTTGATTATATTGCACCCAGTTTTATGAAATTACTTTGATTCAAATTACTGTATTTACTTTGAGTAATTATTTAAATTCTTTGGGATTAGTTATTCATTCAAATTGTTTATATCCAACTTGTCTATTGTTATGTCATGATCTTTTGTCATCCTAGATTGGTTAATTAATTAGCTGGTAATATCATAGAACCAACGTGGGTTGGTTAGATACGAGTAGTTTGCTTAGCCATGCAACAGGTCAGTCATTAAATTCAGTTGCAAATATGAATTTTACTAAGTGATTATTGAACTCTATGTAAAACTGTGTGATGTGTGCTATTATTCGTTGATAGCATGTCTTGCACTTAACCAACTAGGTGGAAAAAGATTTAGACCAAGACAAGTGGTGGAAACTGTGTGACATGGAGGAGCTCTATGCTTGGGAATAATAATTTTTGTGGCATAGTTAGAAATTAGAAGTCTTACCTTGGTCAAATAAGGACTTAACTTTGTGCCCCATTGAATTGAGCCTTACTGTACGACCACATGCCTGGTACGGGACGGGTCTAACTTAATGAGTTACGGAGTCTTGATATTGATTACTCAAATAGATAGGTTAAGCTGTGTGCTAGGGTAGAGGTGTGTTTCAGTCTTTGCGGCGATTCACATCAATGGACGGTTCGCCGCTTCTAGGTCCAATGGTGTGTGATGGACTAATTTCCTGTGTGGGCGTTGGTACTGTCGGTAAAACACATCGGGTGTGTCAATTATTGAGATGAAGTTTCGGAAAAGTTTTGTTATGATTAGTGCTAGATACACTAATTATATCACGTGGGTAAAGTGTACAACCTCTGTAGAGTGTTAAATAATCGATTTGAATAGTCACGTCTGCGGTCATGGACATGCTTGGGGATTTCACAAGAGGGGTAGTTTTTCATAAAACAATTGAGAAGGGATAGTTGTGTGATTTAACCTATGCACCTGTGTGAAATAATTTGATTAGGCTTTGTGTCCTTTGAGAAAAAAATGTTAAAATACTATTGTTTATTTGTTTTGAATTATGTTTTTAATCTACTACTTGTATTCAATTGTAAATGTTGCTTTATTGCAAAATAACCATAGAAACCATTTTGTTTGTAATAAACTATCATCCATAATTGCATTCTGTAGTACAACTTGTTGAGTACGGTTGTGTACTCAATCTTGCTATAATCATTCAGTTGAAGTGGAAGAATCTTTGCCTGCATTCGAGGAGGAGTTCTACGATGGTGCGGATCATTAGGTCTTGATCCCAGTCGGTTGCCTGTGGCGAATCGATGGGTTTCTGCTGAAGTTTACTTTGTTTCGCTGCTGCTATTTATTTCTGTTATCCCTACGAGGCATAATAAGTGTAAACTCGACCATAAGGTCAAAACCCTAATTTGTTATTCAAATTAATCGTTTATCTTATTATTCGTCTTGTGTGGATCGATATTCGTTTATGTGGACACTGTGTGCACTAGCGTGATTCTGGACTAGTGCATTATACACAGAGGGTCTAGAATTGCATTCTTGAGTCCCGACAGAGAGGGTATCAGAGTCATACTGACTGTAGGTCTAAACCTTATTTAGATCGACCGTCTTTAGAGTGTCCAAACTATTTTCTAAAGCAAAATTAACTTGCAAGATTAATGAATTGCTTAACTTCTCTTATATCTCTCTTGACTCAACTATTGCTAAATTTTTTCCTCTCCCCGCTATTTAAGTTGGTTTTTATCCTCTCATCTATCTTGACAGATGCCTCGTCTTCAGAACTACGGTGAGCATAAGGGAGGACTTGCTGCAAAGTTATGGAAGTTGTTACAAGTGCTGGGAGGATTCGACCAACCAATGTACCAAGGCACCAGCTAGGTGGTGAACGTTCGAAGTCGTGGTGTGCTTTGCTGTTTGACCATCTATGCTAGGAGAGACACCAGAGCTAGCCGTCCTCTGAACATCTCAGTCTAGAGGATCAACTTTGCAGAAGGAGTCCAAGAGTCCTCGCGCCTCGCCATTCTGAGGGTGTGCAGCATCTACGCCTGTGAGTTGAAGGATACCATCTTCCATTACCATCCCCGTGCCTCCGCCGTGGATCCCATCGCTCTCTATCCATCTACAGATGGAGAACACAACGCTAAAGTGGTGCACCTTGCTCAGTTTGTCGCTGCTTAGGAAGAATCCTTGGAGTTGGTGGCCATCGAGCTAGAGTGCGTCTAGGAGACCCTGTAGATGGCAGAAGAAAGGATAACAACGCTGGAGGAAGCCCTGTACGGCCAGCATGAGCTTGAGGAAGACCCTGAAGAGCCAAAAGAACCCAAGGATCCAGAAGAAGATCCGGAGGAAGAGCCATAGGAGCCGATCGGGCCAGCACCAGGGGCATCCGTTCCTGCTGCACCAGTCCCAAGGCATCAGGACCAGTTTGCCAGGATGCCTGCTCAGTTCCAGGTCTACGGTAGGAGGGAGCACCGTTGTGGTTGCGGAGGTTACCTGAGCAACTGAGTTCACTAAGGTTTAGGTCTAGTTAGTTGAGGCTTAGTGTGCCGGAGCCGCGTTAGCTTAAGTTCAAAAGTGTCGCCCTTTAGGTGGTAGTTTGTGTGATTAGGTTCGCTCTTATTTCTTGTGTGCAGTATGAGCTGCAAAGGTCCTTAGGCATTTGTTGCAACCATGCTAAGACCATAAATAATATAAGTATTTCAGTTGACTTCTTTGTACCGTGTTTGTTGGGTTTAACCTACCCCTGTTAGTTCTTATCTTGTGCTTGCTACCTTATCTAACCTATGGAGCTTTCGCCATATATTTCAGACTCGTCACGCTGCTGCCAATGGTTCCGAAACTAATGGTTTAGAAGGGAATGAATAGACCCCTAGTGGAGTAGTCCCACTCGAAGCACCCCCGATCGATCTGCAAAACTTCAGAGCTTCCATGGCTACTCAGACACAGATGATGTACACCATGTTGAACCAGATACAAAATATAAATAATAATCAGAACAACAACCGCAACAATAAGGCCGCACCAGCTACTCATGGTCACTATGGACCATCCAAGCTCACAGAGTTCATGAGAACCCGTTCGCCGACGTTCTCTAGGAATGTTTCACCAGTAGAGGCCGATGACTGGCTCCGTGTCATTGAGAGAAAGATGTTGATCACCCAATGCAGTGACCATGAGAAGGTTCTCTATGTGACCCATCAGATGGAGGGTATCGCCACCGAATGGTGCGAAAACTTCTGTGCCGCACATGAAACACCACAGAATATCACTTAGGAAGAGTTTTCTATAGCTTTTCGCCAGTACCATGTGCCAGAAGGAATTATAGATCTGAAGAAAGATGAATTACGTGCACTCAAGCAAGGAAGCATGTCAGTGACGGACTATCTCAACAAATTCTCTCAGCTTGCCCGCTATGCCGCAGTAGACGTGGGGACCCCTGGATTACTTCCCCAAGACCAAGGCATTCCTGGTCTTATGCAGATAACTCTGGGTCTCCCGTGAATGGATTCCAACTTAACTCCATCTAAGCGAGAGGCCGAACTGAATACTAGAGCCCCAGTGATCATGCGTGCTGCTCCACTGCGAGCACTACATGATAATCGGTTCTCCAACGGTCCAAGCACTACACTTTGTGAGTTAAATTGGAAGCCACAAACAGTGAGCATGCGACCATTTTGGCTCCCAAGATTAGCGACCAATATGCCCAAACTCACATACAACATTGATCACATCCATACAACACTCATAAAATAATAGTTCAAAAGACATACATCATAGTAATCCAAGTCTACAACTATTAGAAGTGGCCGACTGGCCAAATTCAAATAAGATCATAAAGTAGCAGCAGAAGCAAGTAAATAAACCAAAAGACCAGCATGGTATGCCCCATAACCCATTGGCAACCGACTGGGAGTTAAATGATAGCACTACTCATCAGTGTCACCTAAATCGACACTGACAAGCTCATCGGGCTCGATGTCTTCCTCACCTGTAAGCCAGTAGACAAACTGATGAGGACATCAACCCTAAGGATGCAACCACTACCTCGACCAGCTGCACTGCATCCTCTACTGCAACTCCATCTTCGTCGATCGGACTTTCGGCTAATGCACTACCATATTCGCCGGTTGGACCGCGCTACGTCTACGCATACGAGCCGTGCTATGTCTACATGCCTTGGTGTTGCGTCACCAATTATTGGCCCACAGGCTATGTAATGTATGGGCTGATTTGGCCTATATTGCCCATAGGGCTCATGTGGGCGTTAACCTAGGGTTATTTGTACTATTCATGTGGCATTGTTCATGTGTGAATAGTACCCACAGCCGCCGCCCCTCCCTCCTTCATATAGTGGCCGCCATCCCCTTTGGTTGGGCGGGTTTTGTTGATTAAAGTTTAGCTTTGCTATTTTATACTTTGTTCTCTTGGTCGGCGAGATCAACAGCGACATTGTTCTTCGGAACCCCACCTATCAATACATTCACTTCCTATTTGCAATTTCAGATTGCTTATTTACCTTGTTCTTGCGTGCTTCTTCGGTGTATGCAGGAATCGATCTTCGTGATCAGGTCAACCGGGTATTCGTGCACGGTTGATAACGACTTGTCGAACAGTTCAACGATTACGTGGTTTTGAGCCTTGCGTGTTCGTAGCTAGGATCACGAGAGTTGAGCGACGCCTACCGAACTTATCGTTCTCATCGAAAGATCGGGCCAACAATCGGACCTTCAGGTTCATCAAGTGGTATCAGAGCTACAGTTCATCGGTGAGATTTTTTCCTACAGTCCAATTAGCCACAAAAATCAAAAAAAATATAGGTTTAGTTCATCGTCCAAACCAATTTGTGCCTTTGCATTTTTTTTCTTTTTCGTTTGCGTTGTTGAATTGTCATTGCATCGTCATGTCTTGTGCTGGTTTCCTGTCTAGATTGGTCTAGTTTTAGGGTTTCTTGTCGAACGTCTAGTCTATTCTCCCTTCCTGTCGTGATCATCTATAGGGTTCATCAGGGCTGCCGCCATCAGGCCACAAAGGTTTGAAGCGATACAAAAATATAGCAAATCAATCCTTTGCATCGTGTGTACATCACCCAAACAAGTCATCCGGTCGTGAGAGCGCGAGATCCAATCTACGCCATCGTCTTGCGCGGCTCGCATGCTCGCATCGGCGCGGCACCTCAAGCGATCTTGCATCCGCTCGCTTCGTTCCTTCTGCGTGTCTGTCATCTCGGTGCGAGCAGCGACATCGCGGCGAGGTTAGCGCGTGCATTAATTGGAGGTTCCAGAAGACCAAAGCCAAAGCAGGCAACCGCGCGCATCTTAATCCCCAAGCCGTTCTCCACCTAGACCAAAAGCAAGAAAGCTTCAAGCGCATCGAATTGTGGAAACCTCCAACCAGCAGGCTCAGGTCCCATCAATTATTTGTTTATTCAATCACCAAGCTAGCTTTTCGGTTGTTGCATGATTCATCAAATTGCTTTGATTTTTGCTACTTCCACCCGAGCAAGGTCTCACGTGGAGGATCCAAATTAGCTTCCTGAGGTATATAAAATAATAATAATTTGGTTACTGTAGTCGCGGTTTGTTACTGTAGCGTGCTATTCGGTACTGTAGCATTCTGAGAAAAAAAAAGGTCTCCGATTCCAACAGCTTTCTGAGGTTAAAAAAAAGAAAAAAAGAAAGAAAGAAAGAAAAAAGGGGGGAAGAGAAAGAGAAGAAGAAAAAAAATTCAGAACTACCTCCTTTCTTGACATTTATCTCTTTGTTCAGTTTGGCATAGTCATCTATTGCTTGTGGGTGTTGATAATTCTGGTGCTAGCTTTCCGTTGTTACGACTAGTCGTTTTTGCGAGTTGCTCTAGTTAGTCTTGGTTTAGACTAGAACCAGCACTTGTGACTAGTACTTTGAACTGCTTTTCAACTTTGCATAATGAATTGAATAATTGCTATTCCTTTGCTGCATACTAGCCTTCCGAGCTCCACTTCCTACTAACTCAGCAGGTGTCATTCCTCGCAATCGTTGGGCTGATCGCAAGTGAGAGTATCACGAACCAGCCACCGGTTGTACCACTTCCTTGCTGCATTGGTAAGAACTTGTAAGGACTAGGTATAAGCTTGAGTGTGAGTGACTTGGTTGAGCCTCCAGAACCTAGTAGTTGATAGGGACATATACACTGTGATCTGTTCTTTGTTTTCTACTAACGATGGCGGTTCGGGTGCAGGGAGAATAGCAGCCCTACTGGCGAGGACAATGCACCTCTCACGCCTCGCACGAAAGACATCATGCAGCACTTTTCGCGCTTGTTGAGTCAACATTCGGAGCGTATTAAGAGAGTTCTAGATCGCACCCATAACGATCTTGCTGCGATTGCTACACGTGTGGAGCAGCTAGAGAGAGCTCCCCCTCCTGCTACCGCCCCCGCTGCTATTGGTGTGGCACAACCGCGCCGTAATCCATCCATTGCTCGCTCTTGGGCTGATGAGGTGGAAGAAGAAGAAATGAACAACTACACTACTGATACAGAAGCCGATGGATTCAATGTTCACAATGATCATAACCATCGTCGTCTTCGTCACAATCGTCAAGGTATGGGAAGAAATCAACGTGAGGTACGCGGCGATAATGATGCAAGTGGTAAAATTAAATTCACTGTGCCATCTTTTGCTGGAAAATATGATCTCGATGCTTATCTCACATGGGAGTTAGCTGTAGAACAAAATTTTACTTGTCATGAATTTCCTAAAGATAAGAAAGTTAGGGCTGCTACTAGTGAGTTTTCTGATTTTGCATCTATTTGGTGGAGTGAATATGGTCGTAATCATCAGGACATACCTAGAACCTGGAATGCTTTGAAAAGAGCAATGAGACATAGATTTGTACCTTCATATTATTCTCGTGATTTGCTTAATAAATTGCAACGCTTAAGACAAGGTAGTAGTTCTGTAGAGGATTATTATCAAGAATTGCAAACTGGTTTATTGCGTTGTGGTTTAGATGAAACAGAAGATGCTAAGATGGCTAGATTTTTAGGTGGTTTAAACCAAGAAATTCAGGACATACTTGATTATAAAAGAATGCAATTCTATCACTCGTTTGTTCTATCTTGCTTGCAAAGCTGAAAGAGAAGTGCAGGGTCGGCAATCTCGCTCTAGGGGCCATTTTGGAGGATCTTTTGTAGGTCGGACAAGTCAGCAGCAACACGTGGCACCCTCCTCAAGCCGTGTGGTCCCTGTTGCTCCTTCCACTCCTTCGCATATCCCGGATGCAAGCAAATTAGCAAAGGTACAAGTTCCTACAAAAAGTGCTTCTTCCGTTGCTTCTACAGGGCGATCTAGAGATGTACAATGTCACCGTTGCAAAGGATTTGGGCACCTGATGCGTGATTGCCCAAGCCAGCGAGCTCTTTTGATAAAGGACAATGGGGAGTATACTTCAGCTAGTGACATTGAGGAAGAACATGTTTTGGTTGCAACTAACAATGTAGGTGATGAAACTGAGGAAGAACATATAAGCCATGAGGCATCTGACATGTACCAAAGCTTAGTTGTCCAGCGTGTGCTAAGTGTTGAAATGGAGCTTGCTGAACAAAATCAACATCACACCTTGTTCCAATCTAAGTTCATCATCAAGGAACGATCCTGTAAAGTCATCATCGATGGCGGAAGTTGCAACAATCTTACTAGCACAAACATGGTCGAGAAGCTTGGCTTGACCACAACTCAACACCCTCATCCTTACTACATTCAATGGTTAAATTCTTGTGGTAAGTTGAAGGTAACTAAACTTGTGCGCGTACATTTTTCTATTGGATCATATCATGATTATGTTGATTGTGATGTCGTACCTATGCAAGCATGCTCATTATTATTAGGTAGACCTTGGCAATATGATAGATATACTGAACATTATGGTAGATCTAATCATTATACTTTCACTTATAAAGAAAAGAAAATCACTTTGCTTCCAATGTCTCCTCCTGCCATATTAAAGGATGAATTAGAAAGAAATGACAGAACAAGTCAGGCGAAGACAAAAATTGATCATGAGATTACAGTTCCAAGTGAAACTAAATTGAAAGCTCCTGTTATGTTGGCTACAAAATCTGATTGCATTGACTTAGAAACTCATGAATCTGAATGCTATACTATGGTTTGCAAAGAATCTTTGTGTCCATTAGAAGATATGCATATTTCTTTGCCTCCTGTTGCTACTAACCTTTTGAAGAAGAGTAATGATCTGGAGACAACAATTGAGTTGAGGATGACTCAAATTCAAGAAAGGGAGGATGATGAGGACATGAACCCTAAGGATGCAACCACTACCTCGACACGTTGCACTACATCCTCTACTACAACTCCATCTTCGCCTATCGGACTTTCGGCTAATGCACTACCATATTCACCGGTTGGACCGCGCTACGTCTACGCATACAAGTCGTGCTATGTCTACATGCCTTGGTATTGCGTCACCAATTATTGGCCCACAGGCTATGTAATGTATAGGCTGATTTGGCCTATATGGCCCATAGGGCCCATGTGGGCGTTAACCTTGGGTTACTGGTACTGTTCACGCAGCACTGTTCACGTGTGAACAGTACCCGCGGCCGCCGCCCCTCCCTCCTTTATATAGTGGCCGCCATCCCCTTTGGTTGGGCGGGTTTTGTTGATTAAAGTTTAGCTTTGCTACTTTATACTTTGTTCTCTTGGTCGGCGAGATCAACAGCGACATTGTTCTTCGGAACCCCACCTATCAATACATTCACTTCCTATTTGCAATTTCAGATTGCTTATTTACCTTGTTCTTGCGTGCGTCTTCGGTGTATGCAGGAATCGATCTTCGTGATCAGGTCAACCGGGTATTCGTGCACGGTTGATAACGACTTGTCGAGCAGTTTAGCGATTGCGTGGTTTCGAGCCTTGCGTGTTCGTAGCCAGGATCGTGAGAGTTGAGCGACGCCTACCGAACTTATCGTTCTCATCGAAAGATCGGGCCAACAATCGGACCTTCGGGTTCATCACAAACTGGCTGAGTACAAAAGTACTCACAAGTCTTACACAAATAAAAATTAGTTATGCATAAGGTCATTCAAAGGATGTCTCATATTGGCTTAGTTTTGCGAACAGACGCAACAATTTATCACCTACACATACTAGTTTTTCATTTGCCATTTTGAAATCAGATTTGAAGTAGAAGTAAAGCATATGATCCAATAATAATTTTAATGACAAATGAATCAAACAAACAACAAAGTGGCAGCCCACTTTGATAAAACAAAAATACATGAACATCCCATTCATGCCGAGTACCAAGTTTACCCACAAATTAAATTCAAAGTCTAACAATAGTAACTCCCGAACTCAAGCGATTGTCCATAACCGTGGACACGGCTATTCGAATAGATTTATCTCCGCAGAGGTGTACTACTTTAAACACACGACTCGATTAGCCCGTAAGCCTCTGGATAATGACACACTTCCTTCGGTATGCCGGCCGGGGAGAATCGAGATACAGTCGTTTTTAGCAAGAAAATCCTATTGAGTTAAGTCTCCGTTGCAAGATGTTCCCTTACTTAGTACAAGCGACAGATAGCACTTGCTAAGCGTCTCACAAGTTATATCGGAAATACCGATGTAATGTAAATGATAATTGGTGCCCAAATGCACACTATAGAAAATTGCATCGGCTCCTAAGGACAAATAATCAACACAAATGCACCTACACTATCATGAGACTTAATACAATAGAACCTTCCCCTTATTTAACCGTACAGTACCCATATCTCGCGTGTGGCAGCACGAGTTTTACTTGAATTAACGACGTTACCAAAGTTCGGTCATTGTTGGTCCAGACAAGTCTACCACTTACCCAAATCTCGTGCACGAAGGCACCATCACTAGCAACCTCTTGTACAAACCCAAAACTCATTTTAAAATGAAACCATTTAACTCATAAAACAGATACGAAGATCTAGAACAAAAAGAATAAGAAAGTGTATGTTTCCCATAATTGTCGGGTTATTCCCGACAATCAAACTACCGTTTCTAGATTTGCATGGTTAAGCAAACCCGAATAATATAAATCACACATCCTATCTTAAGCACGTGGTACTAGAATAATTCAAGGATAACCTCAATGAATAAGAGATAACTAAACTACACATCAAAAAATAGCGACATTATCAAAATAGCATGCAAGCAATTATCATTGCAGTATCTTAACAAAACTGAGATCAAATATGATGCAAAAAAAAGTTCGAATGATGCTTGCCTTGCTGGTAGATCAGTTGATCACTCTCGGTAGCGTACGAGTCAATATCAATAACCTCAGAATCTATAAAATTAACAATATCGATAAACACCAAGAAATACTTCAATAATCAAAATGCTAAAAAATGCATGATTTTTCTATAGTAGTTAAATCATGATTTTAGATGAATTTAGGTGAAAGAATTATTCCATTTGGATTTAGTATGTGAGAGTTATGGCTGTTTGAATTTCAGTTTTCTAGAAAATCCAATTTAATTAGGATCTATTACTATTTGCTGATTTTAATTATTTGATGAAAATTTACAGAGTAGTGGAGGATAAAGAAATTACATAGATAAATATAGAATAATAATATAAGCTCAAAATAATTTGGTTCATCTCATTTGGAGTTTTTATGAATTAGTTATCAATTTTCAAAGTTATCACCCTTTTTTATTGTAAAAATAATGGAGTTAATGGATTATTTTCCAAAACTACATTCCCTGTTATAGAGACATGTTTGAAACCTATTTTAAAATAAAGTTCATTAAAAATGAAAATTATCAAAATTGATTTCACTGTTTTTGGAGTTAAAATTAATAAGTTATGCATTTGTCAAGTTAATACAATTTCTAGTGTGCAAATAATTTGTTTTCGGATTTTGGTCTTTGTAAAAAGACCAGAGGGAGGTCGTTAGGGCTGTCTTTGCAAAATGGCCAGTGGGAGGTCGTTAGGGTTGTGTTTGCAAAATGGCCAGAGGGTGGTCTTAAAGGTGGTCTTTGCAAAACGACCACGAGGGTGGTCTTTGCAAAACGACCACGAAGGAGGTTGTGGCTTACGACAATAGGATTTTACCGCCAATGCACTTGCTCGGCGGCTCGCCGGTGCTACGCGCCACAGCGGAGCCAGCCCAGGACACGTATAGGTCCACAATAGTATTGCACACATATGGGTGGTGGTGGCGACAGCTAAGATGGCCCGTACCGACGGCTAGCCGAAGTTGAGCGGTGCTAACAAATACGGCAATGATGCAAACAGCAATGTGAAGCTCAACGCATACAAGCAGGTGCCTGGGTCCTAAAGGGTACTAGGGGGTTACCTAAGCTAAGTGGAAGCTCGGGGAAGCTTGGAGTTAGTCAAAGCAGCGACAGCGCTAAAGAAGATGACGGCGGCAGCACGGTTCAACGAAAAGAGAAACCCCTGAGCAATCCTAAGGATAGTGAATGGTCTAAATGGGTTAAGGACCATATAAGGATGCTTTAAGAGCAAAGAATCGGTTAGTGGCTTACTAGAGCAAGGTGGGAGATGAAAGGTTCGTCCTTCGGCCGAAATGGTTCAAACTTCAATCCTTCTAGATCCTATCGTGCATTGCCAAAATAGGTTCAGGGGTTTTGATCAGTGGCCTAAAGCACGTAAGGTGACGCGCTAAGTCAAGGGTAATACCTACCAGAGACACTGCTTGTACAACGTTGGTGTCCGGGGCATGCTCTGAGGTCACCGAGAGCACGATGAGGTTGTGAGTACTACACAATGAATCAAAAGCTTGCATAAGCCAAAATGGGAACGGAATGCAAATGAGGAGCTGAGGGAACCGGAGGTGAGAAGTTTACTAGAGAAATGAGCTCAAGGGAGCTTCCCTCTCCTCGGCGGCCAGAGGAGAAGTGAAGGGAGAACTGGGTTTGGAGGGGGTATTATCCTTAGGAGATAACCGAGATGGGAGCGGCGTTACGCAGTGAAGCTCCAGGAGTGGTCCGAAGTGGCGATGGATTCACGCCGTGACTAGGGCGAGAGCAGAGCGCGGCCGCGATGTAGCGCGGTGATTCTGTAGGTGTGCCAATGCGAGGAAGAAGAACCTGATGAGTGGGCCCCATAGAGAAGCAACACAAAGCGGTGCGGGCGCGAGATTGGTTCGGTCTGGACCGTTAGATCACGAATGCAGGGCTCAGATCTAATGAGAAGTTCGGACTAGTCGAATGGTTGTAAGATCTGAATCGTTGAACTTTAAATCAGACGGTCCTAGGACGGTGCGGTTAGGGGGTTGGGCTGAGTTGGTTCGCCGAGTCGGACTCGAGCCCAAGGAATAGTGCAACTGGTTTGAGTTTAGAGTTTTGACTGAGATTTAATTTATCTTCTCTACTTTGACCAGGGTACTAAAAATAGAAATATTTTTTAAGAAAATGTGAAATAAATCACAGGGGTTCCTTGGAAGGTCTAGTGTCTATAAAAATTATTAAACCTCACTTTTCATAATATATTTTGTAATATATAAATTCAAACTTAGGCTAGGTCTTTTAATGGTGTTTGAATTTTCTTAGTATTTAAACCAGTCCCATAAACTTGGGAAAAATTATATTAATTCAAGATAATTATTCTAGTATTTGAATAAATTAGTTTTAGAGGATGTTTACAAGTTTTTGTTGCTGTTTTTAGTTGGAGTTCAAATTTGAAGTGTATGTTTAATCTTTGTTTGAGATTTTTCAAGTGCAATATATAAAGTAAATGCTTGAAAATAATGATGCATGCCCATGAGATGCATAGTAATCCTCTTTATTAACTTAGGGATGTGACAGAAGATGTTACCACAGACATGGCTCGTCAGAGTTGTTTTCTGAAATGACTAAACATTGGACTACAAGTCAGACTGATTGCCCATACCTTTCTAGACTTTCAAGAGCTGATCAACAAAGCTCTAATCCTTGAGGATAAGCGCAAGGAGTTGGAGGACAACCGCAAGCGTAGAATGGCTCAACATGGAAGTCATCAACCACAGCAGAACAGTCCCTCAACAGTTTACTCACTTCCCACCACAGAGCACATTCAGGATGTCTGCACCCGCTTCAGCACCTCGTCCATTCGCTCAGAACTTTTGCAATCCTGCGATAGTCAACCCCAATCTAGGGGGCAACCAGCAGTCTGGAGCTAGAGTTTGCTATACCTGCCGAGAGCCAGGGCACTTCACCAATAATTGCCCTTAGAAGGGAACTACGACACCCGTTAGCTTCAACCTTGGAGCTACACCGGCCAAGACGCCAGTGCCAAGCAACAACCGAGGAGCACCTCAGAGTACCGGTCAAGCTGGAGGAGCACCGTAGTTCATGGTCAGAGGTCGTGTCAACCACGTCACTCTAGAAGGAGCCTAGGAAGCGCCCAACGTCGTACTGGGTAAGTTTCTGGTTAACTTAGTACATGCATCGGTTTTTTTTATTCTGAAGCTTCGTATTTGTTTGTTTCTCGAGTTTTTGCAACTAAGAATAATCTGGAAGTTATGCATCTTAAGCATACTTTGTTAGTCCAGTCGCTTGGAACAGAGTTAAGCTCTAAAGTAGGATGTTTAGGAGCTAAGTTACTTATAGCTAGAGTTGAGGTTTTAGCCAGCCTCATTGTCCTAGACACCCAAACCTTAGATGTCATACTTGGCATGGATTATTTATCAAAACACAAAGCTGTGTTAGATTGTAGTCGAAGAGCCGTGATAGTTGAAGGTACCAATGGAAAGAAAGTGGAATTTCTAGCCACCTCAACGCATGATGGACATCTGTTAGTCAAAATCCTGAAGACCGTTTCTTTGGAGGATGTACCTATTGTCAAATAATATCTGGATGTTTTCCCCAAAAATTTTCCAGGGATGCCACTAGATCGAGACATCGAGTTTGTCATTGATTTAGTGTCAGTAATAGCACTGATTTCTAAGAGACCCTATCGGATGCCAGCCGATGAATTGGTAGAACTGAAGAAGCAGATTGAAGAACTACTCGAGAAAGGTTACGTGAGACCTAGTTCATCGCCATGGGGAGCGCCAGTCTTGTTTGTCAAAAAGAAGGATGGAATCATGAGGATGTGCATTGATTATCATGCTCTTAATGAAGTGACCATCAAGAATAAGTATCCACTGGCCCGAATTGATGATCTGTTCGATCAGATAAAAGGATCCGGAGTGTTCTCAAAGATCGACCTGCGATCAGGTAATCAACAATTGAAGATTTGCCTGAAAGATATACCGAAGACCGCTTTTTCGATGCGGTATGGACATTATGAGTTCCTAGTCATGTCTTTTGGTTTGACCAACACCCCTGTATACTTCATGAACATGATGAATAAAGTATTTATGGAATATTTGAACAAGTTTGTAGTAGTGTTCATTGATGGCCTCTTGGTTTATTCCAAGACAGAAGAAGAATATGTTGAGCATTTGAGGCTAATACTGGAAAAAAACTCATAGAGCATCAGTTGTATGCTAAGTTCAGCAAGTGTAATTTTTGAAACAAGGAAATTGATTTCCTTGGTCATGTGATGATAGCCAAAGGAGTAGCATTTGACCTCGGTAAAGTCAAAGTAGTGTTACATTGGGAACAGCCCAAAACAGTAACTCGGATTCGTAGTTTCTTGGGAATGGCAAGATATTACCGCCGTTTTATTGAAGGGTTTTTTACAATTACTAGACCTCTTACACAATTATTGAAAAAGGAGAAAAAGTTCACTTAGACCCCAACCTGTGAGGAAAGTTTTCAAGAGTTAAAGAAATGTTTGACATCAGCCCCAGTTCTGATTCTGCCAGATATTCAGAAGGATTTCAATATCTATTGTGATGCTTCGCGTCAAGGATTAGGCTGCATCCTAATGCGAGAAGGAAGAGTTGTTGTTTATGCATCAAGGCAATTGAGACCTCATGAGGAGAACTACCCTACCCATGATCTAGAATTAGCTATCGTTGTCCATGCTTTAAAATTTTGGCGTCATTACCTCATTGGTAATCGCTGTGAGATATACACGGATCATAAGAGCTTAAATTACATTTTTCACCCAGTCTGATCTAAACATGAGGCAGAGAAGATGGTTCGAGTTAATAAAGAATTATAACCTTAGAATCCACTACCATTCCGATAAAGCTAATGTAGTTGCAAATGGCTTGAGCTGTAAGAGCTACTATAATGCTATGGAAGTAAAAGAGAATTGCCTAGAACTTCATGAAGAGTTTCAGAAGCTGAAGCTAGAAGTTGTGCCCGAAGGATTCGTAGCCAGTTTGGAAGTGCAGTCTACTCTGGAGAAGTAGATTCATGCTGCCCAACCAAATGATACTGAGATTAAGGACATTAAGCTTAAGATGGAAGAAGGCAAATTCAAGGACATTACCAAGGATGATCAAGATACACTCTGGATCAACGGACGTATCTGCGTACTAGATATTGATGGTTTGAGATAGCTAATCTTCAAAGAAGCTCATGACTCAAAGTATTTTATTCACCCTAGAAGCACTAAGATGTATCAAGATGTCAAGAATAAATTCTGATGGCGCAATTTAAAGTGAGAAGTCGCAGAGTTTGTTGCCTTATGTGACGTATGTCAGAAAGTAAAGGCAGAGCATCAGAGACTGGCAGGTCTGTTGCAACCCCTGAAGATTCCAGGGTGGAAATCGGAAGAGATCGAAATGGATTTCATTACCGGTCTACCCAGGACTCAATCAGGTTATGATTCGATTTGGGTAATAGTTGATCGTTTGATGAAAGTTGTCCACTTCTTGCCAGTCAAAACCACTTACTCAGGAGATCGCCTTGTAGAGTTGTATATGTCAAGAATTGTTAGTTTGCATGGTGTGCCTAAGAAGATAGTGTCAGATCGAGGATCTCAGTTCACCTCCGGTTTCTGGCAGAGTTTACATGAAGCTTTGGGAACTCATCTGAATTTCAGTACTACTTATCACCCTCAGGCGGATGGACAGACTGAAAGAGTAAATCAAATATTGGAGGATTGTTGAAAGCTTGTACTCTAGCTAATGCTACTAGTTGGGATAAGAGTTTATCGTATGCAGAATTCTCGTACAACAACAATTATCAAGCCAGCTTGCAAATGTCACCGTTTGAAGCCTTGTATGGTCATGCATGCAGAACCCCTCTAAATTGATCAGAAATAGCCAAACGAAAGGTATTCAGACCATATATTATTCAGGAGGTAGAAGATCAAGTGTCTATGATCAGAGAAAGATTGAAGATAGCTCAGTATAGACAGAAGAGCTATGCGGATAATCATCATCGTGACCTCAGCTTTGAACCAGAGGATTACGTTTATCTCCGAGTTACTCCACTTAGATGTGTAAGAAGGTTTCATGCCAAAGGGAAGCTTGCCCCTAGGTATGTTGGTCCGTTCAAGATTTTGGATCGCCGTGGAGAAATTGCTTACTAGCTAGAATTACCGCAGTCACTAGTAGGAGTGCATGATGTCTTTCATGTCTCTCAATTGAAGAAGTGTCTCCATGTGCCGATAGAACAAGCTCCCTTAGATTCAATCGAGTTAAAAGAAGATCACACCTACAAGGAGCAGCCAATCAAGATTTTAGATGTCGTAGAGGATCAAACCAGAAGCAAGTTGTCTGTTTTTGCAAAGTTTGGTGGAGCAACCACTCAGAAAGAGAAGCAACATGGGATTGTGAAGAAGAGATGAAAGCCGAGTACCCAAGCCTTTTCTCTAGCTAGCCTGAAATCTCGGGGTCGAGATTCCTTTAGGGGGAGGTTTGTAACATCCTAATTTTTCAAGTCTTGAAAACCCTTTTGTTTCGTTTAGCTATTTGGAAAATTCACCCAATAGATTTTATTTGAATTTTTAAACAAGCTTAACATGGAGTTTTAATATCAAAACAATTTAATATGATTAATATCAATATCAACAATTGTCAAAACTATTTTATTTGGGTCCTATGTGCTTGGACATATTTTCTAGATTTTTTTTAGAACTTTTCTGAGTGCATTTGCTATTTTCTAATTGCCATTTGCATTTTCTGGTATTTATAAAATAGAAAATCTATTTAAAATCTCAAAATAGCTTTGGGCCGAATCTCCTTAAGCTTGGCCCATTTCCTTTGTTCTTCGGCCCAGCCCGCGTGGCCCTTCTTCCACGTGCGTTCCCTTGCTCTCACTGACCGGTGGGCCCCGCTATCTGGTCGTCGTCCACCTCGCGTCGTCGTCTTCGTGTGAACTTCGTCCGAAGCCGCCATTGAAGTCTTCTCGAAGCTTCGTCCAATAAAATCGTTTCCAACCAAAAAATCTCTCGGTGATACTATTTCTGAATCCCCTTATCTCCACGAACCCAAATCCGGCCAAATCACATCCCATATCCCTTTCTATCTCCGAGTTCATTGCGTGGTCATCTCGGACTCGTTGTGAACCCCACTACCAATACGCTGCCTTAGCCATGCCTGGGCCCTATAAAAGGCACCCCTGGGTTCGCCCTCGTCCCCTCCTGCCGAAACCCCAATCCTTTCCACCTCTAGAACCCTAGCGCCGCCGCAATCGAGGTTTTAGGGTTTCAAGGCCAAAGCTTGTTTTCTTCGAATTGCGCCGCCACCATGGATGCCTCATCGATGTTGACTATACCATTGGGTTCGTCGTCGTGAGACCTACCTGGAGAACCCATTCACATCGCTGGAGCATCACTGGAGGTGAATCCCGACAATACCCGAGCTCATTCTCCGCTCAAACCTCACGTCGGCCGCCACTGTCGACCCTAACCACTAGCTAGCATACCATTAGGTTCACAATAACCTCCTCTACACATCGGTACCACTCACTGCCAGCAAAGCCCCGCCGTTTGCCGGAGGACATAGGGACCCAACCTCACCACTGTTGAAGCCGACATGGCGTGCCACATCTTCAGCCACATTAACGCATGCGCTTACGTGTCAGCCTACGTGTCACCCAGTTAGCACCGCATCAGTGCGTGCGTGGAGTACCATATCCAAATCCAAACCCAACCCCAAGTAGACCTGGTCCACCATAGACCATCTCTATGACATGTGGGTCCCACATGTCAGCCTCAGAGCCTTTTCTCTAGGTTTTCTTTTTAATTCCAAAATCAGGGCTGACGTCAACTGACATCATGAACCGATTTTCCAGTAGAAAGATAATTTGGAAATTCTAGAAAAATCCTTTTTAGGTATTTCTTTAGGTTTAGATCTTCCAGAAGCCTTATCTTTCTCATCTAAACTCCGATTTAGCCCATTCAAATTTCTAAATTCATATAAATTCGAGCTCTATTTTACTAATATTTTTATTTAATTTTTAGAGTTTGTTTTTCTCTATGTTTTAATTTATTTTTTTTATTTGTTTCGTTTACGAGTAGATGTTGCTACTTCAGGAGATTTCGAGGAAGGAGGAGTTCACCAAGACCCAGACCAGTACCAAGATCTATTCCAAGGCATTGTAACACCCCAGCCCAACATGAGCCTGGAATGCTACTAAACTAACATTGTAACAAGCTAAAACCAGGACACTTTACTAAATTTCGGCAGAACCTCCTTTGTATAGCTAACTATACCGGGGGTTCCAACAGGTACAATTATCAAAATTAAATAATCCAACATTCAGCATAATCAATAGGCATTCAAGATATGCTAAATGACTAAAGCATAATCATAAGTATCCAAAATATGCGACTCATCATTACTACAAATAATCCAACGCATAAGCATAACCATAATAAATCCTTTAAGCAGTTTGCTCATTTATTAATGCATGATCTGAAATTTAATCAACTATAAAAGGTCCATGGCAGTGTGTGTGTGTGTGTGTGTGTGTGTGTGTGTGTGTGTGTGTGTGTGTGTGTGAACATATAGCTACTCCCTCCCATGCATGTCGTTCTTGTATTGGGTATACCTAAAACAACAACAACAACAACAACAACAACAACAACAACAACAAGAGTGAGTCCACAGACTCAGCAAGTACAAATAAAAGACATTACAATACAAAATTATAACAACGGCATCCACTTCCAAAAACTTTGCATTTAACCATACCACATGCATATACAATGCTCAATGCGTTCTTTCTCTTTAACTCTTTTTGCATTTAACCATACCCATGCTTGTGCTTGCAAGCACAGGGACCAAGAGCCTAATACTCTGCAAGTAATAGGGAACTTAAGCCCACACTCAACAAGTGTGGGGACCTCAAGTCCGTCATGTACATGATGGGGACCTCAAAAATATATATGCTTGGTCACCACGTGACCAAGCCTCAAACATGATCTCAATATACACATGCACAGTTACTCTATTCAACATCAACATGTAATAGCAGTAACATCATATATGAATAGAACTTAATCATACTTTGAGCATTCACCAATATTAACACACTTATCATTCCAACAACCATGCATTGCTAACATGTATCAAACACACGCAATCATGATCAAGCATTCACAATTAATCTATCAATCAATGTACTTGCCTCAACCGTGCGAGAACGAAGGACGCGAAGAGGGCGCTACCCCCGGAATCAATCCCCCACCCAAATTAAGTTAACAAGCACTCTAAGATAACAATACTGGACCAAAACAAAGCTAGAATCAATTACTAAAAACTACTTGTGAGACCCCGGTTTATTAAACTTGTAATACTTAACCTTCCTCTGGTTCTAGTATCACAAATAGAATAATCCGCGTCTCGATGAATATGTGCCTCCTGAACAAGCAAAGACACATACATCATATCCAAGCATGCATCAATTCCATACAATGATTATAACAAGTCTACCAAAAGACATGCATAATATAAGTTATTACAACACAGCCGACCGGCCAAATGACATAAGTACCAAATAAGTAACAATGAAGCAAAAGTTGCCATAAGATGGCTTAAACCAAAAGACGACGGTTAGCCACATAACACCACAGGGCAACCGACAGGGCCGCCAAGCTAATCGCCCAGAAGCGCCACAAAGACAACTCACAAAAGTGAGGTCCATCTGACTCACTATCATCCTCTGCACAACACAAGCAAAGCGGTGAGTACAAAATGTACTGCAAGACTTACGAGTAGCAAGCCTATACATAGCTACATGAAAGCTGTATTCAAAGGAATGTGGTTATATGGTTCTTTGGACGCATAAAGCAAGTTTCATTTGCAATATTGTAATAAGTTGAACAGCAATTTGTAAAATCTATTTTTAATCATTTAAATAACAGCGAGTAAGCATAAGTAACAGGTATCCACCTAGAAGTGACTTTCCCCAAAGCCACCACAACATAGCATGAATCCCTGATTCATACCACCCAACAAGTTTTAATTTTGAAAATGGTTGTAGTCTAACTCTTGAAAAGCTTATCCAAGCGTGTCCATAACCTAGGACGAGGCTATTCGAATAGTTTTAATCCCTGCTGGGGTGTACCAATGTACCCACACTTCAGACCGCCTTTTCGCCAAGCTATTAAGCACACTTCCTTTGGTGTGCCGGCACGGTTAAGTCCTACGAAACCTTTCCAATGGAATATGCTAATCAAGAGACGCACGTATGGGGGTTAATCCTTAGTGATCTGCCGACGAAATATGGATCACAAGGACCCATACGTGGAGCAAGATACACCGGCCTCGGCGGGTGTTCTCCTCCCTACAAACGTGTCCATGTTGCATATAATCAAATATGCAACCCACCACGCGGCTCATTAATTAACACAGCCCAAAGTACTCAGCTAAGAGAGGTCCCATATCCCTCTAGTGTGGTTAGCACGCACTGTAATGCTCGGATAACAGATACTCACAAGTAGTTCGGTCCTTAATTGACCCGGGCACCATTCCAATCACACCCAAAAGATCACACCATCTTACCATTGTGCCCAAGTCTAAATTGTTTTCATTTTCAGTTTTAGTTTTGCAATTTAGACATAGCACAAGGCTGAAATGTACACATAGTAATAGTTTGTGTGATCAAAGTTATCGACGAGTCGATAACTGCCCATTTCTACCGATAGCTAAGCATGGCTAAGCATAATGACACGTAACCTACTAAGTGACAAGGGTCCATCCATCGAACCCAAAATCACAGCAAGTAACCTAGGCTTCAGTAGTAGAGGAATGAACATTTCCTACTGATAATGCATCTAGTAGGCTAACTATCGACAATAGTTTAAAACAACATAGCAATGCATACATAGAATTTGCAACCAATATATTAGACTTTGAAAATAGTAGGAACAATATGATCAAATGAATGCTACATCTGCTTGCCTGGCTGAAGTGCAGAGTCTGATGGCTGCTGTGGCTCAATATCAAGATTAATAATATTATCCTCGGAACCTAACGCGAAAAGGCGATAAGCAAATAAGAACGAAGAACCCAAATAAAACTCCAACAGCAAAACACATCCAAAACTAATAAAATTCACACTACAGCTAGGGAATGGTTTTATAAAGTGACAGGAACAAGAATTATGCTATTTGAACTAAGCATGCAAAAGATATGAGCAAAATGCTCTGTCTCAGCCTATAACAACCTAATTAATAATTAACACTGTTCATGACGAAATTTTCTAGAGTGATCTAAGGTTTGAAATTTTTATAGCAGGTAGATTATGACATCCTAATAACAGCAAAGTTGGATTTACTAATTTTGGAGTCATACACATTTACTTATGATTTTTCTAAGTTGTAAATCTAATACAAATCATTTTACAGAATTATGAATATGCTCAAATCCTATTTTATAGGAAAGTATACTAACAGACGAATTTAACAAAATTGATTTTGCACAATTTGGATTTATACAGAAAAAGATATGCATTTTTCAAGATTAAAACTATTTCTAGAATATTCAAAATGACAGAAATCAAGTTATTCCTAGTTACCCAATTTCCTGCTACTGCAACACGCTTAAATCCATTTTTATAATAAACTAAAATGATAACATAATTTATTACAGTTGGAATTAACTAAAAAGCAGTAAAAATGAATTAGTTATGAATTTCTAAAGTTTTTACATCATTTTCAGTTGTTAAACAAATACTTACCGAAATACAGAACAACCCAAAAAAAAAGAAAACGACGTGGACGCTCGACAACCTTTGATCTCAAATCCTACGGCTCACGCGCGCCGAAAACAGCGCAAGCGCGCCGACCGAAACGGAGCCCACCGTTGGATCAAGATCCAACGGCGCACACGAGTGTATGCATTCGGACGGTGCGGTTGCATACACGATCTCAGCCGTTGATCGCAAGATCGACGGTCGAGAACGATCAAGGCATCCGGAGGGTCCGAACGCACACAAAGATCAGGGCCGCAGATCTAAAAATGAACGGTAGCTATTTAACGCAGTTCAAAGGGAGATGCTGACATGTGGGACCGCATGTCAGTGACTTCGAGTCACCCACGCCGCTGGTTTAACCCACGCACAAAGTGCACCGCCCACTTGTCGATCGAGAGTGGCGGTTAGGACAGGATTAATGCTTCTAATGATTATCATTAACTAGGCACTAATGACTACTGGAATTTGATTTTAACCCCTCGGGCCCACAAGTCAGCGACCCAGAGGAGATTTCCGACAGCGATTAAATGCCGACACATTAATTAAGCAATGATTTAGCATTAATGATGTCGGAACAGTGCGGGATTGAACCAGAGAGCGATTTAAGGATGTTGGGCCCACTGGTCAGTGGCTCAACGACAATGATTAAGACATAATTAATAACTAATGATTAGCAATTAATGTGTCCTAATCAAATGACAAAAACGGGAGCTGCTGTGCCGGCAAAACCCGAGTGATTTCAACGGCAAATCGCCGGCGACACTGGCCGCGGCGACGCCCACCAAGTACTAAAATGGATTCGCAATAGCACAACGAAACTAATGGTAGCATTCTCACCGGCATGGCGACGAACGCGGCTAGCCGGAAAACGAAAATGGGAGCTTACTGCTAAACACGAAAACCGCGAAAAAGCTCCGCTGCAAGCCTAGAATGCGGTGCCAGAGCTTCTAAGGACTAATAAGAAGCTACCTTAGTGACAAGAAGCTTC
Organism: Ampelocalamus luodianensis; assembly: GCA_036346255.1. NCBI lineage: Eukaryota > Viridiplantae > Streptophyta > Magnoliopsida > Poales > Poaceae > Ampelocalamus > Ampelocalamus luodianensis. Next base: position 50,033,200 of record CM070622.1, on the reverse strand, counting down.
AAAGATGACCGGAGATGCTTGATCACGGTGAAAGCTCGCCGGACTTGGAGAAGAAAACCCGAGATAGATACCCTGAGCCAAATGAGTGATACCAAAGCATCAGAATAGCTTCATTAAGGTCCACAGAAGCTACATGAGCAAAGAATTGGAAAATGGAGCACTCACCTGAGCTGAGGAAGAAGATGACCAATTTCGGCCGAATTTGAACAAACCCCAAATTGGACAATTCCTGATAATCAAATCCAAAATTAAGTGAGGGGAAATGTTCAAGGAAGTAAATAGATAAGGTTAGGGCAAAGAAACGTGAAGGAGGACCACTGGAACACCAAGAACACCAATGGAGCTCCACGGGTCAACAATGGCGATTTGCCATTTTTGAGGTGTTAAGCTCCAATATTGAGAATGAAACTTGATGGTGGTCTAAAGAAACACCAGGAGGTATTGAGAGTGCTTATAAAGCTATGAAAGCATTAGGGTTTGCACCACACTTCTTTCGGGCGGCAAAACACAAAGCACCACGCACGGCCGACAAGGAAAAAGAGGTGTAGGCGTGCATTAGGGCATGGCCTAGCTCAGAGTACCTCCCATACCCCTAAACGTCGGCTAGGGTGGCTTTAGGGAGCAAGAAATGACACTGCCATTACTCCCCCTACAGTGCTCGCACGGCCGGAGGTAGAAGACCACTAGGAAAAAGGCTCGGTGATTCACAGCCGTTAGATAAGACACGGACGACCGAGATAGTGCCACGCCTACGGGCTTTAAAACACAACGGAGAGGTTGCGAGCCTTACGATTAGAAACGAACGGCTCAGATAGCCCCACGTCGCAAACGCGGTTTACAACGAAGGGACACGCGGGCGTTGGATCTTAATCCAACGGCTCAGATTTAAGAATGCAACCGGAGGGTCCGAAGGTTTCGGAGGACCCCAACGGTTGGATGGAGATCTAACGGTCGACAATCAAACTTGCAACCGGAAGGTCCGAAATCTTACACGCGCGCGGGCCATGCGATCGAAATCCAACGGACGAGATCCAAGGCGCGTTTTAAAGAGTGGCTCGGTGCAGTTAGTTGACTGGACCGAATCAATTGGCTCGAGCCCGAGTCTGACTCGAACCCGAGTAACCGTAAAATCAAGTTTGACTTGAATTTAGAACAGAGACTTTGAAAGATTTATTTGAGGTAGCAAATTAACTCCAAAAATTATGAAATTTTTACAGGAGCTTGCTAACTCAGATAATAACCTTGGGTAAAATTTTCAGAGGTTTTTATGCTGTGAATAAATCTCCAAAAATTCTGCCAGGCTCTGTTTTAATGTTTGACTGAGGGTCAAACAGGTTTGACTGCCTCTAAAAATATTCAAACAATTTCTAAAAATTGTGAAATTTTTCAGAGGGGTCACATACCATCACAGAGACTTAGGAAAAATATTTCCAGAGGATGATCATAAGATTTGACAAGTTTGTATTTGGAATAACAAGATTTGGATCAACTAGACTTGTGACAATGTATTTCCATAATTCCTTGTACAAGAATTGATTGGCACAAAAGGAAATACATGATGTAAGAAAAAGTTTTAATTTCTACTGATTTTCTTACATTTGAAACACAAGCCTAAAGTTAGGATGTTACAAAACCTCCCCCCCTTACAAGAATCTCGCCCCGAGATTCTGTTTACTCGGAGAAGAAGGATGGGTAATCTGCACGAAGACGATCCTCGCGCTCCCAAGTTGCCTCATCTTCAGAATGGTTTGACCACTGAACCTTAAGGAACTTGATGACACGGTTCCTTGTCCTTCGTTCAGATTCTTCGAGAATACGAACAGGATGCTCATGATAGGTCAAATTTTCTTGCACATCGAGATTTTCCAATGGAGTTTCCTCAACTGGAACACGGAGGCATTTCTTCAAGTGTGACACATGAAACACGTCGTGCACACTCTCCAAAGAAGCCGCAACTCCAATCAGATGCAACAGCTCCAATCTTCTCGATGATGCGATAAGGCCCAACATATCGAGGAGCTAACTTGCCCTTGATGCCAAAACGCTGATGGCCCTTCAAGGGTGAGACCTTGAGATACACAAAGTCATTGGGCTCAAAGCTCAACTCTCGACAACGACGATCCGCATAGCTCTTTGCCTGGACTGGGCCACGCGTAGATGCTCACGAATCACCAACTCGACTTTCGCCTCATTGATGGAATCGCCCAAGAACCGACGCCACCGCCACCAGTTCAATGGGGTTCTACACTTCCTCCCATACAAAGCCTCAAACGGTGTCATGCCAAGACTAGCTTGAAAACTGTTGTTGTAGGAGAACTCTGCAAACGGCAAGCACTTCTCCCACTTCTTTCCATAGGAAAGAACACAGGCACGGAGCATATCTTCCAATACTTGGTTGACTCTCTCCGTCGACCATCGGTTTGAGGATGATAAGTCAATCGAAAGAAAGACGTGTACCCATCGCTTTTGCGATTATGCCAAAAGCGAGAGGTGAAAAGAGAACCACGATCCGACACAATCGCTCGTGGCACACCATGCAAACATACAATGCGAGACACATAGAGATCCGCCACCGACTAACACCGAGATTGGTACGCGACGGCGAAAATGTGCCACCTTTGTCAATCGATCAATGACAACCTGATAGCATCCTTCCCGTAAGAAGCACGGGCGCATCGGTGATGAAGTCCATACCAACGAATCCCACTTCCATTCTCGCATCGCAAAGGTCAAGAAGGCTGCTGACGCCGATGTTCAGCCTTGACACGACAAAGACACGCCGCACTCGGCCACGAACCTAGCAATCTCGCGCTTCATGCGAGTCCACCGTAATCTCGTCGAAGGTCTTGATACATCTTGGTAGCTCCAGGATGGATAGACAAAGGGGAGTCATGGGCCTCGCGGAGAATCAAATCCCGCAATTCCATGACCTTGGAACCACCAAGCGCTGTCCAAACCACACAACGCCGTGCTCATCCTCGTAAAAGCACTTAGTTGTCCCATTCTTGATGTTCCGCTGATTTGGATCACCCCAACATCCATCACTGGCAGCCTTGATTTGTTCCACCAAAGTCGGTTGCACGACCAAGGTAGCAAGAGAACCATGCTCAATCAATCCCAAATTAAGCCGCTGAAATTCTTCGAGAAGGGTAGGTTGTTGCTCTTGAAGTGACAAGGTATTGCAATACACCTTGCATCGAGTGCATCCGCAACAACATTAGCCTTGCCGGGTGATACCAATGCCCATATCATAATCTTTGATCAATTCCAACCATCTCCTCTCGCTCGAGGTTCAGATCTGGTCGGGTGAACAAATATTTCAAGCTCTTGTGATCGAATACACCTCGCAATGTTACCAATGAGGTAATGCCGCCAAATCTTGAGTGCATGAACCACAAAGACTAACTCCAAATCATGGGTAGGATAGTTGAGTTCATGAGGCCTCAACCGCTCGATGCATAGGCCACAACCTTGCCTTCTTGCATAAGAACACAACCAAGTCCTCGCGAGAGGCATCACAATAAATATCAAAGCCCTTATGCACATCGGGAGAACAAGCACCGTGTCGACATCAATCGCTTTTGAGTTCTTGAAAACTCAAATCACAAGCGCATGACCACACGAATTTCTTTTCTTTCTTGAGCAATTCGGTCATAGGTTTAGCAATTTTGGAGAAGTTCTCGATAAAGCGCGTAGTAGCCCGCTAAACCAAGGAAACTCCTCACATCGGTGGATCGACTTGGGCTGCCCCAAGATAGAACATCACGACCTTGCTAGGATCTATCATGACACCACTGCTTTGAAAGAACATGGCCCAAGAATGCCACTTCCTTCAACGTAACTCGCACTTGTTGAACTTAGCATACAAATGATGCTCACGCAGCTTTCCCAATACAATCTACAGTGCTCAAAGATGCTCTTCTTCACTCTTGGAGTAGATAAGAATGTCGCCAATGAAAACCACCACAAACTTATCCAAATACTCTATGAACACCGAAGTTCATAAGATTCATGAACAAAGCCGGAGCATTGGTCAAACCGAAGACATGACGGTGTACTCGTAAAGGCCATAACGAGTAGTGAATGCCGCTTTTGAATATCTCACTACGATCCGACTTGATGGTACCCCAATCTCAAGTCAATCTTGAGAACACACAAGCTCCAACCAACCGGTCAAAGAGATCATCAATACGAGGCAAAGGATATTTGTTTTTCACCGCCACCTCATTCAATGGACGGTAATCAACACACATACGCAGGTCTTGTCCTTCTTTTTCACAAAAATAACCGACAACCCCAAGGAGATGAGCTAGACGGATGAAACCTTTGCTTGAAGCTCACCCAATCGCTTCTTCACTCCTCCAACTCATTAGGAGGCATTCGACGGCGCTTTGAAATTGGAGCGCATCGGCAAGAGCTCAATAACAAACTCCAAGTCTCGAATCGAGGCATTCGAGCAAATCTTCGTGGAAGACATCCACAAAGTCACTGCATCAGGCACATCCTCGAATCTCCATGGATGGCTTAGCTTCAAGGGCACAAAGATGTGGCCCCGCAATGCGGTGAAATCCCAACTTGCTCGCCTCGAGGGACTAGTGAGGAAAACCATCTTCCCGGCACAATCGATTTGCCCCAAGTGTTGGGACAACCAATCCATACCAAGAATCACATCTAGGCGTGCTGAGTCAAGTAAGATGAGATTCGCCAAGAATTCCACTCCTTCAATATTAATAGGAACGCCCCGACATTCTTGATCGCTCTCATTTCCGCTCCCGAGAGCGAATAAGCAAAGGAATCCCCAAAGGAACAAAGTGAAGGTCACAATCAGCAGAAATGATCTCAAATAAAGGAATGTGAAGCTCCGAGTCAAACAAGACCGCAGCAGATGATAACTAACAAGGAACGCATCTAACACAACGTCAGTGCCTCCCGAGCCTCCTCACCGAGATGTGGTTGACTCGACCACTCCGACACTGGTCTCGGATCACCTTCCGTGGGCGTGTGACCATTCCCGCGTCCTCCATTAGGACGAGGCGCCGCTCCAATCCTCCGAGGGCAATCGCAGCATAGTGGCCCTTCTTGTTGCAAAGCGGCAGTAACATCGCCGGTGGTTGCGGAGCGCAACTCGCCGCTGGTCGCAGTGCACGTGGTCAAACACGGCTGCGGGGACGAGCGATCGCGCAGACGGCCTCGGCGGTGGTGAAGCAAAGCACGAGCCCTCGGTGCGGGCCCAACACGGGGACGAGTGAGGCCGCCTGCGCGCACCGATGGGCCTCCCACTTGCGCTATGGACTCACCCAGCGCCTTCGCTTTGTGCTCGGCGACGATGGCCTTGTCAACCAAGGTCCGAAGTCAAGAAATCCACAATAGATAGCTTGTCCCGCAGCTCCTGACAAACCATCCATGAACTTCTCCGCTTAGCCTCATCGAGGCCACCTCTCCCGAGCATAACGAGCCAAGTGGTTAAACTCGTAAAGATACTCCGAGACGCACTTGCGCTCGCTAAGCGCAAGAAACTCCTTCTTCTTGAGCTTCATCAGCCATCGTGTATGTGGCCCGACGAAAGCGATCGAAACTCATCCCACGAGACAACGCGGCTCGCGGATCGCATGGCAAGAAAGTTCTCCCACCAAGAGAGTGCCGCACCTCGCCGATGGGATGCGAAGAGTGCCCGCCTCGCTCGGCATCGAGCGATATTGAGCTTCCGCCAACAAGACGCACCAATCATCCGCGCCGAGTGGATCCTCTGATCGAGAAAGTGGTGGCTGCGACGGAGAAACTCCGCAAGCCCACCACGAGACCGTGGCCACCACCTCCGCATCCGAAGCGGCGGAGCGAGGTGTTCTCGCAATGACCTCCAAGATCCGGTCCGTCCATGCGATTCCGCCGATCCGAGCCGTAACCTCAAGAATGGTCGAGGAGGGGGAAGCTCCTCATCGGAACCACCACCGATCGATTGCGGGTGGTTCTTGTCATCCTGTTCCACAAAAATAGGTTAAACGCAACTCCGGAACAGGAGACAAAGAAAACAACTAACCCTAAACAAACTCCAAAAGCTTAAGTGACCACATAGAATTACAGCAAGATCATAAAGATAACAACCCTCTTCCTATTATGACTAACTCGTATGGGAAAACGAGTAATCAATTTTTTTTTCAGAAGAAAATTTCAGAACTCTATCATTGCTCAAACAAACTAGGAAATAGGGTGGTAAATTTACTAGAGAAAGGTTAGATACTAAGCTATCTCATATCACTTCTTACCCTTTTTTTATTCCCACAAATTTTAGTGGATTTAACCTCTCATTTTCAGCACTTTTACTACCTAAATGCTAGCTGTCCAGATTTTCCCATTCAACTTTTGGCCGAAATTTGTAGCTCCCAGCAGCTCCTAATCTTCTCAAAACAGCCAACTCTTTCATTTTGTAACTCTCATGGTGTACCCAAAACCAATTTACTCGGTTAACAACTATCTTTTGAAGGAAGGTGAGAGGAAAATTCAGCTTTCAAAGTTAGTTTAGAATAAGGTGAGATGAGCAAACTACGATAGATGAGGAGTAAAATCTGAGAACTTACTTAAGATTTTCAGGAAAGCACTGACATTTGAAAAGTAAGTTTTCAAAATATACTAGGGACGACCAAGCTAGGGGTTTCTACGGTCAGTATGGCTCTGATACCAAGCTCTGTGAGACCCCGATTTATTAAACTTGTAATACTTAACCTTCCTCTGGTTCTAGTATCACAAATAGAATAATCCGCGTCTCGATGAATATGTGCCTCCCAGAACAAGCAGCATACATACATCATATCCAAGCATGCATCAATTCCATACAACAGATTATAACAAGTCTACCAAAAGACATACATAATATAAGTTATTACAACACACCGACCGGCCAAATGACATAAGTACCAAATAAGTAATAATGAAGCAAAGTTTCCATAAGATGGCTTAAACCAAAAGACGACCAGGTTAGCCACATAACACCACAGTGGCAACCGACCGGCCGCCAAGCTAATCGCCTCAGAACCGCCACAAAGACAACTCACAAAAGTGAGGTCCATCTGACTCACTATCATCCTCTCGCACAACACAAGCAAAGCGGTGAGTACAAAATGTACTCGCAAGACTTACGAGTAGCAAGCCTATACATAGCTACATGAAAGTCAGATTCAAAGGAATGTGGTTATATGGTTCTTTGACGATAAAGCAAGTTTCATTTGCAATATTGTAATAAGTTGAACAAAGAATTTGTAAAATCTGTTTTTAAGCATTTAAATAATAGCGAGTAAGCATAAGTAATGTATCCACCTAGAAGTGACTTTCCCAAAGCCACCACAACATAGCATGAATCTCGATTCATACCACCCAACAAGTTTTAATTTTGAAAATGGTTGTAGTCTAACTCTTGAAAAGCTTATCCAAGCGTGTCCATAACCTAGGACGAGGCTATTCGAATAGTTTTAATCCTGTTTGGGTGTACCAATGTACCCACACTTGCATCGCCTTTTCGCCAAGCTATTAAGCACACTTCCTTTGGTGTGCCAAGCACGCTAAGTCCTCTGAAACCTTTCCAATGGAATATGCTAATCAAGAGACGCACGTATGGGGTTAATCCTTAGTGATCTCGGACGAAATATGGATCACAAGGACCCATACGTGGAGCAAGATACACCGCCCTGCTGGTGTTCTCCTCCCTACAACGTGTCCATGTTGCATATAATCAAATATGCAACCCACCACGCTGCTCATTAATTAACACAGCCCAAAGTACTCGGCTAAGAGAGGTCCCATATCCCATTAGTGTGGTTAGCACGCACCGTAATGCTCTGATAACAGATACTCACAAGTAGTTCGGTCCTTAATTGACCCGGGCACCATTCTAATCACACCCAAAAGATCACACCATCTTACCATTGTGCCCAAGTCTAAATTGTTTTCATTTTCGCTTTAGTTTTGCAATTTAGACATAGCACAAGGCTGAAATGTACACATAGTAATAGTTTGTGTGATCAAAGTTATCGATTTAGTCGATAATCGCCCATTTCTACCGATAGCTAGCATGGCTAAGCATAATGACATGTAACCTACTAAGTGACAAGGGTCCATCCATCGAACCCAAAATCACAGCAAGTAACCTAGGCTTCAGTAGTAGAGGAATGAACATTTCCTACTGATAATGCATCTAGTAGGCTAACTATCGACAATAGTTTAAAACAACATAGCAATGCATACATAGAATTTGCAACCAATATATTAGACTTTGAAAATAATAGGAACAATATGATCAAATGAATGCTACATCTGCTTGCCTGGCTGAAGTGCAGAGTCTGATGGCTGCTGTGGCTCAATATCAAGATTAATAATATTATCCTCGGAACCTAACGCGAAAAGGCGATAAGCAAATAAGAACGAAGAACCCAAATAAAACTCCAACAGCAAAACACATCCAAAACTAATAAAATTCACACTACAGCTAGGGAATGGTTTTATAAAGTGACAGGAATAAGAATTATGCTATTTGAACTAAGCATGCAAAAGATATGAGCAAAATGCTCTGTCTCAGCCTATAACAACCTAATTAATAATTAACACTGTTCATAACGAAATTTTCTAGAGTGATCTAAGGTTTGAAATTTTTATAGCAGGTAGATTATGACATCCTAATAACAGCAAAGTTGGATTTACTAATTTTGGAGTCATACACATTTACTTATGATTTTTCTAAGTTGTAAATCTAATACAAATCATTTTACAGAATTATGAATATGCTCAAATCCTATTTTATAGGAAAGTATACTAACAGACGAATTTAACAAAATTGATTTTGCACAATTTGGATTTATACAGAAAAAGATATGCATTTTTCAAGATTAAAACTATTTCTAGAATATTCAAAATGACAGAAATCAAGTTATTCCTAGTTACCCAATTTCCTGCTACTGCAACACGCTTAAATCCATTTTTATAATAAACTAAAATGATAACATAATTTATTACGATTGGAATTAACTAAAAGCAAGAAAATGAATTAGTTATGAATTTCTAAAGTTTTTACATCATTTTCAGTTGTTAAACAAATACTTACCGAAATACAGAACAACCCAAAAAAAAAGAAAACGACGTGGACGCTCGACAACCTTTGATCTCAAATCCTACGGCTCACGCGCGCCGAAAATAGCGCACGCGCGCCGACCGAAACGGAGCCCACCGTTGGATCAAGATCCAACGGCGCACACGAGTGTATGCATTCGGACGGTGCGGTTGCATACACGATCTCAGCCGTTGATCGCAAGATCGACGGTCGAGAACGATCAAGGCATCCGGAGGGTCCGAACGCACACAAAGATTAGGGCCGCAGATCTAAAAATGAACGGTAGCTATTTAACGCAGTTCAAAGGGAGATGCTGACATGTGGGACCGCATGTCAGTGACTTCGAGTCACCCACGCTACCGTTTAACCCACGCACAATGCACCGCCCACTTGTCGATCGATCGAGTGGCGGTTAGACAGATTAATGCTTCTAATGATTATCATTAACTAGGCACTAATGACTACTGGAATTTGATTTTAACCCCTCGGGCCCACAAGTCAGCGACCCAGAGGAGATTTCCGACAGCGATTAAATGCCGACACATTAATTAAGCAATGATTTAGCATTAATGATGTCGGAACAGTGCGGGATTGAACCAGAGAGCGATTTAAGGATGTTGGGCCCACTGGTCAGTGGCTCAACGACAATGATTAAGACATAATTAATAACTAATGATTAGCAATTAATGTGTCCCAATCAAATGACGAAAACGGGAGCTGCTGTGCCGGCAAAACCCGAGTGATTTCAACGGCAAATCGCCGGCGACACTGGCTGCGGCGGCGCCCACCAAGTACTAAAATGGATTCGCAATAGCATAACGAAACTAATGGTAGCATTCTCACCACGCGAATGGCGACTGTAACGCCGCCAGCCGAAACGTAAATGGGAGCCATCGCTAAACACGAAAACCGCAAAAAAGCTCCGCTGCAAGCCTAGAATGCGGTGCCAGAGCTTCTAAGGACTAATAAGAAGCTACCTTAGTGACAAGAAGCTTCAAAGATGACCGGAGATGCTTGATCACGGTGAAAGCTCGCCGGACTTGGAGAAGAAAACCCGAGATAGATACCCTGAGCCAAATGAGTGATACCAAAGCATCAGAATAGCTTCATTAAGGTCCATGTAAGCTACATGAGCAAAGAATTGGAAAATGGAGCACTCACCGAAATGAGGAAGAAGATGACCAATTTCCGAATTTGAACAAACCCCAAATTGGACAATTCCGATAATCAAATCCAAAATTAAGTGAGGGGAAATGTTCAAGGAAGTAAATAGATAAGGTTAGGGCAAAGAAACGTGAAGGAGGACCACTGAACACCAAGAACACCAATGGAGCTCCACGGGTCAACAATGGCGATTTGCCATTTTTGAGGTGTTAAGCTCCAATATTGAGAATGAAGCTTGATGGTGGTCTAAAGAAACACCGGAGGTATTGAGAGTGCTTATAAAGCTATGAAAGCATTAGGTTTGCACCACACTTCTTTCTAAGCGGCAAACACAAAGCACCACGCACACGACAAGGAAAAAGAGGTGTAGGCGTGCATTAGGGCATGGCCTCAGCTCGAGTACCTCCCATACCCCTAAACGTCGGCTAGGTGGCTTTAGGAGCAAGAAATGACATCGCCATTACTCCCTACGATTGCTCGCACGGCCGGAGGTAGAAGACCACTAGGAAAAAGGCTCGGTGATTCACAGCCGTTAGATAAGACACGGACGACCGAGATAGTGCCACGCCTACGGGCTTTAAAACACAACGGAGAGGTTGCGAGCCTTACGATTAGAAACGAACGGCTCAGATAGCCCCACGTCGCAAACGCGGTTTACAACGAAGGGACACGCGGGCGTTGGATCTTAATCCAACGGCTCAGATTTAAGAATGCAACCGGAGGGTCCGAAGGTTTCGGAGGACCCCAACGGTTGGATGGAGATCTAACGGTCGACAATCAAACTTGCAACCGGAAGGTCCGAAATCTTACACGCGTGCGGGCCGTGCGATCGAAATCCAACGGACGAGATCCAAGGCGTGTTTTAAAGAGTGGCTCGGTGCAGTTAGTTGACTGGACCGAATCAATTGGCTCGAGCCCGAGTCTGACTCGAACCCGAGTAACAGTAAAATCAAGTTTGACTTGAATTTAGAACAGAGACTTTGAAAGATTTATTTGAGGTAGCAAATTAACTCCAAAAATTATGAAATTTTTACAGGAGCTTGCTAACTCAGATAATAACCTTGGGTAAAATTTTCAGAGGTTTTTATGCTGTGAATAAATCTCCAAAAATTCTGCAAGGCTCTGTTTTAATGTTTGACTGAGGGTCAAACAGGTTTGACTGCCTCTAAAAATATTCAAACAATTTCTAAAAATTGTGAAATTTTTCAGAGGGGTCACATACCATCACAGAGACTTAGGAAAAATATTTCCAGAGGATGATCATAAGATTTGACAAGTTTGTATTTGGAATAACAAGATTTGGATCAACTAGACTTGTGACAATGTATTTCCATAATTCCTTGTACAAGAATTGATTGGCACAAAAGGAAATACATGATGTAAGAAAAAGTTTTAATTTCTACTGATTTTCTTACATTTGAAACACAAGCCTAAAGTTGGGATGTTACACTACTCTCTCGCGCAACCCTAATTCCAAAATCACAAAGCAAATCCGTCCTAAATGATGCATACCATAATCAAAAATTCATATCTTTTAGTACAGAGATCAAATGGGGTGTTGTTGGACTCTCTAGAAAGCTTATCAAATCCTCCATCTACTAGTTGGTGAGCCTTACAGATTCGGCCATTTACTACCCTTACCAAGCTGATTAACAGAACACCAAATTCACATCGGGTTTCTAGATAGTGGTATTAAAACTATCATAACTTTCAGTATAATTTTACAAATTTCGTGCTCTTTACCTTTCTTGAAAGCTAAGCCAATTATCTACATCTTTTGTCAGAGTAAGACCTTCCAAACATTCCTTTAACTGTCCGCTTAAGTCTGATTACTAATAATTGTCAGGATTACAACAGATTTACCGAACAGTAGCGCTACAAAATTCATAACTTTTGAACCGCTTGTACAAACGATGTGATATTGTACTCTACAGAAAGTTCTCGACGTCGCCTACAATTCTCTAGGAGACGTTCTGAACAGATTCTGTCATTAAACTCCTCAAAAACATCGGCCAAACCTATCTGCCCTAAACCGATCTAAAGACCGACATTGCTACTAATCAAATAATCAACTAATCGGAAGGGGATCGGGTCTTACCCTTGAAGAACCGCCACTGAACGCAATGAACACCAACCCCAGGCCACAATCTCTCCCTTTCCTTTATCCCTTCTTCCCCTCCCTTCTTCTTCCTTTCTCTTCCTTGGCCAGCAGCACCCGAGGAGGCTTCTCCCTTCGTTCTTCTTGGCCGGCAGCGAAAGCTAGGGGTGGGAGGGTACTGTAGCATGACATGACACTATAGCACGACAGCAAAGATCAGAGCCACACTCATCAGAATAACCCTAGGGTTGCCCCTCTCCTTCTTATGTGGACAATGCCCTTCCCTTAGGCATAAATGTGTGGGCCTAAGCCCTGACCAAAGTTGTCCAAATTATGCATAAACTCCCCTCTAATCTCCTGTTAAAACACTTTTCTAATTGATCATTCTCTCTAATTTATTTCTTCTCTCTCGAATACATTTGTGGTATTACAGGCATGTTGTACTTTTGATCATATTGCACCTAGTTTTCTAAAATTACTTTGATTCAAATTACATAATTTACTTTGAGTAATTATTTAAATGCTTTGGGTTTAGTTATTCATCTAAAATGTTTATATCCACCTTGTCTATTGTTATGTCATGATCTTTTGTCACCCTAGGTTGGTTAATTAATTAGTTGGTAATATTGTAGAACCAACATGGGTTGGTTAGATACAAGTAGTTTGCTTAGCCATGCAACAGGTCATTCATTGAATTGAGTTGCAAATATGAATTTGAGTAAGTGATTATGGAACTTTGTATAAAATGGTGTGTTGTGTTCTATTACTCGTTGATGGCATGTGTTGCACTTAATCAACTGGGTGGGAAAAGATTTAGACCGAGACAAGTGGTAGAAACTGTGTGACATAGTGGAGCTCTGTGCTTGGAAATGATAATCATCGTGGCATAGTTAGAAATTGGAAATCTTGTCTTGGTCAATTAAAGACTTAACTCTGTGCATCATTGAATCGAGCCTTACTATACTACCACATGCCTTGTACGGGACGAGTCTAACTTAGTAAGTTACGGAGTCTTGATATTAATTACTCAGGCAGATAAGTTAAGTTGTGTGCTAGGGTGGAGGTGTGTTTTAGTCTTTGTGGCGATTCACATCGATGCATGATTCACCGCTTCTAGGTCTAATAATGTGTGACGGACTAATTTCCTGTGTGGGCATTGGTGCTATTGGTAAAACACATCGGGAGTGTCAATTATTGAGATAAAGTTTCGAAAAGGTTTTGTTATGATTAGTGCTAGCTACATTGATTATATCGTGTGGGTAAAATGTACAACCTCTGCAGAGTGTTAAACAATCTACTCAAATAGCCGTGTCCGCAGTCATGGACATGCTCAGGGATTTCACATGAGGGGTAGTTTTTCATAAAAACAATTGAGAAGGGATAGCTGTGTGATTTAACCTATGCAGCTGTGTGAAATAATTTGATTAGGCTTTGTGTCCTTTGTGAAACAAATGTTAAAATATTATTGTTTATTTGTTTTGAATTATGTTTTTAATCTGCTACTTGTATTCAATTGCAAATGTTGCTTTATTGCAAAATAACCACAGAAGCCATTTTATTTGTAATAAGCCATCATCTATAATTGTATTCTGTGGTACAACTTGTTGAGTATGGTTGTGTACTCAATCTTGCTATAATTGTGAGACCCCGGGGTATTTAGCTTGTAATGCTTAGTCTTCCATTGACTCTAGTATCACAAACAAAATATCATGTGCCTCGAAAAAATGTATACTTCCCAGAATTACAGTATACACACCCTTTTACAAAACAATGCATCAATTCCATACAAGTTCCATACAACCGAACTAAAGCTTTACAAGCAAAAGACATACATAAAAGTTATTACAAAAGGGACCATCATCCGGTCACAAAACAAGCTAAAGAGCTAAATGAACAGTGAAAGCAAAATACCATAAGATGGCTATGAACAAGAGCCAACCGGTTTGCCATACACTCACAAGGCAATCCGACCAGGCCGCCAAGCTAGTCGCACCCACCGCAGCAAAACTCACAAAAGTCGATCCCTTGGGGATCAACCTCCTCTGCAATAATTAAGCAAAGCAAATGAGTACAAAAATGTACTCGCAAGACTTACGAGTAACAAACCTAGAATTACTATATGCAGGCTTTAATCAAAGGAGAAGGCTAAAGGTTCATTTTCAGTATAAAGCAGATTTTATTTGCAATAAGTAATAGATTGAAAGCAGTTTTAACAATCTGATTTTTATTTGCTCAAATAACAGCGAGATAATAAGTAATAACAATAAAACATCCTGGAGATGACTAACCCAATAACCATCACAACAATAGCACGAATTACCCATTCGTACCACCCATATCAAGTTTTAATGAAAAGTTATAATCTAGTTCTTGCATGACCTTACCAAGCATGTCCATAACCTAGGACGAGATTATTCGAATAGTTTGAACCCTACAGGGGTGTACCAATGTACCCACACTTCATACCGCCTTTTTGCCAAGCTATTAAGCACACTTCCTTTGGTATGCCGGCACGGCTAAGTCCTACAAGACATTTCCAATGGATTGTATTAATTAAGAGTCGCACATATGGGAGTTAACCCTTAGTGATCCGCCGGCGACGAAGATCACAAGGACCCATATGTTGAGTCAGAATCACCGGCCCAGCCGAAGCAACTGCGGGTACTCCTGGGTATGGAGAACCTAACCGGAACCCATCTCTCTCATCCCAAAACGAACATTGTTCTCTATCACTACCACCAGCGACTCATTAATTAACACCTCCCAAAGTACTAAGTCAAGAGAGGTCTCATATCCCTCTAGTGTGGTTAGCATGCAAATATCGCTTAGCTTAGTGACACAAGTAACTCGGTCCTTGATGACCTGGGCACCATTCCATTCACACCATAAGATCACACCATCATACCAATGTGCTTAAGTCTAAAACATTTTATTTTCAATTTTAGAGTTCACAAATATACAAGGCACAAGGTGCTGAACATAAGTAAATAATAAGTTTTGTGTTATCAAGGTCATTGACTAAGTCGATAACCGCCCAATTCTACCGATAATTAAGCATTGCTAAGCATCATATTGTAAAGATATAAAAGAGCATAAATCATTCACCGGGCTCTAATTCACCAGTGAGAATAATAACTTAGGGTAGTGGCAGGGGTGGATAATTTTAGGGAAACAATGCAATAGGATTAACTACCTCTAAATGATAAAATTAACTTTAACACAAAGAAACATGCATACTTATTCTTTGCAAACAACATATTAGACTTTAAAAGTAATGGGATCAATATTATCAAATGATGCTACATCTGCTTGTCTTGCTAGAGATCACTTGATTACTACAGAGGATCACTCTCGTACACAACAATTTCTTTGGAACCTATCACAAGAACGAGAAAACCCAATAAGAACGACTAACACCGAAAAAGACTCAAAATCCATGAAATTTACACAGCGGGTAGAACATGATTTTAAACGAATTTAGTAACAAGAATCATCTGATTTGGACTAAGCATGCAAAAGTTGTAGCCTAAACAATTTCAATCTACTGGAAAAATCAAATTTAATTGCTATCTGTTACTGTTCATCGCACAAATTTCCAAAAAGTTTTTGAACATAAATTTTTTATGGTAGACAGATAATGAGATGCTAAGAATAACAAAAATTAGTTTACTATATTTGGAGTTAAAATGAATTTCTTAAGATTTTTCTAAGTTATGTAACTAGGGCATAACATTTTTTAGAAGCAAGGACATAATGACAACCTATTCTATACCAGAGCATATTAATAGAGAGACCTAACAAATTTTAGTTTGCTCAATTTGGAGTTACAGAGAAAAACTTTTGCATTTTACAAGTTTTAATGATTTTTTAGAGTAATAATTCAATATTAAAATAAGGTAATAACTCTACACAGATTTCTGGTACAAAACAAGGTTCATACACATTTTTAGATTAAAGTTCAGTTCAACAGGACAATAACAAAAGTTGAATCACTCTAAAATGAGTTAAAATGAATTAGTTATGCACTTTTGAAATTTAAAACAATTAACAGTTTGCAAATAAAAACTTTCGGGCTTTTCTTGAAAACTAACACAAGCAGACAAACCTGGGCCGCTGATCTGACAAGGAAGGGCTTAGGTTGAATGGGATGTTCAGACGGTCCGAATGGCCCAATAGATCTGAGCCGCAGATCTAAAATGGACGGCAACAGGGGATTGGAATGCTAGCACTTGAACGCGCCAAGGAGGTCTAGACCATTGGATCTAGATCTGACGGTCCAGAGCTACGAAGGACGTCCTGAGAGTTAAGATCTAAAGGAGGGGAGGTCTTGACGGCTAAGATCTCACAGAGGGAGGTCCTAACGGTCAAGGTCTAAACTAAGGGAGGTCCTGATGGCTAAGATCTCACAGAGGGAGGTCCTAACAGTCAAGATATACAATAGGAGGTTCTGGACGATAAGATCTAATAGAGGGGAGGTCCTGGACGATCAGATCTCCATGGGGAGGTCCTGAACCGTCAAAATCTCCACGGGAAGATCCTAAACGATATCTTTACAAAAGCCTAGGGGGTGGTGGTCTTAACAGCCCAGATCTGCACGGAGGAGATCCTAGACAGCCAAGATCAACCAGGGGTGGTCCTGAAGGTTGTCAAAGGGGTGGTCTAGCTATGACAACAGGACTTCAGTACCGTGCGGTTTTGCTCGCCAGCTCGCTGCCGGTGACTCCAGCCACAGCGGCGTTAACCAAAGGCAGCAAAAGGATCGCAATAACATTGCGCACATTCTGAGGATACTTTCGATGGCGAAGCCGGCCTAGAACGTCGGCGAGCCGGAAAGCGGCGGCGATAACAAACATGGCCAAAAATGAAAACAGTAAAGAGCTCCACAGCGGTCCAGATAGCGAGTGCTCAAGCACTAAGGGACTAACAAGGAGCTACCTGAGCACAGAGGAGGTCTAGAGGTGGTCAGGTGAGCTCTGGCGACGACGACCACCGCCGGCGCTGAGGAAGACGACGCGGGGACAATGGTCTGAGCGAAATGCAAGGCACCGAAAGGTGAGGTTAGCTTCGCAAAGGCCTAAAGGTGGTCCACGAGCAACCAATTGAAGGGAGCAGGTCCTTACCGGAGTTGAGGACAAAAGCGAAGAAACGCGGTCGAAGGACGAAGGAGAGCAAAACTCGATTCAAGCTACTCCTGTAAGGGCAAACTTAAATTGAGTTAGGAGATTTGCTCAAGATGATGAGAGGGACCAGGCGATGCAAAAAGATCTGGAATGGAACCACTGGAGCACCGTCGACGACAAGGAGCTCGAGCGGCCAACAATGACGGAAAAGGGGCTCTCGGTGATTTGTGCACAAAAACACAGAGATGACGTTAGGATTTGCAAGCGGTGTTGAAAGAAAGCTAAGGAGGAGCTCGGGGGCCTTTTATAATCGGAGGACAAAGGAATGGAGTCAAGCAAAGCTCCACGGTGAACTTGGCTTATAGCACTGCCATGGACGAGTTGAGTGACGAGGGCAGGTAGAAGGAGAACTTTAGGGCAAAGGTACTGGCGCGCATTTAATGCTAGCAGTAAAGAGCCATTGACGAGGACGAAGAAGAAGTGACAGGGCTCTGCTCCTCCTCTGCCATGGCACTTGTGCGCGAGAAAGGTGATAATGACCAGGCTAAGGGGGTCCCACCTGCCAGTGAAAGAACCCAAGGTGATCCGGTCAAAAGAACAGAACGGGTTAGGTTAGACCCTGACTCGAGTTAGGAGGTCTTTGCGGTTGGATTAGAAACGGAGGGCCATGATTTAAAGTAATGTTCGTAGGTCCCGAACGTTCAATGAGATCTGAGACACAGATCTAAACACGGACAGCCCACGATCACCTAGGCGCTAACAGTGGTGGTAGCCAAAGGTGGTCTGAAGGGTTGTCTTTGCAAAAGACCAACGGGGTGATCTTTGCAAAAACACCGAAGGTGGTCTGAGGGTGGTCCTAGGGAAGGTCTGAGAGGGTGATCTTTGCAAAAAGACACGAGGTGGTTGTGACCAAGGGTGGTCTGAACGAGGAGGGAGGTCCGAGCGCTCTCGAAGATCTCAGCGGTAGGCAAGAGATCCAACGGCTGAAGAAGAACGCGCTTAAAGGACCGAGCCCGAGTGCGCTAAGAGGTTGGGATCCGACCAGGTCAAGAGGTTGGGCTCGGGTCTGACCTGAGTCCAACAGTGACTTTGACTTAGGGTTTGAAATTGAGTTGAAACTTGGAAGACTTTTTAGAGGTCCTGAGAGCGGACCCGAGAAGGTCTTGGGATCCAGGACCTCCCCAAATGCCATGACCACTCCAGGGAGAGGTCGTGGGACTTGGAAAAGTCCTACATCCCCTGTGTTCCGAAAAAGTCCCAAGGATCAACAACTAGTTCACACAGCCACACAAGTAATAATCATACATCAGCGAAAACTTAATTAACAACAAAAAGAGTTGATTACAAAGTTGACTTACAAGCCTACAAGAAAGCAACTTTACACAGCGGAAAACAAAAGATAGTCCATCCAATACACCACAGGCAATTGGCGGGAGGGCGGCCTAGTCGTCCAGGACCTCTTGGTCCTCAGTAAAGACGTCTTCACCTGCTCAAAAGATTATTTCAAGCAAGAGTGAGCACAACAACGGTGCTCGCAAGTTACACCCGTCACATAACAGTATGACATGCATAAGAATATCACAAAGGAGAGCTTATAGGATTAGTTTGCATAAAGCCAAGTTTCATTCAAATACAAGTAGATAAGTTGTAAGGCAGGTTATGCTATACATAAAATGCATTTTTCCAACACAGGTTTTGATTGATCGATTACAAGATTAAGGGTGTAGGATAACCTCCAAACACCAGGCTAACCGCCAAGGGGCTCCCTGCCCAAAGCACACTGGATGGAAATCCAGAACCAGTTTTCAAAGCCATTGGAAATCCAAAACCAAAGACTAACTTAGAGAGAGCTTTGCTAGCATGTCCATGACCGCGGACACGGCTATTCGAATAGATTTTCACTCTATAGAGGTGTACAACTTTACCCACAAGAGATAACCATTTTGCACTGCCCGCTCACACACTTCCGAAGGTGTGCAGCTAAAAGGTTATCACAAGGCCTTTACAATGCTCCTTCTCATCACAGTCCCTCTCGCTGAGATTTCACCCCCTTTGGGCTAACCACCCGTAGGGTTTAGGACCCCTCTTACGCCAGGTGAGAATAACACAGTCATAAAAGACAGGCCATGAAAGACCACCCACACATCCAAAAGGAAAACCATGGTGAGAGATTGCAAATTATTCGGCCAGATCCACCCCATCCTGGACTTGTGGTTGCACGACATGGCATAGCCCATTATAGGCATAGCAAAGTAACGCTCAAAGACCGGTCCTTAATTGACATAGACGACATCCTCAACCCTAGGGCACCGGCTGACACGGCCCCTGTGCACTACCCGTGCACCCACCATGAAACCAACCAAGGTTCGCCCACGTCCAAACCATTTTCCAATAGTAAGATTTGAAACAAGAACATGTTTCCATGACAACCCAATACCACGGTTAAAACATTTGATATAAAACTTTTGGTTTTTGGTTATAAAACTTCCCAAAACAAGGTTTTGGTCTAAGCATTGCTAAGCACTTTTCCTGTTAAGAGGTCCTAGTCTCACATAAAGCAATGACCAGGTTTTACTAAGGTGACAACAAGTTTGAGTGCAATAACAAAGTGGTCTTACAAAAGAGGTTAGGAGTAGCTACGAGAGTAAACACTGATATTGAAATACTAGATAAAATATGCATGCAATACTTAGCTTGAAACAAAAGTACATAGATTGAAATAGAGGGTGCAATATGGTCAAGGGTGTAACTTGCCTTGCTTAAAGGCTTAGGGATCTTCTTCTTCAAAGAACTCGGGCTCCTTGGTGTCTTCGCAATCTACACGAAAAGAGCAAAGCTAACTCAAAACAAGCTCAAACAAAAGCCAAAAGAACCTCAAAGAAAAACACCACTAGAACCAACAAAGAGCTCGAAAGGTTTGGGGGAGGTCCAGAGAGCTGCTCGGAGGAGATCCAGAGCTGGGAAGAAGGCCCCAAAGAGTAGGTTGCGAAAGCAAAAGAGTTGAAATGGAGAAGAAGGCCGAGGTGGAGTGTTATCCAAGCCTATAAGGCCTGGGCTGCAGGGATTCAAGGACACACGTGTTCAAAGATAGGTGGAAAAGAGGACAGGAGCAGGTGAAGGAGGGGACAAAAGGGAAAGAGAGGTACCACGGAGGTGACAACATTAAATGTGTCGCAGCAGCATTTAATGTCTAGAGATTTTCTGCTAGAAACGTGTAGAAAGGAGAAAGTGGACAGAGCTGGTTCAAATAAAGAGGTTGGTCAAAGCAACGGTAGAAAGTCTTGACCAAAGGGGTGATCCAAGGAAGAGGTCCTATGGGAGGAGGTCCTGTGATGAGGACATCCCGCCGATTGGACCGATTACACGAGCACGAGCTAAAAAGATTAATCAACAGGTGAACTCGCTCCTAGTTGATTTTGGCTTTTATTTATATGAGAATTAGTTACTACCTAATGCTAGTACTTTAATTATTCTTAGGTTCGTGCGTCCAGACAGAAATAATCTTGCTGTCCTTGAGTCATCACATTTCAGCAGCGAGGAGCAACCCTTGTTAATTGCTAGCAGAGAGAAATCAAGTCATGTATTTTGGCATGGAGACCGAGGTCAAAGGAAAGCATTTAGAGATGCTGCATGAAGTCATACGTGGGAGTGCATGCATTGTGTGTTACAGTCAAGTGCATGCATGTGTGTCAAGATAAAGAAAGAATTAAATAAAGCTAATGTTGTGCATGCATACGGGAGGGAGGCTCATGAAGAAAGCTAGCAAAGCTACATGCAACACGCATGCATCTCGGCTGGAAAGGACAAGATTGTGTGGGCCTATTTGCAACCGAACTAAACTCTATTTCGGCCTTAAGCCCTATGTGTTCCGGCCTTATGCCCTACGGGCGCCCGATGTCATGACTATAAAGCCAAGTGTGCGCCGCATGTAAAAAAGGGATGGCATTTTTTTCAGATATCAATATATTCTTGATTCTAGGGTTTGAGCAATATTACCCCCACTAGAATAAGGAGTTCCAATCTGTTGTGCCGTTCCGTCGTTCTTGTGAATCCTTGTGTTTTGCAGGAGCAGCGACATGTCTACTCTGTGTGGTCGGTAGGCGGGATCACGAGCGTGTGGTTGGGCGAATTCTTTTGTCGTAGGTTGCTGTTTGACAGTGGTTGGCGCCATCGGTTCATCAGGTTGCACGGATCCAAGTTATCATTGATCCTACGTCATGAAGATCGAACATCCCCCGTATCATCTTGTCCCACCAAGGTGATCTTTGGAAAAAGGCCACGGAAGGTGGTCTTTGCAAAAAGACCAAAGGTCATGACCACAGGGTGGTCGTGACGAAAAGTGGGTGGTCTTTGCAAAAAGACCAGAGGTCATGACCACAGGGTGGTCGTAACGAAAAGAGGGTAGTCTTTGCAAAAAGACCAGAGGTCAAAGGAAGTCCAAAAGACAAGGAAAAAGGCGCAACGAACTAGGGCCATACGATCTTGATCGGGTGGTCCAAGGAGATGGGGACGTTTAGACCGCGGGAACGCGCGCTTACATCAAGGCCATCCAAACTCAATCGGACGTACTGTACTACAATGTAAGGGAGCGCTCGGACCATCCGAACACCGCTTCTCAATCGGGCCATTCAAACAAGATCTAACGGTCCAAGAGAGGGAAAGGCGCAAACTAGATCTGGACTTAAAGGAGGTCTAGTACAAAGGGGTTTCAAAGGGTGAGATTCAACAAGGAAGGATCTGACGGCGGGGATCTACGAAAGAGGTCCAAGGCTAAGGAACTCAAGGGCGAAAGGGTACAAGGGAGGTCCTAATGGACGAGATCTCACAAGGGGAGGTCCTGACGGTCAAGATCTCGCAAGGGGAGGTCCTGACGGACAAGATCACGCAAGGGGAGGTCCTAACGGACAAGATCTCGCAAGGGGAGGTCCTGACACACAAATTCAAGCTCAAGGCAGCTCAAGGATGGTCGTGACTTAAAAGAAAAGTCAGGGCCACGGGGAGGTCGGGACCTGAGGAGGTCTAAACCAAAGAGGGAACACGGAGGAGGTCTGGACCAAAGAAAGAAACGTGCACAAGAAGGGGAGAACCCTAGAACTCCAACAAACCGACAAAACTCACCGGAAACTTAGTTGAAGTTGGGGTTAGTGTAACACCCCTGGACCCACATTACCCTGGGATATTACTTAACCACTCTACAGCTAGCCAATAATTTCATAAGAATATAAAATTTCGGCAGCAACTCTAGGCAAGAATCAATAAGCGGAAGCATAAACCACTATGGGAATAAAGATAACAAGAATAAGTTCAATAATTAAACAACCTCTAGCAGATCAATCCAAGTGCAATCCACAAATGCATCAATAAATAAATCAACAGATCACTCGTGAATAACTAGTCAATAGGCTAAATTCCTCTCAACTTTATTACAAAGATGAAACTATGAATTGAGTGCATTATTGTAGTGTCGCTCTACCCATCCCAGAATGCTTAAGAATCACTGAAAGGGGGAAAGAAACAACAAGAATGAGATAAAATCTCAGCAAGTAAGTTGCATAACAAAGTTAATCAATTGACAAGCAAGCTACAACACAAAGTTATAATATTGCATGACCACAACCACAATCCACTATCTCATTCAATAAACCACATGGACTAGCATGAGTCCTGCCTCATAAGAATTCAACCATTGACAAAAGAATGCATGTTCTCCATCCACAATGCTTAATGCAAATGCATGCCATGCTCCACTGCACTCTTACCCATCAAGGTAAGAGTGTGCATCGACTCTCTGACAATGTACGATGTTTGACCGTCTGCCGCGCCATAAGCGGCGACATCCACAATGCAATGTAATGATATGTTATGAGTGATATGATAATCATAAACCACATATGTGACATCTCATAATGGCACCAACAGGATTAACTTGTACAACTACCACATAATCATTATGGAAAAATACATCCATGATCCACATTCGACACATAAAGCAACCATTTCATGACTACACACAAGATATCCAATGTAATTCATTAAATAATGATTACTGTCATCATCTCATATGTAAGTCAACCAACCATGGCATAACACTTCAAAATACGAAACTCATAGGGATTGCAAGTAGTAAGAACAACCGATTAAACGGTAGTAACATCGCTACAATTACTTGCCTTCCACGATGTGACGCGTTAGCCGCCAAGGCGATACTCCTAAACCTGAGGCTTCACCTCCTAAACAAGTAAAATAATTTCAATAAGGTCATAAAAACCCAGCGCTACTAATCGGCATTCTACAATGCTTACTAGACGACTCAAAACGAGTTTATAAAGCTGAAAACGAAAACAACGCTTGCTGCCCAAATCTGATTCTGGACAGCAGCACGGTAAATGACATAACTCATGATCTGGAAGTCAAAAGAGGTAAACCCAATTTCTGTAGATTCTTAACTGACTAATCTACAATACTCTAGTTGACACGATACTCCAATTCGGCCAAAAACTTAGGCTAACCATTGTCTGAACTTTCAGTACAGAAACTGTCTACACAAACGAACAGCAAAACTAAAATGACCATAACTTTTAATAGGTAACTCCGAATTGATCGTTCTTTATCAATCTGAAAAGGTTATCGAATTACCTACAATAACCTAGTTGGGTGAACTTTCAGATTCTACCAAATTCCCTTTCAAATTTTAGGAAATAACCAGACAGATTATTCTCGTCAGATTTCTGGCAGCAGATACTAAATCGATCATAACTTTTTACTCAGACCTCGGAATCGAGTGATCTTCGCGGCTACTGAAAGCTAACGACATAACCCACATTTCTCTAGGAGATGGAAACTTAAAATTCAGCCTCTAAACATACGAAAAAACCCACGCAAGGTTCTGGACAGAATTGCATCTACTGCAGCCCAACAATTAACCATCAATTCTAATCGGTTTTTGCATCTAATAAGGATTAAACAGCGGGGAGGGCATCTCGTTACCCTTGTAGAACCACTAGAAATCGCTGAACCAAACCCCGCACAAACTCTTCTTCTTCTTCTCCTCCTTCTTCTCCTTCTTCTCCTTCTTCTCCTTCTTTTCTCCCTCTCTTTCTTCTTCCTTGCGCAAGGGCAGCACCTTGGGATAGGGAGGTGCAGGGAACAGCACCTTGGAGAGGGGAGGTGCAAGGGGAGGAGAGGAGTCGCCAAGAGGAGGAGGAGGGGCGGCTGCAAGAGGGAGGAGGAAAAGGGGGAAAGGGAGGGGCGGCTAGGGTTTGGGAGGGTGGCCTCCCCTTGGCCGGCCACCACTAGAAGATGGGCCAAGGCCCAGCCCCAAAATGAAGCGAAACGACAGAAAAGCCCTCTCTAAGCTGGATTTGACGAAACTGAAAATAAAACTTCCCGATTAAATTATTCTCTACCGATTGTTTTTAATTTAATCCGATTCTTGACTTCTCACACTTCCGGAGTATTACATTATTCCCACCTTAAAAGGATTCGCCCTCGAATCCAATTCTACAGACCACAGGGAACAGAACAACAAGCAAACAGCAACCTAACTAGGAGTACTTACCAGCCTCGAAGAGCTCGGGGTACTTTTTTCGCAAATGATCCTCCAGCTCCCACGTAGCCTCTCTCTCAGACTGATTCGTCCAAAGGACCTTCACATACTTGATGGTCTTATTCCTCAAGACCCGCTCCGATGTATCCAAGATACGAATCGGACGACTCTCCACAAGTGAGATCTGCTCCATCGTGACTGCTCCAGTCAATCTTGTGTTCGGATCCCGCAAGTATTTCTCAAAGATAGACACATGGAAGACATTGTGCACACCACTCAATGAGTTTGGCAACTCCAAACGATAAGCCAAACTACCCACCGGGCAACCATCGAAAAGGACCGATGTACGCGGGCTAAGCTTCCCGGTGGTACCAAAACGAACAATACCCTTGGTTGGAGACACCCGAAGGAGCACAAGGCTACCCACCGCAAACTCCAACTCTCGGCGCCGAACATCTGCATAACTCTTTTGTCGGCTCTGAGCAGCCAACAAGTTTTGACGAACCTCCGCACTTTCTCCACGGTCTGTTGAACAAGATCCGACCAAGCAACGACCTCTCACCCATCGCATCCCAACAAAGAGGGAAACACACCTCCGACCATACAAAGCCTCGAAAGGAGGCATCTTGATACTCGCCTGATAACTATTGTTATAAGCGAACTCTGCCAAAGCCAGATAATCCTCCCAACTACCCTTCCAAGATAGCACGCAAGCACGAAGCATGTCCTCCAGGGTTTGAATGGTCCTCTCTGACTGACCATCCGTCTGAGGGTGAAAAGTCAGATCGAGGAAACTGTCATGCCCAACGCACTCAAGACTCGCGTAACTTAGAGACGAACTTGGCATCTCGGTCAGAAACAACGGACTTGGGTACACCGTGCAGTCTCACCACCTCTCGGATGTACAACGGGGCTAGGTCCTGCGCTGTGTTGGTCGTTTTTATCGGTATGAAGTGTGCGGACTTGGTAAGCCTGTCCACCACGACCCATATTGCATCTCGCCCTCGGGGCGAGCGCGGCAACCCAACCACAAAGTCCATAGTGATATGCTCCCACTTCCACTCAGGTACCTTCAAGGGCTGCAATAAACCAGCAGGACGTTTGTGCTCAGCCTTTACCTGTTGACAAACGCCACAGGCAGCGACATATTTAGCAATATCCACCCTCATCCGCTTCCACCAAAAGATTTGTTTAAGATCACGATACATCTTGGTCTCTCCTGGATGTACCGAATATGGGGTACGGTGAGCCTCACGAAGAATATCATCCTTCACCGGTGATTTCTGGGGTACACACAGCCGGCCTTTGAATCGAACCGCACGTGTTCATCCACACTAAAATCTCGGAACGCCTCCGAGATCCTCTTCCGCACCTCCAAAGGAGCCGATCGTCTTTGTTGAGCTTCAAGAATGCGCCGGGGATGGCGATCGATGATCATTTGTGTCTCGATGCGCAGAACCAGTGAAGACGTAAAGAAATACCCATCTTCTCAAACTCCGAGGCCAAGGATAACGCTACCTGAGGTACCCCTGTCCTGCTTAGGGCATCAGCCACCACATTAGCCTTACCAGGGTGATACTGGATAGTCAGGTCATAATCCTTGATTAACTCCAACCACCTCCACGCCTCAAATTTAGCTCTTGTGTGAATATATACTTAAGGCTCTTGTGATCAGTGAAGATATCGCACTGTTCCCCATACAAGTAATGCCTCCAAGACTTCAGAGCAAACACAACTGCTGCCAATTCGAGATCATGAGTGGGATAATTCTGCTCATGAGTCTTCAACTGTCTAGAAGCATAAGCGATTACTCGGCCCTCTTGCATCAGTACACATCCGAGTCCAATCCGAGAAGCATCCGTGTACACCGTGAAGCGCTTGCCACTCCCGGGCAAGGATAGAATAGGTGCATTTACCAGCTTGTTCTTCAAAGTCTGAAACCCAGCCTCACAAGCGTCCGTCCACACAAAAGGAACCCCCTTTTGCGTGAGTCGGGTCATTGGTTTAGCAATGCTAGAAAATCTGCACAAAGCGCTGTAATACCGGCAAGACCAAGGAAACTCGGATCTCGACACATTGGTTGGCCTCCGCCATGAACCACGCGCCACATTCTTGGATCCACCGTAATACCGTGTCGATCGATGGTATGACCCAAAAATCCTACTTGGATAACGAAAGCACACTTCTTTAGCTTCGCATAGTATTTATTCTTCCAAGAGTATCTAGGACCGAGTTGAGATGCAATTCGTGGTCCTCCTCCGCTTTGGAATAAACCAGATGTCGTCGATGAAGACCACCACAAAAGAATCCAGTACTCATGGAGCATCCTGTTCATAGCTTCCATAAAGACAAGCAGGAGCATTAGTCACCCAAAAGACATAACGACATATTCGTAATGCCCATACCTTGTGCTAAATGTCTGTCTTCTCTATATCCTCCTCCCCGATTCGCATTGATGGTAACGATCGCAAATCAATCTTGGAAAATATTTTGGCACCTCTCAACCGATCGAAGAGATCTTCAATACGAGGCGGGGATACTTGTTCTTGATTGTCACTTGGTTGAGTGCTCGATAATCCACACAAAGCCTCTTGGTGCCATCCTTCTTTCCCACAAACAAAACGGAGCGGCCCAAGGTGACGTGCTCGGTCTAATGAACCCTTAGCTAAGAGTTCATCCAATGCGCTTTAATTCAACTCGCTCAACCGGTGCCATCCGGCACGGGACTTATAAATAGGCGCGCACGGAACAAGCTCAATACGGAAGATCGACTCCGCTCGGTGGCGGTCGGGAGCTCATTGGGAAAAACATCCGGTACTTGCGCACACCGGTATGTTCTCTAACCTCAAGGCGCCTCGTGACCCTCCACCAAAGCCCACAACACCTCGACTTCGCATCCGCCGATTAGGAAACAATCGCACAACAACGAGAGAGTATCTGTGGAGCACTCCTTGGAAAACAACTTCACGCCCGCATGAGAACGCAAGGTGACCGTCTTCCGAAACAAGAGATGACGACTTGATACGCGTGAGCCAATCCATGCCAAGGATCACATCGAAGGGCTCCAGGGGTATAACCACCAAATTCGCCACGAACTCCTCATCTGCTAGAATCACCACACAACCAGGACAAACACGGGAACTGGATATAAGCCCACTAGGAGAACTAACGACCACTGCCCTCCCAATTAACTGCACCGAAAGCCCTGCCCGCTCAACAAAATTCTCCGAGACAAAAGAGAAACTGGCTCCAGAATCAAAAAGTACGCAGGCATAGAAAGAGTCAACTGATAAGGTACCTGTCACAACGTCTCCACGATCCCTGCCATCCGATGTCGGCATGGAGAATGCCGCCGGGACAGCTGAAGAAGAAGGATCTCCCACACTCTGGTAGGTCGGCGCGGGTGTCCACTGAGGTACCGGGGTCGATGGAGTAGGCTGCTGAACCCAGTATCCTCCAGGTGGGGGCGCCAAGACAGTCGATGAAGGTGTTGGAGGCGCCGGCAGGTAACGCGGTGTAGGGACCGCAGGTAGGGACTGCGGGGTAGGAGCCACAGCCATCATCTGAACGGTGCCATCAGGACGAGAGAATCCCGCCGAAGGTGTAGGCGCCAACTCCCACTGTAGTTTCCCCTGGGATTCGCCGCACACCACATCCTTGTGGTTTTGACCACAGATAGCACACTGCCCCTTCCAAGAGCAGTCACTCCGCCTGTGCGGATCCCCACAACGAAAACACACCAAGCCCATTCCGGGCTTCGAAGTGGCACGGTACTGCAGAGAGCTCCCTCCAGTAGAGCTGGTCTGCCCCGCGCTACCACGGTAGGGCTGGTGACGACGACCCTTTGCCTTCTTAAACATAGGGCCCCCAGAATGGCCCCTCCTCTCGCTATGACCTCGAGGCTGATCTCCTCCAGAGGCCTTGCGAGTGTCCTCCGTGTACGCGTGCTGCATCTCGATCCCCAAGGCCTGCTCCACCAGAGTACGAAAATCTGTGATCGGAAAAGCACCCAGCAGGTGGCGGATCGAAGGCCTAAGCCCCACGAGCTCGCTCGCCTTCTCGCATCATCCCGAGCCACATGTGGGACGGCGGACTATCCGATTGAAGCCCACCTCATACTCGCCTGCATCGCTTGTCTTGAGTGTATTTGCCCAAGTCAATTTTCATCTTGTCCGAAAGGTCTCGGATAGAACCGCCTCTCAAGCTCGCGGACAAACTCCGCCACGATGGGAGTCCATGGCGGCCGTGCGGCGATCGCACTCCTTTCCACGGTCTGGGCCTCTCCTTCGGCAGATTGCGCCACATAGCGCACGCGATCGGAAGCCACTACCTCAAAAGCCTCCATCTTGTCCTCCACGTGGGACACCCGGTCGGCCACGACAGGCGGGAGTGGCGGCGCGTCGGCGTCCGCCCTCAACCCTACCCACTCACGAAGTGAGATGCATCTTGCCCCGCCGCAACCTCGAGCACGGAGCGGCATCGGCACTGAGGGCCACCGCCTCGCTTCAAAGCCCTCAACTCTTGCCGCATGGCCCGACCACGACCAACGGCTCCTCTTGGGTACCACCCACCGGCCGAGCATCCTCGGCCTCCTCAATGCGCCGGGCAGGCCGCCGGCGTAGCAGACGAACACGGCCACTACCCTTGGGTGGCATTCTGCGACCACCGCAACCCACAAACAAACAAACAATAAACTCGGACAAGTGAAGCACAAGCAATAAATTAAAGAATTCAACAAGGTATATGCAAGATATGCAAACCCTTCCCATCCTACATGTGCAAGTGTGTCAATTTCCTTACTTCTCCTAGAACCTAAAACAGCTCGATACCAACCTGTAACACCCCGGACCCACATTACCACAGGATATTACTTAACCACTCTGACTAGCCAATAATTTCATAAGAATATAAAATTTAGCAGACAACTCTAGGCAAGAATCAATAAGCGGAAGCATAAACCACTATGGGAATAAAGATAACAATAACAAGTTCAATAATTAAACAACCTCTAGCAGATCAATCCAAGTGCGATCCACAAATGCATCAATAAATAAATCAACAGATCACTCGTGAATAACTAGTCAATAGGCTAAATTCCTCTCAACTTTATTACTGACATGAAACTATGAATTGAGTGCATTATTGTAGTGCCGCTCTACCCATCCCAGAATGCTTAAGAATCACTGAAGGGGAAAGAAACAACAAGAATGAGATAAAATCTCAGCAAGTAAGTTGCATAACGAGTTAATCAATTGACAAGCAAGCTACAACACAAGTTATAATATTGCATGACCACAACCACAATCCACTATCTCATTCAATAAACCACATGGACTAGCATGAGTCCCGCCTCATAAGAATTCAACCATTGACAAAAGAATGCATGTTCTCCATCCACAATGCTTAATGCAAATGCATGCCATGCTCCATCGCACTCTTACCCATCAAGGTAAGAGTGTGCATCATCACTGACAATGTACGATGTCAGACTGCGTCTGATCGCGGCCATAAGCGGCGACATCCACAATGCAATGTAATGATATGTTATGAGTGATATGATAATCATAAACCACATATGTGACATCTCATAATGGCACCAACAGATTAACTTGTACAACTACCACATAATCATTATGGAAAAATACATCCATGATCCACATTCGACACATAAAGCAACCATTTCATGACTACACACAAGATATCCAATGTAATTCATTAAATAATGATTACTGTCATCATCTCATATGTAAGTCAACCAACCATGGCATAACACTTCAAAATACGAAACTCATAGGGATTGCAAGTAGTAAGAACAACCGATTAAACGGTAGTAACATCTGCTACAATTACTTGCCTTCCACGATGTGACGCGTTAGCGGCCAAGGCGATACTCCTAAACCTGAGGCTTCACCTCCTAAACAAGTAAAATAATTTCAATAAGGTCATAAAAAACCCAGCGCTACTAATCGGCATTCTACAATGCTTACTAGACGACTCAAAACGAGTTTATAAAGCTGAAAACGAAAAACAACGTTTGCTGCCCAAATCTGATTCTGGACAGCAGCACGGTAAATGACATAACTCATGATCTGGAAGTCAAAAAGAGGTAAACCCAATTTCTGTAGATTCTTAACTGACTAATCTACAATACTCTAGTTGACACGATACTCCAATTCGGCCAAAAAATTAGGCTAACCATTGTCTGAACTTTCAGTACAGAAACTGTCTACACAAACGAACAGCAAAACTAAAATGACCATAACTTTTAATAGGTAACTCCGAATTGATCGTTCTTTATCAATCTGAAAAGGTTATCGAATTACCTACAATAACCTAGTTGGGTGAACTTTCAGATTCTACCAAATTCCCTTTCAAATTTTAGGAAATAACCAGACAGATTATTCTCGTCAGATTTCTGGCAGCAGATACTAAATCGATCATAACTTTTTACTCAGACCTCGGAATCGAGTGATCTTCGCGGCTAATGAAAGCTAACGACATAACCCACATTTCTCTAGGAGATGGAAACTTAAAATTCAGCCTCTAAACATACGAAAAAACCCACGCAAGGTTCTGGACAGAATTGCATCTACTGCAGCCCAACAATTAACCATCAATTCTAATCGGTTTTTGCATCTAATAAGGATTAAACAGCGGGGAGGGCATCTCGTTACCCTTGTAGAACCACTAGAAATCGCTGAACCAAACCCCGCACAAACTCTTCTTCTTCTTCTCCTGCTTCTTCTCCTTCTTCTCCTTTCTCCTTCTTTTCTCCCTCTCTTTCTTCTTCCTTGCGCAAGGGGCAGCACCTTGGGATAGGGGAGGTGCAGGGGAACAGCACCTTGGGAGAGGGAGGTGCAAGGGGAGGAGAGGAGTCGACCAAGAGGAGGAGGAGGGGCGGCTGCAAGAGGAGGAGGAAAAGGGGAAAGGGAGGCGGCTAGGGTTTGGGAGGTGGCCCTCCCCTTTGGCCGGCCACCACTAGAAGATGGGCCAAGGCCCAGCCCCAAAATGAAGCTTAAAACGACAGAAAAGCCCCTCTAAGCTGGATTTGTGGCGAAAATAAAACTTCCCCGATTAAATTATTCTCTACCGATTGTTTTTAATTTAATCCGATTCTTGACTTCTCACACTTCCGGAGTATTACAGTTAGTCACTTAAAACCTTTTCAAATTCTCAGTTTAAGCTTTTAGGCTCCAAGGAAACCAATTGGTTCGCTTTACTTTTAAAAACCCAGAAAGCTTTAAAGACAAGGTGTTACATAACTTTTGCATATGAACTCCAAATTGGATTATTCTATTTTTCTAAATTCATGTAAAATCATGCTTTGTCTGAATATTGGTGGTGCTTGAGGTGGAACTGCTCCTGCAAGGGTCTGCTCACTTCCCTCTACTCTATTGGCTCCATTGGTTCCTGGTCCACTAGCGGCGGCGTTGCGAGTCTGAACCATCTGGTGGAAGCTCCAAGGGATTAGATAAAGTAGAAAGCACAAGGTAAGTTAAGAACTAAGCAGGTGATAGGTTTAACCAAACAAACATATTAATAAGGGTCTTAGCATGGCTGCAACAAGTGCATAAGGGCTCTTGTGGCTCATACTTCACATAAGAAAACAAAAGCGAGCCTAACACACAATCTAACATCTAAAGGACGACACTACTAATCTTAAGCTGGCGCATCTTTCACACATTGAGCCTCAACTGACTAAGCCTAATTCTCGACTGCCTTACTCACTTAGGTAGCCTCTACAACCACGATAGCACTCTTCCTTGTTGTAGGTTGACGGACGAGCAGGCATCCTCGCGAACTGGTCTTGGTGACCTGGAACTAGCTGTAATACCTCGAATATCAAATAGAGAGAACATATTATTCGGAAGAGAAATTTATTCAAATTTGAATGCACTAAAGTTTAGAGGAAAATTGAAAGAAAATTCAGGATTTGAGAGAGGATTGGAACTTCGGCTTTTAGCCCAAGGTGTCCTAGCCAAGTGGGCGGCCTTGTAATGGAGTCAAGAAGGGGTCTCCTTCCCAAAACCCTACCCTCTGCTATAGTACCGCGCCAGCCTTGAGCACGCGTGATCAGTAGCAGCCCCTCCGTGCTGCTCTACCAAGATGAGGAAGAAGCTCAGAGGTGCCGCCGCCATGGTGGAAGGAGAAGAAGGGAGAAGGAGAAAGGAGGAGGAAGATCATCTTCTCCAAGGTTCTCCCACCTACGTCCTGGTTGCTACAAGGGTAACGAGTGCCGATCCTCATCGTTTGATTAGTGGTAGATGTGTTTTGGTTCAATTTTGATTAGATCGATTTGTTGCGGGTAGAAATTCGATTCTGTCCAGATTGTTGCGTGGACTTTTTCGTGATGTTAGAGGCCGAATCTGAGTTTCCCATCTCCTAGAGATATGTAGGTCTTGTTCTTAGCTTTCGGTGGCCGCCAAGATCACCTAATTCCGACTTTCGAGTCAAAAGTTATGATAGATTTAATATCTGCTGTCCAGAATCCTGACGAGAATTAGCAGTCTCTGTTTAGGTTGATATATGGCCTAGTTAGAGGGTGATTCAGAGGTCTTGCCCATAACAAATTTTGAAGGTGATATCACTAGCTTTCAGGATTGATAAAGAACACCTCATTTGGATTTATAGATCAAAAGTTATGCACTTTTCTTTGTGACTGTCCAGATTGTAGATCAGTCTGTCCAGATTGTATGTCAGTTTCTATCTTTAGTTTTGACCCGTGTGCCACTTTTTGTTAAAGGCAAAATTTGAATGTCATGCCAACTAGTTTATTGTAGGTAATTTCATAACCTTTTCAGATTGTTAAAGAACGCTCAATTCGGAGTTGTAGATTAAAAGTTATGGTTGTTTTAGTATTGCTGTCCTGTTTGTTCAGACAGAAGCTGTGCTGCTGTTTTGTTTTCTTTATTAGAGAAGTTTATTGGCCGAATTGGGAAATCTCATCAACTTGAATGTTATAGATATGTTCGTTAAGATGAGGTAGGATCTGGACTCATCTCATTTCGAGTCCCACGTCATTAACTACTGTCATTTTCGTGCTGCTGTCCCGACACGTTTTGGGTTGCAGCCTGTTTTCAGATTAGGTTTTATGGCGATTCCTTGGGAGTTCAAAGGGGTATTGTAGACTATTAATTGGGTTGGATTCTATGTTGTTCTTATTTCGGTTATTTAATTGTTTAGGCCACGAGGCTACGGGTTTGGGGCGCCATCGTTGCTCGCTAACGCCGCAACGTGAAGGCAAGTACTTTGTTGCTTTTGAGTGTTGTGATTGTGAATGTTTTCATGAATATAGTGTGACATATTGTGTTACCCGAGATGCGGAATTGGTTATGTTCTTTCATTATGTGGAGTATATCTTGAGAGATGGTATTATCACTGTTCATGTTCATATCATGCATCCTTTTATTCATGTTATGTCCACGGAGTGGATTGTAAGTCCCACCATTCCAATGTGGGCAAATTTGGACATTGTCATGTCCGTTCACGGAGTGGATTGAAAGACCCATCAATTCCGGTATGGGCACGTAAGACCCATCAATTCGGTATGGGCAGCTTTGGACACCTATATGAAACGTTCTTCATATAGGACTTGGATCCCCGCACTTTTGTTAAGGTGCGGGCTTAAGTGAACACCGACGGTGTGTCACTCACTATACCGTATATGCATGTGTGCAGTCCATCCTTGATTACATTCATTCATTTCATGTTTTCATAAGTGTTCACTCGATGCAAGGTTCGCATTCTTAAATGGTGATGTCTGTTTGTATATGTGTTCTTTTTCTTTCATTTGTACTTGCTTGAGTCATGGACTCACTCTTGCGTTGTTTGTTTATTTTAGGTAACCCCGATGTTGGCTCACTTGGGAGGGAGTAGACACGCACTACTCGTTCACATCATCCTATTCATGTTCAAGATTAAATTTAGTTCTATCTTACATTCGTTAATGATGAACTGTAATAATTAAATTATAATTGGTGAAGGAAGGATACCTTCTCCACATGGATGTTGATTTATTACTGCGTGTGAACCTTCTTTATTGATGATCAGTATTAAATAACTTAGAAGGTGAAGGAATGATACCTTCACCATGTCCCGTTTAATTTAATGTTGTCTTTAGTTGAAATACTTAGTTCAAATTCTTACGCATTATGGATGTATGTTAGATGTTTTAGGTGACATCTTGGCTTCGAATAGCGTGGTGTTGATTGGTATCGAGCGGGCTTTAGGTCCGTGGTAATTGAATATTAAATTGACACACCGTGCACGATAGGTGGGGTTGGAAATCCATTGTTTCCGTATTTCTATTGTTATGTTTCATTCGTTGAGCAATTGTTGAATTGCTTTTGTATTATCTTTCTTGTTGTTAATCTATGATATGTTATGATATTCCATATCTATGAATCTATTCTATGATTGTCATGATATGATCATGTATAATCATAATTGATTATATTGTTTAAGCGTGTCGATGATGGAGGTTAAGAAGTGGAGGCCGTGGTTGTGGCCTGGACTTTGTCGATTGCACCGATATTTGTGGTAGCGAATAGAGTAGTATCTACCCGAATACCATAGTGGAGTGTTGAGGTGAGATTCTTTAGAAAATATTATTCTCTTCCTTGGTTACGTATGTGGCGATTACGGTAATAGTTGCGTTTGATGAAGTTTTCTTGAGTTAGTGTTTTACATTTCTTCCGATGAGTTCTCATTGGACTTTCTTGGTTCCATAAGTCGACTACTTGTTCTCCATGATCTGGTCTAAAGTTGTTCTTGGGATCGTTGGATATCGGCAAAAAACTTATCTTTTCTTGGGAGTTCGCCTTCTTATTGGAGAATGTGAATCATTTATTATTTGAGTATTCAGATCTTGAAAGTTTTTCGTTGCAAATTCTTTAACATGTGAAAACTTTGACTTTATGTATTTCTTTTGGATTAGTTCGGTGTTGGAATGTAATGCCTCTTTTACGAAAGATTAGGTTAAAATCTTTAAGTGATGTCTTGACATGCTTAAGTACGAGTGTTAATTAAATGAATTAATTATTATGGTATGAGTTATCGATTTAGGTTATTAGCTTTGTGCAAGCAGTCTATTCTTAACTAGTATCCGTGGAAGTGAATTGCTTAAAGTGAAATGTCGTTGTATTTGAGTGCAGGATGAGTTTTAGATAAGAGGTTGTTCATATTTGTTCAAGAAGCTATTGTTGTTAAGAATTGTGGAAAAAATGTGGATGTATCATGTTGATCTTTACGATCGGATAATCGATAAATTTGTTAGATAAGTTGAAATCTAGGTCCTCTTTCGGTTATTCTAACCGCTAGTGATGGTTAAGTTAAGGATGTGTTCGAATGTTGTCTTGATAAATATTAATCTTGAATTTGTCTTCTATTTGGATCTTGATGATCTTATTTAAATGATAGCTTTACTTGATTCTTGCCATGCTAAAAATTATTGAAACATGTTTAAATGACTAGATGAGCGATGATGTATCGCCTTGTGAAACCTTGACTTATGTGTCCTATATTATTGAAGTTAAGGACATTTTATTCTAATTCTTGATCATAAGTTAGAATGCGATTATATCCTCTTAATCGTTGTTGAGGTTGCAAGCAGGTAGGATCATGTTTGTGCCATGTGTGGCTAGAGAGCATTTAGTGTGTACTATCTTGGCATCGAGTGTCACTAAGAGTTAAATGGATGAAAGCTAATCGGATATTTCATTTGGTGTACATTGGTGAGATTGTCATGTTCTATTATCATCTTGTTGAAAGAGTTTGTTTCAATTATAAGGTTTTGCACTAGGTTTTCCTAGATCAAGTATATGTAACCTTATTTAGATTTTAGAGACATGATGAAGTAGTTCATTGTGATTCTTTTCAAAAGTTCATGGAGTGTTAAGAGATTTGATGATTCTCGCCAATAGCATATTATTTCGTTGATTAGTGTGATTGTCGGTGTGGTTGTGATGATAATGTTCAACGAAAAAATCATTTGCATGATCTTGTTTTAGTGAAAGTGTTTGAGTTTTGCGTTTGTTATCTTTGGACCTCATGAGTTATGTGGTAACTTTGTGCATTTTGAGCAAAGAGACGGGTTGAAAGATTTTATTGGTTCTTAAGTGGTTCTTATGATTTGGTCTTAGGAGCTTATCTTGTTTAAGTGGCAAAGTGATGTAGTAATCACGAAAATAACTTTCCTAGTTAAAGGAAGGAGTGAAGTAAAAGTATTTGAGATTTAAGTCGCGTTTCGCCACTTGCGTTTATTTGGGTGTGCTTAAACCTTATGCATTTGTTCCATAAGAGTTTATCAAATTTTCAAAGGGCATTACCTTCTTCTCATTTGTGGTTTGGTATTTGCTTTCAATAGGGCTTGAGCCCTCGACTATTGATTTTCCCTTATGTTTTAAGTACTTTGCCTAAGTGACTATTTTTCTTGATCCTTTGTTCATTGCGGGTGGCACATGTTTTCCTAGTTGAAGAAAATTGATTTCATTCGCTCTTTCTTTTGAGAAAGAATCAATCTATTCGTTTCACGGAGTCTTTTGAGGTGTTTAATGATTGTAGTTGTGAAACTTTGGGTTGGAAATTATTCGATGAGCATTGGAGGATGAAATAATTTCGTAATATAGTTATTTAAGAGGAGTTTATCTCATTAGAAGGTTGCCTTTGGAGGTTAAAGCGATTGCATGATTACAACTAGTAGAATCTATAGCGAGGCGTAGTCCAAGTTCTTTTGTTCATTTCAATGGAACATAGAATTATCAAAGTATGAAAATCTTGATCAATGTATTAGAGTGTCGCGGTTGAGTACCTTGCGTGGTTGTGTAGATGAAATATGATGGTGTTGTAATGGGATTAATATTAGCAAAGTGATCGATCGTTAAAGAGATTAAAGAGATAGCCGAGATTGTTGGATTATTGCCATGAATGACTTGGGCGTAGTAAGTAACTCTCTAAGAATTAGAATCTTGATAAAGATAATTGGATCGAAGAAATGTTTTTGTGTTGATGTCAATGCGTGAGTATGTTTGGATTGTGAGAATTTTAGGGATTTAATTTGAGGCTTCCCTATCTTCTATATGAGAAGTTCATGGTAGGAGTCTTGGAGTTTAATTTTGGGCTTCACATTCTTTTGCTAGGACTTTGAGTCTCCCAATTATTATGTGTAGAGAAAGTAGAATAAGGGTGGATTCAGAACAATGGGATGGTCATTGATAGAACCCTTTTGAGGAAGTATATGAATGTGTGTCTTTGGGAATTTGAGTTGTTTATTCTTAAAACATTGAGGTGATGTGATTGCATGTGATATCTATTTTGAGATGCATTGGAAGTCATCTGTCAAATTAATTCATCGGTAGAGGAGTTGTTGAGAGAAAGTTTGGTGTAGTCGATAGAGCCTCTATACCGAGGTGTGGATGATGTATTTCGACTTGAGCATAGCGTTGAGAATGCCAAGTTAAGAGAGATGAGTTAGGGTGTTATGCGATGAATTGGAATTCCAAAGTTTGAGAGAAGTTTTATTCTGAAAGAGAAAGCGAGAAAATTGATGCTTCCTAAAGTAGAGACACGTTTTCTTGATTCTTGTTTGAGCTATGTGTTTTGTGAGATGTCTTTGCAAGTTGAGCTCGACATTTATGTTGATATGTGTGATTCTTTCCAGTTGCATGAATAAATGATTTTTTTGGGCATTCAAGTGATTTCTCCTTTGGATTTCGTAGCGTTTATTCGCAAAGCGCCACTTGGAGCGTGGAAAGGTTTTTCGTGATGAAATTCGATTTCAGGTTTGACTCTTTAGTCTTGGTGTAACGCATAGATGCGATGTGAATCTTTCTTTTCAGATGGGTTTTGTCGGTAAAGAGTTTGCTTAAAGAGAGCTCTGTTGTGTGTTTCTGGTTAAAGGAGGTGATCCTTGTTTTAGTGAAGAGTTCAATTGAGAGGTGGAACAAGAGTTCGTGTTCTATGTGCATGTTGTGTGGTTCAGTATCAATTGGAAGGTTAGCCAAGGTACTTTGGGTTGTTTTAGTTAGCTACGGAATTCGGAAGTTGGCGTATCGCAAGGACCGTCTCGGGTCCATATGTGGTGTACTACATTTAGCATGTTTGGTGCCGAGTGAGTACCTGTGAGAACTAGAGTTTGAATATTCGTTAACGTCATTGACCATCAAGTAGGATCTTACCTTTGAATCTCTTCTGATGAGTGTACTTGGCAATGTCGGATTGAGTGTTAGGTCAGATGTAGTTTACGTCAATGTCTTGTGGTCTTGTCAGTCTGAGAGATAGGTCATTTGGGACTGGAGTCTCGCATCTTGCGAGTATTATCCGGACATGTTTGCTCGGGCATATGTTAATAGATGTTTCTTTTGGTGGCAATTATTCTTTCGTTTATTTCGACGGTTAGAATTCGAGGTCGAATTACATTAAGGGGGTAGAATGTAATACCTCGAATATCAAATAGAGAGAACATATTATTCGGAAGAGAAATTTATTCAAATTTGAATGCACTAAAGTTTAGAGGAAAATTGAAAGAAAATTCAGGATTTGAGAGAGGATTGGAACTTGGCTTTTAGCCCAAGGTGTCCTAGCCAAGTGGGCGGCCTTGTAGTGGAGTCAAGAAGGGGTCTCCTTCCCCAAAACCCTACCCCTGCATTCTGATGCCAGACTTGTAGCACGCTGATCTGAGCAGCCCCCTCCGTCTTTGCTCTACCAAGATGAGGAAGAAGCTCAGGTGCCGCCGCCATGGTGGAAGGAGAAGAAGGGAGAAGGAGAAAGGAGGAGGAAGATCATCTTCTCCAAGGTTCTCCCACCTACGTCCTGGTTGCTACAAGGGTAACGAGTGCCGATCCTCATCGTTTGATTAGTGGTAGATGTGTTTTGGTTCAATTTTGATTAGATCGATTTGTTGCGGGTAGAAATTCGATTCTGTCCAGATTGTTGCGTGGACTTTTCGTGATGTTAGAGGCAGAATCTGAGTTTCCCATCTCCTAGAGATATGTAGGTCTTGTTCTTAGCTTTCGGTGGCCGCCAAGATCACCTAATTCCGACTTTCGAGTCAAAAGTTATGATAGATTTAATATCTGCTGTCCAGAATCCTGACGAGAATTAGCAGTCTCTGTTTAGGTTGATATATGGCCTAGTTAGAGGGTGATTCAGAGGTCTTGCCCATAACAAATTTTGAAGGTGATATCACTAGCTTTCAGGATTGATAAAGAACACCTCATTTGGATTTATAGATCAAAAGTTATGCACTTTTCTTTGTGACTGTCCAGATTGTAGATCAGTCTGTCCAGATTGTATGTCAGTTTCTATCTTTAGTTTTGACCCGTGTGCCACTTTTTGTTAAAGGCAAAATTTGAATGTCATGCCAACTAGTTTATTGTAGGTAATTTCATAACCTTTTCAGATTGTTAAAGAACGCTCAATTCGGAGTTGTAGATTAAAAGTTATGGTTGTTTTAGTATTGCTGTCCTGTTTGTTCAGACAGAAGCTGTGCTGCTGTTTTGTTTTCTTTATTAGAGAAGTTTATTGGCCGAATTGGGAAATCTCATCAACTTGAATGTTATAGATATGTTCGTTAAGATGAGGTAGGATCTGGACTCATCTCATTTCGAGTCCCACGTCATTAACTACTGTCATTTTCGTGCTGCTGTCCCGACACGTTTTGGGTTGCAGCCTGTTTTTCAGATTAGGTTTTATGGCGATTCCTTGGGAGTTCAAAGGGTATTGTAGACTATTAATTCGGGTTGGATTCTATGTTGTTCTTATTTCGGTTATTTAATTGTTTAGGCCACGAGGCTACGGGTTTGGGGCGCCATCGTTGTTCGCTAACGCGTCGCAACGCGAAGGCAAATACTTTGTTGCTTTTGAGTGTTGTGATTGTGAATGTTTTCATGAATATAGTGTGACATATTGTGTTACCCGAGATGCGGAATTGGTTATGTTCTTTCATTATGTGGAGTATATCTTGAGAGATGGTATTATCACTGTTCATGTTCATATCATGCATCCTTTTATTCATGTTATGTCCACGGGAGTGGATTGTAAGTCCCACCATTCCAATGTGGGCAAATTTGGACATTGTCATGTCCCGCCCACGAGTGGATTGAAAGACCCATCAATTCCAGTATGGGCACGTAAGACCCATCAATTCCAGTATGGGCAGCTTTGGACACCTATATGAAACGTTCTTCATATAGGACTTGGATCCCCGCACTTTTGTTAAGGTGCGGGCTTAAGTGAACACCGACAGGTGTGTCACTCACTATCTGCAGTATATGCATGTGTGAAGTCCATGCTTGATTACATTCATTCATTTCATGTTTTCATAAGTGTTCACTCGATGCAAGGTTCGCATTCTTAAATGGTGATGTCTGGTTTGTATATGTGTTCTTTTTCTTTCACTGTACTTGCTGAGTCATGGACTCACTCTTGCGTTGTTTGTTTATTTTAGGTAACCCCTGATGTTGGCTCACTTGGGAGGGAGTAGACACGCACTACTCGTTCACATCATCCTATTCATGTTCAAGATTAAATTTAGTTCTATCTTACATTCGTTAATGATGAACTGTAATAATTAAATTATAATTGGTGAAGGAAGGATACCTTCTCCACATGGATGTTGATTTATTACTGCGTGTGAACCTTCTTTATTGATGATCAGTATTAAATAACTTAGAAGGTGAAGGAATGATACCTTCACCATGTCCCGTTTAATTTAATGTTGTCTTTAGTTGAAATACTTAGTTCAAATTCTTCTGCATTATGGATGTATGTTAGATGTTTTAGGTGACATCTTGGCTTCCGAATAGCCAGGGTGTTATACTAGCACAACAGGAACAGGTGGCTCGAGTGCAAGCACGACCGTCTCTAGCTCCTCAGGCTCCTCAGGTAGACGTACAAGCGGCTCTCGGGCATACAAAGCTTCTTCCAACAGTTTCCCTGTAGCTGTAGCGTCTCATAGGCTCCCTGTAGCTCGGCTGTAGCAGTTTCCAAGGCTTCCTCCTGGACGGTGATGAAGTGAGCAAGGTGGACCACGGTAGCATCTTCTTCTCCATCGGTGGAGGGGTAATGGGCTAGACAATCCACTGTGGAGGCGCAAGGATGAAAGCAGAAGACTAAACCCTTCAACTCATCGATGTAGATATTGCACGCTCATAGGATGGCAAGACGTGAAGACTCCTGGATTCCTTCCTCGAAGACGATCCTCTGAACGGTGATGTTTATGGGACAACTGGCCATGGTAGATCGTCAGTTGACACAGCACCCCACGACTCCGGCCATTTACCATCCAGTTGGTGCCTCGATAAAGTGGCCTCTCGAATCCTCCAAGTGATTGTAGAATCTTCCACAATTCAGCACCGAAAGCTACGATACACTCTCCATAGGTGTGAAGTCGTGCCATCCAACAAAGATAGGAAAAAGGTAAGAACTAGCTCAAAATCAGTGGAGAGAAGACTTTTAGCAGTAAATGAGTCAAGAGAGACAAGAGGAGTCAAGCAATTCATTGATCTTGTAAGTTAATTTTTTCTTTAGAAAAAAGTTTTGAATTTCTTAAGAACGACCGATTTAACTAAGGTCAAGATCTATAGTCAGTATGGCTCTGATACCACCTCTGTCGGGACCCATATATGCAAATCTAGGCCCTTTATGTATAATGCACTAGTCTAGGAGCATGCTAGTGCACATAGTGTTAACATAGATGAATATCATTCAACACAAGGCAAAATAAGAATAAACGACTAATTTGATTAATAAATAACGGTTGTGACCTTATGGTCGAGTTTACACTTATTAAGCCACCAGGGCTGGCACTAAATAAAGAGACGACAACGGAATGGAAACAACTCCAGCGGGAACCTATCGACTTGCCATAGGCAGTCGATTGGGATCAAGACCTAGCAATCACCCTTCTCGAAAAACTCCTCATCGAAAGCAGGCGAAGACTCCTCCACTTCAGCTAAATGATTGTAGTAAGAATGAGTACTCTGTGTACTCAACAAGTTGTACCGAAGAATGCAATTATAGATGATGGCTTATTCCAAAGGAAATAGCTTCTATGGTTATTTTGCAAAAAGC
This sequence comes from Ampelocalamus luodianensis, assembly GCA_036346255.1. Classification (NCBI taxonomy): domain Eukaryota; kingdom Viridiplantae; phylum Streptophyta; class Magnoliopsida; order Poales; family Poaceae; genus Ampelocalamus; species Ampelocalamus luodianensis. Next base: position 49,990,109 of record CM070622.1, on the reverse strand, counting down.
GGCACTTGCCATCGAATAAAAATAATAGATCGAAAATGTAATTTAAAATAAATAAACAACAGTAGTTTAACAATTATTTTTACAAAGAACATAAAGCCTAATAAATTTCTTTCACATAGCCATATGAGTTTAACCACATAGTTGTCCCTTCCCATGTGTTTTCATGAAACTCTACCCCTCGTGTGAAATCCTCGAGCATGTCCATGATTGCGGACGTGGCTATTCGAATAGATTGATTAATATTCTACAGAAGTTGTACACTTTACCCATAAGATATAACCAGTGTAGCTAGCATAAATCGCAACAAAACCTTTCCAAAACTTCATCTTAACAATTGACCCCCCCGTTGTGCATACTGACGGCACTAAACCCCCACACAAGTTGTTGGCTCGTTGCACACCGTTGGACTTGGACATGGCGAACCGCTCATAAATGTGAATCGCCACATAGACAGAATCACACCTCCACCATGACACATAGCATAACCTATCTGCCGGAGAAATCAATATCAAGAATATGCAACATACTAAGTTAGGCATGTCCCATACAAGGCATATGGTCGTATAGTTATAGCTCGGTTCAATGCTACACAAAGTTAAGTCCTTAATTGACCAAGGCGAGACTGCCAAACTACTTTCAATTCCAATATTCATAGTTTCCCAAACGCACACAGCTCCACCAGATCACAATTCCATCCACTTGCCTCGGTCTAAATCTTTTCCCACCTTGTTAGTTAAATGTAACACATACCATCAACGAGTGACAACATATTGCACACAGTTTTCTACAAAGCATTCTATATTCACTTAGTCAAGTTTAGATTTGCAACTCAAAATAATATCAATAACCTGTTGCATAGCTAAGCAGACTATTCATATTTAACCAACCACGTTGGTGCTATAATGATACCAACTAATAATTAACCAAGCTAAGATGACAAAATATCAAGATAATACAATGAGCAAGGTGGATATAGTCAAGTCGGTGTATAGCTAATCCTAAAGCATTTAAAGAATTAAATACTTGAAATAACATGCAATAATTCGAATCAAAGTAATTTTAGAAAACTGGGTTCAACATGATCAAAGATACAACTTGCCTTAAAATAAGTCCTGGTACTGGTCTTGAGCGTGATCAACTCCTCGTTCCTCGAAAACTCTTGAAGTATCAACGTCTACTTGCAAACAAAAGTGAAAACCCAAATAAATACAAAACAAGGCAACAAATAAACTCCAAAAAATAAATAAAAATAGTAGGAAGGCAGGGCTTGAATTTAGACAAATTTAGAAACTTGAATGGGTTCAATTGGAGTTCGTATGAGGAAGAACGGGCTCTCAAAATATTTAAATCTAAAAACAAAGAGAAAGAAAATACTATTTTGAATTTTAGAATTTTCTTTCTAAAGGAAATTCCAAAATATTGCATCAGCATGACGTTGGCAATGAAATTCGGAATTAAAAGAAAATTCAAAAAATAGGGAATAGAGGCTGATAGGTGGGACCCACGGTCTATGGACCGGGTCTATGGTTTTCGTCTACTGGTCTATGGTTCACGAGTGCATGGAATTTTGGACTGACATGTGGGGTCCACATGTTAGTGGGGGATCTACTGTGGACCAAATTCACGTGGATTGGCATCTGATGCGTTTGTGGGTGAGGCTGACGTGACACTGATGTGGCGAACACGTGGACACGAGGCTGAGGTGGCACTAATGTGGCTAACACGCGGCTGACACACAGCCTCCACGTCAGCTCAACGACGGCATGGCTCGGGGGCCTAAGGTCGCCGGTGTTTGGGGCCACAGTGGAGCAAGCGGAGGTGCGCATTAGGTAGTTAAGGAGATGACGATCTCATTGGTGCACTCATGGACGCAAAGGGGATGACGGGGTTGACTAGTGGCGAGACTTGAGTAGCGACAGTGCACGGTCCTCAACAGAATCGAGGTTCCGACGAAAACAAGGGACATGCAGTGTAGATCAGGTCCTTGCGATGCTGATGGTTGTGACAATGAGGCTTAGCACCAGAGGCGCTGGAACACGACGACGAGGGTTTTGGCTGCGGATTTTCTTCTTCGTGCGATTTCGATGGCTAGGCAATGAACTCGAGATGGCAGCTAGGGTTTTTAAGGGCGGTGCGCCTCGGGTTGCAAAAAATGAAGGGCCTCGGGTCCTTTTAAAGGTGGCGACGAGGTGACCAGGATGAACGCAACGGCGGAGTCGTAACAGACTCAGAAAAGGAGTCCAGGTCGGGGATGATGAACAATAACTCGGTAGGATCCACTTGTCAGTGGCAGTGGCTAGGGTGGGATTTGCGTCGCACATACCACGTGTGCAACTAACAGGTGGGACCGGGTGCAGGCAAGGGGCGGGAGAGAGAGAAGTGCTGCTCGCGGGATTGGGCCGGCGGAACTGGGCTAGGCAGAGAAAAATGGGTCGCCGAAAATAGGATTTCGGCCTAGAGAATTTCCTGAGATTTTAAATAGCTTTTTTTTTTATTTTAGAAACACCAGAAATTCCAAATGACAAATTAAAAATAGCAAATGAACTAAAAAAATCCAAAAAAATCTAGAAAAATATTTCCAAGCACAAAGAACTCAAATAAAATAGTTTTGGATTTAATTGATGTTCACATTAGTCACATTAAATTGTTTTAACATTTAAAAGTCCTATTTAAGCTTTATTAAATTCAAATAAAATTTGGTGAAATTTTCTAAGGGACTAAACTACTCAAAAAATATTTTGAAACTCAGAAAATTGAGATGTTACATAGGGCTTGCCTAGGCGACGGCAATAGTAGGGGTAGGGCTTGGGCTTTTTCCCCTTCTATGTCGATGCTCCTCCTCTCTCCTTCTTGTATGCACAAGCAAGCATGCACACTGAGTCGTAGCCAACATAGTTTCAGCCTGGTCTCCTCTGATTCCCTTTCTCTTTTCTTCCACTTTTCATTCTTTCTTTTCTTACTTTACAAGTTTGGGGTATTACAAATTAAAACATTATCCTTAGTGTTTTTTTTAGAAATTTTCCTAGTGTGCTTTTTAAAAAATAAACAACATTTTTTACAAGTTATCCTTTTTTTCTATTTTTTGTTATTTTCTTTCTATTTTTTCAGATTTTTCTATGATTTTCTAGTATTTTTTTCTGGTTTGCTCATATTTCTTAGGGAAAATTTTATTTCTGCCACTCAAAATATGTGCAAATTCGGTTCTGCCATTGAAAATTTGATCATATCATTTTGTTCCTTTCTTCCATTAGTGCACATTTCATTTTTACCACTCTGTTCAATTTTTCGTCAAGTCAACGAGGTTTGATTGTTCAGAAATATGCAAAATTATAATTAAAAGAGAAAATTTGATTTTTTTTTTGAAAATACCAACAAATACTGGAAAATTTCAAAAAAAAAAAGCACAAAATTTTCTTAGTGTAAATTTCTTAAAAAAAATAAAAAAATTATACACAAAGGAAAATTTTAGCAATGCTCCATAAAAGTTGAGGAAGATTAAAAAAATTTCCTTAGAGTATTTTTTTGAGAAATTTTATTTCCTTAGAGTATTTCTTTGAGAAATTTTATTAGTGTATTAAAAAACAAAATTATTTAAAAGTTATCCTTGAATTTTGCTATATTTTTCTCTCTCTTTTTCTTTTGTTTTTTTTTGGCTTTTATATGATTTTCTGACATTTTTCATTTCCCCCATATTTCTTGATGATCAAATCCTATTGACTTGGATGGATAGGCAAAAACGAAATGTGCACTGAAAAAATAATAAGAAAAATGAGATGGTCAAATTTTCGATGGAAGAGCCGAATTTGTAGATGTGTTGAGTGGCAGGAACAAAAGTTTTCATATTTCTTAACGGTGAAACCGGTTGACTTGATGAAAAAAGTAGAGTGGCAAAAACGAAATAAATGCTGACAAAAAAATGTGAAAAATGAAATAAGCAAATTTCAAATGGCAGAAACAATATTGCACAACCGGCAGGAATAAATTTTCCCATTAAATAAGGCATATAATGTGGGTCCTAGGAAATCTAACCTGGATGGCTAGGAATAAACACCCTGGCTTCTACCATTATGTCACTATCTGTCATTTAGTCTTAATGTATTCAGTTTTGAGGTGAGTGGAGCTTCTCAGTTCTCACGTATTTTTCTAAAAAAGAAAAGGAGTGTCTATAAAAATAAATAAATAAAGGCCGGTAACCCAGTGAGATATTTGGGCAGATCCAGGAAGGCCAGAAAGCGCGCAGGTCATCCAATTCACGAGGCGCCTTGGGAAAAAGTAGCAACCAAGCCGGGCCTTTCTTTTCCTCTTCCTTCCTGCCCGCACAAGGGATTTATTTCCCTTCCTTCGTTGAAGGCGACAAGGGAGGGAGGGAACGGCAGAGGCGAGGCAACGAGAGGGGTAAAGGCGACGAGAGAGGCGGCCTCGCTTCACCAATCCGTGCCCCTCGCCATGGATCCCATTATGAAGCTCCTCGAGGACGACGAGGTGCCCGACCTGACCCGAACCTCCCCCGCCTTTCTTGCCATTTTCGTCGAGTTCTTGGGAACTGGAAGAATTGAAATGGCGGTTTCCTGTTGTTGGGATTGCGCAGGACGAGGGCTTGCACTCGGGCGCCGACGTCGAGGCCTTCACGGAGGCGCTGAACCGCGAGGTGGAGGGCAACGGCAGCAGCAGCGCCGCCACCGCCTCCTCCTCCCAGTCCCAGCCGCTGGATCACGGCGCCGGTGAGCCCCCAGCCCAATTAATCCTTCTAGATGATTTCCTTGGCCCGGGATCGAATTCGGGGCTCTCCGTATTTTTCGCAAGAACAGGGGGTTGTATGAATCAAGAAGGGTTAGATAATGTGGTTCTTGGATTTGGGTGGACAATGAAATCAAGAAATATTTCTTCACTAAAGCTCAGACTCGAGAACATCATTGACTTCATCTACTCAAACTCAGTGTATCAGATCCTCCTAATCCACCTTGAGTTTGAAGGGGTGTTAAGAGTGTTATACATTCTCATTCTCTCCCTCTCTCTCTCTCTAGCCCATGTAGCCCATGAGGTCCATGTAACAATGTCTATATATACCTCTTAATCAATCAATAAGATGCATAGTTGTGAATAGCAAAACCCTAGTCTCTCCTAATCTAACAGAAACACCATACATTTGTTCAGATGGGTCATGCAATGATCAAACATCCTGGAAAATTTTGGCCAATAATTATATTTATATTTGCGGAAAAAGATTAATTTTAGTGAATGGTATTTTTTTTGCCTTATCTCTTTTATTATTGGATGTCCTTTCCAGCATTTTTTTCCTCCCTTTGTGGATTGAATTTTGTGACATGGGAGATTTATTTTATGTTAATTTTACTGAATTTTTTGATTTTTTTTTTATGGCCATTGCATGGTGTTTTGAGGTAGGATGCATGGATGCACCGATAGAGGAAGATGCAACTGGATACACCTATGAAAAAAATGCTCAACTGCAGCAATGTATAACCATAATGTCATAAAAGTCTCTGGCACGATGTGAAGTGAACTGTAAAAGGAAACCTAGTTTATCACAATTGTGTGTTCTCAAATATCTCAGCATATTCTTGATAACCGAGCTATGGTGTGATTGTTTTTATCAAGTATTAAATTTATAATTTATTCTGTTCTTCCAGAAGTGTACTGCATGCTAATTTGACTTCAAATTGCAGGTACATTACCTCAGGAAAGCAACTCAATATTAAGCCACAGTCATGGACAGTGGCAAGGTTCAGTAAAGAATGAAATTGGAAGCCAGGAGAGCCAACAACAGGAACAGAGACATTTACATTGTAAAAATGAGCAGTCGTCTAGATCTGAAGGGGTTTCTGAAGGTGCTGATAACAAACACCTTCATTCTAATACTCTAAAAGAATGCGACCAGCTAAAGGTTAAGCAAGAGCTAGGAAACAATTCTCAACAAAGTATTGTTGGTCAGCAGCAGCCTACACAACAAATGAAGAGTCGACAAACACCAGGCACAAACCAAACCAACAGTGCTACTACGGTGGGAAAAACTCCTGTTGTTACATTTCATATGTTAATCCCGATTTTGAGACGCCACCTTGACAAATACAGGGATATGCAAGTTCAGTCCATTTTTACAAAGTTGCGGGTTGGTATTTGTCCCTTAATTATGTTGAATTAAAAAAACAATAGGGTCAAATATTATTGTTGTTCAGTAACAGATTACTTAATTACATACAAAATATCTTTTATTTTCGATAGAAAAATGAAGTCAGCAAGGAACACTTTTTAAGAGCTGTAAGGACTATTGTTGGTGACAAGTTGCTCAAGCAAGCTGCTTCACAATATCAAATGCAGGTAACAAAGTTTTCCACTTTATTGTGGTCAATGTAAAATAACCTGGCTCCCCATCATTTGTAAGTGCTGCTTAATTGGTGCAGTTAATGCGTAAGTTAGGTCAATCTATCTATCAGCACTGCCTATACTGTTACTTGTTACTCTTTATCAACATACTCTGTTTTTCTTTTGGGAGTTACTTTGGTCTTGTTTGGCAGCAGGCCACTCAGGCACAACGGAATCCGCAGACAAATCCAAGCAACTATTCTACATTAAGTCAAGTTTCTGGTCAGCAAAATGTTCCCAGTGGTTCCATGCCTATAAAACAAGCTATTGACAGCTCAAGACCACCTCAGTTTCGGCCTTCCTCATCAGGCCAAATGCAGAGTAATATGGGTTATCCAGCTTCTGAAAGCAATTTGCAAAAGCCTAATGAAACTGGTAACATGTCAGATGGGAAAGGAGTGCATGTGGTACAAAGCCGTCCACCCAATATCCACTCAGTCTCAGTACAAGCAATGCAACATCATGTGCAGCGTCCACAGACATCTTTGCCAGTGTTTGGGGCAAATAATATTCATGCACGTCCATTTTCAAAGCCAGTTGGAGGTCCAATTGCGGCAATTAGACCACAAATGGCAGATTCCAGTCAAAGAGGTCAATTTGTTCAGGGAGCTGTTCCCACAGTGGCGGGGAGTGTGTTAGCACGACCTACGTTGCAAACTAATTCTTTAACTCAAACAGCACATATGAATAAGGAAACAGTTAACCAACGCTCTGAATCTACACAGAGTTCTTTTGGTGCCTTGCATGCAAAACAAGTCAACCCAGCCCTTTTATCTTCAAAGGGTGGTGGTGTTTTGGAAAATCAATCATCTACATTGAGTGCTTCTAAGTCTTTGACTACAACAAGCTCAAGTCAGCCTCATCGATCTCATGGCACTCAAGCAGAACCTAACATGCAGGTATGCATTGATATGCTATTTTATTGATGTACGTTTAATGTTTTTGTGTACTTCTCATTGCACTTTAAAGGAATTCTGTTGAAAAAAATTGCATTATATTTATTTGTATGTTTTTACATGACACCCTCAAATATTGTTGGCTGATCTACTAGTGCCTAACTTCCATGTGAATCTTTACGTTATTGCTGACATGTTGTTTATAGTTGGTTATTTCAAATTCACTAGATATGCTGGTTATATTTCCTTACATGTCACTTAGTCTATTACATTGCTTAAAATGTTCTAATTACTAACTCTAGCTAGGAATAGCTGAGCAAGCTTAAAGCCTGTTTGGAGGAGCTGTAGCTTTTCCTGAAATGTTGTTTGGCTGTTTGGCTTTTTATTGGGCTGGCTGATTACTTCAGCTGTGGAAGAAGGATGAAATGACTGAAATACCCTTGAGGGTTCAGAAGGCATGTTTGTGTGCTGATCTAGCGTAAATATTGTTGTTTTTATTTTTTTGCGGAAATATTGATTAAACTACTTAATTTTATAAAGTTATGAACAATTGAGGAAACCTTTTGCAACATAAACTATGTATTTGCTTACACATCTCTCCACCTAGGAAGATATCCAACTACTCTATCTGCTATCCGTTTGGCCTAGAGATTCGGACCCTACGTGGACTAGGCTATGTATTTGCTTGTATTCTTGTCATAGAAAATACAGTATTTCATTTTTCCTTGGTGGGAACATGTGAGGGAGGCAGCTTGTGGGGCCATGTACATATGGTTTTGATGTTTTCACCGTCGTAAGCTTCAAATTTTGGAGCATTATTTGGGATCCTTTTAGTTTCAAAATTTTTAGCATCATTTGGGAACTTTTTTTTAGCATTTTTGGGTTTTTTCGTCTTGAAGAAACTGTAGTAGGTTGTGTTCCTGGATTTCGGGTTCATCTTCGAGAAACCGTAATAAGTTGCATTTCGGATTTTATCTCAAGAAAATGCAACAAAAAATCATAAGAAATTGCAAGAAAATGAACTTACACATCTTTTGTTCGGTTCTTTGAGTTCATCTCCTTTTTATTCAACCCACACTTTCTTGTAGTTCATGTTGAGATCATGTTCATATTCTTTTTTCCGATTTATAGCACACCAACACACAAATTGTAACATTTTGGATCCAAGCAAAAAAAAAAGTGTGATTAACCAAACATGAACACGAACACCAACATGATCATGAACACGAGATGCAACGGTGGATCCGGGGTAGGAGGCGGATACACGGATTTGGCTGGAGGTGGCTTCATGGCGGCGCCACACAGCACAGGGGCGGAGGTGACGTCACGTGGCTCGGGGAGGAGGCGGCGGCACAGATCTAGGTTTGGGGCGGTGGCACGTTGGGCTTAGGGCGGCGGTGCGGTCCGATTTGGGGCGGCGACGTGTCGGGCTTGGGGTGGCAGCGGGGTGGGAGCTTGGGTGGCGGCGTGTCGGGCTTAGGGTGGCGGTGAGAAGGGAGCTTGGGTGGCGCACGTCGAGCTTGGGGTGGCAGCTAGGAGGGAGCTTGGGTGGCGGCAGCATGGTCTAGCTTTGGGGCGGCGGTGTCTACGCAACCAGGGGCTCAGAGCAGTGGCGTCTACGCGACCAGGGGCTTGGGGTGGTGGCAGCTGGAAATGAATGGGGGTACGGTGGGAGGGGATGGAACCGGTTGGGTATTTAAGCAGTGGCATTTGGTGGTAATTTTTTTAAAAGTTTCAGGGGCAAATAGGTATATCCCTTCCGCAATAGGCCTGAAAAGTTGGTGGGGAGATGCTTTGGCTTCGGCTTACTCGATAAGCCAGTGAGAAGCTAGCCTGTTTGGTGGGCTTCCGGCGTTTTTGAAGCAAAAGTCAGCTTAAAGCTCCCCCAAACATGGCCTAAGTTAGGTGAGCTCAGCTCAGCTTAAACTAGAGCAACAGAAAGTCAGAAACGTGAACAGTAGACTTGGTTTGAGTTCTGACCTGCTTGAATCATTGCTTGTACTGATCTTTGCACTGGAAGCACGAAATCAGTTGATTTTCTGAGGAAAAAGGAGGTGGTGTAATGGATGGCCATAGTCAAGTGTAACTAGCTTTGTTTTTTGTGGTGGAAGCTATTTGGAACTAGATTTTTTTTGGTTTCTCTGTCTGCCTAGGAAGCTTTTCCTCACTATTCTCTTGCCCATATATGTATAGTTAGCTGCATGTGATGTTTAGTCAATAACATCAGATTCTTAGATCAGGCGATAGGCAGCCAAATTCCTGCACATGCTAAGCTAATAGCCAAATCTAATTGTTTAAACATAAAACCACATAATTGTACATCATTTTCTTTTATTAAATGGTTCTAATTCATCTAAGATCTTTCAGAAGGAGAATGCGCATCACGGCAAGCATATAGGTCACACAAGTTATATGTTTATTGAGTGAAAATATGCTGTTATTGAAAAATTGACAAAGTAGTAAATATTTTTCCAGGCAAGTGGATTGAGTGGTGGATGTACCAATGCAAGTTTATTAATTTGATGTAGGCATCAATGGTTGATAACACCTTATTAGATTTGATTGGGAAAGTGGAATATTCCTTTCAATTGCACGCAAACACGCGCGCATGCATGCTTGCATGTATTCTGTTTATTTCTTGTTGGATTTTACTGATTCTTGCATTCTAGGCATGAAATGGTTCAGTATCATGGAGGATTTTGTTGTTGTGCTCTAACGAATATTGCTCCATCATTAGATCCAACCTGCTACACAAGCAACTCCTTCTGTAGCAGCTTCCAAAACACCTCAAAAGAAGCCATCTGCTGGACAGAAGAAACCTTCGGAAGCAATAGGCTCATCCCCTCCACCGTCTAGGTGATTCCAATTTCCAATGCCCATTCTGACTTTGAGTTAATAATCTCAATTTAAACGTACTTTCTTTTTGGTTCCTGATTCCTTTTGTATCATGGCAGCAAAAAGCAGAAGGCATCTGGAGGTTTCCATGATCAAAGCATTGACCAGCTGAATGATGTTACTGCAGTTAGCGGTGTTAATTTGAGGGTATATATTCCTTAATATATATTTTTTTCTGTTGATTTTCTTTGTGCATACCTTGTAGTGCCCATTATTCAATGAGCTTTAATGCTGTAACTTGTGCCTTTTTGCCAGGAAGAAGAGGAGCAACTTTTCTCTGCTCCAAAGGAAGAGAATCGAGTTTCAGAAGCTGCTCGGAAAGTTGTACAACTGGAAGAAGAAAGGCTCATTCTACAGAAGGGACCTCTGACAAAGAAATTAGCAGATATCAGTTAATAACTTCATCATTCAAGTATAGTTAACTTGGTAGGGAAAATTTGTATGCTTTTATTATCTAATGCTGGTGTTTTGGCAGTGAGGAAATGTAATTTGAAGAACATAGGCAGTGACGTGGAGCGTTGTCTATCGATGGTGAGAGATTATCTAGCAAGGCCCTTTCTAGATTTGGCTTATGCCTAATCTAACTTAAGCTTTCTCCAGTGCGTTGAGGAGCGGTTACGAGGATTCGTAAGCAATATAATAAGGCTTTCAAAACAGGTGTGATATCTTAATTTCATTGACCTTTCCCACATTAAACTTAATCTATTTGAGATACTAATTCACTATACGTTCTCTAAATTTTTCTTCTTGTAGAGGGTTGATGTTGAAAAATCAAGACATCGTTTTTATACTTTATCTTCAGATGTTCGTAGTCATATATTGAGGGTGAACCGAGAAGCTAGAGAACATTGGGACAAAAAGCTGGCTGAAGATGCTGAAAGATTCAGGAAACAAAATGATGTTAGTTCCATGATGTTTCGATTTGAATTTTAATATATCTATTCACGTAAAGTATGATTCATATGACATCTTTGTGATGCAAGGATACACTTTAGATCTTTAACAATTGTTTTTACACGCTTATGAATAGTAAGTGCCAATATCAAGTGTTATGTGTAGCGGAACACTTTATGTAAGTGCTAATGTTGAATGTTCAATAAGCTTGATCGCAAATGTGCTAGCTAATATCTGGACTATCCGACTGTCTGAATTTTATGTCACATCCATTGTTGCATCATATTTTTGAGTCTCAAACCAAATTACTTGAGGCAATAAGTAATAACTATATATGCATGGTGAGGTAGGTTTCAATCTGGTCATCTTGTTGCCTAAAAAAAGATATATGACCTCTTTGTTAAACGAGACTCCTTTGATGGATAAGTCTCTGTGTCGGCTTTCTGTGTCGGCTTTTTGTGTCGGCTTTTTGCTTTTGTAAAGGACAGCATCCTTGACTGATTGTTAGCATCTCAAGGACAGCATCCTTGACTGGTTGTTAGCATCTCTAGGACAACATTTTGACCAAACATCTAGGACAAAGTTGTTAGCATCTTAGAGGACAACATCTAGGACGGGTTGTTAGCATCTTAGACTAGCATCTTGGTATATGCTTGGTGAGTAGCGACCTATAAATATGTATACCCAACCCCTTAGGTTGGTATGGCATTGTGAAGAGAAATAAACCAAGAAAAATTTGCCCCATCTCCAAATGTCATCCTCTCCATGAGAGTAAGGATCTTGCTATCACCAAGAGCAAGAGTCCGTGTAACAAGTGGTATCGAGCTATACTATCCTCGTAGCCCGAGCATCTCCTCGCTCATCTCCTTCTCCGCCTCGCAGCGGCCCGGCAGCAGCAAAGCGCAGCGGCTCCGGTATCCACGCCACTCCTCTCCGGAGGCGAACGCGGCTTGTCGAAGCGGCCTCTCCACGCAACACCCCGTGAGCGCGTCATGTCCGCAGGCGATCTCGGCGGCCTTCGAGCACTCGAGGCGGCGGCGTCGGAAGGCCGAGCTTCGCCGCGGCAGCGCGCGCGGCGGGCGGCAGAGACGGCCGCAGCGGGCGAAGCGGCGCCGAGGGTCGGGCGGCGAGCGGGCAGCAGGCGAAGGCGAGGTGCGCGGCGGCGGCGGCAGATGCAGCGCGCGCGTCGCGGCAATGAGGTCGAGCTCGCGCGGCGGCGGCAGAGCTCCATTTCGGCCCGGCGATAAGCGTCGATGCAGACCTCGACCGTGGCGAGGAGCCACAGCGAGCGGAGGCGCGATGGCGGCGCGCGACGCCACGAGCTTGGCGGCGATCGCAGCAGCGCGGTCGCGGCTGGTGGCGCTCTGGAGGAGGCGCGCACGGCGGTGGCGCTCTGAGCCGCTCGGAGGAGGCGCGCGCGACGACAACGGCGGCAAGCGGGTCGATAGAGAGCGCGGCCTTCACAGGCAGCGTGGCTCTCTCTTTCCGGACCGGCATCGTGGTTACCACGGGTTCCGGCCGTTGTCGAGGACGCCGCCCGGCGGTGGGTGGCCTACCTCGCCAAGGCCAACTACGTCGAGTGGGCGCGGTGATGAAGTGAGGCTCAGTGCGGCACATGTGGGATGCGATGCAGTACGGCGGCGTCGACTACAACCAGATCGACGGCGCTGGATGCTCTCATCGCCGCGATCCGCCGAGATGCGCTTCGCTCTCCAACAAGCGGATCGCCAAGGAGGCTTGGGACGCCATCGCCGCCACGCGGCGGCGATCGGCGCCACAAGTCCACTGCGCAGCACTTCGCGCGGAGTGGGAGAACCCGCCTTCAAGCGGTGAGGCGTCGATGACTTTGCTCTTCGTCTCAACACTCGCTGCGGAAGCGTGCGATTCGGCGATGACACCTACGGCGAGGAGAGAGCGTGGAGAAGCTCTTTCGCTGCGCCCCCAGAAGTACAAGCGGATGGCTCGCTCGATCCGATCTCTGCTGGACCTCTCCACGATGTCGATCGAGGAGGCGATAGGTCGCCTCAAGGTCGTCGGCGATGATGAGCCACGCCTCTCTCGGGACCCGTCACCATTGGCGGAAGCTCCTCCTCGCTCGGGAGCGGTGGGGCTGCGGGCGGTGGCAGGAAGAAGGAGCCTTCTTCCACGACAGCGCCACAAGCGTGGCAAGCGCGGCAAGCGCGCAAAGACACCGAGCATGGGCGCGAGGACGTCGCCGAGGTGATGACCGTGGGGCGCCAGGCGGCGCGGCTGGCAAGCAAGAGTCGCGCGAGACGACTCTTGCTATAACTGCGGCAAGCCTGGTCACTGGGCCAAGGATTGTCGACAGCCACGACGCAGCCAGGCCCACGTCGCGCAGGCGGAGGAGGAGCAGCCGGCTGTTCATTGCTCAGCGAGCATCGAACTACCTCGGCCGCACCGGCCGCAACGGCTCTCCTCCACCTTGACGAGCCAAAAGCACACGCCCTCCTCGGCGAAAGTTCCGGCAACAGCAAGGCCGACGGGTGGTGCCTCGACACCGGCGACACCCACCACATGACCGGGCGGCGGGAGTTCTTCTCCGAGCGTGACTCAGGCGTTCGAGGCTCTGTCAAGTTTGGGGACGCCTCCGGCGTGGAAATCAAGGACGACGCTCTGCTCTAGGATCGGGATGGCTCAGATTCCTCACAAGGAGACACACAAGACTTAGGGGGAGAATGATGGATAAGTCTCTGTGTCGGCTTTCTGTGTCGGCTTTCTGTGTTGGCTTTTTGTGTCGGCTTTTTGCTTTTGTAAAGGAAAGCATCCTTGACTGGTTGTTAGCATCTCAAGGACAGCATCTTTGACTGATTGTTAGCATCTCTAGGACAGCATCTTGACCAGCATCTAGGACAGGTTGTTAGCATCTTAGAGGACAGCATCTAGGACAGGTTGTTAGCATCTTAGACTAGCATCTTGGCATATGCTTGGCTGAGTAGCAGCCTATAAATATGTATACCCAACCCCTTAGGTTGGCATGGCATTGTGAAGAGAAATAAACCAAGAAAAATTTGCCCCATCTCCAAGTGTCATCCTCTCCATGAGAGTAAGGATCTTGCTATCACCAAGAGCAAGAGTCCAGCGTGTAACATCCTTTACTACTATTTTCTTAAAGAGGGGGGGGGGGGGTTCTTCATATGCTTCTATGGTACATCATCTTCTGGCATTTGAGCGTGCAAATATTAACTAGTATCTGCATGCTCGCAACTGTGGATGGCTGGATGCAATCTTTAGTTGGGCAGGCTAATCCTTGCAATCACTGCTTTGCATTTTGTATAGTGCCTACTCTGTGATGAGTAGGCTTGAGAGTGCATGTGGTGACTAGTTCACCAAGTCAGTCTCACTCAATCAGTAGGTGTTTTTGAAATGGGAACAACAAAGGATCAGATGCCTCATGTACCGAATGTTTGTTGGATCAGTTCATATGGAATAATGTAGCAGTTATATGCAAATGTTGCAGTACAATTTGTGTGCTCTAATTTTTTGTACTGCAACATTTCAATTGAATTCTTCAACAAGTGTTTTCGACACTAGAAAAGAATCAGACATCCAATGTATAATTTCTGATTTATCTAGTACATGGACTGTTTATGCCCATGTCATTTGTGATAAGTTGCACTGTAAATTAAAGCTTGAAGATGTTGCCTTATTATTCGTATTGTGCTTATATTTTTAACCTATTGTAAGCTGTATATAGCTTTTTACAGGCGAAACTTAAGTTTTTTTTTTATAAATGTGAACGTAACCATGGCTTGATATTATGTACCAAGGTGTTCCAGGCTTCCAGTCAATTTGCTCTCCATGGTCACTTTGAGCTATCGCTACTTGTAGAGTTTACTTGACTGTTTTATAGATTTGGTGTGTCAATTAGTTATCTAAGCTTTAGTGGACAAGCGCTTTCATTGATTGTAACTAGGATTAAACCTGCACATTGTTGCGGACTTGCGGTATTCTAATCTCTTTTTGCAATTTTTTATGATCTATTGAGTGCTTTTTGGGATGCAGTTGTGTTCATTGGACTGGAATCAGACGGCAGTGAGAGAATCTGCTAGCACAGCATCCTTGTCCCTTTATTTTTGTTGTTCGTTGGAAATATGTTGTAGATTCTATTTTCTATGGTCTTAAATGTCCTTGCTTTTGTGTATGTAGTACATTCTGTATTGTATGGTCTATTAAATGTCTTTGCTTTTGTGTGTGTATTTTTGTTCATTATATTGGAATCCAATGTCAAGGAGAGAATGTGATGATGTGGTACTCTCTTGTGAGTTGTGACTTGTTTTGCACTTGGCTTTAATAGAGATTAAGATGTGTTGATTGGTGTAATTGGGCCTAGGTTTCTAAAATTTAGTGCTCGCCGAAGTCGTGATGTAGCCTTCTCGACTGTGTAGTTTGAATGATGATCTTATTTGTAATTGCAGGGAGATGACAATGCAGTTGTTGATTCAGAGAAGGACAAGAATGAGGGTCGTGGCACATCAAAGCATGCTAAGGTTAGTCTCCTTTCAGGAGTCAGGCGATACTTGTACAGTTGTACATAGATACTACATGCTTGAGATATTGATGGTTTTTTATACATCATAGACTTACAAGGAGGAAGATGATAAAATGAGAACAACAGCTGCAAATGCTGCTGTGCGAGTTGCAGCAGGGGGAGATGACATGCTTTCAAAGTGGCAATTGCTAGCTGAACGAAATAAGCAGAGAAGTGAAGGAGGTGATGGTTCTTCTGGCTCCTTGCCAGGTAACATGTCGCCTCACAAGCATTCACCAAAATCTGGAAAAGGCTCAAGAGAGCAGCAGGAAATTGAGAAGAGAGGCTATTTTTCAATGCTTGGACCTGGTAAGCTCGTTGGCCTTTTGCTGTAGTATTATTCCATTTATATTAGCCAAAATGCACGTGCAGTCAAAGCACAATGCATTGCACATGACCACTTGAATTGTGGGGTATAGTTTTAAATTATCAGCATTTAATAATGTATACATGTAAAATTTGATAGACATCTGTAATAAGATCTAGTGATCTACATACTAAAATTTTATGTACTAACCACACACTAAGTTGAGTTGGATGGTGTAGATCAAGTGCTGTCGGTGTAGATCATGAGTGAGAATGTGGATGGGAGTTATTGAAGGCTGAGATCACCTTTTGTATCCAGTTAGTACAAAGGTTTTAGTGTGTGAGACATTTCCCAGTAGATAAAGATAGCTATTGGCACTATCAGTAAATGGACAGACCAAAACTTCAAACTCAGGGCTTGTTTAGCTAGTTGGGGGGAGATATCCCCATGGAATTTAGTCCCGGCAAGGATTGTGGTGGGCATGTCAAACCACCCCATGCAATTGGAAAATAATCCCTGCTAGGAAATGTTCCCTTCATTCGTTTGGGAGGCAACCAAAGGGGAAAACCTCTAATGCTAGGAGACATTCCCTTCCCTCAATGTGTTTACTTTTTTCGCCCGGTGGGTTGCCAGGAAATGGGCCAGGAAATTTTATTCCCGACCTCATCCAAACGCACTATATAGATTTTCCCAGTGGTGGGCTGGAATTTTTCGGCACGTGTGGAATTCTCCCCTTTGGTGGGCTGGGGTTAGGCAGGATCCCGGTCAATCCCTTCCACCATCCAAACAAACCCTTATAGTATCGATTTGCCCAGTAATCGGGCACATGCAGTGCACATCATGTTATGCATTTTCATTCAACACTATTATACATTTTAGGATTATGCGGCTCAACCCAATCTTCTTTTAAAAAAAATCGCTCTTATTTGAACTAAATGGATGAAAGTTTGATATGGTTAAGGTTTTCTCTCTTGATATCATCAATGTAATATCCAAAGGGCAACGGAATGTTTCCAGAACAGCATGACTTCATAGCAGAACCGTCATTTTCTTTTCAATGTAGGTCGCAAATATTTTAATGTGCTTGCGAAAATTGGTCTATTGGAATTTAGAAGGTGATGACATTATGTGCCTCAATTTGCATGATGACATCTTTATGTTCTCACCTTTTAGATTTTTTTTTTACCATCATACTGTTTTAAGATCCCCAATTAGGATTTTGAAACATGTCACTCATTCTTGTAAATTAAGCAAATCTACACTAGTAGAACCTCGAGGCATCCCACGGTCCCACCTTAACGAACTTTGTGTATGATCATGAAATTTTGAAGAGGCATGAGGAATCACTTTTCCTACATCTAGGAAGATAGTTACATGTTTGTTGGACCTGACAACAAATGCCTAAAATTAGCATTTCTGACATGCAATTTCTTAACAATTGCAATGATTTCGATTTTTTTATATATAAAAAGTTTTTTCATCTCACTCTATGTAGAACTTACGCTTTTTGTCAAAAACATGTACCTCCTACCATCTACATATAGATATCCTAATTTCTGTTTCCAATCAGTATACATAGTAAAATATTTGTTTGCGTGGTACTACAGTCCTACCATGCTTGTCAATTGGGATTAAATTAAATAGAGAATAAGGGAAAAAAAAAAGACCTTTAGTTCGGAGAATAAAAAAAGGAAATTAGTTTAAAATGAGCATATTTATATTCAAACCATTGTGGCCCCAATTTCTAACACCATGTCCTCATTGCTACGAGAATTTTATTTCAGATTCATAGATCCTTCGATGACATTGATGTCAAAATTGTACTTCCTCCAGTCCAAAATATGTGATGTTTTAGGGAGTTGGTTTTGGTTTGCAAATAGAGTTGTTTTCGGTTCTCGAGGCAATATTTTACACACAATGCCCATACTAAGTGCTTTTTTTTTTGAGTAAATACTAAGTGCTTATTAGTAGTGGTGAGATGACTACACTAAAGTATTAATTCATTCCTTGTTCTATGTGCATCTAGTTAAAACGAAAAGTAAGTCAGACCGGAGGGAGTAACATGTTCGGTTGAACTTGTACTATAGTAGTTTAGTTTTAGGCAACAGATAATATTTTATTTCATTTATTGTTCAGCCTACCACCAACAACAAATATAGATAAAAAAGCATGCAAGATATAAAAGAAAGCAACTTCTGGGAGTTAAATTAGGAAATAAATGCACGTTAAATACTGGACAAATCTGGTATTTAACCCTGAATGTTTTGTGCTTTTGCATTAGGTGGTGTTAGAAGGTCACCACACATGAAAGTGGCACGGAGCATTACGGTAAAGGATGTGATTGCAGCACTCGAGAGAGAGCCTCAGATGTCAAAATCTTCTTTACTATTCCGGCTATATGGGAGATCACCGACAGAATCAGATGCGAAATAGTTGCAGTACAATTATTGCGGTCCGTATTGCAATGTTCACTTTTGTTACGTCGCCCGTTCATGGTTGATGGTTCCCTAGCCGACTAGAGGGGGCATTTTTTGGCAGTAGAATGGTTGATATGAGATGGGCCATTTTCCAAGCGATGGGTTTGATTGGTTGATGAATCAATTTTGCAGGCATTTAGAAATCACTAGTGAACCAACATTTTTTTCACGGGATCAGTGTGCAGATGTGTGTGTGTGTGTGTGTGTGTGTGTGTGTGTGTGTTTTAAATTTTCTCAATAATATTGTGATCGCTTCCATTGTCAGGTAACTTGAGTTAGCATGATGACAAATAGCATCATGCTCATTATGTAGAGCAGAGTGGAGTGGAAGGTGTTTTTTTTTTTCATGTTTATATGACTTCTCGTGCGCTGTTATATTTTACCTTCAAATGCTGGTATTTCAACCATCTTCTGTGAATAATATAATCAGGAATATCAACCGTTCTAGAGAAAACATGAAATGTGTACATTTTCGTCAGCATGGATTTAGTCGTAAACAGGCTTTGTACCCCCTACTCCAAAGAGTAGCTAGGCGGCTCAAGGGATTTAAAGGGTACACTGGTGGTTAGCACAGCTGCGGTAAAGCAGCTTGCAATTTACATGACATAATAACTGTATCAAACAAGTAAAACTTCTCTTAATACATTCTTTCTTTATGCTGTCTGAGTACATTATGTCAGAACCTACACTTACTCTCACCGTCTCACGCACCCTCTTCAGTTCTGCTGCATATATCATTACTCACGATACTCTCCGAGCTAGGTTTCCTATTTTGACTTCCTTTCAACTATGGACGGCATGCATTATTGTGCACCAGCATGAAAGGGAGCTCCTAACATCCGAAGTCATAAGGAACCAATCCTTGCAGCTCTGGGCCATTGAGCCTGCTGTTGTTCTTAAAGCTGGAAAGTAAGAGATGTGTTAGCCCTTCATCACATCAATTTATGTGAAAATTATCCCAAGTTCTAGTGGTACTGAAAGACACGAACTCGCAAAACAATGATATAGTATTCTACTTAACCATCATATCATTTTTTAGCAGTGTATCATTCTAATGAACTAGACCGACAGAAATGTCATCTCAATGGGAAATATTATAATTTAAAAGCATATATTGTCTTAGTTGAGCATCTAACTCAAATCTCATGCAACAAAAAATAGTACCACTACATTTTTTAGGGGATCACACTACAATGCAGATCCAGCGACATTCATGATTGTTTAGAACTCTGGTGCATTTTACAAAACATACATGGTAAACATGAGTTTCACAAAACAAACTAGTTAACTTTGTATACCTGCGAAGAGGGAAGGTTGAGAAAGGACCATCAACAGGGATCGTTCCACAGAGGTCATTGTTGGACAAGTCACTGCATGTCACAAGAACTCAAAACAATCAGTAACCGTAGAGAACCAAGGGAACAACTGAATTTGGTATAGCTTTACACTCACATGACTTTCAGATTGGAGAGTTTGGCCAGCTCCCTTGGAATTGATCCGGTAAGTTTATTGTTGTTCAAGCGCCTATTATAAGAAATCAAGCTTTAGTAGTAGCTTAGGAAACATTGCTCACATATGAATTATGAGATCCAGACCTACTCTTTCTTTTCATAAAATTACCACTTAACCATGTCGAAAACGAAATGAACTGAGACATATATTTGAAATTTCATTTAAGTTGATTCAGAATTACGGCCACAGCTGCCCAACCCATTTGGATTCATCATTTGGACTAAAGATGCCATGACTTTGTAGTTAGCAATCAATTGTAGTCAGACAACGATACATACATGAACCTCAGTGAGTTGAGCTTGGAAAGTGACTTGGGGATTCCTCCAGTGAGCATGTTGGCATACAAATCCAAGCTGATCAAATTCTTTAGATTGCCAAGTTCTTTGGGGATCTCATCGTCGAGATTGTTCCTGTACAACTCCCTGCAAATCAAATTCAATTTCCATAGACCAAATCAAAATCGAATGACCTTCTATTTTCTGTTCGAATAACAGGGGAAAAAAAAATCGAGGTATGGGCACATACAGGTACTGGAGGTTCACAAGACGGCCGAGCTCAGGGCCAATTGAGCCGGAGATGTTGGAGTTGCCTAAATCCCTGCAACATTTTTTTTCACAAAGAAAGAGTCACGCAACACAACCATCGAACAGGATGCAGTTAGAACTATGAAAAGCGTCGAATTCTTGATTATGCTCTTGGAGGTTATTTCAGAAAAAAAATCCCCCCTTTGAATAGTATAATGATTCAATTATTGCTTCCTGGGGCAACAAACCAACAAATTCTTGAACAAGAAGCAAGTGGAAGACTAAAGACTATCCATTTCTTTACCAGTACGCAAGTAATTTGACATAATAAGCCATGCTATCGTTGAACAGCTCAAGCGTCGAGATCTTGGAACCAAGATTTGATTTTGACGCGTTCCTCGATGCCATACGATTTCATGAACGAAGAAACCAACGAATCTTCGATCGCTAGCGCCAAATGGTTCCCTACATAATCTATGAACTAGGGCAATATACAAAAACACAAGTTCACGGACGCAAGATAATCGTAGGGTAGTACGAAATCATTAATCATGGCATGCACAGCTAGCAGCTCCAATATTCAAGAAGCAATTTTCGTAACACTCGAAATAGCGAACTTGATTTTTGGAGTAATCCGAGCAAGCACGTGGAAACCCTCGAACCGACCAAGAACTAGAGCCAAAAAGAGCTGAAGGTAAAAAGAAAACAAACAGCGAGGGAGCAAATGAAAATCTTGGGGAGTGGGGGGGGGGGGGGGGGCGCGGCGGACGGCGGCGGCATGTAGGGGAGGAACTCACAGTCGGACGACGCGGCTGGCGTGGTCGCAGGTGACGTGGAACCAGGTGCAGGGGTTGACAAGGGTGGGGTCCCAGCTCTGC
Organism: Ampelocalamus luodianensis; assembly: GCA_036346255.1. Lineage (NCBI taxonomy): Eukaryota > Viridiplantae > Streptophyta > Magnoliopsida > Poales > Poaceae > Ampelocalamus > Ampelocalamus luodianensis. Next base: position 49,968,796 of record CM070622.1, on the reverse strand, counting down.
AGCACACCGTTGGGGTCCGATAGCCGCACCCGCAGCGCGTACAGCGCGTCCCCTTCCTCGTTCGACGCCCACGCCGCGCCGGCCAGGAGGAGGACGGCGGCAACAAGGGAAGCCACGCGAGGCGCCATAAGAGGCTAACCGGAGAGTACGGAGGATCGATAGGCTAGGCTGGTCGCGTTCGGCTCTTCTGCTGTGCTCTGGTGTGGAAGGAAAGGAGGCACAAGAGGTAAGAGTAGTAGTAGGAGGAAGAAGAGGGGAGCTGGTTTGTATGGTTAGTGTATTTTTTTAACAATGGTCTGTAGTGTTGGTGGTGGTGGAAATTGGAGGAGGAAGGAGGGTAGTGCGCAACACAGCAAGGACAGTGCAAGTCCACGGTCTAACTTGGACCAGGCACAAAGACGGGGCAAATTGCAAGGTTCACCAAGAAGAGGCTCCTTAACTCCACGTCGCGAAAAAAAGAGAGTACATCCTAATGAAAAAGAGGGGGTAGGGAGAGTACAACCCAACGAAAAGAGAGAGCTTGATTGGTCAAGTTCTCTACCAATCTGGTTCAAACAAGTGGGGCGGGAGGTGGCTTCCTAGTAATTCTATTTCTAAGTTTTAACGCTTGTGATTTTTCCGTTCGTGTATTCCTTAGCGGGTAAATTTGTTCAGTATCATCGCAATCGTTCGCGACTTGTAAAATACCATCACGAACAAGATCGACTGGAAAATATCATCGTAAACACGAAAAACTCTAGAAAATACTATTGTCGTCACGTTTTTCGCCCGAAGGGTACAAAATGACTCTTCTACCCTCATTCTTCTATTCTTTTTTCTTCTATTTTTTTTCTAAGGCTGGTCGCATATGTCGTTCTACCCTTCCTTCTCCTTCACAAACTGCCGCCCATGGTGAATGACAGTGGTGGCGAGGCTTGGCTTGGGGGATAAGCAAAATGAAATGTTGAACATCCAAAAAAAATTTATAAAAATAATTAAAAATAAATAATTTAATTGTATTTCAAAAATAAAAATAAAAATTGTGTTGAGAATATTTTAATTAAGCTCAAAATACCCTATTTAACTACTCTGAAATTCTTATAGAATTTTTAGAGCTATCTTGATGTTTTTCTAGTTTAAAAAGTATTTTCAAATTTTAAAAATTATTTAATGTGTAAAAATAAAAACCAAATTGAAGTTTAGAATATTTTAATTAAGCTCAAAATACCCTATTTAACTACTCTTAAATTGTTATAGAATTTTTAAAGCAAGCTTGCTATTTTTCTAGTCTAAAAAGTATTTTCAGATTTTAAAAATTATTTACTGTGTAAAAATTAAAACCAAATTGAAGTTGAGAATATTTTAATTAAGCTCAAAATACCCTATTTAACTACTTTGAAATTGTTATAGAATTTTTAAAGCAAGCTTGCTATTTTTCTAGTATAAAAAGTATTTTCAGCTTTTAAAAATTATTTACTGTGTAAAAATAAAAAATCAAATTTAAGTTGAGAATATTTTATTTAATCTAAAAATACCATGTTTAACTACTCTGAAATTTTTATAGAGTTTTTACAGCTATCTTGCTATTTTTCTAGTTTTAAATGTATTTTCAGCTTTTAAACATTATTTACTGTGTAAAAATAAAAACCAAATTTAAGTTAAGAATATTTTATTTAAGCTCAAAATACCCTATTTAACTACTCCAAAATTTCTATAAATGTAAGAATAATTTTTATAAGTGCAAAATGTCTGAGGGAATTTCTATAAATTTGCCCATAATGTTTTTAGCTTTGTTTGGTATTTTTTGCAGATTTAATATGTGTTTTCTCGAATTATTTTCTACGAAGGGTAATGTTGGTATTTATGAAATTCTCTCTCTAAGAAAGCTCAAACGACTGTTTTGGATGGAAAACGTGGTGGCAATGACATTTTTCAGAGTTTTTCGTGTTTGCGATGATATTTTTCGGTCGACCTTGTTCATGATGGTATTTTCCAACTCGCGAGCAATTGCGATGTCACTGAACAAATTTACTCATTCCTTAGCGTAAAGGCAAGAGACTTTATATATATTTTTTTTCTTCTAACAAATTTTTAATTTGAAATTTTACAGGGTGCTATAACACTTTGTAGACTACATCAACAGTTTTTTTTCGTATTTTTTCATGTTGATTCGTGCCCAAACAGAAAGTTAATTATCACATAAGTGCACCACAAAGGGTAATTTCACTTGATATGTTGCCCGCTAGTCCCTGCACCGTTTGGACAAAGGGCTTTGATCGCTCGATTTAGCTCAGAGGAAAGGAGTGAAAGCATTGTATACGTCATAGTCCGATTCTTCGTAGGATTCCAGATTTTTCCCTTCTTCCTTTGATTCTAATATTTTGCCTTGCCTAACATATATATCAAATACCACATAATTTTACGAGTAGATACAATATATGGATTTCTATCTCTAAAATGTAGTTGTCATGAAATTATATTATCTACTTCTACCATGTATCTGATTCATCTGTTATATTTTGAGCCCGCCAAAATAAGTGATGTAGACCACAAACTTTATTACGGTTCTATTAGTAGTACTATATCCCTATATTTTATATCTACCGAGGTAGTTAAAGCCTTTACAAAGAATGGTTGTAGATATATCAAAGACTTCAAAGGAACTGTGAGACCCCGGTTTATTAAGTTTGTAATACTTAACCTTCCACTGGCTCTAGTATCACAAACAGAATAACCCGTGCCTCGATGGACATGTGCTTCCCAGAAATTGCAGCACACATACATCATACAAAAACATGCATCATTTCCATACAACATAATATAACAAATCTACCAAAGAACATACATAATAATAAGTTATTATAGAACAGTCGACCAGCCAAATGATATAAGTAATAAGAAGTAACAGCGGAAGCAAAAGATGCCATAAGATGACTTAAACCAAAAGACGACAGGTTAGCCACATAACACCACAGGGCAACCGACTGGGCCGCCAAGCTAATCGCCCCACACACTGCCACAGCACAACTCACAAAAGTGAGGCACATCGGGCTCACCTTCTTCCTCTGCACACAACAAGCAATGCAGGTGAGTACAAAGATATACTCGCAAGACTTACGAGTAACAAGCCTATACATAGCTACATGAAAGTTGTATCAAAGGAAGGTTGGTTATATGGTTATTTGGACGCATAAAACAAGTTTCATTTGCAATAATGTAAGTAGATTGAAAGCAATTTGTCAATTCAGTTTTTTAAGCATTGAAATAACAGTGAGTAACAATAATTATCAAGTAACCATCTAGAAGTGACTAACCCAATAGCCACCACAAATAGCATGAAACCCTGATTCATACCACCCATCAAGTTTTAATTTAAAATGTTGTAGTCTAACTCTTGAAAAGCTTACCCAAGCGTGTCCATAACCTAGGACGAGGCTATTCGAATAGTTTTAAACCCTGCAGGGGTGTACTAATGTACCCACACCTCAGACTGCCTTTAAGCCACATGATTTAGCACACTTTCAAAGGTATGCCGGCACGGCTAAGTCCTACGAGACATTTCCAATATTGTGTATCAACTACGAGCCGCTCGTATGTATAGAAACCCATACGCTTACATTGTAAAGCCAAAAAGACAACTACCCCTCGGGGTAAAGCTCTTTGGACAACTACAATACTCCCACACACAACCATCTCATTTTACCACAACACAACACACACACGCCCTCCTGCGACTCGTAGTCAACACACGCCAAAGTACTAAGTCAAGAGAGGTCTCATTCCCTCTAGTGTGGTTAGCACGCACAAAATGCCTAGATAACAGGTACTCACAAGATGTTCGGTCCTTAATTGACTCGGGCACCATTCCAATCACACCTAAAAGATCACACCTTCTTACCATTGTGCCCAAGTCCAAATTGTTTTTATTTTTAGTTTTAGTTTTGCAATTTAGACTTAGCACGAGGCTGAAATATATAGGCCATAATAAGTTTGTGTGATCAAGGTTATCGACAAGTCGATAACCGCCCATTTCTACCGATAGCTAAGCATGTCTAAGCACAAACTCGTAAACTACTAAGTGACAATGATTCATCCAACGAACCCAAAATCACAGCAAGATAAACCTAGACTCAGTAGTAGAGGATTAACATTTGCCTACTGGTAATGCATCTACTAGGTTAACTATCGACAATAGTAAAACAACATAGCAATGCATACATAGAATTTGCAAACAATATATTAGAATTTGAAAATAGTAGGAACAACCTGATCAAATGATGCTACATCTGCTTGCCTTGTTGGAGTGCAGGATCTGATGGCTGTGGCTCATATTCAATATCAAGATTATCTTCGGAACCTAACACGAAAGACGATAAAACCAATAAGAACGAAGAACACCAAATAAACTCCAACAGCGAAAGACATTCAAATCTAATGAAATTTATACAGCAGCTAGGGAATGATTTTAGACAATTTTAAGAAGAAGAATCGTGCAATTTGGATTTAGCATGCAAAAGATAAAGCCAAAATACACTTTCTCAGCCTTTAAAATCAACCTAATTAATTACTGGTACTGTTCATGGTGAAAATTTCTAGAATGATCTAAGGTCTGAAATTTTTATAGCAGGTAGATTATGACATCCTAATGACAGCAAAGTTGAGTTTACTAAATTTGGAGTTATAATGATTTACTTATGATTTTTCTAAGTTGTAAATCTAATGCAAGTCACTTTCCAGAAGTATGACCAAGCTCAAAACCTATTTTACAGTAAAGTATACTAACAGAAGAATTTAACAAAATTGATTTTGCACAAATTGGAATCATGCAGAAAAGATATGCATTTTACAAGTTTTAATGCTATTTCTGGAATAATCAAAATTGGCAATAATCAAGTTATTTTAATTACAAGATTTTCTCATACAGAAATATACCTAAATGCATTTTTAGATTAAACTCTAGTTAATCATGAATTTAATGCAGTTGGAAACAACTGAAAAGAATTTGAAATGAATTAGTTAAGAGTTTCTAAAGTTTAAAACAATTTTCAGAAGATAAATAAAGACTTACCGAATTCAAACAGATCTTAACTAAAAGAAAAGACGTGGACGCTTGCGGGCCTTCGATCTAAAATCCTACGGCCCACGCACACCGGGAATAGCGCACGCGCACGATCCCTAAAAGGAGCCCATCGTTGGATCATGATCCAACGGCCTACGAGAAAGGAAACATTTGGACGGTGCGGTTGCCTCGGTCATCCACAGCCGCAGATCTAAAGATGGACGGCACGGAGCACATCTCCCTTCGGAGAGTCCGATTGCACTCGCGATCGCAGCTGCAGATCGTGCGATGGACGATCCAGAACTATTAGGAAACCGGAGGGTCCGAATGTTCTCTAGATTTGGGCCGTTGATCACGAGATCGACGGTCCAAAATCAACAAAGAGCAACGCACGAGGCTTAAGTGCGCGGGGAGGATTTTAATGAGTGGGCCCACATGTTAGTGAGACATGAGGCAATTTCGGACATATTAATGTTAAGATAGTGATTAATGACAATCATAAGCATTAATGATGTCCTAAAGGTGTTGATTTAAGCCGACGGGGGTTTTAAAGAGGCTGGGCCCACTGGTCAGTGGCACAATGGGCCAGATTAGGACACAATAATTAACCCTAATGATTAACAATCACCAGATCATTAAATGTGTCCTAATGACGACGGCACAGATGGAATCTCGTCTAGCAAAAACCCGAGCAAAAAGAATGGCTCGCCGCCGGTGGCTCCGGCCACGGCGGCGCAACCTAAGGACTAAAATGGGTTCGCAATAGCCTTGCGGTCCCGACGGTGGCAACCTCGCCGGCGGCGAAGGTCTAGAACGCCGGCTAGCCGGAGAATAGTGACGGTGACCATCTCGGCTAAAAGCGAAACTGCAAGAAAAGCTCCGCAGCAGTCCAGAGAAGCGTGTGCCAAGCATCTAAGGACTAATAAGAAGCTACCTTGGTCAAGAAGAGCTTCTAACGATGGCCGAAGCAGTTTTGACAGAGAAGGAGCTCGCCGGAGTTGAAGAAGATGATACGAAAACGATCATCTGAGCAAAATGAACACCACCGGGTGGTCATAATAGCTTCAACAAAGCTCAAAGAAGGTTCATGAGCAAATAATTGCAAAAAGAACCACTTACCGGAGCTGAGGAAGAAAGTGGATGGTTTCGGCCGAATTTGAACAAACCCTAAATTTGTCAAATCCTGTGAATGAAACCCAAAATTAAGTGAGGGGAAATGATTAGGACAATAAGGAGTAGAAAAGAGTACAAGAATATTTGAAGAAGAACCACTGGAGCTTCATGATTCACAATGGAGCTCTACGGGTCAACAATGGCGATTTGGTGTTTTTGATGTATTAAGCTCCAAAAATGAATAAGGAGCTTGGGATGGTGTAAAGGAACACTAGGAAGAAGTCTTGGGACGTTATATAGCCAAGGATTAGGGTTTGGCAAAAAGGAGCCTCTCGGGTGAACTAAGTCCATGACACAAACATGGACCGAAAAGCAAAATGATGGAGATGTAGGAGTAGGGCATGCCTCTCGGCCGAAAGCACCTGCAAGCACTTAATGCCGACCAGGGAGACATTGCCAGAGGAACAAGATTTGACAGCGCCATGCCTCTCTCTGTTCACGCACGGCGGGAGGTTGAAGATGAGTAGAGAAAAAGCTCGGGCGATCTTGGACCCTTGGATTTTGATCAGGCGGCTGATAACGCGCCACGCCTCTAAGGTTAAAACACAACGGGGGAAATTGTGTGCGTTGGATTTTAATCCAACGGCTCAGATTGAACGAAACAATCGGAGGTTTAAAACAACAGAGGAGATCGCGAGCCCTTGGATTAGAAATGAACGGCCACGATTAAATAAGTCCTCCGGACAGTCCGAATGCTCTCAGAAAATCTGGACGGTTGGATCAAGATCCAACGGTTCAAAAGGACTAACGCATTCGCATGGTCCAAATGTTCACACGAATGAGGGCCGAGCGATTAAGATCCAACGACTGAGATTGGACGCGCGCTTTTAAAATAGGCTCAGTGCAGTTAGTTGACCGGACCAAGACGAGTGGCTTGAGCCCGAGTCTGCCTCGAACCCAACGCACAGTGAAATTAGGTTTTGAGTTTTAAACTGAGCTGGGACTTTGGGGATTTATTTGAGATAGCAAAACATCTCCAAAAAATCTGAAAGTTTTACTGGAGCTTGCTAACTCAGATATTAACCTTGTGTAAAATCTCCAGAGGTTTTTATGCTGTGCATTTTTCTCCAAAAATTATGCAAGGCTCTGATTTAAGGTTTGACTGACAGTCAAACAGGTTTGACTGCCCCCTAAAAATATTCAAACAATTTCTAAAAAATGTGAAATTTTTCAGAGAGGTCACATACCATCCCAGGAACTTAAGAAAAATATTTCCAAAGGATGATCACAAGATTTGAGATGAATATTTTTGGAAGACAAGGTTTTGGATCAAGAAGACTTGTGACTCTGTATTTCCATAATTCTTGTACAGAAATCGTTTAGAACATACAGGAAATACATGATGTAAGAAAAAGTTTTAATTTCTACTCATTTTCTTACATTTGAAACACAAGTCCAAAATTGGGATGTTACAGGAACCCAAAGAGCACCAGCATTTCATAGAAGAGAAAACATCCACACTCACTAAATTTGAACTTTTGATGATCAGTCATGAGTTGTTAAGTTTTATGAGTCCACCCTTCGTACTCAAATATTTCTAGCAAAAATGAATGGATGAAATTAGATATGGAGAAAGAAAACAGTCATCATATGCAAATTGGCTGAGTGGACAGAACAATTTCTAGAGAGTAGGTTGGGGGGCACTTGGGTCCTTGCCATGGGATTGGCGTTCTTTTCTTCTGCGCGTCTGGTGGGCCCACCGAGAAAATTCGAAGTCATCTGATTTGTTACATCCGACCCCAACAAACGAATCATTTCTGTAGCCACTCCTTTTTCTTCCACTGTACCGTGTACTACGTACGTATATGATGTAATGCCCCACATCGACAACGAGCTGCGACCCTGCAAACAAAAGATGGCACAAAACGAAAGATCATGTGATACGGCCCAACTGGTATACTAGTGGACGCGCTGGTCCGATCTTTAACGGTACTCTCCCAAGAACAGCAGCCCTCCTTCTCAGTTCTCGTGCGCCAACAAGAAGATGGGCAGGTGTGTGTATGCGCACCGAGACAGAGCCCTATCTTCAGCCGGCTCGTGAAGGAAAAGAACTGCAGATAAGATTACGTACAATAGTATGATATCAGCTGTCTTAATACGTAGTATACGAGATGGTAGAGAAGAGGAACATAGAGAATTGAATCACCTCTCATGCAGTAGTCGACTGTAATACGAGAAATAAGACATATTATACATAAAGAAACTGTTTATAGAAACATGTATAAAAACAATCTATTAGAGAAGCTGTCTTAAGTTCTGTCTATAGATAATATGGAGGGATACTATACACATCAGTTGTTATAGCATTGTACATGCCTAACAAAGTAGTCCAGTTCACCATGTCGGCTTGTTCTCTTCACGTGGATCAAGAACCTATCAGCAGCAGCAGCGTAGATAGATGGGTAGGCGAGCGACGCTGGAAGCAACACGCCCAACTCTATACGACGCCGTCCCACCCGAGCGCACGGCAGCACACGAACGGAACGAGAGGGATCACACGATCGATCCTGGGGGCGAACACCCAACACAACCATTGGATTCCACGCGCAACAATGAAATCCTAGGAAGGAATTCACGCAAACAAGGCATACGATATGGCCGCCATGCTCGGCAATTTTCAGGTATTTTTCTCAAGGAAACTGAACCCGGGTTCTTAAAGATATGCCGACTAGGACCACAACCACAAGGAACCCACGCGCAGTAAGCTTCCTTGTGCGTCTACGTTTCCATGTGCCCGCACGATGCTCCTGCGCTGCCTTTTCCACAACGCAGCAAGTATGAGCTGCATGCACCACACCACCACCACGCTGACGCGCTGCTTGCTGCACCCTCGGCCTCGCGAGCACCATCCTCTCATGCATTGAGTCGATGCACTACAGTCCTCAATGCATACATATATACTGCTCCACTTCCATCTTCCATGCATTGTTTAGTCTTCACGACCGGCTAACATACTCTTTTGGTGCGCCGTGAGGACCGACATACAAGTATCCGCTACATCGTTACTTCTCATGTCGTCCTCCCTCTCGGTACTTATAAGTATTTCTCCAACTATAAAATAACTAACATCAATTGAAGCGTTTGCAGTTTTTAGGCCCATATCATCATTGCAACAGCCAAACTAAAGTACAAAAGTATGACATGAAATGACAGAATATATTTACTATACTTTCACAAAAAAAAATTGTTTGTCTTCTATAGAAGAAAATTGGTGGTGTATGCTGTATTTGTTGGAAATGAGGGCAATATTTTAATTCCAGATTTTATTAGAAGGCAAATATTGCAAAAGACTAATGATGCATAAAACAGTACTGATAGCAGACAACTCATTGTACTTCACAATATATGAAAACCAGGATGTAAACAAGTCTATCAATCACACAGTAGACTTACAGATGGGTCTGATGAAGAGCAGGAAGCAGCGCAGACTTGATGCAGTGCAGAAACGTAGATGTCGCAGTGCAGCAAGCGGTCGCGCAGATGCGCTGCCCAGAAACCTTATTGCCGCCCCCGTGCAGGTCTTCACGGCAGCAACGGTTCGGAGATACCGCTTCCCTTCTTCACGGTGCACGCCGAGAAGAAGAGTCGGCAAGGTTCAGACGGCGCAGTACAACAGCACAGATTTTCAGAAGGAAGAAGGAATGGAGGCTATTCTTGTACACACTATGCACTGGACGTCTCCAGACATATATAGATGCAGACTGGTAACTGACAGATTAAACAGCCATTTACCCACTGGTAACTGACACACTTAACCAGCCATTTACCCATCGTAATCGTTACACTTAACGATCATTTACCCACCGTAATCGCTGTCATCATCACCCAATAAAGCCTCAAATTTAAACATTTGAATCTCATTCAAACAGAGAGAGAGATGCATGGTTCAGCAAAAATAAGGTGGACTTGGTCTGCCAAATGGCGCGCCACGTCACGGCAAGTCACAAGTCACGCGATTTTTCACGCGAAAATACGCTGAACAGCAGCAAGTGCGTGCGTGCGTGTGTGTGTTTAGCCAGAGCCCTTCTCATGCCATCCTCATCCATGTGTTACATGTTTCAAGGAGTGGCAAGGACTCCACCTTATATGTTGGTCACCTCCACCTTGCCTTAGCAATATGGTACTAACCCATAAATGCTTTGGAATTATAGAAAATGGGGCTCACTCATATGGGCCAATTTCTAACAATCCCCCACCAATTCCAAAGCAAGAAGCAAAAAGGATATCAAAGATATTGTGTCAATCTTGTTAATATACAGTCTTTTAGTGTAAGTCCCGTGCACGGTTGAACTTACACCTAGAATGACAAGATTCATCTTCTCACGGTGATGAATGGACCATGCCTTGAATTCACAGCTTTTTGTGATTAGATTTTACTTGAAATCTCAAGCGATACTAGGTGTCAAAGAACCGCGCCTAAATGGAGCGTTATTTGGTCATGCTCCTTATCTCGCTCATGAGCTTTCTAGAGAATGCCCTATTCTCGTGAGCTGCGACCTCACGCTTGGGCTCAAGTAGGTATATTCTTTCTAGGTATCCTGTAGGCTAATACCTTTTCCTCATTTGGACAACAGAATATATTAAGGTTTTATGCCATCCTTCCATACGCTTGAGAGTAATTTGTCTATTAGGACATGGATTCAATGAATATATACTCTCTTGTTACAACATGAACTTGTTTTTCCCATTGCCTAAGTCACGGGATCTCCGATCAAAAAGGTATGGGTTACTGTTGAGTTGTAACTCCAATGGGCCTCATTCCCATGTCCATAGACGCAACGGAAATCGCCTTCGTGCTAGCCCTTTGTGAAAGGGTGCGCGATTTTTCTCGGTCGTATATAATTCACAGAATCACTCCGAGTTCCTCAATTTTTCGTGATTTAAGCCTACGCTTCACATGTCTGGAGGACTTCATGTTATCCTTAGTACTTGTAACCTTAATCAATACTGTTTGATTATCACAGTACATTAGGATTGCTGGTATTGGTTTCGCAACCAGTGGCAAGTCCAACATAAGCTCTCTAAGCCATTCAGCCTCAACAGTAGCTGTGTCTAGTGCTACAAGTTCTGCTTCCATAGTTGACCTCGTCAATATAGTCTGCTTTTACGACCTCCATGAAACCGCAGCTCTGCTAGTGTAAAGACATAACCACTTGTAGCTTTGATCTCATCTCGCATCGAGATCCAATTTGAATCACTATATCCTTCTAATACGAAGGATGCCCAGATAGTGAATTCGTATGAGGTTGCGCCTCTCAAATAGCGCAACACTCTCTCAAGTGCCTCCAGTGATCATCTCACGGGTTAGAAGTAAACCGACTTAATTTGCTCACAAAGAAATGATATGTCAGTCTTGTGGCACCAGATAGATACATAAGTGATCCAATAATTTGTGAAAATCTTAATTGATCTTTTCCTAACCCTTGATTCTTTGAAGCTTAATGCTTGCATCATAGGGCGTTGGAGAAATTTTACAATTCTCATAGCCAAAACGGCTTAAGATTTTCTCAAGATAATGGGATTGACTCAAAGTGATCCCATCCTCGTTCTTGATTAATTTAATATTGAATAACATCGCCTCTCCTAAGTCTTTCATATCAAAGCATCGAGATAAAAAGATTTGACCTCGTCAATTACGGCGATGTTTGTTCCAAATATAAGTATGTCATCTACATATAGGCACAAGATCACTCCTTGACCCCACCATAACGATAGTATACACATTTATCGACTTCATTCACAACAAAGCCAACAGATGTTAAAGTTTTATCAAATTTCTCGTGCCATTGTTTAGGTGCTTGCTTTAGACCATATAAGGATTTTAATAATCTACATACCTTATTTTCTGTCGTAAATCACAAAACCATCAAAGTTGAACCATATAGATTTCTTCCTCCAACTCTCCATTAAGAAAAGCTGTCTTTACATCCATTTGATGGACATGTAGACCATAAGAAGATGCTAACGCAAGGAGCACTCGATGGTGGTTAGTCTGCGACAGGAGAATAGGTATCAAAGAAATCTTCTCCCTTTCGGGTGTAACCCTTGGCCACAAGTCTTGCCTTGTACTTCTCAATAGTACCATCAGGCCTTAATTTCTTTTAAAGATCCACTTACATCCTCTGAGTTTGCACCGATGGGACGATCGGTGATCTCCCAAGTCCCATTAGCCATGATAGAGTCCATCTCGCTACGGATCGCTTCTTTCCAATACTCAAGATCGAAGATGCATAAGCCTCTGAAAGGGTCGTTGGCACATCATCCACGAGGTATACAATAAAGTCATCACCAAAGGTTTTCAACCCTTTGTCTCTTGCTCCTCTGAAGAGCTTCGTGACTAGATTGTTATCCTCCTCGAGGATATCACATATTGGTTGAGAGATGGTGGGAGGTTCTGAAGTTTGATTATTCTCACTTTCAATATTTTCAATTTGAACATTCTCGGTTTGTGAAGTACTTCCTCATTGTTCTCATAGGAAAATAATCCTCAAAGAATGAAGCATCTCTAGACTCCATTATTGTGTTAGCAATAATCTCGAAATTTCGATTTAACTACTAAAAATCTATAGGTCGTGCTATTATGAGCATATCCTAGAAAAATACAATCGATTGTTTTAGGTCCAAGCTTTCTCTTTTCGCAATGGTATATTGACCTTGGCCAAACACCCCAAGTTCGCAGAAAATTGACATTGGGTTTTCTCCCTTCCATCCTCATATGGAGTAATATCACTCTTTTAGTGATTACTCTGTTTAGGACGAAAGTCTTTGTCAATATAGCTTCCCCACCATGTCTTAGGCATACCAAAGACTCTCTAACATGGCATTAACCAAGTCCGTTAGTGTGCGGTTTTTCCTCTCAGCTACCCCATTTGATTGGGGTGAATATGGTGGTGTAAATTCATGGACTATTCCATGCTCAGAACAGAATTGAGAAAATTCATGAGAGATGTACTCTCCTCCACGATCAGACCTTAGTCTTTTATTTTCTTGTCTAGTTGGTTCTCAACCTCGACCTTATAAGTCTTAAAGTAGTTTAAAGCTTCATCCTTAGTTTTTAGCAAATACACATAGCGATGGCGTGTTGCATCATCAATAAAAGTTAAAAAATATCTTTTGCCTCCTTTTGTCAACAATCCATTCATTTCACACAAATCTGAATGAACAAGATCTAATGGTGCCAAGTTCTTTTCGTCCTCTAATCCCTTAAAGGGTTTTCGAGGCTGCTTTGCTTGCACACATGACTGGCACTTTGATCCTTTGACAATTTCACATTTTGGAATTAAATCTAATCTGGACATTCTAGCAATACTATCAAAACCAATATGACAGAAACGAGAATGCCAAATATTTGCCTCACATTTATTTAAACCAGTTGCAACATTCAGATTGTAACAAGACTCTAAAGTACTTAGGCGGAACAAGCCTCCGCTCTCATAGCCTTTACCAACAAAATTCCCGAACTTAGACATTACAATTTTATTTGACTCAAAGACTAGCTTATAACCGTCCCTACATAGAACAGAACCACTAACGAGGTTCTTGTTTATTGTAGGAGCATGCTGCACGTTCTTCAAGTGGACAATCTTCCCTGAAGTAAGCTTCAGTTCTACCGTACAACACCAAGAACGAAGCATGCGACCGCTTCCCATTAGGACGGAGGAAGCCCTCTGCGCTCGGTATGAAGAAAACAAGGAAATATCGAACATACGTGAACATTAGCACCGTATCAACCCACCAATCGGTGGATTGACATGCTGTAAAAACAACAGGAGAATTAATATACCCTCCTGAAGTCGAGGCCTCGCCTATGATCACGTTGATGACCTTCTTCTTTGGTCGTTCACCATCTCTCGCTTTGCGGAAATGACAGTCTTTCGCCATATGACCGTTTTCCCACACACAAAGCAGGTGATGTTCTTCATATCCTTTTTCTCAGTTTTCTTCTTAAAGCTAGTTGTCTTGTTCGTTTTGTTGGATTTGTACTTCTTTGCAACAGTCTTTTTCTCTATGAAATTTGCATTGTTCTGACCAGAAGTACTAGGTGCATCTTTTACTCTTGCCTTTTCTTCCACATCGAGGGCAGCAATGAGATCTTCAACAGAAATCTCTTCCCTCTTGTGTTTCAAGCTAGTGGCAAAATCCCGCCAAGAAACAGGAAGTTTGGCGACAATGCCCGCAGCCACAAACTTAGGAGGCAACACACAACCCAGATGCGCAATCTCACCAACCAATAGCTGGAGATCATGAGCTTGTCCAACTATGGACTTAGCCTCATCCATGGTAAAGTCGAAGAATTGCTCACACATGTAGAGCCAACGACCTGCCTCTGCCTCTGCATATTTGTGCTCTAGTGCATCCCACAACTCTGTGGCGGACTTATAGTCCATGTACACATCATAGAGCTGATCTGCCAGAATGGTCAGAAGGCAGCCAAGAGCAGTGTTGTTCACATTATCGAAGCGCATATCTTGGTCAATCAGAACGGATATCGTGGGTGGATTACCCACCACGCCTCAAAGACATGAGCGAACTTGGCTCTAGTGCGCCATCTACTGAATTCGACTTAAAACCTCTCAGGTTTCATAGCATCAGAAGCTCCAGCCATAGTTGTGTTGCAACAAAGTTTGCAATAAGGTTTCTGGAATGTTGGAAATGAGGGCAATATTTTAATTCCAGATTTTATTAGAAGGCAAATATTGCAAAAGACTAATGATGCATAAAACAGTACTGATAGCAGACAACTCATTGTACTTCACAATATATGAAAACCAGGATGTAAACAAGTCTATCAATCACACAGTAGACTTACAGATGGGTCTGATGAAGAGCAGGAAGCAGCGCAGACTTGATGCAGTGCAGAAACGTAGATGTCGCAGTGCAGCAAGCGGTCGCGCAGATGCGCTGCCCAGAAACCTTATTGCGCCCCGTGCGGTCTTCACGGCAAAGAACGGTTCGAGATACCGCTTCCCTTCTTCACGGTGCACGCCGAGAAGAAGAGTCGGCAAGGTTCGCACGCGCGATAACAAAGACGCATTTTTGAAGGAAGAAGGAATGGAGGCTATTCTTATACACACTATGCAATCGGACGTCTCGGACATATATAGATGCGCATCGTAATCGACAGATTAAGCGACCATTTACCCATCGTAATCGACACATAACGACCATTTACCCATCGTAATCGTCACACTTAACGATCATTTACCCACCGTAATCGTCTGTCATCATCACCCAATAAAGCCTCAAATTTAAACATTTGAATCTCATTCAAACAGAGAGAGAGATGCATGGTTCAGCAAAAATAAGGTGGACTTGGTCTGCCAAATGGCGCGCCACGTCACGGCGACGGCCGCAAGTCACAAGTCACGCGATTTTCACGCGAAAATACGCGAACGACAGCGGCGCGCGTGTGTGTGTGTGTGTTTAGCGAGCCCTTCTCATGCCATCCTCATCCATGTGTTACATGTTTCAAGGAGTGGCAAGGACTCCACCTTATATGTTGGTCACCTCCACCTTGCCTTAGCAATATGGTACTAACCCATAAATGCTTTGGAATTATAGAAAATGGGCCTCACTCATATGGGCCAATTTCTAACAATCCCCCACCAATTCCAAAGCAAGAAGCAAAAAGGATATCAAAGATATTGTCTTTGAAATCATGTTAATATACTAGTCTTTTAGTGTAAGTCCCGCACGGTTGAACTTACACCTAGAATGACAAGATTCATCTTCTCACGGTGATGAATGGACCATGCCTTGAATTCACAGCTTTTGTGATTAGATTTTACTTGAAATCTCAAGCGATACTAGGTGTCAAAGAACCGCGCCTAAATGGAGCGTTATTTGGTCATGCTCCTTATCTCGCTCATGAGCTTTCTAGAGAATGCCCTATTCTCGTGAACTGCGACCTCACAGCTTGGGCTCAAGTAGGTATATTCTTTCTAGGTATCCTGTAGGCTAATACCTTTTCCTCATTTGGACAACAGAATATATTAAGGTTTTATGCCATCCTTCCATACGATTGAGAGTAATTTGTCTATTAGGACATGGATTCAATGAATATATACTCTCTTGTTACAACATGAACTTGTTTTTCCCATTGCCTAAGTCACGGATCTCCGATCAAAAAGGTATGGGTTATTGTTGAGTTGTAACTCCAATGGGCCTCATTCCCATGTCCATAGACGCAACGGAAATCGCTTCCGTGCTAGCCCTTTGTGAAAAGTGCGCGATTTTTCTCGGTCGTATATAATTCACAAGAATCATCACTCGGAGTTCCTCAATTTTACGTGATTTAAGCCTACGCTTCACATGTCCGGAGGACTTCATGTTATCCTTAGTACTTGTAACCTTAATCAATCTTGTTTGATTATCACAAGTACATTAGGATTCTTGGTATTGGTTTCGCAACCGATGGCAAGTCCAACATAAGCTCTCTAAGCCATTCGGCCTCAACGATGGCGTGTCTAGTGCTACAAGTTACGCTTCCATAGTTGACCTCGTCAATATAGTCTGCTTACACGACCTCCATGAAACTGCAGCTCTGCTAGTGTAAAGACATAACCACTTGTAGCTTTGATCTCATCTCGCATCGAGATCCAATTTGAATCACTATATCCTTCTAATACGAAGGATGCCCAAGATAGTGAATTCGTATGAGGTTGTGCCTCTCAAATAGCGCAACACTCTCTCAAGTGCCTCCCGGTGATCATCTCACAGGTTAGAAGTAAACCGACTTAATTTGCTCACAAGAAATGATATGTCAGTCTTGTGGCACCAGATAGATACATAAGTGATCCAATAATTTGTGAAAATCTTAATTGATCTTTTCCTAACCCTTGATTCTTTCAAGCTTAATGCTTGCATCATAGGCGTTGGAGAAATTTTACAATTCTCATAGCCAAAACGGCTTAAGATTTTCTCAAGATAATGGGATTGACTCAAAGTGATCCCATCCTCGTTCTTGATTAATTTAATATTCGAATAACATCCGCTCTCCTAAGTCTTTCATATCAAAGCATCGAGATAAAAAGATTTGACCTCGTCAATTACTGGCAGATGTTTGTTCCAAATATAAGTATGTCATCTACATATAGGCACAAGATCACTCCTTGACCCCCACCATAACGATAGTATACACATTTATCGACTTCATTCACAACAAAGCCAGCAGATGTTAAAGTTTTATCAAATTTCTCGTGCCATTGTTTAGGTGCTTGCTTTAGACCATATAAGGATTTTAATAATCTACATACCTTATTTTCTGTCGTAAATCACAAAACCATCAAAGTTGAACCATATAGATTTCTTCCTCCAACTCTCCATTAAGAAAAGCTGTCTTTACATCCATTTGATGGACATGTAGACCATAAGAAGATGCTAACGCAAGGAGCACTCGATGGTGGTTAGTCCGCGACAGGAGAATAGGTATCAAAGAAATCTTCTCCTCTTTTAGGTGTAACCCTTGGCCACAAGTCTTGCCTTGTACTTCTCAATAGTACCATCAGCCTTAATTTCTTTTAAAGATCCACTTACATCCTCTGTGTTTGCACCGATAGGACGATCGGTGATCTCCCAAGTCCCATTAGCCATGATAGAGTCCATCTCGCTCACGGACTGCTTCTTTCCAATACTCAGCATCAGAAGATGCATAAGCCTCTGAAAGGGTCGTTGGCACATCATCCACGAGGTATACAATAAAGTCATCACCAAAGGTTTTCTCAACCCTTTGTCTCTTGCTCCTACGAAGAGCTTCTGTGACTAGATTGTTATCCTCCTCGAGGATATCACATATTGGTTCAGAGATGGTGGGAGGTTCAGAAGTTTGATTATTCTCACTTTCAATATTTTCAATTTGAACATTCTCGGTTTGTGAAGTACTGCCTGCTGTTCTCATAGGAAAATAATCCTCAAAGAATGAAGCATCTCTAGACTCCATTATTGTGTTAGCAATAATCTCAGAAATTTCTGATTTAACTACTAAAAATCTATAGGCCGTGCTATTATGAGCATATCCTAGAAAAATACAATCGATTGTTTTAGGTCCAAGCTTTCTCTTTTTCTGCAATGGTATATTGACCTTGGCCAAATACCCCAAGTTCGCAGAAAATTGACATTGGGTTTTCTCCTTCCATCCCTCATATGGAGTAATATCACTCTTTTTAGTGATTACTCTGCTTAGGACGAAAGTTCTTTGTCAATATAGCTTCCCCACCATGTCTTAGGCATACCAAAGACTCTCTAACATGGCATTAACCAAGTCCGTTAGTGTGCGGTTTTCCTCTCGGCTACCCCATTTGATTGGGGTGAATATGGTGGTGTAAATTCATGGACTATTCCATGCTCGTAATGCAATTGAGAAAATTCATGAGAGATGTACTCTCCTCCACGATCGGACCTTAGTCTTTTATTTTCTTGTCTAGTTGGTTCTCAACCTCGGCCTTATAAGTCTTAAAGTAGTTTAAAGCTTCATCCTTAGTTTTTAGCAAATACACATAGCAGTAGCGTGTTGCATCATCAATAAAAGTTAAAAAATATCTTTTGCCTCCTTTTGTCAACAATCCATTCATTTCACACAAATCTGAATGAACAAGATCTAATGGTGCCAAGTTCTTTTCGTCCTCTAATCCCTTAAAGGGTTTTCGAGGCTGCTTTGCTTGCACACATGACTGGCACTTTGATCCTTTGACAATTTCACATTTTGGAATTAAATCTAATCTGGACATTCTAGCAATACTATCAAAACCAATATGACAGAAACGAGAATGCCAAATATTTGCCTCACATTTATTTAAACCAGTTGCAACATTCAGATTGTAACAAGACTCTAAAGTACTTAGGCGGAACAAGCCTCCGCTCTCATAGCCTTTACCAACAAAATTCCCGAACTTAGACATTACAATTTTATTTGACTCAAAGACTAGCTTATAACCGTCCCTACATAGAACAGAACCACTAACGAGGTTCTTGTTTATTGTAGGAGCATGCTGCACGTTCTTCAAGTGGACAATCTTCCCTGAAGTAAGCTTCATTCTACCGTACAACACCAAGA
Organism: Ampelocalamus luodianensis; assembly: GCA_036346255.1. NCBI lineage: Eukaryota > Viridiplantae > Streptophyta > Magnoliopsida > Poales > Poaceae > Ampelocalamus > Ampelocalamus luodianensis. Next base: position 49,949,534 of record CM070622.1, on the reverse strand, counting down.
ACGAAGCATGCGACCGCTTCCCATTAGGACGGAGGAAGCCCTCGCTTTGGTATGAAGAAAACAAGGAAATATCGTAACATACGTGAACATTAGCACGATATCAACCCACCAATCGGTGGATTGACATGCTGTAAAAACAACGGGAGAATTAATATACCCTCCCGAAGTCGAGGCCTCGCTTATGATCACGCTGATGACCTTCTTCTTTGGTCGTTCACCATCTCTCGCTTTATGAAATGACGTCTTCGCCATATGACCGTTTTTCCACACACAAAGCGGTGATGTTCTTCATATCCTTTTTCTCAGTTTTCTTCTTAAAGCTAGTTGTCTTGTTCGTTTTGTTGGATTTGTACTTCTTTGCAATGATCTTTTCTCTATGAAATTTGCATTGTTCGACTGTAAGTACTAGGTGCATCTTTTACTCTTGCCTTTTCTTCCACATCGAGGGCAGCAATGAGATCTTCAACAGAAATCTCTTCCCTCTTGTGTTTCAAGCTAGTGGCAAAATCCCGCCAAGAAACAGGAAGTTTGGCGACAATGCCCGCAGCCACAAACTTAGGAGGCAACACACAGCCCAGATGCGCAATCTCACCAACCAATAGCTGGAGATCATGAGCTTGTCCAACTATGGACTTAGCCTCATCCATGGTAAAGTCGAAGAATTGCTCACACATGTAGAGCCAACGACCTGCCTCTGCCTCTGCATATTTGTGCTCTAGTGCATCCCACAACTCGTGGCGGACTTATAGTCCATGTACACATCATAGAGCCGATCCGCGGAATGGTCGAAGGCGCCAAGAGCGATGTTGTTCACATTATCGAATCGCATATCTTGGTCAATCAGAACGGATATCGTGGGTGGATTACCCACCACACCCCAAAGACATGAGCGAACTTGGCTCTAGTTCGCCATCTACGAAATTCGACTAAAACGTCTCGGGTTTCATAGCATCAGAAGCTCCAGCCATAGTTGTGTTGCAACAAAGTTTGCAATAAGGTTTCTGGAATGTTGGAAATGAGGGCAATATTTTAATTCCAGATTTTATTAGAAGGCAAATATTGCAAAAGACTAATGATGCATAAAACAAGATCGATAGCGCATAACTCATTGTACTTCACAATATATGAAAACCGGGATGTAAACAAGTCTATCAATCACACAAGAGACTTACAGATGGGTCCGATGAAGAGCAGAAGCGCAGACTTGATGCGAAGGCGTAAACGTAGATGTCGCGATGCAGCAAGCGGTCGCGCAGATGCGCTGCCGTAAACCTTATTGCCGCCCCGTGCGGTCTTCACGGCGACAACGGTTCGAGATACCGCTTCCCTTCTTCACGGTGCACGCCGAGAAGAAGAGTCGGCAAGGTTCGAGCGGCGCGATACAAAGCATGCATTTTCGAAGGAAGAAGGAATGGAGGCTATTCTTATACACACTATGCAATCGGACGTCTCGGACATATATAGATGCGCATCGTAATCGACAGATTAAATGACCATTTACCCATCGTAATCGACACACTTAACCACCATTTACCCATCGTAATCGTCACACTTAACCGATCATTTACCCACCGTAATCGTCGTCATCATCACCCAATAAAGCCTCAAATTTAAACATTTGAATCTCATTCAAACAGAGAGAGAGATGCATGGTTCAGCAAAAATAAGGTGGACTTGGTCTGCCAAATGGCGCGCCACGTCACGGCACGGTCGCAAGTCACAAGTCACGCGATTTTTCACGCGAAAATACGCGAACGCGCGCGCGCGCGTGCGTGCGTGTGTGTGTTTAGCCAGAGCCCTTCTCATGCCATCCTCATCCATGTGTTACATGTTTCAAGGAGTGGCAAGGACTCCACCTTATATGTTGGTCACCTCCACCTTGCCTTAGCAATATGGTACTAACCCATAAATGCTTTGGAATTATAGAAAATGGGCCTCACTCATATGGGCCAATTTCTAACAGTATTGTTCGTTTCTCATGCAACAAGCGTAGAATTACCACGCCGGAGAACCGTAAGGGCTGTTTGAAACGAAGGAGTTTTCATGGAATTTTGTAGGATTTGTACATTTCTGGTGCCAAAAAATTTAGTATCATATGCTGTATAACTATAAGGACTTATTTGCAAAAAGGACTTTTGCAGGAATTTTGTAGTATTCCCTATCCTATAGGAATTTTTTTTCTAATCACATCCTTGGTTGTTTGTCCTCTATCACATGACGAGCTCTATGCTTTGCGGCCCGTATGAACGAGGAAAAAAAACACAAGGATAGGATGTCATGTCCTCTCAAAATCCTACAGCAACTAAAACCACATGAAAACGTCAACATGGCCATTTAAATGCAACAAAGGAAAAAATAGAGGATATCAAGATTGAAGACACAGAAGGAAGGAAAGATAGTCACCTCATGTTTGTTTTCTTCCAAAATTGCTATGGAACAGCGCATTCCACATGAATATTAAAGGAATTCATATGAGCCATTACTTTATTCCAAACAACAGTGAAGGAAATGCCCCTACAGGATTCGAATCCTCCAAAATTCTTTATTTTCCATAATTCCAAACAGGCCCTAAATTATCACTTGCAAGAAGTTCATCTCTGTCCATGTCCCCAGAAAATTCAGTGGCGTGGATACGACTTTTAAACATGAAAGTTTCCCAGGAGATAACACCTACAAGAAAAACATCGTACTCGGAACGGGAACATCGTTGTCGCATCAATCACTATTGCACCTTGGAATAAGAACAGTATGGAGGAATAAGAACATCTTGTTGAGTCAACCATCTAAGATTTAAACTTTTAAAGTCAACCATCTAAGATTTAAACTTTTAAAGTGACGATGCATGAGTAACAACCCAATTTTCTTGTCTTTTTGGAATTTTCAAAATAAAAAGAAGCAGTTAAATTTTTCTTGAAATAATTAAAGCTTAATTTGAAATTTCAAAAAATAAAACAATTTAATATGAATAAATCAAACTTCAATTAAATTCAAAATTGGTTTATTTGATTTTCTGGATTCTCCAAGTTCTTTTGTTATTTCTTGGAGTTTCAGTTTATTTTATTTCTTTTCTGTTTTCCCAAAATTTCTTTCCTTGTTGTAAAATTTATTTTAAATTAATAATTTCAAAGTGTTGGCTTTAATTGGAGTTCTTGTTTATATAATTAGTATTCAAATCAAATCCCAAATCTCAATTCAACTCCAAATCAAAATCCAAATTATGAGTCTCGATTCAAATCTTTGTTCCAAAATCAATTCTTTTCTCGGCCAATTTTGAATTCAAATTCTCATTTTGAATTCTTCTCTCCTCAATTTCAAACCTCAGCCGAAATTTAAATTTAAATTTCTATTTGAATTTTCTCCGAAATGTAAATCTTAGAATTTCATTTCATTTATTTTTCCTTGGGTCGAAAACCTTTTTCCTCTTTCTTTCTCTTCTTTCTTTTTCCTTCCTTTCTTTTTCTTTCTTCTTTCTCCTAGCTCCTCTGCCCCTATCCCATGCTGGCTGTGCCGCCCTCACCGCCGTGCCAGCCCTCATCCTCGGCCGCGCCAGCCCCGCTGCGGCGACGACGCCAGCCGCCCCCGCTCCTTGCCCCTGCGCATGCGCCCAAGCCGCACCCGAGCGGTCGTGCGCTGCTTCCGCCGCCCGTGCATCATGTACAATGTGCCATTTCCACATCCATCAAAGGCACCATGACCCCAGTACCGTCACCCATGTCGTGCCATATTCAATTGCACGCCACCATCATCCCTCGCATCCAATTTTGCTGTTTCCCATCGACATTCACTGTCAAATGAAACCGACGCCCAAAATCCATGAGCGTTCCCTGTCGATTTGATGGCCGCCTTCGCCCTATAAAGGGAATATCACGTGTCTCTTGTTCCCCTCTTCGATTTGCCCCAAACCTTAGCATCTAACTCCCCTCCGTTTGGCCGGAACGCGCGACGTCATTCGCCTTCTTCCTCAAGTCCAGCCACGTCACCATCACGTCGATCTTCTTCTCCAGTGAGCTTCCCACCAAATTGACCGTGTCACATCGTGTTCCTTGTCCTCTTATATCTACCCCCACCTCAATTTGGTTTTTCCCATCACCGGAACATGTCGCCGTCGCCACCGCCATCAACCCGCCATCGTTGCCGCACCACCTCGACCACCCCCCGTGCCACCCCGACCTTGCCACCACCTTCCCCTTGTCGCCGTGCAGCCCATGTGTAACATCCCAACTTTAGGCTTGTGTTTCAAATGTAAGAAAATCAGTAGAAATTAAAACTTTTTCTTACATCATGTATTTCCTTTTGTGCCAATCAATTCTTGTACAAGGAATTATGGAGATACATTGTCACAAGTCTAGTGTAACAGCCCTAACTTAGGGTTTGTATTTCAAATGTAAAATTTTGAGGAGGAATAAAAACTTTTGTTGTCTCTTCAAATCATTTGGAAGTTTTCCAAATTTTCCCTAGCAATTTCCATTTTCTAGAATTAAATTCTTGTGAATGGAAATTGTTGTCAGCAAATTCTTGGCTTTCAAACTTGTGATCATCCTCTGCAAATATTTTTCCTAGCATCTTGATCATCCTAGCTACCTCTCTGAATTATTTCACAATTTTTAGATTTTGTTTGCTATTTCAAATGACCAAGTCAAACTAGTTGAAAACCTGGTCAAACCCTAGGTCAGCATGCTTGTGAATTTTCTGCAGAACTTTTCAGTGCATAGAAAGTTCTGGAAAATTTATGCAATGTTGTTCTCTGTCTCTAGTAGCTATCATAAAATTTCTGAAATTTTTGGAGCTTAGAGCTACCTCTAAAAATTCCCAAAACCTTCTCTGTCTTTTAAATCAAATTCTAAAATATCGTTCTCGCCCGAACCTCAACTCGTGCTCGAGTCCGACTCGCACATTTGGTTCGGTCGCGTCAACTAGCTGCACTGCGCGCGAGTCCAATCGATCGTAATCGTCCGATGAAGATCGAACAATCCACGTGGCGCGCATGCAACCGACTGTCCGAATGCATACACTAATCTCACCGTCCGCTTTAGATCCAACGGCGGCGCGATATTGATCGAGTCTAACTCGGGCTCGCGCTGCTTTCTGCTGTTGTCGCACGACAAGGCGGACCCACTGCAGGTCATCTCGCCACGTCGCCGCCAGCCCCAGTAGCACCGCCGCTCACAGCGCTCGCGCGGCACGCCACGCATGCACGCCGCCACCTAGCTTCACCGGTCTTTTCACCGCCACCGCCTCACCTCGCCGCCTCCGCCGCTCCTACAAAAGCCATCGAGGGTTTCCCTACCTCGTTTGCTCCATTGCCTTTCTTCTCCATCGAGCTCAGAGCCGTAGCGCGCCGCGCCGCTCGAGCATTTCACCACTCCGTGAGCTCCGGTCATCGCCGAGAAGCGCCACGGTGTGCCTAGCATCCGTGGAAGTAAACCCCTCAAGGAATTTCAGATTCATCGCCGTGGAGCTGCGCGTGGACTTTCTTCTCAAGTCCGCCGAAACCGCTTTTTCCATCGCCGCATCTTCTCCGGTGAGCTCCACCATTCTTCGCCGGTGAGCACCACCGACTCCACCTTTCTTCTCCACTCACTCGTGTCTCTCGCTCACCCTGTGCCTCGCCGCCGTTAATCGCCTTGCGCCGCCGCGGCTCTCGCCGGGTCACCCGGTGCCTCTCTGTCCGCCAGCACACCGGTGAGTTCTCGTAACTCATCGATGCCCATGCGCACGCTAAATTTCATTGTCTTCTCTCTAGTGCGCCGCACCTTGTCACCCCACCGCCGGCCGCTAAGCTCGCCGCGCGCCACCGCATGCATCTCCGGCCGCCGAGACCACCTACGGCCAGTGATCCTCCGCGACCCATTTTGGCCTTGGTTTCACTCGCCGCGCCTCCACCGCCGCGACGAATCCAGTCCAGAGCGCCGAGATCCTCTGTTTTTTCGATTGTGCTCCTCTCGTCCGTCTCGGTGGGGCACTCCTTCAAAACCAATTAGTTAGCTGCTAATCATGCTTATGATTGTTCTTTAGTTCACTCTCATGCATGATCAAAGTTTGTAATTGAGGTTTGAAAGTATATTAGTGCAAGTTTCCTTGTAGCTTTACTCGTTGTCATTTTTATCTGTTGTCGAATCAAAATTTGTATCATGCTTGTTATTAGGTTTTGTTAGTCTTGATGCCTCCTTTTTGTTGTGGTGGTTAGCATGAAATCATTTAGTTGGTATCTTTAAGTTTCTAAGCTTCATTTGCCATGCTTGATCATAGGGATAGTTAGTCGCTCATTTTATTTGCCTCTGTACTTTTGAGTTGTCGGTGTTATAAGATTTGGGTAGTGGCCAAATGTTGAAACTTGTTAGCCTTGCAAAATCTAGGTGTGATGCTTAGGGGTATGAATAGTGGCGCCCTTAGCATCCTATCTTAGGTAGAAGATTTTTGTTTAGCATTTCTTAGTTGGATACTTGGCTAGTTATGCTTTCAATAGCTTCTTGTAGATTTTGTGCTCTCACCACAATAGTGGTTTCAGATAGCTAGCTGATTTTGATGTGTTAACTTGATGATTAAATAATAGATGTGCATACAATCACCATCAAAGCCTGTCCAAAGTTAAAGCATGTTAGAAGTTTGATTTTGTGGTTAACCTAGCAAATGAGTGGATGGGTCTCTGTAGCAATTATTTGTCATTCTTTGTGATAGTCTAGCCTTGGTGTATATATTGGTGTTTGTATTTGATGTTTGAAGTTTTGGTGTTATTCGCTCTTATTCGCTGCTTTGTTCGATCGTTAGGCTTCGATATTTGCGGCAACCCCGAGGACAATCCTCCGCAACAACTTGAGCAACAATGACCTGAGCAAGCGGCTTGATCATGTTTAATCCTAGTATTTTAAAGATTAATATTTTGTTTCAGCTGTATGTATGCATTGCTTAATTTGTGTTAAATTGATTAGTTAAATCCGTAGCTGCATATCCTGTAGGCAAAATATTGATCTCTACTACCTGAGCCTAGGTTATTTGTTGTGATTAGAGATCATTTGGATGATCTCTTATCACTTAGTAGATCCGGTCAACTTGCTTAGACATGCTTAGCTATCGGTAGAATCAAGGTTATCGACTTTAGTCGGTAACCTTGATCACACAAAATTTACTATAACTTTATGTTTTAGCATTTCGCTATGTTTAATTACAAAATTAAAAATGAAAACAAAAATGATTTAGACTTGGGCACAATGGTAAGACTGGTGTGATCTATTGGGTGTGATCGAAAGGTGCCCAGCCGCTTAAGGACCGAGTTACTTGCGCCACCGATCGAGCATTTTGCGTGCTAACCACACTAGAGTATATGGGACCTCTCTTGACCTAGTACTTTGGCGTGTATTGGCTCCGGTCGCAGGAGGTCGCAGGAGGGACGGAGGTGGGAGCATGGTAGTTGTCCGAAAAGCTTTATCCTGAGTGGGTAGTTGTCTTTTCGGCTTTACCATGTAAGCGTATGGGTTTCTATCCATACGAGCAGCTCGGGGTTGATACACAATATTGGAAACAGTCTCGTAGGACTTAGCCGTGCAAAGATACCTTGGAAGTGTGTTTTGGCTTAAAGGCGATCAAGTGTGGGTACATTGGTACACCCCTGCAGGTTAAAACTATTCGAATAGCCTCGCCCTAGGTTATGGACACGCCGGATACGCCCGTAAGAACTAGACTACAACATTTAAATTAAAACTTGATGGGTGGTACGAACTGGGATTCGTGTTATTGTTGGGGTGACTATTGGGATAGTCACTTCTAGGTTGTTTATCTTTCGCTTTTGTTATTAATATCCGCATCAGTATTTCAATCTTAAAAATGAATTGCAAACTTGCCTTTAAACTGTATTACCTTATTGCAAACAAAAATTGGCTTTGTGCAAATAAAACATATGGCCTCCACTAAACAAGCTCGCATGTAGCATATGAACAGTCCGCTAGTTCACACGCTGCCTTGCGGGTACAAAGACAATCTTTGTACTCGTGTGCTTTGCTTAATGTTTTGTTGCAGAGGAAGAAGGTGAGCCTCGTGGTCCTCACTTACGTGAGTCTTTGCCGCCGTGGGTGACGACTAGTCTTGGCGGTCCGGCCGATGCCTTGTGGGTTGAAGGCACGCGATTGGCTTTGTTTATAGCCATCTTATGGCACTTTGCTTCATTGCCGTTCTTGTTATTTGTGTATCTTGTGGCGAGTCGGCCATTGTCTGTAATATCTTTGCTATTTGTTTATCTTCCGTTTGGAAGTGTGGTGTTTGGACTCTATGTGTGGAATGGAGTTGATGTCTAATTTTGTACCGGGGTGTGTATACTGCTTTCTGGGAAGTATACATATCTCGAGGATCAGTGTATTTGATTTGTGATGCTAGGACCAGGTGGTTGGTTAAGCATTACAAACCAAATAAACTGGGGTCCTCACATCTAGTTGATCCAAATCTTGACATTTCAAAAACAATCTGGTCAAATCTTGTGATCATCCTCGGGAAATATTTTTCCTAAGTCTCTGTGATGGTATGTGACCCCTCTGAAAAATTTCACAATTTTTAGAAATTGTTTGAGTATTTTTAGAGGCAGTCAAACCTGTTTGACTCCCAGTCAAACATTAAAACAGAGCCTTTCAGAATTTTTGAAGATTTATTCACAGTATAAAAACCTCTGAAAATTTTACTCAAGGTTAATATCTGAGTTAGCAAGCTCCTGTAAAAATTTCATAATTTTTGGAGTTAATTTGCTACCTCAAATAAATCATTCAAAGTCTCTGTTCCTATTTCAAAGTCAAACTTGGTTTTATCGTTACTTGGTTCGAGTCGACTGGCTCGAGCCAATTGATTCGGTCCACCAACTAATCGCACCGAGCCCCTCTTAAAACGCGTTGAATCTCAACCGTTGATCTAAATCGCACGGCCCGCGCGCGTGTAACCCTTCGGACCTTCCGGTTGCTTGCGTGAATTTCGACCGTTAGATCTCCATCCAACCGTTGAGATTTCCCGAACCCTTCGGACCCTCCGGTTGCATTTCTGAATCAGGACTGTTGGATTAAGATCCAACGCCCGCGTGTCCCTTCGTTGTAAACCGCGTTTGCGACGTGGGGCTATCTGAGCCGTTCATTTCTAATCCTAGGGCTCGGAACCTCTCCGTTGTGTTTTAAACCTGGGAGGCGTGGCTCTATCTCAGCCGTCCGTGTCTCATCTAACGGCTCAAAATCGCCCGAGTATCTTTCCCTGGTCTTCTTCAACCTTGAGCCGTGCGAGCACAGTAGGGGTTATGGCAGTGTCATGTCGTGCTTCCTACGGCCGCCCTAGTCAACAGTGAGGGTCGTGGGAGACATTTTCGGCCATGCCATGCCCTATTGCACCAGCTATTATCTTTTCCATGTCGGCCGCGCATTGTGCTCTGTGTTTTGCCGCCCGAAAGATGTGTGGTGCAAACCCTAATACTTTCATGGCTTTATAAGCACTCTCAATGCCTCCTGGTATTTCTTTAGACCACCATCAATCTTCATTCTCAGTATTGGAGCTTAACACCTCAAAAATGGCAAATCGTCATTGTTGACCCATGGAGCTCCATTGGTGTTCTTAGTGTTCCAGTGGTCCTCCTTCATGTTTCTTTGCCCTAACCTTATCTATTTACTTCCTTGAGCATTTCCCCTCACTTAATTTTGGATTTGATTATCAGGAATTGTCCAATTTGGGGTTTGTTCAAATTCGGCCGAAATTGGTCATCTTCTTCCTCAGCTCAGGTGAGTGCTCCATTTTCCAATTAATGGCGCATGTAGCTTCGGTGGACCTTAATGAAGCTATGCTGATGCTTTGGTATCACTCATTTGGCTCAGGGTGTCGTTTTCAATCTTTCTTCTTCGTGTCCGGCGAGCTTCCTCCGTGATCAAGCAACTCCGGCCATCTTTGAAGCTTCTCGTCCCTGAGGTAGCTCCTCATTAGTCCTTAGAAGCTATGGCATCCGCATCCTTGGTCTGCAGCGGAGCTTTTCGCTATTTTCATGTTTAGCAGTAAAAGCTCCCATTTTCGTTTTCCGGCTAGCCGGCGTTCTAGTCCCTCGCCGCCGGCGAGAATGCTACCATTAGATTCGTTGTGCTATTGCGAATCCATTTTGGGTCTTGTTCGGCGCCGCCGCGACCAGTGTCGCCGGCGATTCGCCGTGGAAACCGCTCGGGTTTTGCCGGCCAGGAGCTCCCGTTTTCGTCATTTGATTAGGACACGTTAATTACCAATCATTAGTTAATTAACTGTGTCTTAATTGTTGTCGTTGAGCCACTGACCAGCGGGCCCAACATCCTTAAATCACTCTCTGGTTCAATTCCGCACTATTCCGGCATCATTAATGCTTAATCATTGGTTAATTAATGAGTCGGCATTTAATCCCTGTCGGAAATATCCTCTGGGTCGCTGACTTGTGGGCCCGAGGGGTTAAAATCAAATTTCAGAGGTCATTAGTGTTTATTTAATGTTAATCATTAGAAGCATTAATCCTGTCCTAACTGCCACTCTCAGTCGCTGACAAGTGGGCCCAGTGCACTGTGCACGTGGGTTAAACCAGCGCATGGGTGACTCGAAGTCACTGACATGCGGTCCCACGTGTCGGCATCTCCCTTTGAACTGCGATCTTTAGCTACCGTTCATTTTTAGATCTGCGGCTCAGATCTTTGTGTGCGTTCGGACCCTCCGGATGCCTTGATCGTTCTCGACCGTCGATCTTTCGATCAACGGCCAAGATCGTGTGTGCAACCGCACCGTCCGAATGCATACACTCTGGTGCGCCGTTGGATCGTGATCCAACGGTGGGCTTCGTTTCGAGTTGGCGCGCGTGCGCTGTTTTCGGCGCGCATGAGTCGTAGGATTTTAGATCTAGGGTTGAGAGTTGTCCACGTCTTATTCTTTTATTGAAGTTTGTCTGTATTTCGGTAAGTATTTATTTAACAACTGAAAATGATATAAAAACTTTAGAAACTCATAACTAATTCATTTTATCTGCTTTTTAGATGAATCCAACTGTAATAAATTTTGTTGTCACTTTAGTTTATTATAAAAATGGATTTAAGCTTGTTGCAGTAGCAGAAAATTGTGTAGTTAGAAATAACTTGTTTTCTGTCATTTTGAATATTCCAGAAATAGTTTTAACCTTGAAAAATGCATATCTTTTTCTGTATAAATCCATATTGTGCAAAATCAATTTTGTTAAATTCGTCTGTTAGTATACTTTTATATAAAATAGGATTTGAGCATGTTCATAATTCTGTAAAATGACTTGCATTAGATTTACAACTTAGAAAAATCATAAGTAAATGTGTATAACTCCAAATTTAGTAAATCCAACTTTGCTGTTATTAGGATGTCATAATCTACCTACTATAAAAATTTCAGACCTTAGATCATTCTGAAAAATTTCGCCATGAACAGTGTTAATTATTAATTAGGTTGTTATAGGCTGAGAAAGAGCATTTTGCTCATATCTTTTGCATGCTTAGTTCAAATTGCATAATTCTTGTTCCTGTCATTGTCTTAGACCATTCCCTAGCTGTTGTGTAGATTTTATTAGATTTGGTGTGTTTTGCTGTTGGGTTTTATTTGGTGTTCTTCGTTCTTATTTGCTTATCGCCTTTTCGCGTTAGGTTCCGAAGACAATATTATTAATTTTGATATTGAGCCACAAAGACCATCGATCTCGTGACTTCACCAGCAAGCAGATGTAGCATTCATTTGATCATATTGTTCCTACTATTTTCAAATTCTAATATATTGTTTGCAAATTCTATGTATGCATTGCTATGTTGTTTTATACTATTGTCGATAGTTGGCCTACTAGATGCATTATCGAGGAAATGTTTATTCCTCTACCATCAAGCCTAGGTTACTTGTCGTGATTTTGGGTTCGCTGGATGGACCCTTGTCACTTAGTAGTTTACGTGTTATTATGCTTAGCCATGCTTAGTTGTCGGTAGAAATGGGCGGTTATCGACTTGTCGATAACCTTGATCACACAAACTGTTATAATATGTATATTTCAGCCTTGTGCTTTGTCTAAATTGCAAAACTAAAACTAAAAATGAAAACAATTTAGACTTGGGCACAATGGTAAGATGGTGTGATCTTTTGGGTGTGAATGGAATGGTGCCGGGTCAATTAAGGACCGAACTACTTGTGAGTATCTCATATCCGAGCATTACAAAGGCGTGCTAACCACACTAGAGGGATATGGGACCTCTCTTAGCCAAGTACTTTGGGCTGTGTTAATTAATGAGTCGCGTGGTGGGTTGCATATTTGATTATATGCAACATGGACACGTTTGTAGGGAGGGGAACACCCGCCGAGGCCGGTGTATCTTGCTCCACGATGGGTCCTTGTGATCCATATTTCGTCTACAGATCACTAAGGATTAACCCCATACGTGCGTCTCTTGATTAGCATACTCCATTGGAAAGGGTTCAGAGGACTTAGCCGTGTCAGCATACCAAAAGAAGTGTGCTTAATAGCTTGGCAAAAAGGCTGTCCAAGTGTGGGTACATTGGTACACCCTGCAGGATTAAAACTATTCGAATAGCCTCGCCCTAGGTTATGGACACGCTTGGATAAGCTTTTCAAGAGTTAGACTACAACCTTTTAAAATTAAAACTTGATGGTGGTATGAATCGTGATTCATGCTATGATGTGGTGGCTTTTGGGAAAGTCACTTCTAGGTGGATACTTGCTACTTATGCTTACTCATTTGTTATTTAAATGCTTAAAAAGAATTTACAAACGTTGTTCAATCTATTACAATATTGCAAATGAATCTTGCTTTATGCGCCCAAAGAACCATATAACCACATTCCTTTGAATACACTTTCATGTAGCTATGTATAGGCTTGCTACTGTAAGTCTTATGAGTACATTTTTGTACTCACCGCATTGCTTGTGTTGTGCAGAGGATGATAGTGAGTCCGATGGACCTCACTTTTGTGAGTTGTGCCGTGGCGCTTACGGGCGATTAGCTTATGCCCGGTCGGTTGCCCTGTGGTGTTATGTGGCTAACCGGTCGTCTTTTGGTTTAAGCCATCTTATGGCAACTTTTGCTTCCGTTGTTACTTATTTGGTACTTATGTCATTTGGCCGGTCGGCTGTGTTGTAATAACTTATATTATGTATGTCTTTTGCTAGACTTGTTATATTCTATTGTATGGAATTGATGCATGCTTGGATATGATGTATGTGTGCTGCTTGTTCTGGGAAGCACATATTCATCGAGACGCGGATTATTCTATTTGTGATACTAGAACCAGAGGAAGGTTAAGTATTACAAGTTTAATAAACCGGGGTCTCACACCATGCTTGCGCCGCCGTCACCTGACCACCGTCGCCACTATGCCGTTGCACCACCCGTGTGCCTCCACCCCCCACACGCGCTGCCACCAACCACTGCCGCCACCTCCTATCCCCTCCTCGAGCCGTCGTCCACCCATTTTCCCCATCGCCCGGTGCCACCGCGCAGCCATCCGTCATTGGTAGCCGCTGTCCCGTGCGCCTACGCCCTCCCCTGCTTTGCTCTATTTCTTCTTCCATCTCCTCTTGACTCACTTACAAATGGGGGCTAGCTGTTAGTACTGTTCCTTTAATCATTTAATCTTGAAAAAGAATATTCCCCTCCTTCTATTTTTTCCTGGAATTTCCATTTCCGACAAACCTCCGGGTGTTCGTTCTCCTTCATACAAACTCCGATTCCGTCGATTCTTGTTTCTAAATTCATAATCTTTCTATTGGTACTAATTTTATAATTTTATTTGGATTTATCAATATTTATTTGTCTTATTTTGCTTGTATAGAATCTGATGTTGCCGAAGCCAGCTTGGATCAGTCTGCCGAAGTATCACCATCGTTCAACGAAGGCAAGTCGTAGACCTTGATCATGTTGTACCCATTATTAAAAAATTATATTATTTTATATCAACAGACATGCTACTTTTATATCAATTGTTTTTGGGAGTAGCTAATTACCTAATTGACTTTATGCCACGTTTAATATTCTGAATGTTGTGAATCCTTTGACACCATAAGAAGGGTTGATATTAGTTGGACATATTTGTATCACCAATATGGGTATCGTAGATATGCTTAGTCATGTTTAGTTATGATGGGCTCATGATCACATGTTCAATAATGTTAAATTTGACTTACTGATATATGAAATTGTGGTGTGATGTCATTGTCATTTAACTGTTGTGTGAGGTCACTGTTGTATTGATTGTGATGCGACATTGCTATTATAAAATTTTGTGCCATGGCAGGGATTGTCATTAGTTTGGGTGAACAAAATAATTTATGCTCGGGCGAGTGATCGTGCAGTAAAGAGGGTGCGTGAGGCACATTGTTTTGGATGAGGTAGTCTCGCTTGAGTAATCACTAAGGACTTCATATTGTGTGCCATTGAGCTGGGCCTTATCGTACAACCACATGTCCAGTATGGGATGGACCTGGCTAATTAATTAGCAATGTCTTGATTTTAGTTCTGTTTTTGGAAGCGTGAATTCTGCAAGGGATATTCACAATGGCACAAGAGGGGACCCCGGAATGGGTGCGAGGTCCATTCAGTGGTGAAACCTTAGTGGGCAGAACTGAGTTAACACAGAACTTTGTAAAGGCCTTATGATAATCACTTAGATGCACGCCTAAGGAAACATGTCTTGGCCGACATATTAAGTTGATTATCTCTTGTGGGTAAAGCTGTACAACCTCTACAGAGTGTTAAACTGTTCGAACAGCCGTGTCCCCGGTTATGGACAATACCTGGGGATTTCACATGGGATATAGAGTTTTTCATAAAACTTTGAACAGTGGTTTGGTTGGGAAGTGAGCGGGAGGTTCACTGGTTATTTCCAAGCAATTGTCTATTTATTTATTATTTTTTCAATTACACATTTCAATATATTTACCGTATTTACTGTCAATACTAATTTCTACAAAAGAATCATACAATTATTTCTTGTTCAAGCTTTGCATGGATATTAATCGCATACTATTCCCTACGACTTGCTGAATACTTTATGTACTCACGGCTTTTTGACATTATTGATCAGTTGCCGAGGAAGAATCCGGGAATCCAGAATTCTCCAAGGAGTACTTTGAAGACTATGCGAACTAGGATGAGCTCCCGACTCGATTGCATGTGGGCATGTCGGATGGACACCACAAGTTATCTTATTTCCGCTGCAAGAGTTATGTTTGTCTTTTAAGCCTTACGTGGCAAACTATGTAAACTTTGACCATAAGGTCCGCTGCTACTATTTAATAATAATTTACTTATTTCTTAGCTATTTTGTTGTATGGATATATGATTTTCATCGATGTTGTCACTATATGAGCTAGCTACTGATCATGAGACTAGCTCAGAATACACATAGGGTCCGTGTAACAGCCCAAAAATTTTGTAAGAAATCCTAGGAATAAAAATGCAGGATTTTTAAAAACTTTTTTGTGTGTTAGATGTTGATGTTTTATCTTAATGCTTTTTGGGAGTTGTTTTAACTGCATCCGCTCTCCAGAACGTACTGTGAGAAACTAATACCCTAAAGCTAGAAACCTAAGTTCAATCCAACCTTCGGAGTACTTAAAATCGAACAAGAGATTGTTAAGCGAGAACCGAAATGTAACTAGAAACCCAAAATGTTGACCATTATTTTGGTTCCCCTATGTTCCCTCTTCTCCTCTCTGTTCTCTTTCTTCCATCTACCTGTTTTCCTGGCTAAAACCATCCTTGGGCCACACATCTTGGCCCATCGATTCTTCCTCTCTAATTTCTCCTTTCGGCCCAGCCCAGCCCACTAGCCACCCCAACTCCTTCTTCCTTCTCCCTGTTCCTCCACACACTGCTCGCACCACACACCGGCACTGGCTCCATGACACATCACCACATCA
This sequence comes from Ampelocalamus luodianensis, assembly GCA_036346255.1. Classification (NCBI taxonomy): domain Eukaryota; kingdom Viridiplantae; phylum Streptophyta; class Magnoliopsida; order Poales; family Poaceae; genus Ampelocalamus; species Ampelocalamus luodianensis. The sequence goes on along the minus strand of CM070622.1, from coordinate 49,933,633 downwards.
CTAGCGCCATGCCGCGTCGCCACTTCATTGGCACCGCACGCACAGAGGTGAAGCCTCTGTCACTCATAGGCGCTGCTCCCACGCTGGCCAGACAGCGAGCTGTCTCGCTCATCTCGACCGGTCCCTAGCCTCTCCCTCCCCTCCCGCCTATATAAAGAAGCATCGAGCTTACTTCACACCTCCTGGCCACTCTCTTCCCTTTCCCCTCCTCCCCTGAAGCACAATCGTGAAGGACGCACGAGCCTTGTTTCGGCTGCCGCGCCGCCATCACCATTTTCGCCACCTGTGTGTGAGACCCCGGTTTATTAAACTTGTAATACTTAACCTTCCACCAGTTCTAGTATCACAAATAGAATAATCCGCGTCTCGATGAACATGTGCCTCCCAGAACAAGCAGCACACATACACCAAGTCAAAGCATGCATCATTTCCATACAACAGAATATAACAAGTCTACCAAAAGACATACATAATATAAGTTATTACAACACAGCCGACCGGCCAAATGACATAAATAGCAATTAAGTAACAGCGGAAGCAAAAGTTGCCAAAAGATGGCTTAAACCAAAAGACGACCGGTTAGCCACATAACACCACAGGGCAACCGACCGGGCCGCCAAGCTAATCGCCCTTAAACCGCCACAACACAACTCACAAAAGTGAGGCCCATCGACTCACTATCATCCTCTCGCACAACACAAGCAATGCAGTGAGTACAAAATGTACTGCAAGACTTACTAGTAACAAGCCTATACATAGCTACATGAAAGTCAGATCAAAGGAATGTGGTTATATGGTTCTTTGGACGACAAAGCAAGTTTCATTTGCAATATGTAATAGATTGAACAATAGCTTGCAAAATCTGTTTTTAAGCATTTAAATAACAGCGAGTAAACATAAGTAACAAGTATCCACCTAGAAGTGACTTTCCCAAAAGCCACCACAACATAGCATGAATCCCTGATTCATACCACCATCAAGTTTTAATTATAAAACGGTTGTAGTCTAACTCTTGAAAGACTTCCCCAAGCGTGTCCATAACCTAGACGAGGCTATTCGAATAGTTTTATTCCTCGCAGGGTGTACCAATGTACCCACACTTCGATCGCTTTTTGCCAAGCTATTAAGCACACTTCCTTGGTATGCCAAGACGGCTAAGTCCTACGAACCCTTTCCAATGGAATATGCTAATCAAGAGACGCACGATGGGGGTTAATCCTTAGTGATCTCGCCGACTAAATATGGATCACAAGGACCCATACGTGGAGCAGACACACCGCCTCGCGGGTGTTCCTCTCCCTACAACGTGTCCATGTTGCATATAATCAAATATGCAACCCACCACGCGACTCATTAATTAACACCGCCCAAAGTACTCACTAAGAGAGGTCCCATATCCTCTAGTGTGGTTAGCACGCACAAATGCTTGGTTTGGTGTAACAAGTAGCTCGGTCCTTAATTGACCGGGCACCATTTCATTCACACCCAAAAGATCACACCATCTTACCATTGTGCCCAAGTCTAAATTGTTTTTCATTTTCGCTTTAGTTTTGCAATTTAGACAAAGCACAAGGTGAAATATACATATCATAACAGCTAGGTGATGAAGGTTATCGACAAGTCGATAACCGCCCATTTCTACCGATAACTAAGAATGGTTAAGCATAATGACACGTAAACTACTAAGTGACAAGGGTTCATCCAGCGAGCCCAAAATCACAGCAAGTAATCCTAGGCTCAGTAGTAGAGGAATCAACATTTCCTACTGATTATGCAACTACTGGGCCAACTATCGACAATAGTTTAAAACAACATAGCAATGCATACATAGAATTTGCAAACAACATATTAGAATTTGAAAATAGTAGGAACAATATGATCAAATGAATGCTACATCTGCTTGCCTTGCCGGGAGTGTAGGATCTGATGGTGGCTGTGGCTCAATATCGCAATAAAATTATCTTCGTAACCTAACGCGAAAAGTCGATAAGCAAATAAGAACGAAGAACGCCAAATAACTCCAACAAAGAAAACACATCCAAATCTAATAAAATTTACACAATAGCTAGGGAATGATTTTATATAGAGATAGGAACAAGAATCATGCAATTTGGACTTAACATGCAAAAGATATGGACAAATGCTCTTTCTCACTTTACAACAACCTAATAATAATTAGCACTGTTCATGGCGAATTTTTCTACAAAGATCTAAGGTCTGAAATTTTTATAGCAGGTAGATTATAACATCCTAATAACAGCAAAGTTGAATTTACTAAATTTGGAGTTATACACATTTACTTATGATTTTTCTAAGTTGTAAATCTAATGCAAGTCAATTTACAGAATTATGAACATGCTCAAATCTTATTCCACATGAAAGTATATTAATAGATGAATTTAACAAAATTGATTTTGCACAAATTGGATTTATACAGAAAAAGATATGCATTTTACAAGGTTAAATCCATTTCTGGAATATTCAAAGTGACAGAAATCAAGTTATTTCTAGTTATACAATTTTTCACATCGAATATGCTTGAATCCATTTTTATAATAAACTTAAGTGATAACACAATTTATTACAGTTGGAATTATCTAAAAAGCAGTTAAAATGAATTAGTTACGAGTTTCTAAAGTTTTTATATCATTCTCAGTTGTTAAATAACTACTTACCGATAAACAGACAAACTCCAATAATAGAATAAGACGTGGACACTTATCCACCCTTGATCTAAAATCCTACGTCTCACGCGCGCCGAAAACAGCGCACGCGTGCAAAACCTAATCGGGGCCCACCGTTGGATCACGATCCAACGGCTCACGAAGGTGTATGCATCCGGACGGTGCGGTTGCTTGGGACAATCCCAGCCGCAGATCGGCAGATGGACGGTCCAGAGCGCACCAACGGTCGGAAGGTCCGATTGCACACACGATCTCAGCCGTTGATCGCAAGATCGACGGTCGAGAATGATCAAGGCATCCGGAGGGTCCGAATGTACTCACGATCAGGGCCGCAGATCTAAAAACGAACGGTGGCTATTGATCGAATTTCAAAGGGAGATGCTGACACGGGGGGCACGCATGTCAGTGACCTTGCGTCACAACCGCGAACGATTAACCCACATGAATAGTGCACTGGGCCCACATGTCAACGACTAAGAGTGGCGGTTAAGACCAAATTAATGCTTCTAATGATTATCACTAAATAGACGCTAACGACTCCTGAAATTTGATTTTAACCCCTCGGGCCCACAAGTCAGCGACCCAGAGGTGATTTCCGACAGCGATTAAATGCCGACACATTACTTAATCAATGATTAGGTATTAATGATGTCGGAACAGCGCGGGATTGCGCCAGCGGGTGATTTAAGAATGTTGGGCCCACTGGTCAGTGGCTCAACGACAAAGGTTAAGACACAATTAATTAACTAATGATTGGCAATTAATGTGCCCTAACCAAATGACGAAAACGGGAGTTCTGTGCCGGCGAAATACCGAGCGACTTCAACGGCTTGTCGCCGGCGACACTGGTCGCGGCGGCGCCGAACAAGAACCAAAATGGAATCACAATAGCACTACGAACCTAATGGTGGTATTCTCGCCGCGTGAGGATTAGAACGCCGCTAGCCGGAAATGAAAATGGAGCTTTATCGCTAAACACGAAATAAAGAATGAGCTCCGCTGCAGTCCAAGGAAGCGGGTGCCAGAGCCTCTAAGGACTAATAAGAAGCTACCTTGATGAAGAGAAGCTTCAGAGATGGCCGGAGAAGCTTGATCACGGAGGAAGCTCGCCGGACTTGGAGAAGAAAGGTTGAAAATGACACCCGAGCCAAATGAGTGATACAAAAGCATCAATATAGCTTCGTTAAGGTCCACAGAAGCTACATGAGCAAGTAATTAGAAAATGGAGCACTCACCTGAGCTGAGGAAGAAGATGACCAATTTCGGCCGAATTTGAACAAACCCCAAATTGGACAATTCCTGAGAATCAAATCCAAAATTAAGTGAGGGGAAATGTTCAAGATAGTAAATAGGTAAGGATAGGGCAAAGAAACATGAAGGAGAACCACTGGAACACCAAGAACACCAATGGAGCTCTTCGGGTCAACAATGGCGACTTGCCATTTTTGAGGTGTTAAGCTCCAATACTGAGAATGGAGCTTGATGGTGGTCTAAAGAAACTCCAGGAGGTGATTTGGGTGCTTATAAGGCCTTGGAGGCATTAGGGTTTGCACCACAAGCTTTTCAAGCAAGCAAAGCACGAGCACAAGGTGCGGCCGACAAGGATAAAGGATGGTAGACATGCAATAGGGCATGGCATGGCCGAAGGTGTCTCCCACGACCCTCACTATTGACTAGGGTGGCTGTAGGAAGCACGATTTGACACTGCCATCACTCTCCCTACTGTTCATGCACGGCTAGAGGTTGAAGATGACCAGCGAGAAAGGCTAGGGCTTTCCAGAGCCCTACGATTTAAATCGGACGGCTGAGATAGCGCCACGCCTCCTAGGCTTTAAAACACAACGAAAAGGTCACGAGCCCTAGGATTAAGAATGAACGGCTCAGATTACCCCACGTTGCGAACGCGATTTACCACAGAGGGACAAGCGAGTGTTGGATCTTAATCCAACGGCTCTGATTCAAACCAACAACCGGAGGGTCCGAAAGTTTCGGAGGATCTCGACGGTTGGATGGAGATCTAACGGTCGACATTCATTTAAGCAACCGGAAGGTCCGAATGTTAACACGCGCGCGGGCCGCGCGATCGAGATCTAACGGTTGAGATCCAACGCGCTTTTAAAGAGAGGCTCGTGCGCTTAGTTGATCGACCGAGTCAATTGGCTCGAGCCCGAGTCCGACTCAACCCAAGGCACAAGTGAAACCAGTGTTTGATTTCAAATTAGAACAGAGACTTTGAAGGATTTATTTGAGGTAGCAAAATAACTCCAAAAATTATGAAATTTTTACAGGAGCTTGCTAACTCAGATATTAACCTTGTGTAAAATTTTCAGAGGTTTTATGCTGTGAATAAATCTCAAAAAATTCTGCAAGGCTCTGTTTTGAGGTTTGACTGAAAGTCAAACAAGTTTGACTGCCCCCTAAAAATATTCAAACAATTTCTAAAAATTGTGAAATTTTTCAGAGGGGCCACATACCATCCCAAGAACTTAGGAAAAATATTTCCAGAGGATGATCACAAGATTTGACAAGATTGTTTTTGGAAAATCAAAGTTTTGATCAATTAGACTTGTGACATTGTATTTCTATAATCCCTTGTACAAGAATTGTTTGGCACAACAGGAAATACATGATGTAAGAAAAAGTTTTAATTTCTACTGATTTTCTTACATTGGAAACACAAGCCCAAAATTGGGATGTTACAAAACCTCCCCCCCTTACAAGAATCTCGCCCGAGATTCAGCTTTACTTGAGAAGAAGGATGGGTAATCTGCACGAAGACGATCTTTGCGCTCCCAAGTTGCCTCATCTTCGTAATGGTTTGACCTCGAACCTTAAGGAACTTGATGACACGGTTCCTTGTCCTTCGCTCGCATTCTTCGAGAATACGAAGGATGCTCATGATAGGTCAAATTTTCTTGCACATCGAGATTTTCCAACGGAGTTTCTCAATCGAACACGGAGGCACTTCCTCAAGTGTGATACATGGAACACATCATGCACACCTCAAGTGAAGTCGGCAACTCCAATCAGATGCAACAGCCCAATCCTCTCGATGATGCGATAAGGCCCAACATATCGAGGAGCTAACTTGCCCTTGATGCCAAAACGCTGATGGCCGCTCAAGGGTGAGACCTTGAGATAAACAAAGTCATTGGGCTCAAAGCTCAACTCGACGACGACGATCCGCATAGCTCTTTGTCGGATCGGGCCACGCGCAGATGCTCACGAATCAGCTGAACCTGACTTTCGGCCTCATTGATGGAATTTGGCCCGAAGAACTGACGCTCACCGGTTTCTGACCAGTTCAAAGGAGTTCTACATCTCCTCCCATACAAAGCCTCAAACGGTGCCATGCCAAGACTAGCTTGGAAGCTGTTGTTGTAGGAGAACTCTGCAAACGGCAAGCATTTCTCCCACTTCTTCCCATAGGAAAGAACACAGGCACGGAGCATATCTTCCAACACTTGGTTGACTCTCTCCGTTTGACCATCAGTTTGAGGATGATAGGTCGAATCGAAAGAAAGACGTGTACCCATCGCTCTGCGCACTATGCCAAAAGCGAGAGGTGAAAAGAGAACCACGATTCGACACAATCGCTCGTGGCACAACATGCAAACTCACAATCCTTGAGACATAAAGCTCGGCCAAGGGCTTCACACGGAGCTGGGTCTTGATAGGAAGAAAATGTGCCACCTTAGTCAGCCTATCAATCACGACCCAAATGGCATCGTTCCTTTGGGTGAGCGGGCAATCCGTGATGAAATCCATACCAACGGAATCCCACTTCCACTCGTGCATCGCAAAGGTCGAAGAAGGCTCGCTGACGCCGATGTTCCGCCTTGACACGACAAAGATACGCCGACTCAAAGAACGAACCTCGCAATCTCGCTTCATGCGAGTCCACCGTAATCTCGTCAAGATCTTGATACATCTTGGTAGCTCCAGGATGGATAGACAAAGGGAGTCATGGGCCTCGCGAGAATCAACTCCCGCAATTCCATGACCTTGGAACCACAAGGCACCGCCCAAACCACACCACACCATGCTCATCCTCGTAAAAGCACTTGGTCGACCCATTCTTGATGTTCTCGCTTGATTTGGATCACACCAACATCTGTCACTGGCAGCCTTGATTTGCTCCACCAAAGTCGGTTGCACAACCAAGGTAGCAAGAGAACCATGCTCAACCAATCCCAAATTAAGCCGCTGAAATTCTTCGAGAAGGGTAGGTTGTTGCTCTTGAAGTGACAAGGTATTGCAATACACTTTGCGACTGAGTGCATCGGCAACAACATTGGCCTTGCCCGGGTGATACTGAATGCCCATATCATAGTCTTTGATCAATTCCAACCATCTCCTCTGCCTGAGGTTCAGATCTGGCTGGGTGAACAAATATTTCAAGCTCTTGTGATCAGAATACACCTCACAGCGGTTACCAATAAGGTAATGCCGCCAAATCTTGAGTGCATGAACCACTGCAGCTAACTCCAAATCATGAGTAGGATAGTTGAGTTCATGAGGCCTCAACTGCCTCGACGCATAGGCCACTACCTTGCCTTCTTGCATAAGAACGCAACCGAGTCCTTGCCGAGAGGCATCACAATAGATATCGAAGCTCTTATGCACATCAGGGAGAACAAGCACTGGAGCTGAAGTCAATCGCCTTTTGAGTTCTTGGAAACTCAAATCACAAGCAGATGACCACACGAATTTCTTTTCTTTCTTGAGCAATTCGGTCATGGGCTTTGCAATCTTGGAGAAGTTCTTGATAAAGCAGCGGTAGTAGCCCGCTAAACCAAGGAAACTCCTCACATCGCTGGATCGACTTGGCTGCCTCAAGACAAAACATCGCTGACCTTGCTAGGATCCACTGCTACACCACCTGCTAAAAGAACATGGCCCAAAAATGCCACTTCCTTCAACCAGAACTCGCACTTGCTGAACTTGGCATACAACTAATGCTCACGTAGCTTGCCCAAAACAATCTGCAGGTGCTCAACATGCTCCTCTTCACTCTTGGAGTAGATAAGAATGTCATCAATGAAAACCACAACAAACTTATCCAAATACTCCATGAACACCGAGTTCATAAGATTCATGAACAAAGCCGAGCATTGGTCAAGCCGAAAGACATGACTGTACTCGTAAAGGCCATAACGAGTAGTGAACGCCGCCTTTGGAATATCCTCACCGATCCGACTTGATGATACCCCAACCTCAAGTCAATCTTGAGAACACACAAGCTCCACCAATCGGTCAAAGAGATCATCAATACGAGGCAAAGGATATTTGTTCTTCACCGTCACTTCATTGCTTGACGGTAATCAACACACATACGCAGGGTCTTGTCCTTCTTCTTCACAAAAATGACTGGACAACCCCAAGGAGATGAGCTAGGACGGATGAAACCTTTTGCTTGAAGCTCACCCAACTGCTTCTTCAGCTCCTCCAACTCATTAGGAGGCATTCGCACGCGCTTTGAAATTGGAGCGATCGCAACAACTCAATCACAAACTCCAAGTCTCGAATCGAGGCATACCAGCAAATCTTCGTGGAAGACATCCACAAAGTCACGCATCGTGGGCACGCCCCGAATCTCCATGGTCGGCTTAGCTTCAAGGGCACAAAGGTGTGGCCTTGCACCGCGGTGAAATCCCAACTTGCTCGCTGAGGGACTAGTGAGGAAAACCATCTTCCCGCACAATCGATTTACCCCAAGTGTTGGGACAACCAATCCATGCCAAGAATCACATCCAGGCGCACCGAATCAAGTAAGATGAGATTCGCCAAGAATTCTACTCCTTCAATATTAATGGAACGCCAGCATTCTTGATCACCTCTCATTTGCGCTCCCGGAGAGCGAATAAGCAAAGGAATCCCCAAAGGAACAAAGTGAAGGTCACAATCAGCAGAAATGATCTCGAAATAAAGGAATGCGATGCTCCGAGTCAAACAATACCGCAGCAGACGATAACTAACAAGGAACGACCCAACACAACGCCGGTGCCTCCCGAGCCTCCTCACCGAGATGTGGTTGACTCGACCACTCCCGACACTGGTCTTCGATCACCTTCCGTCGTGTGTGACCATTCCCGCCCTCCATTAGGACGAGGGGCTGCTCAGCCCTCCGAGGGCAATCGCAGCATAGTGGCCCTTCTTGTTGCAAAGCGGCAGTAATATCGCACTGGGTTGCGGAGCGCAACTCGCCGCCGGGTCGCAGTGCACGTGGTCAAACACGGCCGCGGGGACGAGCGATCGGGCGCCAACGGCCTCGACGGTGGTGAAGCTAAAGCACGAGCCCTCGTGCGGCCCAACACGGACGAGTGAGGCCGGCTGTGCGGCATCGATGGGCCTCCCACTTGCGCTATGGACTCACCTAGCGCCGCTTTGTGCTCGACGACGATGGCCTTGTCAACCAAGGCCCGAAGTCGCAAAGTCCACTATAGATAGCTTGTCCCGCAGCCTCCTGACAAGCCATCCATGAACTTCTCTGCTTAGCCTCATCGAGGCCACCTCTCCCGAGCATAACGAGCCAAGTGATTAAACTCGTAAAGATACTCCGATACGCACTTGCGCTCGCTTGCGCAAGAAACTCCTTCTTCTTGAGCTTCATCGTGCCATCGTGAATGTGGCCCCAACGTAAAGCGATCGAAACTCATCCCACGAGACAACGTGGCTCGCGGGCCGCATGGCAGAAAATTCTCCCACCAAGAGAGTGCCGCACTCGAGCCGATGGGATGCAAAGAGTGCCCGCCCTACCTCGGCATCGAGCGATGTTGAGCTGCCAACAAGACGCAGCCAATCATCCGCGCCCAAAGGGTCCTCGACCGAGAGAAAGTAGGCGGTCGCGTACGGAGAAACTCCGCAATCCCACCACGAGACTGGTGGCCACCACCTCCAGATCCCGAAGCTCCAGCAGGAGTGGAGGTGTTCCTCGCAATGACTTCCAAGATCTGGGTCCGGTCCATGCGATTCCGCCGATTCGAGCCGTAACCTCACCATGGTCTGAGGAGGGGAAGCTCTCATCGGAACCACCGGCCGACTGTTATGGTAGTTCTGCCATCCTGCTCCACAAAAATAGGTTAAACACAACTCCTAACAGAGACAAAGAAAACAACTAACCACTAAACAAAACAATCTTTAAAAGCTCAAGTAACAACATAAAACTGCAGCAAGATCACAAAGATAATATCCATCTTCCCATTATGACCAACTCGTATTAAAGAACGAGTAATCAATTTTCAGGAAGACAAATTTCAGAATATTAATTTCTGTTCGAAACAGCTAGGAAATAGGGTGAGAAATTTACTAAAGAAAGGTTAGACACTTAGCTATCTCACATCACTTCTTACCCTTTCATTCCCACAAATTTTAGTTGACTTAACCTCTCATTTCAGCACTTTTACTACCTAAATGCTAGCTGTCCAGAAATTCCTGCTTGCTGTCCAGATTTTCTTTTTCACACCTCTGGCCGAAATTTGCAGCTTCAGCAACTCCTAATCTTCTCAAGACAGCCATACTTTCATTTTATAACTCTCATGGTTCACCCAAAACCAATCTACTCGGTTAACAACTATCTTTTGAAGGAAGATGAGAGGAAAACTCAGCTTTCAAATTCAGTTCAGAACAAGGTGAGATAAGCAAGCTAAGATAGATAAGGAGTAAAATCTGAGAAGTCACTTAAGATTTTCAGGAAAGCACTTGATATTTGGAAAGTAAGTTTTCAAAATATACTAGGGACGACCAAGCTAGGGTTTTTACGGCACAAGATGGCTCGATACCAAACTCGTGAGACCCGGTTTATTAAACTTGTAATACTTAACCTTCCACCGGTTCTAGTATCACAAATAGAATAATCCGCTGCCTCGATGAACATGTGCCTCCTAACAAGCAAAGACACATACATCAAGTCAAAGCATGCATCATTTCCATACAATGTAATATAACAAGTCTACCAAAAGACATACATAATATAAGTTATTACAACACAAATGACCGCCAAATGACATAAATAGCAATTAAGTAACAAATGAAGCAAAGTTGCCATAAGATGGCTTAAACCAAAAGACGACCGGTTAGCCACATAACACCACAGTGGCAACCGACCGCCGCCAAGCTAATCGCCCTTAAACCGCCACAAAGACAACTCACAAAAGTGAGGCCCATCTGACTCACTATCATCCTCTCGCACAACACAAGCAATGCAGTGAGTACAAAATGTACTCGCAAGACTTACTAGTAACAAGCCTATACATAGCTACATGAAAGTCAGATCAAAGGAATGTGGTTATATGGTTCTTTGGACGCACAAAGCAAGTTTCATTTGCAATATGTAATAGATTGAACAAATAGCTTTGCAAAATCTGCTTTTAAGCATTTAAATAACAATGAGTAAACATAAGTAACAAGTATCCACCTAGAAGTGACTTTCCCAAAGCCACCACAACATAGCATGAATCTCGATTCATACCACCATCAAGTTTTAATTATAAAACGGTTGTAGTCTAACTCTTGAAAGACTTCCCAAGCGTGTCCATAACCTAGGACGAGGCTATTCGAATAGTTTTATTCCTCGCAGGTGTACCAATGTACCCACACTTGCATCGCCTTTTGCCAAGCTATTAAGCACACTTCCTTCTGGTATGCCAGCACACGCTAAGTCCTACGAACCCTTTCCAATGGAATATGCTAATCAAGAGACGCACGATGGGGTTAATCTCAGTGATCTGCCGACTAAATATGGATCACAAGGACCCATACGTGGAGCAGACACACCGCCTCTGCGGTGTTCCTCTCCCTACAACGTGTCCATGTTGCATATAATCAAATATGCAACCCACCACGCGACTCATTAATTAACACCGCCCAAAGTACTCACCAAGAGAGGTCCCATATCCCTCTAGTGTGGTTAGCACGCACAAATGCTTGGTTTGGTGTAACAAGTAGCTCGGTCCTTAATTGACCCGGGCACCATTTCATTCACACCCAAAAGATCACACCATCTTACCATTGTGCCCAAGTCTAAATTGTTTTTCATTTTCAGTTTTAGTTTTGCAATTTAGACAAAGCACAAGGCTGAAATATACATATCATAACAGTTTGTGTGATGAAGGTTATCGACAAGTCGATAACCGCCCATTTCTACCGATAACTAAGAATGGTTAAGCATAATGACACGTAAACTACTAAGTGACAAGGGTTCATCCAGCGAGCCCAAAATCACAGCAAGTAATCCTAGGCTCAGTAGTAGAGGAATCAACATTTCCTACTGATTATGCAACTACTGGGCCAACTATCGACAATAGTTTAAAACAACATAGCAATGCATACATAGAATTTGCAAACAACATATTAGAATTTGAAAATAGTAGGAACAATATGATCAAATGAATGCTACATCTGCTTGCCTTGCTGGAGTGTAGGATCTGATGGCTGCTGTGGCTCAATATCAGCAATAAAATTATCTTCGGAACCTAACGCGAAAAGTCGATAAGCAAATAAGAACGAAGAACGCCAAATAACTCCAACAGCAAAACACATCCAAATCTAATAAAATTTACACAACAGCTAGGGAATGATTTTATATAGAGATAGGAACAAGAATCATGCAATTTGGACTTAACATGCAAAAGATATGGACAAAATGCTCTTTCTCAGCCTTACAACAACCTAATAATAATTAGCACTGTTCATGGCGAATTTTTCTACAATGATCTAAGGTCTGAAATTTTTATAGCAGGTAGATTATAACATCCTAATAACAGCAAAATTGAATTTACTAAATTTGGAGTTATACACATTTACTTATGATTTTTCTAAGTTGTAAATCTAATGCAAGTAAATTTACAGAATTATGAACATGCTCAAATCTTATTCCACATGAAAGTATATTAATAGATGAATTTAACAAAATTGATTTTGCACAAATTGGATTTATACAGAAAAAGATATGCATTTTACAAGGTTAAATCCATTTCTGGAATATTCAAAGTGACAGAAATCAAGTTATTTCTAGTTATACAATTTTCTGCTACTGGAATATGCTTGAATCCATTTTTATAATAAACTTAAGTGATAACACAATTTATTACAGTTGGAATTATCTAAAAAGCAGTTAAAATGAATTAGTTACGAGTTTCTAAAGTTTTTATATCATTCTCAGTTGTTAAATAACTACTTACCGATAAACAGACAAACTCCAATAATAGAATAAGACGTGGACACTTATCCACCCTTGATCTAAAATCCTACGGCTCACGCGCGCCGAAAACAGCGCACGCGCGCGAAACCTAATCGGGGCCCACCGTTGGATCACGATCCAACGACTCACGAAGGTGTATGCATCCGGACGGTGCGGTTGCTTGGGACAATCCCAGCCGCAGATCGGCAGATGGACGGTCCAGAGCGCACCAACGGCCTGGAAGGTCCGACAGCACACACGATCTCACCGCTGATCGCAAGATCGACGGCCGAGAATGATCAAGGCATCCGAGGGTCCGACGCACTCACGATCGTGGCCGCAGATCTAAAAACGAACGGTGGCTATTGATCGGTTCAGGGAGATGTCGACACGGGGCACGCATGTCGCTGACCTTGCGCCACAACCGCGAACGACAACCCACGCACGCGCATCGGGCCCACATGTCAACGACTAAGAGTGGCGGTTAAGACCAAATTAATGCTTCTAATGATTATCACTAAATAGACGCTAACGACTCCTGAAATTTGATTTTAACCTCTCGGGCCCACAAGTCAGCGACCCAGAGGTGATTTCCGACAGCGATTAAATGCCGACACATTACTTAATCAATGATTAGGTATTAATGATGTCGGAACAGCGCGGGATTGCGCCAGCGGGTGATTTAAGAATGTTGGGCCCACTGGTCAGTGGCTCAACGACAAAGGTTAAGACACAATTAATTAACTAATGATTGGCAATTAATGTGCCCTAACCAAATGATGAAAACGGGAGTTCTGTGCCGGCGAAATACCGAGCGACTTCAACGGCTTGTCACCGGCGACACTGGTCGCGGCGGCGCCGAACAAGAACCAAAATGGAATCACAATAGCACTACGAAGCGGGTAGTCCAAGGAAGCGGGTGCCAGAGCCTCTAAGGACTAATAAGAAGCTACCTTGATGAAGAGAAGCTTCAGAGATGGCCGGAGAAGCTTGATCACGGAGGAAGCTCGCCGGACTTGGAGAAGAAAGGTTGAAAATGACACCCTGAGCCAAATGAGTGATACAAAAGCATCAATATAGCTTCATAAGGTCCACGAAGCTACATGAGCAAGTAATTAGAAAATGGAGCACTCACTGAAATGAGGAAGAAGATGACCACTTTCGCCGAATTTGAACAAACCCCAAATTGGACAATTTCGAGAATCAAATCCAAAATTAAGTGAGGGAAATGTTCAAGATAGTAAATAGGTAAGGATAGGGCAAAGAAACATGAAGGAGAACCACTGGAACACCAAGAACACCAATGGAGCTCTTCGGGTCAACAAAGGCGACTTGCCATTTTTGAGGTGTTAAGCTCCAATACTGAGAATGGAGCTTGATGGTGGTCTAAAGAAACTCCAGGAGGTGATTTGGGTGCTTATAAGGCCTTGGAGGCATTAGGGTTTGCACCACAAGCTTTTCGGGCGGCAAAACACAGAGCACAAGGTGCGGCCGACAAGGATAAAGGATGGTAGACGTGCAATAGGGCATGGCATGGCCGAAGGTGTCTCCCACGACCCTCACTATTGACTAGGGTGGCTGTAGGAAGCACGATTTGACACTGCCATCACTCTCCCTACTGTTCATGCACGGCTAGAGGTTGAAGATGACCAGCGAGAAAGGCTAGGGCTTTCCAGAGCCCTACGATTTAAATCGGACGGCTGAGATAGCGCCACGCCTCCTAGGCTTTAAAACACAACGAAAAGGTCACGAGCCCTAGGATTAAGAATGAACGGCTCGACACTCCCACGCTATAACGCGATTTACCACAGAGGACAAGCGAAGCGTTGATCTTAATCCAACGGCTCGATTCAAACCAACAACCGAGGGTCCGAAAGTTTCGAGGATCTCGACGCTGGATGGAGATCTAACGGCCGACATTCATTTAAGCAACCGAAGGTCCGAATGTTAACACGCGCGCGGCCGCGCGATCGAGATCTAACCGCTGAGATCCAACGACGCTTTTAAAGAGAGGCTCGTGCGCTTAGTTGATCGACCGAGTCAATTGGCTCGAGCCCAGTCCGACTCAACCCAAGGCACAAGTGAAACCGTGTTTGATTTCAAATTAGAACAGAGACTTTGAAGGATTTATTTGAGGTAGCAAAATAACTCCAAAAATTATGAAATTTTTACAGGAGCTTGCTAACTCAGATATTAACCTTGTGTAAAATTTTCAGAGGTTTTTATGCTGTGAATAAATGTCCAAAAATTTTGCAATGTTCTGTTTTGAGGTTTGACTGCCCCCTAAAAATATTCAAACAATTTCTAAAAATTGTGAAATTTTTCAGAGGGGCCACATACCATCCCAAGAACTTAGGAAAAAGATTTCCAGAGGATGATCACAAGATTTGACAAGATTGTTTTTGGAAAATCAAAGTTTTGATCAAATAGACTTGTGACATTGTATTTCCATAATCCCTTGTACAAGAATTGTTTGGCACAACAGGAAATACATGATGTAAGAAAAAGTTTTAATTTCTACTGATTTTCTTACATTTGAAACACAAGCCCAAAATTGGGATGTTACACTGTGTTCTCCTCTCCTCACCAAGTGCATCACCATGCGTTCCGGAGCCCAAGGAGTCTCCCCCCAATTAATTTCCCTTCTTCATTTCTGGCCAAAACCGCCTCTTCCGCCGCCGCAACCTCTCCGGTGAGCTCCTCTTCAATTACCTCCACTCCAAGCACCTCCTTTCCACCCTCTTGCATCTCCGACCTCTCACGACCTCTTCCTCTGCATAGAGCACCGTCGCCACATGGGGTCTCTGCCGTCGACTTGGATCGACACCGTCAATCGACCTCTGGCCGCCTCCTTCACTCTGCATCACTCTGGTAGGTTCCCCTCCTATCATAGTTGCTCATGCGCGCGCTAGTTGATCAAGGAAATCGCCGGTTCATCGCCATCGTCGTAGCCTATAAGCTGTCGTTGCCAACCGTCGTCGTGCCACCTCTACCGGCCATCCCTGCCCTCGCTGTCGGTACCATTGGGATCACCTGCCTCATGGGGTCCCATTTGGGCGCTCAAGCCGCCCCATGGTCCGCTCACGGCGCCGAAGCGCCGAACGCCAGTGGCTCTCTCGCTCGTCCATAGCAGACACACACTATAGCGGTCATTATGACCGAATCGTTGTCGTTAGGGCTAAGCAATAATTAGGGGCTGAATTAATTAGTGCCATGTTAGACTGACGTGTGGGCTAGAGAATAATTAATGAGGGGTAATTAAAACTGGATTTTCGTTGTGAGTCAATGATGACCGGGCCCCACCACCTTAAATGCACAAAGTGGCTCATGTCCATGGACCAACACAGTGCATGTGGACCTTCGGTCTATACACTGTTCATGTGAACCAAGTCACTAACAGATGGGCCCTATGTGTTAGTGAATAGAATTCCTTTAGAAAAATAAATGAAAAAGAAAATAAAATACCTGGGCCCACCTATCATTCACTGGAGTATTTCCAACTGAAAAATAAAAAAAGAAAAGAAATGGTTCATGGGTTCCCACTCACAAAGAGAGACTTCTATCTCTCTTTTCTTTTTTAGGATTTAAACTAGGGTTTACACTTCGGAAAGCCCATTCTCCCTCGATTTAAATCCAAATCGAACGATTTTTACTTCTAAATTTATCTAAATTCAAACCCTACCCAACCAAACCGAAAACACCAATTTTGGAGTTTGTTTGAATTTTTGAATACAATTTGAATCTTTATGTACTTATCGGAACTTTGGCTATTTTTGCGTATATAGACATTGAAAGAAACTGCCCAAGAACCTCAAGTTGATCAAGACCAAGATTTGCAATACCTAGAGCAAGGCGAGTCAACACTTTGATCATATTGCACCTACTTTTTGCAATTATATTGTTTTAAACTACAAAATTGCATTGCTATGATTTATATAAGTATGTTGATCTAGTTCATAGCTACTGCCTTAATGATAATTGTGCATAAATTCCCAACCCTTGAACTTGAACGTTATCCTTTGTCATTCTAGATTAATGTGATACCTGATAGCTACTAAATACTTACTTAAGGGTCATACTTAGCTTTTCGTAGTAACATTGACATCATTTAGACATTTGAAAATGAGATGGGACAGTTGAGGCTGGAGCTTGGTTGGTATGTTGACTAGAAAAGTATTTCAAAAAAAGAAAACCAAAAACAGATTTTGACTCGGGTGACTGGAAAGCGTGGCGGGTGCTAGAAAGAGCAGGACAAAATGGGTATGGGTAAGTACCATCTGAGTCAATAAAGGACCACGTTCTTGTGATGGCATCTCGTGTAAAAACAGTGCAACCATAAGTCTATAATGGGTACGACATGGCTGATTAATTTGTTCACCTCAAGTCATATCGACGCTCATCACGCATTTGTTCCAAAGGAACCGCTCGTGTTGAACTTATACGCACGTTCCTTTGGAATCGCTCGTGATAGTGCTCATCACAAACGGTTCTTATTATGAATCGTCAGGAAGTATCACGCACGTTGGTAATAAGAATCGTCTGTGATAGTGCCTCATCACAGACGGCTCCTTCTACCAATCGTCTGTGATACTTCACAGATGGTTCATAATAATAACCATCTGTGATGAAGACGCCTCATCACAGACGGTTTTTATTACCAACCGTCTGTGACACTTCACAGACGGTTGGTAATAAGAACCATATGTTATAGTGCCTCATCACAGACGGCTCCTTCTACCAACCATCTGTGATACTTCACAGACGGTTGATAATAAGAACCGTTTGCGATGAGGTACTATCACAAATGGTTCTTATTGTGAACCATCTGTGATATGCCACCCCTATAAATATCAGGACCCGACAGACCCCCTGGCCTAGCGCCTCTGATCTGTTGTTTGGAATAGAGTGGCTTGAGAAGCTTTGCTCTATGGTGGCTGTAGGAGGCTTGCTTGTTTTGCTTGCCTTGTTCTTGATTGTGGGTTGCCCTGGCAACTTATGGCTATTTGGCTTGCATATTGCTTGCTTTGTGAGGCTTGGCTTTGGTGGTAGCTCTCGGTTTGGGTGTTGTGAATGAATGCTTTGTTTCGGCAGTGGGTGTTTTGTGAGAGGAGAAGCTTATGGGGAGGTGCATTTCTACTGTGGCTCTTCTCTTGCCCCGTCCACTTAACTCTCACATTGCATCGTGGCTCAAGGAGAAGGCTGAGGAATCTCATGATATTTGGAATTTTCGCCGTGAGCTTCGAGGGTAACGATCAGAACTCTCTATATTTGCTCTAGGTTAATCTTTAATCAATTTTAGTGTATTTGGTTAATAGGAGGAGTAAAGTATTTGCAGTTTATTAATATAATTTAACACTACTAATTGTTACGTCGTGAGCGTAGATGGACCAAATCGATGTATCTGTGAGGACCCTGTTTATTCGGCTTGTACTGCTTAACCATCCACTTGGTCCTAACAAGACAAATCAAATAAACTAAGCTCGAGATATGTATACTTCCTAAATGCAAGATACACACCTGCTACAAAATCATGCATCAATTCCATTCATACACATAGAGCCAAGCAAAAGCAACAATCAAAGACATAGATAATATAAAGAGAGTTATTATAAAAGAGAGGCCGACTGCCAAATAACACATAAGTAACAATTTAAACAATGAAGCAAAAGGGCCATAAGATGGCAATAAACAAAAGCCAATCGGTGTGCCTTTACCCACAAGGCAACCAACCGACCGCTAAGCTAATCGTCCCAAACAACACAAGAACACAACTCACAAAAGTGAGGCCCTTGGGGTTCACCTTCTTCCTCTGCAACAATTAATATTAAGCAAAGCGTATGAGTACAAAACTTGTTTTTGTACTGCAAGACTGACGTGTGAGATAACAAAACTATAATTAACTACATGCAAGCTTTATTTAAGTGGATGAGGCTCGACTTATTTTCAAAGATAAAGCAAGTTTTCATTTGCAATAAGGTAATAGATTCAAAGCAAGTTTGCAATTAACTTTATTGTTCAAGTAAAAGAGAGACAATTATAACAATAGGTAGAGAACAACACCAACCTAGAAGTGACTAACCCATAGTCACCACAACAATAGCATGAAGTACCCTTCATACCACCCATGTCAAGTTTAAGTTTTTAAAAGGTTGTAGTCTAGTTCTTGTGGAAATAACCAAGCGTGTCCATAACCTAGACGAGGCTATCCGAATAGTTTTAACCTCGCAGGTGTACCAATGTACCCACACGATAGACCGCCTTTCCACCACCACTGTTAGCACACTTCCTTTGGTATGCGTGCATGGCTAAGTCTAACAAGACGCTTTCCAATGGACGATGCTAATTAAGAGCCGCAACCCACGGAGAAAGACACATTAGATGCTCTAACCGGTCCGCTAATGCTCCTCCAACACCACAAACACACACACACAGAACACACCCACCGACCAGCTCATAATTAACACCTCCCAAAGTACTTAGTCAAGAGAGGTTCCATATCCCCGTCGTGTGGTTAGCACGCAATAATTGCTTGGATCAATGGCACAAGTAACTCGGTCCTTAGGGACTTAGGCACCATTCCAATCACACCCAACAGATCACCCAACATACCATTGTGCCCAAGCCAAGATATAATTTTTGTTTTCAGATTTTGATTTGCAAAATGGTAAAACACAAGGGTTGGACATAATGGAATAATATTAGCATTTGTGTGATCAAGATCACCGACTAAGTCGATGATCGCCCAATACTACCGATACTAGGCATGGCTAAGCAATATTTATTCGAAAACTACTAAGTGACAAGAGCTCATCCAACGAACTCTAATCACCGCAAATAACCTAGGCTCAGGTAGTAGAGGATAATCATTTACCTACAGATTATGCAACTAGAGGTCTAACTAAACAATTTAAGAACAAAATAGCAATGCATACATAGAAGTTAAACAAAATATTAGACTTTAAAAGTAATGGGATCAATGGAAATGATCAAACCGCTTGTTCGCTATGCGGTTGCTCAAACTGTTATGAGGATCGCTCGGGTTACCGCAAATGTCGGCCTCAAGCTTAAAAGCAAAAGAAGTAGAACAACCAATAAGACGAGCAACACTTAAACAAAAGAGCAAGCAAAATTTATCCAATTATGACGTAAATTTATGCACAAGGTAGAATAGGAATACACCTAGACATAGAAACTGGAAAACCTAATTTGGATTTGTGGTGCAAAAGATATTCCTAAAAACCTATTTTCACCATAATTAGGTACTGTTGCAAAAATATTTTCTGGAAAGATTTTGAAGCTGAAACTTTTATGGTAGCTACCTACTGGTATAGTGATAAGCCATATAAAATTTCAGGTCATTTGGAGTTATATTGAAAGAGTTATGATTTGTCTAAATTGTTTAGGGTATTAAACTAAAATATGATCCTTATGATTTTTAAAAACAGTAAAATTTGTGAAACCAATTTTCCTAGCAAATAAACTATCAGTGGAAGCTAATCCAATTGGATTCATACAAAAATCAGCTATAGATAAAAAGATATGCATTTTACAAGTTTGCTAAAAGTTCTGAAAAACAGTATTAAGTTTACTTGTTTACTATTTTTGAAAAAGGTTTTCGAGATGTGATCATGGTCTAAAATTATTTTTCTATTTAATTTCAAGGTATAAGGAATCTAAAAAAATTGGAATCATCCAATTTGGATCTATAGTTACAGAGATACAAAAATGACAAGACCCTAAAGTTCTTCAGTTTTTGGACTTAGCATTTTCGGGGCTTTTCCTAACACCCGGAGACGTGGACGATTGAGAGCCGTCGATCTCTGATTGGACGGCGCGAGCAACCGGGAGCACAGCGCTCGCGCCCGCGCGGAGGTAGCAAACGTGGGCCGCTGATCTTCGATCCAACGATCCAGATTGAACCACGCCGACGCGTTTGAAAACGCGCGCGTGTGGCGGAACAACGGCTATGGACCGTCGATCGCGAGATGGACGGCCACAATCGACGCCACACAAAGACACCGCATGAACACACGAAATCTCGACCGCAGATCTAAGGATGGATGGCGACGTTGGGCCACGCCGCGACACCGCACGACGCTGGTCCGACAACGCGACCGAGAGCTTCGCCGCCAATCGCCGGCGACCAAAGGCACGGCGCGCGAGAGGATGCTAGCAACGGTGCGCATAGCATTGCGCACCTCCGTACCACTCACACCGCGGTGGTGGACCAGAGCGCGACGCGACGGAGAGGGGCGACGGCAAAGATGACGACGACGATAAGCAGCAGAAAAGAGCTCCGCAGCCGTCCATTCTGGCAGGTGCCCGAGCATCTAGGGACTACTGTGGAGCTACCGACGGACGCGAGGTGCAGAGGCGGTCGAGCAGCCCGGCGACGAAGCTCCGCGACGGACCGAGGAAGATGACGCGGGAAGACGGCCGGGCAAAATCAACCACGCTGCGTCATCACGATGGGTTCCAGAGAGCATAGAGAAGCTCCCGAGAAAGGAATTAGAAAGAGGAGCACTCACCGCGCTGAGACGAAGAAGGGTGCTCGCGCCGATTTGGGAAACCCAAAACCCGATGCTCCCGCCGAAGCAACCTGAAATGGAGTGGGGTTAAGCACCACCAAGGTGAGGAGAAGCAACAGAGCAAGGAGGGAGCCGTGGAACCACCGAGCACCGGGTTCACCGAGAAGCTCCGCGGGCAACAATGGCGGCGAGAAGGATTTGGGCGCTGGAAGCTCCACGAGTGCAAAGTGGGTGCAAGGAAGAGCTCAAGGGTGTGTAAAGGAAGATAAGGAGGACAATGGGGGCTTAAGTAGCTGTGAAGAGCGAGAGAGCACCGTTGTTCGCCGGGTTCCGCCGCCACGCGTCGCCGTGAGCGACGGGAGCGCTGAGACGACGACTAAACGGGGCGTGGAGGACGGCATTTAATGCGCCGCAGACACCGCTTGCGCAGGTCGCCGGATGGGACAAGGCATCGCGCGCCACGCCGCCCGCCATGGCGCAGCGCCGCGCGAGCGAGAGGAAGGCGACGACGGCCAGCCGTCCGATTTGCATCCAGCGGCTAACACGCGATCGCGTTGAAACGGCATCGGGCGAACGTCGACCGCCCGATTGAAATCCAACGGCTGAGAATCAAAGACAATTGGAGTTGTCCGAATGCTTACACGAATAAGAGCCGTTCGATGGAGATCCAACGGTCCAGAGCGCGTGTGCTCGCTCGCCCGCGCTGGGTGCGATTAGTTGACTCGGCCGAGTCAGTTGGCTCGAGCCTGAGTCTGACTCGCACCCGAGGAACAGTGTAAACCAGTTAGGTTTTGAATTTTAAAGGCTGAAACTTTGGGGATTTAATTGAGGTATCAAATCGACTCCAAAATTTATGAAATTTTAACTGGAGCTTGCTTACCTTGGGGTTAACCTTCCATAAAATTTCCAAAGGTTTTTGTGCACTGCAATTTTCTCCAGAATTTCCAGAAGGTTAAACGAGAGGTTTGACCAAGGTTTGACTTGCCTATAAAATATTTCAAATAATTTCCAAAAATTCTAAAATAATTCAGAGGGGTCACAAGGCAACCTTAGAACCCAGGAAAATTAATTTCAAGGGTTTGACACAAGATTTCACCCAGAAGGTTTTGACTTGAGATAAATGAGGATTTTGATTTTGAATTTTCCAAAATTCCTTTACAAGAATTTCAGAAAAGTTTCAAGAGTAAAAGGATGAAGAAAAAGTTTTATTTTACCCTCATTTTATTACATTTGAAACACAAGCCAAAATGGGGATGTTACAAACCTCCCCATACAAAAATCTCGCCCCGAGATTTGGTTCACTTAAAAGAAAGAGGGGTAGTCTGCACGAGACGATCTTCTCGCTCCCAAGTAGCCTCATCCTCGAATGGTTTGACCACCGAACTTTAAGGAACTTGATGGTCTTGTTCCTTGTTCTTCGCTCGCCTCTCGAGTATGCGAACAGGTGCTCGCGACAGTCAAATCTTCCGAACATCTAGGGTTTCCAACGGAGCTTTCTCGCTTGGAACACTGAGGCACTTCTTTAGCCGGGACACATGGAACACATCATGTACCCCGCAAGTGCAGCAGTAACTCCAACTTGTAGGCAACAGCTCCTTCTTCTCGATAACACGGTATGGACCGACATATCGAGGAGCTAACTTGCCCTTGACACCAAAACGCCGGTGACCCTTCGAGGAGAAACCTTGAGGTAAACGGTCATTGGGCTCAAAGCTCAACTCACGACGACGGCGATCCGCATAGCTCTTTTGCTCGGATTGAGCCGTGCGTAAGCGATCACGAATGAGTCGACTTGACTCTCGCCTCCTTAATCGAGTCCGCCAAAGAAAGGTCTCTCACCGGTCTCGCACTCAGTTCAACGGGTTCTACACTTTCTCCCGTATAAGGCCTCGAATGGTGCCATGCCGAGACCGGCTTGAAACCGTTGTTGTAAGAAAACCTCGCGAATGGCAAGCACTTCTCCCAATGCTTCCCATAGGAAAGGACACAAGCTCAAGCATGTCCTCTAAAACTTGGCTGACCTCTCTGCCCGACCATCCGCTTGGGGGTGATATGTCAGGCCGAAGAAAGACGAAGTTCCCATAGCTTCTTGCAAGCTATGCCGAATCGAAGTGAAGATGGAACCACGATCGTAAATGATCGCCTTTGCACCCCATGCAAGCTCACTATCTCGGCGATATAGAGCTCCGCAAGGTGACCGTGCACGTAATCTTGGTCTTGATCGAAGAAAATGCGCCACTTTCGCCAACCGGTCAATGATAACCCAAATGACATCATTGCCCTCTGTGACCTAGGTAGGCCGCTGACAAAATCCATCCCGACCGAATCCCACTTCCATCGCGAATGGGCAAGGGTCAAGCAATCCACCGACGCCGATGCTCGGCCTTGACACGACGACACACGCCGCACTAAGCAACGAACCTTGCGATCTCCTCTTCATTCGGGTCCACCAAAATCTTCGCGAAGATCCCGTACATCTTCGTGGCCCCGTGGATGAATGGATAACGGGAATCATGGGCTTCGTGGAGGATCAAATCCCGCAACTCCATGTCCTTTGGAACCACGAGGCGCTGCCCAAACCGCACAACACCAAGCTCATCTTCTGAGAAGCACTTGGTCGCTCCATTCTTGACATTTTCCTTGATGCGTTCACTCCAACGCCTCGATCACGAGCTTAACTTGATCCGATCCACCAAGGTTGGTCAGCACAACCAGTGGCAGCAAGGGAACCGTGCTCAACCAAACCCAAGTTGAGACGCTGAAACTCCTCCGTAAGAGGGGTCGAGGTTTGGTGCAACAATGCATTGCAATGCGCTTTATGACTAAGCGCATCCGCAACGACATTGGCCTTGCCCGGATGGTAGTGAATACCCATGTCATAGTCCTTGATCAACTCCAACCATCTCCTTTGTCTGAGGTTCAGATCTGGTTGGGTAAACAAATACTTCAAGCTTTTGTGATCCGAATACACTTCACAACGATTACCGATTAGGTAATGTCGCCAGATCTTAAGTGCATGAATCACAACGGCCAACTCCAAGTCATGGGTAGGATAGTTGAGTTCATGAGGTCTCAATTGCCTTGATGTATAGGCCACTACCTTGCCTTCTTGCATAAGGACACAACCGAGGCCTCGACGAGAAGCATCACAAAAGATATCAAGCTTTGACGGACATCGGGAGAACAAGAACGGAGCGTGGTCAATCGCTTCTTAAGCGCTTGAAACTTTCTCGCAATCAGCGGACCACGAGAACTTCTTGTCCTTCTTGAGCAACTCCACATCGGCCGCTTATCTTGGAGAAGTTCTCGATAAAGCGACGATAATATCCCGCTAAACCAAGAAAACTCCGAACTTCGTGGACCGGCGGGTCGACTCAGAAAGCACGTCGCCGATCTTGCTAGATCCACACTACACCTCCGCCGAAAGAATATGGCCCAAGAAGGCTACTTCCTTCAACTGCACGCGCACTTGTCGAACTCGCGATACGCCTTGTGCTCGCGGCTTGCCCAACACAAGCCTCAAATGCTCTGTGTGTTCCTCATCGCCTTGGAGTAGATAAGGATATCATCGATGAAGACCACAACGAACCTGTCCAAATACTCCATGAACACCGAATTCATGAGGTTCATGAACAAGGCCGAGCATTGGTTGCCGAATGACATAACGGTATACTCGCATGCCATAACGAGTAGAAAGCCGCCTTTGGAATATCCTCGTGTCGAATCCGAACTTGATGATATCCCACTCTCAAATCAATCTTGGAGAAGACTCGAGCCTGATTAATTGATCGAAGAGATCATCGATACGGGCAACGGTACTTGTTCTTTACCGCTACTTCATTAAGTGGACGGTAATCAACGCGACATGCGCAGCTGCCTTGTCCTTCTTCGGGACAAAGATTGCCGAGCATCCCCAAGGAGATGAGCTAGGCGGATGAAACCCTTTTCTTGAAGCTCACCCACCGCTTCTTCAACTCCACCAACTCGATTGGGTCCATCCTAAGGCCTCTTCAAATCGGGCGGTACCGGAACCAACTCAATGACAAACTCGAGGTCTCGAATCGTGGCATCCCTAGAAGGTCGCCGGGAAGACATCAACAAAGTCACACACCACCGACTTCACTAATATCTAGAGTGGCTTCGCTTCGAGCGCGAAGAGATGCGGACCGCAGCCTTCGCAAAAGCGAACCTCGCCGCCGTAAGGATCGTAAGGTAGATGAGCCTCTAGCGCAATCAATTTGTCCCATGTGCCGAGACAACCAATCCATGCCTAGGATTACATCTAAGCTCGCCGATCAAGGAGGATAAGGTTTGCCAAGAATCCTACCCTTCTATCTCAACAGGACATCCCTACACTCGCACTCAGCTCTCAACTCCGAACCGAGAGCGAATGAGCAATGGGACCAACAATGGGGTAAAAGAAGACCTCCCACAGCAAAGAAAAGACTCGTAAACAAACGAATGAGATGCGCTCAATCAAATAAAATCAGAAAGGTGGAAAGAGTTAATCAAAGGGTACCCAACACGACGCCGGTGCCTCCCGTGCCTCCTCCGCGGAGATGAGGTTGACGCGCCACTACCCACGCCTTGGGTAGGAGGACAACCTTCGATCCCGGGAGGACCACCTCGCCGCCGCGCCCTCCATTAGGACGAGGGGCCGCCCACCCGTTAGGGCAACTATTGGCATAATGCCCTCTCGTTGCATGAAAAGCAAATGACCCGGCACCGGATTGCCGGGCCCACCATGCCGGTTCGCAGCGACGCGATCGGGCACGGCCGCGAGGGAGAGGAGCCGTGCCGGGCGGCCTCGATGGTAGTGAAGCCACGAACGGCCCCGGGCAGGCCCAACACGGCGACGGAGAGGCCGCCTGCGGCGGACACCGGGCCTCCCACTTGCGCTATGGACTCGCCGCCGCCGCCTTGTGCTCAACAACAATGGCCTTGTCCACCAAGGCCCGAAAGTCAACAAAGTCCACAATGGAGAGCTTGTCTTGCGCTCTCGCACAAGCCCTCCATGAACTTCTCCCGCTGGCCTCACTGGCCACCTCGGATGGAGCATAACGAGCCAAGTGGTTGAACTCGACAGTACTCTATCACCGACTTACGCTCTTGCTTGAGCGCGAAACTCCTTCTTCTTCACTTCATCAAGCCGGCAGGATGTGAGCTCGACTAACGCCGTCCGAACTCATCCCAAGAGACAGCAGTGGCCGCGGGCTGCATGGCCAAGAAGTTCTCCCACCACGAGAGTGCCCCTCGCACCTGATGGGAGGCAAGGAGTGCCCCGTCCCGATCCAGCATCGAGCAACGCCGAGCTTACGCCAACCCGACGCAGCCACCATCCGCGCCCAATGGGTCCTCGACACGAGAACGTGGGGTTGAGTGCGAAGAAACTCACCAAACCCCACGAGATCGATGTCCGCCCCGCCGGATCCCGAGGCTCCGGCAAGGGCGGAGGTGTTGCGCGCAATAACATCCAACAGACCTCCCGTGCTCGAACGGTTGCGCTCGATCTCAAGAAGGACCTCAGCCATGGTTGGAGGAGGCGGAAGCTCCTCATCCAAACCAAAGCATCGACCACGGCCGCTACGAGTACCTCCAGCCATCCTGCTTCAAGAAATTTAGGTTAGAAACCAAAGCACTAATACTAGAAGTTGATGAAAGCGAAAAGCTAACGATTAGGGGAATGAGATATCACCCTAACCGAAAGCCGAGAACAGCAAGTAAACAAACTTTAAATTTTTCCAAAGGAGCTCCAAAACCGCAAGGAAACTCCAAACCAAGCTCAACTTCTCAATGCCATCAACCCGTATTGAATGAACGAGCAATGGTTTGAGAAGATAAAACTTCAGCACACTATCTCAAGTCTAACAGTACTCAAGAGCAAGGTTAAAGCGATAAAAATAACGTTAGATACTTAGCTAACTAGTATCACATCTTACCCTTTTATTCCCACAAGTTTTAATTGATTAACCTCTCATTTTCTACCCTATTTAGAAACCTTTGAGCCTGCTGTCCGGAAATTGAATGATCGCTGTCCAGATTTTGCATCCAAGCCTCCTAATTGAAATCTTCAACTTCGGAAGCTTCAAAACCTTGTAGAGGGCGGCTAACATTTCAATTTGCCAAACTCATTGGTTCCCAAAACCCAATTTAACGATAACACTATCTTTTGAAAGAAGGAAAGGGAAAGCAACTTTTAAAACTCAAATTAGAGCAAGGTGAGATAGAAAGCTAAGATAGGTAAGGAGTAAAGTCTGAGAACTTACTTAAGCTTTCATAAACCCTTTGATACTTTGAAAATAAGGTTTTCAAAATATCCTAAGGACGACCAAGCTTAGGTTACTACGGTCGGAATGGCTCGATACCAACTTTGTCAGACCTGTTTATTCTTGGCTTGTACTGCTTAACCATCCACTTGGTCCTAACAAGACAAATCAAATAAACTAAGCTCTAGATATGTATACTTCCTTAAATGCAGATACACACCTGCTACAAAATCATGCATCAATTCCATTCATACACATAGAGCCAAGCAAAAGCAACAATCGAAAGACATAGATAATATAAAGAGAGTTATTACAAAAGAGAGGCCGACTGCCAAATAACACATAAGTAACAATTTAAACAACGGAAGCAAAGGGCCATAAGATGGCAATAAACAAAAGCCAATCGGTGTGCCTTTACCCACAAGGCAACCAACCGGACCGCCAAGCTAATCGTCCCAAACAACAAGAACACACTCACAAAAGTGAGGCCCTTGGGGCTCACCTTCTTCCTCGCAAAAATTAATATTAAGCAAAGCGGATGAGTACAAAACTTGTTTTTGTACTGCAAGACCGACGTGTGAGATAACAGAACTATAATTAACTACATGCAAGCTTTATTTAAGTGGATGAGGCTCTGGACTTATTTTCAGCATAAAGCAAGTTTTCATTTGCAATAAGGTAATAGATTCAAAGCAAGTTTGCAATTAACTTTTATTGTTCAAGTAAAAGAGAGACAATTATAACAATAGGTAGAGAACAACACCAACCTAGAAGTGACTAACCCATAGTCACCACAACAATAGCATGAAGTACCCCTTCATACCACCCATGTCAAGTTTAAGTTTTAAAAAGGTTGTAGTCTAGTTCTTGTGGGAAATAACCAAGCGTGTCCATAACCTAGGACGAGGCTATCCGAATAGTTTTAACCCTGCAGGGGTGTACCAATGTACCCACACGATAGACCGCCTTTCCACCAGCCACGGTTAGCACACTTCTTTGGTATGTGCATGGCTAAGTCTAACAAGACGCTTCCAATGGACGATGCTAATTAAGAGCCACAACCCACGGGAGAAAGACACATTAGACAGCCTAACCGGTCTGCTAATGCTCCCCTCCAACACCACAAACACACACACACAGGAACACACCCACCGACCAGCTCATAATTAACACCTCCCAAAGTACTTAGTCAAGAGAGGTTCCATATCCCCCTCTTGTGGTTAGCACGCAATAATTGCTTGGATCAATGGCACAAGTAACTCGGTCCTTAGGGACTTAGGCACCATTCCAATCACACCCAACAGATCACCCAACATACCATTGTGCCCAAGCCAAGATATAATTTTTGTTTTCAGTTTTTGATTTGGAAAATGGTAAAACACAAGGGTTGGACATAATGGAATAATATTAGCATTTGTGTGATCAAGATCACCGACTAAGTCGATGATCGCCCAATACTACCGATACTAGGCATGGCTAAGCAATATTTATTCGAAAACTACTAAGTGACAAGAGCTCATCCAACGAACTCTAATCACCGCAAATAACCTAGGCTCAGGTAGTAGAGGATAATCATTTACCTACAGATTATGCAACTAGAGGTCTAACTAAACAATTTAAGAACAAAATAGCAATGCATACATAGAAGTTAAACAAAATATTAGACTTTAAAAGTAATGGGATCAATGGGAAATGATCAAACTGCTTGCTCGCTTATGTTGCTCAAACTGTTATGGAGGATCGTTCTCGGGGTTACCGCAAATGTCGAAGCCTAAGCGAAAAGCAAAAAGAAGCGAGAACAACCAATAAGACGAGCAACACTTAAACAAAAGAGCAAGCAAAATTTATCCAATTGCGACGAAATTTATGCACAAGGTAGAATAGGAATACACCTAGACATAGAAACTGGAAAAACCTAATTTGGATTTGTGGTGCAAAAGATATTCCCTAAAAACCTATTTTCGGCCATAATTAGGTACTGTAGTAAAAATATTTTCTGGAAAGATTTTGAAGCTGAAACTTTTATGGTAGCTACCTACTGGTATAGTGATAAGCCATATAAAATTTTAGGTCATTTGGAGTTATATTGAAAGAGTTATGATTTGTCTAAATTGTTTAGGGTATTAAACTAAAATATGATCCTTATGATTTTTAAAAATAGTAAAATTTGTGAAACTAATTTTCCTAGCATATACACTATCAGTGGAAGCTAATCCAATTGGATTCATACAAAAATCAGCTATAGATAAAAAGATATGCATTTTACAAGTTTGCTAAAAGTTCTGAAAAACAGTATTAAGTTTACTTGTTTACTATTTTTGAAAAAGGTTTTCCAGGTGTGATCATGGTCTACAATTATTTTTCTATTTAAGTTCAAGGTATAAGGAAGCTAACAAAATTGGAATCATCCAATTTGGATCTATAGTTACAGAGATACAAAAATGACAAGACCCTAAAGTTCTTCAGTTTTTGGACTTAGCATTTTCGGGGCTTTTCTTAACACCCGGAGACGTGGACGATTGAGAGCCGTCGATCTCTGATCGGACGGCACGAGCAACCGGGAGCACAGCGCTCGCGCCCGCGCGGAGGTAGCAAACGTGGGCCGCTGATCTTCGATACAACGATCCAGATTGAACCACGCCGACGCGTTTGAAAACGCGCGCGTGTGGCGGAACAGCGGCTGTGGACCGTCGATCGCGAGATGGACGGCTCACAATCGACGCTACACAGCACACCGCACAGAACACACGAAATCTCGACCGCAGATCTAAGGATGGATGGCGCACGTTGGGCCACGTCGCACACTGCGCTGACGCGTCCGACAACGCGACCGAGAGCTTCGCCGGCCAATCGCCGGCGACCAAAGGCACACGCGGCGCGAGGATGCTAGCAACGGTGCGCACAGCATTGCGCACCCTCCGTACCACTCACACCGGCGGTGGTGGACCAGAGCGCGACGCGACGGAGAGGGGCGCACGGCAAAGATGACGACGACGATAAGCAGAAAAGAGCTCCGCGCGGTCCATCTGGCAGCGGTGCCCGAGCATCTAGGGACTACCAGGGAGCTACCTGACGGACGCGGAGGTGCAGAGGCGGTCGGAGCAGCTCCGGCGACGAAGCTCCGCGACGGACCCGAGGAAGATGACGCGGGGAAGACGGCCTGGGCAAAATCAACCACGCCGCGTCATCACGATGGGTTCCAGAGAGCACAGAGAAGCTCCCGAGAAAGGAATTAGAAAGAGGAGCACTCACCGGCGCTCGAGACGAAGAAGGGTGCTCGCGCCGATTTGGGAACCCCAAAATCCCGATGCTCCCGCCAAGCAACCTGAAATGGAGTGGGGTTAAGCACCACCAAGGTGAGGAGAAGCAACAGAGCAAGGAGGAGCCTGGGAACCACCGAGCACCTGGTTCACCGAGAAGCTCGCGGGCAACAATGGCGGCGAAGGATTTGGGCGCTTGGAAGCTCCACGAGTGCAGTGGGTGCAAGGAAGAGCTCAAGGGGTGTGTAAAGGAAGATAAGGGAGGACAATGGGGGCTTAAGTAGCCAGGAAGAGCGAGAGAGCACCGTTGTTCGCCGGTTCCGCTGCTGCGCGCGTCGCCGTGAGCGACGGAGCGATTGAGACGACGACTAAACGGGCGGTGGAGTGACGGCATTTAATGCGCGCAGACACCCGCTGCGAGGTCGCCGGATGGGACAAGGCACTGCGCGCCCACGCTCGGCTCCGCCATGGCGCAGCGCCGCGCGAGCGAGAGGAAGGCGACGACGGCCAGCCGTCCGATTTGCATCCAGCGGCTAACATGCGATCGCGTTGAAACGACATCGGGCGAACGTCGACCGCCCGATTGAAATCCAACGGCTGAGAATCAAAGGCAATCGGAGTTGTCCGAATGCTTACACGAATAAGAGCCGTTTGATGGAGATCCAACGGTCCAGAGCGTGCGCGCCCGCTCGCCCGCGTCGGGTGCGATTAGTTCAGTCGGCCGAGTCAGTTGGCTCGAGCCTGAGTCTGACTCGCACCCGAGGAACAGTGTAAACCAGTTAGGTTTTGAATTTTAAAGGCTGAAACTTTGGGGATTTAATTGAGGTATCAAATCGACTCCAAAATTTATGAAATTTTAACTGGAGCTTGCTTACCTTGGGGTTAACCTTCCATAAAATTTCCAGAGGTTTTTGTGCACTGGAATTTTCTCTAGAATTTCCAGAAGGTTAAACCAGAGGTTTGACCAAGGTTTGACTTGCCTCTAAAATATTTCAAATAATTTCCAAAAATTCTGAAATAATTCAGAGGGGTCACAAGGCAACCTTAGAACCCAGGAAAATTAATTCCAAGGGTTTGACACAAGATTTCACCCAGAAGGTTTTGCCTTGAGATAAATGAGGATTTTGATTTTGAATTTCCCAAAATTCCTTTGCAAGAATTTCAGAAAAGTTTCAAGAGTAAAAGGATGAAGGAAAAGTTTTATTTTACCCTCATTTTATTACATTTGAAACACAAGCCAAAATGGGGATGTTACATGTACGGTGCGAACCGTGTGAGTGAAGAGTACATTAATGGCGTGATTGCTTTTAAAAGAGCTGCGGAGCAGGATATGTTAAATAAGGGGATATAATTTATGTACTGTCCATGCATTGATTGCGGTAATATGAAGATTTTTAACAACCCGACGCAGATCGTAGGACACTTGATTTGAAGGGGTTTCAAAAAAGGGTATACATGTTGGACCAGTCACGGTGAAGAATAGATTATACAGGAAGTTAATAATGACGACATCACCGAGGAAGTTAATAATGATGACATCGCCGAGGAAGTCAACGATATGCCGGATGTGGACTGTGCTTTTGATGAGGATAGGTCGTACGATGACAACCTGGATCATATGCTACGCGATGCAGAAGGGAACTACAGTGAGAGAGAGTTTTGTAAATTCGAGCGTTTAATGGAGGACTCGGGGAAACCTTTGTTCCCTGGCTGCAAGCCGGAATACACAAGGTTGTCAACCGTACTTGAACTGCTGAAATTGAAAGCAAGCAATGGTTGGTCCGACAAGAGTTTCACAGCATTGTTATGTCTCCTAGCGGACATTCTTCCGGAGGGAAATGTGTTGCCCAGCACCACCTACCAAGCCAAGAAGGTTCTTTATCCATTGGGAATGGAAGTAGAAAGAATACATGCATGTCCGAACGATTGTATCTTGTATCGTAAAGAGTATGCAGACTTGCATGTATGTCCCATGTGCAAAGCATCCCGATACAAGCGTAAGAATACTGCTAAGGTGAAGCAAGGACCTTCTACTAAGATGTTGTGGTATCTGCCTGTGATCCCACATTTGAAGCGTTTATTTGCGAACCAAAAGGAGGCAAGATTGTTGCGTTGGCACTCGGAGGAGCGTAAGAAAGATGGAAAGCTAAGACACCCTACTGATTCTGCCTAGTGGAGAAATTTCGATCGGACCTTCAAAGAGTTCGGTGCGGAACCGAGGAACATAAGGTTAGGGTTGAGTACAGATGGAATAAATCCTTTCGGTAACATGAGCAGCCGACATAGCACTTGGCCCGTGAATCTATGTATGTACAACCTTCCTCCTTGGCTGTGTATGAAGCGGTAGTACATTTTGATGTCACTACTTATCCAAGGGCCGATGCAACCTGGGAACGATATTGATGTGTACCTAGCACCATTACTTGATGATCTTGTGACACTGTGGAACGAAGGGGTACAAGTATGGGATGCGTACAAACGAGAGAACTTCTCTTTGCGCGATGTTGTTCTGCACTATCAATGATTTTCCTGCCCTTGGTAACCTGTTGGGGCCAAAAAGATTTCCATTCCACCAACATGTCTTGACCTAGTTATTCTTTGGTTTGTCCGACATCCGCTATTTAAGAGATGGGTTAGCAACGCAACCCAAAACTAGAAGCCAAGGACACGAAAGAAAAGCCAAGGACTAGGGATTCTCACAAGGTGGAGGTGGGGATAGATACTAAGACTGACAAGGGCCAAAACCAAAACTTAAGGGTGGAAAACCATAACTCACAAGGAAATGAACTCAAGAAGCTCAAAATAACACAAAGTCAAGACAAGGCCTCAAATCACAAAACCGACTCCCAATACGACTAACTCGTACTGGTAAAACGAGCAATCGATTAGGGAGATAATTCCAGCATGCAACTCAATTTCTAACTTGACTAAATATCAGGGCAAAATCACTAATAATGGTGTCAGATACTTAGCCAACTAATATCACATCTTACCCTTTTATTCCCACAAGTTTTAGTTGATTAACCTCTCATTTTCTACCCTATCTAGGACCTTTGAGCTTGCTGTCCGGAAATTGACGCTTGCTGTCCAGATTTTGCATCCAAGCTCCTAAGCCGAAATCTTCAACTTCCGAAGCTTTAAAACCTTGTAGAGGGCAGTTAACACTTCAATTTTCCAAACTCATTGGTTCCCAAAACCCAATTAATCGATAACGACTATCTTTGGAGGGAAGGAAAGGAAAACAACTTTTTAAAACTAAAATTAGAGCAAGATCAGAGAAGAAAGCTAAGATAGGTAAGGAATAAAAGCTGAGAATTTACTTAAGCTTTCATAAATCATTTGATACTTTGAAAATAAGGTTCCCAAAATATTCTAAGGACGACCAAGCTTGGGTTACTACGGTCGGAATGGCTCTGATACCAAACTTTGTGAGGACTCCGGTTTATTCGGCTTGTACTGCTTAACCATCCACTTGGTCCTAGCAGTACAAATCAAATAAACCAAGCCTCGAGATATGTATACTTCCCAGAAATGCAGTATACACACCTCGTTACAAAATCATGCATCAATTCCATTCATTCACATAGAACCGAAGCACAACAACTGAAAGACATACATAATATAAAGAGTTATTACAAAAGAGAGGCCGACCGGCCAAAAGACATACAACAACTAAATAAATAGCGGAAGCAAAAGTGTCATAAGATGGCGATAAACAAAAGCCAATCAGTGTGCCTCAAACCCACAAGGCAACTGACTGGACCGCCAAGCTAGTCGTCCTAGAAACCGCACATCTCGCAAAAGTAAGGCCCTTGGGGCTCACCTTCTTCCTCCGCAACAAAACAATTAAGCATAGCATCTGAGTACAAAAATTGTTTTTGTACTGCAAGATCGACGTGTGAGATAATGTAACTATAATTAACTACATGCAAGCTTTATTTAAGTGGAGGAGGCTCGACTTATTTTCAAGATAAAGCAAGTTTTCTTTGCAATAAGGTAGTACATTTAAAAGCAAGTTTGCAATTAATTCTTATTGTTCAAATAAGAGAGAAACAAATATAACAATAGGTAGATGACAACATCCTGGAAGTGACTAACCCAATAGCCACCACAACAATAGCATGAAGTGCCCCTTCATACCACCCATGTCAAGTTTTATGTTTTTAAAAGGTTGTAGTCTAATTCTTGCACGACCTTACCAAGCATGTCCATAACCTAGGACGAGGCTATTCGAATAGTTTTAACCTCGCAGGTGTACCAATGTACCCACACGATAGACCGCCTTTCCACCACCACGGTTAGCATACTTCCTTTGGTATGCGTGCACGGCTAAGTCTAACAAGACGCTTTCCAATGGACGATGCTAATTAAGAGCCGAACCCACGGGAGAAGGACACATTAGATGACCTAACCGGTCCGCTAATGCCCTCCAACACCACACACACACACACGGTTTCAACACACCCACCGACCAGCTCATAATTAACACCTCCCAAAGTACTTAGTCAAGAGAGGTCCCATATCCCCCTCGTGTGGTTAGCACGCAATAAGCGCTTGGCTTAGTGACACAAGTAACTCGGTCCTTGGGGACTTAGGCACCATTCCATTCACACCCAACAGATCACACCAACATACCATTGTGCCCAAGTCAAGATATAGTTTTTGTTTTCAGTTTTTGATTTGCAAATTAACAAAACACAAGGATTGGACATAATGGAATAATATAAGTATTTGTGTGATCAAGACCATCGACTAAGTCGATGATTGCCCAATACTACCGATATCTAGGCATGGCTAAGCAATATATATTCGTAATCTACTAAGTGACAAGAGCTCATCCAACGAACTCTAATCACAGCAAATAACCTAGGCTCAGGTAGTAGAGGATATTTATTTACCTACAGATTATGCAACTAGGGATTAACTAATCAATTTAACAACAAAATAGCAATGCATACATACAAGTTAACAAAGTATTAGACTTTAAAAGTAATGGGATCAAATGAGAAATGATCAAACTGCTTGCCTGGCTACTATTGCTCACTATGCTGCAGAGGATCACTCTCAAGGGCGGCACAATCGTCGAAACCTACCGAAAGAGCGAAAAAGAACCGATAAGAACAAAGAAAACGAAAAAGACTCTAAAACCAAAATGCTCCAAAGGCTCTGAAAATTTTACAGCAGAAAGAGCATGATTTATAGCAAATTTAGAAACAAGAACCAACTGATTTGGACTCTTAATGCGAAAGATATGATCAAAACAGGTGGTTCACTAAAAAAATGCAATCACATCGCTCACATAATTAAATTATTTGGTGAAAATTTCTAGAAAGGTGGTGTAGCTGAAATTTTTATGGTAGGTAGTTACTGACATCTTAAGGCTAACACAAGTGGTCTCACCTCAATAAGAGTTAAAATGATTTAGTTATAATTTTTCCAAGCTATAAAATTAAGACATGGTTAATCTCAGAATTGAAGACTACTTTAAAACATGGGTTATGCTAAAGTACTTTAACATATGCATTTATAGAACTTTAGTTTATTAAATTTGGAGCTACAGAGAAAAAGATATGCATTTTTGAAGTTTAAAACAATTAATAAAGTGCAAATAAAAGCTTTCGGGACTTATTCTGGAAAATCGATTCAAACTGGGGAGGTCGTGGGCCGTTGATCAAGAATCACACGGCACACGAGCACAGGCGCGAACGCCACCACGAGCACCTGGGCGCCAAGACCTCATCGCGCCTAGGGGAGGTCTTAGCCGTTAGATCCAGACTGGATGATCCAGATCCAACAGGAGGTCCTTAAGGTGGAGGTCTAAGAGAGGAGGTCTGGACGGTGAGATCTGAAGGAGGGAGGTCTTTGACGGCTAAGATCTACTGAGGAGGTCTTAACTGCCAACGACTCCACCGATGGATTTAGATCCAATGGCCCACGTGAGATGGGACGTTCGCCACCCAACGCCTCAACGAAGTCGGGCCTTGGATCTTGAGATGGACGGCCTAGATCAAGATCGCATCCGGAGGGTCCGAATGTTCTCCGATCTCGAGCCGAGATCTAGAGATGAACGACAAAGAGAGAAACTAAGCGATAGCGTTGTAAATAGACTGAGGAGGTCTAGCCCGTTAGATCTAAATCTAACGGTCCAGAGCTGACGGGGAGGTCCTAGACGGTCACGATCTCCAGGGGGAGGTCCTGAACGGCTAAGATGCAAACGAGGGAGGTCTGGACGGCTAGGATCTCGGCGGGGAGGTCCTAACGGTCTAGATCTAGGCGGGGAGGTCCTACGCGACAGGTGTTTAACAGAGAGAGGTCTGGACGGTTCAGATCTTCGCGAGGAGGTCCTAGACGGTCACGATCTCCAGGGGGAGGTCGTGAACGGCTAAGATGAAAACGAGGGAGGTCGGGACGGCTAGGATCTCACCGAGGAGGTCATGGATGGCCATGATATTCGCGGGGAGGTCCTATGAGACAGGTGTTTAACAGAGAGAGGTCTAGACGGTTCAGATCTCCGCGAGGAGGTCCTGAACGGTCCAGATCTGAGCGGAGGGAGGTCTTGCGGTCTTCTTCACAAAGGACCAGATGTGGTCTTTTTGTAAAGAGGACCCCAAAGATAGTTTTGAAGGTTCTCTTTACAAAAGACCAGGGGTGGTCTTTTGCAAAGAGCACCTCGGGGGTGGCTTAGGGGTAGTTTTTATAAAACGACTAAGGGAGGTCTTTTTGCAAAGAGGACCCCAAGGAGGAGGGTGATCCTAATGGCTGGGATTTAACCTACGGAGGTCTTTAACGGCCAGGATTTCAGCGGGGAGGTCCTGGCAGCTAGAGACTTATACAAGGAGATCTAATGGTCAAGATCAAATGGAGAGCTCATGAACGGCTACGACCACAACAAGGAGGTTCTAGGACTTAGGCTTAAACAGAAAAAGGGATCAACGGTTTAGATCTAACTCGGGGTGATCCTAGACGGCCGCAAAGAACTCGGGGAGGTCCAGGGACTTAATGACACCCACGGCTTGCTGACAAGAACAACATTTAACCCTAATGATTAGGCTCTCGGACAACTTAAATGCTAATCATTGGGCTACAGCACTTATCCGAGTAAGGCACGACAAAAACATGAACTCGGTTTTTAGCTCACCGTCGGCGATGGGGACCTCGCCGGCGAGAAC
This sequence comes from Ampelocalamus luodianensis, assembly GCA_036346255.1. NCBI lineage: Eukaryota > Viridiplantae > Streptophyta > Magnoliopsida > Poales > Poaceae > Ampelocalamus > Ampelocalamus luodianensis. The sequence goes on along the minus strand of CM070622.1, from coordinate 49,895,546 downwards.
CAAAGGCTCGGCTGGGTTCCAAATAGTGAGAAGAACCTAAAGGTACCGAAAACTAGGGCTAGAGCGCATCCTACCTGCGGCTAGCCGGAGATGACCGAAAGAGACAAAAATACGGCAAAACGAAAAGCTACCGAGGTTCAAAACGACTGGGTTTCTAAAACTAAAGTGCTAACCTGGGAATGAAGGAGGTCCAAGAATGGTCGCAGGAGCTCCGGTGACGGTGGTGCTCGCTGGAGTTGGGGAAGACGACCAATTCGGCCCCGGAAACAGGCTCCCCAATTTGTCAACCTCTTTGAAGGTTAAACAAAACAAGTTAGGGAGACTGAGGTGACCAAGATGACAAAGTGACAGCCAATATTGCAATATTGAACCACTGGAGCTCGAAGGTCGCCTGGGAGCTCCAAGGTCCAGCAATGGTGGCAGATGCTTTCGGGTGTTTTAAGCACAAGAGCAGAGAAAGAAACTAGAGGTGCAAGAATGGATCCAAAGAAGCCTAAGGGAGAAGCTCGGGCTCAATATATAGCCGGAGAGGAAGAACAAGGTAGTGTCCACAGTTTCAACAAGCTAGGACACTCGACATGATGGGAGTAGGTGTCAGAGAGAGTTTTGAGCAAAAGGGGCTGCCACACATTTAATGTTGGCAGCACATAGTCGTTTGTCAGCCCTAGAGTTGACAAGACACTGCTCTCTACTGACATGCACAAAATTTGACAATGACCAGGCCCCACCAGTCAGTGAGAGAACCAGGGAGGACTGGTCAACAAGTGTAACGGTTGGAATCCGCACTGAGCTCCCACTAGGGAGGTCTGAACGATTGGATGAGAATCTAAGGGCTCAGATTTTAAATAAGGATTAGAGGTCCTAGCACTTAGGGGAGGTCTGAGCCCCAGATCCAAAGATGAACGGCCCACGATCACCCAAGTGCTAGGGGTGGTCGGGGAGGTCTGAGGAGGACGCCCCAGGGTGGTCTTTGCCAATAGAACATGAGGAGGTCGTGCGGGTTGGATTGAGATCCAAGGGCTGCGGGGCTGGCGAGGTTGCACGGGCGCGGCTAATGCTTTTAGTTGGTTTGACCGAGCCAGTTGGCACGAGCCAGACTATGGTGCGCACCCGAGGAACAGTGAATCCAACCTGAGTTTGGAAGAATTTTTATGGGCAGCAAACTTGCTCTAAAAATTCTGAAATTATTCAAAGGGGTCCCACATCAACCCCAGGACTTAGGAAAAATATTTCCAGGAGATGATCAAAAGATGGTTTTTGGATGATCAAGATTTGGATCAAAAGACTTGTGACTTTGTATTTCCATATGCTTGTACAATAGTTGTTTAGTACACACAGGAAATACATGATGTAAGAAAAAGTTTTAATTTCTACTCATTTTCTTACAGTTGAAACACAAGTACAGAATTTGGGATGTTACAAACCTCCCCCCTTACAAAAATCTCGTCCCGAGATTTGTCTCACTCGGAAAAGAAAGAGGGGTAGTCTGCACGGAGATGATCTTCTCGCTCCCAACTAGCTCCATCCTTGGAACAATTCGACCACTGAACTTCAAGGAATTTTGATAGCATGATTCCCCTGAGACAAAGAGCTCAGCCAAGCGACCGGTACGAATTTTGGTTCTGACCTGGTAGAAAATGTGCCACTTTAGTTGGCACGGAGGGACTTACCAGGTCTAGATATAACAAGGATTGACAGACTGAGAGATTCTTCTTGATTCTATGGGTGGTGGTGCAAGATCGTTGTTAGCTGGTGGAGCGATTTGTCTGGTTAATTCCAGCACAATTTGTCGGATTAATTCCGGAGCGAAATGTCTGGTTAATTCCACTAACAACGGAATCTCAGCCTGCTAACCAGCTATACGGAGTCATCCCTCCACAGCTAGCTATCTTAGAGGGGCCATGGCCATTCTTAGTTGGTGGAGCAATTTGTCTGGTTACTCCACTAACAAATGAAACCTCAGCCGATTAACTAGCTATACGGAGTCATCCCTCCGCAGCTGGTTGATTAGAGGGGCTATGAGCATTTAGGCCAAAGAAATTTGAGGCAATACCTAGTAGGTGATGCCCTTGGATGTAAAGGGACAGAAGGGTGTCACTCAAGTTAAACGATCGAGGACCATTTCAGCCTTTCTTCTTGGGGAAAACGGGGTAGGCTAGCAAGGCTTGATAAAACCGAGGTGGTGCCGGGCACCAGATAAAAAGAAGTAACAAGAAACGTACCTACACGATATCGGGTACCTCCTGTGCTTTCCCAGTTGAGATGGAGTTGTCTTGAGTACGAACAACCCTTAGGTCAGGATGTTTCGCAGGTGCATGTGATCGAATCACGGGCCACGAAAAGAAACGGGAGGTTGCTGCAAGCCTCTTAGGACACTTATTAGCATAATGGCCCTTGCGTTTGCAGAAGAAACAAGCGACTCTAGCTAGATTGCGGAGGCCGCTCTGCTGACTTGCAGGTGCACGAGATTGGGGCACGGCCTGTAGAGGACGAGGGGTGGCTGCACTCTCCTTAGGACAATGATGCGCATAGTGACCCTTGTTGTTGCAGAAGAAACAAGTGACATCAGCTATCTGTTGACGCTTATGACGATTCTTTGGATTTCCCTTTCTGCCCTTAGCAACAATGGGATTTTCCACCACAACCTGAAAGTCGGGGAAGGTATAGACTGGTAATCTATCCTGCAGTTCCTTGGACAAATCACCTGAGAACTTCTCTGGTCTGGAGGTATCGGCGATTGCGATACTTGTAGATGACCGAAGAAGTAGTCGCTGAAGTTCTAGTGACTTGGTGATCACCAGGTTCAAGCTACACTCCTTGGGACAGTGATTGCTTCCCTCACAGAGGAAACAAGTGACTTTGGCAGTCGGACAATTTCCGGGTAGGTGGTCGGCTTCGCAGTTTGGACAAGCTGTAGTACACTTGTTGCTGCAGTGTCCTTCCTCACCACAGCGCTGGCATACCTTGACCTTCCCTAGTTTGCAACCTTCGGTGGCATGGCTCTTTTCATCACAGCCAAAGAAAAAGGGAGGTAATCGCCGTTCCTCGGGGCAATGGGACCAAAATCCGTCACAATCGCCAGAGGGGAGGCGCTTGCAAGCCTTGTCTAGACAGTTGGGGCTAAAACGATTTCCATCCAGCCAGCGTGTTGACCTAGTTCGCTGCTGGTTTGTCCAGACATACTGCTACGAAGAGATGGGTTAGCAACACAACTCGAAAACTAGAAGCCAAAGGACACGAAAGAAAAGCCAAGGACTAGGGGATTCTGCTGAAGGTGGAGGTGGGGATAGATACCAAGACGGACAAGGGCCAAACCCGAAAACTTAAGGCAGGGAAAACCATAACTCACAAGGAAATGAACTCAAGAAGCTCAAAATAACACAAAGTCAGCACAAGGCCTCAAATCACAAAACCGACTCCCCAATACGACTAACTCGTACTGGTAAAACGAGCAATCGATTAGGGAGATAATTTCAGCATGCAACTCAATTTCTAACTTGACTAAATATCAGGGCAAAATCACTAATAATGGTGTCAGATACTTAGCCAACTAATATCACATCTTACCCTTTTATTCTCACAAGTTTTAGTTGATTAACCTCTCATTTTCTACCCTATTTAGGACCTTTGAGCTTGCTGTCCGGAAATTGACGCTTGCTGTCCAGATTTTGCATCCAAGCTCCTAAGCCGAAATCTTCAACTTCCGAAGCTTTAAAACCTTGTAGAGGGCAGCTAACACTTCAATTTGCCAAACTCATTGGTTCCCAAAACCCAATTAATCGATAACGACTATCTTTGGAGGGAAGGAAAGGAAAACAACTTTTTAAAACTAAAATTAGAGCAAGATCAGAGAAGAAAGCTAAGATAGGTAAGGAATAAAATCTGAGAATTTACTTAAGCTTTCATAAATCATTTGATACTTTGAAAATAAGGTTCCCAAAATATCCTAAGGACGACCAAGCTTGGGTTACTATAGTCGGAATGGCTATGATACCAAACTTTGTGAGGACCCCGGTTTATTCGGCTTGTACTGCTTAACCATCCACTTGGTCCTAGCAGTACAAATCAAATAAACCAAGCCTTGAGATATGTATACTTCCTAGAAATGCAGTATACACACCTCGTTACAAAATCATGCATCAATTCCATTCATTCACATAGAACCGAAGCACAACAACTGAAAGACATACATAATATAAAGAGTTATTACAAAAGAGAGGCCGACCGGCCAAAAGACATACAACAACTAAATAAAGAGCGGAAGCAAAAGTGCCATAAGATGGCGATAAACAAAAGCCAATCAATGTGCCTCAAACCCACAAGGTAACCGACCGGACTGCCAAGCTAGTCGTCCCAGAAACCGCACATCTCGCAAAAGTAAGGCCCTTGGGGCTCACCTTCTTCCTCTGCAACAAAACAATTAAGCATAGCAACTGAGTACAAAAATTGTTTTTGTACTCGAAGACCTGACGTGTGAGATAACAGAACTATAATTAACTACATGCAAGCTTTATTTAAGTGGAGGAGGCTCTGGACTTATTTTCAGCATAAAGCAAGTTTTCTTTGCAATAAGGTAGTACATTTAAAAGCAAGTTTGCAATTAATTCTTATTGTTCAAATAAGAGAGAAACAAATATAACAATAGGTAGATGACAACATCCTGGAAGTGACTAACCCAATAGCCACCACAACAATAGCAAGAAGTACCCCTTCATACCACCCATGTCAAGTTTTAAGTTTTTAAAAGGTTGTAGTCAAGTTCTTGCACGACCTTACCAAGCATGTCCATAACCTAGGACGAGGCTATTCGAATAGTTTTAACCTGCAGGTGTACCAATGTACCCACACGATAGACCGCTTTCCACCACCACGGTTAGCATACTTCCTTTGAGTACGCAGCACGGCTAAGTCTAACAAGACGCTTTCCAATGGACGATGCTAATTAAGAGCCGCAACCACGGAGAAGGACACATTAGACAGCCTAACCGGTCTGCTAATGCTCCCCTCCAACACCACACACACACACACACAGTTTCAACACACCCACCGACCAGCTCATAATTAACACCTCCCAAAGTACTTAGTCAAGAGAGGTCCCATATCCCCCTCGTGTGGTTAGCACGCAATAAGCGCTTGCTTAGTGACACAAGTAACTTGGTCCTCGGGGGACTTAGGCACCATTCCATTCACACCCAACAGATCACACCAACATACCATTGTGCCCAAGTCAAGATATAGTTTTTGTTTTCAGTTTTTGATTTGCAAATTAACAAAACACAAGGATTGGACATAATGGAATAATATAAGTATTTGTGTGATCAAGACCATCGACTAAGTCGATGATTGCCCAATACTACCGATATCTAGGCATGGCTAAGCAATATGTATTCGTAATCTACTAAGTGACAAGAGCTCATCCAACGAACTCTAATCACAGCAAATAACCTAGGCTCAGGTAGTAGAGGATATTTATTTACCTACAGATTATGCAACTAGGGATTAACTAATCAATTTAACAACAAAATAGCAATGCATACATACAAGTTAAACAAAGTATTAGACTTTAAAAGTAATGGGATCAAATGGGAAATGATCAAACTGCTTGCCTGGCTGCTGTTGCTCACTATGCTGCAGAGGATCACTCTCAAGGACGGCACAATCGTCGGAACCTACCGAAAGAGCGCAAAAGAACCGATAAGAATAAAGAAAACGAAAAAGACTCTAAAACCAAAATGCTCCAAAGGCTCTGAAAATTTTATAGCAGAAAGAGCATGATTTATAGCAAATTTAGAAACAAGAACCAACTGATTTGGACTCTTAATGCGAAAGATATGATCAAAACAGTGTGGTTCGGCTGAAAAAAATGCAATCTGTTACTGTTCACATAATTAAATTATTTGGTGAAAATTTCTAGAAAGTTGGTGTAGCTAAAAATTTTATGGTAGGTAGTTACTGACATCTTAAGGCTAATACAAGTGGTCTCACCTCAATAAGAGTTAAAATGATTGTTTGGCATGTGAGTTTCACTTGTCATCCTTTCAACTTAACTAAGTCGTAACTAAACCCTAGCATCTTAATTAGTTATTCTTTGGCTCTTTAATGTCTCCAATTCGAGTTATGGCAAAATCCTTCTCTGTTGTGTTTTGTCGGGCAAACCGACAAACCCTGGAGTTTCCTATTTTCTTGTAATCTTGAAAGTTCTTGTTAGCAAAAGTTGGTCTAGGTTATTGTCTACCTGTAGATCAGCTTTAACTCTATTTTGAAATCTTTGTTTAAAGAATATCCAAATCCACCGAAATCTGCAAGTTGTGCCTGTGCTGTTTTTGCTGTTGGTCCAACCGACAAAAGGCAACATATTCTTTCTTTCTAAATTCTTGTCACTTGGTGATTAAGTGATAAGTTAGGTTCCTGTAATAGTTAGGAATACTCCCAGCTTTAGCAAAGAACTTTATTTGTGCATGTATAACTCAAACCACCATTCTTTTGTAATCTGTCCCATTTTCAGTTTTCCAAAAATCTGAAACTATAGGTCCAGATTAAACCTAAATTTTGATGATTAGTATTAACTAATGTTAAGTGATAAGTTAAACTTTTAGTTTTACTTAATTAGTTGTATCTAAATCATAAATATCTTTCTCTCATAATCTAAGATAGCAGCAGCTCTTCTTTTGTAAATCATCTGCTTTTTGATTTCAAAATCTAAAGTTGCAGCTTTAAGTTAAACCCTAATCTGAGTAATTAGTATCATTAGGTATTAAATAAGGGTTATTATCCTTATTTGCGCTAGATGTAGATTGAGCATGTTGATAATTATGCATTCAAGTATTGATCATGCATTCTCTTTCTATATTTTGTTCTCTGCCATTTTCCTGTTATTTATTGGATTTTATTTGACTGTCTAGATTATGGTTCTTCTGAAGTGGTTAAATCTTTTGTTGGTCAACAAGGACCTGAACAAGAGGTGTATTATTATCAAGGCAAGCATCCTCTTTGCACCATGTTGATCCCAAATTTTCTACAATAGCTTTTCCAAATCCGGTGATAACTGTTGCATGCTATTTTTCTGAAAATACAAGTATGAACTGTATTAGTTAGTTATGACCTGACCTTGTTGATTACCTTAATCATGACCATACACTCAACTCTAGAGTAGTACTGTATACTATAATTCATATTTTCAGATTTTGCTTAGACATGCAGTCTAGATAAGATTTAAAGTTTGACAAGATTAACTTGTCAAACAGGGGAGCAACAAATAAACTTCAATCATTTTAACTTTTTGTCCAGTTTCTTTAAATCAGAATTTCATTTTTAAATTTCAATTGATCTGGACAAGAGGATGCTAGTGATGGTGCTTTTGTGCACGAGATTGGGAATTGTGGTGGACTTGTCTGGACCAATTAAGGACTGAACTCTGACTATTCAATTCAAGTCCCCCACGTACCTCCACACGCAGTGTATGGGCGCTGTTTGGTTAAGTAAAAGGTTAAGACTATTGGGTTGGAGACAGGAGAGTAAGGATATGTGTATTGATCTTGTATGGCATAGATGCTTTGGTTTTTGGACTGCGTTTTATGCCATGTGAGTTTTATATCAATATCAGATGTTCTTAGGAGGGTGAGGGCGTATATGCGTTCTATCACATGTACGTACCTTAAAGGTGCCGATTGCAATGTAGTATGTGTAGCGAACACAACCCGTATTTCTTTTGATTGGGTCGGCATTCCCGACGCAACATGTGTGCCCCGGTTAAGCAGATGCTATCAGTCGTTGTTTAAGCGAGATCAGTTCACACATGGGTATCCAACTCAATAGTGTTAGCTTGTTGAAAAATACCAAATCTTAGTTTCCCCGGCCGGCATACCAAAGGTTGTGTGCTATTATTCCGGAGGCTTACGGGCTAACTAGGTCGTGTGGGTAAAGATGTACACCCCTGCAGGGTATTAAACTATTCGAATAGCCGTGTCCACGGTCATGGACGATATCTTGAGTTGATGTCACCTGTATAGAATTTTGTTTTCAACTACTGTTTGGGTTCTGGTTCAGCATGAAGGAATTCATGCGGTGTACTGTTTATATTTACTTTTCATTTACTTATTGTTTTAGTCCAATTTGATTTATTAAATTGCTTTATCAAAAATTAGTAATTGTAGGTTAAGATGTATTGCTTTATGCAAAATTTAACCATTATACCTTCCTGTTGCAACCTTATGCATGTATAAATTCTATTCCATTGTATAGGTTCTTTCATACACATTCTTTTATTAGTTTGTGTAGGTCTTGCTGAGTACCTTCCGTACTCAAGGTGCTATAACCTCTTGTTGCAGGGGAAGACGGTTATTGATTTGAGATGCCCGTTAGCGCCAAACAGGGTGACGCTAACGAGTGAATCTATTTCTTTCCTCCACGCAATAGCCTGCGGGTGATGGGGCCATTGGTGGCTTTTGTGTTTTATTTTGCTTCCGCTGTTACTCTTTTGTAGTAACCAAGTCACTTGATATTGTAGATTTCAGTCGAATTGTAAACTTATGTTTAATTATGTAAATGTATGACTTGTATGTGTATGATGCAATGTTGTTTTAGGATATATGTGCAATGGTCACTGATCCTGGGAACCATTGTAAGACATATATCCGGTAATCCTGAATATTGGATTTGTTACTTGTTAAATTTATACTTCTAGCATGATCTTTAATAAAGGGGCAGTACTGTTCCTTAATTAAAAATTGTGCTACAGTATAATTTTAATTAAGCACATTTCCAATATTCTAGGGTCCCCACAAACACAGTGCATGTGGACCTTCGGTCTATACACTGTTCATGTGAACCAAGTCACTGACAGATGGGCCCCATCTGTTAGTGAATAGAATTCCTTTAGAAAAATAAATGCAAAAGAAAATAAAATACCTGGGCCCACCTATCATTCACTGGAGTATTTCCAACTGAAAAATAAAACAAAAAGAAAAGAAATGGTTCGCGGGCCCCACCTGTCAAAGAGAGACTTCTATCTCTCTTTTCTTTTTTAGGATTTAAACTAGGGTTTAGACTTCGGAAAGCCCGTTCTCCCTCGATTTAAATCCAAATCGAATGATTTTTATTTCTAAATTTGTCTAAATTTAAACCCTACCCAACCAAACCGAAAACACTAATTTTGGAGTTTGTTTGAATTTTTTAATACAATTTGAATCTTTATGTACTTATCGGAACTTTGGCTATTTTTGCGTATATAGACATCAAAAGAAACTGCCCAAGAACCTCAAGTTGATCAAGACCAAGATCTGCAATACCTAGAGTAAGGCGAGTCAACACTTTGATCATATTGCACCTACTTTTTGCAATTATATTGTTTTAAACTACAAAATTGTATTGCTATGATTTATATAAGTATGTTGATCTAGTTCATAGCTGCTGCCTTAATGATAATTGTGCATAAATTCCCAACCCTTTAACTTGAACGTTATCCTTTGTCATCCTAGATTAACTGGATACCTAATAGCTACTAAATACTTACTTAAGGGTCATACTTAGCTTTTCGTAGTAACATTGACATGTAGGCAGTAAATTGCCTTGACATCATTTAAACATTTGAAAATGAGATGGGACAGTTGAGGCTGGAGCCTGGTTGGTATGTTGACTAGAAAAGTATTTCAAAAAAAGAAAACCAAAAATAGATTTTGACTCGGGTGACTGGAAAGCGTGGCGGGTGCTAGAAAGAGCAGGACAGAATGGGTATGGGTAAGTACCATCTAAGTCAATAAAGGACCGCGTTCTTGTGATGGCATCTCTTGTAAAAACAGTGCAACCATAAGTCTATAATGGGTACGACATGGCTGATTAATTTGTTCGCCTCAGCGTTGCTTCATCATCCCGCTCATGTGGCATGTATTATAGTCTTAGTGGGCAACCACTTCAGGGTGGCACGGCTATAATGCATTAGGAAACCACTACGTCGCAAAAGGGAGCTAGGGGGTGGCATGCACTACAGTCTTAGCTGACAACCACCTGAAGGAATTAATGGAATCCAAAGGGTGGCGCGGCTGTATTGCCAAGGTAGTTAGAATCGCGATCCTACTCTTAGAATCTTACGATTCTACAAACCCACGACAGCTTGTCGATCCAAATCGCACCGTGAATCGGAATCAGGTAGAATCGTGGTAGAGTCGCGATCCAAATCGTAGAATCGTGTAGAATCGTGTAGAATCGCAGAGTAGAGTCGTGGTAGAGTCGTTTGGACAAAAAAAATTGCATTTTTTTGCATTTTTTTTTGATTTTTTTTAGAGGTCATGGTTTGCTGATATTTTGTTTTAGAGCAAAATTTATTGATATTAATTTCTAAGAATGAAACTATAAATATCAGTATGATAATGCTAGTACAAATATCTATATTATGATATGAGCAATGTTGAGCTTGATAATGATAAGCTGTTTTTATTCCTGTATGTCTAGCTGCTTTTAAGGAACATGCAAGTGTTGCAATTAGATAATGATTTACAAAAGTTGTGAACATTTCTCATGTAATTGTAGTAAACTAGTCATGGTCATTGGTTGTTCTCCTGTAGTTCAGAACTATATCACCTATCATGTCAGTACCATTATGCTTTTACATTCACAGCGATAAAAGTGCTTTGTCCCTTTTTGGATTATAAGTAAGTGGTAAACCATATAAGAATCATACAAACTTATAGTATAGGTATTAAATATGTGTATTTTTACAATTCCGTAGAATCACCGATTCTACGATTCGATACTACGATTCGATCCTACCGGAGGCAAATCGATCCAACTTAGGATCTCGACTCTGACTACCTTGTGTATTGCATTAGGAAACCACCTTCAGTAGAGAAACCTAGCGGATGTGGTTGCATTGGGTAGGGCATTGGGCATTGTAAAGGTCTTGTGATGATTATCTTAGTTTCACGGCTACGACTACATGTTGATAGTAAAAGACAATTGTTTCTTGTAGGTAAAGTGTGCGAACTCTACAGAGTGAGAAAACTATCTAGATAGTTGTGCCCACGGTCATGGGCAATGTCGAGAACTTACTTGAATTAGCTTTCATTTTTATAGAACAATTTTGTGGGTAGAATGAAAAGATGGGTTGAAGCTCAGAGATTTGAGATGACCTAGTTGGGAACCAGAGAGAAGTACGAGATTTGATGAACCACGAAGGTCCTGATTTGGCCCGATCTTTCGATGAGAAGATAAGTTCGGTAGTAGTCGCTCAACTCTCATGATCCTGGCTTCGAACTCGCAAGGCTCGAAACCACGTAATCGCTGAACTGATTGACAAGTCGTTATCATCCGTGCACGAATACCCGGTTGACCTAACTACGAAGGTCGATTCCTGCATACACCGAAGAAGCACGCAAGAAAAAGAGAAAGCAATATGAAATTGCAAATAGGAATTGAAATATTGAATTGAGTTGGGATTCTGAAGCAGTATTATGGTTGGTCTAGTCGACACAAGCCAATACACGAAGTTGCAACAAGCCTAACTTTTAACTAAACAAATCCAAGGAAACTAGAGGGGGTGCGTCCTCCTTAAAGAGGGGATGAGGAGCCACAAATCTAAAAGAAATAGCGCGGTGGGACTAAAACTCGTGGTACTGTTCACGTGAACAGTAACTAAGCCCCCAGGTGGGACGTCGCAGATGGGCCAAGTTCAGTATGATTACAAAGCCCAGATTGGCCCAAACAAGTGATATGACGTCTTCTTTTGATGATTACGATCAGTCCGGAAGGAATTTGGAGGTGAGGCCAGATCTGTTGGAAAGAGGACGGAATAAGCTTTCAATCAAGTACTCGTGGACCTCCAACGGACTCCGTTTGTGAAAGTTATGCCTGTTTTAAGTTGGTGTTATCAGGCTGATTCCGGAGGCTGAATTGGATTCCAAAACGGGTCCAGCTCGAACTGCTTGCTTGTCTTGGACCAAAAGTGACATTGTGCTGCACATATATATATTTCATCATTAGGTAGCATCATATAGTTCATATAATATAAAGACACTCCTAAAAACAAGCTCACCTGGTAATTTAAGTGAAGCGTACGAGCTCTTATACTTAGAACAGTAAACATAGCAAATATGGTTGTATCCATAGAGGTCATGTCCTCATCAAGATCTGACCCAAGAAAAGAACATGATTATTGAGTGGATGGAGCCACTTAGTGGTATAAATATGTTGAAGCCTCCGCTAGTATTTTACAACAAATCTCAACTTTGTTAAAACCTATGTTAGTTAAAAATGCTAGGTCTCAGGATTTGCTACTATTTAATCTATTTCAATAAATGGTTTTATGCAAAAGAACTACAAGCCACTCTGTTAATCAACCTTGCATATTATATAACTGCATTCTGTGTGTTGGCTTGCGAGTACGGTTGTGTACTCATACTCGCTCATTAATAACTTTCAAAACCATTTGATCAAGATCCCTGTAACAGCCCAAAATGCCTAAGTCGGATTAGTTAAGCATCTAATGTGTATTTCTGAAATTTTGGACTTTTAAAAACTTTTTGTGTAAACCTTATGTTGGAAATCCTTGGTTTTGAAGACTAGAATTTAAACCTAGAAATCAAATATTTCTTCTCCATTTCAAAAGCTCATATTGACTTTGGGGCAAAACTATAAAGATTTCAATTTTGTGAATGTTTTAGTTGGATTCTATATTATCTGTTATGCTTGTTTGAATTTTTCTAGAATTTTTGGAGGTTATTTGATTCCCTATTAAAATTTGCATGTTCAAATTTGAAGTAAAATTTAAACTACAAACTAAACCAGTGAACAGTGCCTAGAAATAATTTTCTTAGCTTCTGGACTAATCAAGAAACCCACCTTCAAAATTTCACAATTTTTAGAATTAAATGGTTGTTTTTACTCAGCCAGTCAAAGAGGAGAATCAAAAGTCAACCAACAAAAACTGGAACTTAAAATAATTATAGAGAAAATTACGAACAAGAAAAATCCTGAAAAATATACAATGAGCATCACAATGTCAGAAACCTCCCCTAAAAATTTCGTGATTTTTGGAGCTAAGCAACCATATCTAAAAAATTATCGGACTCCTCACTACTACAGAAAAGGTCTTTACAGATGGGTCAAAAACATCATCACAGACGGTTTCGTGAGCCATCTGAGTCTATGGGTCAGTGATGACATGAGTCATCACAGGCAGTTTTCAAACCGTCTGTGAAAAAAGCTATCACAGACGTTTCTGAACAAGAACCGTCTGTGATAGTATATTATCACAGACGGCTCTTGTTCCGAATCGTTTTTGATAGTTTTTTCTATTGCAAAAAAAAATCGGATTTTGAGCAAAACCAATCAATTGCTGGACAGTAGTTGTCATATGCAACATCTAGTAAGACAACTAAAATTCAATTAAAATTCTGATGCCAAATACATTATAGGAAAAGGAAACCAAAAGGTTTCACAACGTTCCCTCCGAATGGGAAAAAAGAATAAATTTACAAAGTTAAACTAGCTAGAAACCATCTGTGCCTCCAAGCTCCTGAAGAACTCATCGGCTTCTTGGATTGATTCAACACTGCTTCTCTCTGTACCTCACCAGCATATCACAAGCTGTTCTTGCATTTTGTCCGAGTTCGACTCAAGCTCGTCGGCAAGGAGTGACGACTGAAAACCTCCGGCGATGCTCCGGCATTAGGTACAAATAAAATAAGAATCATCAAACAACCAACAAATTGTGTATGTTTTGGGGATATACACGTACCTTCCGGCAGTCTACCTCCTGCGGCAGACATAGAACACCTACGCTTCCCTCCTCCTCCTCGTCGTTGGCTGCATCTCCTCGCCGAACCACGCCGGGGAATCGAGGGTGGTCGTTGGAGCTCTGCGTGGGGAGGGGAGAGGGAGAGACTGATGGAAGACAAAACAGGGGTAAGTATAATATATAAGGATAGCGCCAAAACATTCCGCCTCCCGTGCAAGCGTTCAAAAATTTCTGCGAATCACAGACGATTCCAAATAAAAACCATCTGTGATAAGCCAGTATCGCAAACGGTTCATATTAAAAATCGGGATTGTCTATTCATAAGTTGCCTGAAATTTTCTTAAGTTTAAGTCACTTGTTATGACCATTGGATCAATATCTAATCATATGACATCCATTGGATCAATATCCAATCATATGATAATCATATGACACACCAATCTCTACACAAATCTAATGGTCACAACAAGTGACTTAAACTTTAAAAAAATTAGGCAACATAAAACTAGCAAAACCGTTAAAAATTGTACCATAGCTCGAAGTCTACAATTATTACAGACGGTTCGTGTTAGGAACCGTCTGTGATACTTCACAGACGGTTTTCAATATGAACCGTCTGTAATCTAGCCCTCTTCACAGATGATTTTTAGCGCAGCTAGTAACACAGACGGTCTCTAAACCAAAACCGTCTGTGATTGTATGTAATATAGACGGTTTTGATCAACTGTATGTGATGAGACATCCAATATATACCTTTTTGTAGTAATACCTCTTGCACTGCCATTTCATTTTCTTCCTTCAACCGATTGACTCCATCCTTAATTGTGCCCAGCCAAACTCTGTTCACTCCCCAACCGAACAGCCCATCCCTGCCATGTTCTTACCCCAGCCGAACACCACACCACAACCACTCATCCATTCTGTATTGCCATTCTTTATTCCAACCATGTCACCAGCCGAACCATCATATCCCCACTGCCCCTTTTTCTTTCTACCATCCTCACTGCCATCACCTCTCCACTTAGTCATTTTTCTTTCTTCCCCACTGTCCCTCTTCTCACCAACAGCAAGAACACCATGAACACAAGTTCATTAAGACATGTCAAGATTGTTGTGTACTCCACAGAGTTTATTACAACTTGTTGTCAAGTAGGGAGTACACCGGCAAATTAATTGGATTGTGGGCCGCCGCTTCACAGACTAGAAGGTGGCTCGGCGACGAGGCGGGACAGCCGATCCAAGGCGGTGGCTGCTGACTGGTGGAGGAGGAGCCTCGACGGGATCGGCGTCGGGATGCGGCGCAGGGTCGTTTCCCTCGCGCTAGCACCTGGCGGCGCCGATATCAGATAATTCACACAGCGATGAGCCGGCATGAAGATGGCATAGCTGGAAGGTTTTCTCACTCCTCCATCTTCATGGCTACCTCCCAGATAAGTAACCAACCTCAACCCTCCCCTCCTGTTCTTGCTCCTCCATAGCTACTCGTCCAGTAAGTGTCGTTCAGGTTGCCTCTTTGAACCCTTGGGTGGCTCTCTTTCTTGTTGTTTTGGCTCTGCGGCCGCTGTTTTCTGATTTTGTTCTTCGGTTAGCCATGTTTGAATCCCGGAAGAATCCATCTTCGACCTTCCATTCTCCTACCCGTCTCTGGAAGAATCTGCCTGCACAAGGATGTGTGTTTGAATCCCGGATGCTGGCCAAATATTTCTCCACACCTTGCGATCCTATTTATCCCAGGATGCATTCCCTGACGCTCCTAGTGGCTACAATGGTCTCATCGGGGATTGTCATCTCGCTGGATAGGCTCGCCGCTCTTCTTGCCTCTCGTTTCGGAGGTCGGCCCATGGCTTACCGAGTGCGTCAGTCGGGCGAAGGAATTTTTGAATTCAATGTAACATCCTTTGGCGTTGCAGCGGAGATTGCTCTGCGAGGTAGATTGCATTCAGGCTGCATTCGACTCTCACTCTGTCTAAAGCAGCACAACAAGCTAGGAAGCACAGTGTTCAACAATCATCATGTGATCTCGGCTTCTAAAAACAATAGCAGAGGACAAACCACATCCGACAATTCTGCAACAAAAATCGTGCCATTTGGTAAGTCTGCAAGACCAAACGATTTGATTCTCCTGAGTCCCGGTGAAAATGGGATCTTTGGAGGATTCACAACCAATGCTCAGCAAGGGAAATCACTTATGCAATCTGAAAAGGGTGTCTCTTTCCAATGCCCGATGGATGCTAGCTTAGCTTCTTGTGCAGTGCAAATCTTACCTCCGCCTTGTGAACATTGCGCTTCGTCTTTTCTCTGGCCTGCCACACCTAACCTCTCTCAGCAGCCTGTCTCGCCTCAATTCCCGTTGCGTGCAGTCAAGCTAGCATCCTATAAATCAGCCCTTCTTGTCCCAGCCCATTTCTCACTGTAGAATGAGATTGGGGGAATCACTACACTCGGGTATGAGGGGTGCCTTTCATATATATAGACATGTACAGGTACAGTGGTACAAAGGTAATAATCCTAATACCCGCCCGCAGTCGTAGCGGTAGGATCACGGACGCTGGATCGTCCGAAATCGTAAATAATCATCTTGGAGACCCTTGGTCATGATGTCAGCGAACTGGTGTGTCGAGGGGACATGTAGTACCCGAACCTGTCCCAATGCAACCTTCTCGCAGACGAAGTGGATGTCGATCTCGATATGCTTCGTGCGACGATGATGGACAGGGTTGGCCGTCATGTAGACAGCACTGACATTGTCGCAGTAGACGACCGTCGCGACAGTGATCGAGATATGTAGTTCCTGAAGAAGCTGTCGCAGCCAATAGCACTCGGCGACGACATGCGCCACAACACGATATTCCGCTTCAGCGCTGGAGCGGGAGACCGTGGTCTGGCGCTTGGACGACCAGGAGACCAGATTGTCGCCGAGGAAGACGCAGAAGTCGGAGGTGGAGCGGCGCGTGTCAGGGCAGCCCGCCCGATCGGCATCGAGTAGGCGATGATCCGTGGACGGTGCGACGCCGAGGTGAAGGCCGCAAAGTGAACCCTTGACGCATCGCAGATGCGCTTGATCGCGCGAGGCGCGCTCGCGGGGATCATGCATGAACAAGCGCACTGGCCAACGGCAAAGGCCAGATCGGGCCGTGTCAGGGTGAGGTACTGGAGTGCGCCAGCGAGACTCCCGTATTCCGAGGGTCGCCACGGAGCGCCGTCGGTGGCCGACAGCTTGCTTCGAGCATCCGCCGGCCTCGTAGTCGGTGGCACTCGGACATGCCAAGACGCCGAGTAGGTCGAGGGCGGCAGCGACGCGTGTGCAGAACAGCCCGTCACTGTCGCGCGTCACAGAGATCCCGAGGAAATGGTGCAGGTCGCCGAGATCCGTCATGGCGAACTCCGAGTGAAGGCGCGCGATGATGTGTTGGAGCAGTGCCGGTGACGAGGCCGTAAGAATGATGTCGTCGACGTACAGAAGCAGGTAGGCGACGCTATCTCCATCTTTGTAAACAAAGAGAGATGCATCGGACTTGGTCGCAGTGAAGCCGATGCGGCAGATGTACGAGGCGAATCGCTGGTTCCATGCCCGGGGAGCCTGCTTGAGCCCATACAGTGACTTCTGCAGAAGACAAACATAGTCAGGGTTGTCGGGGTCGATGAAGCCCGACGGCTGTTGGCAGTAGACGGTTTCCTCCAGGTGACCGTGGAGGAATGCGTTCTTCACATCTAGTTGATGAATAGGCCAGGCACGCGAGGCTGCGATGCTGAGGACGGTGCGGATCGTCGCCGGTTTGACAACCGGGCTGAAAGTCTCGTCGTAGTCGACACCAGCCTACTGGGAGAAGCCTAGTACGACCCAGCGAGCCTTGTGCCGGGCCAGGGAGCCGTCGGAGTGGAACTTGTGCTTATACCTCCACTTTCCTGTGACAATATTAGCACCAGGCGGTCGAGGAACGAGGCGCTAGGTGTTGTTGTCCATGAGAGCCTTGTACTCGTCCGCCATCGCAGCGCGCCAACTGGGGACGGACAGCGCGCTGCGGTAGTTCGACGGAATCGGCGAGGCCGTCGTGGCGGAGAGGTTGAGGCGGTGGACGGGACGTAGGCTGCCAGTCTGAGATCGCGTCGTGGGGCGCGAAGGTGTCGGCGGCACCGGGGCAGCCACGGGTGTCGGGGACACGGGGCGCGGGCGCGCGCCGCGCCGGTAGACGATGGGATGCCCGCCGCAGCGAGCGCGTCGGGCGTCGGCCGTGAGCGCAGGGTCGACAGGCGCCGCCGCAGCGAGCGGCGGTCGGCGCCGACTAGTCGGCGGTCGGCGCGGGACCGGCGTAGATGATGGCGGTCGGAGGTCCGGCCGCTCAACTCGCCGACGAGGAGCAACCGAGGCGGCACGCGATCGCCAACGCCAATAAGCGGAGCTCCGCCGTTGAAGATAGTCCCCGCAGCAAAAATCCGGTGAAGACGCACGAAGCCGCCGAGGGTGCCGAGGCGAACGGGAACACGGACTCATCAAGACAACATGACGTGAGATAATAATGCGACTACCGACATATCCAGCAACTGCGGTACCTTGTGGGAGGAGGGTAACCAAGGAACACGCATGGAGTCGAACGAGGGAGAGCTTGTGAGGTGTCGTAGCACTAAGGTTCGGATAACAGAGGCAGCCGAACACACGGGGGGATGAATAATCCGGGAGTTTGTGGTGCAGGAGCTGGTAGGGTATACTGTGATGTACGGAGGAGGACGGCGCGGTTAAGCACATATGTGGCGGCAACGGTGCTTCGCCGAGAGGGTGGAGGCATGGATGCATGAATCAGCAGGGTGCGGATGGTGTTGTTTATAGTGCGAAGGAGGCGCTCAGCTTTGCCGTTTTGTGGCGAGGTGTACGGGCACGAAAGACGTAAGGCAATGCCGCGACTAGTAAAGAAGGTAGTGATGGCATTGTTGACGAATTCGGTGCCGTTATCGGCTTGGAAGCATTTGGGCAGAATGCCGAACTGTGTATGGGCAAAAGATACAAAATCGATAATATGACGCTGCACATCAGATTTATGGCGTAAAGGGAACGACCAGCAAAAATGAGAGTAATCATCAAGTAACACAAGATAATATTTATAGCCGAAAGCGCTAAGAACTGGAGATGTCCAAACATCACAGTGAAGTAAAGCAAAAGGAGTAGTAGTGACTGACGTGGAACTACTAAAGGGGTGCCGCGTGTGCTTGCCAAGCTGACAGGCATGACACAAGGACCGCAGACTTTTATTACAAGCTATGACCGACATGTGTTGTAGTTTGGCGAGGGCGGAAGGACCGGGGTGACCAAGGCGATGATGCCACAGGGTGGACGTGGTGGCGAGACTGCAACTGTGGGACGTGGACGAAGGAATGGTGTAGAGGTCCCCGCGGCTATTGCAGTGAAAAATCACGCGCCCGTCCGTGGATCTTAATGAAAAACCCAAAGCGCCAAACTCAATAGAACACTTATTATCACGAGTAAAT
This sequence comes from Ampelocalamus luodianensis, assembly GCA_036346255.1. Lineage (NCBI taxonomy): Eukaryota > Viridiplantae > Streptophyta > Magnoliopsida > Poales > Poaceae > Ampelocalamus > Ampelocalamus luodianensis. Next base: position 49,876,336 of record CM070622.1, on the reverse strand, counting down.
CGGCGAGCGAGCGGCAAGTTGCGCACTAGAGCGGGAGCAATGAGGACGCGTTCTTGAGGTGAAAATCGGTGCCAAGAATCGTAAGGTGGATGTGCCACGACAGAAATGGGGATGGTGCGCCATTGCCTCACGGTGATGAAAGAATTGTATTGAGGTAGGCGGGAGAGCGATATACCATCCGATGACGACATATGAGCGGTGGCGCGGTGTCGAGTACCCAATTGTTGGCGCACGAGCGCCATTTGGTTCGTGGCGGACGAGACCGGGATCGATCCCATCCGCCGGCGCTGGCGCGGTGCGGCCGGCGGCGAGGCGGCGTGGCGCCGAATCGGGTGGGTGCAAAGCGGTGTGCGCTATGGTGCGCGCCAGATGTCGGCGTGAAGGGCGCCACGGCCGCTGCGGCGCGCCTCGCGGTCGCCATCGCTGCTTGCATCGCGCCTCACGGAGTGAAGCACATCCAGGCGGCCGCGGTGCGCCCGGTTGCCGCCGCCGCCACTCGTAGTTGCCGCCGCCGCGCTTTCTTCCGATTGCGGTTGCCACTCGTCGTGACCGCCGCCGCCTTGGCGGCCGGCCGACCGCCGGCTGAGCTGGGGCTGCGCTCCGTGGCGTGACCGCCGCCGGTGCTCGCCGTAGCGGCAAAGATGGCATGCCGCCCAGGCGCAGGTGCCGGCGTGAAGCGCAGCCTCGGTGGCGACCTTGGCCGTTGGCGAGACGGAGTTCCTTCGAACCGCTTCGCGGCGTGGCGGTTGGGCGCGGATCGGAGTCGGCAATGTTGTCGGAGGTTTGGAGAAGCGAGGTTGAGGCCGCGGCGGTTGAGGACGAGTGCGAGTCGAGGACGGCGTAGCCAACGCCACGCAACGCGCCGGCGGTGGCCTTCATCTTCCGCGTGCTCGTCAATGAGAGAGTACCTGCGCCATGGAGTGGAACTCGTGGTCGAGGAAGACGGCGCGGAAGCCTTGTTCGCTGAAAGAGGGCTTCGATGGCGACCCAAAGCGGTGGGCGATCCGTCAGCGCGCGGGGCGAGGCAGGGCGTCGCCCGCCGCGAGCCGCCGAAGCGGTGTGGACGCAGAGTCGGCGATCGCCACCGAGCATCTTGTGGGCGTGCGCGCGAGCCGCCGACGCGCAGCGAGACCGAACTTGCCGCACGGGAGAGGAAGAACGAGGACCAGCGGTTGAAGTTGGGACGCTTCAACTCCGGTGTCACCGGGACGTGCGACTTGACGGCGATCGTCGCGTAGGGGGCGACGAAGATGGGTGGCGCGACGTCTGATCCGGTGGAGGCCATGGTAGCACTTGATGACGAGGAGGACGTCGCCATGGCGTGGCTAGATGGACAGGGCCGGGATGAGGATGGCGCCGTTTGGGGTTCGGCGGAAGGTGGGCGGAAGTGCGCCACGGAGGGTGGGTGGTTGGGGTTGTGCCGAAGGGGTGGCGGGGGGGGGGTTGGCGGGTGGGAGGGTGGTTGGGGTTGTTGCGGCCGGGGCGGGAGGGTGCGCCGGCCGGTGGCAGGGGGGTGGCCGCCGGGAGGGGGGGTGGGGCAGCTGGCCGGGAGGGAGAGGGTGGCACCGGGAGGGGGGGTGGGGCAGCCGGCCGGGAGGGAGAGGGTGGCACCGGGTGGTGGTGGTGGAGGGACCGGGAGGGAGGTCGGCCGGGAGAGGGGGAAGCCGGCCGGGAGGGGGACGCCGGGAGGTGGTGGTGGCGCCGGGTGGTGGTGGAGGGGCCGGGAGGGAGGTCGGCCGGGAGAGGGGTGTCTTTCATATATATAGCCATGTACAGGTACAGGGGTACAAAGGTAATAATCCTAATACTCACCATCTCCAAAGATCTCTGTACCTGTCTACCAGCTCAAGCCAAAAAAACTTAGAACGTAGATGTTACCGCTGCCTTTCCTACTTCCACTTCATTACCCGTTGTAGGGACCCTCTGATTTGCTGGTTTTGTAGGGGCAATGGCCACGTAAAGAAAAACTGCCCTTTTTCTATCTAGTCTCTCAAGCAAGCTCAGGCTTTAGATACCAAAGCGACCGCAATGGAACCTATTGTGCTAGGACGTCCTACTTCTCTGGATGTGCATTGTCCCCCAGGCCCCAGCTAGACAACCACCGCCACCTTCTCGCCATCAATCCAACCAAGCCTTCTCGAACTCTAGCAGCCAAACACATACCCAAAATATCAGTTCAGCCCGAGTGCCAAACCCACGCTCCATCCCTAGCTCTCAGAATTCTAGATCGGTTTCTGAAACCTCGGCATCTCTTTTCTGCTTGGGGGATCGGGCTAGACGTACCTTGTAGCAGAATGCCAACCCAAACATCTTTGGTCTCCTGGCTTTCCTAGCGCAAACCAAAAATGTAGAAATCTTAAACTGCTCTGGCCACACCCCCACATGCTTCGGTTACCTTTGAGAAAGGTGCTTTCCATATTCGCTTAGAACTAAGTCCCTGCCGAATCATCGAATCTTGGATCTTGGTCTCCCAAGTTGATAGTCTAGATGAACCATCTTTCCCTTGCTTGAACACCAGTTCCGGGATTATTTCCAGGGAAAGCTGTCGGTCCCTGCTCTTCAGCATGCTTCCCGACAGCCATGAAAGACCCGTCTTAGCTCTTCTTCCAGCAGTGGACTGCCGATACAAAGTTAAGCCAGCCACCCCCAAAAGCCCAGCTCTACTGCCACGGTGCCACCTGAATCTTCTTCCTCTTTTCAACACCAACAACCCCTCTTCCTACCATCCCCTCTAGTGTGTACCATGCCCCCATCCTTGAAGCCTGGCATCTCGGATTCTCTACCGTCCCTTCCAACCCGGAGCCCAGTGGCAGTAGTGCCGCTTGAAACACCCCTTTGTGCTCGCCTGAAGTTGCCACCTAAGCTTGTAATTCAGCCGACACCGGATGCTTCCCTGGAACCTAATGAATCCATCACAATTGACAACTCTTCCGAAGCCCCAAAATTACTTCAGTTGCTACCTCCAAATGATAATGGCAAAGATGGGATTCCCGACCTCAATGCAACTCCAGTTTATGTCCTCAACCGCAGCAGAAACGACAATATGCAGGTGTATGTCAGACGAAGTCCAAGGATCCAGAAGGCTTATGACAGAGAACACATTAGCACAGTGGAACGAGCCAGCCGTAGGATGGCCGCTTCTGCACCGACTTCCTCGGGTGGTTCTACCTCTTCTTCAGACAGTCGTCGTCGTGGCCGTCGAAAGGCACGGAAGGTGGAGATTGTCACACCGCTACCAATCAAAATGAAGCCTAAGTCGACTCCGAAGTCCAAGATCAAGGAACTTGCAGATCTTTGTGGGATCAAGGCTGCCGGTATCTTCAGGGAGGCAGCACTCCTGGATCAGATGTCACACCCGGATGCAGGCACTTCCACCAATGTCTGATTGTTCTCTAGTGCCCCCTAAACCGGTTCAACCACCCTCTGTATTAGCCTTCGTTATTGTACTTTTGTCTTTGCCTTGCATGTTTTATCTTTCGTTGAAGTGCTCTTTTTCGTTTTCTAGGTCGATCTGGCTTACCGTAGTCCCTTATCGATTCCTAGTTTCTTTTGTCTGCTGTCTGTACCGCTTGTCTTGTATCGCCTGTTGTCGGCTTTGGGTGGACTTGTTATGGTTTCAGTGTTCTTGCTTTCCTCTTCTGTTGTTTCTGTTCTCTTTTACCATTTTTCATTTTTGCTCTGGGCAACCTGAACTACTTGATGGAGACAGCTTTTGCTTGAACTTTGGTGGGGGTGGGTTTCCTCTGATCCGTCAGAGAAGATATCACCCCCCAATATGAAGGTTTTATCTTGGAATGTTCGAGGATTAGGAGATGGCCGGAAGACAACAATAGTTTTTCAGACCATATTAAATCTGAAACCAGACGTTGTCTGCTTACAAGAGACTAAACTTTCAAATATCGACATCTTCAAAGCCCGTAGTTTCCTACCAACAAACTTGAGGAATTATCATTACCACCCAGCAGTTCGGACGTCTGGTGGAATCCTAACAGCGTGGTGCAGGTCAAAGCTTGACGCCTCACTTATACATGCAGATAGTTCTTCTCTCGCGTTAAGTTTCCAGTCAAAAAAAGACAATCTGAAGTTTAGCATCACAAACGTCTATGCTCCTTTTGAGGACCAGGAGCGTCAACCCTTCTTTGACTCCTTAACAAATCTCCGATTAAGCTTGCCAGGTCCATGGATGGTATTAGGAGACTTTAACATCTACAGGTTTGCTCATGAAAAGAATAATGGCCAGTTAAATTTGAATGGGATGGATATCTTCAACAACTGGATCCGAAACTAGGGTCTCATAGATGTTGACATCTCAAATAAGAAATACACTTGGTCTAATAAGAGAAGAAATCCGACACTAATTAAGTTGGATAGGGTCCTTGTTGACACTGAATGGAGTCAGCTATTCTGAGGTATTTCAGTGAAAGTAGAAATGGCCCTTACCTCAGATCATAACCCAATCTCTGCTGAAATGTTTACCAATACTCCCCCCTCCAATATTTTCAGATTTGAAAACTATTGGCTGTCTATGCCGGAATTTCGGAATCTGGTAACACAGAATTGGGCAAGAGGCACTAGAAGCTTATCCAGTGTGTCGGTTGTAAACCTTAAGCTGAGAAGACTTCGGGCTAAGATTATAGCCTGGCACAAACCAAAGCTTAGCCTACCGAATCTTATTAGTAACAACGAATACACTGCAAAGTACCTTGACAATATAGAGGACTGGAGAAATCTGACTGCCATCGAGTACATCTTCAGGAATCATATCCGGGACAACTTGCAAAAGATAATGAAACTCTCAGCTTTAAAATGGAGACATAGGGCAAAAATCAACTGGTGCAAACTTGGTGATGAGAACACTTGCTTCTTCCATGTCACTTCAACGATCAATCAGCGGAAAAATAGTATCAAGGTTCTATTAAACAATGGGATTGAGTATTACGACAGTGCGTCAAAATTGAATATTGCCACTGAACATTTCAGGGATATTTACAGCACGTCAACACAATGGTCACCTAGTATTGATCTAGCAGAGCTTTATCCTGAGGAGCAGAGCATGCACTCCCTTTCGGCAGACTTCGATTGGGAAGAGATTCTGAACACAGTGATGCGATCCCCCAATAATAGAAGTCCAGGACCGGATGGTTTTACCAACGAATTTTACAAAAAATTCATGCAGACTCTCAAACCTGACCTGCTACAGCTATTTAAAGATTTTTGGGCAACCCATCTTGACCTTGCCGGAGTAAACATATCGTATATCACCTTGATACCAAAAATTGAGACACCAATGGACATTAAAGACTTCAGGCCAATCTCGCTATTGCATAGTATACCAAAACTTATTAGTAAAGTTCTCGCTTTACAACTGAAACCGAAATTTTTTGACCTAATTGATCAGATGCAATCAGGATTTATTGCCAAGAGATCAATAGCAGAAAACTTCCTGCTAGCATCTAAATTGGTTCAATGTGCACTCAAAAGAAAAAAACCCAATGATAATACTCAAATTGGACTTCCACAAAGCTTTTGACATGATCAATTGGGATTGTCTTCTATACGTCTTACAGCATAGAGGTTTTGATGACAGATGGATCGAATGGATACGTAGTATCCTTTCAACTAGCAAAGCTCACATACTCATTGATGGTATAGTTGGCGATCAGATTCAATATAAACGAGGTGTACGACAAGGAGACCCCCTCTCCCCGTATCTCTTCATTCTCGTTGCTGATGTTTTGCAAAGATTAATAAAGCAGGCTGGGAATAATGGCATAATCTCACATCCGTTGGACGTTCAAGGGTATACGCCAATCCTACAATACGCGGATGACACTATCATTTTGCTGAAAGGTACAGTGCAACAAGTGACAGTTCTAAAGGACTTACTAGACACATTCGCTTGTTTCTCAGGTTTGAAGATCAATTATCATAAGAGCACACTCATACCAATACATATGTCAAATGAAGATGCAAATACAGCGGCTATCACCTTACAATGTCCCATTAGCTCCCTACCATGTAACTATCTAGGCCTTCCTCTCGTCACGAGTGGTACTCCCCACAGACTACTCCAACCGCTCTGTGAGACCCCGGTTTATTAAGCTTGTAATACTTAACCTTCCACTGGTTCTAGTATCACAAACAGAATAACCCGTGCCTCGATGGACATGTGCTTCCCAAAAATTGCAGCACACATACATCATACAAAAGCATGCATCATTTCCATACAACATATGACAACAAGTCTACCAAAATACATACATAATATAAGTTATTACAGAACAGTCGACCAGCCAAATGACATAAGTATTAAGAAGTAACAGCGGAAGCAAAAGATGCCATAAGATGGCTTAAACCAAAAGACGACCGGTTAGCCATATAACACCACAGGACAACCGATCGGGCCGCCAAGCTAATCGCCCCACACACTGCCACAGCACAACTCACAAAAGTGAGGCCCTTCAGACTCACCTTCTTCCCCCGCACACAACAAGCAATGCAGGTGAGTACAATAATGTACTCACAAGACTTACGAGTAACAAGCCTATACATAGCTACATGAAAGCTGTATCAAAGGAAATTGGTTATATGGTTATTTGGACGCATAAAGCAAGTTTCATTTGCAATAATGTAATAGATTGAAAGCAATTTAACAAATCAGTTTTTTAAGCATTGAAATAACAGCGAGTAACAATAATTATCAAGTAACCACCTAGAAGTGACTAACCCAATAGCCACCACACATAGCATGAATCCCTGATTCATACCACCCATCAAGTTTTAATTTAAAAGGTTGTAGTCTAACTCTTGAAAAGCTTACCCAAGTGTGTCCATAACCTAGGACGAGGCTTTTCGAATAGTTTTAAAACCTACAGGGGTGTACTAATGTACCCACACTTCAGACCGTCTTTAAGCCATATGATTAGCACACTTCCAAAGGTATGCCGGCACGGCTAAGTCCTACGAGATATTTCCAATATTGTGAATCAACTACGAGCCGCTCGTATGGATAGAAATCCATACGCTTACATTGTAAAGCCAAAAAAACAACTACCCCTCGGGGTAAAGCTCTTTGGACAACTACAATGCTCCCACACACAACCATCTCATTTTACCACAACACAACATACACATGCCCTCCTGCGACTCGTAGCCAACACACGCTAAAGTACTAAGTCAAGAGAGGTCCCATTCCCTCTAGTGTGGTTAGCACACACAAAATGCCTGGATAACAGGTACTCACAAGATGTTCGGTCCTTAATTGTAACATCCCAATTTTCAATCTGTGTTTCAAATGTAAGAAAATGTGTAGAAATTAAAACATTTTCTTACATCTTGTATTTCCTGTATGTTCTGAACAAATCTTGTAAAGGAAATAGGGAAATACAAAGTCACAGGTCATTTTGACCTAAACCTTACCCTTCAAAACTTTCTTGCCAAATTTTGTGATCATCCTCTGGAAATATTTTTCCTAAGTTCTTGGGTTGATGTGTGACCCCTTTGAAAAGTTTCACAATTTTTAGAAGTTGTTGGAATATTTTTGGAGGCAAGTCAAACCAATTTTTCAATTGGTCAAACCTTAAATTCAAACATTTTGGAATTTTGGAGAAAGATTCTGAGCATAAAAACCTCTAAAAATTTTATGTAAGGGTTATCATAGAGTCATCAACCTCCATTTAAAATTTCATAAGTTTTGGAGCTAGTTGCTATCTCTAAAAATCGTTCCAAGGTTTAGATCATGTTTAAACCCCTAAGTCAAACATCAAGGACATACACTTAAAATAGTTTTTGGAGAAGAAGATTACTTCAAGTAAAACTCTGGAAATAATTTATTTAAATCTTATAATGTTTATAATGAATAACTATCATTTTTCCCAAATTTTTGGAGTTAAACTCAGTCCACATAAAATTCAAACTTAATCCAATAACCCATTGTAAGTTTGAATTTAAAATAAGCAAATAACTCATGAACAATAATATTTAAGATTTTATTTGGTCACTAGGTCACCCCAGGAACCTCTAGGAGAAACTTCAGATTTTTATGAATTTTATTTCTATATTTGAAGCTCAGTCAAAGTTGGAAGCTTTGAATTAAAACCCAGTCAAACCTCTGTTCACTATTCACCCGAGCCGACTCGACTCGACCGAATCAACTTAATGCACCGGCGCACCAGGCTCGGACTCGCACTGCACCAGCGCATCGTGAGCCGTCCATTTTGAAATCATCGGCCAAGATCAGGGCCCCCAACCTGTTCTTCTTCCCGGGTCAAGCCGCCCCCGAACGCCCCTCCTGCTCGCCTCCCTCGCACACGCCACCTCCTCCGGCTCTCTGCCACCGCCACCCACTCCGCGACCCCGGCGCCATCTCCGCGTCAGCACGCCCCAACGGTTCTCCCCCTTGGCCGCCTATAAGAGGCCCTGGAGCTCCCCTTGCCTTCCCCTTTCGCGACCCCGGCCTCTTCTCTTCCTCCCCGCGAGCAAGCGAGCCGAAGCTTCCGCTCCCCGCCACCGCCACGCCGCATCCAAGCTCTCTGGCCGCTCCGGTGAGCCCCGGCCGTCCCCGACCACGTCACGGCGTGCCCGCCACCCCATGGAGCAAAAACCCCCTGTCAATTGGGAGAAGCCTCCACCGGAGCACCTCGCGCCGCCCTTCTTCCCCGACCACGGCCGCCACCGCCAATTCCACCGCTCCTTCTTCTCCGATGGCCCCCGTCTCAATTGTTTCACACGGAAGCACCCTTGGACCTCCCTCTACCTAGTACCACCACTCACTTGGGCTCTCCCTCTTCGCAGGTTGCTGTCACCGTTGACCCACCTCGCGCCGCCGTAGGCTCCCGTCGCTAGCTGTCGGGACCCGAAAATGCACCTCAGGAACCCTCTGTGTATTCTGAACTAGTCCCAGATCAGTAGCTAGCTCACACAGGAAAACAGTGATGAAATACCATCCATTTATTTAATTTAACTAAAAAGATCTCGAGTATCAAATAATAATAATAATGGACCTTATGGTCAATGTTTACTTAACTTGCCACGCAGGCTAAAGAAACAAATGAACTCTTGCGTGAACGAAACTCTTCAAAAGGCCAATCAACATGCCCACAGCAATCGAGTGGAGAAACGCATCCTAATCCGCAAAACCTTCATGGTCTTCTGGCGAAGAACTCTTTGGCGACTTAGTATTCTTCCTCTCTGGCGATCAAGCAGAGGCGCAAAGCCATGAGTACTTTGAATGTACTCAGCAAGCCATGGGGAAATGTATGCAAATAGTATTCATGCAGGGCTTGAACAAAGATTAGTTGTATGGCTCTTTTGCATAAAACAATATTTACGATAAATACAATAAATAGATTGAAATGCGTAATTGAAAACAGTAATAAGTAAATAAACAATTCTTTTGAAACAACCAGTGAACTTCCCATTCACTCCCAACCAAACAAACGATAAGTGAATTCCCCATTCACCAATCGACACAAACCACCAAGTGAATGACCTATTCACCAAACGAACATTTTATTCATCGAGTGAACTTCCCATCCACACTCCGACACATTTTTGAAGAAACACTATCTCCCGTGTGAAATCCCCAGGCACGTCCATAACCGCGGACACGGCTATTCGAATAGTTTTACACTCTGCAGAGGTTGTACAGCTTGACCCACAAGAGATAGATCAACTTATAATGTCAGACATTTCACGCTTCCGTAGGCGTGTGACTAAGTGATCATCACAAGGCTTTTACAAAGCTCCTTCTTAACCCAGTTCTGCCCGCTAAGGATTCAACACTGAATGTCTTTCCGACCAGACAGGGCCCCCCTCTTGCGCCACCGTGAGAATACGTTTCCCGTAACCACGCTTCACATGACAGAACCGAAATTAAGACATTGCTAATTAATCACCAGTCCGTCCCATACGGACATGTGGTTGTATGCGGTTAAGGCCAGTTCAATGGTGCACAAGATTAAGTCCTTGACAAGTTACTCAAAGAGACTACCACAAACCCACAACATGTTCCATCCACATCCTCCCTATCCACCAACCACTGCTTGAGCAAAAACCATTTTGTTTAACCAACAACCATGACTAACCCCATCATGGTACACAAGTTTTAACAACCGTGGCTCACCACCACGATTCCATAAATCATTAAGTCAAAATTTATTTATTAAGACACATGTGATGACAAACCCATCATAACTAAGCAAGACTAAGCATATGTACGATACCCATGTTGGCAATACAAATATGTCCAACTAAAATTACCCATGCTAAGGTGACAAAGGATTCATGGCATTCAAATAATCAATGGAGGCATAATGACAATAGGTAATAACTATTCCCAGAGCAATTTATATAAATATAGCATGCAATTGTATAAAACAATATACTTTTGAAATCATGGGTTCAATATGATCAAAGGACCACGACTTGCCTTGGAATAAATCCAGTGATTGATCTTGATCTTGGTATGCTACTCCTTGCTCGAAGCTTCCCGAAGTATCGACGTCTATTCGCAAAACAAGCAAATAACACAAATAAATAAATAACAGAGAGAAAACCAACTCCAAAAATTAAATAAAAATCTCAGATAAAAAGATCTTGAATTTAGACAGATTTAGAAATTTGAATGGAATCAATCGGAGTTCGGATGCAAAAGATATGAGCTTTGGAAGATTGAAATCCATGAAATAACCCTAAAAAGGATTTTCTGGAATTTCGAGATTTACTCTTCTACTGAAAAAAAAAATCGACTTATGACGCCAGCATGACATTAGCGGAGGGTGTTCGGACTGGATGAAAGCCATCTGACAGCTGGGACCCACTGGCATTGACTGGGTGCACATGAACCAAGTTCACAAGGCTTTGGCTCGGGTGGAAATTTTGGTCTGCCAACTGGGCTGCTGATTTGGGGATGACGAGGACGCCACATGGCTGACACGCAGGGACCAACGATGAGGTGGCATGCTGACTTGGGGACACATCAGCAAGGAGGGAAAACGAAGGAGAGGGCCGAGGGACATGGCCGGCGGTGACGCTCACGGTTGCGACGGCGAACGGCGGCGAGGGAGCTCCGGAGAAGTGGCAAAACGGAAAGCTGAGGAGGTAGCGAAGCCACTGGAGGTGGAGGCTTGGCGAGTCCGGCGACGAGACGACGGCGGCGGCGACAAAGGCGGCGGCGAGGTCCTCGGGTGCGGTGACATTGACGAAGGAGTGGCGCCTGAAGGGGTTGTAGGTGAGCACCGGCTTGGGGGGTCGACGAGGGTCACCGAGAGAGGCTCGGCACGGCTGGAAGATGACCGGAGTGGCGGCAACGACAAGATGACCGGGGACGGAAGAGATGATCGGTGGCGACACCTCGGTGACAAAAAGATCAAACGAAAGGTGTAGATTAGATGAGAATAATATTGCGCACGAGGTGACGCGCTTAGGAGGCCAAGAAGCTCACCGGAGAGGTAGATCGGCAAAAGAGGCGGCGGCCGGTTTTGATGACGAAGACGACAACGGCGATGGAGTGGTCCTCGGCCGAAGATGGAGGGAGCACGGTGAAGCTGGCGCTATTGCGATCACAACGGAGGAAGAATCACGGGCGGAGAAGCTTTGTGGACGAAGAATTCCGACGGCGAAGAAGCTTCAAAGGTGCTCGGTTCTTCGGCGATTGCGGCGTGAAGAAGAGGATCCCGGGGAGGAGATGTTAGGGTTTCGGGAGAGGGGCTTGAGGCGGAGCTTTTGACGCGAGGCGGAGGCTTTAAATAGCACCGGAGAGAGAAGAGTCCGAGCGGAGGCCGGCGGCGCAGTCGTGAAGCACTCGGACTCCAGGAGTTCGGCTCGGGGACGATTGAAGGAGAAGCGCACGTGGCGATTGGCGGCGGGGCCACCGGCAGCGACAGAAGAGGGAGCAGAGGCGGCTGGGCTGCGGCGGGAGAAGAAGAAAGAAGAGATGGGCCGCGTGGGAAGAAAGAAAGAAGGAAGCGGGCCGGGAGCGGGAGATTCGGCCCGAAGGTAATCTGAGATTTTGTATTAGTTTTTCTTTTTAGAAAATAACAGAAAAGGCAAAAGGCAATTAGAAAATAGCAAATGCACTCGGAAAAATTCTAGAAAAATCTAGAAAATATATCCAAGCACATAGAACCCAAATAAAATAATTTTGACAATAGTTGATGTTGACATTATTCATATTAAATTGTTTTTGAACTCTGAAAATTCATATTAAGCTTTTTAACTTTAGCAGAAAAATCCAAATGGTTATTTTTCTTTTAAAACTTCAAAACAGACCAAATTTTGGGATGTTACAAACCTACCCCCCTTAAAAGGGAATCTCGTCCCCGAGATTCGGGCTGACTAAAGAATAGGTTCTGACGCAGGTCTAACCTGAAGACTTACCAGAGGCAACGTTCTGAACTGCTTGTGCTTCTGCTGCAGTGACGTGGTTCAGTCTTCCTCTTGAGGCAGTTGCTGGAGTCCTGACAGCTTGATTCGGAGTCTGAGGCATTCCTCTTCCTGCTCCTGGCAAAGAAGTCCTGGCTGGTGTAGGTCCCAAATTGAAAGGAACTGGTGTCAAACCTCGCTTCTGCGGACACTTGTTTGCATAATGACCTGTCTGGTGGCAATTGAAACATTGAACTCCTGCAGCATAGTTGGGGTTTCCCTGAGATTGACTATTGTTGTTGTTGTTGACATTGGGTATCCCTGTGTTTCCTGCATGAGACACTGGTACTGGGGTTCTGAATCCAACAGATGAATTATTGGGACGAAAAGGTTGCTGAGCATTGGTTCTAGCTCTCTGGAGTTGATTCTGATGAGTTCCATGTTGCATCATCTTCCTTTTACGAGATTCGTCCAGCTCACGACGAGAATCTTCTATGAGTACGGCTTTGTCAACCATATGCTAAAAATCCACATAATCATTTCCAACCACTTGCACTTTCAAACTGGGGTTGAGTCCACGCTTGAATCGCATCTGACGTGCATTATCTGTAGCAACATCTTCTGGAGCATAGCGAGAAAGTTGAGTGAACTTGTTGAGATATTCACCGAAAGACATGTTTCCTTGTTGTAGTTCGCGAAATTCATTCTTCTTCATTTCCACTATACCATCAGGGACATGAGCTTGACGAAAAGTGGTTGAAAATTCCTCCCAAGTGATAGCGTGAGAATTCCCATGAGCTGCGGTGTAGTTCTCCCACCATTCTGCGGCTGTACCTTCCAATTGATGTGAAGCATAAAGAACTTTCTCATGATCATTGCATTGAGCAATGGCGAGCTTTTTCTCTACTGAACGAAGCCAATCTTCTGCGTCCAAAGGTTCTGACGAATGAGAAAACGTAGGTGGACGAGTCCTCATAAACTCTGATAGCTTAGAATGATGATGAATCGGCGCGCGCAATACCACGCTGATTATTCGACCATTTCGATTGTTTTGGTTCAACAAGTGACTATTGCGAGGCGGTCCGACTTTCTTTGTGTCATCATGGCGTTCATGTTCGCATCATTGCACTCATGAATTGCGTCGAGTGCTAGAAGTTGTGCCATGTTGGGCTCTGCGACTCGGTGGTGGATGGTCACTTGCATTGACATTGGCATTGGCATTGACATCCTCTGACTGAGTACGGCTCGAAGTATTGCGAGTATCAACCATCTGCGATGATCTTCCACAGGTTTAATAGGTAAGATAGAAAAGCAGTGTAGATGAGAGGGAATAGCACAATAGATGAGATAGACAAGATAGAGTAGATAGAAACAGCCTAATTAGGGGAAACAGATTATACCCAAAGGCAAAGACAAAAAGACATAGCTGAAACGCTATGAAAGCACAATAAACTTTCAAAATAAAGCCTCAGTGTGACTGCAACATAATGCTTGACAGCAAAACTGCAGCTCCCACTTGCACACAACCCAAATAAAGACCTATTGCAAAACGATCTAAAAGCGCTACTACACTCTAATAGGATGGCTCCTAATCTGAACTGGACAACGAAGACTTCTTCAAGAGCAACTGGAACGAAGCCACGAAGATACTCTGGACAAAAGCTTTTCTCCTAGACGAGAGAAAATAATGAGGCGAGAAGTCACTTTAAGATTGTAAAACAACATTCAGCAAAGGCAAGAGACGAGATCTCTAGCACAAGATGAGTAGAATAGAATAGGATAAGAATAGAATAGACTGAGATGAGAATAGCACCAGAAGAGATGAGAAAAGAACAACTATTCAAGTCAAGTTAAGTTGATTTGATTTAGAAAATAAATTTTGAAGCTTTTAGCTAAAACGACCATGCTAACTAAGGTTGCGTTCTACAGTCGATATGGCTCTGATACCACCTCTGTCGGGACCCGAAAATGCACCTCAGGAACCCTCTGTGTATTCTGAACTAGTCCCGGATCGTAGCTAGCTCACACAGAAAACAAGTGATGAAATACCATCCATTTATTTAATTTAACTAAAAGATCTCGAGTATCAAATAATAATAATAATCTGGACCTTATGGTCAATGTTTACTTAACTTGCCACGCAGGCTAAAGAAACAAATGAACTCTTGCGTGAACGAAACTCTTCAAAAGGCCAATCAACATGCCCACAGGCAATCGAGTGGAGAAACGCATCCTAATCCGCAAAACCTTCATGGTCTTCCTGGGCGAAGAACTCTTTGGCAGCTTAGTATTCTTCCTCTACTGCTGATCAAACAGAGGGCGCAAAGCCATGAGTACTTTGAATGTACTCAGCAAGCCATGGGGAAATGTATGCAAATAGTATTCATGCAGGGTTTGAACAAAGATTAGCTGTATGGCTCTTTTGCATAAAACAACATTTACGATAAATACAATAAATAGATTGAAATGTGTAATTGAAAACAGTAATAAGTAAATAAACAATTCTTTTGAAACAACCAGTGAACTTCCCATTCACTCCCAACCAAACCAACGATAAGTGAATTCCCCATTCACCAATCGACACAAACCACCAAGTGAATGACCTATTCACCAAACGAACATTTTATTCATCGAGTGAACTTCCCATCCACACTCAGACACATTTTTGAAGAAACACTATCTCCGTGTGAAATCCCTCAGCACGCCCATAACATGGACACGGCTATTCGAATAGTTTTACACTCTGCAGAGGTTGTGCGGCTTGACCCACAAGAGATAGATCAACTTATAATGTCGGGCATTTCACGCCAGTAGGTGTGTGACTAAGTGATCATCACAAGGCTTTTACAAAGCTCCTTCTTAACCCGATTACGCCGCTAAGGATTCAACATGAATGTCTTTCAGGACTGACGGGGCCCCCTCTTGCGCCACCGTGAGAATACGTTTCCGTAACCACGCTTCACATGTGAACCGAAATTAAGACATTGCTAATTAATCGGCCAGTCCGTCCCATACCGGACATGTGGTTGTACGGTTAAGGCCCAGTTCAATGGCGCACAAGATTAAGTCCTTGACAAGTTACTCAGGCGAGACTACCACAAACCCACAACATGTTCCATCCACATCCTCCCTATCCACCAACCACTCGCCCGAGCAAAAACCATTTTGTTTAACCAACAACCATGACTAACCCCATCATGGTACACAAGTTTTAACAACAGTGGCTCACCACCACGATTCCATAAATCATTAAGTCAAAATTTATTTATTAAGACACATGTGATGACAAACCCATCATAACTAAGCAAGACTAAGCATATGTACGATACCCATGTTGGCAATACAAATATGTCCAACTAAAATTATCCATGCTAAGGTGACAAAGGATTCATGGCATTCAAATAATCAATGGAGGCATAATGACAATAGGTAATAACTATTCCCAGAGCAATTTATATAAATATAGCATGCAATTGTATAAAACAATATACTTTTGAAATCATGGGTTCAATATGATCAAAGGACCACGACTTGCCTTGGAATAAATCCAGTGATTGATCTTGATCTTGGTATGCTACTCCTTGCTCGAAGCTTCCCGAAGTATCGACGTCTATTCGCAAAACAAGCAAATAACACAAATAAATAAATAACAGAGAGAAAACCAACTCCAAAAATTAAATAAAAATCTCAGATAAATAGATCTTGAATTTAGACAGATTTAGAAATTTGAATGGAATCAATCGGAGTTCGGATGCAAAAGATGAGCTTTGGAAGATTGAAATCCATGAAATAACCCTAAAAAGGATTTTCTGGAATTTCGAGATTTACTCTTCTACTGAAAAAAAAAATCGACTTATGACGCCAGCATGACATTAGCGGAGGGTGTTCGGACTGGATGAAAGCCATCTGACAGCTGGGACCCACTGGCATTGACTGGGTGCACATGAACCAAGTTCACAAGGCTTTGGCTCGGTGGAAATTTTGGTCCGCCAACTGGTCGCGATTTGGGGATGACGAGGACGCCACATGGTCGACACGGGGACCAACGATGAGGTGGCATGCTGACTTGGGGACACATCAGCAAGGAGGGAAAACGAAGGAGAGGGCCGAGGGACATGGCCGGCGGTGACGCTCACGGTTGCGACGGCGAACGGCGGCGAGGAGCTCCGGAGAAGTGGCAAAACGGAAGCCGAGGACGTAGCGAAGCCACTGGAGGTGGAGGCTTGGCGAGTCCGGCGACGAGACGACGGCGGCGGCGACAAAGGCGGCGGCGAGGTCCTCGGGTGCGGTGACATTGACGAAGGAGTGGCGCCTGAAGGGGTTGTAGGTGAGCACCGGCTTGGGGGGTCGACGTGGGTCACCGAGAGAGGCTCGACACGGCTGGAAGATGACCGGAGTGGCGGCAACGACAAGATGACCGGGGATGGAAGAGATGATCGGTGGCGACACCTCGGTGACAAAAAGATCAAACGAAAGGTGTAGATTAGATGAGAATAATATTGCGCACGAGGTGACGCGCTTAGGAGGCCAAGAAGCTCACCGGAGAGGTAGATCGGCAAAAGAGGCGGCGGTCGGTTTTGATGACGAAGACGACAACGGCGATGGAGTGGTCCTCGGCCGAAGATGGAGGGAGCACGGTGAAGCTGGCGCTATTGCGATCACAACGGAGGAAGAATCACGGGCGGAGAAGCTTTGTGGACGAAGAATTCCGACGGCGAAGAAGCTTCAAAGGTGCTCGATTCTTCGGCGATTGCGGCGTGAAGAAGAGGATCCCGGGAGAGATGTTAGGGTTTCGGAGAGGGCTTGAGGCGGAGCTTTGACGCGAGCGGAGGCTTTAAATAGCACCGAGAGAGAAGAGTCCGAGCGGAGGCGCGCGCGCGATCGTGAAGCACTCGGACTCCAGGAGTTCGTCTCGGGGACGATTGAAGGGGAAGCGCACGTGGCGATTGGCGGCGGGGCCACCGGCAGCGACAGAAGAGGGAGCAGAGGCGGCTGGGCTGCGGCGGGAGAAGAAGAAAGAAGAGATGGGCCGCGTGGGAAGAAAGAAAGAAGGAAGCGGGCCGGGAGCGGGAGATTCGGCCCGAAGGTAATCTGAGATTTTGTATTAGTTTTTCTTTTTAGAAAATAACAGAAAAGGCAAAAGGCAATTAGAAAATAGCAAATGCACTCGGAAAAATTCTAGAAAAATCTAGAAAATATATCCAAGCACATAGAACCCAAATAAAATAATTTTGACAATAGTTGATGTTGACATTATTCATATTAAATTGTTTTTGAACTCTGAAAATTCATATTAAGCTTTTTAACTTTAGCAGAAAAATCCAAATGGTTATTTTTCTTTTAAAACTTCAAAACAGACCAAATTTTGGGATGTTACACTAGCACACTCCAGCCACCCACCGCCTTCGCCGACCTTGTGGGTGAGTTCCTAGCACCCCGCCAGTCCTCATGCTCCCCCTATCTAGCCCCCAACTTCACCCGTGCGCCGCCGCCCCTTTTCACCTCCATGGCCGGCCGCCGCATGACCTCACCGCGCCGCCGCAGTGCCTCTCTGGCCGCGCCAACGCCACCCCTAGCTTCAGTAGCACCCTAGCAACCCATTTTGGCCGTCACCTCTACCTCTCCGCTGCTCCTTCGCCGGCGGCAAGCCAGGACCAGAGCCGCCCGAGCCTCCCCTATTCCTCCTTCGGGCTCCTTGTGGCTGACAGTGGGGCCACTCTCTTTAACCAAACCCTTTTCTGCTAATCAACTATGTGAATGTAATTAGGTCACTCTAAGTGGTTTAGCAAATGTGAAGTTGAGTTTAGGAAGTAGCACCTCTTTTCAGTAATACTTTGTTTTGTCTGTGGGTGAACTGTTAAGGTGAAAATGACCAGTTTTGTCGGTAAGCTAAGGACTTTCTAATGCTAGTCCTTAAAAAGGTTATTGTTCAATTGGTACTTTAGTTAAGTGCTATGATTAGCTTGTGGATCACTCAAATGAATTAACAGATTGGAAGTTGAGAGGTGTAGCAAGTTTAACTAGTGTCATTTCTGTCCAAAAATGCAAGAGGCATGAGTAGAGAAGATAAAAACTGAGGATGACTTGAAATGAATAACAGAGATCATTAGAGGATCAATCAAAAAGATTAGTGGATAAAATTTACAGCTAATGGGGGCCTCATATTTGCAAACCACTTGGTAATAGCTAAATAAAGTAATTAAGAAATCATTGTTTCAAATAGCCCTTCTTGCTGAGAGCTGTCTTATGGAATTAGTGAGCATATTAGTGACAGAACAGTAAAAGTCCCTTTGAGGAATTGTTAAACAGAGAAGGTGATTAAGGGAAAGTTTGAGATGTCTGTTGACTTCCTCAGTAGATGGTCTGAATAGAGACCTGAAAATGCTTAGTTTTGTCAATAGGTTTTTGGGCATGTTTCCTGCAGTAATTAGCAATGTTAGTGATGTATTTAGGCATTAGACTTCTATCTAACAAAAGTAGCTAAATCTGAAAATCAATTATGGTTATTTGGGGCCTTCAAAATTTACAAACTTTATTATTAAAAACTAAAACCTTGTTGAATGCCTAAGATTAGTAAGTAAAATTCTTGACTAATGAAGGTTTCTAGATTTCTAACCGCATGGTGTTGAAGTCTAGTACTTAATAATAGTTGCCAATTCTTTGCAATCCTTAATAGCCAAATGAACTTAAAAACAAAGTTATCAACTTCTTTAGGATCACGGTGTCCAGCTTTACAACAACTAATCCTTTGAGGGCAAGGATTAAAGTAGGGAGGCAAGATTGGAATGTAGAATTTTAATAACAGTAAAGTAAAGCTTGTTTAATGCCTTTGCAAATGGGTTATAAAATATAAATACTAACCTTTCACATCTAGTCTAAAGGAGTAAAAGTTATCTTAAGTCAAAATTTGAATGTTTGGGTAGCTAATCGACAGTAGAACTTATGCCTTCATGTCTAATTCAATAACTCATAACCAATTCAATTCAACTCCAAATAAAACAATTTCTGTCTCTAAATTCATCTAAAATCAAAATCTTTCTTTTGTATTAATTTCTTAATTGTTGGAGTTTCTTTTGGCATTCTGGTGTTTATTCGCTGTTTCTCGCTTTGGCAGTTTTTATCGTTAGATGACGCTGATTACGAGAGTGATCCTCTGCAGCAAGTCGAATATCTCTAGCAAGGCAAAGGCAAGCAGTTTGATCATATCCACTCAATCCCATTACTTTTAAAATCTAATACTTTGTTTTACTTGTATGTATGCATGCTTTTGTGTCAATGATTAATTTGCCGAATAGAGGTAGCTAATCCTATTGCATTGTTTCCCTTAAATTGTTCACCCCTGCCACTACCTTAGGAATATTATCCTCACCGGTGAATTAGAGCCTGGTGAATGATTTAGGGCCTTTTATTTGTCTTTACGATATGATGCTTAGCAATGCTTAGTTACGGTAGCATTGGGCGTTTATCGACCTAGTCGATGACCTTGATCACACAAAAACTTGCTATTACTTTTAATCTATACCTTGTGCTTTGTTTATTTGCAAAACCAAAATTGAAAACAAAATAATTTAGACTTGGACACAATGGTATGTTGGTGTGATCTGTTGGGTGTGAGTGGAATGGTGCCTAAGTCCCTAAGGACCGAGTTACTTGTGCCATTGATCCAAGCAATTGTTGCGTGCTAACCACACGAGGGGGATATGGGACCTCTCTTGACTAAGTACTTTGGGAGGTGTTAATTATGAGCTGGTTGGTGGGTGTTTTTAAACTGTGGTGTTGTGAGGGGAGCATTAGCAGACCGGTTAGGCTGTCTAACGTGTCCTTCTCCCGTGGGTTGCGGCTCTTAATTAGCATCGTCCATTGGAAAGCGTCTTGTTAGACTTAGCCATGCCTGCATACCAAAGGAAGTATGCTAACCATGGCTGGTGGAAAGGCGGTCTATCGTGTGGGTACATTGGTACACCCCTGCAGGGTTAAAACTATTCGAATAGCCTCGTCCTAGGTTATGGACACGCTTGGTTATTTCCCGCAAGAACTAGACTACAACATTTAATTAAAACTTGATGGGTTGGTATGGATGGATGTTCATACTATTGTTGTGATGACTATTGGGTTAGTCACTTCAGTTGTCTTTATTGTTGTTATTATTATTGTATATTGTTATTTCCACAATTACAAACAATTTGTTAAATCGCTTTGAATCTATTACATTATTGCAAATGAAAACTTGCTTTATCTTTGAAAATAAGTCCGAGCCTCCTCCACTAAATAAAGCTTGCATGTAGTTAATTATAGTTCGTTATCTTACACGTCGGTCTTGCAGTACAAAAACAATTTTTGTACTCGGATGCTATGCTTAATTGTTTTGTTGCAGAGGAAGAAGGTGAGCCCAAGGGCTTCCCTTTTGTGAGATGTCTTTGCGGGTTTGACGACTAGCTTAGCGGCCGGTTGGTTGCCTTGTGGGTAAAGGCACACTAATTGGCTTTTGTTTATCGCCATCTTATGGCTCTTTTGCTTCCGCTGTTTACTTAGTTTTTGTATATCTTTTGGCCGGTCGGCCTCTCTTTTGTAATAACTAAATTGTTTTTATTTTCAGTTTTAGTTTTGCAATTTGAACATAGCACAGAGTTGAAATATAGAGATCATAATAAATTTGTGTGATCAAGGTTATCGACAAGTCGATAACCGCCTATTTCTACCGATAGCTAAGCATGGCTAAGTAACAAACTCGTAAACTACTAAGTGACAAGGATTTATCCAATGAACCCAAAATCACAGCAAGATAAATCTAGGCTCAGTAGTAGAGGATAAACATTTACCTACTAATAATGCATCTACTAGGTTAACTATCGACAATAGTTAAAACAACATAGCAATGCATACATAGAATTTGCAAACAATATATTAGAATTTGAAAAATAGTAGGAGCAACATGATCAAATGATGCTACATCTGCTTGCCTTGCTGGAGTGCAGGATTTGATGGCTGTGGCTCAGATTCAATGTCAATATTGTCTTCGGAACCTAACGCGAAAAGGCGATAAAATCAATAAGAACGAAGAACACCAAATAACTCCAACAGCAAAAGACATCCAAATCTAATGAAATTTATACAGCAGCTAGGGGATGATTTTAGACAATTTTAGGAATAAGAATCATGCAATTTGGATTTAGCATGCAAAAGGTATAACCAAAATACTCTCTCTCAGCCTATAAAATCAACTAAATTAATTACTGGTAATGTTCATGGCGAAAATTTCTAGAATGATCTAAGGTCTGAAATTTTTTTGACAGGTAGGTTATGACATCCTAATGACAGCAAATTTGAGTTTACTAAATTTGGGGTTATAATGATTTACTTATGATTTTTTTAAGTTGTAAACCTAGCACATGTTACTTTACAGAAATAAAACCATGTTCAAAACCTATTTTGAATTAAAGTACACTAACAAAGGAATTTAACAAAATTGATTTTGCACAAATTGTAATTATACAGAAAAATATATGCACTTTACAAGTTTTAATTCTATTTTTGGAATATTCTTAAAATGGCTGATATCAAGTTATTAATGTTTGTAAAACTTTCTGTTACCGAAACTTATCTAAAAGCATTTTTAGATTAAATTTCAGTTGAACATGAATTTATCCCAACTGGAATCAATTAAAAAGGAATTATAACAATTTAGTTAGGCATTTTCTAAGCTTTCCTAGAATTACATGAACTTTAAATAATGGCAGAAATGAATTAATAAAGCTTATGACATTTTCTGCTGCAAAAACAAGTCTAAACGTATTTTTAAATTAAACTATAGTGAAACAAGAATTTAATGCAGTTGGAAACATCTAAAAAGGATTTAAAATGAATTAGTTGTGAGTTTCTAAAGTTTTAATACAATTTTCAGTTGATAAGAAAATGCTTACTGAAATTCAACCAATCCTAACAGAAATAAACGACGTGGATGCTCGTGGGCCGTTGATGCGAAATCCAACGAGCCACACGCACGGAGAACAGCGCACGCGCGCGATTCCCAAAAGGAGCCCACCGTTGGATCAAGATCCAACGGCTCCCGTGGAGGGAAACATTCGGACCGAGCGAATGCCCTGGCCACCCATAGCCGCAGATCTCAAGATGAACGGCTCGGAGCGCACCTCCCTTCGGGGAGTCCGAATGCACTTGCGATCGCAGCCGCAGATCGAGCGATGGACGATCAGGAATGATTAGGAAACCGGACGGTCCGAACGTTTCTCTAGATCTCGGTCGTTGATCACAAGATCGACGGCCCACGATCATCAAAACGCTACGCACGCCCCCGAGAGATTAAGTGCGCCGGGAGGGGTTTAATGAGAGGGCCCACATGTCAGTGAGACAATGAACCAGATTAAGACACATTAATTGCTAAACAATGATTAGCAATTAATGACCCCGACACTACAGTCTAGGCCTACGGGCCCACCTGACAGTGACACAGCGAACCAGTTTAAGACATACTAATCATCTCTAATGATTAACAATAATTAGATCATTAATTGTGTCTTAACGACGACGGCACAGAGGGAGTCTCGTCCGGCAAAAACCCGAGCGAAAAGAATGGCTTGCCGTCGGCGCAACCTAAAGACTAAAATTGATTCGCAATAGCCTTGCGATCCCGATGGTGGTAACCTCGCCGGCGGCGAAGGTCTAGAACACCGGCTAGCCGGAAAATAGCGACGATGACCAACTCGGCTAAAAGCGAAAATGCAAGAAAAGTTCCGCAGCAGTCCAGAGAAGCGAGTGCCACAGCCTCTAGGGACTAATAAGAAGCTACCTTGACCGAAAGAGCTTCAAAGATAGTCGGAGAAGGTCTGACCACGGTGGAGCTTGCCGGACCCGAGGAAGAAGCTATGAAATTAGAGACCTTAGCCAAAATGAATACCACTGGTGGTCAAAATAGCTACAAAATAGCCCATATAAGCTTCATGAGCAAATAATTGAGAAATGGAGCACTCACCAGAGCCGAGGAAGAAAGGGGATGGTTTCAACTGAATTTGAACAAACCCTAAATTTGTCAAATCCTGAGAATGAAACCCAAAATTGAGTGAGGGGAAATGATTAGGGCATTAAGGAGTTGAAAAGGGTACAAGAATTTTTGAAGCAGAACCACTGGAGCTTCATGATCCTCAGATGAGCTCCACGGTCAACAATGGTGATTTGGTGTTTTTGGTGGGTTAAGCTCCAAAAATGAAACAGAAGCTAAGGGTGATGTAAAGGAACACCAGGAGGGGATTTTGGGACCTTTATATCGCTTGGAAAACTAGGGTTTGCAAAAGGAGCCTATCGGGTGAGCTAAGTCCATGACACAAACATAGACCGAAAAGCAAAATGATGGAGATGTAGGAGTAGGGCATGCCTCTCGGCCGAAAGCACCTACAAGCACTTAATGCCGACCAGGGAGACGTTGCCAGAGGAACATGATTTGACAGCGCCATGCCTCTCAATGTTCACGCACGGCGGGAGGTTGAAGATGACCAGAGAAAAAGGCAAGGACGCTGCGGGTCGTTGGATTTAGAAATGGACGGCTCCGATCTCTCGAAGCTCCTGAGGTTTAAACACAACGGAGGAGATTGTGAGAGTTGGATTTTAATCTAACAGCTCAGATAGAACAAAACAATCGGAAGTCTGAACGTTTCTGGCTACACGGACGGTGCAATTTTAATCCAACGGCTGGGGTTGGCCCAAAGCTCCGGAGGTTAGAACCAACAGAGAGGATCGCGAACCCTTGGATCAGGAATGAACGGCCACGATGAGAGATTGCATTCGGACGTCCGAATGTTCACGCGAACCTGGGCCGATCGATAAGGATCCAATGGCTGAGATTGAAAGCGCGCTTTTAAGCCGGACTGGGTGCAGTTAGTTGACTGGACCAAGTCAAGTGGCTTGAGCCCGAGTCTGACTCGAACCCAACGCACAGTGAAAACATGTTTTGGGTTTTAATTTGAGCTGGGACTTTGGGGATTTATTTGAGATAGCAAAACAACTCCAAAATTTCTGAAACCTTTACTGGAGCTTGCTAACTCAGGCACTAACCTTGTATAAAATTTTCAGAGATTTTTATGCAGCGCATTGTTCTCCAAAAATTATGCAAGGCTCTGGTTTAAGGTTTGACTGAAAGTCAAACAGGTTTGACTGCCCTCTAAAAATATCCAAACAATTTCTAAAAATTGTGAAATTTTTCAGAGAGGTCACATGCCATCCCAGGAACTTAAGAAAAATATTTTCAAAGGATGATCACAAGATTTGAGATGAATGTTTTTGGAAGACAAGGTTTTGGATCAAAAGACTTGTGACTTTGTATTTCCATAATTCTTGTACAGGAATTGTTTAGAACATACAGGAAATACATGATGTAAGAAAAAGTTTTAAATTCTACTCATTTTCTTACATTTGAAACACAAGTCCGAAATTGGGATGTTACACGATCATTGACAAGATAGATAGGAGACTAGCTGGATGGATCCCAGGCCTTCTATCTTGGGGGAGGGGGGAAGAGTGACAATGATAAACGTTGTGCTATCAACTATACCAACGTACTACATGAGCTGCCTCAAGTGGCCAGACCGTAGCATTGAAGCCATCGACAAAATTCGGAGAGCTTTCCTTTGGCGGGGAAGCAAAGAATTACATGGGGATCACTGCCTTGTTGCCTGGACAACCGTCACTCTACCGAAAGATCAGGGGGGGCTAGGTCTCAGAAACCTCAGACTTCATAACCAGACTTTGCTTATGAAAATTGCGGCAAAACTTTTGTCTAATCACACTAATCCTTGCTTCCAATGGTTAAAAATGCGTTACATTTAGAATGACATATCGACACAACCTCGCCAGAGAGACACAACAGTTTGGAGAACAATATCGACATTACTACAGGTCACGACATTAATGACAAAAGTGATCATTGGCAATGGTGCAAACACCTTGTTCTCGAAAGATAACTGGACGTTAATGGGACGATTTCAACTCAGCCTACCAACCCTGTTCACCTTCGCGACTCGTCCAAACTGCACAGTCCGATCGCAACACAGAGATAACAGTTGGGTGATATCACTACAACCGGTTCTTTCACAACAGGCCGCTTCTGAATTCGAAGTTTTGCAAGATTTCCTGTCTACCCAACCACTACAATCGGATAATCTGGATGAGAGGGTATCCATATCAACTTTGACTGCTCCAACTACATCAACTTTTTACAGAACCTTGTCATTTAATGGCCTAAGATGGCCAGCGATGGAATTCACTTGGAATCGATCAATACCGCACAACTACAGAATCTTTCTATGACTAGCTTTCAGAGGACGATTAAATACCAAAGACAACATGACAGCAAAACATTGGACCCTTGACCCACATAGCGATATCTGCCCTGCATTGGAAACGATCGATCACATTATCTTGCGCTGCAAGTCCGCAGACAATCTTTGGACAAAATTAGGACTCACAAGAGAAGCAAACTCATCTCAGAACATGATCCAATTTGTGGAAAAGACAACGACAGGTGATGAAGATTTCCGTAAAATATGGCCAATTTGCTTTGCGGCATGCGCTCATACTCTGTGGATCACAAGGAATAAACAAATTTTTCAACAGTCTGATGCTAATACGACATTCCTACATCAGCAGATCCAGACCTTAATCAACCTTTGGAGCCACCAGTTAAAACCAAAGTTTCTTGATGGTCTTCGTAAGTGGAGCCAACTCCTGTTGTAATTCTATACCCGGATTTTGTTTTCATTTTATTCTTTTTCATTATTTCTCTTCTTTCTTTTTCCAGTTCTTTCAGTTTTTGAGTGTTTCCTTTTCTTGCCTCTTTTTAGTCTTTTATTTTCCCCTTGTAACTCTTGTTTGACAACCATTTCAATATAATGGTCCTAAGGTAGAGATTCTTCTACCTTCTACGTCAAAAAAAACACAAGTTCACCATCCCACTTCTCTCCTTCCAATCTCCACCAAAATCCACAAATCACCCAATTCATGCTATACCTTTCTGTTCATCTTCTCTTGAGCATCCCATCCATGCTTTTAGATTTCGCATGCATAGACTTTTGAGCATTCTTGAGGAGAGGGGAGGAAATGGTAGCAAGTAGCAGCAGCGCCATGGAGCTAGGAGTAGCAGCGAGCAGCCAGCAAGAAGAAGATGAAGCCATGGTGAGCATGCAGTAGCACTCGCGCAACGTCGGCTTGGCAGCACGGCAGCCCGACGAGGTGGCAGCAGCCTGGTGTGTGGCGCGGTGCTGCAGCCCGGGGCAAGGAGGCGGCGACTTGAGGAGTTTCCGCACCAGAGCCGGTAGCATGCATGCATGCACTGTCCTGTAGCGGCTCCTTGTGGCGCGATGAAGGCTCGGTGGAGGCGGCGGGGCGGCAGCCCGGCGCGAAGACAAAGGTGCCGAGGTGCTGTCCAGCGGCTCCGTGTGGCTCGACGATGTAGAAGCCAGTGGCCAGCGCCCAACACGCGGCAGCAGCGCGGGGCCCAGGCGAGGGTGCGGCCGGGCGACGACATCAATGTAACACCCCAACTCAGAACGAGCCTGGAATGCTACCAAAACTAAATACAACTAGAGCGAATTTACAAATTTTCGACAGAGTCTCCCTTGTATCATCAATGAAAAACAAATTCCTAACGAGTAAACATAATATTTAACAGTAACTTCATTAACCAATTCACTCATGCATAAGGGATAATCATATGAATGTAATCAAATAACCCCATTCTCACATCCATAAATTATTTCATCAATCATAATCATAAAATAACCATGGGAATTTCTCGTGATCTATTTATTCATATGTGATGCTAAAATAACAATTGCATTAATTTTGTGAAGTGGTGCGTGCTTTCAATCATCTACTCCGCCCATGCATGACGTCTTTACAGTAAGTACCTAAATCAAAACAAAGCAAGGGTGAGTCATAGGACTCAGCAAGTATCATCAAGGTTACATAATCATAAAGACATGACAAAGCATAAACAACTTTAATCAACTTCATTCATGGCATTTGAATACTAGAAATTTAATGATAATGCTATGCACTCTTTGTTCTTTATCTCTTTACGCATTTTACTGTAATGCGGGTATTCATCCGTCGATGAGTACCCTTGCTCGTGCCCCTTTGGCACAGGGACCAAGAGCCTATACATCACATGTATAGGGACCTTTGCCGTCATCAAAATGACGGGGACCTCAGATATATTGCCCACATTCCATGAATGCGGGGACCTCAAGCTGTCACTACATATGGGGACCTCAACATTGTACTCTTGGTCACCACGTGACCAAGTCTCAAAATGCTCCAACATGCAAAGAACTCCAACATCATATTTCCAATATCATACTCAATATGTAGTCAGGGTATAAACAATAGCATCATGAAGGAACTTTAAACATAACCTCGCAAACATCGTCACAACTAGAATCATCTCCACAACACATTCACATGACAATGATGAACAAAACACCACTCAATCATGACATGCAACCAATACTACACATAAACCCGAATACTTGCCTCAACCGCGCGAGAACGGCGGACGCGAAGTGGTGCTGCCCTTGGGATCTCGCTGCCACCTGGACAAGAAGATAACCCCAAACTAAGAATAACATACTGGACCAAAGTCATACATCACATTACAATCGAAATCGCTAAACTTCTTATCACTTCTAGTTTTTTTTTTCTAATTTCTAGCGATCGGTCACTGCGGACAGCAGACTTCAAAAATTCATAACTTTCTGCTCATGAGTCCAAATAGGATGATCTTGGACAATCTGAAAAGGTAATTGAAATGTCTAAATAAACTTAGTTGGGGAGACCCTCTGATTCGGCCATCTACCAGACCTACCAATCTATTTAATCAGAGCAAACATTTCACGTCGAGTTTCTGGACAGCGACAAAGAAACTATCATAACTTCCTCTACGTGCGTCCAAATTCAGTGATCTTTAGTTTTCCTGAAAGCTAAGAGGATTAGCCTCATTTTTCGTTATGGTGAGACCCTCTGGAAACCCCTCTAAATACGCGCTTCTATCAGGTTAACTAACACTAGCAAATCTGCTTCTCTCCAGAAACACAGAAGTACTAATAAATTCATGACTTTGACTACCGAAGTCCAAATGACTTGATTCTTGTCGGCAATGAAAGGTAAGTACGATAGCTACAACTTCCTAGGAGACACCCAGACCCAAATCTGCCTCTAACTTAATCAAAACCGACAAACTTCCCTGCTGCAGAATAGCGACGAACTGGCATCCGAAAATTAGACAACTAGAAAACGACCTAAAACAAAGAACCACGGGTTACCCTTGCCGAAACGAAGAGAGCACACAGCGGGGATGAAGACCACCACGATTCCGCTGCGGATCCCTTCTTCTCCCTCTTCTTCCCTTCTCTTCTTCCCCTTCTTTCTCTTCTTTTCTCCTTCTTCTTCCTCCTTGGCCGGCTGCAAGGGAGCTCCTATTCCACCTTGGACAGCAGCAATGGAGGTGATGGGGGAGATGGAGAGGG
Organism: Ampelocalamus luodianensis; assembly: GCA_036346255.1. Taxonomy (NCBI): domain Eukaryota; kingdom Viridiplantae; phylum Streptophyta; class Magnoliopsida; order Poales; family Poaceae; genus Ampelocalamus; species Ampelocalamus luodianensis. The sequence goes on along the minus strand of CM070622.1, from coordinate 49,847,444 downwards.
CGCAAGGGAGGGTGGAAGGGAGGTGGAGAGGTGGGGAGGTGGGGAGATGGGGAGAGGGGCGGCCGGTTGGGAGTGGGAGGGGAAAGGGGAGGAGGAGGGAAGGGGCTAGGGTTTTGGGGAGGAGCCCCCTGGCGGCCACCTAGATGGGCCTTGGCCCAGCCCAAGTTGCCGCCAAAATTTTCTTTCCCCCTCTAAAACTGCAAGACCGACAACAAACCAATAAGTCCCTCCCATTGTTCCGTTTGATTCTTCCCGAATAATCGATCTCTCCGAAATAAAAATTATTCTTCCTCGATTCAAATCTTAACTCATTGTTCGGGATATTACATTCTACCCCCTTATGAGATTCGACCCGAATCTAAAATCCAAACCGCACGAGATAAAACCGAGACTGAAACTTAGTAACTGTGGTACGCTTTGAGATGAACAAATCCGGATAAAGCTCACGCATGCGAGACTCCGGTTCCCAAGTGGCCTCCTTTACGTCTGCTGCGACCAAAGCACCTTAACGCGTGCTTCAAAGTTTTGTTCCTCAACTCTTTTCTCGATCTTTCGAGTCGCACGGTTTAGACTCAAATGTCGATCTGGTCAATGGTTAGGGTTCTAATGAAACATGATGTTCGGATCACGAAGGAACTTCCTCAACATAGACACATGAAAAACGTTATGCACTCCTCGCATAGCCTCTGGTAGGTCTAAGCGGTATGCCAACTTCCCGATCCGAGCCAAGATCGTGAATGGCCCAACGTACCTCGGGCTAAGCTTCCCTTTGGTACCGAACCTAACAACACCTTTAGTGGGGGATACTCTCAGGAGCACCTGATCTCCCACTTCAAATTCCAAGTCTCTTCTCCTCACATCCGCATAACTCTTCTGTCTGCTTTGAGCTGCTAAAAGATTCTGTCTCACCAGGGCCACTCGTTCAACCGTCTTTTGCACCAGTCCGGTCCCAAAGCGCCTTCTCACCCACGGCTTCCCAAAGAAAGAGGTGACTGCACTTACGCCCATATAAAACCTCAAGCGGAGCGGCTTTTATGCTTGAATGATAGCTGTTATTGTACGCAAACTCTGCCAATGGCAATTGATCCTCCCAACTACCTTTCCAAGACAAGACACATGACCTCAACATGTCCTCCAGGGTTTGAATAGTGCGCTCTGATCGCCCATCATGCGAGGATGGAAAAGCAGTACTCGGCGGAGTTGCGTACCCAAGGCACTCTGCAAACTCTCCCAAAACTTGGATCTGAACTTGGCATCCCTCGCGAAATGATGGTCTTTGGCACTCCATGCAATCTCACAATCTCCGCAAATAGATAGGAGCCAAATCACTAGTTGAACTAGTCGTGCGGATGGGAATAAAATGTGCGATTTCTTGAATCGATCCACTATAACCCAAATCGCATCCTTGCCTCGCGGTGAACGAGGCAACGCAACAACAAAATCCATAGAGATATCATCCCATGGCCATTGGGGTACCTCCAAAGGGCGCAATAACCTCGCAGACGTTTATGTTCACCTTCACTGTTGACAAACACCACAAGAGGCTACATAATTGGCAATATCCACTTTCATTCTTTTCCACGAAGTTACGCTTCAAATCACGGTACATCTTCGTCTCTCCGGATGAGCGAAGATCACGAGTGCGATGTGCCTCCTTTAAGATGTCATCCTTAACTCCACGCTTCGTGGCACACATAATCGTCCCTTGAATCGCAATGCTCCACACCCATCCAAACTAAAATCTCCTTCCTTGCACGAATTGAGGCGTCTCGACTCTTTGCAATAATGGGTCACTCTGTTGTGCTTCCCGCACACGCCCGGAATGGTCGACTCTAAAATCAATCGGATCTCGGCATGAGCCGAACACGCATAGCAATAAGATATCCCCATGCGGTCAAAATCCGCAACTAGACAATCCATGCGTACCGGTGTCGCCTTGCGACTAAGAGCATCGACCACCACGTTGGCTTTGCTCGGATGATCTTGAATCGTGAGATCATAATCCTTGATCGGCTCTAACCACCTTCTCGCCTTAGATTCGGTCCTCTGCGTAAAGATGTATTTCAAGCTTTTGTGATCCGTAAAGACATCACAAGACTCACCATAGAGATAATGCCTCCAAAGCTTCAAGGCGAACACCACATGACCAATTCTAAATCATGTGTTGGGTAGTTCGCTCATGTTTCTTCATTGCCTAGACGCATAAGCGAACTTTACCATCTTGCATGAGCACACAACCCAACCCAACTCGAGAAGCATCGAATAGGCGTGAATCGCTTCTCGGGCTCGAGAATAGTGAGAATAGGTGCGATCACTAGCTTTTCCTTCAAAATAAGAAAAGCTCGCTCACACTCCTCATCCCACCGAAACTTCACATCTTTACGTGTGAGCACGGACAACGGCCGCAATTATGGAGAAATCTGTACAAAGCGCCGATAGTAGCTCTGCCATTCCAAGGAAGCTTCTCACTTCTTTGGCGTTAGTCGGCCTTCCCATTCTACCATCGTGGAGATTTTACTTGGATCAACCGATATTCCTTATCATTGATAACATGCCCCAAGAATCCCACCTCGGACATCGAACTCGCACTTTTAAGCTTGGCATAAAATCTATTTTCTCTTAACGTTTCCAACACCATCCTCAGATGACGCTCAAGCTCAACTTCAGTCTTCGAATAGATCAAGATATCATCAATAAAGACGACGACAAAATCATCCAAATACTCATGTAACATCCTGTTCATAGTCTCCATGAAAGCAGCAGGGGCATTCGTTAGTCCAAAAGACATAACTTTAAATTCAAAGTGCCCATACCTTGTAGAGAACGCCGTTTTCTCGATATCCTCTTCTCGGACAGGAATCTGATTATAGCCCGATTGAAGGTCTATCTTTGAAAATACCTTTGCCCCTCTCAACTGATCAAATAAATCTTCAATACGGGGTAAAGGGTATTTATTCTTGATGGTCAGCTGGTTGAGTGCATCAGAATCGATACACATGCGCCAACTACCATCCTTCTTTTGGTAAATAAGACCGGAGCTCCCACGGAGATATGCTAGGTCGAATAAGATCCTTCGCCCTTAATTCATCCAATTGCTTCTTTAGTTCCTCCTGGAAAGGACGTGCCAGACGATAAGGGGTCATAGAAACCGGTCGGGCACTCGGTACTAAATCAATTCGGAACTCCACTGGACGTGGTGGGGGCATCCCTGGCAACTCTGCTGGAAAAACATCTAAGAATTCTCGAACCACGGAATTAATTCTGCAATCAAAGAGGAACTCGACTTTCCCACCGAGACAAAGAAACCCACTCTTTGCGGCTCGACTACCGGGATCTGAGACTAGCCAAAGACGCAAAGAGAGTAAGAGGGCACTCCTGAAATACTACCTCCGCCCGAAGGTGCACGCAAGGTTCTTGTCTTCCGAAAAGGATATAACCGCACGATAGCTATGCAACCATCCATACCCGAATAACATCAAACGGCTCCATCTTCATGACCATAAGATTGGCAACAAATTCTTCCCCATCCAAAGAGATTACACAACCGGGACAAAGCGTGGAGCTAGAAAGGATTCCCCGGAGAGTTAACTAAAGCCGATCGAGCTATAGGCGCAAACTCAACTTGGCCTCGCTAGCAAACTCTAACGATACAAAGAGAAAGTAGCTCCGAATCAAAAGTACAAATGCCTCCACCGAGTCCACTAGGAGCGCACTGTCACCACATCGGGACGACTGCCGGCTCTGCGTCGGCATAGCATAAGCTAACTTCTTTCGCGGAAGGAGCCCCAACACCCGGTATGGAGGTGCGGCGTGCGGGAGAGTCTTGAAGGTGCCATGAATCGAAAGCGGTGCCGCAGGACCGGTGGCCAAAAGTACTCGCGGTGGAATACCCCGGGATAAGGAAGATAAGTCTGGTGACCCGGGTGAGTAGGAGTGGCCGCTAACATCTGCCCTGAACCCGAGATGAAGCCGCCGCTGGTGCCGGCAATGGGTCGCTCCCACTTGATCACACCTGGCAGATTCCGCCGACAAACCAAAGCCTTGTGGCCCTCCCGGCCACAGTGGCGACAAGAACCCACCAAGAACACTCAGGCACGATGCTCATTACCACACTTGAAACACTTCATCCCTTGCCTCGAACCGGACGCAATCTAGGAGCACTCGCCAGAAGGTCGAAAAGAAGAGGATGACTGTGGCCTTGCGGACTTGGACTTGGAAGAATTCTGCGGGCCCTTGAACTTCTTGTAAACTGGTTTCAATGATGATCCACTTCCTCCCCCAAAGCTCTTCTTCTGACTACCACCTGCATCCTCCTGAACCATGGTACCTCCTGTACCTGGTAATTCTTCCCCAAGCTGCATTTCAAGTTCCATGCCCCGAGCTTGCTCTACCAGGGAGCTAAAGTCACGCAGCTCCAGTGCCCCCAGAACCTGGCGAAACTCCTGTCTGAGACCTCTACGAAATCTCTTGGCCTTCTCCACCTCATCAGTAGCCACTGCCGGAACAAAGCGGATCAGGTTGTTAAAACCCGCCTCATATTCCGACACCTTGTCATCTTGCCACGCTTGTAGCTTTGCAATGAAACCTCCATCCTCTCCACAAACGAGGCAGGATAAAACCTTTTCCGGAATTGCTCCAGAAACAACTCCCAAGTAACTGGACCAAGGGCAGAAGTCCTAGCTGTCAGGACTCCTTCCCACCAGATGTCTGCTTGCCCCTTAAGTTGGAAGGCGACAAGCCGCGCCTCATTTTCAAGTCATCCCTAGAGCTCCAAAATGCCTCTCCATGTGTCGCAGCCAGTTAGCTGCATCAACGGCGTGCCCATCCCATCGAAGGTGTCCAACCTCAAAGCATTCCACTGGTGTAGCCCCATGGCAAACGCCGCAGAGGCCGCTGCAGGAGCCACCATGGGAGCAACAACAGGCACCGGTGGCGGGGCCTGATTCTCTTGCACTGCGGACGCAACCTCTTCCTCTGACCCCGCAGGACTAGCCTCTCCGCTCTGAGTTACGAACTTCGGCGGGGCATTGCTCGGCCTCGCCGGCACCTGCCGCCACGACCACGACCACGGCCTCCACCCCTTGCCATCTCTAAGCAATCACAAACATGACAAAATAAGTTAAACAATGAGCACAACAGACAACTAAAGCACAAGTCAAACTATATTATCAACGGAAACGTAAATGCAATGCAAAACCCAACCCACCTACTGTGTTTAGTGTGTCAAAATTAATGTTTCACTAACCACGGACCTACAGCCCGCTCTGATACCAACTGTAACACCCCAACTCAGAACGAGCCTGGAATGCTACCAAAACTAAATACAACTAGAGCGAATTTACAAATTTTCGACAGAGTCTCCCTTGTATCATCAATGAAAAACAAATTCCTAACGAGTAAACATAATATTTAACAGTAACTTCATTAACCAATTCACTCATGCATAAGGGATAATCATATGAATGTAATCAAATAACCCCATTCTCACATCCATAAATTATTTCATCAATCATAATCATAAAATAACCATGGGAATTTCTCGTGATCTATTTATTCATATGTGATGCTAAAATAACAATTGCATTAATTTTGTGAAGTGGTGCGTGCTTTCCAATCATCTACTCCGCCCATGCATGACGTCTTTACTGAAGTACCTAAATCAAAACAAAGCAAGGGTGAGTCATAGGACTCAGCAAGTATCATCAAGGTTACATAATCATAAAGACATGACAAAGATAAACAACTTTAATCAACTTCATTCATGGCATTTGAATACTAGAAATTTAATGATAATGCTATGCACTCTTTGTTCTTTATCTCTTTACGCATTTTACCGGTAATGCGGGTATTCATCCGTCGATGAGTACCCTTGCTCGTGCCCTTTGGCACGGGGACCAAGAGCCTATACATCACATGTATAGGGACATTTGCCGTCATCAAAATGACGGGGACCTCTCAGATATATTGCCCACATTCCATGAATGCGGGGACCTCAAGCTGTCACTACATATGACGGGGACCTCAACATTGTACTCTTGGTCACCACGTGACCAAGTCTCAAAATGCTCCAACATGCAAAGAACTACAACATCATATTTCCAATATCATACTCAATATGTAGTCAGGGTATAAACAATAGCATCATGAAGGAACTTTAAACATAACCTCGCAACCATCGTCACAACTAGAATCATCTCCACAACACATTCACATGACAATGATGAACAAAACACCACTCAATCATGACATGCAACCAATACTACACATAAACCCGAATACTTGCCTCAACCGCGAGAGCGGCGGACGCGAAGTGGGTGCTGCCCTTGGGATCTCGCTGCCACCTGGACAAGAAGATAACCCCAAACTAAGAATAACATACTGGACCAAAGTCATACATCACATTACAATCGAAATCGCTAAACTTCTTATCACTTCTAGTTTTTTTTTTCTAATTTCTAGCGATCGGTCACTGCGGACAGCAGACTTCAAAAATTCATAACTTTCTGCTCATGAGTCCAAATAGGATGATCTTGGACAATCTGAAAAGGTAATTGAAATGTCTAAATAAACTTAGTTGGGGAGACCCTCTGATTCGGCCATCTACCAGACCTACCAATCTATTTAATCAGAGCAAACATTTCACGTCGAGTTTCTGGACAGCGACAAAGAAACTATCATAACTTCCTCTACGTGCGTCCAAATTCAGTGATCTTTAGTTTTCCTGAAAGCTAAGAGGATTAGCCTCATTTTTCGTTATGGTGAGACCCTCTGGAAACCCCTCTAAATACGCGCTTCTATCAGGTTAACTAACACTAGCAAATCTGCTTCTCTCCAGAAACACAGAAGTACTAATAAATTCATAACTTTGGCTACCGAAGTCCAAATGACTTGATTCTTGTCGGCAATGAAAGGTAACTACAATAGCTACAACTTCCTAGGAGACACCCAGACCCAAATCTGCCTCTAACTTAATCAAAACCGACAAACTTCCTGCTGCAGAATAGCGACGAACTGGCATCCGAAAATTAGACAACTAGAAAACGACCTAAAACAAAGAACCACGGGTTACCCTTGCCAAACGAAGAGAGCACACAGCGGGATGAAGACCACCACGATTCCGCTGCGGATCCCTTCTTCTCCCTCTTCTTCCCTTCTCTTCTTCCCTTCTTTCTCTTCTTTTCTCCTTCTTCTTCCTCCTTGGCCGGTGCAAGGAGCTCCTATTCCACCTTGGACAGCAGCAATGGAGGTGATGGGGAGATGGAGAGGCGCAAGGGAGGGTGGAAGGGAGGTGGAGAGGTGGGAGGTGGGGAGATGGGGAGAGGGCGGCCGGTTGGGAGTGGGAGGGGAAAGGGGAGGGGGGAAGGGGCTAGGGTTTTGGGGAGGAGCCCCTTGGCGGCCACCTAGATGGGCCTTGGCCCAGCCCAAGTTGCCGCCAAAATGCTCTTTCCCCCTCTAAAACTGCAGACCGACAACAAACCAATAAGTCCCATCCATTGTTCCGTTTGATTCTTCCCCGAATAATCGATCTCTCCCGAAATAAAAATTATTCTTCCTCGATTCAAATCTTAACTCATTGTTCGGGATATTACATTCAACACCGCGACGGAGGACGGCGTGGTGATGCGCGGCGCATGCATGCGACGCAGCCCAAGCGAGGCAAGGTGGTGTCGACGCGAGGGCCGAGACTCAGTAGCGGCTCGGGACGCGGTGTCACGGGAGAGCAACGACGAAAAAAGGCGCATGCATTCAGCAACAACTATGGCGAACGTGGACGAGCACCGAGAAGGCGACGTCCGGTGGTAGTCGCACACCTAGCACGTGCGGCAGTAAAATCTTTAGTTAAATCGCGTTACCGTGTTTATATTAATTAGTGGTCCTTGTTTCATACTCATCATATTAAGCATGACATTTTACTTTTCATGCATGTTTAAATGTATTTAACAAATGGATGTTTGAATGAAGTGAGGAAAATTACATGCAACAAACTTCTTGGATAAAATGAATTAACAGTGAGGTAAACCTTGTCAAATTCCAAAACAAATTGATTAAAAAGTATAATGAATTTTTAGCCATTAACATTTAATCTAAAGGAGTAAATTAATCTTGAGTCAAGAATTGAAATTTGGTTAGTTAAGCAACATTAAGTTATTGTCTTTTTCTAATGCAAGTGAATGTAAGAATTGTGTTGGATTATAGCCTTTAGAGTTTGATCTAAAGAGAGCACTCTAAATCTGAAAAACAAATGTTAGGAATGATCAATCCCAATAAAACAGTGAACCTCCTTTCAGTCAAGTGAATAGTTGTCAAAGTAGTTCGTGAGATGATTAAATAAAGTCATTTTCTTAATAGAATTATTAAGAAAATTGAGGGTAATTAGAAGTAGAGCAATGAGCTAAAGTATTGTTAAATAAAAATATTAGTTAAGTAATCCTCTTATTAACTAGCTATTAGTATTTAATCTAAAAGTGTAAAATTATTTAGAAGGCAAGAGTTAAGTTGTATGAATGTCAAATGATAGTACCCTTATGCCTTGGATATGACATTAGTAATAGTGGCACTAGGTAAATGGTTTGGTTAGTAAAACATGGTAAAACCATTAACAATTAAAAATCATTACAATGTTCTTAGCATCAATTCATAAGCTCATGCTCCCAGTTAAAAATCCATAATAAGTTGTTTACAACATGAAGTTGGTTAAACTTCAAAAATTCATAAGAAATTCACATGAACTCCAAATGGGATGAATCCATTTGGGTTGTTCCTAAAATGTTATTCTCATTCCATTTTTGTAGTTTTCATCTCTACTACTATTCTAGAAATTTTCACCAAAATAATGAAATTCGGACGGAGAGCAACAGTGAGTGAAATTTCAGACTTTTCTCATTTTCCGATTTTCAAAAGACTATAACTCTCACATACGAACTCCAAATCAAATAATTTTTATTTCTAAATTCATCTAAATCATAATATACCTTCTATATTAATTTAATAATTTTTGGAGACTTTTGAATTTTTGGTGTTTATTCAGTGTTTTTGCTTTATCGGTACTTATCGATAGATGACGATGATTCGAGAGTGCAATTGAGATGATCGTGTGAATGTCCAGTGTACCAGCAAGCAAAGGCAAGCACCCATCGTGTTGATGCATGTTGATCCTATTATATTTCAAACTATTATCTTGTTTGCAGCTGTATATATGCATGCTTATTTGTCAAGTTATTTTGTTGATTAGAGGTAGTTAATCCTGTTGCATGAATTTCCTAAAATTGTTCATACCCTACCACTAGCCTAAGTTAATAATCCTACTGGTGAATTAGAGCCCAGTGGATGTTATACGGTCTATTTATGTTTAATCGGTGTCATGCTTACCAATGCTTAGCTTCGGTAGATTGGGCGGTTGTCGACTTTATCGACGACCTTGATCACATAAATCATTTTTATTATGTACAACACCATATGCTATTATGTTTGGAAAACTAAAACTAAAAATAAAACAATTTAGACTTGATCACATTGGTAAGATGGTGTGCTTTTGGGCGTGTGCTTTGGTGCCCGAGTCAACAAGGACCGAATTGCTTGTTTCACTGATCCAAGCGTTTTTGCGTGCAACCACATGAGGGACATATGGGACCCGTCTTGACTCAGTACTTTGGGGTGTGTTAATTGATGAGTCGTCGGTGGTAGATATAGGAGAAAAATATTCTATGTTGTTGTTGGGCATGTGAGGGGTGAGTTCCTGTCTAGGTTCTCCACGCCCAGGAGCATCGGTCCTTTTTCAAGGCCGATGACTCCGACACAACGTATGGGTTCCCCGTGGGAGCCCAAAACAAGCGGTTCATGGAGGATTAACCCTCATACGTGCGACTCTCAATTAATACATCCCACTGGAAAGCGTCTCATAGGATTTAGCTGTGCTGGTATACCTAAGAAGTGTGATAAATAGTTTGGCGAAATGGCGGTCTGACATGTGGGTAAAGTTGTACACCCCTGCAGGGTATAAACTATTCGAATAGCCTCGTCTTAGGTTATAGACATGCTTGGTTAGGTCGTGCAAGAATTAGACTCAACATTTTAGAATTTGAACTTAAAACTTGATCGGTGGTATTGAGAAGGGTTTCTCATGCTATTGTTGTATGCCGCAGGGGCAGCCACTTGTAGATGTTTTGTTTATGTCTAATGTTATTACTCGATGTTATTTGAAGTATTAAAAATGTTTGCTCACCTGTCATTTGAATCTACTACATTGTATTTAAATCAAAATATTGCTTTGTGCTGAAAATGAACCCTAAAGCCTTCTCCTTTGAGTAGAGCTTGCATGTAGCTATAGGCTTGGTAAAGTCTTGTGGAGTACATTCGTGTACTCACTGTTTGCTTTTATTTACTAATCTGGACAACAGGTATTGAGGTCAATTCGGGTAAAAAAAGATTACGTAGGAACGTCGTTTTGCTATAGTTTGAACCTAGTCGGTTGCCCTGCGGGTTATGATAAGCTATTGGGACTCTAATGATGGTTAATTAATGATTTTATTTCAATTTATTTACTGTTTTTTTCTGCGTACTTTATATTTTATCTTGTTATTTGGCCGATCGGCCCTTTGTACGAAACTAAAGCTTGTATGTTCATATGTTGTAAATTATGAAGTTTCAATATTGTAAGAACTGGCTATGGATTGATATCGATGTTTGTGATGGTGTATATGTACCGCTCCTGTGAGGTACATAATACACCGAGGTGCAGGAGGTTTGGTTTATGATTCTAGGACCAATCGGATGGTTAAGTATTACAAGCTAAATCGTCTGGGTTCTCACAATCCCCATATCTACTTTGTTGCATCCGAGCTGGATGGCGAAGATGTTGGAGGAACTTAGGCCGAGACCCCAGTCGCTTGCCTGCGGACAGAGTGAATAGATCCACCCATTTTCTTTTGCTTCTGCTCGTATTCCCACTTTCTATATTAAGGTACTTTGTATACTGTATTGGCCTGCTTGGCCTCTTCTGTAAGACTGTTGGTTGTACAATCGATTATGTAATATAGTATGGTATCGTACAATGAATACGATGTATGTGAATGAACCAACGACGTATCTGTGTGTGCTATCTACTGATTCAGAGAATGATACAAGTTTACATAGTAGATCTTGAATTACAAATTTAGGGTCTGACAATCCGAATTTGCATGTTCGGTTCCCGACAGCATGATAGCTGCCAGAGTGCAATTCTAGTTTCCTGAAGATGTGAAACCACCGTAAAAATGAATATGTTTGGAACAAATCAATTGTTCTGAGCTTACACAATCTGATATGGCATTTTCCTCTGGACTATTTGACACATTGGATTTTTCCCGATTCATGTGAGAATTGAATTGTAGTACATCTATAGATTCCCGCGGTCCATTGATAAATTAAGAATTAAACTGTTTGTTAAAATGTAAAGTATGATTATACCAAAAACAAACATGAAAAACCTAACTAAAGAAATAACAACAGCATTTAGACATGATTTGACATATATTATTATTTCCGTGGTAGTGGACTGATCTGTATATAGCATGAAGATTTTCTCCATCTCAGGAAGCAAAGTTCAATCCAACCACGGATGTAAAGAAGGCTAAAGAGCAGCATGTTTCTACCAAGTGCTCGTAAGAGTCGGATAATGCTGAGATTTTATACTCTCTTGGAAAATTTGGAGAAAGTAAGAGCAATTCTAAGCACGCCCGCATCTAATTCCATTGTGCTCATGACTGAGATGTGAAGCAGAGTATTTGGTTAAACAGAACTAAGCCGATAAATTCCGATACAATAGCCTCTTAAAAACACTCGAAGAGCTACTGCAAAGTAACACCGAAACAGCACACTTAGAGCAGATAATCCATCAGCATAATAATAAGCGATTCATAATGAGCTTGTTCGTCCACACTAATGACTGATTTTCCAACGTAAATGCATAGGTTCAAAAGGCAAGACATATCTTGTATGCTTTTCCAAGGCTTGCAGAAATTTGAGAATCTACAGATCACAACAGCAAATTAGTATATAAACAAAATGTACCCGAAAGCACTGTAATCTTATGTAGAGTAACATAGGACAGGACGCATGATAGATGGTGGAAAACATCATGGAATGAACTCCCTCAGTAAAGAGGAGCCTCTATACTGATGGTGATCAAACCAGACAATTAACAGACACATTTTTTACCATGACACTGGTTGCTTGTACAGGCTTTCACTTCTTCAGATGGGGGAAACACTGGTACACATCTGACTTCGGATGCTTAGCTTCTGCGTGTTCCCGGCACTTCACTTCAGATGTGGTACACATGAAGGTTTGCATGCACACTTTGCACTGCATTTGTGTTCATACAAACAACATCAGAGAACTAATATGGAGAACCAGCTTGTCAACAGTCAAAGCATTTAATTGATGTTAAACGAAAATTGTCCGGGTTAATACAGTTTGTGTAGGTTAATACAGTTTTTGTACAGCTAGAATGTTTCATAAGTCCTTTGCGTACTCCAACAAGCAGTTTCCTACAAGGAAATTGACTAAGGCTGCATACAAATCAACTACCCCTTCAGCAGAAAGCTTTTTTCTTATAGTAAAATCCTCTTATTTATATTGATGACTCAACGAGTAAAGTACATAAGTACCCAACTTTTACATAGCTTGCTACACCAACTACTTGCAGACCAATTCACTAGACCCAAGGGGAGAGACATCTCGAAGGCATTTAATAAGGTCTAGAAAAGGCTCCAAAAGCCGACTCTTACCCGCACGCTACCACATAGCGACCGTACAACGACCACGGAAAACACACAGCGAGGGTTTTTTTTTTGTAAGTATCAAGAATCAAGCCCTGTTGGTAGCCTCACACCTGGAAGTCTTACCACCATGCTATTTCATCAAAGAAGCCCCATTGTCCATTCCGTGGCAAGGGTGACATGATCATCCCACCACAAAAATCAGCAGAGCATTACTGTTCTCGTGGAGTGGCAGTGAGTATCACACCCTTGACAAATTTCTTCGTCAAACCAAATTTCATAGATCAAGACTTACCAATAGAATAGTTCATTAAAAAAAAAGACTTACCAATAGAATAGAGTTCTTGGGCATAAACATTACAAATCATCATACTTTTCACTCACAAATTCAAAGGTCCAAATACCACAGAATGTAGATCCAACAAAGTAAAGTATCCTTTCTTGTGGCAAAAGAATTATCTTTACCAGTTACAGTTCCCCACTAAAAACTAATCCTAATCGTGGGAACCGAGAAAGAAACCAACCTAAATTACAATTACATCTACCAATCCAAGACCAGTCCCATGACCCAACCCACGAATCAATCAACAAATTACACCCTAAAACCTCAAACCATAGAGCAAGAAGCACAGATCTAGAGCGCGTACCTGGATGTTCATGGCCTTTTTGTTGGTGTCAAGCTGACTCCCTGCACAAGGAAAGTACAGATCCATCAAACCACAGCCCAGACAGAACAATAAGATGAGAAATGCCTCCAATTCAAGAACCGGACGGGCAAGAAAGAAAGGAACAGAGAGAGAGAGAGAGAGAGAGAGAGAGAGAGAGAGAGAGAGAGAGAGAGAGAGAAGGGGCGAACCCTTGGCGGCCTTGTTCTTCTCCATGTTGCGCTCGCGGGACATCTTGGACTTCTGCCCGTTGCCGCCGCCCATCGTTGATGGATGGATTCGCCGACGACGATGGTCGCACCGCGTACCCCTGCTGCGAACTGGCGACCGCCCCCGCGCCGCTCCGCTCCGCTCTTGGTTTGGGATGGCAGATCTCTACCGATGGATCAGTGGGGGACGCGTAATAAGACAAGGGGTGTTTTTAATACCAAAGTGGTGCCGTGTTTTCGGGGTTGATTGCCGGAAAGGGACGCTTGAACAGATATCTCTCGTCCGTCTCTACCCGATCAAAGGGAAACAGTTGCTGACATTGGCCACAAGGGCACGGGCAGTACGGTGATATTAACAGTCTATAATATTTACTACTAATTATGTGTCTGTGTGTTGCAACAAAAACTCATATTTATATCAATAATTTCTGAGTAACATGCTTAACACATATGTAATTCCTGAGCATTATAATCAGTTTTGGTAGGTATAGAGCACATTTGAACAACATATCACCTATAAATACAAAATCAAGTACTACTCTAGCATACTGCAGAACCTCCTCATTGGGAGCACTACTATACTCTGCATAATTTCCTAACTCTGAAGCATATTCCAAATCTCCAACCTAGTAAACAAACAAAAAAACTTAATTTAGTACACAAACCTAATTCAGGTCAACAGGTGCTAACATGGAACGCTTCCACATCTAAGTTAAAATCAGACAAGAACTCATGCTTACTGTATCAGCGTATATGACATTGGCACCACCTCCTGCAGCCATTGTCTAGATGGGTCCCTTTGGGTTCAAAACTGTGAACTTCAGAGATGCGCTCGTGTGAAAGAATGACGATGCCATATCACACTTAGTGCATCTCTAAACAAAACATATGCTTAAGTGCCAGTATTTGTATTTACATTCATTTGCAAACCCAAGTGATGATAATATATTGGCAACTCATATTTCAGGGGAAAAAAGAAAGATGAAAAGTGTAGATGTACATACCTTATCATCTAGTTCATGGATAAAACTTTTTGTAGGGCTGAGAACTCTTCCGAATGGTAGAAGGAATTCTATGTTCCCTCACCTGCACATTGATGAGTAAGATTTAATACAACAAAAATATTAACCACTCAACTATGAGATGACCCTCTTATCTCAAAGCTAATTTGACATCCTCACATCGAACAACGGCATGATTCAGTCAAAAGAAACAGAATCAGTAACAAAAATCAGATGGCACGAGCGCTATTGATTTGACAATAAAAACAAAACAAAAATTGAAATTCAAACAACACATTGCCTCTTATTATTTGCATGCCATATGTTGCAAGCTAATTTATTAATGCACTTATAATTCAAACCAAACCTAGTAGTTAGGAGGCTTGGGTTCACTATACAACATAGTATTCCCTCCTGCAGGTTCACAGTTTTTTCGTTTTGGATTTTGTGCGCCAACCTGCAAAAAAGACAATATTATTATGCAAAAGCTTTTGCTTACCCTGTAAAGCAATCTACAAAATTTGCTGAAGCAACTCACAGTAGGAGTTTCTCTTCTCAGTATCTTAGCAGTCTTGACAGCTAGCTTTGGAGTGAGGTCCTCTTGACAAAAGAGTAGTTGCAAGGGAGTTCAAATAGATGATATCCAAGCCTTTATCAATAAAATGACATTTCACATGCAAAGGCATGCAGAACACCTGCATGATGCTATCAGTTTGACCTTGCTAGTTGCTACCAAAACATAGATACAGTTAGCTTCATATTTCCACTGGACATTGACAATTATTGTGTACAAAATTCAAGGCCACTCATGGGGCATATAATATCTAGCAAACTAAGGAAATGCATGTAAAGAATGGCAATGCAGAGGTGAGATGACACAATACTAACTCATTGTGAAAAGCAAAAGAAAACTCAAATAGTAATTGTATGAGTAGCCTTCTGAGACTTTAGAATAGTCGCAATAGCAATCACGGGAGAATTTACACATCCATGTGAGATGGGACAGTAGCTTAAGAGTTGTTCCTCGAATGAAAAATATTAAATAACTCAGAAACATAAGAAAAGATCATTCAACTTCACCGTGTACTGTTCTTAATTTCCTATGTTTAAATCTAATTTTTAGCCATTTGAATTAGCATCCCATTAAGATTCTTAGAAATCACTCCATTTCCCCAACAGAAAATAGGTCGTCTTTGGTTGCCTTTGCAAATGGAAAGAAAGCGTTCGTGGCATATCAAAGACTACAAAGAAATTTAACCTCAGAGTACAGATCTTGATGTACAAACAGAAAACCACATCCCTAGTTAAGTGAAATTGTAGAAACCAGTTAGAATACAAACCATTGCATTTAACTCCAAAGGTGCTTTAACAGTGTCTCTTCAACTTCACGTGAACCACGGATCATGTATGGTCTAGTTCCACGGATCAAAAGGTGACATTTACCAATATGGAAGACATTAAAAGGCCTACAAAATAGAACATGGAGTCAACAAAACAAAACACAAATATGTGGACAGTAACACAAGGCAAGGTTGTTCATATCATTCACATTCACACGGCTCAAGGTGTAGCATAGAAAATGCAATCGCAAAATGGAATATGAGAAGTCAACATTGGAATATCCTCTTTCTGTAGCTTTCTGCGTCATTACAAACCAAGATTGGATATCAACCTTAACCACTTACATTAAGAGAGAGAGAGAGAGAGAGAGAGAGAGAGAGAGAGAGAGAGAGAGAGAGGGAGAGAGAGAGCAAGTGTTGAACTGTTTCCAAATATTACAACTATATGGCAGGGCCACTTGATCAGGCAAGCATATGGGAGACATTTGCCACGTTATCAGCTAAATCCTTTTTTCCCCAGCATATGTCACAGTAAGAATTTCATAAGAATTTAACATCCTAAATTCTACCATAATTCTACATCAGTATCATTTAATTGTTGCTAGTGACATTTTAATATATGCATTTCCATCAACTTCTCTCAATTAAATGCTAACACATTACATATCTTGTTTTGAAAGAGCGTATGTCAATGTCACAGTGCATCACCTATGCATCTGCATGTGTTGCATCATGTTGTCAATAAGAAGCAAATGGGTTTAAAGATGCAGTTTTTAAAACCAAAGAACCAATCTCTTATCTAAACACTACTAAAATCACCAGTTGTTACAATGGGAACACTATAAACCAAGTAGGCAAGGCCATCTTTGGAATAATTATTCTTAGATGTAAAAGCCTTATCCAACAACCAGCCTATCATAGCGCAAAACTCTACTACCAAATGTCCCATCGTCATATTCAATGAGGACCCTAATGCAGCCCAATTACACAGAAAAATCTTCTCAGCAAATACTCCATACAGACCACCTACTTATCTGCCTATCCCCACCCACACCACCTATGAAACAAACATCCTCTCTTCCGGTATGGTTGGTTTCATTTGTCATTTAGGAACCAAAACTCTGCTTTCTACACACATCTACATAGGACCAGGCATTGCATCGAACACCTAGCACACACAAGCCGAAACCACCAACACTGATACATGTACAAAACCATAACACTGTCACGAAATCTACTCAGCTATGAACAACACAACAGCAGAAGAAGCAACTCACAGAGCCTAGGAAGGAGAAGCGATCCCCCTAAACGCTTCTGATTCGGTCACCGAGGCATCTCACGTCGTCGGCACGCGTATCAAGTGCCCCCTAAGACGCCGCCACCGCTGCCGCCGTGAGAAGCCTGAGGAGGAGGAGGACGGGAACCAAGGCGAGGACGAGGAGCAGCTTGGATCCGTAGATACTCGCGTGTCCTCCGGCCTTGCGCCGCGCCACCGTGAGCTCTGCGCGGAGGAGGCCGTCGGCCTGGAGCTCGCGATCCTACAACGAGAGAAGGCACACGAGTAAGAAGTGACGGAACTAAGCACATCATGCAAAAATGGAGTAGAAGTGGGGATTCAGGGGTTACCGCGGCAACGGAACTAAGCACACCTCCCTGGGGCGCCTCGCGAGTGCCTCTTTGATGTCCAGATGATGGTATGGGTCATACAAATCGTCGTACCTTAGGCCTTGGACCATCACACGCACAAAAGAACAAGCAAATCGCATTCAGATCAAGAAGAACAAGAAGAGAGACACAAACGCTGTAACATCCCAAATTTTGGGCTTGTGTTTCAAATGTAAGAAAATGAGTAGAAATTAAAACTTTTTCTTACATCATGTGTTTCCTGTTTGTATTGCACAAGTATTGTACAAGACTTATGGAAATGCAAAGTCACAAGTCTTTTGAACCAAATCTTGTCTCTTCTATAACATTCTGGTCAAATGTTTTGATCATCCTCTGGAAATATTTTTCCTAAGTTCTTGGGATGGTAGGTGACCCCTCTGAAAAATTTCACGATTTTTAGAAATTGTTTGGATAATTTTGGAGGTCAGTCAAACCAATTCAAAATCTGGTCAAACCTAAAACCAGTACCTTGTAGAATTTTTGGAGAAAAATGCAATGCATAAAAATCTCTGAGAAATTTTCACAAGGTCAATGTCTCAGTCAGCAAGCCCCTGTAAAAATCTCAGAATTTTTGGAGTTATTTTGCTGCCCCAAATAAATCCTCAAAAGTCTCAGCTTTAAATTAAAACCTAAAGCTGATTCACTGTTACTCGGGTTCGAGTCGGACTCGGGCTCGAGCCAATTGATTCGGTCCAGTCAACTAACTGCACCGAGCCACCCTTTCAAAACGCGCGTGCGATATCAGCCGTTGGATTCAGATCGCGTGGCCCACGTTCGTGTGAGCATTCGGACCCTCCGGTTACATTAACAAATTGGGACCGTTGGATCTCGATCCAACCGTCCAGATTCCTGAGGGCAACCGGACTGTCCGGCGAACTCGTTTAATCGTGACCGTCCATTTTTAATCCAACGGTCGTGGTTTGTTTTCGCTGTTCTTCTTCCTCCTCTGCTTCTTCGAGCGCGCGGGCGGCAATGGCAGAAAGAGAGAGGTTGAGTGGGTGGCTTTGATGGGTCACCTCAAAGTTGCTTTCGTCAACGTCTCTCTGTGGAGCATTTAATGCGCCGAGCTTTCTCCTCCATTGTCCCGAGTCTCACTTGCTCCCATCTTTTCTTGGTCTACAACCGAGCATGAACCGAGCTCACCATGGGCTCATGTTCTTGCTCAAACCCTAATTCCTTTCCTATAAATAGCCCTCTAGGTCCTCCCGGTGTTCTTTTGCACTACACCTAGCTACTCTCGTGTTTGAGCTCAAGAACACATCTCACCCTCAAAACACCATTGTTGGCCGTGGAGCTCCAATGGCGCCTTGGTGTCCAGTGGTTCATCTTCAACATTTCTTGCACCCTTTGAACTCCTCAACCTCCCTTGTATTTCCCTAACTTGATTTTGGGTTGCATTCACAGAATCACTCAATTTTAAGTTTGGAGATTTTCAGTTGGTTTCACCCCTTTCTTCTCCAGCTCAGTAAGTGATTCTTTTGCAATTACTTGCTTTTGGAACCTCTTTGAGCTATAATGAAGTGTGGTGATGATTTGGTTCCACTCATTTTGCTCGAACCTCACCTTCCACTTCATCTTCTTCGGCTCAGGTGGACTTCATCGTGTTCAAGTCTTCCCCGCCATCTTTGGAGCTCCTCTCGGTTAAGGTAGCTCCTATATAGTCCCTAGAAGTCATGGCACTCGCTTCCTTGGACTGCAATGGAGCATTTGCTATTTTCGTGTTTTGCCGTGTCGGCCTTCATCTTTGTTTTCGGCTCGCGGCGTTCGAACCTCCACCGCGAGGTCACCACCGTTGGGTCCGCAACACTATTGCGAACCCATTTTGATAGTTTGTGGGCGCGCCGCAACCGAGTCGCGGCGACCGGTACGCAAAGCCACTCGGGTTTTGTCGTTTGAAGCTCCGTGCTGTCAGATCATTAGGACACATTAATTACCAATCATTAGCTGTTAATTGTGTCTTAATCATTATTATTGAGCCAGCGACGGTGGGCCCAATCTCCTTAAATCAATCTGTTTCACTCCGCATCGTTCGACATCATTCATGCCTAATCATTGCTTAATTAAGTGAGTCGGCATTTAATCGCTGTCGGAATTAACCTCTGGGTCGCTGACTTGTGGGCCCAGTGCACTGTGCGCGTGGGTTAAATCGTTGCGGTCGTGACTCGTAGTCACTGACATGCGGTCCCACTCGTCAGTACCTCTTTTTGAACTTCGATCTATAGCCGCCGTCCATTTTGTGATCTGCGGCCCAGATCTTGCATGCATTCGGACCATCCGGTTCCCTCGTAAATCCGGGCGTCGATCTTGCGATCAATGGTCGAGATCGTGTGCAATCGGACAATCCGGTTGTTGGTGCGTTACGGGCCGTCCATCCGCCGATCTGCGGTGGGATTGGCCCAAGCAACCGCACCGTCGGTTGCATACACTCGTGTGAGCCGTTGGATCTTGATCCAACGGTGGGTTTCATTTAAGCCGCGGCGTGCGCTATTTTCGCGCGTGGCGTCGAGGATGTTAGATCAAGGGTTGTGGGGTTGTCCACGTCATTTCCTTTTATTGGATTGTTCGTATTTGATAAGCAATTGTTTATCAACCGAAAATGATATAAAAACTTTAGAAACTCATAACTAATTCATTTTAAGCGCTTTTAGTTAATTCCAACTGTAATAAATTATGTTATCACTTTAGCTCATTATAAAAATGGATTTAAGCATGTTCGATGAGCGTAAAATTGTATAACTAGGAATAACTTGGTTTCTGTCATTTTGAATATTCGGAAAATGGATAAAACGTTAGAAAATGCATATCTTGCTCTGTGTATGTCCAAAATGAATGATTCCAACTTTGATAAATTTGTTATCAACCCAATGTTAATGAAAAAATGATGGTAAGTCCAAGATTGTAAGCGTGAACCTTGATTAATGATTTAGTACCTATTTTGACATTTAGAAACTTACGGAAGGCTTATAAAATGCACAAGTAATTCTCTGTAATCGCAAAATATATATGATAAATTCTAGAAAACCCTCTGTTGGTATACTTCTTTGTAAAATTAGTTTTGAACATATTTATGTTCTGGAAAGTGCATTATGCTAATTTTGCATCTTAGAAAAATCATAACTAAATCACTTTAACTCCAAATGACCTGAAATTTTATATGGGTTACCTCTATACCAGTAGGTAGCTACCATAAAAATTTCAGCTTCAAAATCTTTCTAGAAAATATTTTTGCTACAGTGCTAATTATGGTAGAAAATGTGTTTTTAGGCAATATCTTTGCACCACAAATCCAAATTAGGTTTTTCCAGTTTCTATGTCTAGGTATATTCGTATTCTACCTTATGTATAAATTTTGTCGCATTTGGATAATTGTTGCTTGCTCATTGGTTTTTTTTTGTGGCTCGTCTTATTGGTTGTTCTTGGTTCTTTTTGCCTCTCGCTTAGGATTCGACATTTGCGGTAATCCCAGAACGACCCTCCACAATGCATTGAGCAACGACAAGAAGGCAAGCGATTTGATCATGTTAATCCCATATTTTAAGTATTTATGTTGATTACAAATTCTATGTATGCATTGCTATTTTGTTTTAATAGTTGGCCTAGTAGATGCATTCCTTAGCAAATGATTATCCTCTACTACCATGAGCCTAGGTTACTTGCTGTGATTTAGAGTTCGTGGATGGGCTCTTGTCACTTAGTAGTTGCGAATTAATTGCTTAGCCATGCTTAGCCGGTAGAAATGGCGGTTATCGACTTGTCGATAACCTTGATCACACAAAACTTATTATGATTTATGATTTCCACCTTGTGCCATGTCTACTTATGAAAACTAAACTGAAAACAAAATGATTTAGACTTGGGCACAATGGTATGTTGGTGTGATTTTAGGTGTGGATGGAATGGTGCCCGAGTCAACAAGGACCGAACATCTTGTTACACTAAACCAAGCATTTTAGCGTGCTAACCACATTAGAGGGTATGGGACCTCTCTTGACTTAGTACTTTGGCGTGTATTGCCCTCGAGTCGCAGGAGGTCGCAGGAGGGATGGTGTTGGGAGCATTGTAGTGTCTGCAAGACTTCACCCGTGATGGGATTTGTTGTCTTTCGGCTTGCAATGTAAGCATATGGTGTTTCTACCCATACGAGCAGCTCGTGGTTGATACACAATATTGGAAAAAGTCTCGTAGGACTTAGCCGTGCCAGCATACCTTCGGAAGTGTGCTTTGTGGCTTAAAGCGATGCAAGTGTGGGTACATTGGTACACCCTGCGCAGGTTAAAACTATTCGAATAGCCTCGCCCTAGGTTATGGACACGCTTGGCAAGGTCTTTCAAGAGTTAGACTACAACCTTTTAAATTAAAACTTGATGGGTGGTACGAATCGGGATTCGTGCTATGTTGTGGTGGCTATTGGGATAGTCACTTCCAGTGGTTACTTGTATGTATCTTTACTTATTTGTTACTTTGATAACAAAACAGATTTGCAAACTTGCTTTTAAAATGTATTACATTATTGCAAATAAAGTTGGCTTCATGCAAAATGAGACATACAACCTCCTCTAAATAAGCTTGCATGTAGTTTATGAATAGGTCCGCTATTCCACACGTCGATCTTGCGGGTACAAAGACAATCTTTGTACTCGGATGCTATGCTTAATTGTTCATTGCAGAGGAAGAAGGTGAGCTGAGGGGCCTCACTTTTGTGAGTGTGTTGTGGTAGCTTGGGCGACTAGCTTGGTGGCGATCGGTTGCCTTGTGGGTGTGTGGCTAACCGGTCGACTTTTGTTCTAGCCATCTTATGGCGCTTTTGCTCATTGTCATTGTTGTATATTGTTCTATTTGGCGGTCGGCTCTCTTTTGTAATAACTTACTTTATGTATGTCGTTGTTGAACTTAGTGATGTATGTGTATGGAATTGATGTGTAATTTTGTGATGATGTGCATATGCTGCAGTTCTGGGAAGCATATGTCCATCGAGGCTTAGAATGTTTAATTAGTAATGCTAGAACCATTTGGAGGTTAAGTGTTACTAGTTAAATATTCCGGGTCCTCACAAAGTTGGTATTAGAGCCATACTGACCGTAGAAACCCCTAGCTTGGTCGCCTTGTAGGATGTTCTGAAAACCTATTTTCAAGAGTCAAATGGTTTATGAAAATTAAGTAAGTTATCTGATTTTACTCCTTATCTATCTTAGTTTTCTTCTCTCATCTTGTTCTAGTTTGAGTTTTGAAAATTGTTTTCCTCTCATCTTCTTCCAAAGGATAGTCCTTATCGTTTAATTTGGGTTTTGGGAACCAATGAGTTTGGCAAATTGAAGTGTTGGCTGCCCTTCTACAAGGTTTTGAAGCTTCTGGAATGGAGAATTTCGACTAGGGGCTTGGATGCAAAATCTGGACAGCAAGCGTCAATTTCCGGACAGCAAGCTCAAAGGTTCTAAAGAAGGTAGATAATGAGAGGTTAAGTTCAACTAAAACTTGTGGGAATGAAGGGGGTAAGAAGTGATATGAGATTAGCTAATGCCTATACTCTATTAGGTGGTTATACCTTGATCTTTGGACTGTTTGGAGCTAGAATTTAGTGCTGAAATTTTGGGTCTTCTCAAACGATTACTCGTTCTTCCATACGGGTTAGTCGTTTGGGAGTTGATTTGTTGATTTTGGTCTTGTACTCTTGGTGGTTATTCGGAGCTTTTTTATTGAGTTCGGGATGCCTTGCTTTTTATCTCGGGCTTGTAGCTAACTTATCTTAGTGAATCGGGATGGTGGTGGGACACGAGCGGCCGGAATCACCGGGTAGTCCCGATGAGAGCTTCCTCCTCCGACCATGGCGGAAGTCCTCATGCAAATCGAACGCAATCGTTCGGAGGACCGCAGGTCTTTGGAGGTCATCGCCAGAACACCTCTACTCCTCTCGGTGCCTCTGGATGCGGAGGTGGTCACCGTGCTCGTGGGGACTTGCGGAGTTCCTCCGTGCTCGGCCTCCTACCTTCTCCGATCCGAGGATCCCTTGACGCATGACGATCGGCTGCGTGCGGTTGAGCGAGCTCAACGTTGCTCGATGCCGGGAGCGGAGGCGGGCACTTTTCGCATCCCATCGGTTGGAGGTGCGGCACTCTCATGGTGGGAGAATTTCCTCGCCATGCAGCCCGCGGACACGTGGTCTCGTGGGAGGAGTTCGATCGACTTTCCGTCGGGCCCATGTCCTGCTGGCCCGATGAAGTGAAGAAGAAGGAATTCCTTGCGCTCAAGCAGGGCGCAAATCGTGATCGAGTACCTCCATGAGTTCAACCATTTGGCGAGTGCGCTCTGCCGAGGTGGCCACCGATGAGGCCAGCGGGAGAAGTTCATGGAGGTTTGTCGAGGAGCTTGGGACAAGCTCTCTATTGTGGACTTCCCGACTTCGGACCTTGGTGGACAAGGCCATCATCGCCGAGCACAAGGCGAGAGCGCTGGCGAGTCCATAGCGCAAGTGGGAGGCCCAATGTGCCGCGCAGCCGGCCTCGTTCGTCCCGGTGTTGGACTGCACGGTGGCCCGTCCTCGAGCTTCCTACCGCCGAGGCCTTCGGCACCAGCTCCACGTCCTCCGCGGCCGTGGACTCGATCCACGGCGCTGCGACCAGCCAACAGGTGTTCCCGCAACCCCGCGGCCGCGTCACTTGCTTCTATCGCCACAACAAGGGCCACTACGCGAGTAGTTGTCCTAAGAAAGCTGAGCGGCCCTCGTCCTAATGGAGGACGCGGGCAAGGGAGTGGTCACCCACGACCGAAGACCCGGGCTTGGGGCGGCCGAGTCAATCATATCTCGGTGAGGAGGCACAGAGGCACCGGCGTGGTGTTGGGTACGCTCCTTGTTAATTTGCATCCTGCTACTGTTTTATTTGACTCGGGCCTCGCATTCTTTTATTTGAGGTCTTTTGTTGTTGATTGTGGGCTTCTTTGTGTTCCTCTGGGATTCCACCGCTGATTCGCTCCCGGGTTGGAAATGAGCCGACCAAGTATGCCGGGATGTTCCTATCCACATCGAAGGAGTGGGATTCTTGGCGAATCTTATCCTACTCGACTCGGCGCTTGGATGTGATTCTTGGCATGGATTGGTTGTCCCAACACTTGGGGCAAATCGATTGTGCGGGAAGATTGTCTACCTCACCACTTGGTGAGAACAGGTTGGGTTTTCACGCGATTGCGAGAACCCCACCTTTTGCCCTTGAAGCAAAGCAAAGATTGGAGATTCACGATGTCCCCACAGTGTGTGACTTCATGGATGTCTTTCCGAAGATTTGCCCGGATGCCTCTGTTCGAGATCCGAGTTTGTGATAGAGTTGTTGCCCTGCACGCCCTATTTCTAAGAGGCCGTGTCGCATGCCTCCTAATGAGTTGGAGGAGTGAAGAAGCAACCGGGTGAGCTGCAAGAGAAGGGTTTTATCCGTCCTAGCTCATCTCCTTGGGGTTGTCGATTATCTTTGTGAAGAAGAAGGACAAGACCTTGCGCATGTGTGTTGATTACCGTCGCTTAATGAGGTGACGGTAAAGAACAAGTATCCTTTGCCCCGTATTGATGATCTTTTCGATCGGTTGGCCGAGCACGAGTCTTCTCAAGATTGACTTGAGGTGGGCTATCATCAAGTCGAGGATCGGGTACGAGGATATTCCTAAGACGGCTTTTGCTACTCGTTATGGCCTTTACGAGTACACCGTCATGTCTTTTGGTTTGACTAATGCTCTGCTTTATTCATGAATCTTATGAACTCGGTATTCATGGAGTATTTGGATAGGTTCGTGGTGGTATTCATCGATGATATCCTTATCTACTCCAAGAGTGAAGAAGAGCATCTTGAGCATCTTAAGCTTGTATTGGGCAGCTGCGTGAGCACCAGTTGTATGCCAAATTCGGCAAGTGCGAGTTCGTTGAAGGAAGTGGCATTCTTGGGCCATGTTCTTTCAGCGGAGGTGTGGTGTGGACCCTAGCAAGGTCGGTGGCGTGCTATCTTGGGGTCACCAAGTCGATCCACGGATGTGCGGAGTTTTCTTGGTTTGGTGGCTACTATCGCCGCTTCATCGAGAATTTCTCCAAGATTGCAAAGCCTATGGTGAATCGCTCAAGAAAGATAAGAAGTTTGAGTGGTCCATTGCTTGTGATGTGAGTTTTGGGAACTCAAGAAGCGGTTGACCTCACCAGTGCTTGTTCTCCCGATATTCACAAGAGTTTTGATATCTTTTGTGATGCTTCGTCGTGGTCTTGGTTGTGTTCTTATGCGGGAGGGCAAGGTTGTGGCCTATGCATCGCGGCGATTGAGGCCTCATGAACTCAACTATCCCACTCATGACTTGGAGTTAGCTGCTGTGGTCCATGCACTCAAGATTTGGCGGCATTATCGATTGGTAACCGTTGTGAGGTGTATTCGACCACAAGAGCTTGAAGTACTTGTTCACCCGCCCGGATCGAACCTCGGGCAAAGAAGATGGTTGGAATTGATCAAGGACTATGACATGTGTATCCGGTACCATCCGGCAAGGCCAATGTCGTTCCGATGCACTCAGTCGTAAGGTGTATTGCAACATGTTGATGCTCCAAGAGCAGCAGCCTACCCTCATTTCAGAATTCCAGCGCCTCAATTTGGGTTTGATCGAGCGCGGTTCTCTTGCTACATTGGTTGTGCAACCAACCTTGGTGGACCAAATCAAGGCGCATGTGAGCAGATGCGGTGTGAGCCAAATCAAGCAGAACATCAAGGATGGGATGGCCAAGTGCTTTTCAGAGGACGAGCATGGCGTTGTGTGGTTTGGGCAGCGTCTTGTGGTTCCTAAGGTCATGGAGTTGCGGAATTTGATTCTCCGCGAAGCCCATGATTCTCCTTTGTCTATTCACCCCGGGGCTACCAAGATGTATCAGGATCTTCGTCAGAGATTCTGGTGGACCCGAATGAAGCGCGAGATTGCCAAGTTCGTTGCGAGTGCGGCGTGTCTTTGTCGTGTGAAGGCCGAGCATCGGCGTCAGCAGTCTTCTTGACCTTTGCCGATGCGAGAATGGAAGTGGGATTCCGTTGGCATGGACTTCATCACCGGATTGCCCGCTCGTCCAAAGGAATGATGCCATTTGGGTCGTGATCGCGTGTTGACTAAAGTGGCACATTTCCTTCTGTTAAGACTCGACCGTGTGGGGCCTTTGGCGAACTTTATGTCTCGAGGATTGTGAGTCTTCACGGTGTACCGAAGACGATTATTTCTGATCGTGGTGCACTTTTCACCTCGCGGTTTTGGCATAGTCTGCAAGAGGCTATGGGGACCCGCCTTCATTTCAGTACAGCCTTTCATCCTCAGACTGATGGTCAGACGGAGCGAGTCAACCAAGTGTTGGTAGATATGCTCCGTGCTTGTGTTCTTTCCTATGGGAAAAAGTGGGAGAAATGCCTACCTTTGCTTGAGTTCTCCTACAACAAGCTATCGGGCCGATCTTGGCATGGCACCATTTGAGGCTTTGTATGGGAGAGATGCGAGAACCCCATTGAACCGGTCGAGAGGCGGTGGCGGCGATTTCGGCCCGATTCGATCAATGCGCCGAGAGTCAAGTTCGATTGATCGCGAGCATCTGCGCACGGCCCGACCCGGACAAAGAGCTATGCGATCGTCGTCGCGGAGTTGAGCTTTGAGCCCAATGACTTTGTATATCTCAAAGTCTCTCCTTGAAGGGCCATCGCGTTTTGGCATCAAGGGCAAGTTGGCTCCTCGATATGTTGGGCCTTACCGCGTCATCGAGAGAGTTGGAGCGATTGCATACAGATTGGAGCTACCACTGCACTTGAGGTGTGCATGATGTGTTCCATGTTTCACACGAAGAAGTGCCTCCGTGTCCCAAGCGAGGAAACTCCGTTGGAAACTCTCGATGTGCGGGAGGATTTGACCTATCGCGAGCATCTGTTCGCATTCTTGAGAATCGAGCGGAGAACAAGGAACCGTGTCATCAAGTTCCTTAAGGTTCATGGTCAAACCATTCGAAGATGAAGCAACTTGGGAGCGAGAAGATCGCCGCCGTGCGATTTTCCTCTTTCTTCTCCGAGTAAACGGAATCTCGGTCGAGATTCTTGTAAGGGGAGAGTTGTAACATCCCAAATTTTGGGCTTGTGTTTCAAATGTAAGAAAATGAGTAGAAATTAAAACTTTTCTTACATCATGTGTTTCTGTTTGTATTGCACAAGTATTGTACAAGACTTATGGAAATGCAAAGTCACAAGTCTTTTGAACCAAATCTTGTCTCTTCTATAACATTCTGGTCAAATGTTTTGATCATCCTCTGAAATATTTTTCCTAAGTTCTTGGGATGGTAGGTGACCCTCTGAAAAATTTCACGATTTTTAGAAATTGTTTGGATATTTTGGAGGTCAGTCAAACCAATTCAAAATCTGGTCAAACCTAAAACCAGTACCTTGTAGAATTTTTGGAGAAAAATGCAATGCATAAAAATCTCGAGAAATTTTCACAAGGTCAATGTCTCATCAGCAAGCCCCTGTAAAAATCTCAGAATTTTTGGAGTTATTTTGCTGCCCCAAATAAATCCTCAAAAGTCTCGACTTTAAATTAAAACCTAAAGTCGATTCATCATTACTCGGGTCGAGTCGGACTGGGCTCGAGCCAATTGATTCGGTCCGATCAACTAAGCGCACCGAGCCACCCTTTCAAAACGCGCGTGCGATATCGGTACCGTTGGATTCAGATCGCGTGGCCACGTTCGTGTGAGCATTCGGACCCTCGGTTACATTAACAAATTGGGACCGTTGGATCTCGATCCAACCGCCCATTCTCGAGGGCAACCGGTTGTCCGCGAACTCGTTTAATCGTGACCGTCCATTTTTAATCCAACGGTCGTGGTTTGTTTTATTGTTCTTCTTCCTCCTCTGCTTCTTGAGCGCGCGCGCAATGGCGAAAGAGAGGTTGAGTGGGTGGCTTTGATGGGTCACCTCAAAGTTGCTTTCGTCAACGTCTCTCTGTGGAGCATTTAATGCGCTCAGGCTTTCTCCTCCATTGTCCCGAGTCTCACTTGCTCCCATCTTTTCTTGGTCTACAACCGGAGCATGAACCGAGCTCACCATGGGCTCATGTTCTTGCTCGAAACCCTAATTCCTTTCCTATAAATAGCCCCTCTAGGTCCTCCTGGTGTTCTTTTGCACTACACCTAGCTACTCTCTGTGTTTGAGCTCAAGAACACATCTCACCCTCAAAACACCATTGTTGGCCGTGGAGCTCCAATGGCAGCCTTGGTGTCCAGTGGTTCATCTTCAACATTTCTTGCACCCTTTTGAACTCCTCAACCTCCCTTGTATTTCCCCTAACTTGATTTTGGGTTGCATTCACAGGAATCACTCAATTTTAAGTTTGGAGATTTTCTGTTGGTTTCACCCCTTTCTTCTCCAACTCAGTAAGTGATTCTTTTGCAATTACTTGCTTTTGGAACCTCTTTGAGCTATAATGAAGTGTGGTGATGATTTGGTTCCACTCATTTTGCTCAGAACCTCACCTTCCACTTCATCTTCTTCGCTCGGTGGACTTCATCGTGTTCAAGTCTTCCCGGCCATCTTTGGAGCTCCTCTCGGTTAAGGTAGCTCCTATATAGTCCCTAGAAGTCATGGCACTCGCTTCCTTGACCGCAGCGGAGCATTTGCTATTTTCGTGTTTTGCCGTGTCGGCCTTCATCTTTGTTTTCGGCTCATGGCCTGAACCTCCACCGCGGCGAGGTCACATCGTTGGGTCCGCAACACTATTGCGAACCCATTTTGATAGTTGTGGGCGCGCCGCAACCGAGTCGCCGGCGACCACCCGCAAAGCCACTCGGGTTTTGTCACCGAGAAGCTCCGTTTGTCGAGATCATTAGGACACATTAATTACCAATCATTAGTCGTTAATTGTGTCTTAATCATTATTATTGAGCCACTGACCAGTGGGCCCAATCTCCTTAAATCAATCTCTGTTTCACTCCGCACTGTTCCGACATCATTAATGCCTAATCATTGCTTAATTAAGTGAGTCGGCATTTAATCGCTGTCGGAATTAACCTCTGGGTCGCTGACTTGTGGGCCCAGTGCACTGTGCGCGTGGGTTAAATCGTTGCGGTCGTGACTCGTAGTCACTGACATGCGGTCCCACTCGTCAGTACCTCTTTTTGAACTTCGATCTATAGCCGCCGTCCATTTTGCGATCTGCGGCCCAGATCTTGCATGCATTCGGACCATCCGGTTCCCCTCGTCGTCCTGGGCCGTCGATCTTGCGATCAATGGCTGAGATCGTGTGTGCAATCGGACAATCCGGTTGTTGGTGCGTTCTGGGCCGTCCATCTGTCGATCTGCGGCTGGGATTGGCCCAAGCAACCGCACCGTCCGGTTGCATACACTCGTGTGAGCCGTTGGATCTTGATCCAACGGTGGGTTTCATTTGGGTTTCGCGCGCGTGCGCTATTTTCGCGTAGCGTAAGCCGTAGGATGTTAGATCAAGGGTTGTGGGGTTGTCCACGTCATTTCCTTTTATTGGATTGTTACGTATTTGGTAAGCAATTGTTTATCAACCGAAAATGATATAAAAACTTTAGAAACTCATAACTAATTCATTTTAAGCGCTTTTAGTTAATTCCAACTGTAATAAATTATGTTATCACTTTAGCTCATTATAAAAATGGATTTAAGCATGTTCGAGAGTGTAAAATTGTATAACTAGGAATAACTTGGTTTCGTCATTTTGAATATTCCGAAAATGGATAAAACGTTAGAAAATGCATATCTTGCTCTGTGTATGTCCAAAATGAATGATTCCAACTTTGATAAATTTGTTATCAACCCAATGTTAATGTAAAAATGATGGTAAGTCCAAGATTGTGGTGAACCTTGATTAATGATTTAGTACCTATTTTCAAACATTTAGAAAATTCGGAAGGCTTATAAAATGCACAAGTAATTCTCTGTAACTGCAAAATATATATGATAAATTCTAGAAAACCCTCTGTTGGTATACTTCTTTGTAAAATTAGTTTTGAACATATTTATGTTCTGGAAAGTGCATTATGCTAATTTTGCATCTTAGAAAAATCATAACTAAATCACTTTAACTCCAAATGACCTGAAATTTTATATGGGTTACCTCTATACCAGTAGGTAGCTACCATAAAAATTTCAGCTTCAAAATCTTTCTAGAAAATATTTTTGCTACAGTGCTAATTATGGCCGAAAATGTGTTTTTAGGCAATATCTTTTGCACCACAAATCCAAATTAGGTTTTTCCAGTTTCTATGTCTAGGTATATTCGTATTCTACCTTATGTATAAATTTTGTCGCATTTGGATAATTGTTGCTTGCTCATTGGTTTTTTTGTGGCTCGTCTTATTGGTTGTTCTTGGTTCTTTTTGCCTCTCGCTTAGGATTCGACATTTGCGGTAATCCGAGAACGACCCTCCACAACAGATTGAGCAACAAAGAAGAAGGCAAGCAGTTTGATCATGTTAATCCCAGTATTTTAAGTATTTATGTTGATTACAAATTCTATGTATGCATTGCTATTTTGTTTTAATAGTTGGCCTAGTAGATGCATTCCTTAGCAAATGATTATCCTCTACTACCATGAGCCTAGGTTACTTGCTGTGATTTAGAGTTCGTGGATGGGCTCTTGTCACTTAGTAGTTGCGAATTAATTGCTTAGCCATGCTTAGCGGTAGAAATGGCGGTTATCGACTTGTCGATAACCTTGATCACACAAAACTTATTATGATTTATGATTTCCACCTTGTGCCATGTCTACTTATGAAAACTAAAGCGAAAACAAAATGATTTAGACTTGGGCACAATGGTATGTTGGTGTGATTTTGGGTGTGGCGGAATGGTGCACGAGTCAACAAGGACCGAACATCTTGTTACACTAAACCAAGCATTTTAGCGTGCTAACCACATTAGAGGGTATGGGACCTCTCTTGACTTAGTACTTTGGCGTGTATTGCCCTCGAGTCGCAGGAGGTCGCGGGAGGGATGGTGTTGGGAGCATTGTAGTGTCCGAAAGACTTCACCCGTGATGGGATTTGTTGTCTTTCGCTTGCAATGTAAGCGCACGGTGTTTCTACCCATCGAGCGGCTCGTGGTTGATACACAATATTGGAAAAAGTCTCAGAGGACTTAGCCGTACAAAGATACCTTGGAGTGTGCTTTGTGGCTTAAAGGCGATCAAGTGTGGGTACATTGGTACACCTGCAGGTTAAAACTATTCGAATAGCCTCGCCCTAGGTTATGGACACGCTTGGCAAGGTCTTTCAAGAGTTAGACTACAACCTTTTAAATTAAAACTTGATGGGTGGTGCGAATCGGGATTCGTGCTATGTTGTGGTGGCTATTGGGATAGTCACTTCGGTGGTTACTTGTATGTATCTTTACTTCACTGTTACTTTGATAACAAAACAGATTTGCAAACTTGCTTTTAAAATGTATTACATTATTGCAAATAAAGTTGGCTTCATGCAAAATGAGACATACAACCTCCTCCTAAATAAGCTTGCATGTAGTTTATGAATAGGTCCGCTATTCCACACGTCGATCTTTATGTACAAAGACAATCTTTGTACTCGGATGCTATGCTTAATTGTTCATTGCGAGAGGAAGAAGGTGAGCTGAGGGGCCTCACTTTTGTGAGTCTGTGTTGTGGTAGCTTGCGGGCGACTAGCTTAGCCCCGGTCGGTTGCCTTGTGGGTGTGTGGCTAACCAGGCCGACTTTTGTTCTAGCCATCTTATGGCGCTTTTGCTTCATTGTCATTCTTGTATATTGTTCTATTTGGCGGTCGGCTCTCTTTTGTAATAACTTACTTTATGTATGTCGTTGTTGAACTTAGTGATGTATGTGTATGGAATTGATGTGTAATTTTGTGATGATGTGCATATCTGCGATTCAGGAAGCATATGTCCATCGAGGCTTAGAATGTTTAATTAGTAATGCTAGAACCATTTGGAGGTTAAGTGTTACTAGTTAAATATTCCGGGTCCTCACAAACGCGAATCGCATCAAGCTTCTCGGAACCGGATCCAAGATCGATCGGTTGATTACCATATTTCCGGAGGCGCACGGAGACGGCGTGCATGTGGACCACATCGTCTTCACCCTGCGCCTCACCCTCTCAACCCACCCCTCGCCGCCTTCACATCGCATTCAGATCTAGACGAGGGGAGGAGGTGACGGGGTGGGCTACGTCGTGGCCGGTGGCGGGGTGGACTAAGAGGTGGGGGAGGGGGCAGTCTGTTGGAGATATGCCCTAGAGGCAATCATATTGATGATGATATTTCATTGTATCCATGATTTAATAAATGTTCCTTGAATATTGCCTTTGTGTTGATTAACAAGTATGTGACTTGTTTGTGAAACTCTTTACTTGTATGGTTATTCTAAAGTTGTCCCTAGTCGGAGTTCATGTGAGGACACACGTGAATGATGGATTAGCACATGTATCGGTTGATGACCATGTTTCACAGGTCATAGACATGGAGATGTCAAACCAATAATGTGGACACATGTTTAGAACATGGGGTTGGACCGACCCAACATGAGACATAGTAATTATTCTTATAGTTCTCTCTACACAATGTGTACGCCTTGTCCTTAGACACGAGATTGTCGCATGTACTTGAGATGTGAATCGACCTACTTAGGGGCTATCAAACGCTACTCGTGAATCGGGTAGTTATAAAGGTAGCTTTCGGGTTTGTCATGAAGCATCTTTGCGAGGCATGGTCAGTCGAGATGGGATTTGCCCCTCTCTACCTGAGAGAGATATCTCTGGGCCCCTCGAGTGATCGGATCCATAAATGCATGGCCATGCTACTTAAGGTTAAGAGTTAACCTAGTAAGGGATTCCGGATCACAGGATCGAGAAAGAGTGGTCAGCTTGGAGCTCGACCGAATATCGTGAGGCAAAGGGATTGGCATGTACATAACGTTGTGATGGTTCGTCCGATATGATCTTTACGTATGTTTAGGAGTTGGCACGTCTTGCTAGAGGTCGCTACCAACTATTGACCAAGTATGTATACTCGCGTCATGTCTAAACATATGTGAACCATAGGTCACACACTTAGAGTGAAGCCTAATTCGGATTGGATCCGAATTAGACTGGGCATTGAGTCCTAATGGGCCTCTATTCGTAGAAGCCCATTATAAGGACGTCTATAAAAGGAGGGCAGGGGCGCGCTGGTTTAGGGGTTGAGTTTTTCGTGACATCCTCAAACCACGCCGCCACCCTCCCACGCCCTAGTCGCTCGCGCGGATCTAGTAGTCCGGCGCGCGCCGCTTCTCCCGCACGTGTGGATACCTTTGGAGGCGCATGCATCGTGGCGTTGGGACGAACCGCAAGAAAGGAGCTGACGTGGGACACCGCGACGAGGACGAGGAAGTAGTACGACTACTCGCCCGACGTCTTGCATCAATCGAGTACGACTACACCGCCCGACGCGTCTTTGCATCAACTTCCGCACGCGCGTCTAGTGGTAAGACCGTGATCTATAAGCGCAGTGATCTTGGTTTATGGGTAGAATTTTTAATTTGCGCTAGTGTAGCCTACTGTTTCCCAACGATGGTATCGAGCGGTTCTTTGCCATGTTATAGGTTGGGTGATTTGCATATGGCGATATGTAAATCGGTATGATCGATGTGATCGATTGTATAGTTTCGTAATGGATTGATCGGTTTCGTGATCATCGCTAAGGTCGTGAAACAACATACCCTACGGTCGGATTCGCCATCGGGTAGACGGTGACACGTAAAACCGCCATGAATGCGAAGATCAATATGATTGATCGAATCGAACCTAGATTAATAATCGATGTACCGTGATCATGCCGCTAAGGTCGTGAAACAACATACCCCTACCGGTCGGATTCGCCATCGGGGTAGAAGACACGGTGACACGTAAAACCGGTTGGCGGCATGCGTAAAAGATCAAAATCCTATGTAAAACAAATTGGTCGAATCGAACGAGATCCTGATCGCGGGGCGCCGCCTTCGAACCCTGATGGGGAAACCCTCGACCCCTATCCCGAGATTGCGATTCTATGCATAAACTTGTTTTTGCGGGATGTATGTGACCGTATGGCCTAATGTGTATGTGATGCATGTTTGTAATATTTGCATGACTGCGTGTCGTGGGTGCAGCAACACGGTGGAGCCATTGTGTTGTCAAAGTATTGTATTAACGGCTGCGTGCCGACTTGTGATGATTCCTAGTATCCATGTATTTTATTACTCGGAGGACACATCACTTGGAGGGATGGCACACATGAACCATGGAGATGGAGATCATCATGGTGGGATGATTCTATGGCGATGGAGATCACCATGAGAAAATGGGCCATCTTGAGTCACAGCTGTGTGAATGCTATTCCTATTGTTTTACTCCTATGCATGTTTGAATGGTAGAAGTATAGCGATCCTCACAAAATGTTAAGTTAAACATATGCCCTCCCAATTAAACTTTGCACCATCCCATGTCTTGTAAATTGATGGTGGGTCTATAAAATTAGGCACCATCAACTTTCCTTGACTAGATGGGTTTTGTATCTGATACTTACATGCATAAGGATTGGTGAACTTAACAAGGTTATCATAAAGGTTATGGGCCTTGGGGCATAAAGGTTGGCGCGGGGCATAGAGATGTCACCCAACAACAAGAGTCATATAGAGATATGATTAGCAAGGTGTTGCTTACAAGTACCTTGTCTCCTAGCGGTGATGCAAAAGCTCACTAGTAGACTCGTTAATGCGGATCTTGAATCGCTAAGAATCAACAGAGGGATGTTGATTTTAGTGGGAGTACATTCTATTAAATTTGTTTAATACAGATTTACTCTATCATGGTTTTATTTGTCTTAGTATTTTGCATTTCCTATTGTAGATCAATGGCATCTAGCAACCACGCACACCCTTTTGCTTTGCGATCGATTCTTGAGAAAGAGAAATTAAATGGAACAAACTATTCTGATGGTCCGTAACTCGAGAATTGTTCTCGTGGCGGATAAAAGGAAAACGTTCGACACCCCAATCCCGTAAGAACACGCAAATAATGCGTCTCACTTTGTTAAAAATGCCTACAAGAAAGCATGTGATGACTCTCTTGAGATTAGTCGTCTTATGCTTGCATGCATGGAACGACCTTCAAAAGCGGTTTGAGGATCGAAGCGTATGATATGATCATAGCGCTTAAGGACATGTTCCGCATACGTGCCAGACCGAACGGTTCAATGTCTCTAAGGCTTTTCGGAATGCAAGCAATGAAGGTGCACCGTAGGCCCACATGTGATCAAAATGGTTGGTTCTGATCGGACTTTGGATAAACTTGGTTTTCCAATTGGCCAAGAGTTGGCAATCGATTTCATTTAGCGTCTCTTCCACCTAGCTATGGGCATTTCATTTGAACTACCATATGCATGGGGCGGATAAGGGCCTTAATGAGCTTTGTGGGATGCTCAAAACAGCAGAGAATGACATTAAGAAGTGTGCGGGGCCTAGCCATGTGATGGTCGTGAGAACAAGTCTAGCTTCAAGAAAAAGGGTAAGAAGCCATGGCCAAAGAATAAAGGTAAGGTTAAAGATATGATCTCAAGCCAACGCCTAAGCCTAATCTTTGGACACGGAGC
The DNA here is from genome assembly GCA_036346255.1 of Ampelocalamus luodianensis. Lineage (NCBI taxonomy): Eukaryota > Viridiplantae > Streptophyta > Magnoliopsida > Poales > Poaceae > Ampelocalamus > Ampelocalamus luodianensis. The sequence continues at coordinate 49,811,171 of CM070622.1, read as the reverse complement.
CGAGACAGATGCTTCTATTGTAAAGCGCGCCTTTGAAGAGAAAGCGCAAGAAGTACATGGATTAGATGAATGCAAGAAGAAGGTGGAAGTAAGACTTCCACCCATGGTACACTTGTCATAAATGTTTTAGACATTTTTCTCATGATTCTCCTATTAACTCTTGGGTATTTGATCTGGATCGTTGCTCACATTTGCAACTCGATGCAGGGCTAATAAGAAGTAGAGGAGTCGCAAGAGGTGAAGTTGATTTTGCGTCGGGAATAAAGCAAGGGTTGTTGCGTTGACCGTCGGCACCATGCAACTTCAGCTTCCTTCAAGATTTATTATGGAATTGAATAATTGTTATTATGTTCCTAGTATGAGTCGAAACATTTTATCCCCCTCATGTTTGATGAGAGATGGTTATTCATTTGCAAGTAAAGACAATGGTTGTTTGATTTCTAAAATGGAATGTTTATGGCTTTAGCCCATTGTGAATGGGTTATTTATTTTAAATCTTGATGATGCGCCTATCTTTAACATAAATGCTAAAAGACTTCGACCTAATGATTTGAATCCCACCTACGTTTGGCATTGTCGTTTGGGTCACATAAGTGAAAAGCGCATGAAGAAGCTCCATGCTGATGGTCTTCTAACTTCGTTTGATTTTGAATCATACGAGACATGTGAAGCTTGTTTGCTTGGTAAGATGACCAAATCACCTTTCAAAGGTTCTTTTGAGAGGGCGTCAGACTTGTTGGAAATCATACATACTGATGTATGTGGACCAATGAGCACGACTGCTAGAGGTGGATTTCATTACTTCATAACTTTCATTGATGATTTTAGTAGATATGGCTATGTCTACTTAATGAAGCATAAGTCTGAAACTTTTGAAAAGTTCAAAGAGTTCCAGAATGAGGTTGAAAATCAACGTGCCAAGAAAATTAAGGCTCTGCGATCTGATCGTGGTGGCGAGTATTTGAGTCATGAATTTAGCAATCATCTGAAGAGTTGCGGAATTGTTCCACACTAACACCGCCGTAACGCCTCAAAGAAACGGGGTATCCGAGCGCGATCGGACCTTGTTGGACATGGTTCGATCGATGATGAGCCGATCAGTTACCATTATCCTTTGGGGTTACGCTCTAGAAGAAAGCAGCTTTCACACTTAATAGGTACCGTCTAAATCCGTAGTTAAGACACCATATGAGATATGGGTGGGAAGAGTCACGTTTGTCTTTTCTAAAGATTTGGGGATGTGAGGCGTTTGTCAGCGACTCTGATCGGACAAGCTCACACCCAAGTCGGATAAATGCATTTTCGTGGGATATCCAAGGAAACCTTTGGATATTACTTCTACAACCGACTAGAGGGCAAAGTGTTTGTCGTCAAGTGGTGTTTTCTAGAGAAAGAGTTTCTCAACAGGAGACAAGTGGAAGAACAGTGCGGCTTGAAGAAGTTCAAGATGAACCAATCGGGAAGACTCGACGAATGATGCCCATGTGGCGAGAACAAGTTGAGGAACCCATGGCAAAGAAGCACCACCACCACGAAGGTCGGAAGGCTCGCAATGCGCGAGATATATTATTGTTAGACAATGATGAGCCTACGACCTATGCGGAAGCAATGATGGACCAGACTCGAGAAATGGCATAGTGCCATGAGATCCGAGATAGCATCCATGGGAGACAATCAAGTTTGGAATTTGGTTGACCACTGATGGTGTTAAAACCATAGAGTGCAAATGGATCTATAAAGGAAGATTGATATGGATGGAAATGTTCATATCCATAAAGCTCGACTTGTCGCAAAGGTTTTCGGCAAGTTCAAGGAGTTGACTACGATGAGACTTTCTCACTGTAGCGATGCTTAAATCAATACGGATCATTCTAGCTATTGCTTTGCATATTTCGACTATGAGATATGGCGGATGGATGTCAAAACGGCTTTCCTTAATGGAAATTTAACCGAGGACGTGTATATGATACAACCGAGGGTTTTGTCGATCCAAACAATGCTAGAAAAGTATGCAAACTTCAAAAATCCATTTATGGATTGAAGCAAGCATCTCGGAGTTGGAACATTCGTTTTGATGAAGTGGTCAAAGGGTTTGACTTCATCAAAAACGAAGAAGAATCTTGTGTTTACAAGAAGACAAGTGGGAGCTCACTCGTATTTCTAATCTTATATGTAGATGACATATTACCGATTGGAAATGATATTCCTATGCTCGAGTCCGTTAAGACCTCACTTGAAAAATAGTTTCTCAATGAAGGACTTAGGGAAGCGGCATATATTTTGGGTATTAAGATCTATAGAGATAGATCAAAAGGCTAATAGGATTAAGCCGAGTACTTACATTGACAAAGTGTTGAAACGGTTCAACATGGAGGAGGCAAAGAAAGGGTTCTTGCCCATGTCTCATGGCATAAATCTTGGCAAGACTCAGTGTCCTTCGACAACTGATGAGCGAGATCGCATGAGTAAGATTCCATATGCTTCGACCATTGGATCTATCATGTATGCTATGATGTGTACTCGCCCAGATGTTTCCTATGCTCTAAGTGTTACGAGCAGATACGGTGATCAGTGAGAGTCATCGACAAAGCGATTAAAAACATCCTCAAGTATTTGAGAAGAACTAAGGATGTGTTCCTAGTCTACGGAGGTGAGGAAGAGCTCGTTGTAAATGGTTACACCGATGCAAGCTTCCAAACCGACAAAGATGATTACAAATCGCAATCGGGTTTTGTGTTCCTTTTGAACGGTGGTGCGGTAAGTTGGAAGAGTTCCAAGCAGAGATCGTTGCGACTCTACAACGGAGGTCGAGTACATTGCGGCTTCAAGCAAAGAAAGGAAGGTGTTTGGATAAGGAAGTTCATAATCGAACTAGGTGTGGTTCCTAGTGCGTGCGATCCTCTGGATCTTTCTTGTGATTACAGTGGGGCCATTGCGCAAGCCAAGGAGCCGAGGAATCACCAAAAGAACAAACACATATCATGGCGGTTTCATCTCATTCGAGAGATCCTTAATCGAGGAGATTTAAAGATATGCAAAATACACACGGATTTGAATATTTCAGATCCTTTGTGAAGCCTCTCCCACACCTAAGCATGAGGCGCACACAAGAGCTATGGGTATTAGATATCTTCTAGATTGACTCTAGTGCAAGTGGAGATCTGTTGGAGATATGCCCTAGAGGCAATCATATTGATGATGATATTTCATTGTATCCATGATTTAATAAATGTTCCTTGAATATTGCCTTTGTGTTGATTAACAAGTATGTGACTTGTTTGTGAAACTCTTTACTTGTATGGTTATTCTAAAGTTGTCCCTAGTCGGAGTTCATGTGAGGACACACGTGAATGATGGATTAGCACATGTATCGGTTGATGACCATGTTTCATGTGTCATAGACATGGAGATGTCAAACCAATAATGTGGACACATGTTTAGAACATGGGGTTGGACCGACCCAACATGAGACATAGTAATTATTCTTATAGTTCTCTCTACACAATGTGTACGCCTTGTCCTTAGACACGAGATTGTCGCATGTACTTGAGATGTGAATCGACCTACTTAGGGGCTATCAAACGCTACTCGTGAATCGGTAGTTATAAAGGTAGCTTTCGGGTTTGTCATGAAGCATCTTTGCGAGGCATGGTCGGTCGAGATGGGATTTGCCCTCTCTACCGAGAGAGATATCTCTGGCCCTCGAGTGATCGGATCCGAAATGCATGGCCATGCTACTTAAGGTTAAGAGTTAACCTAGTAAGGGATTCCGGATCACAGGATCGAGAAAGAGTGGTCACTTGGAGCTCGACCGAATATCTTGAGGCAAAGGGATTGGCATGTACATAACGTTGTGATGGTTCGTCCGATATGATCTTTACGTATGTTTAGGAGTTGGCACGCCTTGCTAGAGGCGCTACCAACTATTGACCAAGTATGTATACTCGCGTCATGTCTAAACATATGTGAACCATAGGGTCACACACTTAGAAGTGAAGCCTAATTCGGATTGGATCCGAATTAGATCGGGCATTGAGTCCTAATGGGCCTCTATTCGTAGAAGCCCATTATAAGGACGCCTATAAAGGAGGGCAGGGGCGCTGGTTTAGGGGTTGAGTTTTTCGTGACATCCTCAAACCACGCCGCCACCCTCCCACGCCCTAGTCGCCGCGCGGATCTAGTAGTCCGGCGGCGTCTCTTCCTCCCGCACGTGTGGATACCTTTGAGGCGGCGTGACACGTGGCGTTGGGACGAACCGCAAGAAAGGAGTCATGACGGGACGCCGCGACGAGGACGAGGAAGTAGTACGACTACTCGCCCCGACGCATCGCATCAATCGAGTACGACTACACCGCCCGACGTGCTGCATCAACTTCCGCACCTGCGCGTCTAGTGGTAAGACCGTGATCTATAACTGCAGTGATCTTGGTTTACGGGTAGAATTTTTTAATTTGCGCTAGTGTAGCCTACCTGTTTCCCAACACAGTCGTCGTGAGGGGCTTGGGGAGGGAGGGGAGGCGACGCGTGGAGCGGGTGCGCTTGGAGGAGGCGGCGGTGGAGGCGAAGAAGGGCAGAGGGCGAGGGGCTCACGGCGGCGGGCGAGGGAGACGCGGGCAGCGCAGGTGCGGAGCGGGAGGCGCGGGTGGGGAGGGTGGCGCGAGAGTGGGAGGCCGGTGGTGGGGAGTGTGAGAAGAGAGGGAGTTAGGGATTGCAGCATGAGTGGGAGGCGTGCGCGAGTGGGAGGTGTGCTGCTGCACGAAGCCATATGGCCGTCGATTCTCTACTCGCCAATCTGACGGATGTAGTTGATAGTAGGACGGACGACCATCACCAACTCCAATATTTAAGTAGTAGAGATATAGGTGGGCGGCGGCAGCGGCGGGAGTCAGGTAGGGTTTAGGATAGGTGAGATAATTTATATGATTGAGAAAGATGAGTGAGACTTGTTAGATCTTGATCCAAGGGTCCAAACGAGATGATGTATTTAGGGGTATTCTCACCACTTCTAATGAGGAGGTTACCACAATCAATCCCATCTTATTCTATCCCTCCAACCAAACACCTATTTGTACTATCCCAGATCATCCCATCCTCTCAACCAAATAAAATCTGAGATCATCTCATACCCATAACTAAACACCCTACTCGGACCATCCCATCCCAAAAACACTAGGACCGTCCCATCTCATGCCACCTCGTCCTCCCAACCAAACACTACCTTAAATTCTAAACTAAAATTTAATACAGTGTTTGTTTTGTAAAAAAAAAAAATAACTATACGGAAGATTAGAGAGGATAAGAGGTTTGAAGATGAATGAAGATCATCGCTGAATGAGAGAGTGAGACATATGTTGCTCCTAAGGAGACGAGCTAACTGTTTTTTTTTTAAATTGTGGAGATCATATGTATGATCCTAATCTCAGTGTGTTGAACTATTGGCAATGGAGTCAAGGTGTTTGGGAAAACCATCCATTTTAGCAAAGTTTCATCGTCTATCAGGCTTAGGTAGTTTGACCGTCCCATCTCATATTCGGATAGAGTTGAGTTTTAGTATGATTTCAGAGTTTCCAATTTTTGGACATTGAATTACTCACACCTTGTCGCCCTAGATAAAACTCTAGTTAATACAATAGTATTGACTAGATCCTTTGTGTGGGAAAATATGCTTAGCCATGCCAAATCTTTCGTGGTTTAAAATATATCCATGGCATTAGTGTGCCATGGAAGTTTACAAACGTTTTGAAAAAGAAAATAAAATCAAAAAATAGTTTAGACTTGGGCAAAATGGTTGTTAGGTGGGTGCAGTGAATGCACAAAATCGATGCAGTGAATGCTCAAGACCTGGGTTTCTTGTAAGTCATCCAAGTTAGTTAAGGATCGATTTGCGAGCCACAGATTGTAAAATCCTTCTGTACTACCACAAGTGTGGTATGAGACATATCTGGCTAACTAATTTGCAACATCCCACTATTGATTGTGCCATTCGGTTGTGCGGGTGTTGAAAAGACGATTATTCACACATGTGCAAGAATGAGAATTCTGTTTGGGTGCAAAGACCTACGACGGTGAAACCTTAGCGGGCATGACTGCTTTGGGATGACACACTATAAAAGTCTTGTGATAATCACTTACTCACACACATATAGAAGTGTGTCAGACAAATATTATAAGCTGATTATCTCTTGTGGGTAAAGTTATACAACCTTCGCAGAGTATAAATCTATTCTAATAGCCATGCCCACGGTCATGGGCATGCTGAGCTAAGCCTTTCATGGATTATATTTTAGTTTTCTTTTCAAAATGATTTGTCAAAAATGATTTCATGGATGGATAATCTATGTGGGGAAACTTGGGTGGTTAGCCTTGGATAAAATGGTGTTAGGAGATTATCCTTCACCAAAAGTGTTAGGAGGTTATCTTGCACTAACTTTTCTCTAAATCAAGAATATTGTAATATTGTATAAAGACTTGCTTTCAAACTTACTTAAAGTATTCAAAATGCCAAATATTGCTTTATGCACAAATAACCATATAAGCCTTCATTTGGTAATATCCATGCACAAATAACCATATAAGCCTTCATTTGGTAATATCCATTTATGCATTAACTTTGTTATGAGTATAACTTGACGAATACATTTTGTAATCACACTTGCTTAATAAATTGTTGTTCAGATAAGAAGGATTTTGCTATCGGTGAGGATCTCGATGACTAGGTCGCTACCCTAGTTGATTGCATGTGGCAGATTTGCTGGCCCCTATTACTACTTCGTCTTTCATTGTGTTATTTTATTGTTGGCTTGTAAACCTTACTTGTAAAACTCTGATATTAATAAAATTATGCGAGATATGAATGTTATCATCTTTGTTTACACTGTATACACTAGATGTTCCTAGACTAGTGTATACACTGAATACACAGACAATTTGAGAGTGTTACTCCTGGGTTCGACACCCCCAGATCCAGATAGGAAGGGATCTGGAAGTGGAGGCATGGATCCATCGATCCAGAGAATTACAGCGACTGACCGAAGCTCTATTGCGAGGAAGAAGGCAGGATCCACTCCAAGAGGACATCAATGATGCCAATGCCAACAGACAGAGGAACCGACTCGAGGGAGGTGAGGACCTACACTAGGTTAATATATAAGGTAGAAAGGTACAAGACCCCCTTCCACTTGACGTTAGCGAGGTCATTGGGGTGGAGATATAGGAGGGGTCAAAACTGAGGAAGAAGGGGAAGGTAGTTTGGGAGAGGTGTTACGACCAAAGAACGAGGGAGACAACTTTAAGCGAACTGTTATATGGAACAAGCTTGATGTCCAAAAATATGAGCTGGAGATAGCCAAGAGATGTTAGATAAATGGCAATGCAAGAATTCAAATGAGTTTTTAGCTCATGTAGCATTTTTTTGAAATGAAATAGCAAAACTAGCCTCCATGTGAACTATATGGCAAAAATGGCACCCTTACCGCAAAAGCCACCACGGAAGGTGACCTGCCACGAACTGGGACCACGGTAGGTGACCTGCTGTAAACTGGGACCACAGTAGGTGACCTGCTATAAACTGGGACCGCGACAAGTCACCTGCCGTGATCCTGTAGCGCTGCCACATGAAATGATCCCATAGCACTACAGGTGACCAGAAGTGCTGCAGGAGCACTTCATGCGACACATGTCGTCTACCTATCCATCCGTGGTGCCATTTTTGCCATTTCATTGGGGAGGGGGCTAGATTTGTTATTTCGTCGCCGAAACATGCGAAATGAGGCAAAACTCGAATTTAGGGTAAGTAGTTTTGGACCCATTGTTCGACTATCGCTATGTCGCAATGACAAAAATGCCCTTGTCATATATGAACAAAATGAAAATTTGATTCTTATTTAGAATCTTTCTAGGTAAAATTCTTTATGAACTAAAACTTCACAAATATAAATTATATTATGGAGTGTATAAATATAAAATTTGAATAAATGTTAATCCTGAATTTTGACTTTCTGAATTCAAATTTCCAAAGCAACATTTCATTGTGAAATACTAGAAAATAAACATATTTAGAAATTGAATGTATGGAATCCACATCAAATGAAATAATCAAATTCGAGTTTTTTTATTTCAAAAGTTGGAATTGCTTTGTTCATTCAAATAACTCAAATATTGAAGAAAAAATGTACCATAATTTTAAACAGTAACTAGGGTTCTTTTGGTTATTTCTAAAATCTCCTTAGGGCCTATTGTAATAGCCTAAAAATTTATTCCCTATCTTAAAGCATTTAAATTAGTGTTTTTTTTTTTGATTTTTGATGTTTTTCCATAATTTGAAAATGCTTTCCCCTGTTTTTCAAAATGAAGTAGGTTTTTGCAGGTTTATGAAAACAACATCAAAGTCTGAAAATATTTTATTTGGGTTTAGAATATTCTAAAGTACCTCTGTAGATTTTCTTTTCATTTTCTATCTTTAAGAGCTCAAAAACTATTTTTGGAATTTTCTAAAATGAAAATCAAATCAAAATTTTCCTAGCACTCTCTGGGTCAAAATAGTAGCCACGACCCAGTCCGACCTTGCTTTCAGCCCAAAAACCTGGCCCAACTCTGTCCTCGTCAAGCCGCTTTTGGAAATATATTTCCTGAATGTGAAAGCGTATTTCCATAAGTTTACGCCTCCACATAACCTCACATGTGGGCCACTAGACCCACCAGTCAGTCTCTCTCTCCTAGCGCTCTCTCTCTTCTCTCTCGCTAGCTCTCGTCAACACATTGGCCCCACCAGTCAGCCATCGCGTCGTCGTGTTCCTCTCACGCCAATGTCGTGACATGCACTGTTGGAGCTTTGCATGCCCACCTTTTCCAGCACGTCTCCCACCCAGCTGTGCTCATCTTTTCCCTCTCCACAACACACCGTGCTCATCTTTCCTCCCTGTCTTCCCTCTTTTCCCCACGGCCGCTCCTGCCACCAGGGATGCACCCGCTCTCTTTTCCTAAAGTGGAAGCATGTCCCTCTTTGTCTCCCATGCACCCCCGCCTCGACATGGCTCCCTTTTCCACGCTACAGCGCGCCACGCCCCTCCTTCCACTCTTTTCCTCTTCTTTTCCCGATCAAGCCAGCTAGCCATGCTTCTCATTTCCGCCGTCTTGCCTGCCTGTCTACCTTTTGTAACACCCTGGCTATACAGAAGCCAAGATGTTACCTAAAAGACTAGCATTCAACAATAATGTGGAGTAAGATCAACAACCTTATAATTAATATCATAAGCAGGTCAACCTCTAGTAGGATGAATATAAGAAATTAAAACAGAATTCAACATTAAAACAATTCCAACTCAACCGTATTCTAAAATATGAAGATATCAACCATCAATCTCTATTTATTACAATCCAATGGTTAACAAATGAAAAGTAAAGATGAGTTCATGAAATTGAAAGTGAATAATGTGAGGTGAATGCATTATCCGTGACTATCCCCTCCCAAGAATGCCAACTTCAGTGTTCACATAAAAAAACAAACATAGGCAAGAATGAGTCCAAAATTCAACAAGTACAACAGAAATACAAGAACAATACTGAACAAGAATAATAACATCGCATCCTGGGTTATGAATGTGAAATGACAGGAACATATGAATGCATGATATGCAAATCTCCTCTTCTGCTTATACCGATATAGCTAGTGATACACCCGTCGGTATTCACTTAGGCCCGCACTATACAAAATATGGGGATCCAAGGCCCTTATGAGAACATTTCATAACGGGGATTCAAGTCTGCCCACATTGGAATGGTGGGTCTTACGTGCTTATATTGGAATGATGGGTCTTTCCCCCCACTTCTGTGGGTGAATCATGAACATATGAAAGTATGAAATGAGTATGAACAGAAGAGACATCCTCTCATTAACCATAAATTAACACACGTAGAATGAATAGGAATCATCAAAAATCTACGCATAGGCAATAGAAGGTAGTCATAACATGAATAACATAACAAGCATAACGAACATTCAACGAACAATGATTTCAACAAGGTACTTGCCTTCCGCCCTACGAAGCGTTGTGAGGCAAGGGAGATGCCGCTACCCTCGAATTCCCTCCTCCTACACAATTTAATTACTTGAATAAGAGACAATGTGAATAAGACGCTAATCGCAATGCTTAAACACCTCTCCCTACACAAGGTTCACATGATTGTTCTAAACAATAAAACCAACAGTCTAGCTGGACGATAATCTGGACAGCGGTACTAAAAACATCATATCTTTTGCTCTGAGACTTGAAACGGAGTGATCTTAGATCCTATAAAAAGGTATCAAAAACCTCCACGTTAGTCTAGTTGGTGGAAACTTCCAATTCGACCAAAAACCTAGGATAACATTCAGGTGAAAGTCTAATATACAATCTGTCTAGCAGAACTATACATCGGTAAAGAAATATTCATAACTTTGATTGGGTTAACCAAAATCCAAGATTCTTATCATTCTGGAAAGCTAAGAACACCATATTTAAAATCCTAGTTGGCACGATATTCATATTTTGCATTTAACAAAAAGTGGCACACGGGTCAAAACTAATGATAGAACCCGACTCACAGTCTGGATAGTCAGATTAAAATGTACATAACTTTTGTTCTATAAATCCAAATAGGGTGTTCTTTATCAATACTGAAAGCTAATGAGATTATCTACAAAAATCGTTTTGGGCAACACTTCTGAATCAACATTTAATTTTATCATATTTTAATAAATACAGTGACTGTTAATTCTCGTCAGACTTTCGGGACAACAAAAAAGAATTCATAATAACTTTTAAACCATAACTCAGAATTGAGTGATCTTTGCGTACACTGAAAGCTAAGAACGAACCCCACATAACTCTAGGAGATGGGATCCTCTGATTCGGCCTCTAAAATCACAAAAATAGTCGCACACTACATTGGACAGAACTTGTTCTATTCGTAGCAGGGTTTCGATCCAATAAGCATGATCAATTTCGCATCTATTATGATTCAAACAACGGGGAGATGATCGTTACCGTTTGAGATACGTGTGCCCACTGAATTCCCCCGCGAGACGCTCCTCTCCTCTTTTTCTCCTCTCTTCCTTCTCCTTTCTCCTTGACCGACAGTGATAGGAGAGCACCACCATGAGGAAGGGGAATAGCAAGGGAGAGCAAGGGGCAGGGAGGCTACTGTAGCGCATACTGCAGCAGTGGTGGTACTGTAGCTACAGTAGCAAGCTAGGGTTTCCCCTCCTTTTATTATTGGCCGGCCCCCTCATGGGCCTCCTGGGCCAAAGCCCGAGGCCCAAGTTGCCAAAGAACTGTAGAAATCTCCTTTTTCTTATGTTTAATTCTCTTTTTGAACGAAGATTTCTTCCATAAAATTAAACAGGGTATTACACCTTTTTCCTCTCCCGAGCTCACACCTCAACACATGTAACATCCCAATTTTCTGAGTTTCAAAACCTTTTCAGTAGTTTAGTTCCTTGAAAAATTCATCAAAATTTATTTGAATTTAATAAGCTTAAATGGACTTTTAAATGTCAAAACAATTTAATGTGACTAACCTGAACATCAATTAATCCCAAAACTATTTTATTTGAGTTCTTTGTCCTTGGAAGTATTTTCCAGATTTTTCTTGAATTTTTCTGAGTTCATTTGCTATTTTTAAATTTCCATTTGGATTTTTTGGTATTTCTAAAATGCAAAAGTTATTAAAATATCAGGAAAACATTTGGGCCAAATCTATTTCACCCCGGCCCATTTATTCTGAAGCTTAGCCCAACCCGCCAGCCCATCTCCACGCCAGCCTGCTCGCCCGCGCACTTTGCTACTGCCGCTGACAAGCGGGACCTACCTGTTAGGTCGCCTTTGTCTCTGTCTTGGACTCCTTGTCCGTGTCCATCTTCCTTCCACCGTGCTTCTTTCGGATTCTCCCTTCCATCGCTTTTAAAAGTCGCCCAACCGCCTTTGCCTCTTCACCCTAAGCCACCATCACCCCAGAAACCCTAGCCACCTCTGTCCGATTTGTCACCGCCGCCATTGAAGCCGAAGGGCAAAACTCATCGCGTAATCCTGTGTTGCTTCTCCGACGGCCCCATTCGGGTCAAAAGGATCGCCTCATCATCGCCATGCTTTGGGAGCATTCAATCGGAGCGAGGAGTCACCATTGCCGAGCATTGAAGCTTTTCTTGTTCCTTTGCTGTCGCTGTTCAACCGTCGATTCGTTCGCCGTCGGTGAGCCCCAAGCGTCATTGTCAGATCTGTCAACTTCGTCGTGTCATGTTCTCTCGGATGTGCATTCTTACATCACCGGAGGAAGCTTGAGTCGCCATCGTCGCCGCAAGCCACTCCGCTCCACCGCTCAACTCCTTGCCACTATCGCTGTGGTCATCTCCTATGTAAATTACTTGCGTCATCGTGTTCTTCGTGTCGACTTTTCCTAGATCCGGACCTTCGCCATTGCTGGAGATCCACCGTTCGCTGGATCCCCTCGGTCCCAGTGCACTGCCGCCGTCAAGCCACCGTGGCTGTCCACCTTACCTACCACTTCACCTGCCACCTTAGCTCTTCGCTTGCGTGTCGCCTAGTCAGCAGCCACGTGTGCACCTGCGTGTCACCCGTACCCCAAACACCAGATCCAATCCCACGTGGGCTTAGTCCACGGTAAACCCAGCCACTGTCATATGGGTCCCACATGTCAGTCTACTATGCTATAGACCCATAAGACATAGACCCATGAGCTAGAGACGTGGACCTGGTCTATTGACCCGGGTCCCACATGTTAACCTCTATTTCTGATTTTTTGGATTTTCTTTAATTCTCAAATCATTGCTGACATCATGCTGATGCAATATTTTGGAATTTACTTTAGAAAGAAAATTATGAAAATTTAAAATAGTAATTTCTTTTTGTTTTTCTTAGATTTCAATCTTTCGAGAACCCGTTCTTCCTCATACGAACTCTGATTGAACCCATTCAAGTTTCTAAATTCGAGCCCTACCATCTTGAGATTTTTATTTAATTTTTGAAGTTTATTTATTATTCTATTTTGTATTTAATTATTTACTTTTGTTTGCGAGTAGACGTTGATACTTCGGGAGTTTTTGAAGGAGAAGAAGTTGATCAAGCTCAAGACCAACACCAAGACTTGTTTCAAGGAAAGTTGTACCTTTGACCATGTTGAATCCAGTTTTTCAAAATTACTTTGATTCAAATTATTGCATTTTACTTTAAGTATTTATTTAAATGTTTTCGGATTAGTTATACACCAATTTGATTATATCACTTTGCTCATTGTATTATCATGATCTTTTGTTACCCTAGCTTTGTTAATTATTAGTTGGTATTATCATAGCACCAACGTGGGTTGGTTGGATACGAATAACCTGTAACGAGTCATCGATATCATTTGAGGTGCAAATATATAAACTTGACTAAGTGATTATGAAACTTATGTAAAACCGTGTTCAGTATGCTATTACTCGTTGATAGCATGTGTTGCACTTAACCAACAGGGTGGGGAAAAGATTTAGACTAAGGCAAGTAGAAGGAACTGTGTGATATGGTGGAACTGTGGACTAGAAAAATATAAAATTTTGGTAATGTAGTTAGAAATTGGCAGTGTCGTCTTGGTTAATTAAGGACTTAACTTTGTGTGCCATTGAACTGAGCCACAACTGTACAACCACATGTCTAGTATGGGACAGATCTAACCTAGTAAGTTATGTAATCTTGGCATTGACTACTCAGGCAAGTAGGATAGACTGTGTGCCATGGTAAAGGTGTGTACCGTTGTGGTAGGGTCACATTTATGAGCGGTTCGCCGTCTTCAAGTCCAACGGTGTGCACCGTACCAAAGCACCGTGGTAGGGTTGGTACGACGATAAAACACATCGAGAGGGTCAATCGCCAAGGTGAAGTTTCGGAAATGTTTTGTTATGATTGGTGCTAGCTACATTGGTTATACTGTGTGGGTAAAGTGTACTATCTCTACAGAGTGTTAATTAATCTATTTGAATAGTAGCATCCACGGTCATGGACATGCTCGAGGATTTCACACGAGGGGTAGATTTTCATAAAAAACAATTGGGAGGGACGATTGCGCGGGGAAAACTTATGCAGTTGTGTGAAAGAAAATGATTAGGTTATGAAAGCTTTGTGAGAATATTTGTTAAAATTATTATTGTTTATTTGTTTTGAATTAAGCTTTTAATCCATTATTTGTATTCAACTATAAAAGCTGCTTTATTGCAAAATAACCATAGAAGTTATTTTCTTTGGAATAAGCCATCATTTATAATTACATTCTGTGGTACAACTTGTTGTGCACTCGGAGTACTCATTCTTGCTGCAATCATTTAGCTGAAGTGGAGGCATCGTTGCCTATTTTCGAGAAGGAACTTTACGAGGATGGTGATTGTTAGGTCTTGATCCAGTCGGTTGCCTATGGCAAGTCGATGGGTTTCCGCTAGAGTTGCTTTTATTCCGCTACCATTTCTTTATTTAGTGTCAGCCTTGTGTGACTTAATAAACGTAAACTCGACCATAAGGTCACAACCGCTATTTATTATTCAAATTAGTCGGTTATTCTTATATTCATCTTGTGTGGGATCATATTCATCTATGTTGACATTGTGTGCACTGGCGTGTGTCGGGACCGAAAATTACGATTCTGGAACCCTCTGTGTATACTTCACTAGTCCAGGATCACGCTAGTGCACACATTGTCAACATAGGTAAATATCGATCCACACAAACGATAAATAAAGTAAACGATTAGTTTGAATAAAAAATAAGGGTTTTGACCTTATGGTCGAGTTTACACTTATTGAGCCACGCAGGGCTAACAGAGAATAAACAGCAGCGGAACAGAGATAACTTCAGCGTAGATCCCATCAATTCACCACAGGCAATCGACTGGGATCCAGACCTTAACGATCAGCAACCTTCGGCGAACTCCTCCTCAAAGCGCCAGACTCCTCCTCTTACGTAGGTTTGGCGCAAGTTTTACAACAAGCGTGAGTACACAACCGTACTCACAAATCATACCACAGAATGCAATTTATAGATGCAGGCTTATTCCAAAAGAAAGGCTTCTGTGGCTCTTTTGCATAAATGCAATATTTGCAATTGAATACAATAATAGATTGAAAAGATAATTCAAAACAAATAGACAATATTAATTTAACAGTTGTTTTCACAAAGACACAAAGCTAAACAGATTGTTTCACACAGCCACATGACTTAGTTCACATAGCTCCCATCCCATCATTTTATGAAAACTACCCCTCATGTGAAATCCCCGAGCATGTCCATGACCGCGGATGCGGCTATTCCATTACATTGATTTAACACTCTGCAGAGGTTGTACACTTTACCCACAAGATACAGCTAGCGTAGCAAGCACTAATCAAAACAAAACAGTTCGGAAACTTCATCCTAAACATTGGCATTCCCGATGTGCTTTCCCGCTAGACCAGCTCACAAAGAGCTAGTATAACACACACCGCTGGACAGGGATGCGGCGAACCATCCCGCGATGCAACCACCAAGTAGTCACATCTCCACCCTGTCACAAAGCCTAACCTATCCAGCTGAACATCAATGCCGAGAATCCATAACTAACTAAGTTAGGCCCGTCCCATACCAGGCATGTGGTCGTACAGTAAGGCTCAGTTCAGTGGCGCACAAAGTTTAGTCCTTAATTGACCAAGGCAAGACTTCCATTCTCTAACTATGTCACAAAGATCATTATTCCCATGCACATAGCTTCCACCATATCACACAGTATCCACCACTTGCCTCAGTCTAAATCCTTTACCACCCAGTTGATTTTAGTGCAACACATGCTATCACGAAATAATAACACATAGCACACAGTTTTACACAAAGTTCCATAGTCACTTAGTCAGATTTAATATTTGCGACTCACATGAGATATGAGACTCGCAGCACGGCTAAGCAATTGTACTCGCATCTAACAAACCCACGTTGGTGCTATAATATTACCAACTAATAAACCAATCTAGGGTGACAAGGAAATATGATATACAAGGCCAAGGTATGATAACAATTTGGATAATAACTATACCCAAAACCTTTAAATAAATAATTAAAGTAGAATGCAATATTTTGAAACAAAGTAATTTGAAAACTGGGTTCAAGATGATCAAATGTATGACTTGCCTTGGAAAAGGTCTATATACTGGTCTTGATCTTGGGGTGCTCCTTCTTCAATAAAATTCCCCGACGAATCGACGTCTACTCGCAAACGAAACAAATAAACAAAACAAATAAATAATAGAGGTAAAACAAACTCCAAAAATTAAATAAAAATCTCATATAAATAGAACTCGAATTTAGATAAATTTAGGAATTTGAATGGGCTCAATCGGAGTTAGGATGCAAAAGTTATCGGCTTTGGAAGTTTAAATCTACAAGAAAAACCCTAAATTAGATTTTCTGGAATTTCCGAATTATTTCTTAACAAAAAAATCGGATTATTGCGCAATGCTGATGTCAGCCCTCAGGATTTCGGAAAAAGATAAATAAAAGAAAACACTAACATGTGGGACCCACATGTCAGCGGGATGGCTCATGGTGGACTAAGCCCACCGAGCCTCGGGATTTGGAGACGGTGGACGGTGCCACGCGGGCACACATGTGCCTGTTGAAACGGCACCACGCACGCGACACGTCGGCGACGGGTTGTGCTGGCGCTGAGGTGGCGCTAACACGGTAGACCCGACGGCGGCGGCGGCTCGGGAACCCAGGGTTCCGGCGAACGGCGGCTCCTTGCCGGAGGTGGGTGGTACCAGCGTGAAGAGGGTGTGATGGCGATCACGACGAGGGGCTCACTGGTGCACGAGGGTGACAGGCGGCGAGGTTTAGGCGGAGGTTGAAGCTCGGGCTCGACAGCGACGGCGTTGGAGAGGTCCTCCGGCGAAGATGAAGGCGGTTCCGAGATGCCGAAGATGACCTCCAACAGCGACGAGGGCAGTTGGAACGGCGGCAGTGGCGATGGGGTCCTTCGGCCGGAGATGAAGACGACGACGGCGGCTAGGGCTCCAGGCGACGAATCGAGGCGGTGGCTAGGGTTGCGAAGGCGGCGCATCAAGGGGTGCAGGGCACGAGGGTCCTCGGGGCCTTAAATAGCCCCAGGAGGCGTGTCCGCGACGAACACGACGCGGCGACGGAAGATTCGGAGGGAAGGTGGAGTCCGCGTCGAAGACGACGATGACGTGGCGGGCGAGGCCCACCTGTCAGCGACGGCGGCTCGGGCGCAGGCGCGTGCGAAATGGCACGGTTGTGAAACGGACTCCGAAGATCTGACCGTTCGTCCAAGATCTAACGGTCACAAACAAATGGACGATCGGACCTCCGAACAGATCAGGCGCATCTAGCCATCCATCCCTGATCGAACGGCGGAGGTGAGCGGGCGTTCGGAAGGGAAGAGAGATGAGGCGGAGAGACTGACATGCGGGGCCCGCATGTCAATCGGAGGCAGCGCACGCGGGCGAGCTGGGCGGCGCGTGGGGTTTGGGCCGGAAGGGCAATAGGACTGGGCCGGCTTCAAAGAATTCGGCCCAAAGCCTTTTCTGAGATTTTAATTGGTTTTTCTATTTTAGAAAATACCAGAAATTCAAATAAGCAATAGAAAATAGCAAATGAACTCAGAAAAATTCTAGAAAAATCTAGAAAATATATCTGAGCACATAGAACCCAAATAAAATAGTTTTGGCTAATGTTCATGTTGGGATTATTCACATTAAAGGTTTTTGAGTGTAAAGTCCAATATTAAGCTTTTGCTTTTAAATTCAAATAAATCCAAATGGTGACCTTTTCCCTACTAACTATTTAAAAGATTTTTAAACTCAGAAAATTGGGATGTTACAAAACTCCCCCCTTAAAGGAATCTCGGCCCCGAGATTCAGGTTAGCTAGAGAAAAGGCTAGGAAACTCGGCTTTCAGCTCTTCTTCACGTTCCCACGTTGCTTCTCCTTCTGAGTGGTTGCTCCACTGAACCTTGCAAAAACGAACAGTCTTGCTTGTGGTGTGGCGCTCTTCGACATCCAAAATCTTAACTGGCTGCTCCTTGTAGGTAAGATCCTCCTTCAAGTCAATCGATTCTAGCGGGGCTTGCTCTTCTGGCACACGAAGGCACTTCTTCAACTGCGAGACATAAAAGACATCATGCACTCGCTAACGATCATGTAGCTCCAACCGTAAGCAACTTCTCCACGATGTTCCAAAATCTTGAATGGACCAACATACCTAGGGGCAAGCTTCCCTTTGGCATGAAACCTTTTTACACTTCTGAGCAGGGTAACTCAAAGATAGACGAAATCCTCGGGTTCAAAACTGAGATCACGACGACGATTATCAGCATAGCTCTTCTGCCTAGACTGAGTTATCTTCAATCTTTCTCTTATCATGGCCACTTGCTCTTCTGCTTCTTGGATGATGTCTGGACCAAATACTGAACGTTCAGCTGTTTCTAACCAATTCAACGGGGTTCGGCAGGCACGACCATACAAAGCTTCAAATGGTGACATTTGCAGACTAGCTTGGTAACTGTTGTTGTATGAGAATTCTGCATACGGTAGACTTTTATCCCAACGGGCAGCATTAGCTAGAGCACAAGCTCTCAGCATATCCACCAATATCTGATTAACTCTTTCCGTCTGTCCATCGGTCTGTGGATGATACGCAGTACTGAAATTCAGATGGGTACCCAATGCTTCATGCAAACTTTGCCAAAAATGAGAGGTGAACTGAGATCCTCGATCTGACACTATCTTCTTGGGCACACCGTGCAAACTGACAATTCTGGCCATGTACAACTCCGCAAGGCGATCTCCTGAGTATGTGGTTTTGACTAGCAGGAAATGGGTGACCTTGGTCAAACGATCGACTATTACCCAGATCAAATCGTAACCCGATTGGGTCTTGGA
Organism: Ampelocalamus luodianensis; assembly: GCA_036346255.1. NCBI lineage: Eukaryota > Viridiplantae > Streptophyta > Magnoliopsida > Poales > Poaceae > Ampelocalamus > Ampelocalamus luodianensis. Next base: position 49,792,225 of record CM070622.1, on the reverse strand, counting down.
TAAATTGGTAATGAAATCCATTCCAATCTCTTCCCACTTCCACTCTGGAATCTTCAGCGGTTGCAACAAATCTGCTGGTCTCTGGTGTTCTGCCTTTACTTTCTGACAAACGTCGCACAAGGCAACGAACTCTGCGACTTCTCGCTTCAAATTTGGCCACTAAAATTTGTTCTTAACATCCTGGTACATCTTATTACTTCCAGGGTGAATCGAATACTTTGAGTCATGGGCTTCCTTTAAGATTAGCTGCCTTAACCCATCAATATCTGGTACACAGATACGACCATTAATCCAGAGTATGTCTTGATTATCCCTGGTAAAATCTTAGAATTTCCCTTCTACCATCTTAAGCTTGATATCTGACAACACGGGATCCTTGGGTTGCGCTTCCCGAATCTGCTTCTCTAGGGTAGACAGTACCTCCAAATTGGCTACAAATCCTTCGGACACAACTTCTAGCCTTAGCTTCTGAAACTCGTCTTGAAGTTCTGAACCAAACTCTTCCAATTCCAAAGCATTGCAGTAGCTTTTACGACTCAAGGCATCTGCAACTACATTGGCTTTTCCGGGATGGTAGTGGATTCCAAAATTATAATCCTTGATCAACTCTAACCATCTCCTCTGTCTCATGTTCAAATCTGACTGGGTGAAGATACACTTCAGGCTCTTATGATCTGTGTAGACTTCACAGCGATTACCGATGAGGTAGTGACACCAAATCTTTAGAGCATGCACTACGGCAGCTAATTCCAGATCATGAGTAGGGTAATTCTCCTCGTGAGGTCTTAATTTCCTTGATGCATACGTGACAGCTCTTCCTTCTTGCATCAGGATGCATCCTAATCCTCGACACGAAGCATCACAATAGATATCAAAATCCTTGCGAACATCTGGCAAAATCAGCACTAGGGCTGAAGTCAACCGCTTCTTCAATTCATGAAAACATTCTTCACAGGCTGGAGTCCAAGTGAACTTTTTCTCCTTCTTCAATAATTGCGTTAGAGGCTTGGCAATCGATGAGAATCCTTCGATGAAACGACGGTAATAACCTGCCATTCCCAAGAAACTACGAATCTGAGTTACAGTCTTGGGCTTCTCCCAATGTAATACTGCTTTAACTTTACCGGGGTCAACTGCTACTCCCTCGACTCTCATTACATGACCAAGGAAATCAACTTCCTTTTTCCAGAAATCACACTTACTGAACTTGGCATACAACTGACGCTCTTTGAGTTTTTCCAAGACTATCCTTAAATGTTCGGTGTGTTCTTCCTCCGACTTGGAGTACACCAGAATATCATGAATGAACACAACTACGAACTTGTCCAGATATTCCATGAACACTTTATTCATCATGTTCATGAAGTATGCAGGGGCATTAGTCAGACCAAAAGACATGACTAAGAACTCATAATGTCCATACCGCGTTGAGAAAGCGGTCTTCGGTATATCCTTAGGACAAATCTTTAGCTGGTGGTAACTTGATCGCGGGTCGATCTTTGAGAACACTCCGGCTCCTTTCATCTGATCAAACAGATCATCTATCCGGGGTAGTGGGTACTTGTTCTTGATAGTAACTTCGTTGAGCGAACGGTAATCAATACACATCCTCATACTTCCATCTTTCTTCTTGACAAACAACACTGGCGCTCCCCATGGCAACGAACTAGGTCTCACGAAACCTTTCTCAAGAAGTTCCTCTATCTGCTTCTTCATCTCTACCAATTCATCGGCTGGCATCCGATAAGGTCTCTTTGAAATTGGTGCTGTCCCTGGCACTAGGTCGATGACAAACTCAATGTCACGATCCGGTGGCATTCCTGGTAATTCCTCTAGAAACACATCTGGGTACTCATCGATGACTGGTACTTCTTTCAAGGAAAGGGTCTTCAGGCTGTTCACTAACAGATGTCCATCACGAACCAAGGTGGCTAGAAATTCCACCTTGTACCCCTTGGTATCCTCGACTGTTACGGCTCTTCGGCCACAATCTAGCACGGCTTTGTGCTTGGATAACCAATCCATGCCAAGAATGACATCTAAGGTTTGGGTGTCTAGAACAATTAGGTTGGCTAGAAACTCAACTCCAGCTATGAGTAACTTAGCTCCTAAACATCCCACCCTAATGCTTAGCTCTGCTCCAGGTGACTGGACTAACAGAGTATGCTTAAGATGAACAACTTCCAGTTTATTCTTGGTTGCAAAAGTTCCTGAAACAAACGAATGTGAATCTCCAGAATCAAACAAAACCGATGCAGGTACTGAGTTAACCAAAAACTTACCCAGTACGATGTCCCGTGCTTCCTGGGCTCCTTCCAGAGTGATGTGGTTGACACGGCCTCTGATCACGGACTGCGGTGCTCCTCCGGCTTGACCGGCCACTTGTGAAGCTCCTTGGTTGGTGCCTGGCGCTGGCGTCTTGGATGGCGTAGCTCCAAGGTTGAAGCATACTGGAGTGATTGCTCCCTTCTGCGGACACTGGTTGGCAAAATGTCCTGGCCGATTTACAGCGAATGCACTCTTGGTCCACTTTGCCGATTGCTTCCTGTTGGGGTTGACAGTGCGTGGTTGCGGAAGTTCGGGCACCGACGGGGTGCTGAAGTTGGTGTAGGTGCTCTGAATGAAGTCTAGGGTGGAAACCGGTTGAACTGTGATGGAACGGTCCTTGCCTCACGTGATTGATGGCTTCCTTGCCGAGCCATCCGGCGTTTGCGTTGTCCTCCGCCTTGCGCTTGTCCTCTAGAACAAAAGCTTTGTTGACCAATTCTGGAAGTCGTGGAAAGTATGGGCGATTAGACCGACTTGCGATCCGTTGTTTAGCCCTTCGAGCGACTCGCGAGCCTTGTGCGTGGCTACATCCTCTCACGCATAGCGAGCTAGCCGAGAAAACTTGTTGAGATAGTCGACATCGACATAGCTCCTTGCTTGAGAGCGCGGAACTCATCCTTCTTCAGATCAATAATACCTTCTGATACATGGTATTGGCAAAATGCTGCAGAAAATTCCTCCCAGGTGATATCCTGTAGCGTCTCATGGGCGGCACAGAAGTTCTTCCACCATTCAGCAGCTATGCCCTCCATCTAGTGAGTAGCATACAAAAACTTCTCACGATCGCTGCACTGGGTGATCAGCAGCTTTCTTTCAATAACCCTGAGCCAATCATCTGCCTCTACTGGGGAGACGTGTCCAGAGAATGTGGGTGGGCGAGTCCTCATAAACTCCGCAAGTTTGGATGGTCCATGGTGACCATGAGCAGCTAGGGCTCCATGCTGTTGATTGTTGTTATTGTTCTGATTGTTCATAGCTTGCATCTGAGTCATCATGGTATTCATCAGCTGAGTTTGGGCTGCCATGAAAGCACTAAAGTTTTGCAAGTCAATCGGGGGTGCTTGTGGCGGAACTGCTCCTACGGCTGGTTGCTCATTACTTCTCGGTGCTAGGGTACCAGAACCACTTGCGGCAGTCTGGCGAGTTTGAACCATCTGGCGAAGCTCCATGGGTTAGATAAGGTAGCAAACACAAGATAAGTTAAGAACTAAGCAGGGGGTAGGTTAAAACTAACAAAACACAGCTCAAGGAACTCAAACGAAATACCTTTATTAATTAGGGTCTTAGCATGGCTGCAACAAATGCCTAAGAGCCTTTGCAGCTCATACTCGCACACAAAAGAAACAATGACCTAAGCACACAAAACTACCGCCTAAAGGGCGACTTACTAAACTGACACTGGCTAAGCCTGAAAAACTGAAACTAAGACAACTACTCAAGAAAGCCTCACACGGCCTCGCGGCGCTTCGACGATCAGACTCGGAGTGAGCGGCAACTTAGCAACCGATCCCGATGCCTCGAATCGTGCAAAGAACAGCGCTCAGTGCAACTAGCTCAGCTGGCTCCTCTGGCTCTGCGTCTTCTTCTGGCTCAACTGGGCCTTCCTTCCTCTGGATCTTCTTCAGGATCCTCCTCGGGGTCTTCTTCTACTTCGTCATCCTGGTCATAGAGAATCTCTTGCAGCGTAGCGACCTTCTCTTCAGCTCCCTGCAACGCCTCATAGACATGATCCAGCTCTGTGATAGTCCTCTCCAATGCTTCCTCCTGTGCAGCGGCAAACTGGGCAAGGTGCACGACTGTGGCGTTGCTCTCTTCTTCTGTAGACGGGTAGCATGCTGGCAAATCCACGGCTGTAGCTCTGGGGTGATAACGGAAGACAGTGTCTTGGAGCTCCCATGCGTAGATGTAGCAGATACGCAGCATAGCCAAGCGCGACGACTCCTGGATGCCTTCCAGCCAAGTGATCTTCCTCACAAAGATGTGCGAAGGTTGGCTCACCTTGTCGTTCCTCCTGGCGTAGATCGTTAGGCGACAGATCACTCCACGGTTTTGTCCAATCACAATCCAGTTGTTGCCGACGTACAACGGACGATCAAAGCCTCCAAGAACCTGAAGCAACTTCCAAAGCTAAGCGGCATATCCTCCCGTGCGCTCACCATAGTTATGGAGACGAGGCATCTGTCAAGACAGACGAAGGGAGGGTAAGAGCAACATAAAAACAGCGAGAAGAGGAAATATTATAGCAATAGTTGAGTCGAGAGAGATATGAGAAGAGTTAAGCAATCAATTAACCTTGCAAGTTAATTTTTCCTTTAGAAAATAATTTGGACACTCTAAAGACAGCCAATCTAACTAAGGTCAAGACCTACAGTCAGTATGGCTCTGATACCACCTCTGTCGGGACCAAAAATTACGATTCTGGAACCCTCTGTGTATACTGCACTAGTCCAGGATCACGCTAGTGCACACAGTGTCAACATAGGTAAATATCGATCCACACAAATGATAAATAAAGTAAACGATTAGTTTGAATAACAAATAAGGGTTTTGACCTTATGGTCGAGTTTACACTTATTGAGCCACGCAGGGCTAACAGAGAATAAACAGCAGCGGAGCAGAGATAACTTCAGCGTAGATCCCATCAATTCACCACAGGTAACCGACTGGGATCCAGACCTTAATGATCAGCAACCTTCGGCGAACTCCTCCTCGAAAGCAGCGTAGACTCCTCCTCTTCTGTAGGTTTGGGCGCAAGTTTTACAACAAGCGTGAGTACACAACCGTACTCGCAAATCATACCACAGAATGCAATTTATAGATGCAGGTTTATTCCAAAAGAAAGGCTTCTGTGGCTCTTTTGCATAAATGCAATATTTGCAATTGAATACAATAATAGATTGAAAGCATAATTCAAAACAAATAGACAATATTAATTTAACAGTTGTTTTCACAAAGACACAAAGCTAAACAGATTGTTTCACATAGCCACATGACTTAGTTCACATAGCTCCCATCCCATCATTTTATGAAAACTACCCCTCGTGTGAAATCCCCGAGCATGTCTATGACCGCGGATGTGGCTATTCGAATAGATTGATTTAACACTCTGCAGAGGTTGTACACTTTACCCACAAGATACAACTAGTGTAGCAAGCACTAATCATAACAAAACAGTTTGAAAACTTCATCCCAAATATTGACATTCCCGATGTGCTTTCCCGCTAGACCAGCTCACAAAGAACTAGTATAACACACACCGCTGGACAGGGATGCGGCGAACCGTCCCGCGACGCAACCACCAAGTAGTCACACCTCCACCCTATCACAAAGCCTAACCTATGTACCTGAACATCAATGCAGAGAATCCATAACTTACTAAGTTAGACCCGTCCCATACTAGGCATGTGGTCGTACAGTAAGGCTCAGTTCAATGGCGCACAAAGTTAAGTCCTTAATTGACCAAGGCAAGACTTCCATTCTCTAACTATGCCACAAAGATCATTATTCCCATGGACATAGCTTCCACCATATCACACAGTATCCACCACTTGCCTCAGTCTAAATCCTTTACCACCCAGTTGGTTTTAGTGCAACACATGCTATCACGAAGTAATAACACATAGCACACAGTTTTACACAAAGTTCCATAGTCACTTAGTCAGATTTAATATTTGCGACTCACATGAGATATGAGACTCGTAGCATGGCTAAGCAATTGTACTCGCATCTAACCAACCCACGTTGGTGCTATAATATTACCAACTAATAAAACAATCTAGGGTGACAAGGAAATATGATATACAAGGCCAAGGTGTGATAACAATTTGGATAATAACTATACCCAAAACCTTTAAATAAATAATTAAAGTAGAATGCAATACTTTGTAACAAAGTAATTTAAAAACTGGGTTCAAGATGATCAAAGGTATGACTTGCCTTGGAAAAGGTCTATGTACTGGTCTTGATCTTGGGGTGCTCCTTCTTCAACAAAATTCCCCGACGAATCGACGTCTACTCGCAAACGAAACAAATAAAAAAAACAAATAAATAATAGAGGCAAAACAAACTCCAAAAATTAAATACAAATCTTATATAAATAGAGCTCAAATTTAGATAAATTTAGGAATTTGAATGGGCTCAATCGGAGTTAGGATGCAAAAGTTATGGGCTTTGGAAGTTTAAATCTATAAGAAAAACCCTAAATTGGATTTTCTGAAATTTCTGAATTATTTCTTAACAGAAAAATCGGATTATTGCGCAATGCTGACGTCAGCCCTCAGGATTTCGGAAAAAGATAAATAAAAGAAAACAGTAACATGTGGGACCCACATGTCAGCGGGATGGCTCACGGTGGACTAAGCCCACCGAGCCTCGGGATCTGGAGACGGTAGACGGTGCCACGCGGGCGCACACGTGCCTGTTGACACGACGCCACGCACACGACACGTCGGCTACGGGCTGTGCTGGCGCTGAGGTGGTGCTGACGCGGCAGACCCGACGGCGGCGGCGGCGGCTTGGGAACCCAGGGTTCCGGCGAATGGCGGCTCCTTGCCGGCGGTGGGTGGTACCAGCGTGAAGAGGGTGCGACGGCGATCACGACGAGGGGCTCACTGGTGCACGATGGCGACTGTGGCGACCGGCGGCGAGGTTTAGGCAGAGGTTGAAGCTCGGGCTCGACGGCGACAGCGTTGGAGAGGTCCTCCGGCGTAGATGAAGGCGGTTCCGAGATGCGGGTGACGCGGCGATCCCGACGATGACCTCCAACAGCGACGAGGGCAGCTGGAACGGCGGCAGTGGCGATGGGGTTCTTCGGCCGGAGATGAAGAAGACGACGACAGCTAGGGCTCCAGGCGACGAATCAAGGCGGCGGCGCGTCACGGGGTGCAGGGCACGAGGGTCCTTGGGGCCTTAAATAGTCCCGGGAGGCGTGTCCGCGACGAACACAGCACGACGGCGGAAGATTCGGAGGGAAGGTGGAGTCCGCGTCGAAGACGACGATTACGTGGCGGACGAGGCCCACCTGTCAGTGATGGCGGCTCGGGCGCGTGCGAAACGGACTCCGAAGATCTGACCGTTCGTCCAAGATCTAACGGTCACAAACAAATGGACGATCAGACCTCCGAATAGATCAGGCGCATCTAGCCATCCATCCTTGATCGAACGGCGGAGGTGAGCAGGCGTTCGGAAGGGAAGAGAGATGAGGCGGAGAGACTGAGATGCGGGGCCCTCATGTTAGTCGGAGGCAGCGCGCGCGCGTGCGAGCTGGGCTGCGCGCGGGGTTTGGGTTCGAAGGGCAATAGGATTGGGTCGGCTTCAAAGAATTCGGCCCAAAGCCTTTTCTGAGATTTTAATTAGTTTTTCTATTTTAGAAAATACCAGAAATTCAAATAAGCAATAGAAAATAGCAAATGAACTCAGAAAAATTCTAGAAAAATCTAGAAAATATATCTGAGCACATAGAACCCAAATAAAATAGTTTTGGCTAATATTCATGTTGGGATTATTCACATTAAAGGTTTTTGAGTGTAAAGTCCAATATTAAGCTTTTGCATTTAAATTCAAATAAATCCAAATGGTGACCTTTTCCCTACTAACTATTTAAAAGATTTTTAAACTCAGAAAATTGGGATGTTACAGCGTGATCCTGGAGTAATGCATTATACACAGAGAGTCCAGAATTGCATTTTTGGGTCCCAACAGAGGTGGTATCAGAGCTATACTGATTGTAGGTCTTGACCTTAGTTAAATCGACCATCCTTAGAAAGTTCAAAACTATTTTCTAAAGTAAAAATTAACTTGTAAGGCTAATGAATTGCTTAACTTCTCTCATCTCTCTCTTGACTGATCTATTGCTGAAAATCTTTTCTCCGTTGTTTTAAGTTTGTTCTTACTCCTTTTGCTTGTCTTTGTTAGATGGCATGACTTCAGAATTATGGAGAGCGTACCAGAGGTTTCGCTGCTGAGTTGTGGAAGATTCTACAAGTACTTGGAGGATTTGAGAGACCGCTCTACCAAGGCACCAACTGGATGGTGAATGGTCAAAATCATGGGGTGCTATGTCAATTGACCATCTATGCTCGAAGGGATACCAGGGCCAGTCGTCCCATGAACATCATCGTTCGGAGGCTCATGTTCACTGAAGGGATGCAGGAGTCTTCACGTCTTACCATCCTATGAGTATGCAATATCTACGCCAACGAGTTGAAGGATTTAGTCTTCCGCCTTCATCCCCGCGCCACCGCCGTGGATCTTCCAGCGCGCTACCCTTCCACTGATGGAGAAGAGGACCTTCCACTGATGGAGAAGAGGATGCTACTGTGGTTCACCTTGCTCACTTCGTCGTCATCCAAGAGGATGTCTTGGAGACTACTGCCACAAAGCTGTAGGGAGTCTACGAGATGTTGCAACTGGAGGAGGCTTTGTATGTTCTGGAGCTTGAGGAGCCTAAGGAGCCTGAGGATCCAGAGTCGGTCGTGCTTGCACTTGAGACACCTATTCCTGTTATGCCAGTTCCAGGACATCAGGATTAGTTCGTGAGGATGCCGGCCCATCCACCAGTCCGCGGTAGGGAAGTGCGCCGTCGTGTTTGTGGAGGTTACCTCAGCGATTGAGTTAGTTGAGGTTTAGGCTTAGTCAGTGAAGGCCTAGTGTGTGAGAGCCGCACTAGCTTAAGATTAGGAGTGTCATCCTTTATACGGTAGATTGTGAGATAGGTTCACTCTTGTTTTCTTGTGTGCAGTATGAGCTACAAAAACCCCTTAGACATTTGTTGCAGCCATGCTAAGACCTTTATTAATATATAGTTATTTCCGTGGAGTTCTTTGTGCTACGTTTGTTGGGTTTAACCTACCCCTACTTAGCTATTAACTTACATTATGCTTTCTACCGTATATAATCCGTTCGAGCTTTCACTAGATGGTTCAGACTCGCAACCAATGGAGCAGAGGGAAGTGAACAGACCCCTACGGGAGCAGTTCTACCTCAAGCACCTCGAATAGATCTGTAGAACTTCAGAGCATTCATGGCTGCCCAGACTCAGATGATGTATACAATAATGAATCAGATGTAGAACATGAACAACAACCAAGCCTACAACAGCAATGTAGCACCAGCTGCTCATGGTCACCATGGACTGTCTAAATTAGCATAGTTCATGAGGGCTCGCCCACCCACTTTTTCTGAAAGTGTTTTGCCAGTGGAAGCTGATGATTTGCTTCACGTGATTGAAAGGAAGTTGTTGATCACTCAGTGCAACAACCACGAGAAGGTCCTTTATGATACCCATCAGATGGAAGGAATTGCCACTGAATGATAGGAGAATTTCTGTGCTACGCATGAGACACCGCAAAAGATTACTTGGGAAGAGTTCTCTACAACTTTCCACTAGTACCATGTGCCGAAGGGAATCATAGACCTGAAAAGGGATGAGTTCCGTGCACTTAAGAAAGGATGTATGATAGTTTCTAATTACCTCAACAAGTTCTCTGTGAGACCCCGGTTTATTAAACTTGTAATACTTAACCTTCCTCTGGTTCTAGTATCACAAATAGAATAATCCGCGTCTCGATGAATATGTGCCTCCCGAACAAGCAAAGACACATACATCATATCCAAGCATGCATCAATTCCATACAATGATTATAACAAGTCTACCAAAAGACATACATAATATAAGTTATTACAACACACCGACCAGGCCAAATGACATAAGTACCAAATAAGTAATAATGAAGCAAAAGTTGCCATAAGATGGCTTAAACCAAAAGACGACCGGTTAGCCACATAACACCACAGGGCAACCGACCAGGGCCATAAGCTAATCGCCCCTTAGATCGCCACAAAGACAACTCACAAAAGTGAGGTCCATCGGACTCACTATCATCCTCTGCACAACACAAGCAATGCGGTGAGTACAAAATGTACTGCAAGACTTACGAGTAGCAAGCCTATACATAGCTACATGAAAGCTGTATTCAAAGGAATGTGGTTATATGGTTCTTTGGACGCACAAAGCAAGTTTCATTTGCAATATTGTAATAAGTTGAGCAATAGTTTGTAAAATCTGTTTTAAGCATTTAAATAACAATGAGTAAGCATAAGTAACAAGTATCCACCTAGAAGTGACTTTCCCCAAAGCCACCACAACATAGCATGAATCACGATTCATACCACCCATCAAGTTTTAATTTTAAAAATGTTGTAGTCTAACTCTTGAAAAGCTTATCCAAGCGTGTCCATAACCTAGACGAGGCTATTCGAATAGTTTTAATCCCTGCAGGTGTACCAATGTACCCACACTTTCGAACACCTTTTGCCAAGCTATGAAGCACACTTCCTTTGGTATGCCAAGCACGGCTAAGTCCTACTGAACCCTTTCCAATGGAACATGCTAATCAAGAGACGCACGTATGGGGTTAATCCTTAGTGATCTGCCGACGAAATATGGATCACAAGGACCCATACGTGGAGCAAGATACACCGGCCTCGGCGGGTGTTCCCCTCCCTACAAACGTGTCCATGTTGCATATAATCAAATATGCAACCCACCACGCGACTCATTAATTAACACACCCAAAGTACTCGGCTAAGAGAGGTCCCATATCCCTCCAAAGGTGGTTAGCACGCACCGTAATGCTCGGATAATGATACTCACAAGTAGTTCGGTCCTTAATTGACCCGGGCACCATTCCATTCACACCCAAAAGATCACACCATCTTACCATTGTGCCCAAGTCTAAATTGTTTTCATTTTCAGTTTTAGTTTTGCAATTTAGACAAAGCACAAGGCTGAAATATACAGATTATAACAATTTGTGTGATCAAGGTTATCGACAAGTCGATAACCGCCCATTTCTACCGATAGCTAAGCATGGCTAAGCATAATGACACGTAAACTACTAAGTGACAAGGGTCCATCCAGCGAACCCAAAATCACAGCAAGTAACCTAGGCTTCAGTGGTAGAGGAATGAACATTTCCTACTGATAATGCATCTAGTAGGCCAACTACCGACAATAGTTTAAAACAACATAGCAATGCATACATAGAATTTGCAAACAATATATTAGACTTTGAAAATAGTAGGAACAATATGATCAAATGAATGCTACATCCGCTTTTGCTGGTGAAGTGCAGGATCGATGGTCGCTGTGGCTCAATATCAAGATTAATAACATTGTCTTCGAACCTAACGCTGAAAAGGCGATAAGCAAATAAGAACGAAGAACACCAAATGAAACTCCAACAAGCAAAACACATCCAAAACTAATAAAATTTACACTACTGACTAGGGAATGACCTAAGACAATGACAGGAACAAGAATCATGCAATTAGGACTAAGCATACAAAAGATATGAGCAAAATGCTCCTTCTCAGCATATAACAACCTAATTAATAATTAGCACTGTTCATGGCGAAATTTTCTAGAATGACCTAGGGTCTGAGATTTTTATAGTAGGTAGATTATGACATCCTAATAACAGCAAAGTTGGATTTACTAAATTTGGAGTTGTACACATTTACTTATGATTTTTCTAAGTTGTAAATCTAATGCAAATCATATTACAGAATTATGAACATGCTCAAATCCTATTTTATATGAAAGTATACTAACAGACGAATTTAACAAAATTGATTTTGCATGTAGAGAGATGCTAACACGTGGGACCGCATGTCAGTGACTTCGAGTCACCCACGCGCTGGTTTAACCCACGTGCGCAGTGCACTGGGCCCACATGTCAACGACTAAGAGTGGCGGTTAGGATAGAATTAATGCTTCTAATGATTAACATTAACTAGGCACTAATGACTTCTGGAATTTGATTTTAAACCCTCGGGCCCACAAGTCAGCGACCCAGAGGAGATTTCCGACAGGGATTAAATGCCGACACACTAATTAAGCAATGATTAAGCATTAATGATGTCGGAACAGTGCGGAGTTGCACCAGAGAGTGATTTAAGGATATTGGGCCCACTGGTCAGTGGCTCAACGATAATGATTAAGACACAATTAATTAACTAATGATTGGCAATTAATGTGTCCTAATTAAGTGACGAAAACGGGAGCTGCTGCCGGCAAAACCTGAGTGACTTGCACGACTAATCGCCGGCGACACAGGCCGCGGCGGCGTCGAACAAGAACCAAAATGGATTCGCAATAGCACTACGAACCTAATGGTAGCATTCTCGCCGGCGGCGAGGGACTAGAACGCCGGCTAGCCGGAAAACGAAAATGGGAACTTTTACTGCTAAGTGCGAAAATAGCGAAAAGCTCCGCTGCGGTCCAAGGAAGCGGGTGCCAAAGCTTCTAAGGACTAATAAGAAGCTACCTTAGTGACAAGAAGCTTCAAAGATGGCCGGAGATGCTTGATCACAGAGGAAGCTCGCCGGACTTGGAGAAGAAAACCCGAGATAGATACCCTGAGCCAAATGAGTGATTCCAAAGCATCAAAATAGCTTCATAATGATTCACAGAAGCTACATGAGCAAGTAATTAGAAAATGGAGCACTCACCTGAGCTGAGGAAGAAGATGACCAAATTCGGCCGAATTTGAACAAACCCCAAATTGGACAATTCCTGAGAATCAAATCCAAAATTAAGTGAGGGGAAATGTTCAAGGAAGTAAATAGATGAGGTTAGGGCAAAGAAACGTGAAGGAGGACCACTGGAACGCCAAGAACACCAATGGAGCTCCACGGGTCAACAATGGCGATTTGCCATTTTTGAGGTGTTAAGCTCCAATACTGAGAATGAAGCTTGATGGTGGTCTAAAGAAATACCAGGAGGCATTGAGAGTGCTTATAAAGCCATGAAAGCATTAGGGTTTGCACCACACCTCTTTTGGGCGGCAAAACACAGAGCACAAGGTGCGGCCGACAAGGAAAAAGAGGTGAAGACGTGCATTAGGGCATGGCCTGGCTCAGTGTACCTCCCATACCCCTAAACGTCGGCCAGGGTGGCTTTAGGGAGCAAGAAATGACACGCCATTACTCCCCTCTGTGCTCGCCGCGGTCGAGGTAGAAGATGACCAGCGCAAAGGCTCGGTGATTCTCAGCCGTTGGATGAGACACGGACGGCTGAGATAGCGCCACGCCTCCGGGCTTTAAAACACAACGGAGAGGTTCCGAGCCCTAGGATTAGAAACGAACGGCTCAGATAGCCCCACGTCGCAAACGCGGTTTACAACGAAGGGACACGCGGCGTTGGATCTTAATCCAACGGCTCGATTCAAGAATGCAACCGAGGGTCCGAAGGTTTCGCGCATCTCGGCGGTTGGATGGAAATCTAACGGCCGACAATCAAACTTGCAACCGGAAGGTCCGAAGGTTTCACGCGCGGCCGTGCGATTTAGATCAACGGTTGAGATTCAACGCGGTTTAAAGAGAGGCTCGGTGCGATTAGTTGATGGACCGAATCAATTGGCTCGAGCCCAGTCGACTCGAACCAAGTAACGAGAAACCACGTTTGACTTTGAAATAAGAACAGAGACTTTGAATGATTTATTTGAGGTAGCAAATTAACTCCAAAAATTATGAAATTTTTACAGAGCTTGCTAACTCAGATATTAACCTGGAGTAAAATTTTCAGAGGTTTTTATATCGTGACTAAATCTCCAAAAATTCTGCAAGGCTCTGTTTTAATGTTTATTGAGAGTCAAAGCTGGTTTGATCGCCTCTAAAAATATTCAAACAATTTCTAAAAATTGTGAAATTTTTCAGAGGGGTCACATACCATCACAGAGACTTAGGAAAAATATTTCCAGGGGATGATCACAAAATTTGACAAGATTGTTTTTGGAATGTCAAGATTTGGATCAACTAGACTTGTGACAATGTATTTCCATAATCCCTTGTACAAGAATTGTTTGGCACAACAGGAAATACATGATGTAAGAAAAAGTTTTAATTTCTACTGATTTTCTTACATTTGAAACACAAGCCTAAAGTTGGGATGTTACAAAACCTCCCCCCCTTTCAAGGATCTCACCCCGAGATTCTGTTTACTCGGAGAAGAAGGATGGGTAATCTGCACGAAGACGATCCTCGCGCTCCCAAGTTGCCTCATCTACAGAATGGTTTGACCACTGAACCTTAAGGAACTTGATGACACGGTTCCTTGTCCTCCGTTCAGATTCTTCGAGAATACGAACAAGATGCTCATGATAGTTTAAATTTTCTTGCACATCGAGATTTTCCAACGGAGTTTCCTCAACTGGAATACGGAGGCACTTCTTTAAGTGTGACACATGGAACACGTCGTGCACACCCTCAAGTGAAGCTGGCAACTCCAATCTGTATGCAACGGCTCCAATCCTCTCGATGATGCGATAAGGCCCAACATATCGAGGAGCTAACTTGCCCTTGATGCCAAAACGCTGATGGCCCTTCAAGGGTGAGACCTTGAGATAAACAAAGTCATTGGGCTCAAAACTCAACTCCCGACGACGACGATCCGCATAGCTCTTTTGCCTAGACTGGACTGGGCCACGCGCAAATGCTCACGAATCATTGAACGACTTCGGCCTCATTGATGGAATCGCCCAAGAACCGACTCACGATTCCGACCAGTTCAATGGGGTTCTACACTTCCTCCCATACAAAGCCTCAAGCGGTGCCATGCCAAGACTAGCTTGAAAGCGTTGTTGTAGGAGAACTCGCAAGCGGCAAGCACTTCTCCCACTTCTTTCCATAGGAAAGAACACAGGCACGGAGCATATCTTCCAACACTTGGTTGACTCTCTCCGTCTGGCCATCAGTTTGAGGATGATAGGCTGAACTGAAGGAAAGACGTGTACCCATTGCCTTTTGCAGATTATGCCAAAAGCGAGAGGTGAAAAGAGAACCACGATCTGACACAATCGTTCGTGGCACACCATGCAAACATACAATGCGAGACACATAGAGATCCGCCGGTGACTAACACCGAGATTGGTACGCACCGCGTAAAATGTGCCACCTTTGTCAATCGATCAATAACAACCGGATAGCATCCTTCCCGGAAGAAATGCAGGCGGACCGGTGATGAAATCCATACCAACGGAATCCCACTTCCATTCGCAGTGCGCAAAGGTCGAAGAAGGCTCGCTGGGCGATGTTCGGCCTTGACACGACAAAGACACGTCGCACTCGGCAACGAACACAGCGATCTCGCGCTTCATGCGAGTCCACCGAATCTCGTCGAAGGTCTTGATACATCTTGGTAGCTCCGGGATGGATAGACAAAGGGAGTCATGGGCCTCGCGGAGAATCAAATCCGTAATTCCATGACCTTGGAACCACCAAGCGCTGCCCAAACCACACAACACCGTGCTCATCCACGTAAAAGCACTTAGCTGTCCCATTCTTGATGTTACGCTGATTTGGATCACGCCAACATCTGTCATCTGGCAGCCTTGATTTGCTCCACCAAAGTCGGTTGCACAACCAAGGTAGCAAGAGAACCATGCTCAATCAATCCCAAATTAAGCCGCTGAAATTCTTCAAGAAGGGTAGGTTGTTGCTCTTGAAGTGACAAGGTATTGCAATACACCTTGCGACTGAGTGCATCCGCAACAACATTAGCCTTGCCGGGTGATCTTGAATGCCCATATCATAATCCTTGATCAATTCCAACCATCTCCTGCACGAGGTTCAGATCTGTTGGGTGAACAAATATTTCAAGCTCCTGTGATCAGAATACACCTCACAGCGGTTACCAATGAGGTAATGCCGCCATATCTTGAGTGCATGAACCACTGCAGCTAACTCCAAATCATGGGTAGGATAGTTGAGTTCATGAGGCCTCAACTGCCTCGATGCATAGGCCACTACCTTGCCTTCTTGCATAAGAACATAACCGAGTCCCTGCCGAGAGGCATCACAATAAATGTCAAAGCTCTTATGCACATCAGGGAGAACAAGCACTGGTGCTGACGTCAATCGCCTTTTGAGTTCTTGGAAACTCAAATCACAAGCAGATGACCACACAAATTTCTTTTCTTTCTTGAGCAATTCGGTCATGGGCTTAGCAATTTTGGAGAAGTTCTCGATAAAGCGGCGGTAGTAGCCCGCTAAACCAAGGAAACTCCTCACATCGGCGACTGACTTGGGCTGCCCCCAAGATAGAACATCGCTGACCTTGCTAGGATCCACTGCTACACCACCTGCTGAAAGAACATGGCCCAAGAATGCCACTTCCTTCAACCAGAACTCGCACTTGCTGAACTTAGCATACAGCTGATGCTCACGCAGTTTTCCCAATACAACTGCAGTGCTCAAGATGCTCTTCTTCACTCTTGGAGTAGATAAGAATGTCGTCAATGAAAACCACAACAAACTTATCTAAATACTCCATGAACACCGAGTTCATAAGATTCATGAACAAAGCTGGAGCATTGGTCAAACCGAAAGACATGACGGTGTACTCGTAAAGGCCATAACGAGTAGTGAATGCCGTCTTTGGAATATCCTCAGCCCTGATCTGGACTTGATGGTACCCCAATGTCGGGACCCGAAAATGCACCTCAGGAACCCTCTGTGTATTCTGAACTAGTCCCAGATCAGTAGCTAGCTCACACAGGAAAACAGTGATGAAATACCATCCATTTATTTAATTTAACTAAAAGATCTCGAGTATCAAATAATAATAATAAGCTGGACCTTATGGTCAATGTTTATAACTTGCCACGCAGGGCTAAAGAAACAAATGAACTCTTGCAGCGGAACGAAACTCTTCAAAAGGCCAATCAACATGCCCACAGGCAATCGAGTGGAGAAACGCATCCTAATCCGCAAAACCTTCATGGTCTTCCTGAGCGAAGAACTCTTTGGCAGCTTGGTATTCTTCCTCTACTGCTGATCAAACAGAGGGCGCAAAGCCATGAGTACTTTGAATGTACTCAACAAGCCGTGGGGAAATGTATGCAAATAGTATTCATGCAGGGCTTGAACAAAGATTAGCTGTATGGCTCTTTTGCAGAAAACAGCATTTACGATAAATACAATAAATAGATTGAAATGCGTAATTGAAAACAATAACAAGTAAATAAACAATTGTTTTGAAACAACTAGTGAACTTCCCATTCACTCCCAACCAAACCAACGATAAGTGAATTCCCCATTCACCAATCGACACAAACCACTAAGTGAATGACCTATTCACCAAACGAACATTATATTCATCAAGTGAACTTCCCATCCACACTCCGACACATTTTTAAAGAAACTCTATCTCCCGTGTGAAATCCCCAGGCACGTCCATAACCGCGGACACGGCTATTCGAATAGTTTTACACTCTGCAGAGGTTGTACAGCTTGACCCACAAGAGATAGATCAACTTATAATGTCAGGCATTTCACGCTTCCGTAGGCGTGCGACTAAGTGATCATCACAAGGCTTTTACAAAGCTCCTTCTTAACCCGATTCGCGCTAAGGATTCAACAGAATGTCTTTCCGACTGACGGGGCCCCCTCTTGCGCCATCGTGAGAATACGTTTCCGTAACCACGCTTCACATGACAGAACCGAAATTAAGACATTGCTAATTAATCAGCCAGTCCGTCCCATACGGACATGTGGTTTTGTAGTTAAGGCCCAGTTCAATGGCGCACAAGATTAAGTCCTTGACAAGTTACTCAAAGTGAGACTACCACAAACCCACAACATGTTCCATCCACATCCTCCTATCCACCAACCACTCGCCAAGCGAAAACCATTTTGTTTAACCAAGACCAATGACATACCTGTCATGGTACACAAATTTTAACAAGAGTGGCTCACCACCACGATTCCATAAATCATTAAGTCAAAATTTATTATTAAGACACATGTGATGATAAAACCCATCGTAACTAAGCAAGACTAAGCATATGTACGATACCCATGTTGGCAATACAAATATGTCCAACTAAAATTACCCATGCTAAGGTGACAAAGGATTCATGGCATTCAAATATTCAATGGAGGCATAATGACAATATGTAATATCTAATCCCAAAGCAGTTTATATAAATATAGCATGCAATTGTATAAAACAATATACTTTTGAAATCATGGGTTCAATATGATCAAAGGACCACGACTTGCCTTGGAATAAATCCAGTGATTGATCTTGATCTTGGTATGCTACTCCTTGCTCAAAGCTTCCCGAAGTATCGACGTCTATTCGCAAAACAAGCAAATAACACAAATAAATAAATAACAGAGAAAACAAACTCCAAAAATTAAATAAAAATCTCAGATAAATAGATCTTGAATTTAGACAGATTTAGGAATTTGAATGGACTCAATCGGAGTTCGGATGCAAAAGATATGAGCTCTGGAAGATTGAAATCCATGAAATAACCCTAAAAAGGATTTTCTGGAATTTCGAGATTTACTTTTCTACTGGAAAATCGACTTATGACGCCAGCATGACGTCACGGAGACGTTCGGACGGGATGAAAAACTCTTCTGACAAGTGGGTCCCACTGTCATAGGGATGGTGCACCATGGACTGATTTCATGGGCCTTTGGCGCGGGTGGAAACTTGGAGTGCCACACGGCCGACACCTAGGAGTTGACGAGGATGCCATGTGGACCAAGGGATGAGGTGGCGCAGAGGTGGAGGGTGACATGGCTCGGAACAACAAAGGAAAGCAGCGGGGCAGCCATGGCCGGCGGTGGAGTTGACGGCGTTGACGACGAACGGCGGCGAGATAGCTCCGGCGAAGTACCAAAACGGGATCCCGTGAGCAAGGCGAAACTCGGGGAGGTGACAGCGCGGCAAGGGCGGCAAGGGCTCGTCGGCGGCGGCGACATTGGCGGCGGCGAGGTCCTCGGGCACGATGGCTTTGGCGAAGGAGTGGCGCCTGAAGGGGTTGGAGGTGAGCACCGGCTTGGGGGGTCGACGAGGGTCACAGAGAGAGGTTCGGGAGGACCCGAGGGTGACCAAGTCGGCGGCGATCCAAGGATGACCGGAGACAAGGAAGATGAGCGGCGGCAGCATCTCGGTGAAGGAGGAGCAACAAGAAGGTAGGGGATTGGATGAGAATAGTCTGGAGCACAAGGTGACGCGCTTAGGAGGCCAAGAAGCTCACCGGAGAGGTAGATCGGCAAAGAGGCGCGGCGGTTTTGATGACGAAACGAAACGAGTGCGGTGATCTTTGGAAGAAGATGAAGGGAGCACGGTGAAGCTGGCGTTGATGCGAATCCAACGGAGGTGACGGCGCAGGCTGAGGAGGTCCAACAGCGGAGAATTCCGGCGGCGACGAAGCTTCAACAGCGGCGGCACTCGGGCGAAATCCGGCACAAAGAAGAACAAATCGGAGGCGGCGCTTAGGGTTTGGTAGAGGTGGATGATGCGACGTTTTGACGCGGTGCGGCTCTTTAAATAGCACCGATGGCGTGAGTCCCACAAGGAGCGGCGGCGCACAGCTTGACTCGGACTCAGAGTCCCGGAGGAAGAAGAAGATGCGTTGGCAAGAAGGCGGCCCCACACGGCAGTGGAAGAAGAAGAGCGCGGGCGCGCGGCTGGGCTGCGGCGGAGAAGAGTCCAAGCGGGCTGGGCCGGGGAAGGAGGAGAGATGGGCCGGATCGGGAGATTCGGCCCGAAGACTGTTCTGAGATTTTTAATAGGTTTTTCTTTTTAGAAAATAGCTGAAAAGGCAAATGGTGATTAGAAAATAGCAAATGCACTCGGAAAAATTCTAGAAAATTCTAGAAAATACATCCAAGCACATAGAACCCAAATAAAATAATTTTGATAATAGTTGATGTTGACATTATTCATATGAAATTGTTTTTTGAACTCTGAAAATTCATATTAAGCTTTTAACTTTAGCGTAAAAATCCAAATGGTTATTTTTCTTTAAAACTTCAAAATGCATCAAATTTTTGGGATGTTACAAACCTACCCTTAAAAGGGAATCTCGTCCCGAGATTCGGCCGACTAAAGAATAGGTTCGACGTAGGTCTAACTCAAGACTTACCAGAGGCAACGCTCAATCGCTTGTGCTTCGCCGCAATGACGTGGTTCGGCCTTCCCTTGAGGCGCTTGATGGGGTCTCGTAGCTTGATTCGAGTCCGAGGCACTCCTCTTCCCGCTCCCGCAAAGAAGTCTGGCCGTGTTGGTCCCAAATTGAAAGGAATCGTGTCGGACTCGCCTGCGGACACTTGTTTGCATAATGACCGTCGTGGCAATTGAAACATTGAACTCCTGCAACATAATTGGGGTTCCCCGAGATTGATCGTTGTTCTTGTTGTTGACATTGGGAATCCTATGTTTCTGCATGAGACATCGTGCCGGGTCTTGAATCCAACAGATGAATTATTGGGACGAAAAGGCACGGGCATTGGTCCTGGCTCTCTGTAGCTGATTCTGATGAACTCCGTGTTGTATCATCTTCCTTTTACGAGATTCGTCCAGCTCACGACGAGAATCTTCTATGAGTACGGCTTTGTCAACCATATGCTGAAAATCCACATAATCATTTCCAACCACTTGCACTTTCAAACTGGGGTTGAGTCCACGCTTGAATCGCTTCTGACGTGCATTATCTGTAGCAACATCTTCTGGAGCATAGCGAGAAAGTTGAGTGAACTTGTTGAGATATTCACCCAAAGACATGTTTCCTTGCTGGAGTTCGCGAAATTCATTCTTCTTCATTTCCACTATACCATCAGGGACATGAGCTTGACGAAAAGCTGTTGAAAATTCCTCCCAAGTGATAGTGTGAGGATCACCATGAGCTGCGGTGTAGTTCTCCCACCATTCTCGCTACCAGTGTACCTTCCAATTGATGCGAAGCATAAAGAACTTTTTCACGATCACTGCATTGAGCAATAGTGAGCTTTTTCTCTACTGAACGAAGCCAATCTTCTGCGTCCAAAGGTTCTGATGAATGAGAAAACGTAGGTGGACGGGTCCTCATAAACTCTGATAGCTTGGAATGATGATGAACTGGCGGTGGAACAGCTGTTGCTTGATTATTCTGACCATTCTGACTGTTTTGGTTCAACAAGTTGACTATTGCAGTGGCGGTCTGACTTTGCTGTGTCATCATGGCGTTCATGTTCTGCATCATTGCACTCATGAATTGTGTCTGAGCTGCTAGAAGTTGTGCCATGTTGGGCTCTGCGGCTCCAGGGGCTGGTGACTGGTCACTTGCATTGGCATTGGCATTAGCATTGGCATTGGCATCCTCTGACTGAGTACGGCTCGAAGTATTGCGAGTATCAACCATCTGCGATAATCCTCCACAGGTTTAATAGGTAAGATAGAAAAGCAATGTAGATAAGAGGAAATAGCACAATAGATGAGATAGACAAGATAGGGTAGATGGAAACAACCTAATTAGGGAAGCAGATTATACCCAAAGGCAAAGACAAGAAGACATAGCTGAAACGCTATGAAAGCACAAATAACTTTCAAACTAAAGCTCTAGTGTGACTGCAACATAATGCTTGACAGCAAAACTGCAGCTCCCACTTACACACAACCCAAATAAAGACCTATGCAACAACGATCTAAAAGCGCTACTAGACTTTAATAGGACGGCTTCTAATCTGAACTTGGACAACGAAGACTTCTTCAAGAGCAACTGGAACGAAGCCACGAAGATACTCTTGACAAAAGCTTTTCTTCTGGACGAGAGAAATTCATGAGGTGAGAAAGTCAATTTAAGATTATAAAGCAATATTCAAAGAAAGGCAAGAGACAAGATCTCTGGCACAAGATGAGTAGAATAGAATAGGATAAGAATAGAATAGACTGAGATGAGAATAGAATAGAGTAGATGAGGAAAGAACAACTACTCAAGTCAAATTAAGTTGATTTGATTTAGAAAATAAGTTTTGAAGCTTTTAGCTAAAACGACCATGCTAACTAAGGTTGCGTTCTACAGTCGATATGGCTCTGATACCACCTCTGTCGGGACCCGAAAATGCACCTCAGGAACCCTCGTGTATTCGAACTAGTCCCGGATCGTAGCTAGCTCACACAGAAAACAAAGTGATGAAATACCATCCATTTATTTAATTTAACTAAAAGATCTCGAGTATCAAATAATAATAATAACTGGACCTTATGGTCAATGTTTACTTAACTTGCCACGCAGGGCTAAAGAAACAAATGAACTCTTGCAGCGGAACGAAACTCTTCAAAAGGCCAATCAACATGCCCACAGGCAATCGAGTGGAGAAACGCATCCTAATCCGCAAAACCTTCATGGTCTTCCGAGCGAAGAACTCTTTGGCGCCTTGGTATTCTTCCTCTCATCACGATCAAACAGAGGCGCAAAGCCATGAGTACTTTGAATGTACTCAACAAGCCGTGGGGAAATGTATGCAAATAGTATTCATGCAGGGCTTGAACAAAGATTAGTCAGTATGGCTCTTTTGCAAAAACAAAGATTTACGATAAATACAATAAATAGATTGAAATGCGTAATTGAAAACAATAATAAGTAAATAAACAATTGTTTTGAAACAACTAGTGAACTTCCCATTCACTCCCAACCAAACCAACGATAAGTGAATTCCCCATTCACCAATCGACACAAACCACTAAGTGAATGACCTATTCACCAAACGAACATTATATTCATCAAGTGAACTTCCCATCCACACTCCGATACATTTTTAAAGAAACTCTATCTCCCGTGTGAAATCCCCAGGCACGTCCATAACCGCGGACACGGCTATTCGAATAGTTTTACACTCTGCAGAGGTTGTGCGGCTTGACCCACAAGAGATAGATCAACTTATAATGTCGCATTTCACGCTTCCGTAGGCGTGCGACTAAGTGATCATCACAAGGCTTTTACAAAGCTCCTTCTTAACCCAGTTCTGCCCGCTAAGGATTCAACACTGAATGTCTTTCCGACCAGACAGGGCCCCCCTCTTGCGCCACCGTGAGAATACGTTTCCCGTAACCACGCTTTACATGACAGAACCGAAATTAAGACATTGCTAATTAATCAGCCAGGTCCGTCCCATACCAGACATGTGGTTGTACGGTTAAGGCCCAGTTCAATGGCGCACAAGATTAAGTCCTTGACAAGTTACTCAGGCGAGACTACCACAAACCCACAACATGTTCCATCCACATCCTCCCTATCCACCAACCACTCGCCCAAGCGAAAACCATTTTGTTTAACCAAGACCAATGACATACCCTGTCATGGTACACAAATTTTAACAAGAGTGGCTCACCACCACGATTCCATAAATCATTAAGTCAAAATTTATTATTAAGACACATGTGATGATAAAACCCATCGTAACTAAGCAAGACTAAGCATATGTACGATACCCATGTTGGCAATACAAATATGTCCAACTAAAATTACCCATGCTAAGGTGACAAAGGATTCATGGCATTCAAATATTCAATGGAGGCATAATGACAATAGGTAATATCTAATCCCAAAGCAGTTTATATAAATATAGCATGCAATTGTATAAAACAATATACTTTTGAAATCATGGGTTCAATATGATCAAAGGACCACGACTTGCCTTGGAATAAATCCAGTGATTGATCTTGATCTTGGTATGCTACTCCTTGCTCAAAGCTTCCCGAAGTATCGACGTCTATTCGCAAAACAAGCAAATAACACAAATAAATAAATAACAGAGAGAAAACAAACTCCAAAAATTAAATAAAAATCTCAGATAAATAGATCTTGAATTTAGACAGATTTAGGAATTTGAATGGACTCAATCGGAGTTCGGATGCAAAAGATATGAGCTCTGGAAGATTGAAATCCATGAAATAACCCTAAAAAGGATTTTCTGGAATTTCGAGATTTACTTTTCTACTGGAAAATCGACTTATGACGCCAGCATGACGTCACGGAGACGTTCGGACGGGATGAAAAACTCTTCTGACAAGTGGGTCCCACTGTCATAGGGATGGTGCACCATGGACTGATTTCATGGGCCTTTGGCGCGGGTGGAAACTTGGAGTGCCACACGGCCGACACCTAGGAGTTGACGAGGATGCCATGTGGACCAAGGGATGAGGTGGCGCAGAGGTGGAGGGTGACATGGCTCGAACAACAAAGGAAAGCGGCGGGCAGCCATGGCGGCGGTGGAGTTGACGGCGTTGACGGCGAACGGGCGAGATAGCTCCGGCGAAGTACCAAACGGATCCCGTGAGCAAGGCGAAACTCGGGAGGTGACACAAGCGGCAAGGGCGGCAAGGGCTCGTCGGCGGCGACATTGGCGCGGCGAGGTCCTCGGGCACGATGGCTTTGGCGAAGGAGTGGCGCTGAAGGGGTTGGAGGTGAGCACCGGCTTGGGGGTCGACGAGGTCACAGAGAGAGGTTCGGGAGGACCCGAGGGTGACCAAGTCGGCGGCGATCCAAGGATGACCGAGACAAGGAAGATGAGCGGCAAGATCTCGGTGAAGGAGGAGCAACAAGAAGGTAGGGGATTGGATGAGAATAGTCCGGAGCACAAGGTGACGCGCTTAGGAGGCCAAGAAGCTCACCGAGAGGTAGATCGGCAAAAGAGGCGTGGCGGTTTTGATGACGAAACGAAACGAGTGCGGTGATCTTTGGAAGAAGATGAAGGAGCACGTGAAGCCGGGCGTTGATGCGAATCCAACGGAGGTGACGGCGCAGGCTGAGGAGGTCCAACAGAGGAGAATTCCGGCGGCGACGAAGCTTCAACAGCGGCGGCACTCGGCAAATCCGGCACAAAGAAGAACAAATCGAGGCGGCGCCTTAGGGTTTCGGTAGAGGTGGATGATGCGCACGTTTTGACGCGGGTGCGGCTCTTTAAATAGCACCGGATGGCAGGAGTCCCACAAGGAGCCGGCGGCGCTCGCGTGCTTGACTCGGACTCGAGAGTCCTGGAGGAAGAAGAAGATGCGCTGGCAAGAAGGCGGCCCCACACGGCAGTGGAAGAAGAAAAGCGCGCGCGCACTGGAGCTGCGGCGGAGAAGAGGCCAAGCGGTGGGGCGGGAAGGAGGAGAGATGGGCGGATCGGAGATTCGGCCCAAGACTGTTTCGAGATTTTTAATAGGTTTTCTTTTTAGAAAATAGTGAAAAGGCAAATGGTGATTAGAAAATAGCAAATGCACTCGGAAAAATTCTAGAAAATTCTAGAAAATACATCCAAGCACATAGAACCCAAATAAAATAATTTTGATAATAGTTGATGTTGACATTATTCATATGAAATTGTTTTTTGAACTCTGAAAATTCATATTAAGCTTTTAACTTTAGCAGAAAAATCCAAATGGTTATTTTTCTTTTAAAACTTCAAAACAGACCAAATTTTTGGGATGTTACACCCAATCTCAAGTCAATCTTGGAGAACACACAAGCTCTAGTCAACTGGTCAAAGAGATCATCAATACGAGGCAAAGGATATTTGTTTTTCACCGTCACTTCATTCAGCGGACGGTAATCAACACACATACGCAGGGTCTTGTCCTTCTTCTTCACAAAAATAACCGGACAACCCCAAGGAGATGAGCTAGGACGGATGAAGCCTTTTGCTTGAAGTTCACCCAACTGCTTCTTCAGCTCCTCCAACTCGTTAGGAGGCATTCGGTACGGCGCCTTACAAATTGGAGCGGTACAGGGCAGCAACTCAATCACAAACTCCAAGTCTCGAACTGGAGGCATACCTGGCAAATCTTCAGGGAAGACATCCACAAAGTCACAGACTGTGGGCACATCCTGAATCTCCAAGGCTGGCTTAGCTTCAAGGGCACAAAGATGTGGCTCCTGCAGCTGCGGTGAGATCCCAATTTGCTCGCCTGAGGGACTAGTGAGGAAAACCATCTTCCTGGCACAATCGATTTGCCCCAAGTGTCGGGACAACCAATCCATACCAAGAATCACATCCAGACGCGCCGAATCAAGCAAGATGAGATTCGCCAAGAATTCCACTCCTTCAATATTAATAGGAACGCATGACATTCTTGATCGCTCTCATTTCCGCTCCGGAGAGCGAATAAGCAAAGGAATCCCCAAAGGAACAAAGTGAAGGTCACAAACAGCAGCAAATGATCTCGAAATAAAGGAATGTGAAGCTCCAGAGTCAAACAAGACTGCAGCAGGATGATAACTAACAAGGAACGTACCCAACACAACGTCAGGTGCCTCCTGAGCCTCCTCAGCCGAGATGTGGTTGACTCGACCACTCCCGACACCCTGAGTCTTCTGGATCACCTTCTGGTCAGGTGTGTGACCATTCCTGCGTCCTCCATTAGGACGAGGGGCTGCTCCAATCCTCTGAGGGCAACTGCTAGCATAGTGGCCCTTCTTGTTGCAGGCGAAACAGGTAACATCAGCAGCTGGGTTGCGGAGCGCAACCTGCTGCTGAGTCGTAGGTGCACGTGGCTAAAACACGGCCTGCGTGGACGAGCAACTGGTGCCGACGGCCTCGGCGGTGGTGAAACCAAAGCACGAGCCCCTGGTGTGGGCCCAACACGGGGACAAGTGAGGCTAGCCTGTGCAGACCGATGGGCCTCCCACTTGCGCTTGCGGGACTCACCCAGCGCCTTCGCCTTATGCTCGGCGACGATGGCCTTGTCAACCAAGGTCTGGAAGTCAGCAAAGTCCACAATAGATAGCTTGTCCTGCAGCTCCTCGGACAAACCATCCATGAACTTCTCCTGTTTAGCCTCATCAGAGGCCACCTCTCCCGGAGCATAACGAGCCAAGTGGTTAAACTCGTAAAGATACTCCGAGACAGTCTTGCGCCCCTGCTTAAGTGCAAGAAACTCCTTCTTCTTGAGCTTCATCAGGCCATCAGGTATGTGGGCCCGACGGAAAGCAGATCGAAACTCATCCCACGAGACAACGTGGCCTGCGGGCTGCATGGCGAGAAAGTTCTCCCACCAAGACAGTGATGCACCCTCAAGCTGATGGGATGCAAAGAGTGCCCGCTCCTGCTCCTGGCACTGAGCGATATTGAGCTTTCGCTCAACAAGACGCAGCCAATCATCCGCGTCGAGTGGATCCTCAAATCGAGAGAAAGTAGGTGGCTGCGTACGGAGAAACTCCGCAAGCCCACCACGAGACTGGTGGCCACCACCTCCAGATCCTAAAGCAGCAGCGGGAGCGGAGGTGTTCCTCGCAATGACCTCCAAGATCCGGGTCTGGTCCATGCGATTCCGCTCGATCTGAGCCAGAACCTCAGCCATGGTCGGAGGAGGGGGAAGCTCCTCATCAGAACCAGTCGGCTGACTATTGCGGGTGGTTCTTGTCATCCTGTTCCACAAAAATAGGTTAAACACAACTCCGGAACAGGAGACAAAGAAAACAACTAACCCTAAACAAACTCCAAAAGCTCAAGTAACCATATAAAATTACAGCAAGATCATAAAGATAACAACCATCTTCCTATTATGACCAACTCGTATGGAAAAACGAGTAATCAATTTTTCAGAAGAAAATTTCAAACTCCATCATTGTTCAAACAGCTAGGAAATAGGGTGGTAAATTTACTAGAGAAAGGTTAGATACTAAGCTATCTCATATCACTTCTTACCCTTTTATTCCCACAAATTTTAGTGGATTTAACCTCTCATTTTCAGCACTTTTACTACCTAAATGCTAGCTGTCCAGAAATTGTCTTGCTTGCTGTCCAGATTTTCCTATTCAACTTCTGGCCGAAATTTGTAGCTCCCAGCAGCTGCCAATCTTCTCACGATAGCCAACACTCTCATTTTATAACCCTCATGATGTACCCAAAACCAATCTACTCGGTAAACAACTATCTTTTGAAAGAAGATGAGAGGAAAACTCAGCTTTCAAATTCAGTTTAGGATGAGGTGAGATGAGCGAACTAAGATAGGTGAGGAGTAAAATCTGAGAACTTACTTAAGATTTTCAGGAAAGTACTGACATTTGGAAAGTAAGTTTTCAAAATATACTAGGGACGACCAAGCTAGGGGTTTCTACGGTTAGTATGGCTCTGATACCAAGCTCTGTGAGACCCCGGTTTATTAAACTTGTAATACTTAACCTTCCTCTGGTTCTAGTATCACAAATAGAATAATCTGCGTCTCGATGAATATGTGCCTCCCGAACAAGCAAGCACACATACATCATATCCAAGCATGCATCAATTCCATACAATGATTATAACAAGTCTACCAAAAGACATACATAATATAAGTTATTACAACACAGTGACTGGCCAAATGACATAAGTACCAAATAAGTAACAATGAAGCAAAAGTTGCCATAAGATGGCTTAAACCAAAAGACGACCGGTTAGCCACATAACACCACAGGGCAACCGGCCAGGCCGCCAAGCTAATCGCCCCTTAGGCGCCACAAAGACAACTCACAAAAGTGAGGTCCATCGGACTCACTATCATCCTCTGCACAACACAAGCAATGCAGGTGAGTACAAAAATGTACTCGCAAGACTTACGAGTAGCAAGCCTATACATAGCTACATGAAAGCTGTATTCAAAGGAATGTGGTTATATGGTTCTTTGGACGCACAAAGCAAGTTTCATTTGCAATATTGTAATAAGTTGAACATCAGTTTGTAAAATCTGTTTTTAAGCATTTAAATAACAGCGAGTAAGCATAAGTAACAAGTATCCACCTAGAAGTGACTTTCCCCAAAGCCACCACAACAAAGCATCAATCCCTGATTCATACCACCCATCAAGTTTTAATTTTAAAAATGTTGTAGTCTAACTCTTGAAAAGCTTATCCAAGCGTGTCCATAACCTAGGACGAGGCTATTCGAATAGTTTTAATCCCTGCAGGGGTGTACCAATGTACCCACACTTCAGACCGCCTTTTTGCCAAGCTATTAAGCACACTTCCTTTGGTATGCCGGCACGGCTAAGTCCTACGAACCCTTTCCAATGGAACATGCTAATCAAGAGACGCACGTATGGGGGTTAATCCTTAGTGATCTGCCGACGAAATATGGATCACAAGGACCCATACGTGGAGCAAGATACACCGGCCTCGGCGGGTGTTCCCCTCCCTACAAACGTGTCCATGTTGCATATAATCAAATATGCAACCCACCACGCGACTCATTAATTAACACAGCCCAAAGTACTCGGCTAAGAGAGGTCCCATATCCCTCTAGTGTGGTTAGCACGCACTGTAATGCTCGGATAACAGATACTCACAAGTAGTTCGGTCCTTAATTGACCCGGGCACCATTCCATTCACACCCAAAAGATCACACCATCTTACCATTGTGCCCAAGTCTAAATTGTTTTCATTTTCAGTTTTAGTTTTGCAATTTAGACAAAGCACAAGGCTGAAATATACAGATTATAACAATTTGTGTGATCAAGGTTATCGACAAGTCGATAACCGCCCATTTCTACCGATAGCTAAGCATGGCTAAGCATAATGACACGTAAACTACTAAGTGACA
This sequence comes from Ampelocalamus luodianensis, assembly GCA_036346255.1. Lineage (NCBI taxonomy): Eukaryota > Viridiplantae > Streptophyta > Magnoliopsida > Poales > Poaceae > Ampelocalamus > Ampelocalamus luodianensis. Next base: position 49,762,561 of record CM070622.1, on the reverse strand, counting down.
AGGGTCCATCCAGCGAACCCAAAATCACAGCAAGTAACCTAGGCTTCATGGTAGAGGAATGAACATTTCCTACGATAATGCATCTAGTAGGCCAACTACCGACAATAGTTTAAAACAACATAGCAATGCATACATAGAATTTGCAAACAATATATTAGACTTTGAAAATAGTAGGAACAATATGATCAAATGAATGCTACATCCGCTTGTCTGGTGAAGTGCGAGGATCGATGGTCGCTGTGGCTCAATATCAAGATTAATAATATTGTCTTCGGAACCTAACGCGAAAAGGCGATAAGCAAATAAGAACGAAGAACACCAAATGAAACTCCAACAGCAAAACACATCCAAAACTAATAAAATTTACACTACAACTAGGGAATGACCTAAGACAATGACAGGAACAAGAATCATGCAATTAGGACTAAGCATACAAAAGATATGAGCAAAATGCTCCTTCTCAGCATATAACAACCTAATTAATAATTAGCACTGTTCATGGCGAAATTTTCTAGAATGACCTAGGGTCTGAGATTTTTATAGTAGGTAGATTATGACATCCTAATAACAGCAAAGTTGGATTTACTAAATTTGGAGTTGTACACATTTACTTATGATTTTTCTAAGTTGTAAATCTAATGCAAATCATATTACAGAATTATGAACATGCTCAAATCCTATTTTATATGAAAGTATACTAACAGACGAATTTAACAAAATTGATTTTGCACAAATTGGATTTATACAGAAAAAGATATGCATTTTTGAAGGTTAAAACTATTTCTGGAATATTCAAAAATGACAGAAATCAAGTTATTCCTAGTTATACAATTTTCTGCTACTGGAACATGCTAAAATCCATTTTTATAATAAACTAAAGTGATAACCAAATTTATTACAATTGGAATTATCTAAAAAGCAGTTAAAATGAATTAGTTATGAGTTTCTAAAGTTTTTACATCATTTTCAGTTGTTAAACAAATACTTACCGAAATACAGACAAACTTCAATAAAAGAATAAGACGTGGGCAACTCCCAACCCTTGATCTAAAATCCTACGGCTCACGCGCGCCGAAAACAGCGCACGCGCGCCGAATCAAAACGGAGCCCACCGTTGGATCGCGATCCAACGGCTCACGAAGTTGTATGCATCCGGACGGTGCGGTTGCTTGGGCCAATCCCAGCCGCAGATCTGCAGATGGACGGTCCAGAGCGCACCAACGGTCGGAAGGTCCGATTGCACACACGATCTCAGCCGTTGATCGCAACATCGACGGTCGAGAATGATCAAGGCATCTGGAGGGTCCGAACGCATACAAAGATCAGGGCCGCAGATCTAAAAATGAACGGTGGCTATTTATCTCAGTTCAAAGGGAGATGCTGACACGTGGGACCGCATGTCAGTGACTTCGAGTCACCCACGCGCTGGTTTAACCCACGTGCACAGTGCACTGGGCCCACATGTCAACGACTAAGAGTGGCGGTTAGGATAGAATTAATGCTTCTAATGATTACATTAACTAGGCACTAATGACTTCTGGAATTTGATTTTAAACCCTCGGGCCCACAAGTCAGCGACCCAGAGGAGATTTCCGACAGGGATTAAATGCCGACACACTAATTAAGCAATGATTAAGCATTAATGATGTCGGAACAGTGCGGAGTTGCACCAGAGAGTGATTTAAGGATATTGGGCCCACTGGTCAGTGGCTCAACGATAATGATTAAGACACAATTAATTAACTAATGATTGGCAATTAATGTGTCCTAATTAAGTGACGAAAATGGGAGCTGCTGCCGGCAAAACCCGAGTGACTTGCACGGCTAATCGCCGGCGACACAGGCCTCGGCGGCGTCGAACAAGAACCAAAATGGATTCGCAATAGCACTACGAACCTAATGGTAGCATTCTCGCCGGCGGCGAGGGACTAGAACGCCGGCTAGCCGGAAAACGAAAATGGGAACTTTTACTGCTAAGTGCGAAAATAGCGAAAAGCTCCGCTGCGGTCCAAGGAAGCGGGTGCAAAAGCTTCTAAGGACCAATAAGAAGCTACCTTAGTGACAAAAAGCTTCAAAGATGGCCGGAGATGCTTGATCACAGAGGAAGCTCGCCGGACTTGGAGAAGAAAACCCGAGATAGATACCCTGAGCCAAATGAGTGATTCCAAAGCATCAAAATAGCTTCATAATGATTCACAGAAGCTACATGAGCAAGTAATTAGAAAATGGAGCACTCACCTGAGCTGAGGAAGAAGATGACCAACTTCAGCCGAATTTGAACAAACCCCAAATTGGACAATTCCTGAGAATCAAATCCAAAATTAAGTGAGGGGAAATGTTCAAGGAAGTAAATAGATGAGGTTAGGGCAAAGAAACGTGAAGGAGGACCACTGGAACGCCAAGAACACCAATGGAGCTCCACGGGTCAACAATGGCGATTTGCCATTTTTAGGTGTTAAGCTCCAATCGAGAATGAAGCTTGATGGTGGTCTAAAGAAATACCAGGAGGCATTGAGAGTGCTTATAAAGCCATGAAAGCATTAGGGTTTGCACCACACCTCTTTGGGCGGCAAAACACAGAGCACAAGGTGCGGCCGACAAGGAAAAAGAGGTGAAGACGTGCATTAGGGCATGGCCTGGCTCAGTGTACCTCCCATACCCCTAAACGTCGGCCAGGGTGGCTTTAGGGAGCAAGAAATGACACTGCCATTACTCCCCCTACTGTGCTCGCACGGCCGAGGTAGAAGATGACCAGCGCAAAAGGCTCGGTGATTCTCAGCCGTTGGATGAGACACGGACGGCTGAGATAGCGCCACGCCTCCGGGCTTTAAAACACAACGGAGAGGTTCCGAGCCCTAGGATTAGAAACGAATGGCTCAGATAGCCCCACGTCGCAAACGCGGTTTACAACGAAGGGACACGCGGGCGTTGGATCTTAATCCAACGGCTCTGATTCAAGAATGCAACCGGAGGGTCCGAAGGTTTAGGCGCATCTCGGCGGTTTGATGGAAATCTAACGGTCGACAATCAAACTTGCAACCGGAAGGTCCGAAGGTTTCACGCGCGCGGGCCGTGCGATTTAGATCCAACGGTTGAGATTCAACGCGCGGTTTAAAGAGAGGCTCGGTGCAGTTAGTTGACTGGATCGAATCAATTGGCTCGAGCCCGAGTCTGACTCGAACCCAAGTAACAGTAAAACCACGTTTGACTTTGAAATAAGAACAGAGACTTTGAATGATTTATTTGAGGTAGCAAATTAACTCCAAAAATTATGAAATTTTTACAGGAGCTTGCTAACTCAGATATTAACCTGGAGTAAAATTTTCAGAGGTTTTTATATCGTGAATAAATCTCCAAAAATTCTGCAAGGCTCTGTTTTAATGTTTGACTGAGAGTCAAACAGGTTTGACTGCCTCTAAAATATTCAAACAATTTCTAAAAATTGTGAAATTTTTCAGAGGGGTCACATACCATCACAGAGACTTAGGAAAAATATTTTCAGGGGATGATCACAAAATTTGACAAGATTGTTTTTGGAATGTCAAGATTTGGATCAACTAGACTTGTGACAATGTATTTCCATAATCCCTTGTACAAGAATTGTTTGGCACAACAGGAAATACATGATGTAAGAAAAAGTTTTAATTTCTACTGATTTTCTTACATTTGAAACACAAGCCTAAAGTTGGGATGTTACATTCTCTCAGCTTGCACGCTATGTTGCAGAAGATGTTGCTACTGACAAGGCACGACAGAGGTGTTTCCTGAAGGGATTGAACACCGGACTGCAAGTCAGTCTGATTGCTCACACTTTCCCGGACTTTCAAGAGTTGGTCAATAAGGCTTTGATTCTTGAAGACAAACGCAAAGAGTTGGATGACAACCGCAAGCGCAGAATGGCTCAGCAAGGAAGTCATTAGTCACAGCAGAGAGCGAGGACAATTCCTGAGCAGTTTACTCACTTTTTGTTGTAGAACTCGTTTAAAACACTTGCACTTGTTTCAGCACCTCATCCAGCTACTCATAATTTTTGTAATTCTACTTCAGTCAAACCTAATCCAAGAGGTCATCAACAGAACACCCTAAGAGTTTGCTACAATTGCAGGGAGCTAGGACATTTCGTTAACTACTGTCCTTAGAAGGGAACAATGACACCGGTTTGTTTCAACCTTGGATCTACCCCAGCCAAGACACCAATGTCAGTCAACAACCGAGGAGCACCTCAAGTTGCTGGTCAAGCCGGAGGAGCGCCACCATCCGTGGTTAGAGGCCGTGTCAACCACATAACTCTGGAAGGAGCTTAGGAAGCACCCGACATCGTACTAGGTAAGTTTCTAGTTAACTCAGTCCTGCATCAGTTTTATTTGATTATGAAGCTTCATATTTGTTTGTTTCTCGAGTTTTTGCAACCAAAAATAATTTAGAAGTTATGCGTCTTACGCATACCTTCTTAGTCTAGTCGCCTAGAGCAGAGTTAAGCTCTAAAGTGGGTTGTTTAGGAGCTAAGTTACTCATTGCTGGAGTTGAGTTTCTAGCCAACCTCATTGTCTTGGACACCCATACTTTAGACGTCATACTTGGTATGGATTGGTTGTCAAAGCACAAAGCTATGTTAGATTGTGGCCGAAGAGCCATAAGAATCGAAGGTAAAATGGGAAGAAAGTGGACTTTCTAGCCACTACAATGCGTGATGGACATCTAGTAATCAATAGTCTGAAGACCATTTCTTCGGAGGATGTACCTATTGTCGGGGACTATCCAGTTGTTTTTCTAGAAGATTTGCCGAGAATGCCACCAGATCATGACATTGAGTTTGTTATTGATCTATTGCCAGGAACAACATCAATTTCTAAGAGACCCTATCGGATGCCAGCCGATGAGTTTGTGAAAATGAATAAACAGATTGGAGAACTTCTTGAGAAATGTTTTGTGGGGCCTAGTTCGTCGCCTTGGGGAGGGCCAGTCTTGTTTGTCAAAAAGAAAGACAAAAACATGAGAATGTGTATTGATTATCATGCCCTTAATGAGGTTACTATGAAGAATAAGTATCTGCTTCCCCGAATAGATGATTTGTTTGATCAGATGAAAGGAGCCGGAGTGTTCTCAAAGATCGATCTACGATGAGGTTATCATCAGTTAAAAATTTGTCTGAAGGATATACCGAAGATTGATTTTTCTACATGGTACGGACATTATGAGTTCTTATAGTTATGTCTTTTGGTCTGACTAATGGCCCTGCATATTTCATGAATATGATGAACAAGGTATTCATAGAATATTTGGACAAGATTGTTGTTGTGTTCATTTATGATATTTTGGTCTATTCCAAGATAGAAGAAGAACATGTCGAGCACTTGAGAACAATACTAGAGAAACTTAGAGAGCATCAGTTGTATGCTAAGTTCAGCAAGTGTGATTTTTGAAAACGAGAAGTTGATTTCCTTAGTCATGTGATAACAGCTAAAGGAGTAACAGTTGACCCTAGTAAGGTTAAAGCAGTGTTACATTGGGAGCCGCCCAAGACAGCAACTCAAATTCGCAGTTTCTTGGGAATGACAGGATATTATCGCCGTTTCATTAAAGGATTTTTTATGATGGCTAAGCCTCTTACACAATTGTTGAAGAAAGATAAAAAGTTTTCTTGGACTTCAGCCTGCGAGGAAAATTTTCAGGAGTTGAAGAAACATTTGACATCAGCCCCAGTGCTAGTTCTACCCAATATTCAGAAGGATTTCGATATTGTGAGGCCTCCCGAGATCAGATCCGTTTCAAGTTAAGTAATTACACTAAAAACACAATACTTAACGTGAGACGAAAACGATTCCAAGTGCACAGATATGTGTCTCATGTTAGCTCCCAAGGATCAGTGGCTAACATGCACATATCCTAATACAACATTGCAATCGCATCCATACACAATAATACAAGGGAAATAGAAAACTTTGATACATCTTCAACATATGGATCCTTATGGTCCCAATTTTACATAAGAGGGCTAATCGGCCAAATCTAATTAAAAATAACACAAATAAATTGCAGCGAAAGATAAACTTAAATAAAGAGGGAATAACCGAGTTGGCATGCCCACAATCCCACAAGCAACCAACTGGAGTTAAAGTCGTTACGCCCGTCGTCCTTACCTGATCAAATAGACACTTTTCAAGTACAAAGTTGTACTCGCGAGACTTTCAATAAAAATAAGGATGCATGTGAGTAACAAAGAAAGGCTACTACACTAATCAATTCTCGGCATAAAGCAAGTTTTCATTTAGATGAACAATAAAGATTCAAATTGCCATTTGTAAAACATTTAGAAAACATTTTATGATAGTAAGTAATGATCATCAATGGTATAATCTCCAAGTATAATCAACACACGAACATCCCATTCGTGGCACAAATCATTCCTCAACAAAATTAACGCGCGAACTACGTGTTCATGAAATCATTTCAGGTCTGAACAACTACCATAAAGACATAACATTACTAACCATAGCCCAAACTTAATTTTCCAAAGCTAACTGTGCCTGCTTTCCCACAAGTGTTGTCCATAACCTAGGACGAGGCTATTCGAATAGATTTAGTTCTCTGCAGAGTTGTACAGCTTTACCCACACAATATGAATACCTTATACTGTCGCCATGCACTCTTCCGAAGGAGTGTGACTAAGATATCATAACGAGGCCATTACAATATCATGTCCTAACTATCAACCCACCCGAGGATAGGAACCATAGCAGGCTATCGTACGTGCTAGAACAACGGTTCACCCCGTTGTGTAAGTAAGTCCCTTCACAAACAAGAGACCCTTAAGGGCAAATAAGGCAAAAATTTAACATGCCCCCACGAGATTGACAAAAGAACAATTAAATACATAACAATAACAATTGTCAATCCCATTGTGTTTTGATAGCTAACACACAACAAATTATTAAGCCAAGCCTTCGCCATTATCCCGGCGTGTGGTTGCACGTAAGACTTGGTTCATCACACCACAGACCGGTCCTTAATCACTCAAACGGGGCTACACAATCCCATAACAACAACAATAACAATATTTCATGATCACCCTACACCCGTCCAAGTTAAGAACATAAAACCCATACCTAACAAGTCCACAAACCCCAGATGCGAAGATCTGGATACATCCCTCAAATCCATCATAATCCAATCCATAAAATCCTCAAATTTCAATAAGATTCAATTCAATCCACCGGCCGATGGACTAGTTCCATCAACCGCTTTCGACTACAACTACTAGCATGGCTAAGCAGTGTTCTACAAATTAATAAACAAACCCATATAACATATATTCTTAAGCATTCAAGGTAAAAGGGTAATCAACATTGAAAGGAGGGCCAATGCAATAATTAGGAATTTAACTACTTCTACCTATGAACATACTTTTCAAAATAGCATGCAATTGCGATAATAAAACTCACACAAAACATTTAAAAACCAATGGGAGCAATATGATCAAGAGGAGGGTGCTCGCACCTTTGCTGTACCACTTGTTCAATCTCAGGTTACACTCATGAATACGTTTGTATCGTCGATATATCTATCGAAAAAAACGATATTGCAATTAACACCAAATAAGCCAAAAATTCAAAATGCTCAAAAATACATGAAATTTATACAGTAAGTAGATTATGATTTTATATGAATTAAGGTGAAAGAATTACTCCATTTGGATTTAGTATGTGAAAGTTATAGCCATTTGAAAAATCAGAAAATGGATTAAATGGTGAAAATCCATTCTCTCTAGGTTATGTCCGAAAATTGTGATTTTAGCGAAAATTTGCAGAAGTGTGGTGGATATAAAAACTACAAAAAGGTATAGATAATAAAATTATATGAACAATCCAATTGGATTCATCCCATTTGGAGTTCATATGAATTCTCTATGAATTTTTGAAGTTCAAAGACTTATCAGTGTAAAAATAATTGTTTTTCCGAATTCTCAAATGCATTTAATACCTTTTCAACTCAGGATAACATAGCCTCTGTCATAATCAAAGTAGTCCATCCAACCACATAATGCCCGGATTCACGATCTTCCAACTATACAACCTATCCGATAATTATACGAAATCCACCGACTTATGGGCATAAGACCATACCTATATCCATCAATTGTTTTTCACTATGCTAAACTAATTAAGCTAATACTAACTACTAGCTCTACTATTCTAACCATGGCAAGTCATAATCGCATACACTCAATTTTCCACCGATTGAGGTTTAATTGACTAACCGACACCTAATGACCTTTACAATTTAATAACACATTCAACATCTAATTGCTCACTAATCGATCAACTCATATCCATACCACCGAACTTAGTCGTGAACGACCTCTACCAATCCAATTATATATGTGCCTCTACAATCAACTAATTAATCATTTATCTACTAATCCAATTGAGGGCACGATACCATCGATTCGACACAAATGACTTAACTACTAATTACATAGCAATCCAATCATTTAGCCGCACTCAAATAATCTATTGCTACCTTCTTCAAATTCTAGCATATAAGACTCACCAAGCTATTACTTAAGACATTCCATTAATTTACTCACGATTAAATAAATCACCCGATTCAACCTCCATATCTCCATAAATATCCACACAAGAGCTATCCATCAAGTAATAAATCATAAAATCCTTATGCGTCCTATCTCCTAATATTACTACCCCAACATGAGGAAAAATCTCCAATTACTTTATATCCAAAGATCACCACTAACTTTTCCATGTGACTCAAAATAATATTATCCGATCAAGCAATCCAATAATGTATTTAGTCCGACACCCATTGAGTAACAATACACAAATTCGCTACAACAATCTAATCATTTGCATCCACAATATTTCATCACATAATCATGCCTACACACAAAATACGACATAACTAGAGAGTTATATCGGTATTAAGCTACTAAATTATTTTAATAATTAAACATGCATAAATAGATGCCATGCTTATGACTAATATGCAACATGCACAAGTACATAACGTAAACGCGGTATGATACTAAAGATTTTTACCGTGGCACTAGGCGTGCGTAATATCATCGTACGTCCTCTCGGGTCCGCGTCCACCGTAGTCGTCGCCGAGTTCGTCCGTGTCCACTCGGCCTTCTCGTCCACATCCCGCTCCGCATCGATGCTGTCGCTCTCAGCCACGGAGCCGCCGCTCTAATGCATGCACCTCAATGCCGTCGAGCCCGGACGCATGCATGCACAGCCCCGTTGCATGCACTGCCGCTTGGCCTCGCCTTGGCGCGCCATGTCGTGCCGCCTCGGCACCACATGCGCCACTGGCCACTCCTGCCCAGGCCGCCCACAGCCGCCGCGCCGGGTCGCTCCTCATGCTCCACCCCGCCGCCTTGCACGATCTGCTCCCTCTCCGGCCGACCAGACCCAGTCACCACCGAGCCGCGCCTCTTCCTGGCCGCCCCGATGCTACGCCACTCGGCCACAACACCACGCCCTGGCCGGCCCCTCCACGATGCTGCTATCTTGCCGCTGCAGCACCAAGCCGCCTCCTCTCCTCCCTGCTGCAGGCTGGCCACCCCGCCTTGTCGGCCACGTCGACACCGCCAGGTATCGCAGCAGCGCCGCTGCAGCCCATCCAGCGCCTTGACACTGCTCTCCGGTGCCAAGCCATTGCCTCCTTGTGCCACCTTGACAAGCTGCATGGCCAGCGCCACGCCGGGCTGCCGTTGCCATGCACTAGCTGCTGCATGCTTGTGCTACTTCCGCCACTGCTGCTCCTGCATGCCCAAGCCGATGCTTGACCGAGCTGTAGTGCAGCGCCTTGTCTCCCTGCTCTCTGGGCCGCCGCTGCCAATGGGCACCTCCAGTGCCTCGGCGGCAACGGCTTCGTGCTACTGCAGCGCCTCACTGCACTCCGCTGCTGCAGCGCCTCGGCTCGAGCCGCCTTAGTACAGGCCAAAACCGAACAGCACCACCCCCACTTCTCCTCCTCTCATGAAATAGCTCAAACGGGGATGCATGCGAAAAATACTTGGATAAATGGAGAGCTAATGTGATGAGGATTGCGATGGTGTGACATGAATAAGGGGATTTGTGGTTCTTGGAAGAGATTGAGAGGAGAGAAGTAGAGAGATGGACTTGTGTTCATGGTAGAAAAGAAAGGAATGGTGTGCTGCTGCTCTTGGGAGTAGAAGATGGCAGAGAAGAAAAGAAGATAGTGGGGAATGGATGGCTCAGTTGGGATGTGTACTGGGAGGTGGGATGGCTGTCTAATGAAAGGTGGGGGAGTACTTGGAGAAAATAACCGAGAGAGAGAAGGCTGTCTCTGTTCTTTTCCTTCCTCTTCTTCAAAAAAAACTCAAACAATCCTGTATGCGAAAACTAATGGAATGAATAGAAAAACTAATTGAATGAATGGACTGCTCTTGTGATGAGGATCGAGGCTGCATAACATGCATGGACTGATTTTTGTGATTTTGGTGGTGATTGGAAAGAGAGAAATATGGGAGATGAATTTGTGTTAGAGAAAGAAAAGGGAGGTGCTGCTGTTTGGGGAGGGGAAGAAGTGTTGTGGCGTGGGATGCTTTGTTGGGAAAAGGAATGGCAGAGGGAGGTGGAAGAAGAAATGAGTGTGTGCTCAGTTGGACAAGAAAGTGACAGGAGGGAAGAATGGTTCGGCTGGAGGAAATGGAAGGCTGTGCTGCTCTGTTGGAGAAGAAGAGAAATGGCTTGGGGAGGAAATGGTTTGGTGGAGAGGGGTGTTCGGCTGGGAGAAAGCAAATGGTAGTGTGGTTGCTCTCTCTTGGCCAATAAAGAAATGGTGAGTGGGGAGACAAAAGGGAAGATGGCAGTGTCCCGTTGTGTAAAGTTGGCAGTGAGGTAAAAATAATAATAAAAAATAGCATGGTGATGGGGCTGTTCAAGTCAGTTGGATAGTTGGGGAAACAAATAATTAGTAGTGAGGAGGAAAGAGAATGGCTTGGAGAAATGGCAGCAAAAGGATGGGTCACGCAGACGTTTTGTCTGCAGTCGATCGAACTAGAAAAGAAAACGATGATAAAAAAAAATAATGTATGCAGTATGTCATGATTTTTGCGATACAAGCGAAAACAAGAAATCAATACAAATGAAAATTAAATGTAGTCTTTCTCACAATTCGATTTAATATCGATTTTTTTTATGCAACTTCTTAAACAACTCGATGTAACTTTAGATGCCACCTTTTAATTAATTCGATTTGATTTTAAAAACAGCCGTTTTACTTAAACACAAGAAAACTTTTAACTCACAGTAAAATATTTAATAGATCGCCAAATTAAATATTAACATCCCGATTCTGAAAATCGGGGTGTTACAGATATCTATTGTGATGCGTCATGCCAAGGATTAAGTTGTGTTCTGATGCAAGAAGGAAGAGTTGTTGCCTATGCATTGAGACAATTGAGAACTTATGAAGAGAATTACCCCACTCATGATTTAGAATTAGCTACCGTTGTGCAAGCATTGAAAATTTAGCGTCATTATCTCATTGGTAATCGCTGTGAGATATACACAGATCACAAGAGCTTAAAGTACATTTTCACTTAGTCTGACCTGAACATGAAGCAGAGAAGATGGTTAGAGTTAATAAAGGATTATAATATCAGAATCACTACCATCCCGGTAAAGCCAATGTTGTTGCAGATACTTTAAGTCGTAAGAGCTACTGTAATGCTTTGGAATTAAAAGGGAATTGCTCAGAACTTCATGAGGAATTTCAGAAGTTAAAGTTAGAAGTGGTAGTCAAAGGATTCGTGGCCAGTTTGGAAGTAAAGTCTACTTTGGAAAAACATTTGTGCTGCCCAACCAATTGATCCTATGATTACAGATATTAAGCTCAAAATTGAAGAATCTAGGCCCACCATTATGAGTTAATAGAGTATTTTGGTTTTTAATGACAAATCTATATATGAGACTAACACTTTTATTGATATACCTATTGTTTAGTCTCAATTGGATAAAAAGGTGAAAATCATGGAGGTATGCATTCGACATCATATTCTTATATCTTGTTTCATTCCTCGGATCCAAAATATAGGTTGAACTCCACTAAAAGTTTGACTTGGATATGTGCATATGTTTTTATTACATATTCGTGTATGCACACACTTAGGGGGAGTTCACTCTATGTCTTGTGGTTTCATTAGTGTTGATCCATATTCTTTTATCCTCATATATTGGGGACCTCTACTTTGAAACATATCTTTTGAGTATATAAAACTTGTGTAGTTCATATATACTAATATTGCTTTATATTCAATTATTTGCAATTTTGTTATGGGGCTAATGTGTGTGTTAAGATGTTTTCAAGGCTTAGTCCTAGAGTTTGAATAGTGACATGAAAAGGAAATACAAAGGTGATAAGAGATCAACATGGCTCAAGGCAAAGGAGTCGTGCATTACATTTTGAAAAGCTTCTGGAAGAACTTCCGTGGAAATCGGTACGACCGCATTTGGTAAGCAGTACTACCGGTGTGCGGTAGTACTGGGTTTTACATGGTGGTATGTTTATTCCAAAGAGTTTGTTTTTGGTGTTTTGTTCTTCATTGAAAAGTCGGTAGTATCGACGTGTTCTTGGCGGTACTACTGCACTGTGGTATGACCGGGTTTTATATGGCGGTACACTTTTTACAGATTGACACCTTTTTGGAGCTCGAGTGCTCTCATGAAAACCGGTAGTACCAGAGTTCCTTGGCGGAACTACCTCTCAAGCGGTAGTACCAGTGTTCCTTTGGTGGAACTACCGGTGAACGATTTGACTGTCCGAGCGCATGATCAAATCATGCGGTTAAGACCTGTGGTCCGAAAGTTCAAAACAATCTAAGTCGTCCACGTTTTGGTTTGTTCGGACCGTCCGAAAATTGTTCATATCGTGCGGTCAAAACCTTCGGTCCGAACATTCTTTTCAATCTGGGCCGTCCATGTGGACACTTCGTTTAAGTGAGCTGATCTGGTCATTCTTGATTAAACGGTAGTACCGGTGTTGTTGCTGCGGAACTACTGCATCGTAGTAGTACCGTTTAAAGCGCGGTATGTTTTTTACAGAATGATGCTTTTTAGGAGTTTGTTTGCTCCCCTAGAGGAGTGGTAGTACCGATGCTCTTTTGACGGAACTACCGCATCGCGGTATGACCGCATGATCATTGGCGGTAGTACCACACATGTCAGAAATGGCTTGTTCAAAAGCATTTTAATGTAGGTATATCTTGGAATGTTAATCATTATGGTACTAACATTTTCTATGAGTTGGATGAATAGGTTATGTTCTAGGGCGATAAAGACTTTGGATGGCAACACGAGTTGATCGTCATCAAGTCAAGGTTCAAGAAGATGATGTATCATGTGTTGATACATATCAAGAGATGATCATGAGTTGATTATCAAAAAAAGACTCATCATGTGTTGATGGAAGTCAAGTAAAGGATGCATCATGGGTTGATGCATATCAAGACAATGACCCGGACTTGAAGTAAAGATGTGTGTCATCAAACTTCAAGAAGATGCTCAAGGAAAAAGTATGACTAGCTAGGGCTAAGGATGTGTTCCTAGTCTTTTACCGGTCTTGGTGTTTGGTTGAAAGACCGGATTGCTAGTATAGGTTGCCATACTATTAAGAGGAGTCTTGCCTAGTAGCTTGAGTCTCATCATATATTGATAGCTCAATCTCACTTGCTCTAGCTCACCGTGGTATGATGCTACTATTTGCGAATGTGTTTTGCAAATAGTCGAGACTCATGCGTCTAATCCTTGTAGCATGTGACTATACTTTACAAATGTGTTTTGCAAATGGTTGAAGTCCATGTTCCTACACCTTGTGGCATGATCTAAGTTTTCAAATGTGTTTTGTAAATTGTTGGGATTCATGCATGTTCCCTTAGCATGGTCTAAGATTGCTTGTTGCTATTTCTTTGGACTTAGACCATGGTAGTGGCTCTGTGGAGTTGTGTTTTTTTATTTGATCAAATGTGTTTGAGATCAATCAAATAGGAGGGTTGTGTAGTCCTTTGAATAAGCTTTTCATAGAGTCCAAGATCACTCATTTCACTGAGTGTCGTTTGTGCTGAAAAATAGGCTACTGAACTACCGCCTTATAAGAGAGGTACTACCGCATAAGGGTAGTACCACGGTTTGCACTGCGGTAGTTCCGCACCAATGCTGTAACGACTAGTTTTTGGGCTGTTTCGTCTCCAAACGGCTAGTTTTTGTTGTGGGGGCTATAAATATCCCTTGACCGATTGAAAGACAATCTTTGGCATCCCATTTCACTCTTTTGAGCTAGTGTGAGTCTCTCCTCTCAATTGTGCATGTGTTGCACCTTGTGAGCAAAGGGAGAGGGTCTAGTTGCATGTGTTGCAACTAGAATTGGATTTCGTATCTGTGAGACCCCGGTTTATTTAGCTTGTAATGCTTAGTCTTCCATTGACTCTAGCATCACAAACAAAATACACCGTGCCTCGGGAAAATGTATACTTCCCAGAATTGCAGTATACACACCCTTTTACAAAACATTGCATCAATTCCATACAACACACAGAACCAAAGCTTAAACTTTACAAGCAAAAGACATATAGTAAAAATATTACAAAAGAGAGGCCAGCCGGCCAAGACAAGTAAAAAGAATTAAACAACAGCGGAAGCAAAATGCCATAAGATGGCTACAAACAAAAGCCAACTGGTTTGCCTCACACCCACAAGGCAATCCGATCAGGTTGCCAAGCTAGTCGTCCACACCGCAACAAATCTCACAAAAGTCGATCCCTTGGGGATCAACCTCCTCTGCAACAGATAAGCATTGCAAATGAGTACAAAAATGTACTCGCAAGACTTATGAGTAACAAACCTAGATACTACTACATGCAGGCTTTAATCAAAGGAGAAGGCTCAAGGTTCATTTTCAGCATAAAGCAGATTTTATTTGCAATAGATAATACGTTGAAGGCAGTTTTAACAATCTGAATTTTATTTGCAGAAATAACAGCGAGACAATAAGTAATAATCATAAAGACATTCTCGAGATGACTAACCCAATAGTCATCACAACATTAGCACGAATTACCCATTCGTACCACCCACATCAAGTTTTAATTAAAAGGTTGTACTCTAGTTCTTGCACGACCTTACCAAGCACGTCTATAACCTAGGACGAGGCTATTCGAATAGTTTGAACCCTGCAGGGGTGTACCAATGTACCCACACTTTGGACCACCTTTTTGCCACTAGATGAAGCACACTTCCTTTGGTATGCCGGCATGGCTAAGTCCTACGAGATATTTATAATGGAAAATGCTAATTAAGAGTCGCACGCATGGGGGTTAACCCTTAGTGACCTGCCGGCAAAATAGATCACAAGGACCCATACATAGAGTAGGATGAACCGGCCCAGCCATAGCAACTGCGGGTGCTCCCCTCTTTTACTTGTCCTATGTTGCATATAGAAATATATAACCCACCATGCGGCTCATTAATGAACACCCTCCAAAGTACTTAGTCAAGAGAGGTCCCATATATCTCTAGTGTGGTTAGAACGCAAATATCGCTTGGCTTAGTGACACAAGTAACTCGGTCCTTGATGACCCGGGCACCATTCCATTCACACCAAAAGATCACACCATCATACCAATGTGCCCAAGTCTAAAACATTTTATTTTCAGTTTTAGATTTCACAAATAAACAAAGCACAAGGTATTGACCATAAGTAATAACAAGTTTTTGTGTGATCAAGGTCATCGACTAAGTTGATAACCGCCCAATTCTACCGGTAACTAAGCATTGCTAAGCATCATATCGTAAAGACAATAAAAGACCATAAATCATTCACCGGGCTCTAATTCACCAGTGAGGATAATAACCTAGGTTTGTGGCAGGGTGAACAATTTCAGGGAAACTATGCATTAGGATTAACTACCTCTATTCGACAAAAATTAATTTTGACACAAGAAGCATGCATACTTAGTTTTTGCAAGCAAGATATTAAACTTTTAAAGTAATAGGAGTAATATGATCAAATGATGCTACATCTGCTTGCTTTGTTTGTAGATCACTGGTTTGCTGCAGAGGGTCACTCTCACAATCAACACAATCGTCGGGACCTATCGAAAGAGCTGGAACATCTAATAAAAACAACAAACACTGAAAAGTCTCAAAATCCAAAGTGCTCCAAAATCCATGAAACTTATACAGCAGGAAGAGCATGATTTTAGACAAATTTAGCAACAAGAATCATTTGATTTGGATTAAGTATGCAAAAGTTATAGCCTAATTATGTTCAGTCTGCCAGAAAAATTAAAAATAATTATTATCTGCTACTGTTCATGGCATAATTTTCCAGAAAGTTCTAGAACCTAAAATTTTTATGGTAGGTAGAACATGGCATTCTAAGAACAACAAAACTGGATTTACTACATTTGTAGTTAAAATGAATTACTTATGATTTTTCTAAGTTGTGAAACTAGGGCATATCATTTTTCAATGGCAAAGACATGAACAAAACCCATTCTACATGAAAGTACATTATCAATGGGATTTGAAATTTTTTAGTTTTCTCAATTTGGATCTACAGAGAATTACTTATTCATTTTTCAAGTTTTAATTGAATTTCTAGATAATATTTAATACCTAAACAAGTTGATTCAACCTCTACAATTTTTTGGTATAGAATCAATGGCAAAATATATTTTTAGACTAAAGTTTAGTTAAACAGAAATATAACACAATTGGAATCATCTAAAAAGGAGTTAAAATGAATTAGTTATGAATTTTTGAAGTTTTAATACCATTTTCAGTTGACAAATAAAAGCTTACCGAAAAACAATCAAACTTAACCAAATGGAAAAGACGTGGAACAACGTGGGCCGTTGATGCTGAATCCTACGGCTCACGCGCACAGGATCACAGCCGCGCGCGCAGCCCACACGAGCCTCACCGTGGCCACCGTTGGATCAAGATCAACGGTTGACGGTGGAAGTGACATTCGGACCCCCCGACTGCCCCCAACCAACCTGGTCCATGGACCTAAAGGTGGATGGCCCAGATCGGCATTACAACCGAAAGTCTGAATGCACCCAAGCTCTGAGACGTAGATCAAGAGATGGATGGTGAAAGGAGATCGGAACGCTAAGACTTCAAAAGTGCCGAGGAGGTCTAGATCGCTGGATCAAGATCTAACGGTCCAGAACTAAGGGGAGGTCCTAAAGCTAAAGATTTTACGGAGGAGGTCCTGAACGACCCAGATCTCCAAGGGGAGATCCTGGACGGTCAAGATCTGCACTAGAGAGGTCCTAATGGTAGCGGTCTAAACAGGGGAGGTCCCAACAGTTAAGATATCACAGGGGGAGATCTTAACGGTCAAGATCTACATGAGGGAGGTCTGAGCGGTAGAGGTCTAAACGGAGGGAGGTCCGCAATGATAAGGCCTTAACCGAGGGAGGTCTTAACGGCTCAGATCTCCACTAGGAGGTCCTGAACAGTCAAGATCTGCCCGGGGTGGTCTTAAAGGTTAAGATCCGCGAGGAGGGAGGTCCTGAGGTTTTCTTTACAAAAGACCAAGGGGTGGTCTTTTGCAAAGAGGACCCCAAGGGTGGTTCCGAGGATGGTTCTTATAAAAACGACCACGGGGTGGTCTTTTGCATGGAGATGATTCTAACGGCCAAGATTAAACCCAAGGAAGTCCTTAGCGGTTAGGATCAAAGCTGGGGAAGGTCTTGGGGGTTGTCACAGAGGTGGTTTAGCGTACGACAATAGGAGGTCATGGTCCACAAGTAAACGACACACGAATCAATTCCAACAGCCATTAAATGCTAATCATCCAGCTACAGTGCTGTCCGTGTATGACACGGCAAAATCCCGAGTTTGAGTTTGAGCTCACCGCCGGCAACTCCAGTCACGGCTGTGGGAACCAAGGACAGGGATGGGTTCTAAATAGCGAGGTGAACCTAAAGGTGCCAAATGCTAAAGCTAGAACACCTCCTACTGGCGGTTAGCCGGAGATGACCACCGGAGATAAAAACGGCAAAACTAAAAAGCTAAAGTGGTCCAACAGAGCAGGAGTTCAAACACTAAGGCACTAAAAGATGGATTACCTAAGGACAGAGGAGTCCAGAGGCGGTTGAAGAAGCTCCGACGACGAAGGTGCTGTCCAGCGCTAAGGAAGAAGGAAAATACAACTAACAAAGAGCAAGTCCCCAATTTGACACCTTTGTGAAGTCAAACAAAATAAGTTAGGGGTGACGCTCAAAGTGGTCTGAGAAACAAAAGGGCACGCCAAGAGTTGCAATTGAACCACTGGAGCTCGGATGTCCCCGAGGAGCTCCAAGGTTCGGCAATGGCGGCTAAGAGGTTCTCTGGTGTTGTTAGCACAAGAACACAAAGAGGAGCTCGGTTTGCAAAGTGGTGTCTAAAAGAATCTAAGGAGGGAGCTCGGGGACTTTTATAGCTGAGAGAGCAAGTGTCACCCGAGTCAAAAGTTCCTGCCATGGGTGCCTTCGAAAATATGGGGGCAGGTAGGAGGGAGACTTTGGGGGAAAGCTCTGACTCGCATTTAAGGTTTGGCAGTAAATAGCCATTGACAAGGACAAGGAATGACAATGCTCTGCTCCTTCTCTGCCATGGCATGTGCGCAAGGAAGGTGATGATGACCAGGCTCGGGGAGGTCCCACAAGTCAGTGGGAGATCCAAAGTGGACTAGTCGAAGAACATAACGGCTGGTTAAGTGTTGAGGCTGAGTTGGAGAGGTCCTGACGGTTGGATATGAAACGAAAGGCCCCGATTTTAAGTGAGGTTCGGAGGTCCGGACACTAGAGGAGATCTGAGGCACAGATCAATACATGGACGGCCCACGATCACCTAATAGAGGTGGTTGTCCGGAGTGGTCTGGAAGGTTGGCTTTGCAAAAGACCATCGGGGTGGTCTGTGCAAAAACACCAAGGTGGTCTAGAGGTGTTCTCCGAGGAGGTCCTTTGAGGAGGTCTTTGGGAGGTCGTTGGGAGGTCTTTTGAGGAGGTCTTTGCGAACGGCCAAGGGTGGTCTTTTCAAAGATACAGGGGTGATCTGGACCAGGGGTGGTTTGCACGAGTGGGAGGTCTGAGGGCTCCCGAGATCGCAGCGGTAGGCCTAAAATCCAACGGCTGAAATTGATCGTGCCTCAAGGACGAGCCTGAGGTACTCCAAGAGGTTGGGTTCAACCCAGATCTCAAGTTTGACTCGAACCCAAACCAAAGCTTTGACTTAGGGTTTCATTTGAGCTGAAAACTTTGAGGAATTTTTTAGAGGTAGCAAACTAACTCCAAAATTTCTGAAATTTTTACAGTAGCTTGCTGACTGTGAGATGGACCTTGTGTAAACTTTCCAGAGGTTTTTATGGTGAGCATTTTTCTCCAGAAATTCCTCAAGGCTCTGGGTTAGGGTTTGACCAAAGGTCCAGTTGGTTTGACTGCCTCTTAAAATATTCAAATAATTTCTAAAAATTGTGAAATTTTTCAGAGGGGTCACACCACATCCTTAGAACCCAGGAAAATTATTTCCAGTGGACGATCACCAGATTTGACAACGGTTGGAAAAGAATGTTCATGACTTTAGTAAATTCAGATGTTTGAGTTTTTGATTTCCCACAATTCCTTTACAAGAATTACAGAAAAGCTCGAAAACTTCCAGATGCAAGAAAAGTTTTAAATTTCTACACATTTTCTTACATTTGAAACACAAGTTGAGAATTGGGATGTTACAGTATCCATTTGAGCTTGTGCATTCGTTGCACGTGGTGAGAGTCAAGCAAGGGGCTTGGCTTATTACTCTTGGTGTTTGCCGATACCTAGACGGTGTGGAGACGTCGTGGTCTAGTGATATTCTCAAGAAGCTTGTAAGAAGGCCCAGCGTGTTGTGAGTGGTTTAGTACTCGCCATCTCTGGAGTGGAGGAAGAGCAACCCCGAGTGGATCGAGGTGTTTGGCTTAATTCGTGGAGCTGGTCCAATTGGTTTGGGCTTACCTCAACGTGGATTAGGGGAGACCAGCAAGTCTCTAAACACCATGGTAAAAACATCCTTGTGTCATTGTGGTTTGTTCTCTTGTGCTTTACTTTGTGTAATTTACATTTCTAGAATTAAATTGCTTTATTATCTTTTGTATGTTTGCTATCTTGTCTATAGTCTTTTATTGTTGGTGCACTTAGTAAAGATTAGTTATTTTAGGCTTTAATTGTGCAAAACCAAATTGATTTATAATTCCGCATAATACTCGATTTTAGCCAAAATGATTTTAAAACCCCCTCTAGTCGGCTTTCTCGATCTTACAAAAATGGGAGAAGAAAAATTCAAGGGTTTCACCAAAGATGATCAGGATGAATTTTGGATCAATGGACGTATCTGTGTGCCTGATGTCGATGGTTTGATACAGCTAATTTTAAAGGAGGCTCATGATTCGAAGTATTCTATTCACCCTAGAGGCACTAAAATGTATCACGATGTTAAGAATAAATTTTGGTGGCCAAATCTAAAGCAAGAAGTCGCAGAGTTTGTTGCCCTTTGTGACGTGTGTCAAAAAGTAAAAGTAGAATATCAGAGACCAACAGGTCTATTACAACCTCTGAAAATCCTAGAGTGGAAATGGGAAAAGATCAGAATGGATTTTATCACCGGTTTACCCAAGACTCAATCGAGTTACGATTCCATTTGGGTAATAATAGATCGTTTAACGAAGGTTGCTCATTTCTTACCAGTCAAAACCACTTACTCAGGAGATCGCCTAGCAGAATTGTATATGTCGAGAATTGTCAGTTTGCATGGTGTGCTTAAAAAGATAGTGTCAGATCGAGGATCTCAGTTCACCTCTCATTTTTTGCAAAGTTTGCATGAAGCTTTGGGGACTCATCTAAATTTTAGTACTGCTTATCACCCTTAGACGGATGGACAGACTGAAAAAGTAAATTAGGTATTGGAGGACATGTTGAGAGCTTGTGTTCTAGCTTATGCTACTAGTTGGGATAAGAGTTTACCTAATGCAGAATTCTTGTACAACAATAGTTATCGAGCCAGTCTACAAATATCACCATTTCAAGCTTTGTATGGTCGTCCATGCAGAACCCCTTTGAATTGGATAGAAACAGCCGAACGTTTGTATTCGAACCAGATATTATTCAGGAAGCAGAAGAACAAGTGTCTTTGATCAGAGAATGATTAAAGATAGCTCAGTCTAGACAGAAGAGTTATGCTAATTATCGTCGTCGTGATCTAAGCTTTGAACTAGAAGATTTTGTTCATCTTCGAGTTACTCTACTTAAAGGTGTTAGAAGGTTTCATGCCAAAGGGAAGCTTGCCCCTAGGTATGTCAGCCCTTTTAGAATTGTGAAACGCCGAGGAAAAGTTTCTTATCAGCTTGAACTACCACAGTCATTAGCAGGAGTGCATGATGTCTTTCATGTCTCATAGTTGAGGAAGTGTCTTCGTGTGCTAACGGAATAGACTCCCTTGCATTCAATTGAATAGAAAGAGGATCTTGCATACCAAGAATAGCCAATTAAGATTTCGGATATGGCAGAACGTTTGACCAGAAGTAAGACCGTCTGTTTTTGCAAAGTTTAGTGGAGTAACCACTTAGAGAGTGAAGCAACATGGGAACGTGAAGAAGACCTAAAAGCCGAGTTTCCTAGCCTTTTTCCTTGAATTTTTCTGGGAGAGTAAAGTAACCACTTAGATTTTTTTGGAATTTTTCTGAGGTTATTTGCACTTTTAAATTTCTATTTGGATTTTCTGGTATTTCTAAAATGCAAAAGCTATTAAAATCTCGGGAAATCATTCGGGCCAAATCTCTTTCACCTCGGCCCATTTATTCCGAAGCTTAGCCCAACCTGTCAGCCCACCTCTGCGCAGCCCACTTGCCAGCACGCTTTGCTACTGCTGCTGACAGGTGGGACCCACCTGTCAGGTCGCTTTCGTCACCGTCCCAAACTCCTTGCTTGTTTCCGTCAGAGTTTTTGTCTCCGATACGACCTCGCCATCTTGTTTCTTCTGGATTCTCCCTTCCATCGCTTTTAAAAGTTGCCTGACCCCCTTTGCCTCTTCACCCTGAGCCGCCATCGCCCCGGAGACCATAGCCCTAAACACCCCTATCTGGTTTGTCACTGCCACCGTTGAAGCCAAAGGTGAAAACTCGTCCTGCCACCGCTGTGTTGCTTCTCCGATAGTCCCATTCATGTCAAATGGATCGCCTCATCATGGCCAAGCTTCAGGAGCATTCAATTGGAGCGAGGAGACGCCATTGCCGAGCATTGAAGCTTTTCTTCTTCCTCTACCATCATCGTTCAACAGTCGATTCCTTCACCGTCGATGAGCCTCGCGCGTCATCATCAGCTCCGTTAGCTTTGTCGTGTCATCTTCTCTAGGATGTGCACGCTTACATCCCCATAGGAACTTGATTCACCATCGCCGATGCAAGCTGAGCCGCTCCGCCGCTCAACTCCTTGCTGCCGCTGCTGTGGTCATCTCCTGTGCAAATCACCCGCATCATCGTGTTCCTCATGTCAACTTTGCCCAGACCTAGACCTTCACTATCACCAGAGAACTGCCGTTCGCTGGATCGCCTCGGTCCCAGAGCGCCGCCACCATCAAGCCACCGTGGCTATCCACCTCACCTGCTACTTCACCTATCACCTCAGCTCTTCGCTTGCGAGTCGCCTAGTCAGAAGACACGTGTGCGCCCGTTTGTCACCTGTACTCCAAACACCAGATCCAATGCCATGTGGGCCTAGTCCATGGTAAACCCAACCACTATCATGTGGGTCCCACATGTCAGTCCACTATGCCATAGACCCATGAGCTAGAACCATGGACTTGGTCTGTAGACCCCAGGTCCCACATGTTAGCCTCTGTTTCTGATTTTCTAGATTTTCATTTAATTTTGAAATCATTACTAACATCATGCTGATGTAATATTTCTGAATTTCCTTTAGAAATAAAATTCGAAAAATTTTAAATAGTAATTTCTTTCTCTTTTTCTTAGATTGAAATCTTCCAAGAGCTTGTTCTTCCTCATACGAACTCTGATTGAACCCATTCAAGTTTATAAATTCATCTAAATTTGAGCCCTACCTTCCTGAGATTTTTATTTAATTTTGGAGTTTATTTATTATTTTATTTTGTATTTATTTGGTTGTTTACTTTTGTTTGCGAGTAGACGTTGATACTTCGAGAGCTTTTGAAGGAGAAGAAGTTGATCAAGCTCAAGACTAACACCAAGACTTGTTTCAAGGAAAGTTGTACGTTTGACCATCTTGAACCTAGTTTTCCAAAATTACTTTGATTCAAATTATTGTATTTTACTTCAAGTATTTATTTAAATATTTTTGGATTGGTTATACACCAATTTGATTATATCCACTTTGCTCATTGTATTACCATAATCTTTTGCATCCTTGTTCAACACTTGTTATTCTAGAAAAATGGTAATATCACGGTCTACCACCGGTACTACCGCGATCCGGTAATACGACGCCTTAAGTGCGGTACTACCGCTTCTAGCTGGTGGTCCCAAAAATAGTTGTGGCCGAGACCTTATCCTCTAACTCCTTGTTCCACTCGGTCCAACCAATTCTCAGTCCAGAAAAACCATCGAGCCCTCTTCTCTCTCTCTTCTCTTCTTCCCCATGAAACTCCACTCAAAATCTTTCAAGTTTGTGGATTTTTATTGGATTTTTCACTAGAAACTAGTCATTAAGATCATATCTCATCCATCCCTCAAGGTATTTATCTTTGGAATCATCTCTTTTGTAACCTTTTAGTTTCTCATTTTCTAGGTTTTGAGCAAAATGTCTATGATTTAATCAATTTCTTTTTGGCAAAATGATTAGAACTAGTATTTGGTGACATATGATGTCTATTCCATGATTTATCTCATGCCAAATACTTGTTAGATGCAAAATCGATCAAATGCCCTAATCAGTTCCTACTAGTGCGGTACTACCGCCCGAGGCCTGTAGTACCACCGTTAGCTAGTAATACCGGATGCCAACTGCGGTACTACCGCTCCTGCACAGATAAATTGATTTTATCATACTCCTTTACTCGAATCCTATCCTAGCTTGATCCTAATTGTTGTTTCTTATCTTAGCAAACTTGTCTCACAATTCTAGACTGTCTTTGTTGGGACCCAAAATATGATTCAGGAACCCTCTGTGTATTCTGAACTAGTCCCAGATCAGTAGCTAGCTCATATAGGAAACAGTGATGAAATACCAACCATTTATTCGACTTAACTAAAAAGATCTCAAAATAACACATAATAATAATAACCGGACCTTGTGGTCAACATTTTCTTAACTTGTCACGCAGGGCTAAAGAAATAAATAAACTCTTACAGCGAAACAAATAACAGGGAAAACCAATCAATATGCCCATAGGCAATCGAGTGGAGAACGCATCCTAATCCGCAAAGCCTTCATGGTACTCCTGAGCGAAGAATTCTTGAGCAGCTTGGTACTCTTCAACTAAGCAATAGAAATTGGAGTCATGAGCACATAAAGTAGTTAGCAAGTCGTAGAGAAATAGTATGCAATTAGTATTCATGCATGGCTTGAGCGAAGGTTACCTGTATAGTTCTTTTGCAGAAAGCAGTATTTATGATAAATACAATAAATAGATTGAATTGCATAATTGAAAAAAAAAATACAAAATTGCTTTGAAACAACCAGTGAATTCCCCATTCACTTCCCAAGACAAACCACCTAATGAATTCCCCATTCACCAAATGAACATTATATTCATCAAGTGAACTTCCCATTCACACTCCTACACATTTTGTAAAGAAACTCTACCTCTCCTGTGAAATCCCCGGACATATCCACAACCGAGGACGCGATTATTCAAATAGATCAATTAACACTCTGCAGAGGTTGTACACTTTACCCACAAGATATAACCAGTGTAGCGATCACCAATCATAACAAAACATTTCAGGAATTTCAACTCAACAACTGACTCTCCCGTTGTGCATACTGTCATCCCAACCTCACCGTTGGACCTAGAAGCGGCGAACCGACCATCGATGTGACCTTAAACCAAGTACGCACCTCCACCCATATACTACCTGAGTAGTCAAATGCCAAAACTCCATAACTTACTAAGTTAGGCATGTTCCATACCAGGTATGTGGTTGTACAAAAAGGCCCAGTTCAATGGCGCGCAAGATTAAGTCCTTGACAAGTTACTCAGGCGAGTCTACCACAAACCCATAACATATTAAATCCACACCCTCACTGCACAACCGCTCTCCTAAGTGAAAATCATTTTGTTCAACCAACACCAATGACATACCTTGTCATGGTACACAAATTTTAACAACAGTAGCTAACCACCATAATTCCATATTTCATTAAGTCAAAATTAATCATTATGACACATGTGATAACGAACCCATCGTAGCTAAGCATAACTAAGCATCTGTACGATACCCATGTTGGTGAAACAAATATGTCCAACTAAAATTATCCATGCTAGGATGACAAATGATTCATGGCATTCAAATAATCAATGGAGGCATAATAGTAATAGGTAATAGCTATACCCAAAGCATTTGATATAAAGATAGCATGCAATTGATATAAAACAATATATTTTTAAAAACATAGGATCAATATGATCAAAGGCCTATGACTTGCCTTGGCTTTGGCTCTGCTCAGCTGCCACACTTGGATCTTTGAAGTTGACTCCTGCTCCTACTCTGCAAAACAGATCGTCTAACGACAGAAAAAACATCAGATGAAAACACAAATAAATTCAAACAACATCCAAAAATAGTGAAACCAACGCTAGAAGAAATAGCTTGAATTTAGATAAATTTATAAATTTGAATGGACAGAATCGGAGTTCAGACAAAGAAGAACGGGCTCTCGAAAGATTGAAATCACATGAAATAATGAAAATCAGAATTTCAGGATTTACTGGAATTATTTTTCAGAAGGAAAAACAATTAATTGTGTCAGCTGACGCCAGCAAAGGATTTCCAGCCAAAAAGGAAAAGAAAACGAGAATTGGAAATTCTCCTGCATGTGGGTCCCACTGAACATGGACTTGGTGTATGGTGGACTAGGTCTATAGACATTTGGCTCGGTTGAAGTTTTTTTTTCCGCCAGTTGGCTGTTGACAAGGATGCTGATGAGGATGCCACATGTGCAAAAGAGTTGAGGTGGAGATGATCTGGAGGGCCAACTCTGCGGAGAGAAGAAAGGAGGGAGAGGCAGATGAAGACATAGCCGACGGTGAGATCTCTGGTTGCGGTCAGTTTTGGCGATGAAGTGATGCCTGAAGAGGAGTAGTGTGAGCACCGGCTCGGCAAGATAACGAGGATCACAAAGGCATAAGCGAGCTGAACTGATGTTGACCGAAGCGGCAACAAATCCAAGATGGCCGGAGATGGAAGAGAAGGGCGGCGACGGCACTTCGGCGGCAAAGGAGTGAAAGGGAGGTAGGGGTTCGGATGAGATCAATTAGAGGCACGTGATGATGCACTCCAAAGTACGGGGAGCTCACCGAAGTTGTAGATCGACAAGGTGGCCGGCGATCGGTTTTAATGACAAACAGGAAAATGGTGATTTGATGATTCTTCGAAGGAGATGAAGCCTTGTGGATGACGAATTTCGATGACAAAGCTACTTCGGTTGCCGGCGGTCCTTCGGTCGATTGCGGCACAAGAAGATGAAATCAAGAAAACCTAATTAGGGTTTCAGGAGAGGAAGCACGTCCGAAGAAATTGGCGCGAGGAGGCGAGCTTAAATAGGCATCGGACGGGAGATTTCAAAAGAGAACTGACGACTTCACGTGTTTTACTCGAACACAATTGAAGAACCCAGGTTGAAGACAAAGCATACGTGGTGACTAACTGCGGGGACCCACGGGTAGTGAGGTGAGGAGGGAGGCAAAGCCTCGGCTGGGCTGTGTGCAAGGGAAAGCGAAAAATGGGCCAACTGCTTGGGCTTGGCGCGGGAAAGAAATCAGCTAGCTTGGGCTAGGTGTGAGGACCCCGGTTTATTCGGCTTGTACTGTTTAACCATCCACTTGGTCTTAACAGTACAAATCAAATAAACCAAGCCTCGAGATATGTATACTTCCCAGAATTGCAGTATACACACCCCGTTACAAAATCATGCATCAATTCCATTCATACACATAGAGCCGAAGCAAAAGCAACACTGAAAGACATAGATAATATAAAGAGAGTTATTACAAAAGAGAGGCCGACCGGCCAATTAACACATAAGTAACTAATTTAAACAATGAAGCAAAATGGCCATAAGATGGCGATAAACAAAAGCCAATCGGTGTGCCTTTACCCACAAGGCAACCAACCGGACCGCCAAGCTAATTGTCCCAAGCACAGCGCAACTTGACTCACAAAAGTGAGGCCCTTGGGGCTCACCTTCTTCCTCTGCAACAATTAATATTAAGCAAAGCAGATGAGTACAAAACTTGTTTTTGTACTCACAAGACTGACGTGCGTGAGATAACAGAACTATAATTAACTACATGCAAGATTTATTTAAGTGGATGAGGCCCTGGACTTATTTTCAGCATAAAGCAAGTTTTCATTGGCAATAATGTAATAGATTCAAAGCAAGTTTGCAATTAACTTTTATTGTTCAAATAAAAGAGAGACAATTATAACAATAGATAGATGACAACACCAACCTAGAAGTGACTAACCCATAGTCACCATAACAATAGCATGAAGTACCCCTTCATACCACCCATGTCAAGTTTAAGTTTTTAAAAGGTTGTAGTCTAGTTCTTGCACGACCTTACCAAGCATGTCCATAACCTAGGACGAGGCTATTCGAATAGTTTTAACCCTGCAGGGGTGTACCAATGTACCCACACGATAGACCGCCTTTCCACCAGCCACGGTTAGCACACTTCCTTTGGTATGCAGGCATGGCTAAGTCTAACAAGACGCTTTTCAATGGACGATGCTAATTAAGAGCCGCAACCCACGGGAGAAGGACACATTAGACAGCCTAACCGGTCTGCTAATGCTCCCCTCCAACACCACACACACAAGAACACACCCACCGACCAGCTCATAATTAACACCTCCCAAAGTACTTAGTCAAGAGAGGTTCCATATCCCCCTCGTGTGGTTAGCACGCAATAAGCGCTTGGCTTAGTGACACAAGTAACTCGGTCCTTGGGGACTTAGGCACCATTCCAACACACCCAACAGATCACATCAACATACCATTGTGCCCAAGTCAAGATATAGTTTTGTTTTCAGTTTTTGATTCGTAAAATGGTAAAACACAAGGGTTGGACATAATGGAATAATAATAGCATTTGTGTGATCAAGATCACCGACTAAGTCGATGATCGCCCAATACTACCGATACTAGGCATGGCTAAGCAATATTTATCCGAAATCTACTAAGTGACAAGAGCTCATCCAACGAACTCTAATCACAGCAAATAACCTAGGCTCAGGTAGTAGAGGATAGTCATTTACCTACAGATTATGTAACTAGAGGATTAACTAATCAATTTAACAACAAATTAGCAATGCATACATAGAAGTTAAACAAAATATTAGACTTTAAAAGTAATGGGTTCAATGGGAAATGATCAAACTGCTTGCCTGCTTGCTGTTGCTCAAATTGTTGCGGAGGGTCGTTCTCGGGGTTACCGCAAATGTCGAAGCCTAAGCGAGAAGCAAAAAGAAGCAAGAACAACCAATAAGACGAGCAACACTTAAACAAAAGAGCAAGCAAAAATCATCCAAATGCGACGAAATTTATACACAAGGTATAATACTAATATACCTAGTCATAGAAACTGGAAAAACTTAATTTGGATTTGTGGTGCAAAAGATATTCCCTAAAACCTATTTTCTACCATAATTAGGTACTGTAGCAAAATATTTTCTAGAAAGATTTTGAAGCTGAAATTTTATGGTAGCTACTTACTGGTGTAGTGATAATCCATATAAAATTTCAGGTCATTTGAAGTTATAACGAATTAGTTATGATTTTCTAAGTTCTAAAACTAGGACATCATTTATATCAGTAGCAAAGACCACTAGTCAACTGGTCCTTCATTAAAGTTCATCCCTAAAGAAAATTAACAAAATTTAGTTCGCTCTATTTGGACTTACAGAGAACAAGTTGTGGATTTTCTAAGCTTTTACAACATTTTTGGAATATTTAATAAAAATTTGAAAAGGCTAAAATCGATTCCCAACATTTACGGTTCTTAACGGGCACTGAAACATTTCTAGATTAATCTCTATCCTAAAAGAAAATTAATACTACTGAAATCACCCAAAAGGATCTATAATGAAAAGATATGAATTTCTAAGGTTTTAACAACATTTTGGTGGAAAGATAAAGCTTACCGAGGAAATTATATCCTTAACCGAAAAGAAAAGACGTGGTGATTATGGATCGTCGATCTGGATTGGACGGCCCACACGCACGCGCGCGCACAAAGACACACGCATAGGACCCACGAGGCTCACCGTTGGATCAAGATCCAACGACCCGGATCGAGATGACAATCGAACGGCGGATGCTCGCCCATCCGGGCCGTTGGTCAAGCGATGAAGGGTGGGATTGAGGAGCTTCGGACGATCCAATTGCTCCACGATCCGGCCATGGATCCAAGATCGAACGGCTAAGGTTGATTGGGCGTTTACGATTTGAGCAGGGCTCACCGACAATAGGGGCCCGGTGGCGACTCTAAGTCACATGCCGGGTTTAAACGCACGCGCAAGGGGGGGGGGGTTTGAGGACGGTGGGCCCACCTGTAAGTGACTGAGGAGGTGGGTTTAGGGCAGCTAATGATTACTAACCCATGATTAACAATGATTAGCATTAATGAACGTCATTACTGTGTCCGAACGACATTACGGCACTGCCGTTTTCGTCGGAAAAGACCGTCGATCCGAGCCGCGCCGTGCGCGCTTTCGGCCGTGGCGGCGCGAGCCAAGGGCCAAAATGGGACCGCAATACCAATGCGCACACATTGGTATCACTCACACTGGCAATAGTGCCCCAGAACGGCGGTGAGCATCGGTGACCAAAACGGCCGAAAGGCGAAAAACGCTGAAAAACTCCGCAGCCGTCTAGGTATGCGGGCGCCAAGGCTTCTAGGGACTACTAGAAGGGTACCTGAGCACTCGTGGAGCTCGAAGGTGGCCGAGGTGGCTCCGGCGAAGAGCGGCGTCGGCAGAAGAAGAAGAAGTGGAGATGACGACTGAGCAAAAAGGGTGAGACGAGTCATCACAACACTCCACAATAGCTCATATATGCTTCTGAGCAAAGAATTAGGAAATGAAGCTTCTTCTGGCGGTGAGGAAGAAGGGGTGCTCACGGCCTAAAAGAACAAATCCCCAAAATTGAGTGCTCTGTGAAAAGCAACTACAATTAAGTTAGGGATTTGTTCAGGAGGTGAGAGGCACACTGCTGAAACAAAGAGAAGGGAAGAAAAAGCCACTGGAGCACGGGTTGCGCGAGGAGCTCCACTCAACAATGGCGCGAGATGGTTTTGTAATTTGGGTCAAGCAAGAGAGAGGGTGCAAGCTGGAGCTCAAGGGTGTAAAGAAAACCGGTGGAGGAAAACAGGGGCTTAAGTAATCGAGGGAACAAAAAGAGTAACAAGCATATGCCCATGGGTGGACTTCGGTCCACAGCAGCGTGCGGTCGCTTGGAGCGACGGGAGCAGGTAAGCTCGACGTCTCTGAGGGCGGTGCACTGACGTGCATTTAATGCGCCGCAGAGGGAGCCGTTTAAAGGGCTCAAGGAGGTAACAAGGCACCCCCTCTCTCTCACTGCCATGGCGTACAGGCACGCACGCGCGCGGCGGAAGGAGGAAGATGACCATCAACCTGGGTGGCCCCACCGGTCAGTGACACAAAGTGGTTCAAGTCCAAAGTGTTTTAGTGGGTTGAGCCCAACCTCATTAGATGTTGGCCGTCGGATTAGACTTGAACGGCCCGATTGCGCGCACCACTTTGAAGGCCCCCGGCGCAACCAGCTGGCTCGGCCGAGTCAGGAGACTCGAGCCCGAGGAATAGTGTGAATCAGTTTAGGTTTTGATTTTAAACCTGAAACTTTGGGGATTTAATTGAGGTATCAAATCATCTCCAAAATTTATGAAATTTTAACTGGAGGTTCCTGACCTTAGGGTTAACCTTTCATAAAATTTCCAGAGATTTTTGTGCAATGAAATTTTTTCAAGAAATTCCAGAAGGTGATTTCAGAGGTTTGACCAAGGTTTGACTTGCCTCTAAAATATTTCAATTAATTTCCAAAACTTATGAAATAATTCAGAGGTGTCACCAAGCAACCCTAGAACCCAGGAAAAATTATTCCCAAGGGTTTGATATAAGATTTCACCCAGAAGGTTTTGACTTGAGATAAATGAGGATTTTGATTTTGGATTTCCCAAAATTCCTTTACAAGAATTTCAGAAAAGTTTCAAGAGTAAAAGGATGAAGGAAAAGTTTTAATTTACCCTCATTTTATTACATTTGAAACACAAGCCAAAATGGGGATGTTACAAACCTCCCCCCTTACAAAAATCTCGTCCCGAGATTTGGTTCACTCGGAAAAGAAAGAGGGGTAGTCCGCACGAAGACGATCTTCTCGCTCCCAAGTAGCCTCATCCTCGGAATGGTTTGACCACTGAACTTTAAGGAACTTGATGGTCTAGTTCCTTGTTCTTCGCTCAGCCTCCTCGAGTATGCGAGCAGGTGCTCGCGATAGGTCAAATCCTCACGAACATCAAGAGTTTCCAACGAGCTTCCTCTGTTGGAACACGGAGGCACTTCTTAAGCTAGGACACATGGAACACATCATGTACCCACGCAAGTGCAGCAGCAACTCCAACTTGTGGCGGCGGCTCCTTCTTCTCGATGACACGGTATGGACCGACATATCGAGGAGCTAACTTGCCCTTGACACCAAAACGCGGTGACCTTTGGAGGAGAAACACGGAGATAAGCGAAGTCATTGGGCTCAAAGCTCAACTCACGACGACGGCGATCCGCATAGCTCTTTTGCTGGATTGAGCGTGCGTGGCGATCACGAATGAGTGGACTTGACCCTCGGCCTCATTAATCGAGTCCGGGCCAAAGAAAGGTCTCTCACGGTCTCGGACCAGTTCAACGGGTTCTACACTTTCTCCGTATAAGGCCTCGAATGATGCCATCCGAGACCGGCTTGGAAGTCTGTTGTTATAAGAAAACTCGGCGAATGGCAAGCACTTCTCCCAATGCTTCCCATAGGAAAGGACACAAGCTCATGACATGTCCTCCAAAACTTGGTTGACCCTCTCGGTCGACCATCTGTTTGGGGTGAAATCTTGAAATGAAAGAAAGGCGAGTTCCATAGCCTCTGCGCGGCTATGCCAAAATCGAGGCGTGAACAATGAACCACGATCGACACAATTGTCTTTGGCACACCATGCAAACTCACGATGCGGGCTAGGTAGAGCTCCGCGAAGACCCACTCGAAGGTCGGTCTTGACAGAAGAAAATGAGCCACCTTAGTCAATCGATCGATGGCGACCGGATGGCATCATTCTTCTTTGGAGACCGGGTAGACCGGTGATAAAGTCCATCCCGACCGAATCCCACTTCCACTCCGAGGTGGTAAGCGGCGGCCACCGGACGACGATGCTCGGCCTTGACACGACGGCATACGTCGCACTCGGCAACGAACCTTGCGATCTCCCTCTTCATTCGGGTCCACCAAAATCTCTGTCGGAGATCATGATACATCTTTGTGGCCCCAGGATGAATGGATAACGGAGAATCGTGGGCTTCGCGGAGGATCAAATCCGCAACTCCATGTCCTTTGGAACCACGAGGCTTTGCCCGAACCTCACGACACCAAGCTCATCTACGGAGAAGCACTTGGCTGTTCCATTCTTGACATTTTCCTTGATGCGGTTCACTCCAACATCTGACTGCTGAGCAGACTTGATCCGATCCACCAAGGTTGGTTGTACAACCAAGGCAGCGAGGGAACCATGCTCAACCAAACCCAAGTTGAGACGCTGGAACTCCTCCAGAAGGGGGGGCTGAGGCCCTTGGAGCAACAATGCATTGCAATGCGCTTTGCGACTAAGTGCATCCGCAACGACATTCGCCTTGCCCGGATGGTAGTGAATACCCATGTCATAGTCCTTGATCAACTCCAACCATCTCCTTTGCCTAAGGTTCAGATCTGGTTGGGTGAACAAATATTTTAAGCTTTTGTGATCCGAATACACTTCACAACGATTACCGATTAGGTAATATCGCCAAATCTTAAGTGCATGGATCACAGCGGCTAACTCCAAGTCATGGGTAGGATAGTTGAGTTCATGAGGTCTCAATTGCCTTGATGCATAGGCCACTACCTTGCCTTCTTGCATAAGGACACAACCGAGGCCTCGACGAGAAGCGTCACAAAAGATATCGAAGCTTCGACGGACATCGGGGAGAACAAGAATGGGAGCGGTGGTCAACCGCTTCTTAAGCGCTTGGAAACTTTCCTCGCAATCAGCGGACCACGAGAACTTCTTGTCCTTCTTGAGCAACTCCGTCATCGGCTTCGCTATCTTGGAGAAGTTCTCGATAAAGTGACGATAATATCCCGCTAAACCAAGAAAACTCCGAACCGGTGACCGAAGTGGGTGACTCGAGAAAGCACGCGGCGATCTTGCTAGGATCCACGACTCGCCTCTGCCGAAAGAATATGGCCTAAGAAGGCTACTTCCTTCAACCAGAACGCGCACTTGCTGAACTTCGCATACAGCTGGTGCTCGCGAAGCTTGCCCAACACAAGCCTCGAATGCTCGGTGTGTTCCTCATCGCTCTTGGAGTAGATAAGGATATCATCGATGAAGACCACAACGAACCTGTCCAAATACTCCATGAACACCGAATTCATGAGGTTCATGACAAGGCCGGAGCATTGGTTAAGCCGAAAGACATGACGGTATACTCGTACAAGCCATAACGAGTAGAAAAAGCCGTCTTTGGAATATCCTCAGGTCGAATCCGAACCTGATGATACCCCACTCTCAAATCAATCTTGGAGAAGACTCGAGCTCCAGTTAATTGATCGAAGAGGTCATCGATACGGGGCAAAGGGTACTTGTTCTTTACCGTTACTTCATTAAGTGGACGGTAATCAACGCACATGCGTAGCGTCTTGTCCTTTTTCGGGACAAAGATTGCTGAGCATCCCCAAGGAGATGAGCTAGGGCGGATGAAACCCTTCTCTTGAAGCTCACCCAGCTGCTTCTTCAACTCCACCAACTCTATTGGGTCCATTCGGTAAGGCCTCTTTGAAATCGGGGCGGTACCGGGAACCAAATCAATGACAAACTCGAGGTCTCGAACTGGTGGCATCCCTGGAAGGTCGTCGGGGAAGACATCAACAAAGTCACATACCACTGGGACTTCACTAATATCTAGAGCTGGCTTCGCTCCAAGCGCGAAGAGATGCAGATCCTGCGGCCGGTGAAAGCGAACCGCCGCCGTAAGGATCGTGAGGTAGATGAGCCTCCTAGCGCAATCAATTTGTCCCATGTCTTTGAGACAACCAATCCATGCCTAGGATTACATCTAAGCTCGCCGATCGAAGGAGGATAAGGTTTGCCAAGAATCCTACCCCTTCTATCTCAACAGGGACATCCCTACACTCAGACTCAGCTCTCAACTCCGAACCGGGGGAGCGAATGAGCAGCGGGACCAACAACGGAGTAAAAAGAAGACCTCCCATAGCAGCAAAAGACTCAGAAACAAACGAATGAGATGCGCCTGAATCAAATAAAACTGTAGCAGGGAAAGAGTTAATCGAAAGGGTACCCAACACGACGTCGGGTGCCTCCTGTGCCTCCTCCGCGGAGATGAGGTTGACGCGGCCACTACCCACGCCTTGGGTAGCGGGGACAACCTTCTGATCCTGGGGAGGACCACCTCCCTGCCCGCGTCCTCCATTAGGACGAGGGCCGCTCGATCTGTTAGGGCAACTATTGGCATAATGCCCCTTCTGGTTGCATGAAAAGCAAGTGACCCCGGCAGCCGGATTGCGGGGGCCACCCTGCTGGTTCGCAGGCGCACGTGACTAGGGCACGGCCTGCGGAGGGCGAGGAGCTGGTGCTGGCGGCCTCGGTGGTAGTGAAGCCACAGAACGGGCCCCTGGGGTGGGCCCGACACGTGGCGCGAGAGGCCGGCTGTGCGGACATTGGGCCTCCCACTTGCGCTTGCGGGACTCGCCCAGCGCCCTCGCCTTGTGCTCGGCAACAATGGCCTTGTCCACCAAAGCCTGAAAGTCAGCAAAGTCCACAATGGAGAGCCTGTCTTGCAGCTCCTCAGACAAGCCCTCCATGAACTTCTCCTGCTTGGCCTCATCAGTGGCCACCTCAGATGGAGCATAACGAGCCAAGTGGTTGAACTCATACAGGTACTCCATCACTGACTTACGCCCTTGCTTGAGCGCGAGAAACTCCTTCTTCTTCAGCTTCATCAAGCCTGCAGGGATGTGAGCTCGGCGGAACGCCGTACGGAACTCATCCCAAGAGACAGTGTGGCCGGCGGGCTGCATGGCCAAGAAGTTCTCCCACGAGGAGAGTGCTGCCCCCTGCAGCTGATGGGAGGCAAAGAGTGCCTGTCTGGTCCAGCAGCGAGCAACGTCGAGCTTACGCTCAACTTTGACGCGGCCGGTCATCTGCGCCCAAAGGGTCCTCGGACACGAGAACGTGGGGTGAGTGCGAAGAAACTCGGCCAAACCCCACGAGATCGATGTCGCCCCTGCCGGATCACGAGGCACCGGTCAGGGCGGAGGTGTTGCGCGCAATAACATCCAGCAGACCCTCCGTCCTCTCGAACGGTTGCGCTCGATCTGAAGAAGGACCTCAGCCATGGTTGGAGGAGGCGGGAGCTCCTCATCCAAACCAGGCTGCTGACCACGACCGCTACGAGTACCTCCAGCCATCCTGGTTCAAGAAATTTAGGTTAGCAACCAACACACTAAGACTAGAAGTTGATGAAAGCGAAAAGCTAACGATTAGGGGAATGAGACATCACCCTAACCGAAAGCCAAAAACAGCAAGTAACAACTTTAAATGTTTCCAAAGAAGCTCCAAAACAGCAAGGAAACTCCAAACCAAGCTCAACTTCTCAATGCCATTAACCCGTATTGAATGAACGAGTAATAGTGTGAGAAGATAAAAATTTCAGCACACTACAACAAGTCTAACACTACTAAAGATCAAGGTTAAGGCGACAAAATTAGCGTTAGGTACTTAGCTAACAAGTATCACATCCTACCCTTTTATTCCCACAATTTTTAGTTGATTATCCTCTCATTTTCTACCCTATTTAGAAACCTTTGAGCCTGCTGTCCGAAAATCGAATGCTCGCTGTCCAGATTTCGCATCCAATCCTCCTAATTGAAATCTTCAACTTCGGAAGCTTCAAAACCTTGCAGAGGGTAGATAACACTTCAATTTGCCAAACTCATTGGTTCCCAAAACCCAATTGAAACGATAATGACTATCTTTTGAGAGAAGGAAAGGAGAACAACTTTTAAAACTCAAATTAGAGCAACATGAGATAGAAAGCTAAGATAGGTAAGGAATAAAATCTGAGAACTTACTTAAGCTTTCATAAATCATTTGATACTTTGAAATTAAGTTTTCCAAAATATCCTAAAGACGATCAAGCTTGGGTTACTACGGTCGGAATGACTCTGATACCAACTTTGTGAGGACCCCGGTTTATTCGGCTTGTACTGTTTAACCATCCACTTGGTCTTAACAGTACAAATCAAATAAACCAAGCCTCGAGATATGTATACTTCCCAGAATTGCAGTATACACACCCCGTTACAAAATCATGCATCAATTCCATTCATACACATAGAGCCGAAGCAAAAGCAACACTGAAAGACATAGATAATATAAAGAGAGTTATTACAAAAGAGAGGCCGACCGGCCAATTAACACATAAGTAACTAATTTAAACAGCGGAAGCAAAATGGCCATAAGATGGCGATAAACAAAAGCCAATCGGTGTGCCTTTACCCACAAGGTAACCAACCGGACCGCCAAGCTAATTGTCCCAAACAGCGCCGCAACCCAGCTCACAAAAGTGAGGCCCTTGGGGCTCACCTTCTTCCTCTGCAACAATTAATATTAAGCAAAGCAGATGAGTACAAAACTTGTTTTTGTACTCGCAAGACTGACGTGCGAGATAACAGAACTATAATTAACTACATGTAAGATTTATTTAAGTGGATGAGGCCCTGGACTTATTTTCAGCATAAAGCAAGTTTTCATTGGCAATAATGTAATAGATTCAAAGCAAGTTTACAATTAACTTTTATTGTTCAAATAAAAGAGAGACAATTATAACAATAGATAGATGACAACACCAACCTAGAAGTGACTAACCCATAGTCACCACAACAATAGCATGAAGTACCCCTTCATACCACCCATGTCAAGTTTAAGTTTTTAAAAAGTTGTAGTCTAGTTCTTGCACGACCTTACCAAGCATGTCCATAACCTAGGACGAGGCTATTCGAATAGTTTTAACCCTGCAGGGGTGTACCAATGTACCCACACGATAGACCGCCTTTCCACCAGCCACGGTTAGCACACTTCCTTTGGTATGCAGGCATGGCTAAGTCTAACAAGACGCTTTCCAATGGACGGTGCTAATTAAGAGCCGCAACCCACGGGAGAAGGACACATTAGACAGCCTAACCGGTCTGCTAATGCTCCCCTCCAACACCACACACATAAGAACACACCCACCGACCAACTCATAATTAACACCTCCCAAAGTACTTAGTCAAGAGAGGTTCCATATCCCCCTCGTGTGGTTAGCACGCAATAAGCGCTTGGCTTAGTGACACAAGTAACTCGGTTCTTGGGGACTTAGGCACCATTCCAACACACCCAACAGATCACATCAACATACCATTGTGCCCAAGTCAAGATATAGTTTTGTTTTCAGTTTTTGATTCGTAAAATGGTAAAACACAAGGGTTGGACATAATGGAATAATAATAGCATTTGTGTGATCAAGATCACCGACTAAGTCGATGATCGCCCAATACTACCGATACTAGGCATGGCTAAGTAATATTTATCCGAAATCTACTAAGTGACAAGAGCTCATCCAACGAACTCTAATCACATCAAATAACCTAGGCTCAGGTAGTAGAGGATAGTCATTTACCTACAGATTATGCAACTAGAGGATTAACTAATCAATTTAACAACAAATTAGCAATGCATACATAGAAGTTAAACAAAATATTAGACTTTAAAAGTAATGGGTTCAATGGGAAATGATCAAACTGCTTGCCTGCTTGCTGTTGCTCAAATTATTGCGGAGGGTCGTTCTCGGGGTTACCGCAAATGTCGAAGCCTAAGCGAGAAGCAAAAAGAAGCAAGAACAACCAATAAGACGAGCAACACTTAAACAAAAGAGCAAGCAAAAATCATCCAAATGCGACGAAATTTATACACAAGGTAAAATACTAATATACCTAGTCATAGAAACTGGAAAAACTTAATTTGGATTTGTGGTGCAAAAGATATTCCCTACAAACCTATTTTCGGCCATAATTAGGTACTGTAGCAAAAATATTTTCTAGAAAGATTTTGAAGCTGAAATTTTTATGGTAGCTACTTACTGGTGTAGTGATAATCCATATAAAATTTCAGGTCATTTGAAGTTATAACGAATTAGTTATGATTTTTCTAAGTTCTAAAACTAGGACATCATTTATATCAGTAGCAAAGACCACTAGTCAACTGGTCCTTCATTAAAGTTCATCCCTAAAGAAAATTAACAAAATTTAGTTCGCTCTATTTGGACTTACAGAGAACAAGTTGTGGATTTTCTAAGCTTTTACAACATTTTTGGAATATTTAATAAAGGCTGAAAAGGCTAAAATCGATTCCCAACATTTCTGGTTCTTAACAGGGCCTGAAAACATTTCTAGATTAATCTCTATCCTAAAAGAAAATTAATACTACTGAAATCACCCAAAAAGGATCTATAATGAAAAAGATATGAATTTCTAAGGTTTTAACAACATTTTCAGTGGAAAGATAAAGCTTACCGAGGAAATTATATCCCTTAACCGAAAAGAAAAGACGTGGCTGATTATGGACTGTCGATCCTGGATCGGACGGCCCACGCGCACGGCGCGCACAGCACACACGCACAGGACCCACGGAGGCTCACCGTTGGATCAAGATCCAACAGCCCAGATCGAGATGACAATCGGACCGAGCGGATGCTCGCCCATCCTGGGCCGTTGGTCAAGCGATGAAGGGCTGGGATTGAGGGAGCCTTCGGACAGTCCAATTGCTCCCACGATCCCGGCCACGGATCCAAGATCGAACGGCTGAGGTTGATTGGGCCATTTACGATTTGAACAGGGGCTACTGACAATAGGGGCCCACTGGTCAGCGACTCTAAGTCACATGCCGGGTTTAAACGCATGCGCACAGGGGGGGTTTGAGGATGGCGGGCCCACCTGTAAGTGACTGAGGAGGTGGGTTTAGGGCAGCTAATGATTACTAACCCATGATTAACAATGATTAGCATTAATGAACGTCATTACTGTGTCCGAACGACATTACGACACTGCCATTTTCGTCCGACAAAAGACCGATGCAGTCCCGAGCTCGCCGTCGGTGACTCCGGTCGTGGCGGCGCGAGCCAAGGGCCAAAATGGGACCGCAATACCAATGCGCAAACATTGGTATCACTCACACTGTCAATAGTGCCCCAGAACGGCGGCGAGTCGGCGGTGAGCACTGGTGACCAAAACGGCCGAAAGGCGAAAAACGCTCAAAACTCGCGTGTCTAGGTAGCGGGCGCCAAGGCTTCTAGGGACTACTAGAAGGGTACCTGAGCACTGGTGGAGCTCGAAGGTGGCCGAGGTGGCTCCGGCGACGAAGAGCGGCGTCGGCACCGAAGAAGAAGAAGTGGAGATGACGACCTGAGCAAAAAGGGTGAGACCGGGTCATCACAACAGCTCCACAATAGCTCATATATGCTTCTGAGCAAAGAATTAGGAAATGAAGCTTCTTCTGGCGGTGAGGAAGAAGGGGTGCTCACGGCGAAAAGAACAAATCCCCAAAATTGAGTGCTCTGTGAAAAGCAACTACAATTAAGTTAGGGGTTTTGTTCCAGGAGGTGAGAGGCACACACTGAAACAAAGAGAAGGGAAGAAAAAGCCACTGGAGCACGGGTTGCGCGAGGAGCTCCAGCTCAACAATGGCGGCGAGATGGTTTTGGTGATTTGGGCTGAAGCAAGCAGAGAGGGTGCAAGCTGGAGCTCAAGGGGGTGTAAAGAAAACCAGTGGAGGAAAACAGGGGCTTAAGTAATCGAGGGAACGAAAAGAGTAACAAGCATATGCCCATGGGTGGACTTCGGTCCACAGCAGCGTGCGGTCGCTTGGAGCGACGGGAGCGGTAAGCTCGGCGACTACGAGGCGGTGCAGCGTGCATTTAATGCGCCGCAGAGGGAGCCGTTTAAAGGGCTCAA
Organism: Ampelocalamus luodianensis; assembly: GCA_036346255.1. Classification (NCBI taxonomy): domain Eukaryota; kingdom Viridiplantae; phylum Streptophyta; class Magnoliopsida; order Poales; family Poaceae; genus Ampelocalamus; species Ampelocalamus luodianensis. The sequence continues at coordinate 49,721,979 of CM070622.1, read as the reverse complement.
GGAGGTGACAAGGCACCCCCTCTCTCTCACTGCCATGGCGTACAGGCACGCACGCGCGCGGCGGAAGGAGGAAGATGACCAGCAACCTGGGTGGCCCCACCGGTCAGTGACACAAAGTGGTTCGAGTCCAAAGTGTTTTAGTGGGTTGAGCCCAACCTCATTAGATGTTGGCCGTCGGATTAGACTTGAACGGCCCGATTGCATGCACCACTTTGAAGGCACCCGGCGCAACCAGCTGGCTCGGCCGAGTCCGGAGACTCGAGCCCGAGGAATAGTGTGAATCAGTTTAGGTTTTGATTTTAAACCTGAAACTTTGGGGATTTAATTGAGGTATCAAATCATCTCCAAAATTTATGAAATTTTAACTGGAGGTTCCTGACCTTAGGGTTAACCTTTCATAAAATTTCCAGAGATTTTTTTGCACTGAAATTTTCTCAAGAAATTCCAGAAGGTGATTTCAGAGGTTTGACCAATGTTTGACTTGCCTCTAAAATATTTCAATTAATTTCCAAAACTTATGAAATAATTCAGAGGTGTCACCAAGCAACCCTAGAACCCAGGAAAAATTATTCCCAAGGGTTTGATATAGGATTTCACCCAGAAGGTTTTGACTTGAGATAAATGAGGATTTTGATTTTGGATTTCCCAAAATTCCTTTACAAGAATTTCAGAAAAGTTTCAAGAGTAAAAGGATGAAGGAAAAGTTTTAATTTACCCTCATTTTATTACATGTGAAACACAAGCCAAAATGGGGATGTTACACTAGGCCAAAAGGAAATGAAGCGGTCAGGAAAAGGCAATGAGCCCAAGGAGGATTTCGGAATTAAAAAGACTTTTTGATTTTAGAAATTACAGAAAATCCAATTAGCAAATGGAAAATAGCAAATGAACTCGAAGAAATTCTTGAAAAATCTAGAAAATATATCCAAGTGCATAGAATCCAAATAAAATAGTTTTGACATTAATTGATATTGAGATTAATCATATTAAATCTTTTTTATTTTAGAAAATTTAAATTAAGCTTTGACTTTAACAAGAAAATTCAAATGGTTATTTTTATTTTTGAAACTTCAAAACAAACTAATTTTTTGGGATGTTACAACTCTACCCCCCTAAAAGGAATCTCATCCCCGAGATTCGGGCTGACTAAAGAATAGGTTGAAAACAAACCTTGCTCACTCTCCCAAAACTTTGTCTTTCGAGCGAACAAAGCTGTAACTGACGTAGAGCTAACCTATAGACTTTCCAGAAGTGATATTCTGAACTGCTTGAACTTCTTCTACTGTGACATGGTTCAGCCTGCCTCTTGATGCGGTTGACGGAGTCCTGACAGCTTGACTTGGAGTCTGAGGCATCCATCTTCCTCCTCCGAGCAAGGAAGTTCTGGCTAGCGTTGGCCCTAAATTGAAAGGAATTGGTGTCGGCCCTTGCTTCTGCGGACACTGGTTGGCATAATGACCTGTCTCATGGCAGTTGAAACAAGTAACTCCTACAGCTGGATTGTTGGTCCACTAAGGTTGATGATTGTTGCTGTTTGTAACACCCCAGCCAAACAAAGGCCTGGAATGCTACTAAATAAACATGATAACTAATTAAAAATGTAAGACACAATCCTAAATTTTGGTAGAACCTCGTTTGTATAGATAACTATACGGAGGTTCCAACAGTTAAAAAGAATATCACAATTAAATATTCCAACCTCCAATACCATCAATAAGCATTCAAAACATGCTAATCAACTAAAGCATATTCAAAGATGTCCAAAGTATGCTACTCATCATTATTACAAATAATTCGATACATGAAGCATAACCATAATCAATCCTTAAGAAGTTTGCATATACATTAATGGACGATCTAAAATTTAATCGACTTTTAAAGTTGCATGGCAGTGTGTGAAGCCAACTCAAGTCTATCCCCTCCCATGCATGCCGTTCTTTTGAACTTTTGAACTGCTCATCCAAACGACGTGATCTAAGACTCTATTGAAAGCTAAAGACGTGACCTAAAAATCTCTAGGAGATGGACAGATCAAATTTCGCAGTTAACATTCTCAAAACAGCCGAGCAATATAGACTACTAGAAACCGATCTAATACCGACATTGCCAAATTGCGAAACTACACGACTAACCGAACGGGATCGTGGGTTACCCTTGGAGAACGAGATGACGAACGCGGAGACCCAGCGAGGCTCCTTCCTTTCCTTCCTCTTTTCCTTCTCCCCTTCTTCTTCCGTTCTCCTCTTAGCATGGCAGTAGTGAAGGGGATTGCTACAGTACCCGTGTGCTACAGTGCGGCGGTGCTACAGTACTAGGGCGACATTACTATAGTAGGTGCTAGGGTTTGGTCTCCCCTCCCTCTTAAGTTGGGCTCCCCACTTGGGCTATGGGCTGGCAGCCTACTACTCTGCTCAACTTAGTAAATTCTGAAATTTCACTCTTAAATACCTCTTCTAATCCCTCAATTATTTATTTAATTAAACGGGGTATTACATTCTACCCCCTTTAAATAGAATTCGACCCCAAATTCTACTCACCACTCTACTCGAAAAGAACAACCACAACAGAAATTAATCGCAAGTAACACGTACCCGATGTGAAAAATTCTGAATATAGCTCGCGCATGCGAGACTCGAACTCCCAAGTCGCTTCCCTCTCGGACTTATGGGACCACATCACTTTGATGGATTCCAACATCTTACACCTCAATGCTCGTCTCGACCTTATCAGGTACACTCAACAGACGGGACTCGAACGTAAGGTTTTACTCGTGGTTCATCGTCCATAACGAAAACTCACACTCCAGACTCTCAAATACTCTCTCAACACCAGGTCATACAAAACGTTGTGTACCCCGCGCATGGACTCGAGACGGTCCTAGCGAAATGCTAGCTTCTGAAATCAAACCAATGTACCTTGGGACAACCTTCCATTTGGTACCAAACCAAACATTTTGCATGTAACACATGAAACTCTGGTTCCAACTCTCAATCGACCTCTTCATCTTAACAAGGCGCATCTCCTTCAACTAGGGACACACAAACGGACTTGTTTTAAACAAAATCTTTATAAACGGAACCCAACTGTAAAACAAGGAATTCCCATTGCAACCACGCATTACCAACTCCACCAAAAGAGTCAAATCCAGAATCGAAGATTCATCATGAAAACCTTTCCACTTTCCAGTTAGGGAGTTTGCAAATAGCCACCACGTCAGCCAAAATCGAAATCACTCGAATATCCAAATCAATCATTTCCTTTATTATTATTTTTTCTTGAACCTGAAAGAATCACCATGCCCACATAAAGTCAACTGAAATTGTACATGATCTCCGTTATAAACACTCAGGTCAAACAAGAATCAAGATAGTACTTCTCTACTTGAGAGAAAAAAACTCAGATGTTCTTTTAAGAAATAAACCTCCTCCCAAATCATGGGTTTCAAATCATCACACTAACTCCTTCCTCCTAACCGACAACCCCAAAACGATATTCAAACCAAAAGAACAACCACACTTATTTAGAGAGACTCTACTAATCCACAAAAGGATTCTCTAGTCCACTCCTATACCAAAGGAATTGTTTTGACAAATGGTTCCCAACACCTCAATAAAGATTTTTCACCCACAATCACATCACCTCATTCTATTAAGGATAATAAACTTAAAATTCTCAGCACACATACTCATTTACTAAACCCATAGTATTCTATCAATAATCAACACAATATTCGGAATCTACTTTTGTTCTTCTACTTCTACACATAATATTGGGCCTCCAAGGTCCTAGCATAAAAATGCAAAGCTCAAATTCAACCTCCAAGTCTCGTACAATAAATTTCTGGTATGATTGATAGGAAATCCTCAAATTCGTTTACCGAAATTTCACACAGCTCAACAATAACCTCAGTCATTAATATCAACGTTCCTCACTAGTCAAGTAACCGCCCAAGGCGTTTCATTTCACCAATCTTGGACCTTCACTAAACCACACCAATCAAATTTAGCTACACGACTACAATATACCCATTCGCAATACCCTCACTAATTGACCAAGATTCAAACATACTCAATCACTAGCGTCAATAAATCAATATATTCTTGACCAAATTATCCTTAGAGATAATCTAACTCCCAGAGGGTTACTCACTGAGGCCGAGTCATACTTGACAAGAACTCAACAACCCCTACTATCCCATTAATTAACACAACGATTAGATTTCTCCACACTACTACACCATCATAATTCTTATATACAATCTTACCGAGTACCCAATTGCAATACTCTATTATATTGATCAAGATTTCCATGCTTTCTAATTCTATTATTCTGTCAAAATGAACAAAAGATCTTGGACCACACCTCTCTGTAGGTTCTACTAGTTGCGACAACCTGATCAGTTAGCTCCAAAGACAAACATTCTATTTAGATCAAATCCTCCCCAAGGATTATTCTAATAAATCAATTTATTACTCGATGCCTCTCATACAACTTGACACCTAAAGGCTCACAAAATCATCTACTAGACCACCACTATCTAGTTGCCATTACACATCCGAAAAGACTTTGCAACATAAATTAGTTAACCCCTTCTTAGAAGAAGAGGCAAATAGAAATAAATTTTAGCATAGGAAAATGTTACCACTTACAGTAAGCACAAGACCAAGGGAAATAGTCAAATATCAATGATCTCAGAAAACAAAAGACGAGTCTGCAGTTGAGGGCACAAGTCCCACAAGAAGAGAATATCAAACCTCAAACAATAAGAATAAATCATTGCTTTTGAAACTTGAGAAACTCTTATGCGGTAAATAGAAAGGCTAAGCACACTTCAAATAAGTTGCAAGTTATAAAACTTGACTCCAAACTCAAATACTTCTACTACACTCTTCCATTTAACAAAGAAAACAATTTTCTTTTATTACAACCTCATTTTGTCAACTCAAACAAAAGAGTCGTTAAGATCAAATCACATGAATCTCTTAAGAACCATTAAAACATTCCAATACATCACTTTGCTCAAACTAGGCTTTAGCTACCCCATAAATCATGAACTCCCAAAAGATCATGAATGCAAAACTCTAAATATTTCATTTAACTGATAATTTGAAAGGCGATCAAACTACTTTCTCTCTAAAAGAATCAACATCACTCTCACAACCATTTACTGTTAATCTTTCTAACATCATATAATGCACTCCTGGCAAGAACTAACATACCTTACTATCCCATCATCAAACTTTCCAGAAGGAACATAATAACTTATTTCATAATATATTTTTTATCTCAATAAGATTGCAGTAGTCAACCTATTCTAGAGTATATCTAATACATCAACCGCACTATTGGAGCAAACCTCTTTTAACAAGGGCATGCAACCACAATACATTCTCATGAAACACACGTGAATAAATCACTTTCAAATTTCAACCCTTCACCTATTCGGAATGCTCACACTAATTTAGTACACACTAATTCTAGTCTAGAGGTTATCATAAACCATTGATGATTATTCAATCATGGACGAATTGATGGTCCTTTCTCTATTTATATTCACACGAGAATAAATAAGATCATCAAATAGCCAATTAAAGAAAAATTCCATATTTTTATCTACTAAGACAACAATCGAACACATCCTTATATTTCTCTTCCTACACAGTTAGATTAATCCATTGAGACCAAATAATACAACAAGTTTAGCAAACTAAACAATTCTAGTGATCAACTATTTCATCAATGTTCCACACTTTTTATTAACTCTATTGATTCCAATTAAGATATCACACTCATAATCACGGCTCATCAAGAACTACTACAAGACACTTTCAAATCAATCAACTTTTCTATCTAGGATCTTAGTTAAGATCTATCATGCACACACTGTAGACCTAACCTAACAACTCATATCATTTCCATTAATTCTTTTGATTATAACCTCTCACTTAACCAAGACAAAACATCGCTAAAGGGTTTAACATCTTTTTTCACAAAAGAGAACCATTAATCTTCAACACTCAAAATACTCAAGAGAGATACATTGAGTCAAAGCCTCCACGTACTAAAGGACTTGCAAAAGGAAACTTTCATTAACAAAAAAAAAACATCAAGCGAATAAATGGGTCATGTTTTCCAATGAGAAAGATAAAACTCCAATATAAAGGTCAAACTTGACAATCAACCAAGTTCACCAGCCGCAAGAATAACTCAACGGTTGGGAAAACAATGATTGCTTTACGGGACAAAGTAAGCCAAAGGAAACACACTAACCTTTTTCAATGCAACCCATCAGCCGCAAATGAACTAATAACCCAAGAGAAACTCATCAATCTCAACTGGATAAGAGTTGACCAAATTCAAATTCAAGAAAGAGAACAACTCTTCTAAAGATACTCCCTATCAACACCTGTACTAAGATATCTAAGGTAACCACTTCCCTATTCTCATACCGCGAATGGTGGTGTAACCTGGTAAAACCCAGGGCCACAACCACGACCTCAACCTCTTAACATGGGTTATCCCCACACATAATAATTATATAATCAATTAATGAGCAATCATACTCAATTCATATCAGCAATCATCAATATGATATAGCGGAAACGTAAATGCAATGCTTTGCCCATTCCCATCCTACTGTGCACCAGTGTGTCAAATTTTAAGTTGATTAGCCATTAGCAATTTTTAATTAATTCATTCACCACAGACCTAAAGCCCGCTCTGATACCAACTGTAACATCCCAACCAAACAAAGGCCTGGAATGCTACTAAGTAAACATGATAACTAATTAAAAAAGTAAGACACAATCCTAAATTTTGGCAAAACCTTCTTTGTATAGATAACTATACGGAGGTTCTAACTGTTAAAAATAATATCACAATTAAATATTCCAACCTCTAGTATCATCAATAAGCATTCAAAACATGCTAATCAACTAAAGTGTATTCAAAGATGTCCAAAGTATGCTACTCATCATTATTACAAATAATTCGATACATGAAGCATAACCATAATCAATCCTTAAGCAGTTTGCTTATTTATTAATGGACGATCTAAAATTTAATCGACTTTTAAAGTTGCGTGACAGTGTGTGAATCCAACTCAAGTCTATCCCCTCCCATGCATGCCGTTCTTGCAAAGGGTACCTAAAAGCACAACAAAAGCAAGAGTGAGTCCAACGACTCAGCAAGTTCCAATAAATAAACATTAACTCACAGTTATAGCAATAACATCCCATAAGAAAACATTACACTAAAACGAATCACATGCTTGTGTAATGCAAATGAGCAATGCATCTTTTCTCTCTTACTCTTTTCGCATTTTACCGGTAACGCAAGGTATACATTCGTCAATGTATACCCTTGCCTGTGCCCTCTAGCACAGGGACCAAGAGCCTATACTCGTCTTCATGATGGGGACCTCTACTCAATGCCCACATTCCACGAATGTGGGGCCACAAGCTCGTCATCTACATGACGGGGATCTCAAATCAATGCCCACACTCCATGAGTGTGGGGACCACAAGCCCATCATCCACATAACGGGGACCTCAAATATACATACTTGGTCACCACGTGACCAAGTCTCAAGTATGCTCTCAATGTGCACATGAACAATTACCCTATCTTTCAATAACATGCATAGCAACAACACCGTACACGAATAACAATTAATTATATCTCAAGCTTTCACCATCCTTAATCATACATATCACACTATCAACCATGCATAGCTAATATGTATCAAAATACTAGCACTCTCTATCAAACATTCATAATTATTCTATCAATCAGAGTACTTGCCTTAACCGCGTGAGAACGGAGGATGTGAAGAGGGTGCTACCTCTGGGACCAATCCCTCACCTAAATTCATTTAAAAGCATACTAAGACAACAGTAATGGACCAAACAAACTATATAAGCAGACACGAACTCGCAATAGATTTCAACGCGATCCCAACTCCAATTCCTAAATGCTGATCTGTCCCCTCTGTGTACAGTCATATTCTAAAATTCATATCTTTTAGTACAGGAGTCCAAATGAGGAGTTCTTGGACTTCCTTGAAAGGTTATCAATCTCTCCAACTAAACCTAGTTCATGAGCCTTCCTGATTCGGCCATGTAATACCCCTACCAAGCTAATTAACAGAACATCGATTTCACGTCATGTTCTCTGGACAGTATACTAAAACTACCATATCTTTCAGTACTTTGTCCAAATTTCGCGTTCTTGACCTGTCCTGAAATATATGACAATTATCTACAACTTTTGTTTTAGTGAGACCTCCTAGAAACTCCTCTAGCTATCTGTTTAAGCCTGCTTACTAAAAACTGTCACAAACGTAGCAGATTTACGGAACAGCGGTGCTACAAAATTCATAACTTTTGAACTGCTCATCCAAACGACGTGATCTAAGACTCTATTGAAAGCTAAAGACGTGACCTACAAATCTCTAGGAGATGGACAGATCAAATTTCGCAGTTAACATCCTCAAAACAACCAAGCAATACAGACTGCTAGAAATCGATCTAATACCGACAATGCCAAATCGCGAAACTACACGACTAAACGAACGGGATCGTGGGTTACCCTTGGAGAACGAGATGACAAACGTGGAGACCCAGCGAGGCTCCTTCCTTTCCTTCCTCTTTTCCTTCTCACCTTCTTCTTCCTTTCTTCTTCTTCCTTCCTCTCCTTCCTTTCTCCTCTTGGCATGGCAACAGGGAAGGGGATTGCTACAGTACCTGTGTGCTACAGTACAGTGGTGCTACAGTACCGGGGCAACATTACTGTAGTAGGTCCTAGGGTTTGGTCTCCCCTCCTGTCATACCCTGTTTTTAGTCGGGAAAGAAAGAATTTAATCGGGGAACTCCGGAAAGCTTAAAACTCTCAGTTTTCGGAGTTTTTAGGGTCGTGGGCCTCTGGGAAGCCTTCCCACCCCCTTGGCCGGCCATGGGCCTAGGCCCATGCGCCCCCTCCCCCTCTAAACCCTAACCAGCCCCTTTTCCTCCCCTTGGCCGAACCCCACCTCCCCTTTGGCCGCCACCCCTCCTTCCTCCTCTCTCCTCCTCACACCCCTGCCCCTAGGTGCCGCCCCCAACCTCCCCGGGTGCTGGCCCCTGCTGGTTTGCCTCCCCATCCGGCCTTCGGACCTTCTCTCGCCGCCGGTTGCGCAAGGAGTTGAGGAGGACAGCAATTTGTTTGGGGCAAAAGAGGTGAGAAGGAGGGAGATCGTCTTCTCTGTGATTCGTCTACCTACTCCCTGGTTGCAGCAAGGGTAACGATGCTGAATCTCATTGTTTTGTTTGATGGTAGAAGCGATTTGGATTCATTTTTGTCTAGGCAGACTCGCTGCGTGTAAAGACTGATTCTGTCCTGTATGTTGGAGGGATTGTTTCGGTTATTTTTAGGCAGAATCTGAAGGTTCGGTCTCCTAGAGATATCTAGGTCTTGTTCTTACGTTTCAGTGGCCGCTGAGTTCACTCAAATCCGAGGTCCGAGTCAAAAGTTATGATAGAATTAGTCTTGACTGTCCAGAATCCTGACGAGATTCTGCAGTCAATTTGTAAATTGTATAAGAAATTGTTATTCACAGATTTTGAACTTGGTGTCTCCTAGAAAATTGAAGTATCCCCTGTCAGGTTTAGATGGCCACTGAGTTTACTTGATTCCGAGTTATGGGTCAAAAGATATGTCTGTTTTAACAGTCGCTGCCAGAAACCTGACGTGATTAATCTGTCTGTATATTTTCTATATTATGATAGAGAAGTTGGAAGAATCTGAAAGTTCACCCAACTAGGTTATTGTAGGTAATTCGATAACCTTTTCAGATTGGTAAAGAACGCTCAATTCGGAGTTGTAACACAGAAGTTATGATCAACTGAATATTTCTGCTGAATTTTGGTAGGCTGAATCTGTGTTGAATGTTCAAACAATTATTAGCCTATTAATTTGACCAAATTGGTTTGTCGCGTCAACTAGAGTTTTGTAGTTAGACCAGTTAAGAATCTACAGAAATTGGGTTTGCTATTTTTCGACTTCCAGGCTGTGAGTTATGTTAGTCCCGTGTTGCTGTCCAGGATTTTCTTATTGGACAGACTCCGCTGTTTTTCAGTCTATGCGATATAGGATTTAATTGACTCTAATAGAAGTAAAATAGAACACCGACTAGTTGAGCTGGGTATCATGTATACTTATTTAGTTATTTCGTTGGTTTAGGCGCGAAACTTGGGTATAAGAGCGCTTCGTTGCGGATAACGCCGCAACGCGAAGGCAAGTACCATGTTTATTTGGATGTTTGTGCATTGTGGTTTTTAGCATGAGTTGTTTTGGTAACCTGTGAGACATGTGAAATGAATTATTCATGCCTTGTTCAATACATTGAGTTCATGAATAGAAGTGATGTTATGGTATATTTCATTTAATTGTTGCATGCATTCATTGACATTTGACGTCCACGGGAGTGGATGAGAACCACCATCAATTCCAAGATGGTTGGATAAGACCCATTAATTCCAATATGGGCAATGTTGGACACCGTATGAAACGTTCTTCATACGGAAGTGGATCCCGCATTTTTGTTAAGATGCGGGCTTGAGTGATCACCGACGGTGTTCACTGGCTATACCGGTATACGCGTGTGTGCAGTCCATTCCTTGATTTGAGCATTCATATCATGTATTCATAAGAAATCCAATGTGTTATGATCGAACCCAATGATGTTATGTTTGATCTTCAATGAATGAATGTTTTTCTTAATCATTGTACTTGCCGAGTCATGGACTCACTCTTGCTTTGTTTGTTTATTTCTAGGTGATCGTTGATGAAGTTCACTTGGGAGGAGTAGATGAGCACTACTCGATTAATGCACTTCACATTAGACTCATTGCTATAAGAAATAATGATTCTTTTTTGTCATCTTTTGGTTTGTAATAAATAAATTTAGTCATGGATGGTACCTTTATGATCAATGAGAACATAGATGAGATCTTTAAGTCATATGGTTATTTGTTATCTTAGCTCATTATCGTTGATTCATGTTTAGACCTTAGAATTGGATTTCATGACTAGTTTTTGATTACTTGTGTGTTTTGTTGTGTGGAACCTCCAGTATCCTCGTATACAAAGGAGGTTCTGCCGAAATTTAGTTTTTCAGCTTAGGGTAGTTGCATTCCAGGCTCGTGCTGAGTTGGGGTGTTACACCTCCCTCTTAAGTTGGGCTCCCCCACTTGGGCTATGGGCCGACGGCCCACTACTCTCCTCAACTCACTAAATTGTGAAATTTTACTTTTAAATACCTCTTCTAATCCCTCAATTATTTATTTAATTAAACGGGGTATTACACTGTTATTGACATTGGGAATTCTTGTGTTCCTGAAATGAGACACAGGTGTTGGGGTTCTGAATCTGGTAGATGAATTATTAGGACAAAAAGGCTACTGAGCATTGGTTCTAGCCCTCTATAGTTGATTCTGATGAACTCCATGTTGTATCATCTTTATTTTGCGAGATTCGTCCAATTCACGACGAGAATCTTCTATAAGTACAGCTTTATCCACCATATTCGGAAAATCTACATAATCATTTCCGACAACTTGTACTTCAGACCAGGATTAAGTCCACACTTGAATCATTTTTTATGCGCATTATCTGTAGCAACATGTTCTAGAGCATTGCGAGAAAGTTGAGTGAACTTGTTGAGATACTCACCAAAAGACATGTTTCCTTGCTGTAGCTCACAAAATTCATTCTTCTTCATTTCCACTATACCATCTGGAACATGCGCTTGACAAAAAGCCGTTGAAAATTCTTCCTAAGTAATGGCTTGTGAATTCTCATCAGCCGCGGTATAGTTCTCCCACCCTTCTACGGTTGTACCTTCCAATTGATGTGAAGCATAAAGAACTTTGTCACGATCATTGCATTGAGCAATGGCGAGCTTTTTCTCAACAGAGCGAAGCCAATCTTCTACTTCCAAAGGTTCTGACGAATGAGAAAACGTAGGCGGATGAGTCCTCATATACTCTGATAACTTGACTTTGATAACTTGGAATGTTGATGAACTGGCGGTGGAACAACAGCTACTTGATTATTCTGATTCAACAAGTTAACCATTGCTGCAGTAGTCTGATTTTGCCGAGTCATCGTACTATTCATGTTCTGCGTCATCACATTCATGAGTTGAGTTTGAGCTACTTGAAATTGTGCCATATTTGCATCTGCGTCTCCAGGGACTGGTGACTGGCCACTAGCATTGCAATTGGCATCATCCGACTGAGAATGGCTTGATTTGTTGCGAGTATCAACCATCTGCGATGATTGTCCACAAGTTTAGTAGGTAACATAGAAAAGCAATGTAGATGAGAGGGAATAGCATAATAAACGAGATAGAAAAGGATAGAGAAGATAGAAACAACTTAATTAGGGGAAATTAGGTTATAACCATGAACAAAAGACAATGACGACATAGCCAGAACGCTATGAATGCACAAATAACTCCTCAACTTAAAGCCTTAGTGTGACTGTAACATAATGCTTGATAGCAAAACTGTAGGTCCCACTTACACACAACCCAAATAAAACCTATTGCAACAACAATCTAAAAACACTACTAAAAACTCTAATAGGACAGCTCCCACTCTGCACTGGAGAACAATGGCTCTTCAAACTCTTGCTCTGAATCGATGTAGAACACCCACGAGTTGCGGACTGCTGGTGGAGACTCTAGACGAATAGCTGGAACAAAGCGACGAAGATACTCTTGACGATTGCTTGTGATTCAACACCCTTCTTTTGGACTGGGTGGAGTAGGTGATGGCAATGGAACTGGCGAAAGAACTAAAACTTCTATCGACTCTTCTTCTAGCTCAGGAACAACTGACACTGATGCTACTTGCAATACATACTTCTAAATCAACTTGTACAAACTAATCCGATGCGACCTGCAAATCCTTTGAATAGCTTTGTGGGCAACTCTGATTGTTGACATGTCCACAAGCTCGTGGTGGCACTTCATAATATGATGACGAATGTGGCTTCCAATCCTCACAATAAAATACACACTTGTCTCGAATCCAATTCTGTGCCACTTCACTTTCTTTTCCTTGGTGAAGTAAGTTACACCCCTGCTTGTTCCCAAACTCTGCAATAAGCATTGAAGAACTCCAGGCCAATCTCCTCTTTGATCACGATACACTCGAGCCATCTAAAGACATTAACAGGGTGAGACGGTCAGTTTAGAATTACAAATCAAAGTTTAGCAAAGACAAGAGACAAGATCTCTAGAACATGACGAGAAAGAATAGAATAGGATAAAAATAGAATAGAGCGAGATGAGAAAAGAATAGAGTAGATGAGAAAAGAACAACTAATCAAGTCAAGTTAAGTTGATTTGATTTAGAAAATAAGTGTAAAGTTGTTGGTTAAAATGACCATGCTAACTAAGGTTGTGTTCTACAGTCGATATAGCTCTGATATGACCTCTGTCGGGACCCAAAATACGATTCAGGAACCCTTTGTGTATTCTGAACTAGTCCTAGATCAGTAGCTAGCTCACACAGAAAAAAGTAATGAAATACCATCCATTTATTCGATTTAACTAAAAAGATCTCAAAATAACACATAATAATAATAACTGGACCTTATGGTCGATATTTTCTTAACTTGCCACGTAGGGATAAAGAAACAAATAAACTCTTGCAGCAGAACAGAAAACATGGAAAGCCAATCAACATGCCCACAAGCAATCGAGTGAAGAACGCATCCTAATCTGCAAAGCCTTCATGGTACTCCTGAGCGAAGAACTCTTGAGCAGCTTGGTACTCTTCGACTGAACAACAAAAATTGGAGCCATGAGTACATAAAGTACTCAGCAAGTTGTACAAAAATAGTATGGAAATAGAATTCATGCATGGCTTGAGCAAAGGTTAGTTGTATGGTTCTTTTGCAGAAAGCAGCATTTATGATAAATAAAATAAATAGATTGAATCGTATAATTGAATAATAATAATAATAAATAAATACACAATTGCTTTGAAACAACCAATGAATTCCCCATTCACTTCCCAAAATAAACCACCAAGTGAATTCCCCATTCACCAAACGAACATTATATTCATCAAGTGAAATTCTCATTCACACTCCAACACATTTTATAAAGAAACTCTATCTCTCGTGTGAAATCCCCGGACATGTCCATAACCGAGGACGCGGCTATTCGAATAGATCAATTAACACTGTGCAGAGGTTGTACACTTTACCCACATGATATAACCAGTGTAGCGATCACTAATCATAACAAAACCTTTTAGGAATTTCATCTCGACAATTGACTCTGCCGTTGTGCATACTGTCACCCCAACCTCATTGTTTGTTTGATGCACACCGTTGGACCTAGAAGCGGTGAACCGACCAGCGATGTGACCTTAAACCAGGCACACACCTCCACCCATATATTACTTGAGTAGTCAAATGCCAAAACTCCAAAACTTACTAAGTTAGGCCTGTCCCATACCAGGTATGTGGTTGTACAAAAAGGCCCAGTTCAATGGCGCACAAGATTAAGTCCTTGACAAATTACTCAGGCGAGTCTACCACAAACCCACAACGTGTTAAATCCACACCCTCACTGCACAACCGCTCGCCGAGAAAATCATTTTGTTCAACCAAGAGCAATGACATACCCTGTCATGGTACACAAATTTTAACAACAGTGGCTAAACACCACAATTCCATATTTCATTAAGTCAAAATTAATCATTATGACACATGTGATAATGAACCCATCGTAGCTATGCATAACTAAGCATCTGTACGATACCCATGTTGGTGATACAAATATGTCCAACTAAAATTATTCATGTTAGGGTGACAAATGATTCATGACATTCAAATAATCAATGGAGACATAGTGGCAACAGGTAATAACTATACCCAAAGCATTTGATATAAAGATAGCATGCAATTTATATAAAACAATATACTTTTGAAAATATAGGTTCAATATGATCAAAGGCGTACGACTTGCCTTGGTTTTGGCTATGCTCAGTTACCATACTTGGATCTTCGAAGTTGACTTCTGCTCCTGCTCCGCAAAACAGATCGTCTAACGAGAGAAAAAACAATAGACAAAAACACAAATAAATTCAAATAAAATTCAAACAAGAACCAAAAATAATGAAACCAACTCTAAAAGAAAGAGCTTGAATTTAGATAAATTTAGAAATTTGAATGGACTGAATCGGAGTTCGGACAAAGGAGAACGGGCTCTCGAAAGATTAAAATCACATGAAATAATGAAAATCAGAATTTCAGGATTTATTGGAATTATTTTCTAATGGAAATTAATTATGTCAGCTGACGTCAACAAAGGATTTCCAGTGGAAAACAAAAAGGAAAAGGAAATTGGAATTTCTCCTAACATGTGGGTCCCACTGAACATTGACTTGCTGTATGGTGGACTAGGTCTATAGACTTTTGGCTCGGTTGAAGTTTTGGTTCGCCGCTTGGCTGCTGACAAGGATGCTGATGAGGATGCCACATGTGCAAAAGAGCTGAGGTGGAGATGCTATGGAGGGTCAAGTCAGCAGACAGAAAAAAGGAGGGAGAGGTAGAGGAAGACATGGCCGATGGTGAGACCTCTGGTTGCAATCAATTCTGGTGATGAAGTGATGCCCGAAGAGGAGTAGGGTGAGCACCAGCTCAGCGAGATAACAAGGATAATGAAGGCACAAGTGGTTTGAACTAAAGTTGACCGAAGCATCGGCAAATCCAAGATGGTCGGAGATGGATGAGAAGGGCGGCGACAGCGCTTCAGCGGCAAAGGAGCGAAGAGGAGGTGGGGGTTCGGATGAGATCAATCAGAGGCACGTGATGACGCACTCAAAAGGATAGGGAGCTCACCAAAGTTGTAGATCGACAAGGTGGCCGCCGATCAGTTTTAATGGCAAACACAAAAATGGTGATTTGATGATTCTTTGGAGGAGATGATGAGTGCACCGTGTAGCTCACGATAATGCGATCCCGAGGGCGGTGGCGGAACAGTTGAAGAAGCCTTGTGGATGAAAAATTTTGACAATGAAGTTGCTTCGGTGGCCGGCGGTCCTTCGGTCGATTTCGGTGCAAGAAGATGCAATCGGGAAAACCTAATAAAGGTTTTGGGAGAGGAAGCACGGCTGAAGAAATTGATGTGAGGAGGCGAGCTTAAATATGTGTCAGATGGGAGAGTTCAAAAGAGAACCGATGGCTTCATGTGTTGAACTCGACTTTCCGATTTCAGAAATTATAGAAAATCCAATTAGCAAATGGAAAATAGCAAATGAACTCGGAAAAATTCTAAAAAATCTAGAAAATATATCCAAGTGTATAGAATCCAAATAAAATAGTTTTGGCATTAATTGATGTTGATATTAATAATATTAAATATTTTTTTATTTAAGAAAATTCAAATTATGCTTTGACTTTAACAAGAAAATTCAAATGGTTATTTTTATTTTTGAAACTTCAAAACAAACCAAAATTTTGGGATGTTAAATTCTTCATCAAAAGGGAAATCGAAAATTCAATATCTATGTGAAGATGAGTTTGAAGAAGACTGTGTGCCAAATAAAACTCCTTTCTTTGTTGCTGATCCAAGGAAGATCAAAGGTGAATGATATACAACCCTGAGGAATGCAAATCAATTATTGCAGGTACTTTAAATATTTATTTAAATGCTTTTGGGTTTAGTTATTAATGCAAATTGTTTATATCCGCCTTGTCTATTGTTATGTCATGATCTTTTGTCACCCTAGATTGGTTCATTATTTAGTTGGTATTATCATAGCACCAACGTGGGTTGGTTAGATACGAGTAGTCTGCTTAGGGTGCGTTTGGTTGATGGGATGAGGTTGAATGGGATGGGATAATACAGGTAGGATGGGATCATCCTGTATGGGATGGTACAGTCAATCTGTTTGGTTGGTTGTATGAGATGATACAGGATTTTCTTTAGTTGGATGTATAGAATGGTTCAAGATGTTGTTTGGTTTGGTGGATGAAGTTGGATATGATAACTCTCTCACTAGAGGTGGTGAGTTCACTTTCCACAATTGTGAGAATTGAGTTTAGAAATTGATTTGAATTTAAATTCAAGTTTGGAAATAGTTTTGCACACAATTAACTTTTATATTTTTTACCAATCCGAATTTGAGGCAAGGAAATTATTTGAACTTTTGAAATTGCAAGGCAAGGATTTTGAAATGTAACCAAAGTTTTTTATTTCATGCAAATGTAACCATAGTCTTTTCAGGATCTTGAATGCTGCTCCCAGCACCCATTATTTGAACTTGACTCTGTTTTAGGATCTTGAATGCTGCTCCCAGGAATTTCGGTGCATTTTTCTAGAATTTTTGGGCCTTATTAACTATTTTCTCAAAACCTTTTTGCTTTTCTGTATTTTCTTTAATTCAAAGAGCAATTAAAAACCTACAATTTGCTTTGGGCTGAAAGCCATCGCTCCAGCCTATTTTTCTCCCCTCTCCGCGGCCTAGCTTGCCAGCCCACCTTGCGCTCCAGCCCGTGCGCTGTGCCTTCCTCTCTTGTGGACCGTCCGATCAAGATTGAATGTCCCGATCAAGATGGGAGGTTCAGACGGTCTGAACGTTTCCAAGCGTTGTGGACCATCCAATCAAGATTTGACGGTTCAACCAAGATGGGAGGTTCGGATGATCCAAACATTCCCAAGCGTTGTGGACCGTTCGATCAAGATTGGACGGTCCGATTGAGTTGCACATTTGGACCCCTCTGCACCACGCCTTCTCTCTCTTTGATGCGAAGGCCCCACCCGCCAGCATCACACCGTGTCGTCTTCTTCCTGTTGCCGCTCCTCGTTCACGCCCTCGTCATCGTCGCGCGGAAGTCGCTGCCTCTGGGTGCCCTCACCGCCGGCCGCCGTGCCACCAATCGCGCAGGTCACCCACGTACCCCATCATAAGGTGGAGGCAAGTGGGGGGAGGAGGAGGTTGAAGAGGTCGAGGGACGAGGAGGGGAGGGAGAGGAGGAGGTGGATGGCGAATATCTCCTCCTTCAGCTCGCTGTCAGCAAAGTCCAGTACATGCCAGACACACGACTTGTTGCTCCCCGCGTGCTCCTGCATGTTCGACGTCGCCGCCACTGCACACAGAAAGAAAAAAAAGGCAAAATCCATCCATCCATCTAGATCGAAACCACCACCAAACAATCCACAAGAAATTCGCGAAAATAAATTGTAAGAGGATGAGGGTACCGAGGTGATTAGCACAGATCTTGAGTGTCTTGATCTGGCGCATGATGAGGAGTACGTCCTCATCCTCCTTACCAGTGGTGACGGCGACCTCCTCCAGCTTGATGACGGGGGCGACCTGGGCGCCGGTGTCCTTGTCCTCGCCCGACGCCACGACCTCCTCCTGCTCCTCACGGTGCTCCGTCGAGTTAGCCATGGCAGGAGAGGTGCGGGGTTCTGTGGGGGAGACGAGGTAGGCAGCGGGGGAATGGGAGATGAGTGCGCGGCGGCACGCTGAGGAGAGTGAGCGTACACAGCTTGTTCGCGATGGACCGTGTGGTTCGCGTTTTTTCGTCGAACACAACAATACAGCATCTACTCCGAATATTCCTTCTAATGGAACCAACTGGTCCTGAATCGATCGGTTCCATTCACCGAACCAAACACATGAACCACCTCATTTCCCGAACCATTTGATGCAGCACCACATGATTCAATGAACCAAACACACCCTTAGTCATGCAACGAGTCATCATATCATGCGAGTCCCAAATATAAATTTGACTAAGTGAATATAGAACTTTGTGATAAAACTGTGTGCTATGTGCTATTACTCGTTGATGGCATCTGTTGCACTTAACCAACTGGGTGGTAAAGGATTTAAACTGAGGTAAGT
Organism: Ampelocalamus luodianensis; assembly: GCA_036346255.1. NCBI lineage: Eukaryota > Viridiplantae > Streptophyta > Magnoliopsida > Poales > Poaceae > Ampelocalamus > Ampelocalamus luodianensis. Next base: position 49,703,065 of record CM070622.1, on the reverse strand, counting down.
GGTGGAAACTGTGTGATACGGTTGTAACATTCCAATTTTCTGAGTCTTAAAAATCTTTTAAATAGTTAGTAGAGAGAAAATTCACCATTTGATTTTATTTGAATTTAATTCAAAAGCTTAATACGGACTTTTAGTATCAAAAAAATTTAATCTGAATAATCCCAATATGAACTATTGTCAAAACTATTTTATTTGGGTTCTATGAGATTGGATATATTTTTAAGTTTTTTCTAGAATTTTTCTGAGTTCATTTGCTATTTTCTATTGCTTATTTGAAGTTCTAGTATTTTCCAAAATACAAAAAACTAATTAAAATCTCGAAAATCCTTTTGGGCCAAATCTCTCCAACCCAGTTTCCTTTTCCGCGCACGTGGCCAACTTCGCGGCCCGTTTTCGCACATCCACTTAGCCCAGTTCACTCGTGCGCATTTTACCTCGCGCCACTAACGCATGGGCCCGCTCCCCTATCCCTCTGACTGGTGGCCCTACCACTGCGCCGTCTTCCTTATGTTGTCTTCCTCGCAAACTCCTTGCGTCCGCCATGGCTGCCTTCTCGAAGCCTCATCCGACAATGCGGATTCTCCAACTAAAACCCCTCGCATTTGGTTGCCAAATCTTATCTCCTGGCTTTGCGCATCTGTTTCTGCTTTCAATCGAGAATGAAACGAACTTTATCTCTAAGACTGAACAAACCCGAGAATATCCCGATTTGGGGATTTCCAAACCCCACACACTCGGGCCCTATAAAAGGCAACCCGAGGTTCGCTTTCGGCCCCGCATCAAAACCCCTCAAACTCCCGACCCTCTAGAACTCCAGCGTCGCCGCAATAAAGCTTTTAGGGTTTTTGTCGCCGCCGGTTGTTTCTTCAAATTGTGCTCCGTCATCTTCGAGTACACCACCGGGTCCGCCGTCACCAGAGCCTCCTTGCGCACGCATCCCCGCTGCCGGAGCATCGTTGGAGCCCCTGTTCGATAATTGCCGAAGGACTTTGCTGCTTTGACCTCGCCGCTGGCCGCCACCATCATCCTCAACCACCCGGAGTTGCACCCAGAGGTTCGCAATAGTCTTGGCTACATGCTGGTATCACTCATCGCCGGTAGATCGCCGTCGTTCGCCAGATCGTTGGTTCCCGTGCCACCTTGCCGTCGATCTGACGTGGCTATCCACGTGCGCAGCCACCTCGGCATCCCCGCGTAAGTGTCATCATACGTGGCGCCAGATCAGCGCCTACGTGCACGCCCACGTGGCCTGTCCAATGGCTCGGTGGATTTGGTCCACCATGAGCCATGTGGCTAACTGCTGGGTCCCACATGTCAGTATTTTCTTTTATTTCTTTTATTCCTGAAAATCCTTTGCTGGCGTCATCGTTGCACAATAATCCAATTTTTTGTTAAGAAATAATTCGTGAATTATAATAATTCAGTTTCTAGTGTTTTTCTTTAGATTCAAACTTCCAAAGCACATATCTTTTGCATCCAAACTCCGATTGAGCCCATTCAAATTTCTAAATTCATCTAAATTCGAGATCTATTTAGCTGAGATTTTTATTTAATTTTTAGAGTTTGTTTTTGCCTCTATTATTTATTTACTTCATTTGCGAGTATACGTTAAAACTTCGGGGAACTTTGAAGGAGTGCCTCAAGACCAAGACCAGTACCTAGATCTATTCCAAAGCAAGTCATACCTTTGATCATGTTGAATCCCAGTTTTCAAAATACTTTGATTCAAACTACTGCATTTATTTTAAGTAATTAGTTAAATGCTTTTGGGTGTAGTTATCAATCCAATTTGTTATATCCACCTTGTCTATTGTAATGTCATAATCTTTTGTCACCCTAGATTGGTTCATTTTTAGTTGGTAATACTATAGTATCAACGTGGGTTGGTTAGATATGATTAGATTGCTTAGCCATGCTACGAGTCATCATCTCATGTAAGTTGCAATTATAAACCTGACTAAGTAATTATGGAACTAAGTGATAAAACTATGTGTATTGTGTGCTATTACTCGTTGATGGCATATGTTGCACTTAACCAACAGGGTGGAAAAAGATTTGGACCAAGACATGTGGCACTGTGTGTTTTTATGGTGGATCTGTGTTGGATGGGAACGATAATCTATGTGGCATAGTTAGAAATTAGAAGTCTTGTCTTGGTCAATTAAGGGCTTAACTTTGTGCACCAATGAACTAAGCCTTTCGTACAACCACATGCCTAATGAGATGGGGCCTAACTTTAAGTTATGGATTATTGACATTGACTACTCAGGTAGTAGGTTAAGCTTTGTTGGAGTGGGTGGAGGTGTGTACTACCAAGTAATTGCATCGCAGGACAGTTCGCCGCTTCCCTATCCAACGGTGTGTGTCGTTTCAATCACTGTGTATAGGTTGGTATGGTGGTAAAGCACATCGGGAGTGTCAATGTTTGAGATGAAGTTTTTGAAAAGTTTTGTTACGATTAGTGCTAGCTACACTTGTTGTATCGTGTAGGTAAAGTGTACAACCTCTGCAGAGTGTCAATCAATCTATTCGAATAGTCGTGTCTGCGGTCATGGACAGCTCGGGGATTTCACAAGAGGGGTAGATTTTCATAAAACCTTGGGAAGGGACAGTTGTGTGATATAAGTCATATGGATGTGTAAATTAAACTAATTACCTTTGTGTTCTTGTGAAAATGAATTGTTAAATTATTATTGTTTATTTGTTTTTAATTATGATTTCAATCTATTATTTGTATTCAATTGCAAATATTGCCTTTATGCAAAAGAACCATAGAAGTCATTTCCTTTGGAATAAGCATGTATCTATAAATTGTATTCTATGGTATGTTGTAATATCCCGTATATCGGTAAGAGAGAAACTTGTTTGGAAGAGAAAAATTAAATTAAATTTAAGGATTCTGTTAGAATTGGGAATTTGGGCCTCCAGCCCAAGCTAAGGGCTGTCTTTGGCCGGCTATGAAGTGGGCCATTAAGGGGGAGGCGCCCTAAGGCCCATGGCCCAAGCTGCCCCTTTTTCCTCCTAAAACCCTAGACAACCACCCACATTACTGTAGCACGGTGCTGTAGCGCCGCCCCAGATACTGTAGCGCCGCCTGTGTACTGTAGCACGCCCCATACACCCCTTCATCCTGCTGCCATTGGCCAAAAGGGAAGAGGAGAAAGGGATTTCGGCAAGAGAAGAAAGGAGAAAGGAAGAGAAGAGAAGGGATCTTCTTCGGGGTGTTTGATCAGCGTCTTCCTAGGGTTCTACAAGGGTAACGAATACCGATCCTCGTCGTTTGATTAGTGGTAGATGCGATTTGGTTCATATTTGATTAGATCGAACTGCTGCGTTCAGAAAATCAATTCTGTCCAGAATGTTGCGGGGTCTGTTTCGTGGTTTTAGAGGCCGAATCTGAGATGATCATCTCCTGGAGTTATGTAGGTCTTGTTCTTAGCTTTCGTTGGCCGCCAAGATCACCTCATTCTGACTTTCGAGTCAAAAGTTATGATAGATTTATTATCTGCTGTCCAGAATCCTGACGAGAAATAGCAGTCTCTGTATAGGTTGATTTATGGCCTAGTTAGAGGGTGATTCAGAGGTCTTGCCCATAACAAATTTTGAAGGTGATATCACTAGCTTTCAGGATTGATAAAGAACACCTCATTTGGATTTATAGATCAAAAGTTATGCACTTTTCTTTGTGACTGTCCAGATTGTATGTCAGTCTGTCCAGTTTGTATGTCGGTTTCTATCTTTAATTTTGACCCGTGTGCCACTTTTTGTTAAAGACAATATATGAATGTCGTGCCAACTAAGTTATTGTAGATAATTCGATAACCTTTTCAGATTGATAAAGAATGTTCAATTTGGAGTTGTACAACAAAAGTTATGGATATTTTATTTTAGCGATATTTCTGTCAATTAATTCAGTCAACAGATTTGAGCCGTGGGCCAAATTTTATTAGAGGCAAAATCTGAACTTTTGCCCAACTAGAGTATTGTAGATATGTCAGTTAAGAATCCATGGAAATTGGTCTCACCTCATTCCGAGTTCCAGACCAATAGATATGTCAATTACCGTGCTGCTGTCCAGAATTAAGTTATGTCAGAAATTGTTGATTTCATTTTAAGTTTTGTATTAATGACTAGAGTCATCGGGAAGCATGTTTAACGTCGATTAGTAGTGTTGGGTATATTATGTCCTTATTGAAATTATTTTACTTGTTTAGGAGGTGAAGCCTCGGGTTTAGGAGTATCACCTTTGCCGACTAACGCGTCGCATCGCGGAAGGCAAGTACATTGCCACCCTTAATGATTGTGATTGATGAATGTTTATATGGTCATGCTGTGATTTGGTATGATACAAGAGAAGATGGATTGTCTATGTTCTTTCATATGTGTTGAATCCATGTTTTGTTATCATGTCTTTCAATATTCGTATTTCATTCTATGCATTCATTATGCATGTTTCCTCCACAAAGTGGATTGCAAGTCCCACCATTCCGGTGTGGGCGGTGTTGGACATTGTCATGTCCGCCCACGGAGTGGATTTGAAAGACCCATTAATTCCGAATGGTAATGTAAGACCCATTAACTCCAAGATGGGCAATGTTGGACACCCGTATGAAACGTTCTTCATACGGAAGTGGATCCCCGCATTTTTGTTAAGATGCGGGCTTGAGTGAACACCGACGGGTGTTTCACGGCTATCTACGATATATGCATGTGTGCAGTCCATTCCTTTGATTTTGAGCATTCATATCATGTCTTCATATGTAGTCGGTTGTGATGTGATCGAACGATGATGAGATTGTCTTATTCATATTGAATGATTATCATATTGATATATGTACTTGCCGAGTCATGGACTCACTCTTGCGTTGTTTGTTTATTTTAGGTAACCCCGATGTTGGCTCACTTGGGAGGGAGTAGACACGCACTACTCGTTCACATCACCTATTCATGTTCAAGATTAAATTTAGTTCTATCTTACATTCGTTAATGATGAACTGTAATAATTAAATTTTAATTGGTGAAGGAAGGATACCTTCTCCACATTGAGGTTGATTTATTACTACATATGAACTTTCATTATCAATGAACTGAAATAAATAGTTTAGATGGTGAAGGAAGGATACCTTCATCATGTCCTGGTTGTTTTGATACTATCATTAGTTGATTTTATTCAAATTCTCCCATAATATGGATGTATGTTAGATGTTTTAGGTTACATCTTGGCTTCCGAATAGCCAGGGTGTTACAGTTGGTATCAGAGCGGGCTTTAGGTCCGTGGTAATTAAGTTATTAAATTGACACACTGTGCACAGTAGGTGGGGTTTGGGTAATCCATCGTATTCGTATTTCTAGTGGTGTGTTTCATCATATTGAACTGTTCTTGAATTTCTTCTGTACTATCGTTCTTGTTGTTAATATGAACTAATACTATGATTGTCATGAGATGGTCCTGTATATTCATAATTGAGTATTTTGGTGAAGCGTGTTGTTAACGGATGATAAGAAGTGGAGATCGTGGTTGTTACTCCGATTCACGAGTTACACCACCGTTCGCGAGACGTGGTTAGAGGAGTAGTGACCCGAGTACCGTAGTTTCAAGTGTTAAGCGTGAGTTGCTTTAGAAAGTTGTTCTCTTCCTTGAATTACGATTTTGGCGTTCTTGTCTGTGGTGGTTGATGAATTTCTCTGGGTTTGTGGTTCATGATAGTTTATGGTTTTCAATAGATCCTCTTGGTTCTCTCAAACAATTATTGCTTTTATTGTTGAGTTGCTTTTACTACTTGTGATCGTTGTCAATTGGCAAGATTGATGTTTTCATGGTTGCTCCTTCTTTCTCATTGAAAAAATGACTCATTTACTCGTTTGATAGCTTGGTTAGTGAGAGTTTCCATTGTAACCGTTTGCATGGAAAAGCTTTTGCTTTATGTGTTTCTTTGGATTACTTGAACGTTGAAATTTGAAGTCTCTCTTTTCTTTGAAGTAAGACGTTAGAATCCTTTTGTGATGACTTGCCATGCTTAAAATGAGAAGTTATAACTAAACGAATAAATTGCTATGATGTGGGTTACCAAGTTGGGTTTTAGCATGGTGCAAATCAATTATTCTTAACTACCATCCATGAAATTGAAATTTATTAATTTGAAATGTCCTTGTATTTGATACCGTGTATGTTAAATAAAGATTGTCCATATCCATTCGAACCTATAGATCTTACATAAGAGCTAGATTTATCTATTTCTGGTATGCAAAAATTGTTGAAACTTGTATAAAGTACGGATGGGTCTGTGGTGTATCGATTCATGAAACCTTGTTTATAGGAAATTATGTTAGTGAATCTTTAATCATGTTTTGAAATGATTTACGAATAAAGGTGAAATGTGAATCTATGTTTATATTTGGTTATGTGATTGCAAATGGAATTAGTACCGTATGTATACACATGGTTAGTACAATCATCAATTGTTAATGATTGAAGAAGGTGTTGAGCAACACCAACAGATTGAGTAGATGAATTTCGTAAGTAGTCTTTGATAGCGTGCGTTGTGATATTGTTATTGCTTAGCATAATCTGGTTATAATAAATTTGTTTCAACCTTGTGGTTTGTATTCCCTTTGGGAAGTTTTAGGATGGAGTAATAAAGTTTGATGATTCTTGGTACTAGTGTATGTTGTCGATGTTATTAAATCGTCAAAATGTGAGAATGAGGTTAATTCTCGTGGTAATTTGATCACCCATGGTGATATTCTCTAAATGATCAAATTTCAAGATTTGTATTCATGATCTTTTGGGGTTCGGGCTTTATGTGGTAAATGAAGTTTATCGAGTAACGATATGTTACAAAGTTGCAGTGGTTCTTGATGATGCAAGTGCTTGATTTTGAATACTTATTTGTTCTTATCTGTTAAGGTTCGATATTCTATTCTTGTGAGGCTTATGCGTTCAACTATGGACTCCACTTATGTTCGTGAGTTCATTGCTTAATTGGTTTCTTCTCTTGGTCCCATGTTCAAGTGCAGTGGTGGATGAGTTTTCTAGTTGGTGAAAATCGTTTCCATTTGTCTCTTCTTTTGAGAAAGAATCAATTCATTCTTTTCACGTGTGTCTTTTGAAGTGTTTTCTAATTGTTGTTGTGAAATTGATGTTAATACCCATAGTAATTTGATTGCCTTTGGTGATATCGTTCAGATGAGAATAATTCAAGTTTAGCTTTCGTGATATTTTCTTTGAGCCCATGAATCATCCGGTAGTTGAAATTATTTTAAATAAATTAAGGTATTGGATTGTCTGTTGCTTCTTAAGAGATTTGTGTGATTTAATTTTAAAGGCTCTTTGTCCGAGTTGGCAACGTGAGGTTGCAATCAAAGAAGTTATGTTGGTTCCTTTAAGAGGAGAATAATCTACTTGCTTTTCGAAATCCTATAATTGAAAATGTTTGAGTTTGGTGGTGAGATTATTTGGATCTCATGTTTCTTGTGTAGTTGAACTATTACGAACAAATATGACGTATTGAAGAATTTCATTGGTTCTTAATTAGTCCTTGTGGTTTGGACTAAAGATCTTATCTTATGCGTTGTGGCAAAGCGATGTTAGTCAAAAAAATTAATTTCAGTGTTAAAGGAAAGAGTGCAGTAGGAATATTTGAGAATTTGAGTCAAGTTTTGTAACTTGTGGTTATTTGAATTGTTCATAAACTTTTGCTCTTTACACTCAAGAGTTGTCGAGTTTCAATCGCAATGTCATTTCTCTTATTGGTGGTTATTTGCTATTCCTTTCGAGGATGCGTGCACTCATTGTGAACTCAATTTTTGTTTTCCCGGATCTTCTTTACAGATTATTTCTTTTGGTCTCGTGCTCACCGTGAGCAGCAAAGATTTTTTTCTGTGTGGTGAAATTTGTTCTTGTTCGCCTCTTTCTTTTGAGAAAGGATCAACCGTTTTGTCTTTGTAAAGTTTTACAAATCGTAAGTTGTTAATTGGTTTGGTGGTGGTTAAGTGATTGTAGGGGTGATATTTTGCTACCCAGTTATTGGAGGAGTAATAGAAGATGAGTTGGTTTTGACTGAGCCTCTTGGAGGAAGTTGATTCAGATGGGATGTATGGTTTCAAGTAAAGCGTATATTGTTCGACTAAGTAGGACCTATGGTATAGTGTAGTTCGAACTTTGGTTCATGTTGAAATGTTGGGGATTATCAAATGTATGGAAACCTTAATCAATGTTATAGAGTAAAACAATTGGAAAGTATTGCGATGTTGTGTGAGTGATTCTGATGATGTCAATGAGTGAGTATGTCGGATTTGTGGGGATGTTAGAGATTTAATCCGATGATTTCACTATTTGTTATAAGAGGAATTCGTTGTAGAGGTCTCGGAGGTTAAATTTGGGCTTTTCATTTTCATGCTAGACTTTTGGTCGCCCAAAGATTTGCGTGTAGAGGATAGAAAAGCTGGAGTATTCGAGTAGCGGAATGATTGTCGATAGAACTCTTTTGATGTAGTTCATGGCGGGTGTACTGAGGATTTGACGTGTTATTCTTGAAAGTTGGAGGTGATAATATTGCATGGGTTTTGAGGTGCTTTGGTGCCTTCTATCAAATTAATGTCATCGGTTGAAGGAGTTCTCTAGAGTGTTCGGTGGAATCAATAGAGTCTCTTTACAAAGGTGTGGATGATGTATTTCGGTTTATGCCTAATTTGAGGATGTTAAACTAAGAGGTTTGAGCCCGTGTGGTATGGGATGAATTAATTCCAAGGTCTGAGAGAGATTTTATTCCAAAAAGTGAAACTAAGAAAAAAAATGTCTTTTTGAGTAGTGAAGCGTTTTCTTTATTCTCACATGAGCTTTGTGTTGTTGGCTGATGTCCTTGGCAATTTGAGTTGGCACTGTACTAGTATGTATGTTTCTTTCCAATTCAGGCAAAAAAATATATATAAATAAATAAATAATAAAGGAAGTTTTTTATTCGGGCATTTAAAATGATTCCTCCTTTGGTTTTCGTGGTGTTCATTCGTAAACTGCCTATTTAGAAAGTGGAATTGTTTTCGTGATGAACTGTCAAATTTGGGATTTTACACTTTTGGTGAAGAGTTAGTATTGCGTGGTTGCGATGAGGACTCTATTTCCAGTTGGCTTCTTTTTGAGAATTGGTGGTTTAGGAACCAGCTCTGTTGTACACTCTTGTTTAACGGAGTTGTCCTTTCTTAGATGAAGAGTTCGATTTTGAGCCCGTTGTGTGTTTTCGTACCAAAGGGGAGTTTGTCTCAGGTTCATTCGCTCGTTTCCAACAATGGCAGAAATTAGGAAGTTGGCGTATCGCTTTGACCGTCTAAGGTCCATATGCGAAGAACGCAACATCTGCTGTGTTCTGGTGCTGAGTGAGTAGCTGGGCCATTCAAAGTTTGAGTTTTCATTAAAAACGTTGACCATCGAGTAAGGTCTTACATTCGATCCTCTTCTGATGAGTATACTTGGAAAGTTCGGGTTGAGTGTTAGGACAGATGTCGTTTTACATCTTTGTGTTGTGGTCTCCTCAATTCGGGAGAGGCCATTTGGGAGTTGTAGTCTCGTATGCGTGAGTGTTATCCGGGTTTGATCACTTCAGGTACGTGGTTACCGTTAATAGTTCTCAGTTGTGGTTGTCCTTTCGCGCAGTACTGTGTGAGGATTCGGGGTCGAATCCTGTTTAAGGGGGGTAGAATGTAATATCCCGTATATCGGTAAGAGAGAAACTTGTTTGGAAGAGAAAAATTAAATTAAATTTAAGGATTCTGTTAGAATTGGGAATTTGGGCCTCCAGCCCAAGCTAAGGGCTGTCTTTGGCCGGCTATGAAGTGGGCCATTAAGGGGAGGCGCCTAAGGCCCATGGCCCAAGCTGCCCCTTTTTCCTCCTAAAACCCTAGACAACCACCCCTGTTACTGTAGCACGGTACTGTAGCGCCGCCCCAGGTACTGTAGCGCCGCCAGGTACTGTAGCACGCCCCCATACACCCCTTCATCCTGCTGCCATTGGCCAAAAGGAAGAGGGAGAAAGGGATTCGGCAAGAGAAGAAAGGAGAAAGGAAGAGAAGAGAAGGATCTTCTTCGGGTGTTTGATCAGCGTCTTCCTAGGGTTCTACAAGGGTAACGAATACCGATCCTCGTCGTTTGATTAGTGGTAGATGCGATTTGGTTCATATTTGATTAGATCGAACTGCTGCGTTCAGAAAATCAATTCTGTCCAGAATGTTGCGGGGTCTGTTTCGTGGTTTTAGAGGCCGAATCTGAGATGATCATCTCCTGGAGTTATGTAGGTCTTGTTCTTAGCTTTCGTTGGCCGCCAAGATCACCTCATTCCGACTTTCGAGTCAAAAGTTATGATAGATTTATTATCTGCTGTCCAGAATCCTGACGAGAAATAGCAGTCTCTGTATAGGTTGATTTATGGACTAGTTAGAGGGTGATTCAGAGGTCTTGCCCATAACAAATTTTGAAGGTGATATCACTAGCTTTCAGGATTGATAAAGAACACCTCATTTGGATTTATAGATCAAAAGTTATGCACTTTTCTTTGTGACTGTCCAGATTGTATGTCAGTCTGTCCAGTTTGTATGTCAGTTTCTATCTTTAATTTTGACCCGTGTGCCACTTTTTGTTAAAGACAATATATGAATGTCGTGCCAACTAAGTTATTGTAGATAATTCGATAACCTTTTCAGATTGATAAAGAATGTTCAATTTGGAGTTGTACAACAAAAGTTATGGATATTTTATTTTAGCCGATATTTCTGTCAATTAATTCAGTCAACAGATTTGAGCCGTGGGCCAAATTTTATTAGAGGCAAAATCTGAACTTTTGCCCAACTAGAGTATTGTAGATATGTCAGTTAAGAATCCATGGAAATTGGTCTCACCTCATTCCGAGTTCCAGACCAATAGATATGTCAATTACCGTGCTGCTGTCCAGAATTAAGTTATGTCAGAAATTGTTGATTTCATTTTAAGTTTTGTATTAATGACTAGAGTCATCGGGAAGCGATGTTTAACGTCGATTAGTAGTGTTGGGTATATTATGTCCTTATTGAAATTATTTTACTTGTTTAGGAGGTGAAGCCTCGGGTTTAGGAGTATCACCTTTGCCGACTAACGTCGTCGCATCGCGAAGGCAAGTACATTGCCACCCTTAATGATTGTGATTGATGAATGTTTATATGGTCATGCTGTGATTTGGTATGATACAAGAGAAGATGGATTGTCTATGTTCTTTCATATGTGTTGAATCCATGTTTTGTTATCATGTCTTTCAATATTCGTATTTCATTCTATGCATTCATTATGCATGTTTCCTCCACGAAAGTGGATTGCAAGTCCCACCATTCCGGTGTGGGCGGTGTTGGACATTGTCATGTCCGTCCACGGAGTGGATTTGAAAGACCCATTAATTCCGAATGGGCATGTAAGACCCATTAACTCCAAGATGGGCAATGTTGGACACCGTATGAAACGTTCTTCATACGGAAGTGGATCCCGCATTTTTGTTAAGATGCGGGCTTGAGTGAACACCGACGGGTGTTTCACTGGCTATACCGGTATATGCATGTGTGCAGTCCATTCCTTTGATTTTGAGCATTCATATCATGTCTTCATATGTAGTCAGTTGTGATGTGATCGAACCTGATGATGAGATTGTCTTATTCATATTGAATGATTATCATATTGATATATGTACTTGCTGAGTCATGGACTCACTCTTGTGTTGTTTGTTTATTTTAGGTAACCCCTGATGTTGGCTCACTTGGGAGGGAGTAGACACGCACTACTCGTTCACATCACCGTATTCATGTTCAAGATTAAATTTAGTTCTATCTTACATTCGTTAATGATGAACTGTAATAATTAAATTTTAATTGGTGAAGGAAGGATACCTTCTCCACATTGAGGTTGATTTATTACTACATATGAACTTTCATTATCAATGAACTGAAATAAATAGTTTAGATGGTGAAGGAAGGATACCTTCATCATGTCCTGGTTGTTTTGATACTATCATTAGTTGATTTTATTCAAATTCTCCCGCAATATGGATGTATGTTAGATGTTTTAGGTGACATCTTGGCTTCCGAATAGCCAGGGTGTTACATATGTATTGCGAGTACGGTTGTGTACTCACGCTTGCTGCAAACAAATCTACAGAAGAGGAGGAGTCATCGCTTTCTTTTGAGGAGGAGTTTGTTGAAGGTGCTGATCGTTAGGTCATTGATCCCAGTCGGTTACATACAGTGAATTGATGGGATTTCGCTGGAGTTTATTTTGTTCCACTACTTATTTTTGTATGGTTAGCCCTGCATGGCATAATAAATGTAAACTCGACCATAAGGTCAAAACTATTATTTGTTATTCAAATTACTCGTTTATGCTATTAATCGCTTGTGTGGATCGATATTAATCTATGTTGCCACTGTGTGCACTAGCGTGATCCTGGATTAGTGCAGAATACACAGAGGGTTCAGAATTGCATTTTTTAGTCCCGACAATGGTGGAGTTTTGTGATTGGGAATGATAATCTTCATGGCATAGTTAGAAATTAGAAGTCTTGCCTTGGTCAATTAAGAACTTAACTTTGTGTGCCCTTGAATTGAGCCTTACTGTACGACCACATGCCTGGTATGGGACGGGCCTAACTTAGTAAGTTGCAGAATCTTGACATTGATTACTCAAATTGATAGGTTAGGCTGTGTGACAGGATGAAGGTGTGGACCGCTCTGAAGGTCACTTCGCGGGATGGTTCACCGCTTCCCTGTCCAACGGTGTGTATCGTATCAAGCGCTGTGTTTGGGTGGTATGACGGTAAAGCACATTGGAAGTGTCAATGTTTGAGATGAAGTTTTAGAAAAGTTTTGTTATAGTTAGTGCTAGCTACAATAACTATATCATGTGGGTAAAATGTACAACCTCTGCAGAGTGTTAAGCAATCTATTTGAATAGCCACGTCCACGACCATGGACATGCTCGAGGATTTCACACGAGGGTTAGTTTTTCATAAAAACAATTGGGAAGGAACAACTATGTGAATTTATTTATGTGGTTGTGTGAATAATTTGATTAGGCTTTGTGTTCTTTGTGAAAACAATTGTTAAACTATGATTATCTATTTATTTTATGTTACATTTTTAATTTATTATTTGTATTTAAAATTGCAAAGTTAGCTTTATTGCAAAAGAATCACAAAAGTCATTCCTTTGGAATAAGCCATCATGTATACATTGCATTCAGTGGTATAACTTATGAGTATGGTTGTGTACTCATACTTTCTACAATCATTCAACAGAAGTGGAGGAGTCATCACCTGCTTTCGAGGAAGAGTTCTACGACGGTGCTGATCATTATGTCTTGATCCTAGTTGGTTGCCTATGGTGAATCGATGGGTTTTCGTTGAAGTTTATTTTGTTCCACTGCTGCTTATTTAATTATTGTCAGCTGTGCTAGGCTTAGTAAATATAAACTCGACCATGAGGTCAAAACCATTATTTGCTATTCAAATTAATCGTTTATGTTATTATTCTACTTATGTGGATCGATATTCATCTATGTTGACACTGTGTGCACTATCGTGATCCTTGACCAGTGCAGAATACACAGAGGGTCTAGAATTGCATTTTTGGGTCCCAGCAGGGATCATGGCTAGTAGCTTGAGGACTTAGTTTGTGCCATTTTGATCAACCAAATGTTGTGCATTGCATTTAGAATAGCCTTTGGAAAAATGTTCAGCAGAAACGGTAGTACCGCATTTGAGAAATGGTACTACCGCAGCACGGTTGGACCAAAGTTTACATGGTGGTACGTATATTCCAGAGAGCTTTTTTTGGGAGTTTTCTTCTCCCTTAAGAAATGGTATGACCTGTGAGGACCCCCGGGTTATCTCCGTAAGACTGAGACTAAGCATGGTCTTAAGGACATAACTTTGGACCTCCAGCAAATGGATTCCAACTTAACTCAATCTAAGTGAGAGGCTTAACTAAAACTAGAGCCCCGACAATCATGCGTGCTGCTCCTCTGCGAGCACTACATGAATGTCGGTTCTCCAACTAGCCAAGCACTACACTTAGTGAGTTAAATGGGAAGCCATGAACAGCGAGTATGACTTATATTGGCTCCCAAGATCAGTGACCAATATACTCATACTCTCATACAACGTGGATCACATTCATACAACAAACATACATCACTAGTTCAAAAGGCAACAATATAGTTTAAGTCTACAACGGTTACAAACGGCCGACCGGCCAAATTCAAATAAGAGTATTAAGTAGCAGCGGAAACAAGTAAATAAACCAAAAGGTCAGCAGTGGTATGCCCCATAACCCATCGGCAACCGACTGGGGGTTAAATGATAACATTACTCATCAGTGTCGCCTAAATCGACACTGATAAGCTCATCGGGCTCGATATCTTCCTCACCTGTAAGCCAGTAGACAAACTGGCTTAGTACAAAAGGGTACTCGCAAGTCTTACACAAATAAAAATTAGTTATGCATAAGGCTATTCCAAAGGATGGCTCATATTGGCTTAGTTTTGCAGAAGAGACGCAACAATGTATAACTTACACATACTACTTTTTCAAGTGTCATTTCAAAATCAGATTTGAAGTAGAAGTAAAGCATGTGAATAAGTAATGAATTGAATTAACAAATAAGTCATACAAATAGCAAAGTGGTTGTCCACTTTGAAACTACAACAAGCATGGACATTCATTCATGACGAATTCCATGTTTAACCACAATTTTAATTTTAAGTCTAACAATAGTAACTCCCGAACTCAAGCGGTTGTCCATAACCGTGGACACGGCTATTCGAATAGATTTATACCCTACAGGGGTGTACTACTTTAGCCACATGACTTGATTAGCCCGTAAGCCTCCAGATGCCTCCGAAAATAGCATACTTCCTATGGTATGACGGCCGAGTAAATCAAGATATGGTTGTTTTTAACAAGAAGATCCCATTGGGCTGAGTCCCTCAACCCAAGGCTCCTAGGAAACATAAGATGTTACGGTCTCTATGCCCTATCGGCCCCTAAGGAAACACAGGATTTAACGGTCCTATGCCCTTACAATTACACCACCGTGGGACTCAACATAATAAAATATTCCCCCTACTTAACCATACAGCTCCCAACCCGCGTGTGGTAGCATGAATGTATTTGAATCAACGATGTTACCAAAGTTCGGTCCTTGTTGGTCTAGACAAGACAATCACTTACCCACTTTCGTGCGCGAAGGCACCTTCACTAGCATCCACTTGTCCAGACCCAAAACTCATTTAAAATTTACAAATTTCACCTCCTAAAACAGATACGAAGCTCTCAAATAAACCAAAAAGTTATAAAGTTTGTATTTCCCATAATTGTCGGGTTATTCCCGAGAATCAAGCTACCGTTCTAGACTTGCATGGCTAAGCAAACCCGAACAAAATATTTCAAACATTCTATCTCAGGCATGTGGTACTAGAACAATTCAAGATTAACCTCAATGAGTAGGAGATAACTAAACTACTCATCACAAAAATAGCAACATTACCAAAAATAGCATGCAAGCAATTATCATTGCATCTAACTTAACAAAGCTGGGATCAAATATGATGCAAAAGAAAGTTCAAATGATGCTTGCCTTGCTGGTAGCTTAGTTTCTCTCCCTCAGTAGCGTATAAGTCAATATCGATAGGCTCGGAATCTATATAAATACAATACCGAATAAACATCGAGAAATACCTCAAAATTCAAAATGCTAAAAAATGCATGATTTTTCTACAGTAGCTAAGTCATGATTTTTTATCAATTTAGGTGAAAGAATTATTCCAATTGGATTTATTATGTGAGAGTTATGAAGGTTCGAATTTCAGATTTCAATATGTCTTAATTTATGTAATTTAATTACTTGGTTAAAATTTATAGAACAGTAGTGGGATAAAGGTTTATATAGGTAAATAGAGAATATTAATACAAGTTCAAAACAGTTGGGTTTGCTTCAATTGAAGTTTTCATGATTTTGTTATGAATTTCTAAAGTTATCATCTTTTTCTTTTGTAAAAATAATAGTGTTAATGGATCAATTTCCAAAATAATACTCTCTACTATAGAGACATGTTTGAAACAAATTTTAATATAAATTTCATTAAAAATGAAAATTAACAGAAGTGGTTTCATTCATTTTGGAGTTGAGATGAATTAGTTATGAATTTTTGAAGTTATACATATTTTACAGTGTGCAAATTAATACGTTTCGGATTTTCTAAAGTGTTGAACACATTTCTCACAGAACCATGCGCTAGCCGCAGTAGCTGACACGCAGGCCCTTAGAACAGTGAGCTTTTCCATTTAACTCAGGATTAACAAAACTAACTGACATGTGGGTCCCATCCGTCAGAGACTTAGTCCACAGGACTCGGTCCACGCACACATGCGCACGGTGCACGGCACTTACGCAGTTGGTCCCACATGTCAGCCACTGGGGCTTTAAACTCAACGTCCCCGCTTTGTGTGCGTGGGGCCCGCGTGTAAGTGAAACATTAGCGTCGCTAAGACATCATTTAATGACTAAACAATCATTAGCTATTTAATGATCGAAACTTGGTCCTAATGACCTTGCTACGGTGTGCTGGACGGCCCGACACACTCCCACCCACTTGCCCGGAGGCTCGCCGGCGATTCCGGCCATGGCGGCACCAGACAAAGGTATATACAGGTGCACAATAGTATTGTCCTCCTAATGAGAGTAGTCCCGACGGCTAAGCCGGCCTGTACCGGTGGCTAGCCGGAGTTGAGCGGTACTAGGCTACGGACGAAGATGCATGCAGCAATGTGTTGCTCCGCAGCGACATTCAAGCGGGTGCCCAGGTCCTAGGGGCTAAATAGAAGCTACTTAAGAAGAAGAGGGTGCTCAGGGAGGCTCGGAGCTGCGTCGGCGCTTGAGAAGAAAATGGCAGCGACACGGCTTCGCGAGGAGGAGATGACTGGAGCAATCCTACGAACAATGAATGATCAGTATAGCTCAAAGATCATAAGAGGTTGCTATAGGAGCAAGGAATTGGACAATGGCTTACTGGATCTAAGTGGGAGATGAAAAGTTGCTTTGCGGCCGAAACGGGGCAAAACTTCGATTCACTTCAACCCTGCCATGCATCCATGAAATTGATTGAGGGAAAAGCTTTAAGATACACTAATACAAGATATGACGCGCAAGAAGAGTTAAAAACCTCACCGAAGCCGAAGATGACACAAAGATGTCCCCGGGTGCGCGCTTTGGAAATGGCCGAGAGCTCGGAGATGCAACCAAAGCTACAAGCCAAAACAAGGGCTGGTATTAGCAAAAATGGACACGGGGATGAACCTTGAGTAGAGAGGAATCACGCGGAGGAAGCTTACCCCAGAAGAGAGCTCAAGCCAGCCTCCCTCTCCTTGGTCAACAGAGGAGAAGTGAGGGAGAAGGAGGGGGTGCAAGGGGTGTTATGCCCGGGAAGAAGACGGAGTGGAGGCGGCGTTACGCGGGGAACGCCCCGGAGTGGCCAACGGATGCGGTGGATTGACGGCGTGCCTGACGCCGTTCTGTGCGCGTCGGAGCGTCGCGGTCGTGTGGCGCTCAGCTCCTGTGCGCGCCTGCCCGAGGTAGGGGATGGCTCTGACATGCGGGCCTGAGTTCGCAGAGGCACAAGTCGATTGGGCGCGGCGTGGAACACGGACCATTAGATCGGAAATGGATGGCTAGGATAAAAGAGATGATCAGACTAGGCTTGAAGGGGTACGCGATTAGGGCCATTTATTTCCCATCGGATGGTTCACGTGAGGTGCAGCTAGGGAGTTGGGTCAAGCCAGCTCGTTGGGTTGGACTCGAACCCAAGGAATAGTGCATGGTTTGGTCTGATGGTTTGACTGAGAATTAAAATAGTTTCTCCACTTTGACCAGAGGCTTAAAAATAGAAATAAAATTCCTAAAATCATGAAATAATTCATGGGGGCTCCTGGGAAAGTCTAATGTCTATAACAATTATTGAACACTACTGTTCAAGATATAAAGTGTATAATTTAAATTCAAACTTAATGTAGGTCTTTAAATGGTGTTTGAATTTCGTTAGGGCTTAAACTAGTCCCAAAAATTTGGGAAAAATTATATTAATTCATGGTAATTAACATAGTATTTGAATAAATTATTTCCATAGGAAATTTAGTAGCATTTGTTTCAGTTTTTCTTTTGGAGTTCAAATTAAAGTGTATGTTTAATATTTGTTTTGAGATTTTCCAAGTGCAATACTTAATGAAAAAGTTTCAAAACATGATGCATGCTAATGAGATGCATAATAATCCTCTTTATTAACTTGGGGATGTGACATGACCACACATCTTAAGCGGAACTACCGTTGTGTAGTAGTACTGATGTTTACATGGCAGTATGTAATTTCCAGAGAGGGTGTTTTTCTTGGTTCTTTAACTTCTAGAAATCGGTGTTCTGATTGTGCCGAGCAGTGCTACCGCTTTGTGGTATTACTGAACCTTGTGAGGGCGGTAGTACCACACCTTTTTGTAATGGCTAGATCAGAAGAATTTAATGAACGACAGTCGTCTGTTGAATAGTGAATACGGTAGTACCGGGTTTCTACTGCAGTACTACCGCAAGTACTAAATTTTTTTAGGGATTTGTTTCAAACGGCTAGTTTTTAGTTGGAGACTATAAATACCCCCTCACCTGCACCAAGCTCAGTACCTTGGAGCTCATTGAATACATTTGAGCCTCTAGTGCATTCTCTACTACTTATTTGCTTATATTTCTCATTTTGAGATAGTTGAGAGCATTCAAGTGCATTGCATCATTAGTTGATCATTTTGGCACTTGTTTTCTTCGAGAAAAAGTTGTGGTTTATTATTCTTAGTGCTTGCCAGCACAAAGACGGCTCGGAGAAGTGTTTGCGCGGAGATCTCTTCAAAGAAGATTGTGAAGTGACCCGACAACGTTTGTGAAGTGGTGTTGTGCTCACCATCTCTGGAGAGGAGGAAGAGCAACTCTAGTGATCGAGGGAAGTGCTCGTGTGGAGCCGACTTGATTCATTCAAGTTTCCTCAACATGGATTAGTAAAAACCGGCAAGTCTTCGACACTATAGGAAAAATATCATTTGTCTCCATTGCGGTTTTTCTCTCTCTTCTCATAACTATTTCCGTATTTACTTTTCTAGCAATTCTTTTGTGTAAAATTGCTTAGCTAGAATTGTATTTAGTTTTGACATTGCCTTGAGGTGTCTCGGTGAAAGTTTGCAATATATCTCTTGAATTGTGCTAGAATTCTTTAGTTAGATAACTCTTTCTAAAATTGTTATTTAGAGAAAAAATTTATAAACCTCCTATTCACCCCCCTCTAGTCGGTTATCCTTCATCCTACACATGCCACTTCACCTACCACCTCAGCTCTTCACTTCCGTGTCACCCAGTCAGCAGCCACATGTGTGCCCGCGTGTCACCTATATCCCAAACACCAGATCCAATCCCACGTGGGCCTAGTCCATAGTAAAATAGCCATTGTCATGTGGGTCCCATAGGAGTTCCCTTTGTAGTGCTCTCCTTCGGCCGGAATGTGGTCGACATCCTTGGCTCTAGCAAACGCACTCCACCAAACTCCATCATAAGCCGCCTCTATTTCCACTCCGCCCAATGAGTTGTCCCCTCACTGCTCGCGTCCTTTTTCACCACATTGCCTAGAATCACGATCCCTCATTCAATTTCACCTTACCTGTTGTACTCTGTCGTGTTCACGTTTACTTCCTCATCTTAGGCTACAACCACCACCCTCGATGTTGCCACTACTCCGGTGAGCGTACGACCACTCTAATCGTGTTTTATCCATCCTCATGCCCCCCTCAAATTCTTATGCGTGGCTCCATGTCAGCATTCCATCATCGAGGAGTCGTGTCACCGAGAGCCCTACCTTCGCAGTCGCTACCATTCATCACCCAACCACCACTGTGCCCCTCCACCATCATTAACCACACCAGTGAGCTCCCTGTAGTCCCTTGATCACTTTGTGCTACTTAACATTGCACTCCACCTTGATTCGAGCCATCACCACCATTCCAGTGCTAGCACCACCACATTCTTCACCATCAAGTCAACTCCTCTAACCCTAGGTCCTCGTGCCCACTCCTTATAGCATCACAGTAGCGCCTTGAAGCCAAATGCTTGCCCAATTTACTCCCAGCAACTGCCGCACCAAATCCATCACAAGATCAAAGCACCTCTGCTGCTCAACATCGTTGTGCCACTACCTCTATCCACTACTCCGACAACCACAACCACCATCAGCTCCACCATCCTCTCTACATTCCATTTTGCCAGTTGGCTGAGCCCCTCCACCACCCTATTGCCGTCGACGAGCTCGCCAAGCTGATCAGCCATGACCAAAGCCAGCTGCCCCTACTTCCTCTCTGTTCTCTCTCATTGACCAGTAGGCCCACTCGAGTACTGTTCGATTAGGCGCAAACTACATAGTTAAAACTAATTAGTCACTAACATGTGGGCCCAATTCATTAAGTTAATTAGATTTCTAATTTAAACCAGTTTAAAACTTTGAGTCATTGACATCATGGCCCCACCTATTAGCCCGAATTAAAATTAATAAAACTCTAACTAGTGGACCGCACTTGTCAGCCACACAAGGATTTTAGTGAGAATTTCCTTTTTAAAAAATAGAGAATCAAATAAAAACACTAGCACAGTACTTTCTCACTCTTTTTCTTTGATTTTCCCTTGCGACAAAACTCTCGATGACCCGTCCTCCCTCATACGAACTCCGATTGACCACTTTCTTGTTTCAAAAAATTTCTAAAATCAAGAGCTTTCTCCTCGTGCCAAATTTTTTAATTTTTATCTCTGTTTGAATTTATTTGGGCTTTATTTGTGTTATTTAGTTTCTCCCCGTATAGAAAACGATACGCTGGGTACCTTTGACGCCGAGCCGAAACAAGACCAAGCACTCGACGTGCAAGGAAAGCACCCCCATTGATCATATTGATCTTAGTTTTCAAATGCTATATTGCTTTCATTATAAATTATTTGTTGCATGCTTAATTTAAATAAAAATGCTACATTTGCTCTAGAACTTAGATATTACCTGATATTGAAATGAAACCACGTTGTCATTGAAATGCTTGCCATTGTCACCCTAGGATTAATTACCCATTTACTAAAATTAATTCGTGGGACTTAGTCTAATTTAGACAATAAATACTTAGCCATGCTTAGTAGGAAATTACAAAAAAAAATCCAAAATAGGGATGTGACATTTTGGAAAATCGTTTGTGAAACATTTTGGACTTATAAACACTTGTGGAAAAATATATGTTGGAAAAATAGAAAACAAAATGATTTTTGACTTGGACGTGAGGTAGAATTCATTGTAGTTCACCCGAATTGCTTAAGGACCGAACTCAAGTGCCACTGATGTAATACTGCGAATACTACTAAGCAAAGGGAGCAAGAGAAAAAGAAGAGAATAACCTTTCTACCTAGACTTTTTTGCAAAAAATCCGCCAACTTGGGCCTTGGGCTGCGGCCCAGAAGGCCCAAGAGGGGGCCGGCCACTTGAGGGGGGGCGCCACCCCCTTTTCCCCCAAACCCTAGCCGCCCCCTTGCCCCTCCCCCCTTTGGCCGCACCTCTCTTCCCCCTCCCCAACCTGGCTACCACCCCCTTCCTCCCTCTTGTGCCATACCCCCTCCCTCAGGTTCAAGCCCTCCATTGCTGCCATCTTGGAGATTTTCCAGTAGTAGGCCGGCTGCAAGGAGGAGTAAAAGAGAAGGGAGAATAGGGGAGAAAGGAGGAGAAGAAGAAGATCGACTTCGTGGGGTTGTGCTCAACGTCTTCCTGGGGTTCTACAAGGGTAACAATCACTGTTCCTTGATGGTTGGATAAAAGTAGATGTGAAATTGATTATGTTTATTGGATCAAAACCCTACTGCGATTAGATCAGGTTCTGTCCAGTGTAGTGTGCGGCTGTTTTCGCGATCTTAGATGCCAAATCAGAGGATCCCATCTCCTAGAGTTATGCAGGGTTCGTTTAGAGCTTTCAGTGGATGCAAAGATCACTCAATTCCGAGTTACGGTTTAACAGTTATGATGAATTCTTTGGTGCTGTCCCGAAAGTCTAACGAGAATTATCAGTCACTGTATTTAATAAACTATGACTAGGTTAGAGAATGATTCAGAAGTGTTGCCCATAATGAGTTTTTTAGATAATCTCATTAGCTTTTAGGATTGATAAAGAACACCCCATTTGGATTTTTAGAACAAAAGTTATGCTTGTTTCAAGTTGACTGTCCAGATTGCATGTCAGGTTCTGTCATTAGTTTTGACCCGTGTGCCACTTTTTGTTAAAGGCAAAATTTGAGTGTCATGCCAACTAGGATTTTGAAGATGGTGTTCTTAGATTTCCAGAATAGTAAGAATTTTGGGTTTTGGTTAGACCAATCAAAAGTTATTTTGGTTAGACCAATCAAAAGTTATGAATATTTCTTTACCGACGTATAGTTCTGCTAGACAGATTGTGTATTAAACTTTCGCCTGAATGTTATCCTAGGTTTTTGGCCGAATTGGAAGTTTCCGCCAACTAGTCTAACATGGAGGTTTTCAATACCTTTTCATAGGATCTGAGATCACTCCGTTTCAAGTTTCAGAGCAAAAAGATATGATGTTTTTAGTACCGCTGTCCAGATTAGTGTTCTGCTAAACTGTTGGTCTTATTGTATATAACAATCTTGTGAACCTTGTGTAGGGAGATACGTTTAAGCGTTGTGATTAGCGTCTTATTCGCGTTGTATCTTATTCAAGTAATTAAATTGTGTAGGAGGAGGGCATTTGAGTGTAGCGGCACCTCCCTTGCCTCACCACGCTTCGCAGGGCGGAAGGCAAGTACCTTGTGGGAATTATTGTTCGTTGAATGTTCGATATGCTTGTTGTTCATGATAAGACTACCTTCTATTGCATATGCATAGATTTCAGATGATTCTTATTCATTCCATCTTTTGTTAACTTATGGTTAATGAGAGGATGTCTCTTATGTTCATATTCATTTCATACATTCATATGTTCATAATTCACCAACGGGAGTGGGGAGAAAGTCCCATCATTCCAATATGGACATGTAAGACCCATCATTCCAATGTGAGCAGACTTGGATCCCCGTTATGAAACGTTCTCGTACGGACCTTAGATCCCTGCATTTCGTATAGTGCGGGCCTCAATGAACACCGACGGGTGTAACACTGGCTATACTGGTATAAGCAGAAGTGGAGATTTGCATATCATGCATTCATATGTTTCTGTTATTCCACATTCATAACTCATGATGTGAGGTTAAGGTTCTTATTCAGTATTATTCTTGTATTTCTGTTGTACTTGCTAAGTCTTTGACTCATTGTTGCATGTGTTTGTTTTTTTAGGTGATCACTGAAGTCAGCATTCTTGGGAGGGAGTAGTCACGGATGTTGTATTTACCATTTACCTAACAATAATCACTTTCAATTTCATGAACTCACCTTTACTTTTTCATTTGTTATCCATTGAATTGTAATAAATAGAGGTGGATGGTTGATATCTTCATACTTTAGGATACAGTTGAGTTGGTATTGTTTTAAATGGTGAATTCTGTTTTAATTGCTTACATTCATCCTGCTAGAGGTTGACTTGCTTATGTTTTTAATTATAAGATTGTTGATCTTATTCTGCACTGTTGTTGAATGTTAGACTATTTAAGTAACATCTTGGCTTCCGCATAGTCAGGTTGTTACAGCTGAACCAAGCACATATCATACAACCACATGTCCTTATGGGGCACCTAGCTGAATAATTTCCTAAGAACTAGTATTATAACCGCAAGCTATAGATGTAGGTTTATTTTAATGTGCAAATGATAGTAAAAGGCATCCATGTCCAAGGGTACACTTGCAGTTTGCAAGGCTGCCTGACACAACGATGGATACCTTATGGCGATGGCAAAGGGAGTCCATGCCTTGAGGAATCAATGGGCGAGTTGATGTTAGGGCTTGGTATTGTAAAGGCCTTGTTATGATCATCTTCATCACAATTTATCATGTTGAGTGCATTGGCCAACATATTAAGTTGATTATATCGTGTTGGTAAGTTGTATATCCTCTATAGAGTGATATATCAAATCTATTTGAATAGTCATGCCCTCGGTCATAGGCATTGCAAGGAAAGGCCACACTTAGTTGGACTTTGTTATCAGAACTGGTTTAAGAAAATGATTTTGGACCCATTGGGATACATCGTATATGATGCACTAACGGACTTGTGCTACCATACTAGCGTAGGTACCTTGGAGGGTACACATTCACATCATTATTGCCATCATTCCATGGTATGTCTTACTTTTGTTAAATCCATGCTTTTACATCAATTGCTTGGAAATTACTATTACCCACATTTAAAATGGAAATTTGCTTTATGCAACAAGACATATAACCCTCCTTTGAAAGGCCATGCATATAGTTAATAGCATTTGCAAAAGTCTAACAGAGTACAAAAGGACTCACCTTGCTTGTTCAAAAATTACCAGTTGAAGAAGATCCGACAATGGGTTACTTCTATGCCACCAGATTTTGAGATTACCAAGAGGCCGAATACTAGGGTGCAAACCCTAGTCGGTTGCCTGTTGGGCTACGGCAAACCACGTGGGAACTGTCTTTTATCTTCTATTGCATACTTTATTTACTGTATCTCCGGCCATTATTGCCCCGTTTGTAAGACTTCTTAACAATATCTAAGTACTCTTTTATTTAAATTCGTATATGGATGTGATGCAATGATGTTGGTTTTGTGCACTAACCACTGATCATGAGACTAGGGCAATGATACACAGAAGGGTTCTGGGTCATACAATCCTAGGGTCCGACACCTGTTTAGAACAGGGGGATTATTATAGGAATTTAGTTAAAATTTGAACTAAATCCTAACAATTTTGATCCAAAACTCCCTTTCTCAAACAAGCCATTAAACGTAAAATATATTCATATCCCTCCTAGGCTTACCCTAGCATTCCCAAATTTGGACCTTAACCTCCTATAATTTTTCTTTTGCGTAATGATAGCCCTCTCTGTTCCATAACATAGTATCATCCTTCCTCAATCCTCATATAACTTCCTCTTTTACATATTTCCTGCCAATATCTCTAGAAAAATAATCTACCAATTTAGCTAAGCTATTGAACCAATATAGTTTGTTCTTTCTAATCTCTGCTACTTAAAAATTGGAGTTAGTGGTCGTCCGTCCTCCTTCGTACGACGTGAGCCGTTGGATCCATCCTCCTTCGTGCGACGTGTGCCGTTGGATCTTTTGCTCTTTGCACTCCATGCACGAAAAAAAAACATCCCACCCAGTACATGTGGCGACCCTGAAATCGGATCCGTTTCAAGTCAAGTGATTGCACCGGAGGCACAACACTTAACAAGCAACGAAAACGATTTTGAGTGCCCGGATATGTGTCTCATGTTAGCTCCCAAGGATCAGTGGCTAACATGCACATATCCAAACACAACATTGCAATCACATCCATACACAAATATACAAGAATAATAGAACCGTTATTACAACATCAACAAATAGAACCTTATAGTCTAATTTTGCATAAGAGGGCCGACCGGCCAAGTATAAACACAAGGGAATAAATCACAACGGAAGTAAACAAGTAAATAAAAGAGAGAAACCAAGTTGGCATGCCTAAACCCACAAGCAACCAACTGGAGTTAAAGTCATAGCATCTATTGTACTAAAACCTGATTCGAACGACTTCTCACCTGTAACATGGACAATCCAACTGAGTACAAAAATGTACTCGCAAGACTTACACATAGTAACATATAATAAATGCATTCAAGTGTCAAAAGAAGGCTACTACACTAGGCAATTTTCAGCATAAAGCGAGTTTTTCATTGAGATAACCGATATAGATTCAAATTGCTATTTGTAAAACATTTTAGAAACATTATATAACAGTAGGTAATCCCAAATTCATGATCAACAACAGTAGATACTCCAAATATAATCAACACACGAACTTCTCGTTCGTGACACAATTCATTCATTAACAAATCAACATGCGAACTTCTCGTTCGTGACAACATACAAGATTTGAACAATTCAACACATGACCTACCAACATAACTGTAATACCCCGTTTTCGTTTAGGAAGAATTCAATTCAAAATCCAGCTTCTGGGGTAGACTTAGAGCTAGGGCCTCTGGCTTTAGTGTTAATATTCGGAACTTCAGATTAGAGAGAATAACATTCGGGAGAGGATATTTAATTCTAATTCCTAATTCTGAGCGCGTTTGGTTAGTGGGCTCATGGTCCAAGGTGCAAAAGCCTTAGTGGGCCGGCCCAAGTGGGAAGAAAGGGGGGGCGCCCCTTAACCCTAGCTGCCCCCTCACCCCTCCCCCCCTTTGGCCGAAATTCCCCCTTGCCTCCATCCCTTGGCCGCCACCCCTCCTGTTCATCCTCACCTTTGGGCGCCTCCATCTCCACCCCTCCCTCCATTGCTGCCCCGTGGAGAGATCTTGCTGCTGGCCGGCCACAAGAAGGAGAAGACAAGAAGGGAGATGAGGGGAGAAAGGAGGAGAAGATAAGGGAGATTCTTTGGTGTGTTTGATCAGCATCTTCCTAGGGCTCTACAAGGGTAATGGTTCATTCTCTTCGCTGGTTGGATCGTAGTAGGAGCGTTTGATGCCATGTTCGTTGGATCGAAGTCCTGCCGCGATTATTTAAGTTTCTGTCCAGAATGTTGCGCGGTCAGTTTCATGTATTTAGATGCCAAATTAGGAGTTCTGGTCTCCTAGATATATGTAGATTATGTTCTTATCTTTAAGTGGCCACCAAGATCACCCAAATCCGATTAACGGTCAGGAAGTTATGATTTATTTAGTATCGCTGTCCGGCAAATCTGTCAGTTTCTGGCAGTCTGTAGGAATTGGGTTAAAACTGATATTTAAAGGGAGAATCAGGGGATCTCAGTATAACAAACAATGTGGGTAATTTCTGTACCTTTTCATAGAGATAAAGAACACGAGATTTGGACTTTCGTAGCAAAAGTTATGATGGTTTTAGTGATCTGTCCAGAGAACCCGACGTGATAATTATTGCTCTGTAGGTTGGCTTGGTAGAGGCAGTAGTTGGCATAATCAAAAGGGCTCCCCAACTAAGTTTATTTAGGTAATTAAATTACCTTTCCAGAAAGTCTGAGAACACCTTATTTGGACCCCTGAGCGGAAAGTTATGCATTTTAGAAGTTGTCTATCCGCAGTGATCACCAAAGCGATCGCTAGGAATTGGAAGATTAAGCGCTTGGGAGTTTAGCGAGTTCGTTTGTGTTGTTATTTATGCTTTTGGTCCAGTATGTTGGACTTAGTCAGGTTATCTTTATGTTCAGGTAGGAGCGTGATTCGAGGGCAGCGCCCTCTTTGCGTCCACCGCTCTCTGCAGTTAAGGCAAGTATTCGGGTTATAGCGTATTTTGGTTGTATGATAAGATTGTTGTGATTGCTTGCTGTAGCCTTGCACGAATGTTAGTGTAATGAGTTTTCCTTTTATCTTGATGAATGCAAGCTATGGTTAATGGTTCCCTTGAGCGTTGGTAAATCTTACATGTTGTTATGTACATGTTAAATTCTTGGGTATGAAAGATGTGGGCATGGAGCATTTGCATGTTTCAAGCGTGTTGGAGACTTGGTCATATATGCATGTTTTGATATATGATAGCGAAGTAAGGTTCTTTGGCATGATGTTTATATTAAGATTGGTGAATGCTCCAAGTATGGTTATGCTCTATTCATGTCGATGTTATTGTATTTGGTATATTGATGATGAATAGATGTTGTGCATGTGCATATTGAGATCATCTTTGAAGCTTGGTCACGTGGTGACCAAGCATGCATTCGTTGAGTCCCGTCATGTATCAGCGGGCTTGAGGTCCCCACATTCGTGGAATGTGGGCTATGAGTAAAGAGGTCCCCATCATTCGATGATGGGCAAAGGTCCCTATACATGTGGTGTATAGGCTCTTGGTCCACTGTGCGGAGGGCACAGGCAAGGGTATCTGACTGACGGTTGTATACTCCGTATTACCGGTAAAATGCGAAAAGAGATAAAGTTGAAAAGGGTGCATTGCATTGGTTGCATTCACATGAGCATGAAGGCTATACATTGGCGCATTGTTTATCTTGGATTATTGATGCTATGAATGATAACTTGCTTAGCCTTGTTGGTACTTTTTGAGTCTTTGGGCTCACTCTTGCTTTGATGTGTTTTAGGTACAGCGGCAAGACCGGCATGCATGGGAGGAGTAGATGTTTGAATGCACGCACTACCACTCAACCTTAAGAATTACTTATGGATGGTTTGAGTTTCAGATTAATTGTAATAATGAGAATAGCGAACTTTGGTTATGTTTATGAGTTTATCTTGCATGCTTGAATGAACTCGAATATGGAGTCTATTGTCAAGTGCCATGATTTAATTGTTAGAGCTGATTTAATCGTTAGAGCCTCGGTATAGTGGTCTATACTGTAACACCCTAGGACCCACATTACCCTGGAATGCTACTAAACCACTCTACAGCT
Organism: Ampelocalamus luodianensis; assembly: GCA_036346255.1. Classification (NCBI taxonomy): domain Eukaryota; kingdom Viridiplantae; phylum Streptophyta; class Magnoliopsida; order Poales; family Poaceae; genus Ampelocalamus; species Ampelocalamus luodianensis. The sequence continues at coordinate 49,674,431 of CM070622.1, read as the reverse complement.
AGCCAATAATTTCAAGATAAATTAATTCGGCGACATCTCTAGACAAGAAGCATTAAGCGGAAGCATAAACAACTAAGGGAATAAAGATAACGGTAACAAGTTCAATAATTAAACAACCTCTAGCAGATTAATCAAAGAATGGTTCACAAGTCCATCCTTATTAAATAACATAAACCTCCACAAATAGTTAAGCATTTGGCTAGAATTTCATCGACTTTATTACAACATGAGTTGATGAACCATGTGCATTATTGTGGTGCCGCTCTACCCATCCCATGAATGCTCAACAAACACCAGTAGGGGAGAAAACAAGGGTGAGATAAAAATCTCAACAAGCAAACTGTTTAACCGGCTATTCAGACTACAAACAAACATACAACATCAATAAAGTATCCAAATGTCCACATCCATAATGTGAATCCACATTCATTTACAAGCCAATTAAACTACAATGATATTAAGCATCAAAATCCAATCCCCATAATGATCACAATTATAGCCTCAACCATATTTACTACCAATGATAGTAAAATTTTAACAATTAAATCTTGATCAAGCTGCTTCATGTTAATCACCACTACCACTACCAATGACAATAAAGTATTAACATGTTTTACCTCATAACTTTACTATTTCTCGCATTCACAATGCTATCCACAATTACCACGAGAGAAGAATCTCATGCCACAATCACAACCTCTACCATACCACAAGGGATGAACCCTACTCCACAACCACAACCACAATACTCATACCACAAGAGACTCTCATGAGTCAATTTCCACATTGCAACTATGAAGTTGCGTTTGTTTACAAAAATAACTTCACCTCAAAATCTTGCACAAGTATGCAAATGATCTTTCCACAATGCAATGCATATGTATGCTATGCTCCACTGCACCTTTACCCAACAAGGTAAAGGTATGCATCGTCTTCTGACAATGCGATGTTGTACCGTCTGATCGCGGCTATAAGCGGCGACATCCACAATGCAAATGTCATGATATGTCATGAATGATATGATAATCATAAACCACAAGAATTTAACCACGGAGATCAACAACATACTCATCATGAATATTTTCTCATAATCCACATGTGTCTCATTAAGCACAATACCAACGTGTCATAAGACCATTACCACATAACCCACACCCGATTCACCAAGATCAAAATCAATCGATCTAGATTAAACTCTATCACATAGACCACCACATGATCATCATGAAAATAACCACAATGAATTATCAACATGTCCACCTTGAGTTTATTCTCATATTCCGCATTTGGCTCATTACGCGAATTACCACAATACTACCCAAACTCATCCAAACATAGCAATTGATTAATATCTTGCTACCACATTCTTACTTAGAAAACATGTAACCATGGCATATCATTTAACACTACGTCAATCATGCATAGTGCAAGTAGTAAGAAAAAACGGGTTAAACCGTAGCACAACCGCTACATTTACTTGCCTTCCACGATGCGACGCGCTAGCCGGCAAAGCTGATACTCCTAAACCTGAGGCTTCACCTCCTAAACAAGTAAAATAATACCAATAAGGACATAATAAACCCAGCGCTACTAATCGGCATTCTACAACGCTTACTTGACGACTCAAAACGAGTTTACAAAGCTGAAACCGAAAAACAACGTTTCCTGCCATATACTGATTCTGGACAGCAGCACGGTAAATGACATAACTCATGAACTGGAAGTCAAAAAGAGGTAAACCCAATTTCTGTAGATTCTTAACTGAATAATCTACAATACTCTAGTTGACACGATAAACCAATTCGGCCAAAATATTAGGCTAACCATTGTTTGAACTCTCAGTACAGAAACTGCCTACACAAACGAACAGCAAAACTAAAATGATCATAACTTTTAATAGGTAACTCCGAATTGATCGTTCTTTATCAATCTGAAAAGGTTATCGAATTACCTACAATAACCTAGTTGGGTGAACTTTCAGATTCTACCAAATTACCTTTCATAATTTAGGAAATAACCAGACAGATTATTCTCGTCAGATTTCTGGCAGCAGATACTAAATCGACCATAACTTTTGACTCAGACCTCGGAATCGAGTGATCTTCATGGCTACTGAAAGATAACGACATAACCCACATATCTCTAGGAGATGGAATCTTAAAATTCAGCCTCTAAATACACGAAAATACCCACGCAATGTTCTGGACAGAATTGAATCTTCTGCAGCCCAACAATTAACCAACAATTCTAATCGGTTTCGCATCTACTAAGGATCAAACAGCGAGGAAGGCATCTCGTTACCCTTGTAGAACCTCTAGAACTCGCTGAACCAAATCCCCACACAAGACTTCTTCTCCTTCTTCTCTTCCTCTCTTTCTCCTTCTTGCGCAAGGGGCAGCAGCCTAGACGAAGGGGAATCGCGAGGGAGCAGCACCGAGGCGGGGAGGCGCAAGGAGAGGGAGGATTCGGCCAAGGGTGAGGAGAAGGCGGCTGCAAGTAGGAGGAGAGAAAGGGAGGGCGGCTAGGGTTTGGGAGGTGGCTCCTCCCCTTTGGCCGGCCCCTCTGAGGCGAGATGGGCCAAGGCCGAGGCCCAAGTAGGTGAGAAAACACAGAAAAACCCTCTCTTTTCTTGTCTTTGCTGAATTCTGAAATTAAACTCTTCCCGATTAAATAATTCTCTCCGATTAAATTTAATTAACCCGATTCTTGACTTCTCACACTTAGGAGTATTACACTCTTCCCACCTTAAAAGGATTAGCCTCGAATCCTACTCTCTGAACCACAAAGAGAAGAACAACAAGCAAAAGCAACCCAAACTAGGAGTACACACCAGCCTCGAAGAGCTCGTGGTACTTCTTTCGCAAAAGATCCTCCAACTCCCACGTAGCTTCTCTCTCAGACTGATTCGTCCAAAGGACCTTCACATACTTGATGGTCTTATTCCTCAAGACCCGCTCGGCGTATCCAAGATACTGACGGCCGACTCTCCACGGTGAGATCTGCTCCACTGTGACTGTTCGAGTCAATCTTGTGTTCTAGATCCATAAGTATTTCCTCAGCATAGACACAAGGAAAACATTGTGCACACCACTCAATGAGTTTGGCAACTCCAAACAATAAGCCAAACTACCCACCCGAGCAACCACTGAAAAAAAAAACGATGTACCGCGGGCTAAGCTTCCCGGTGGTACCAAAGCGAACAATACCCTTAGTTGGAGACACCGAAGGAGCACAAGGCTTCCACCGCAAAATCCAACTCTCGCGCCGAACAACGCATAACTCTTTTTGTCGTACTGAGCAACAATGAGTCCTGCCATTTTGGCAAAATTTCCCGCAAAAACTATTAAGACCACTTTCTAAAACCATCCTCTTTCTTAAAACACTTTCCTCTTATTAAATATACTCAGGATAACACAATATACCCAATTTCAAGAATTTGATCACCAATTTCACTCACATAATTCTACTAGAAGCACAACGATATAATTTACAAATATAACCCAATAACAGAAGAGAAAAAGATTATCAAGCATCACACTAGCAACTAGTTTTCCTTCAAAGGACCACGATCCAAAACAAAGGATTTACCACAAAACATCTTCCACTCTCCAAGTAGACAATTGGAGAAACCACACCACCTAAGCTAAGAGTGAAAATCACTCGACAGACCAAAACAATCAATTTCTTTTCCTAACTGGAAAAGACTACGCCTCAACAAAAACACCCAGCATAAACAAGAATCAAGAGAGCATCGCACTACTTGACATAACCATAATTTCCCAATTCATTTCTTTTAACAATTTAACTTCCTTGAACCAAGGATTTTCAAATCATTGCCCAACACACCAACTCATTTATCTCAAGTTGGCCAACTCAACAATTAGCTCAATTGATTACATCATCTACACCATTGTAGATAGACTCTACTGGCCCCACAAAACAACACTAGACTACCACTATTAAGTCGTCATCACGCAACAAAAGGCTTCGCAACCCACAACAATTACCATGTTCTTAGAAGAAGAGGTAAGAAGAAATAAATTTCAGCATCTGAGAAAATGGTTATCATCACAATGACCAAAAGAATAACAAATAGCAATGAGGTTGGAAAAACACAAGATAAGATCATCTGTACCTCAAATACTTCTAGTACAACTTTTCCTTTCAATAATAAGCAATTTTCTTTGATTACAACATCCCGCCATTTCCAACAAAGGATGCTTGAAGACCACAACACAAGATTCAAATAAAACCAATAAGATCAATCAACACGTCGCTTTACTCAGGGAAACCTCGACTATGACACAAGTCATACGGTCCAAAAAGATTCCAACCGTAAATCTCACACCCTTCAATGCAATTAGTATTATGGAATTAACAAATTCCTTTATATATATATATTTTAAAACATTCAACACAATAATCACAACTACATGCTATCGATTGAATTCACAACAAGATAAAACATTCTTTGCAAAAAAAATCAACATATCATCCCACTCCTTCATACTTTTCCAAAAGGAACATCATAAATCACTTCATCATGTTCTTATTATCCAAATAAGATTCCAACTACTTGATCTAGATAAACCTAGTGCATAAGCCATCATATTAAAACAAACTCTTTAACAAGATGATATTAGAACATAACAACTTCACAAAACATGCTAGTATGAATCTCTTATTAGATTCCATACATTTATCTCGTACTGATGCTCAACTCTAGTTTAGCAAAAAGGTAATTACACTCTAGCCATTGCTGTCAATAATTGATTATTAATTTTTCATCAGCATAGCATTAATGATCCTATCTCTAATTTTGCAATCCCAAAGACCATAAAGAGCACAGATTCGATACTCCACCTTATGTTAAGATATTAAAAATAAAAATAACTTTAAACAACAATAATACCAGCTTTATGAGACAAGATTCCACAAGTCAATACATCAGCCTGCATCCATTTCTTTATACATATTTCAACAATTTAGCATGGTAAAAGTTACATAAATTTATGATTGTACATGCTCATCAAGTATGTAAAGAGAGGACATATAAAGGTTAATCTTATTAAGGCAATATTCCAACACCTCCTTACTTGACCATCCCGAATGGTCAGATTAATTACTTAAGATCAATCAATCCAATCTATCCAACAAGTTGGGAAAATTAAACAACTACAATAATCAAAACAATTGTTTTTCATATTCCTTGATAAATGCATGAGTTCTACACATGTATCGCTAAATTTCTTAGCCACAGATCTTCAAGAAACTACAACAGGACAACCTCATATTAACCGACTTCACTTCTAAAGATGTTAGTAGAACTTAATGATGTACCACACTAACTTTTCAACTTGATAATTCACAATCTATCAATTATTTACATAATTTCCACCTACTACTTAAACACAACAAAACATCACAAAGGGGTTTTAACACTCCCTTCTAGAGAGAAATCAAACTTCAAAAGTCGAAATAACTCAGAAGAAATGCATAGAGCCAATGCTTCCACAAGTTAATGAACTTCCTACATAAAGCTTTGATTCTCTCTAAAAAAAATCAAACGAAATACAAGAGTCATGTTTTCCGGCAAGAAAGATGGAACAACACGGAAAATACCGATCTCTCCAAAAGCACTTGCTCACGAGCGGTCAAACAACTCATCAATCCGAAAGAAAAATACTTGGCCTCAAGAACAATTAGAGGCCTAATGACAACCAACAAGCGCAATAAACAGCTAACCGAGAGAAAAACATTAGCGCAATAGGCCAAGAATCGGCCAACATCAATTCAAGGAGGAAAACACTTTTCTAAGAAACTTACCCATGACATCGCAACTAAGTTGCCGAGGTAACTACATCAATATCCCGTACCACGAGCGGGTATAAGCTGCAATACCCAAGGCAACAACGCAAAGCCTTCCTCTTAACATTGACTATCCTCACTCATAGCGATCATAGAAACAACACATAAACATACAAGATTATCTCATAGCATGAATAATCAATATAACATGTCAAAGCACGAATGCAATGCTTGACCCATCCCATCCTCATGCACCGGTGTGTCAATTTAATATTTTTAATTACCACGGACCTAAAGCCCGCTCGATACCAATTGTAACACCCAGGACCCACATTACCCGGAATGCTACTAAACCACTCTGACTAGCCAATAATTTCAAGATAAATTAATTCGCGACATCTCTAGACAAGAAGCATTAAGCGGAAGCATAAACAACTAAGGGAATAAAGATAACGGTAACAAGTTCAATAATTAAACAACCTCTAGCAGATTAATCAAAGAATGGTTCACAAGTCCATCCTTATTAAATAACATAAACCTCCACAAATAGTTAAGCATTTGGCTAGAATTTCATCGACTTTATTACAACATGAGTTGATGAACCATGTGCATTATTGTGGTGCCGCTCTACCCATCCCATGAATGCTCAACAAACACCTGTAGGGTGGGAGAAAACAAGGGTGAGATAAAAATCTCAACAAGCAAACTGTTTAACCGGCTATTCAGACTACAAACAAACATACAACATCAATAAAGTATCCAAATGTCCACATCCATAATGTGAATCCACATTCATTTACAAGCCAATTAAACTACAATGATATTAAGCATCAAAATCCAATCCCCATAATGATCACAATTATAGCCTCAACCATATTTACTACCAATGATAGTAAAATTTTAACAATTAAATCTTGATCAACTGCTTCATGTTAATCACCACTACCACTACCAATGACAATAAAGTATTAACATGTTTTACCTCATAACTTTACTATTTCTCGCATTCACAACTGCTATCCACAATTACCACGAGAGAAAAGAATCTCATGCCACAATCACAACCTCTACCATACCACAAGGGATGAACCCCCACTCCACAACCACAACCACAATACTCATACCACAAGAGACTCTCATGAGTCAATTTCCACATTGCAACTATGAAGTTGCGTTTGTTTGCAAAAATAACTTCACCTCAAAATCTTGCACAAGTATGCAAATGATCTTTCCACAATGCAATGCATATGTATGCTATGCTCCACTGCACCTTTACCCAACAAGGTAAAGGTATGCATCGTCTTCTGACAATGCGATGTTGTACAGTCTGATCGCGGCTATAAGCGGCGACATCCACAATGCAAATGTCATGATATGTCATGAATGATATGATATGATAATCATAAACCACAAGAATTTAACCACGGAGATCAACAACATACTCATCATGAATATTTTCTCATAATCCACATGTGTCTCATTAAGCACAATACCAACGTGTCATAAGACCATTACCACATAACCCACACCCGATTCACCAAGATCAAAATCAATCGATCTAGATGAAACTCTATCACATAGACCACCACATGATCATCATGAAAATAACCACAATGAATTATCAACATGTCCACCTTGAGTTTATTCTCATATTCCGCATTTGGCTCATTACGCGAATTACCACAATACTACCCAAACTCATCCAAACATAGCAATTGATTAATATCTTGCTACCACATTCTTACTTAGAAAACATGTAACCATGGCATATCATTTAACACTACGTCAATCATGCATAGTGCAAGTAGTAAGAAAAACGGGTTAAACCGTAGCACAACCGCTACATTTACTTGCCTTCCACGATGCGACGCGCTAGCCGGCAAAGCTGATACTCCTAAACCTGAGGATTCACCTCCTAAACAAGTAAAATAATACCAATAAGGACATAATAAACCCAGCGCTACTAATCGGCATTCTACAACGCTTACTTGACGACTCAAAACGAGTTTACAAAGCTGAAACCGAAAAACAACGTTTCCTGCCATATACTGATTCTGGACAGCAGCACGGTAAATGACATAACTCATGAACTGGAAGTCAAAAAGAGGTAAACCCAATTTCTGTAGATTCTTAACTGAATAATCTACAATACTCTAGTTGACACGATAAACCAATTCGGCCAAAATATTAGGCTAACCATTGTTTGAACTCTCAGTACAGAAACTGCCTACACAAACGAACAGCAAAACTAAAATGACCATAACTTGTAATAGGTAACTCCGAATTGATCGTTCTTTATCAATCTGGAAAGGTTATCGAATTACCTACAATAACCTAGTTGGGTGAACTTTCAGATTCTACCAAATTACCTTTCATAATTTAGGAAATAACCAGACAGATTATTCTCGTCAGATTTCTGGCAGCAGATACTAAATCGACCATAACTTTTGACTCAGACCTCGGAATCGAGTGATCTTCGCGGCTACGGAAATATAACGACATAACCCACATATCTCTAGGAGATGGAATCTTAAAATTCAGCCTCTAAATACACGAAAATACCCACGCAATGTTCTGGACAGAATTGAATCTTCTGCAGCCCAACAATTAACCAACAATTCTAATCGGTTTCGCATCTACTAAGGATCAAACAGCGGGGAAGGCATCTCGTTACCCTTGTAGAACCTCTAGAACTCGCTGAACCAAATCCCCACACAAGACTTCTTCTCCTTCTTCTCCTTCTTCTCCTTCTTCTCTTCCTCTCTTTCTCCTTCTTGCGCAAGGGCAGCAGCCTAGAGCGAAGGGAATCGCGAGGAGCAGCACCAGGGCAGGGGAGGCGCAAGGAGAGGGGAGGATTCGGCCAAGGGTGAGGAGAAGGGGCGGCTGCAAGTGGGAGGAGAGAAAAGGGGAGGGGCGGCTAGGGTTTGGGGAGGTGGCTCCTCCCCCCCTTTGGCCGGCCCCTACAGGGCCAGATGGGCCAAGGCCCAGGCCTAAGTAGGTGAGAAAACACAGAGAAACCCCTCTCTTTTCTTGTCTTTGCTGAATTCTGAAATTAAACTCTTCCCCGATTAAATAATTCTCTACCGATTAAATTTAATTAACCCGATTCTTGACTTCTCACACTTCCAGAGTATTACATATACCAAGGAGGTTATGCCAAAAATTGGTAACTAGTTTTAGTTTAATTTTTATTTCCAGTAGCATTCCAGGCTCATTGGGAGTTGGGGTGTTACAGTTGGTATCAGAGCGGGCTTTAGGTCCGTGGTTAATAGAAAAATATTAAATTGACACACTTGTACTGATGGGTGGGGTTGGGAATTACACTGCTTCCGCATTATCTGTTGATATGTTTCATTTGTTGAGCAATTGTTGAATTGCCTCTGTGCTATCTTTCTTGTTGTTAAACTATGATATGATGGGTTATGATATTATATATCGATGAATCTATTCTTTGACTGTCATGAGATGATCATATGTGATTATTTTATTTATGCGTGTCGATAATAGTTGTTAAGAAGTGGAGGCCGTGGTTGTGGCCTTGGACTTTGTCAAGCTATACCACCGTTCGTGGTAGACGCATAAAGTAGTTGCCCTTAATACCTTAGTTGCAGGAGTTGAGCATGAGCTGTTTTAGAAAGTTGATTTCTTTCTTGACCTCAATCTTGGCAAATTCTTGTTCTGTGGTGGATGATGAATTTTCTCTTGGGTTCGTGGTTCATGGTAGTTGTTGTGTTTTTATGGTCTCTAATGGTTCTCTGAAACAATTATGGTTCTCCGACTGTTGAGTCGTTTTTTTTTTGCTACTTGTGATCCTCGCCAATTGGCATTATGGATATTTCTGTAACAGCCCCAAGTTTATAAACAGTAATAAAATGCTTTATAAACAGTAATGAGATACTGTTCATGGCATTACTGTTCATGTTTACACTTTGGACAGCATGTTACAAGTTAAAAACCTTCCTTTGTGGTCAAAACCCTAAAGAACTATTCAAAGTCTTAAAGGGATACAAGATAAAACTTGTATTATGACTGGGAAGTATTTTTATTAAAGCCTAGATAAATTATCTTGACTAAAAATATTTTTGTTGCATTTTTAGAAATTATTTGGGCTTAAAAAAAAATTATTGTCTTTAAATAAATATTTTCGGCCTGAAATAAATATTTATGTATTTTACAAAGTGAAAATGCGGTTTATAAAATTTATCTGGGAAATATATCATCCCAGTAGCTTACAGTAAAAATTTCATGAATTTATGAATTTATTTACTATTTTTAAAAGCCCAGTCAAACCTTTTACAAATTTGAATAGGATTGGGTCAACTAAACTGGTCTAAACCTAACCCTAGTCCGGTAGCGACTCGCACCTTCGTGGTTGGGTCCAACCCAGTCTATTTGGTCCGGCCCAGTCACGTTCCAACGCAAGCCCGAACTCCACGATTGATACAAGCCGTTGATCTTCAATCGAACGGGCGAAGCTATAACACTCCACGAGCTGTCCACGTATGCATTTTAATCTCTGCCGTTGGATCTTGATCTAACGGCGAGGTTAGTGTGTCTGTCGGACAACTCCGGATCCATGTTCAATCTCCACCGTTCGTTTCCAATCCAACCGTGGCGCCTTTTCGTTTTAAACCTAAAGGCGCTTTTATCTCAGCCGTTAGATTCAAATCCTACGGCTTTTTCTTTTTTTCGCGTGTTATTAAAGCCCGCACTCCTGCGGACCGTTGGATCTTCATCGTGTGGCCCAGATTAGTGTATGCATTCGACGACTCGGATCCCGCACTGTCGTGGCCGTCCATCCTGATCTAACAAGATTGCTTATTTCAATTTGAAATCGAGCGCGCGTTTATGCGGGCCTTTGGATTTCAATCCAACGGCACTCCTTTTGACCGTGGGCCTCTAAAGCCCAAAATCGGTGGATCGTTGGATTTCAATCGTCACGGTCTATATGAGTGTATGCAATCGGACCATCGGTTCAACTTTCCATCGGCCGTAGAAATCAAATCCAACGGTGTTGCGCCATCGTATCTAAAGGGTGGCGTATATATCTTTTAATTGATCGTTGGATTTCAATCCAACGTCTCTCTTTGAAAGCGGAGCCCCGGAGCCTTCGGGATTCCATTTAGATCTCGATCGGTCGATCTAGATCGTGCGGTCCATATTAAATGATACCGATTCAAATCATTTAATCTCTCTATTTATCGTAGCCGCCCATTTCCAATCGGACGGTGACATTTGTTGAGCCTTACGAGATGCGCGGTGAGGATGACAATGGGGCCCACATGTCAGTTGGCTCTTATCTTCTTCCCTCTCTCTCTCTCAGCGCGCAGATCTCTCTGTAAACAGAGGAGAGGATTTATCCCAAAGTTTTTGCAACTAATTTTTGGGATAATTAGCCCTAAATGGACACCTCATCAACTCTAGATCATTCCCTTTTGCTCTGTAACTCAACATCCATATATAAACCCTAGCCTTTTTGAGCTGCAGCCATTGTTGACCGAAGCAGCTCATCCTCCATTGTTAGCCAGTGGAGTTCTTGCTCTTGTTCCTTTTGCTTATCCATCCTAAACTCGGGTTACACCTTACAATAAAGATTGGTTATCTTTTGTAGGTTAAATCCAGAGTTTATTTCTCTGTCCATCATCATCAGTTTTCAGAGTTCTTGGTATCTTTCCTTACTGGTAAGCCAAAAACCCTAGTTTCGACATCTTGAGCATCTTAAGAACCTTAGAAGCTGCTGTGAATCATTCTTTTAAGCATCAGTAGCTTGATCTTGCTTCAAACTGAAAAGCTATTATTCTAGCTTTTCAGTCTTTTGTGTCATTTTCAAGACCTAGGGTTCTTCCTGTCAACTTATCATCTTATTTAGGTTTTGACTAAACCCTAACATCATGACAAGTTGATCTTTCAATTCTTGTCATCATCTATTCTAACTTCTAGCTGAGAATTGTCTCTGTTTCTTTTGTCGGTTTAGCAGACAAAATGAATTCCTTCTTAGTCGATGTGATCTAACTAGTTAGGGTTAGACTAAGATTGGTTTGGGATATTAATTACCCTAAAATATCATGCTAAGATTCGTTTATGAACTTTTGCATGATCAATATTTCTTTTTCCGAAAGTTGCAATCTGTCCTGTTTTCAGCTCTTTTAAAATCTGAAAACTGGAACTTTGCATTAAAACCTAATTTCTTTCTTTTGAAAACAGTAGGTTATAAAATGGGTTATTATCACTATTAGGGTAAATATAACTTAAGCATCTTTTTTAATCATGCATTTCTTTATTGATCATACAATTTCTGATAATTTATACTAGTTGTCGTTTTTGGTATTTATTGGATTTTATTGCTTCTTTTAGAAGCTGGTTCTACTGAAGCTTTTGATTATACTTCTGAACAACCTGAGCCTGCAACAGAAGTCTATTACTATCAAGGCAAGCATCCTCTTTGCACCATATTGAACCCAGATTTTGTACAATAGCTTTTCCAAATCCAGTGATATCTGTGCATGCTATGTGTCTGAAAATACAAAATGTGACTTGTAATAGCTAGCTATAACCTGACATGGTGGATTACCTTAATTATGACCATACACTTAACTCTAGTGTAGTACTGTATACTATATGGTCTATTTTCAGATTTGGCTTAGATATGCAGTCTAGAGATTTTAGAGTTGGACAAGCATATCTTGTCAAACATGGGAATCACAACTGAACCCTGGTTATTTTGAACTCTTTGTCCAGTTTCTTTAAATCAGTCTTGTATTTGAAATTCAAATTGATCTGGACAAGAGGAAGCTAGTGATGGTGCTTTTGTGCACGAGATTGGGTTTTGTGGTGGACTTGTCCGGGTTGATTAAGGACCGAACTCTGACTATTCAGTTCAAGTCCCCCACGTACTTCCACATGCAGTGTATGGGCGCTGTTTGGTTAAGTAAAATGTTGAGACTATTGAGTTGGAAACAGGAGAGTAAGGATATGTGTATTGACCTTGTATGGCATAGGCGCTTAGGTGCGAGGATGCGTTTTATGCCATGTGAGCTTGTATGTCGATGTCGGATGTTCTTAGGAGGGTGAGGCGTATATGTGCCTCGTCGCATATACGATACCTTAATGGTGCCGATAGCATTCTACTATGGGTAGGGAACCCAATTCGCTTTAAATTGTTTGGATCGGCATTCTTGACACAACATGTGTGCCCGTGGTTAGTAGGTGGTATAGCCTACACTAATGGGATTAGTTCACACATGGGGTCCAACTCAATAGTGTTGGCTTGTTGAAAAATACCAAATCTTAGCTTCCCCGGTCGGCATACCAAAGGAAGTGTGTCATCATTCGGAGGCATCCGAAGACAACGGGCTAGCTAAGTCATGTGGGTAAAGATGTACACCCCGCAGGGTATAAACATTCGAATAGCCGTGTCCACGGTCATGGGCGATAACTTGAACCGATATCACTGTATAGAGATTTTGATTTCCAAAATGTGGTTTCGGTTTATTTTCGGTTTGCATGAGGAATCATGCACATCTCATTTACATTTAATGTATTTACTTACCGTTTTACTTTATTTTTGATTTATTAAATTGCTTTATCAAAAGTTAGCCTTTGTAGGATAAGGTGTATCGCTTTATGCAAATTTGAACCTTTATACCTTCCTGTTGTAACCTTATGCATGTAACAACCTTACTCCTTTGAATAGGATCTAATAACCACTTTCTTTTGTTAGTTTGTGTAAGACTTGCTGAGTACCTTTTGTACTCAAGGTGCTACCACCTATTGTTGCAGGTGAGGATGGTTTTCTCTATGAAGTACCCGTTAGCGCCGATCAGGGTGACGCTAACGAGTAATGCTACTTCTTTCCTCCACGCAATTGCCTGCGGGTGGATGAGGCCATTGGTGGACATTTTCCGTTTATTTTGCTTCCATTGTATATCGTTAAAGTGACCAAGTCACTTAATATTGTAGTACTAATAGAATGATGTAACCTTATGTTTAATTATATCAATGTATGGTGGTATGTGTTTGATGCAATGTTGATGAAGGATATATATGCAATGGTCGTTGATCACAGGAACCATTGTGAATCATATATATCCGAATCACATTCATTGGATCTGTCATTTGTTAAATTTATATCTTTAGCATGGTTTTTAATAAAGGGGCAGTACTGTTCCTTCATTAACAATTGTGCTACAGTATGAATTTAATTAGTAACATTTCCAATAACGGGGGGTCCTCACAATTTCCCTGGTTGTTCCTTCTTTCTCTTTGGCAAACAATGACTCATTTATTCGTTTGATAGCTTGGGTAATGAGAGTTTTTGTTGCAAGTTGTTAGCGTGAGAAAGCTTTGGCTTTATGTATTTCTTTTGGATTATTCCAAGTGTTAAAGTTTAATGCATCTCTTTTCTGGTGGAAATTGTTAAAATCCTTTTGTGATACCTTGTTATGGTTAAATCAGAGATTGTAATCAAATAACTCGATATGGTATGGGTATCAAGTTGAGTCATTGGTATGGTGCATAATTAATATTAATTAGTAACCTTGGAAGTGAAATTGATTAAGTTGGTGTTGTCTTTTCCTAGTTCTTGATGAACGGTATATATGAGTAGTGATTGAGAGATATCAAGAAGTATGGAACCTTGATGAACTAGTCTGGTCATTAGAACTGTTTAGGTTGCTAAACTTGTTGGGTTCTTTGGTTCCCATGGGTTAATTTAATTGTGTGGAAAGGGAAATTAGAGGAAATACCAGATTTACATATTCCTTAGTATGATTAATTATCGGAATTGTGTTTAATCGGTTGAAGGGATTGAATATGGGTGGATCTAGAATTTATGAGAGGGGTTCTATATAGTTCCTCTACATAGAATGACGCAATGAAATTGGTTGTAGGGTTGTTAAGACTTTTGATCGATAGAAGATTTCGATTTTTTTTGGAAGATTAGTGTATCTTTGCCGAAATCCAAATGTGATGAGGAACAGTTGAATATGTGTGTTAATATCCCTGTGATTTGGAAAGGAAAGTAGGTAGCAACTACATTACGTAATGAAGCCAGTTGATAACAACAATGGTTGTAGTATAACTATTGTATGTTGAAGTTTGATGTTGAGCATCGCTAAAAGTTGAACGGATATGTCATAATAGGTGGCTTATGCCCACACGAATGTGAAACAATCGGATGATAATGTGTCCTTGATGAAAGGGTTTTGGTAGGAGCTTTTCAATTGTATAGCAGACCCCTTCTAAACTTAAGAAGTTGATGTAGTGATGTTGTATGATTTTGGTATACTCTCATTTTGAAGATGGGATGAAAAGCGTTATGGAACAAATTGGTGAAACTTTGGGGGCTTTCTAATGGAATAGTTGATAATAAATATTCATGTTCAGAGTATGTTATTCTTGATGTTAGTAAGATTATCTGCAAGAGATTGTGACTTGTGTGTGGTGATGATTCTTTTAGAAATAAAGAAATTTGATCGTCTTTCGTAACTTGGATTTTGTAGAAGTGTTTCGAGTTTTGCGAAGGTGATTAATTGGATCGCTGGAGTTATGTGGTGATTGAGTTGCTTTGAGAAAAGTGACATGTTGAAAGATTTTATTGGTTCTTAAGTTGTTCCTATGATTTGGTCATAAAGGCTTATCTTGTTTAAGCTGGCAAGGTGATGTAGTAATCACAGAAAATAACTATCCTTGTTAAAGGAAGGAGAGAAGTTAAGTGTTTGAGATTTAAGTCGTTTCGCATCTTGTAGTTTATTTGAGAGTACTTAAACTTTATGCAGTTGTTCCATAATGGTTTATCAATTTTCAAAGGGTATTACGTTCTTCTCTTTTGTGGTTTGGTATTCGCTTTCAGTAGGGCTTGAGCCCTCGACTGTTGACTTTCCCTTATGATTTTTTTCTGAGTACCATGCTTAAGTGATTTTTTCCTTGGTCCTGTGTTCACTACGGGTGGCACATGTTTTCCTAGTTGATGAAAATTGAATTCCATTCGCTCTTTCTTTTGAGGAAGAATCAACCTATTCGTTTCACCTGAGTCTTTTGAGGTGTTTAAAAAAAAATTGTATTGTGAAACTGTGGGTTGTAAGTTATTCGATGAGCATTGGAGGACGGAATAATTTTGTAATATAGTTCTTTGAGAGAGGTCTAACTCAATGGAAGTTTGTCTTATGAGGTTAAACTGATTCAATTGTTACAGCTAGTAGAACCTATAGTGATTGTGATCCAAGATCTTCTGGTTCACTTCGGGTGAAACATTAGAATTACTGAAAGTATAGAAATATTGATCAATTTTATAGAGTATCGCAATTTGGTAGTATTGTGAGGCTATGAAAGTTATTCTTGATGATGTGGTTTAATGAGAGTGGAATTACAAAGTAATCGAATCGTCACGTCAATTAATGGGATAATGGAAAATGTTGAGTAATGTCAAGAGTGATTTGGCTTTAAATGAGTAACCTTCTGAGAGTTATAATCTTTGTAAAGGTAAACTGGTCAAGAAAATATTTTCATGATGATGTTGATGAGTAAGTATGTGGGAATTGTGGATTTTCAGGGATTTAATCTAAGGATTTTCCTATCTTTTATATGAGAAGTTAGTTGCAAGAGTCTTGGAGGTTAAATGTGGACTTTGCAATGTTATGCTAGAACTTTGAGTCACCCAAAGATTATGTGTAGAGGAAGTAGAATAAGGGTGGATTGCAAACAGTGGGATGATCGTTGATAACACCCTTCTGGTGTAGTACAGAAGAGTGTGTGATGTGAAATCTGAGATGTTTGTTCTCAAAAGGGTTGAGGTGATATGATCGTGTGCAAGATCTAATTTGGGGATACTTTCTGAGCGCCATCTGTCAAATGAATTCATCGAGAAGGAAATCGGTTAGAGAATGTTTTGTGAGATCATCAGAGTCCTGTTTCAAAGGTGTAGACAAGGTGTTTCGATTTGGGTTTGGCGTTGAGATCACCAAGTTAAGAGTAACAGGTTAGTGTGTTGTGCGATGAATCGGGATTCCAAAAAGTTGAGAGAAACTTTATTTCTAAAGGAGAAATTGAGAAAAGATTATTTCCTCGAGTACTGAAACGCCCTCTTGATTCTTGTATGAGCTATGAGTTTATGACGGATGTCTTTCGCAAAATTGGGCTTGACTTTGTGTTGGTATGTGTGGTACTTATCAGTTCAGAAAGAATAAAAGAAATGATGGATTTGGTTATTCGAGTGATTTCTCTTTTGGCGGACGTGGTGTTTATTTGCAAATTTTCTAATTTGAAAGTGGAAAGATTTTCGTGATAAATCTTTGCTTCTGAATTTGACTCTTTTTAGTACCGAGTTGGTAACGTTTGGTTGCGATGAGAGTCCTTCTTTTTTCAGTTGGGCTATGTCGGTAAAAGAGTGTGTTTAAAGTGAGTTCTGTCGTGTGGTTCGGTATCTTTGGGAAGTTTAACCCAAGATACCTTGGCTTGTTCTCGCTAGTTGGCGTATCGCCAGGTTGTCTCGAGTCCGTGCGCGGAGTATGTAACGTCTTGTATGTCCTAGTGTTGTGGTCTCTTCTGTTGGAGAGAGAGGCCACTTGAGAGTTGAAGTCTCGCGTGAGCGAGTTTAGTAAGAGTTGATCGCGTTGGTATCTGTTGTTAAGTTCTAGTCGCGGTTTACTTTCGTTTGTTTCAACAGTTAGAATTCGAGGTCGAATTCTGTTAAGGGGGGTAGAATGTAATACCCCGTTTTCGTTTAGGAAGAATTCAATTCAAAATCCAGCTTCTGGGGTAGACTTAGAGCTAGGGCCTCTGGCTTTAGTGTTAATATTCGGAACTTCAGATTAGAGAGAATAACATTCGGGAGAGGATATTTAATTCTAATTCCTAATTCTGAGCGCGTTTGGTTAGTGGGCTCATGGTCCAAGGTGCAAAAGCCTTAGTGGGCCGGCCCAAGTGGGAAGAAAGGGGGGGCGCCCCTTAACCCTAGCTGCCCCCTCACCCCTCCCCCCTTTGGCCGAAATTCCCCCTTGCCTCCATCCCTTGGCCGCCACCCCTCCTGTTCATCCTCACCTTTGGGCGCCTCCACCTCCACCCCTCCCTCCATTGCTGCCCCGTGGAGAGATCTTGCTGCTGGCCGGCCACAAGAAGGAGAAAGACGAGAAGGGAGATGAGGGGAGAAAGGAGGAGAAGATAAGGGAGATTCTTTGGTGTGTTTGATCAGCATCTTCCTAGGGCTCTACAAGGGTAATGGTTCATTCTCTTCGCTGGTTGGATCGTAGTAGGAGCGTTTGATGCCATGTTCGTTGGATCGAAGTCCTGCCGCGATTATTTAAGTTTCTGTCCAGAATGTTGCGCGGTCAGTTTCATGTATTTAGATGCCAAATTAGGAGTTCTGGTCTCCTAGAGATATGTAGATTATGTTCTTAGCTTTAAGTGGCCACCAAGATCACCCAAATCCGATTAACGGTCAGGAAGTTATGATTTATTTAGTATCGCTGTCCGGCAAATCTGTCAGTTTCTGGCAGTCTGTAGGAATTGGGTTAAAACTGATATTTAAAGGGAGAATCAGGGGATCTCAGTATAACAAACAATGTGGGTAATTTCTGTACCTTTTCATAGAGATAAAGAACACGAGATTTGGACTTTCGTAGCAAAAGTTATGATGGTTTTAGTGATCTGTCCAGAGAACCCGACGTGATAATTATTGCTCTGTAGGTTGGCTTGGTAGAGGCAGTAGTTGGCATAATCAAAAGGGCTCCCCAACTAAGTTTATTTAGGTAATTAAATTACCTTTCCAGAAAGTCTGAGAACACCTTATTTGGACCCCTGAGCGGAAAGTTATGCATTTTAGAAGTTGTCTATCCGCAGTGATCACCAAAGCGATCGCTAGGAATTGGAAGATTAAGCGCTTGGGAGTTTAGCGAGTTCGTTTGTGTTGTTATTTATGCTTTTGGTCCAGTATGTTGGACTTAGTCAGGTTATCTTTATGTTCAGGTAGGAGCGTGATTCAGGGCAGCGCCCTCTTTGCGTCCACCGCTCGCGCGCAGTTAAGGCAAGTATTCGGGTTATAGCGTATTTTCGGTTGTATGATAAGATTGTTGTGATTGCTTGCTGTAGCCTTGCACGAATGTTAGTGTAATGAGTTTTCCTTTTATCTTGATGAATGCAAGCTATGGTTAATGGTTCCCTTGAGCGTTGCTAAATCTTACATGTTGTTATGTACATGTTAAATTCTTGGGTATGAAAGATGTGGGCATGGAGCATTTGCATGTTTCAAGCGTGTTGGAGACTTGGTCATATATGCATGTTTTGATATATGATAGCGAAGTAAGGTTCTTTGGCATGATGTTTATATTAAGATTGGTGAATGCTCCAAGTATGGTTATGCTCTATTCATGTCCTATGTTATTGTATTTGGTATATTGATGATGAATAGATGTTGTGCATGTGCATATTGAGATCATCTTTGAAGCTTGGTCACGTGGTGACCAAGCATGCATTCGTTGAGGTCCCCGTCATGTATCGACGGGCTTGAGGTCTCCACATTCGTGGAATGTGGGCTATGAGCAAAGAGGTCCCCATCATTCTGATGATGGGCAAAGGTCCCTATACATGTGGTGTATAGGCTCTTGGTCCCTGTGCTAGAGGGCACGAGCAAGGGTATCAATGACGGTTGTATACTCCGCATTACGGTAAAATGCGAAAGAGATAAAGTTGAAAAGGGTGCATTACATTGGTTGCATTCACATGAGCATGAAGGCTATACTTTGGCGCATTGTTTATCTTGGATTATTGATGCTATGAATGATAACTTGCTTAGCCTTGTTGGTACTTGCTGAGTCTTTGGGCTCACTCTTGCTTTGATGTGTTTTAGGTACAAGCGGCAGAAGACCGGCATGCATAGGAGGGAGTAGATGTTTGAATGCACGCACTACCACTCAACCTTAAGAATTACTTATGGATGGTTTGAGTTTCAGATTAATTGTAATAATGAGAATAGCGAACTTTGGTTATGTTTATGAGTTTATCTTGCATGCTTGAATGAACTCGAATATGGAGTCTATTGTCAAGTGCCATGATTTAATTGTTAGAGCTGATTTAATCGTTAGAGCCTCGGTATAGTGGTCTATACCAAGGAGGTTATGCCGAAAATTGGTAACTAGTTTTAGTTTAATTTTTATTTCCAGTAGCATTCCAGGCTCATTGGGAGTTAGGGTGTTACAATAACCCAACCCAAAGCCCATAAGCTAACTATGCATGGCTTCATCAAGCGATGTCCACAACCGGTGACACGGTTATTCGAATAGATTTTAACTCTGTAGAGGTGTACCACTTCCCCCCACACAATATTGTAACATCCCCAATTTAATTAATGATAATTAGTATGCATCTCATTAACATGCAAAGTGTTTTTGAAACATTTGCATAAATTATTGCAATTGGAAAAATCTTAATCAATGTTTAATCATACACTTCCAAATTAAGCTCCAAAAGAAAACAGGAACAAAACTTATCATCATCATCTTGAAATAATTTATTAAAATATTATAATAATTATCATGAATAAATATAGTTTTCCCAAAATTTTTGGAACTCAATTCAACTCCCAAAAAATTCAAACTCAAATCAAAGACCCATTCTAGGTTTGATTTTAATATAAGCAAAGAAATCTTGAACAGTGGGTTTTAAGATTTTATTTGAACACTAGACCATCCCAGGAGTCTCTCTAATTTATTTCAGATTTTTAGGATTTTTATTTCTATTTTTAGTGGCTCTGTCAAAGTAGAATAATTTGAAATCAAATTTAGTCAAACCCTTTAGCTGTTTGGACTCAGGCCTAACCCAACCGGCCGCACCAGACTCGAGCCCGAGCCAACTAGTGCGACCCAACCAACTTGCCACCAGTCAGTCTGAATGTCCTCGCAATATCAAGACCGTCCGATCAAGATCGAGTGGTCCAAAACTGTGGGCGCGTTCGGGCGGTGCTAACGTCCTTGCACGTTCTAGCCGTCCGATCTTCATCGCGTGTTCCTAACGCACCATCCGAACGTCAGCGACCGAGCTCGACATTGTTCCAAACTTCACACCGCACCAACCCGACTCGGCTGGACCTTCTCGCCGAGTCGCACCCTATCTGTGCCTCTGCCACCCTGGCCCCATGTGACAGGGGCTTCTTCCTCCTCTCGCTGGCACACGTGCAGGCGACGTACTCCACGTGGCAGCGCTGCTCTACTGCATGCTGTCACCGCCATTGCCACATCGCCCTAGCTGACCACTCCCAAGGCTTCACCAGCTAACACCGTCTTCATCTCCGTCAGCCCCCTAGCACAATACCCTTCGCACCCCTCACAATTCGCCCATTCTCCCTCTCGGTGGCCGAGGAAGAAGAAGCTTTTCTTGCTCTCTTCTCGGGTAAGCTCGAAGCTATGGTGACCCTCATTTTCGCCATCCCGTGTCGTCTCCATTTTGCTAATATAAGCTCATGCTTTTCCTTGTAGTCCCCGGTCCAAACTCGACGCTCTCGGCGCCCCGGAGCTCGCACCGATTGGCACCTCTTAGCAGTTTTCATCTCTTGTGAGCCCCTTACTCTTTCTTGCGCGTCATCTCAGGCCATGGGGTATAAGCCTCATTTCCTCCTCATCTAATTCCAACAATGCATTTGCAGGAGCTTGTGAATTTGGTTTTGCCCAAGTGTCGGCCAAAAACATTGTTCATCATCTTTTGTCGACCTTGGTATGTCTTTCCCCAATTCCTTCTCGTGTAACAATCTACTGGTAGCAACTAAGCTCGTCCTAACTCCATTTTTCAGTCTTGTTGCCTAGGGAGCTATCTCCGCGTGAAGCCCTAGCGCCGCCATCACCTTTGTCGTGGACATCCCACCTCCGAGCTCCTCTGGCCACTCCATTTCTCTGGTGAGCCTCAGTGACCCCCCCTTGTAGCTTAAGCACACGTTGATTAGTTCAAACTGCATTGTGCTATCACAAGCACGTACACCGTGGGTTCACTGTCGCCATTCTCCAGCGTGCCGCCGGCACACACCGCCATGAGCTTAGCCACTGGTGCCATTAGCTTCGCAAGAGTGAGAGGAATCCAATTTTTGCCTTGTCCAGCGCTGGCGTGGAACACAATGCTGGCAAGCTGCCGGGAAAGCCACAAGCGCGTGAGCTCTCTGCGGACAGAACGACCGACAGCACTATAGCTAGGTATTTAAGAGCCAAATCTCATTTGGATTAGCGTCAATGATTGTTTAGAGTAATAAATGGCTGTCTTAAAATACTAGTGAGTCTTTGACGTGTGGACCCCTTAAACAGTGAACGAGGTTTGTTTTAAATCAGGTTGCTGTGAGTGGATGACATGTGGGCCTGGCCCCCTTAAGTGAGCTGTGCACATAGACCGTGAACTAGGTTCATAAGATAGAGTCGCTAACGTACGGGCCCCACAAGTCAGATCGGGATTTAAATCAGAAGTTAAAAGAAAAATGCGCTATTCTTTAGGTCCCAGCAATCAGCGACTGTGGCTAGCGCATCGCAGTAAGAAAAGGAATAAAGGTTTTAGAAAATTCGAAATCCATTTTTTTACACACTGAAAATATGAATAACTTTAAAAATTGCATAAATAATTCATCTTAACTCCATAATGAGTGAAACTAGTTTTGTTATTTTTAATTTTAAATGAACTTAATTTTAAAATAGGTTTCAAACACCTCACTGTCTTAGAAAATATTAATTTTGGGGATTGATCCAAAACTGAATTATTTTTGTACTAGAAAATGCTATTAACTTTGAAAAGTCATAACTAATTCATACGAACTCCACATGAGATGAACCAAATTATTTTGATCTTATATTTTTATTCTCTATTTACCTATGTACTCCTTATGTCCTCATTTGTTCTGCAAATTTTCATCAAAGAATTTAATTCAGATGAACAGTAACAGATTTTATTTAATTTGTATTTTCCAGCAAACTGAATTTCAAACCACCATAACTTTCACATACTAAATCCAAATGGAATAATTCTTTCACTTAAATTCATCTAAAATCATAATCTAGATACTGTAGAAATTTCATGCATTTTTTAGTATTTTGCATTGTTGGCTTCTTTGGTATTAATTGCAATATCGTTCTTTTGATAGATTTCTCCATGATACAAATGTATTCATGAGTGTAACCTGAGATTGAACAAGTGGTACAGCAAATGTGCGAGCACTCCCCCCCCTCTTGATCATGTTGCTCCTAGCGATTTTAAAAGTTTTGTGTGAGTTTTAATATCGCCATTGCATGCTATTTTGAAAAGTATGTTCATGGGTAGAAGTAGTTAAATTCCTAATTGCTGCATTGGCCTACCTTTGAATGTTGATGACCCTTTTTCCTTGAATGATTAAGGTTATATGTTATATGGGTTTGTTTACTAATTTGTAAAATGAGGCTTAGCCATGCTAGTAGTTGTAGCCGAAAGTGGTTGATGGAGCTAGTCCTTCGGCTGATAGATTGAATCGAATCTTGATGAAATTTGAGGATTATATGGATTGAATTATGTTGAATTTGAGGAATATGTCCATATCTTCAAATCTCGTTATTGTGGACATGTTGGGCATGGTTTTATATTCTTAACTTGGACGGGTGTAGGGTGATGATGAATTGTTGTTGTTATTTGTTGTTATGGAATTGTGTAGCCCCGTCTGAGTGATTAAGGACCGATCTGTGGTGTGTCGAACCAAGACTCACGTGCAACCACATGCCAGGTTTATGGGCGATGGCTTGTGATGAACCCGAAGGTCCGATTTGTTGGCCCGATCTTTCGATGAGAACGATAAGTCCGGTAGGTGTCGCTCAACTCTCACGATCCTGGCTACGAACACGCAAGGCTCGAAACCATGCAATCGCTGAACTGATTGACAAGTCGTTATCAACCGTGCATGAATACCCGGTTGACCTGACCACGAAGGTCGATTCCTGCATACACCGAAGAAGCACGCAAGAACAAGATAATAAGCAATCTGAAATTGCAAATAGGATTAAAATATTTAATTGAGTTGGGATTCTGAAGCGGTATTATGGTTGGTCTAGTCGACACAAGCCAATACACGAAGTTGCTATGAAGCTAACTTTTAACTAAACAAAATCCAAGAAAACTAGAGGGGGTGCGGCTCCTTAAATAGGGAACGAGGAGCCACAAATCTAAAGGAACTAGCGGGGAGGGACTCATGTGAACAGTAACTGCGCCTCTAGGTGGGTCGTCGGCATATGGGCCAAGTTGAGTTCGATTACAAGGCCTATATTGGCCCAAACAGGTGATATGATGCTTTCTTTAGATGATTGTGATCAGTCCAGAAGGAATTTGAAGATGAGGTCAGATCCGTTGGAAAGAGGACGAAATAAGCTTTCAATCAAGTATTCGTGGACCTCCAATGGACTCTGTATGTGAAAGTTATGCCCATTTGAAGTTGGTGCTGTCACGCTGATTCCGAACTGATCTTACCAAAACGTATCCAGCTTGGCACATGCAGTAGCACCATGGCTTGTAGATATAGTACCATGGTATGTAGACATAGCACCATGGTATATAGATGTAGCTCTATCCAATTGGGTAATATGGTCTTGCATTAACCGAAAGTCCTATTGGCAAAGATGTTGTTGAAGTAGAGGATGTAGTGTAGCAGGTCGAAGCAGTGGTTGCATCCTTAGGTTTGATGTCCTCATCATCCTCCCTTTCTTGAATTGGAGTCGTCCTCGACTCAATTGTTGTCTCCACATCATCACTTTCCTGCAAAAGGTTAGTAGCAACAGGAAACAAAGAAACATACATATCTTCTAAAGGACACAAAGATTCTTTGCAAACCATATTAGAGCATTCAGATTGATGTTGTGCCAAGTCAATGCAAGCAGATTGTGTAGCTAACATAACAGGTGCTTTCAAATTAATTTCACTTGGAGCTATCATCTTACGATCATCTTTTGTGTTCTCCTTACTTGTTCTCGTAGATCGTTCTAATTCATCCTTTAATATAGCAACAGGAGACATTGGAAGCAAAGTGATTTTCTTTTCTTTATATGTGAAAGTATAATGATTAGATCTACCATGATGTTCAGTATATCTATCATATTGCCAAGGTCTACCTAATAGCAATGAGCATGCTTGCATAGGTACGACATCGCAATCAACATAATCATGATATGATCCAATAGAAAAATGTATGCGCACAAGTTTAGTCACCTTCAACTTACCACAAGAATTCAGCCATTGAATGTAGTAAGGATGAGGGTGTTGAGTTGTGGTCAAGCCAAGCTTCTCAACCATGTCTTTGCTAGCAAGATTGTTGCAACTTCCACCATCGATGATGACTTTACAGGATCGTTCCTTGATGACAAACTTTGATTGGAATAAGGTGTGACGTTGATTTTGTTCAGCAAGCTCCATTTGAGCACTTAGCACACGCTGGACAACTAAGCTTTGGTACATGTCCGATGCTTCATGGCTTATATGTTCTTCCTCAGTTTCATCACCTACATTGTTAGTTGCAACCAAAACATGTTCTTCCTCAATGTCGCTAGCAGAAGTATACTCACCATTGTTCTTGATAAGTAAAGCGCGCTGACTGGGACAATCGCGCATCAAGTGCCCAAATCCTTTGCAACGGTGACATTGTACATCTCTAGATCGCCCTGTAGAAGCAATAGAAGAAGTACTTTTTGTAGGGACTTGTACCTTTGCAGATTTGCTTGCATCAGGGACATGCGCAGGAGTGGAAGGAGCAACAGGGGGCGCACGGCTTGAGGAGGGTGCCACGTGTTGTTGCTGACTTGGCTGACCTGCAAAAGATCCTCCAAAATTGCCCCTATGGTGAGATTGTCGAACCTGCACTTCTCTTTCAGCTTTGCAAGCAAGATGGAACAAACGAGTGATAGAATTGTATTCTTTATAATCAAGTATGTCCTGAATTTCTCGGTTTAAACCTCCCAAAAATCTAGCCATCTTAGCATCTTCGGTTTCATCTAAACCACAACGCAATAAACCAGTTTGCAATTCTTGATAATAATCCTCTACAGAACTACTACCTTGTCTTAAGCGTTGTAATTTATTAAGCAAATCACGTGAATAATATGAAGGTACAAATCTATGTCTCATTGCTCTTTTCAAAGCATTCCATGTCCTAGGTATGTCCTGATGAGTACGACCATATTCACTCCACCAAATTGATGCAAAATTAGAAAACTCACTAGTAGCAGCCCTAACTTTCTTATCTTCAGGGAATTCATGACAAGCAAATTTTTGTTCTACTGTAAGCTCCCATGTGAGATAAGCATCAGGATCATATTTTCCAGCAAAAGATGGCGTAGTGAATTTAATTTTACCAATTGCATTATCATGGTCACGTACCTCACGTTGATTTCTTCCCATACCTTGACGATTGTGATGAAGCCGACGATGGTTGCGATCATTGTGAACATTGATTACATCTGTTTCCGTATCAGCAGTGTAGTTGTTCATTTCTTCTTCTTCCACTTCATCGGCCCAAGAGCGAGAGCGAGCAACAGATGGAGTACGGCGCGATTGTGCAATGCCAACAACAGCGGGGGCGGCAACAGGAGGGGGAGCTCTCTCTAGCTGCTCCACACGTGTAGCAATCGCAGCAAGATCGTTATTTGTGCGATCTAGAACTCTCTCAATGCGCTCCGAATGTTGACTCAACAAGCGTGAAAAGTGTTGCATGATGTCTTTCGTGCGAGGCGTGAGAGGTGCATCTTCCTCAACATTGGGCCTGCTATTCTCCCCTTGTGACCCTGAACATGCCATCGTTAGTAGAAAACAAAGAACAGATCACAGTGTATATGTCGCTATGACTACTAGGTTCTGGAGTTTCACAAGTCACTCACACTCAAGCTTATACCCAGTTCTTACAAGTTCTTACCAATGCAGCAAAGAAGTGGTACAACCGGTGGCTGGTTCATGATACTCTCACTTGCGATCAGAACAACGATTGCGAGGAACGGCACCTGCTGAGTAAGTAGAGAGTGGAGCTCGGAAGGCTATTATGTAGCAAGGGAGTAGCAATTATTCAAATCGGTATGCAAAGTTGAATAGTAGTTCAAAGTACTAGTCACAAGTGTTGGTCCTAGTCTAAACCAAGTCTAGCTGGAGCAACTTAGAAGAACGACTAGTAGCAACAACGGCCGGCTAGCACAAGAACTATCAATACGAGCGAGCAATGGATGAATTATGCTCAACTGAACAAGGAAAAAAAATGTAAAGAAAAAGGAGGCAGCTCTGAATTTTTTTTCTTCTTCTTATCCCTTTTTTTCTGCTTCTCTTCTCGTTTTTTTTCTTTTTTCTTCTCTTTCCTCTCTTTCTTTTCTTCTTTTTCTTCTCTTTCTTTCCCTTTTTTTCTACTTCAGGAAACCACTAGGAACTGAAAATATGGTTTTTTTTTGGGTTGCTACTGTAGCAATGGCAAAAACCGATTTTTTTTCTCTTTTTTTCCCCTTTCGGCTCTTTCTTTTTTTTCCTTTTAAAACCTCAGAAGCTACTGGAACCGAAACCCACAAACAAAAAATCTTGGGTCCTAACGCGAGCTCTTGCTCTGGCGGCGGCGGCGGCGGCAATGAGGCGCTCGGTCGGAGGCGGCGGCGCAGGAGGCGGCGCCGTCTTGCGCGCGCGGTGGCGGCAACAGCCCGAAGCGGCCGCGGCAGCTTGCGGGACCGAGCGGCGCGGCGTCGGCGAGCGGGATTGGCAGCGGCGGCGGCGACGACTCCCGATGATGGGAAGGCACCAGATTCAGCGCCGGATGTGGCTCGGACTGGAGGCGGTGCAAGCGGCGGCGGCTTGGCGCAGGACCGGTTGGCAACGGCGGCTCCAAGCGCTCAGTGACAGCGGATCTCCGAACGGCACCGTCACCCACGCGTGTGCGATGGCCTGGCGGCACGGAGGGAGCGGATCCGGGTGACGCGGCCCTGGATGGAGTTGGCGGCGGCTTCCCGTGCGGTGGCGCCCAAGGCGGCGGCGGCCGTTCGGCTTCCCGAGCGGCGACAGTGGCCTGTAGCTCGACGGCGGTCCGATTAGAACCGAGCGGTGGTGGCGACTGGCATGCGCGGCGGCCCGAACCAATTCCAAGGAGGCGCGGCCCAGTGGAGATGGCGGCGGCAATGATGCCGCAAAGACTGGCGGCGGCTCGTCGGCGACCTCGGATCGACGTTGAGCAGATTTTTTTTTTGTGTGTGTGTCTGGCTTCGGTTGTGGGATGAAACGCCGAGGAACGTCGTTAGCGTGGCGGTAGCTCGAGCGCGCACACGGATGCGGCAAAGCGAACAGTGCACCAAAGCGGCGGCAGGCGGCACGGCGGCTGGCGGCTCGTCCGGCGGCCTCGGATCGACGTTGAGCAGATTTGTTTTTTGTGTGTGTGTCTGCTGGCTTCGGTTGTGGGATGAAACGCCGAGGAACGTCGTTGGCAGCGGCGGTAGCCTGGAGCGTGCACACGGTTGCAGCCGAAACGAACAGGTGCACCAAACTTTGATGTCGACGACTGACAGACAGGCTAGACGATATGCAAGAGCGCACACGCTGTCTCCTGCTTCCAAAGTAGCTGCGTGATGGAGGCAGACGAAACGAATCTACTATTTTTTTGTATCTTGTGAGGACCCCGGTTTATTCGGCTTGTACTGTTTAACCATCCACTTGGTCCTAACAATACAAATCAAATAAACCAAGCCTCGAGATATGTATACTTCCCAGAATTGCAGTATACACACCCCGTTACAAAATCATGCATCAATTCCATTCATACACATAGAGCCAAGCAAAAGCAACAATCGAAAGACATAGATAATATAAAGAGAGTTATTACAAAGAGAGGCCGACTGCCAAATAACACATAAGGAACTAGTTTAAACAATGAAGCAAAATGGCCATAAGATGGCAATAAACCAAAGCCAATCGGTGTGCCTTTACCACAAGGCAACCAACCGGACCGCCAAGCTAATCGTCCCAAACAGCGCGCAACACACTCACAAAAGTGAGGCCCTTGGGGCTCACCTTCTTCCTCTGCAACAATTAATATTAAGCAAAGCAGATGAGTACAAAACATGTTTTTGTACTCGCAAGACTAACGTGTGAGATAACAGAACTATAATTAACTACATGCAAGCTTTATTTAAGTGGATGAGGCTCTGGACTTATTTTCAGCATAAAGCAAGTTTTCATTTGCAATAGGGTAATAGATTCAAAGCAAGTTTGCAATTAACTTTTATTGTTCAAATAAAAGAGAGACAATTATAACAATAGATAGATGACAACACCAACCTAGAAGTGACTAACCCATAGTCACCACAACAATAGCATGAAGTGCCCCTTCATACCACCCATGTCAAGTTTAGGTTTTTAAAAGGTTGTAGTCTAGTTCTTGTGGGAAATAACCAAGCGTGTCCATAACCTAGGACGAGGCTATTCGAATAGTTTAAACCCTGCAGGGGTGTACCAATGTACCCACACGATAGACCGCCTTTCCACCAGCCACGGTTAGCACACTTCCTTTGGTATGCAGGCATGGCTAAGTCTAACAAGACGCTTTCCAATGGACGATGCTAATTAAGAGCCGCAACCCACGGGAGAAAGACACATTAGACAGCCTAACCGGCCTGCTAATGCTCCCCTCCAACACCACAACACACACACACAAGAACACACCCACCAACCAGCTCATAATTAACACCTCCCAAAGTACTTAGTCAAGAGAGGTTCCATATCCCCCTCGTGTGGTTAGCACGCAACAATTGCTTGGATCAATGGCACAAGTAACTCGGTCCTTAGGGACTTAGGCACCATTCCATTCACACCCAACAGATCACCCAACATACCATTGTGCCCAAGCCAAGATATAATTTTTGTTTTCAGTTTTTGATTTGTAAATCAATAAAACACAAGGGCTGGACATAATGGAGTAGTATAAGTAGTTGTGTGATCAAGATCACCGACTAAGTCGATGATCGCCCAATACTACCGATAACTAGGCATGGCTAAGCAATATTCATTCGTAATCTACTAAGTGATAAGAGTTCATCCATCGAACTCTAACCACAAAGAAATAACCTAGGCTCGGGTAGTAGAGGATAACCATTTACCTACAGATTATGCAACTAGAGGTCTAACTAATCAATTTAACAACAAAATAGCAATGCATACATAAAAGTTAAACAAAATATTAGACTTTAAAAGTAATGGGATCAATGGGAAATGATCAAACTGCTTGCCTGCTTGCTGTTGCTCAATTTGTTGCGGAGGGTCGTTCTCGGGGTTACCGCAAATATCGAATCCTAAGCGAAAGAGCGAAAACAACCAATAAGACGAGCAACACTTAAACAAAAGAGCAAGCAAAAATTATCCAAATGCGACAAAATTTATACACAAGGTAAAATACGAATATACCTAGACATAGAAACTGGAAAAAACTAATTTGGAATTGTGGTGCAAAAGATATTCTCTAAAAACCTATTTTCGGCCATAATTAGCACTGTAGCAAAAACATTTTCTAGAAAGATTTTGAAGCTGAAATTTTTATGGTAGCTACCTACTGGTACAGTGGTAACCCATATAAAATTTCAGGTCATTTGGAGTTATATTGAAAGAGTTATGATTTTTCTAAGTTATAAATCTAAGACATGATTAATTCCAGTATTAAAGACTTCTGCAAAACCTATACTAAGCTAAAGTACTTTAACAGATGCATTTATAGAACTTTAGTTTGTTAAATCTTGAGCTAAGAGAAAAAGATATGCAATTTTGAAGTTTAAAACAATTAATATGTGCAAATAAAAGCTCTCGGAACTAAATCTGGAAAACCAATAAAAACTAGGGAGGTCGTGGGCCGTTGATCAAGGATCGCACGGCTCACGAGCTCGGACGCCCAAAACCCGCACGAGCACCTGGGCGCAAAGACCTCATCGCGCC
Source organism: Ampelocalamus luodianensis (assembly GCA_036346255.1). Taxonomy (NCBI): domain Eukaryota; kingdom Viridiplantae; phylum Streptophyta; class Magnoliopsida; order Poales; family Poaceae; genus Ampelocalamus; species Ampelocalamus luodianensis. The sequence continues at coordinate 49,643,717 of CM070622.1, read as the reverse complement.
TAGGGGAGGTCTTAGCCGCTGATATTGAATCCAACGGCTACGACTAGTGCACGCACAGCGCACACGGAGGAGGTCCTCGCGCCCAAAGGTGGCCGGGATCGTTAGATCAAGATCTGACGGTCCTGACCTCCTTAGGAGGTCCTAGGGTTAAATCTACGGAAGGAGGTCTGGGCGGTGAGATCGGAAGGAGGGAGGTCTTTGACGGCTAAGATCTCCTGAGGAGGTCTTAACTACCAATGACTCCACCGATGGATTTAGATCCAATGGCCCAAGTGAGATGGGATGTTCGGGCCATCCGAGCGCCTCAACGAATCTGGGCCTTGGATCTTGAGATGGACGGCCTAGATCAAGATTGCATCTGGAGGGGTCCGAATGTTCTCCAGATCCGAGCCGTAGATCTAAAGAGGAACGATAAAGAGAGAATCAAAACGGTAGAGTTGCAAACAGACTGAAGAGGTCTAGATCTAAATCTAACAGAGTCGGGGGGAGGTCCTATACGGTCAAGATCTCCGTGAGGAGGTCTGAACGGCTATGATGAAGCGAGGGAGGTCCTGCGGTTTCTTGATAAGGACCCGAGGTGGTCTTTTCGCAAAGAGGTTCCCAAAGGTAGTTTTGAAGGTTCTCTTTACAAAATACCAGGGGTGGTCTTTTGCAAAGAGGACCTCGGTGGGGGTGGTCCGAGAGGGTGGTCTTGATAACACGACCAGGGGTGGTCTTTTTGCACAGAGGACCTCAAGGAGGTCTTTTGCAAAGAGGACCCCAAGGTAGAGGGTGATCCTGTCGGCTGAGACCTAGCCTATGGAGGTCTTTAACGGCCAGGATTCCAAATGGTGGGAGGTCCTGGCGGCTAAGGACTTAGACTAGGAGAGCTAGCGGTCCAGATCAACAATGAAGAGGTCATGAACGGCTAAGACCACAACCGAGAGGTCCTAGGACTTAGCTATTACGAGAACAAAGGATCTACGGTGGATCTAAACAGGAGGAGGTCAATAAGGGCTAGGATTAAATCGAAGAGGTCTTGGGAGCTAGAGTTTTTGCCGACAAGATCCCAGTGCGAATCTAACACGGGGAGGTCACGGAGGGTCACGATGACCCGAGGAGGTCCGGTGACTTGACAAAAATACGACAATGCATCAGGACACGGCTTTGGTCACCGGCTCGTCGCCGACGACCACGACCACGGCGGCGCGGTCCAACGGGGCAAAAATGTTCGCAATACTATTGCGAACATTTTGAGGGCACAAATGTCACCGGACACTACCCATATCGCCGGCGAGCCGGAACGAGGCGGAGATCAAGTACGGGAAAAGTGAAAACCGAGAAAGACTTCGCCGCGACCTAAGCTATCGAGTGCTTAAGCTACAGGAGGTCATTGTGAACTCACCTGGGCCCAAAGGAGGTCCAAGGGAGGTCGAGGGAGTTCCAGCGACGACGACCGCCACCGGAGCCGAGGAAGACAACGCGGGGCAAGCAATCCTGAGCAATAGAGGACCAAGCAATCGTGACGATAACTTCAGGAGGTCCACCAGAAAGACCTGGAACACGTAATGGAAGGGAGGAGCCACCTTACCGGAGAGGAGGACGAAAGCGGCGGTTTTCGGCGAAACAGGACCCGCACCTTGATTCAGCTGCTCCTGCGAGCACAAGCCAAACCAAGTTAGGGAGCAGGACCAGAGGTCGAAGGAACGATGCGATGCTAGAAAAGGGGCCAGGGGACCCTGGAGCACCGTCGGCGATGAGGAGCTCTGCGGCCAACAATGGCGGAAGGTGATTTGAGTGATTCGAGCTCAAGCAAGCAAGGTGGGTGTACACTAGGGCTGCGGAAGGGTGAAAGGAGGACAAAGAAGGAGAGCGGGGTGTTAAGTAGCAGAGAGGGAAAAAGGAGCAACGGGCGCATGCTCATGGGCGAGCTCAAGTCCGTAGCAGCGTGCGGTCGCTCGGAGTGACGGGAGCAGGTGGAAAATGGACTTCGGGGGTGGTCGCATGGTGTGCAATAAATGCGGCACAGAGGGAGCCGTTTAAAGGCTTCACTGAGGTGACAAGGCCTCGCTCTCTCCGCTGACTTTGCTCCGGCACAGACACAGGTGCGCGACGGGAGGAGGAAGAAGACCAGGAGGTAGGCGGGACCACCAGTCAGAGATAGAAAACGGCTCGAGCCGAACGTGCACGAGAGGGCTGAGTCGGACCACGAAGTAGAACAGGCTCGAGTCTTACTTGAGCCCGAGGAACAGTGCACCTGGTTGGAGTTTGAATTGCAGCTGAGACTTTGGGGAATTAATTAAGGTATCAAATCAACTCCAAACTTGATGAAATTTTAACTGGAGCTTCCTGAGTTTAGGATTAACCTCCCATAAAATTTCCAGTGACTTTGGTGCACTAGAATTTTCTCAAGAAATTCCAGAACGTTATCTCCGGGGGTTTGACCAGGTTTGACTTGCCTCTAAACTGTTTCAAATCATTTCCAAAAATTAGAAATAATTCAGAGGTGCCACCAAGCAACCCTAGAACCAGGAAAAATATTTCCGAGCATTATCACAAGATTGGACAAGATGATCTTTGCCTTGAGAGAATTGAAGGTTTTGATTTTGTATTTCCCAAAATTCCTTTGCAAGAATTTGAGAAAAGTTCGACAACGTAGGGAGTAAGAAAAGTTTTAATTTCTACTCATTTTCTTACATTTGAAACACAAGTTGAAAATGGGGATGTTACAAACCTCCCCCCCTTACAAAAATCTCGTCCCGAGATTTGGTTCACTCGGAAAAGAAAGAGGGGTAGTCTGCACGGAGACGATCTTCTCGTTCCCATGTAGCCTCATCCTCGGAATGGTTTGACCACTGAACTTTAAGGAACTTGATGGTCTTGTTCCTTGTTCTTCGCTCAGCCTCCTCGAGTATGCGAACTGGGTGCTCGCGATAGGTCAAATCCTCCTGGACATCAAGAGTTTCCAACGGAGTTTCCTCAGTTGGAACTCGGAGGTACTTCTTTAGCTGGGACACATGGAACACATCATGTACCCCCGCTAGTGCAGCAGGCAATTCCAACTTGTAGGCGACAGCTCCCTTCTTTTCGATAACACGGTATGGACCGACATATCGAGGAGCTAACTTGCCTTTGACGCCGAAACGTTGATGGCCCTTCAAAGGGGAGACCTTGAGATAAACAAAGTCATTGGGCTCAAAACTCAACTCGCGACGACGGCGATCTGCATAGCTCTTTTGCCTGGATTGAGCCGTGCGCAAACGATAACGAACAAGTTGGACTTGACTCTCGGCTTCATTGATCGAGTCCGGGCCAAAGAAAGGTCTCTCACCGGTCTCAGACCAGTTCAACGGGGTTCTACACTTTCTCCCGTATAAGGCCTCGAATGGTGCCATGCCGAGACTGGCTTGGAAACTGTTGTTGTAAGAAAACTCGGCGAATGGCAAGCACTTCTCCCAATGCTTCCCATAGGAAAGGACACAAGCTCGCAGCATGTCCTCCAAAACTTGGTTGACCCTCTCGGTCTGACCATCTGTTTGGGGGTGATATGCTGTGCTGAAAGAAAGACGAGTTCCCATAGCTTCTTGCAAGCTATGCCAGAACTGGGAAGTGAAGATGGAACCACGATCAGAAATGATCGTCTTCGGCACCCCATGCAAGCTCACTATCCTGGCGATATAGAGCTCCGCAAGGTGACCGGTACGAATCTTGGTCTTGACTGGAAGAAAATGCGCCACTTTCGTCAACCGGTCAATGATAACCCAAATGGCATCATTGCCTCGGTGATCCGGGTAGGCGCTGATAAAATCCATCCCGACCGAATCCCACTTCCACTCCGAATGGGCAAGGGTGGCGATCTGCCGGACGCGATGCTCGACCTTGACACGACGACATACGTCGCGACTCGCAACGAACCTTGCGATCTCCTCTTCATTCGGTCCACCAAAATCTCTGGCGAAGATCCCGGTACATCTTCGTGGCCCGGATGAATGGATAACGGAGAATCGTGGGCTTCGCGGAGAATCAAACCCGCAACTCCATGTCCTTTGGAACCACGAGGCGTTGTTCGAACCTCACGACACCAAGCTCATCTACGGAGAAGCACTTGGCGTTCCATTCTTGACATTTTCCTTGATGCGGTTTACTCCAACATCCGATCACGAGCGCACTGATCCGATCCACCAAGGTTGGTCTGTACAACCAAGGCGGCGAGGAACCATGCTCAACCAAACCCAAGTTAAGACGCTGAAATTCCTCCGTAAGAGGGGGTGAGGGCCTTGGAGCAACAATGCATTGCAATGCGCTGCGACTAAGCACATCCGCAACGACATTGGCCTTGCCGGATGGTAGTGAATACCCATGTCATAGTCCTTGATCAACTCCAACCACCTCCTTTGCACGAGGTTCAGATCGGGTTGGGTAAACAAATACTTCAAGCTTTTGTGATCCGAATACACTTCACAACGATTACGATTAGGTAATGTCGCCAAATCTTAAGTGCATGGATCACGGCTAACTCCAAGTCATGGGTAGGATAGTTGAGTTCATGAGGTCTCAATTGCCTTGATGCATAGGCCACTACCTTGCCTTCTTGCATAAGGACACAACCGAGGCCTCGGCGAGAAGCGTCACAAAAGATATCAAGCTTCGACGGACATCGGGAAGAACAAGAACGGGAGCGGTGGTCAATCGCTTCTTAAGCGCTTGAAACTTTCTCGCAATCAGCGGACCACGAGAACTTCTTGTCCTTCTTGAGCAACTCCGTCATCGGCCGCTATCTTGGAGAAGTTCTCGATAAAGCGGCGATAATATCCCGCTAAACCAAGAAAACTCGAACCGGTGATCGAAGTGGGTGACTCGAGAAAGCACATCGCTGATCTTCCTAGGATCCACAGCTACGCCTCCTGCCGAAAGAATATGGCCTAAGAAGGCTACTTCCTTCAACCAGAACGCGCACTTGCTGAACTTCGCATACAGCTGGTGCTCGCGAAGCTTGCCCAACACAAGCCTCAAATGCTCTGTGTGTTCCTCATCGCTCTTGGAGTAGATAAGGATATCATCGATGAAGACCACAACGAACCTATCCAAATACTCCATGAACACCGAATTCATGAGGTTCATGAACAAGGCTGGAGCATTGGTTAAGCCGAATGACATGACGGTATACTCGTACAAGCCATAACGAGTAGAAAAAGCCGTCTTTGGAATATCCTCAGGTCGAATCCGAACTTGATGATATCCCACTCTCAAATCAATCTTGGAGAAAACTCGAGCTCCAGTTAATTGATCGAAGAGATCGTCGATACGGGGCAAAGGGTACTTGTTCTTTACCGTTACTTCATTAAGTGGACGGTAATCAACGCACATGCGCAGCGTCTTGTCCTTCTTCGGGACAAAGATTGCTGAGCATCCCCAAGGAGATGAGCTAGGGCGGATGAAACCCTTCTCTTGAAGCTCACCCAGCTGCTTCTTCAACTCCACCAACTCAATTGGGTCCATCCGGTAAGGCCTCTTCGAGATCGGGGCGGTACCAGGAACCAACTCAATGACAAACTCGAGGTCTCGAACTGGTGGCATCCCTGGAAGGTCGTCGGGGAAGACATCAACAAAGTCACATACCACTGGGACTTCACTAATATCTAGAGTTGGCTTCGCCTGCGCGAAGAGATGCAGATCCCGCAGCCCGCAAAAGCGAACTTGCTCGCCAAAAGGACTGGTGAGGTAGATGAGCCTCCTAGCGCAATCAATTTGTCCCATGTGCTGAGACAACCAATCCATGCCTAGGATTACATCTAAGCTCGCCGATCGAAGGAGGATAAGGTTTGCCAAGAATCCTACCCCTTCTATCTCAACAGGGACATCCCTACACTCAGACTCAGCTCTCAACTCCGAACCGGGAGAGCGAATGAGCAGCGGGACCAACAATGGAGTAAAAAGAAGACCTCCCACAGCAGCAAAAGACTCAGAAACAAACGAATGAGATGCGCCGGAATCAAACAAAACTGTAGCAGGGAAAGAGTTAACCGAAAGGGTACCCAACACGACGTCGGGTGCCTCCTCCGCGGAGATGAGGTTGACGCGGCCACTACCCACGCCTTGGGTAGCGGGGACAACCTTCTGATCCTGGGGAGGACCACCTCCCTGCCCGCGTCCTCCATTAGGACGAGGGGCCGCTCCAGTCCTGTTAGGGCAACTATTGGCATAATGCCCCTTCTGGTTGCATGAAAAGCAAGAGACCCCAGCAGCCGGATTGCGGGGGCCACCCTGCTGGTTCGCAGGCGCACGTGACTGGGGCACGGCCTGCGGAGGGCGAGGAGCTGGTGCTGGCGGCCTCGGTGGTAGCGAAGCCACAGAACGGGCCCCTGGGGTAGGCCCGACACGGGGACGGGAGAGGCCGGCCTGTGCAGACCGCTGGGCCTCCCACTTGCGCTTGCGGGACTCGCCCAGCGCCTTCGCCTTGTGCTCAGCAACAATGGCCTTGTCCACCAAGGCCTGGAAGTCAGCAAAGTCCACAATGGAGAGCCTGTCTTGCAGCTCCTCAGACAAACCTCCATGAACTTCTCTCGCTTGGCCTCATCGGTGGCCACCTCGGATGGAGCATAACGAGCCAAGTGGTTGAACTCGTACAGGTACTCCATCACTGACTTACGCCCTTGCTTGAGCGCGAGAAACTCCTTCTTCTTCAGCTTCATCAAGCCGGCAGGGATGTGAGCTCGACGGAACGCCGTCCGGAACTCATCCCAAGAGACAGTGTGGCCGCCGGGCTGCATGGTCAAGAAGTTCTCCCACCAGGAGAGTGCTGCCCCCTGAAGTTGATGGGAGGCAAAGAGTGCCCTGTCCTGGTCCAGGCACTGAGCAACATCGAGCTTACGCTCAACTTGACGCAGTCAGTCATCCGCGTCCAACGGGTCCTCAGATCTGGAAAATGTGGGGGGCTGAGTGCGAAGAAACTCAGCAAGGCCCCCACGAGACTGATGTCCGCCCCCCTGCCCGGATCCTGAGGCACCGGTCAGGGCGGAGGTGTTGCGCGCAATAACATCCAGCAGGACCCTCCTGTCCTCTGAACGGTTGCGCTCGATCTGAAGAAGGACCTCAGCCATGGTCGGAGGAGACGGGAGCTCCTCATCCAAACCAGGCTGCAGACCACGACCGCTACGAGTACCTCCAGCCATCCTGGTTCAAGAATTTAGGTTAGCAACCAAAACACTGAGACTAGAAGTTGATGAAAGCGAAAAGCTCACGATTAGGGGAATGAGATATCACCCTAACCGAAAGCCAAAAACAGCAAGCAACAACTTTAAATGTTTCCAAAGAAGCTCTGAAACAGCAAAGGAATCATTAAACCAAGCTCAACTTCTCAATGCCATTAACCCGTATTGAATGAACGAGTAATAGTGTGAGAAGGTAAAAATTTCAGCACCTTACAACAAATCTAACACTACACAAGAGCAAAGTTAAGGCGGTAAAAATAGCGTTAGGTACTTAGCTAACTAGTATCACATCCTACCCTTTTATTCCCACAAGTTTTAGTTGATTATCCTCTCATTTTCTACCCTATTTAGAAACCTTTGAGCCTGCTGTCCGGAAATTGAATGATCGCTGTCCAGATTTCGCATCCAAGCCTCCTAATTGAAATCTTCAACTTCGGAAGCTTCAAAATCTTGTAGAGGGCGGCTAACATTTCAATTTGCCAAACTCATTGGTTCCCAAAACCCAATTTAAACGATAACACTATCTTTTTAGAAGAAGATGAGAGGAAAACAATTTTTAAAACTCAATTAGAGCAAGATGAGATAGAAAGCTAAGATAGGTAAGGAATAAAATCTGAGAACTTACTTAAGCTTTCATAAATCATTTGATACTTTGAAATTAAGTTTTCCAAAATATCCTAAAGACGACCAAGCTTGGGTTACTACGGTCGGAATGGCTCTGATACCAACTTTGTGAGGACCCCGGTTTATTCGGCTTGTACTGTTTAACCATCCACTTGGTCCTAACAGTACAAATCAAATAAACCAAGCCTCGAGATATGTATACTTCCTGCACTGCAGTATACACACCCGTTACAAAATCATGCATCAATTCCATTCATACACATAGAGCCGAAGCAAAAGCAACAACTGAAAGACATAGATAATATAAAGAGAGTTATTACAAAAGAGAGGCCGACCGGCCAAATAACACATAAGGAACTAGTTTAAACAGCGGAAGCAAAATGGCCATAAGATGGCAATAAACCAAAGCCAATCGGTGTGCCTTTACCCACAAGGCAACCAACCGGACCGCCAAGCTAATCGTCCCAAACAACGCAACACACTCACAAAAGTGAGGCCCTTGGGGCTCACCTTCTTCCTCTGCAACAATTAATATTAAGCAAGCGGATGAGTACAAAACATGTTTTTGTACTCGCAAGACTGACGTGTGAGATAACGAACTATAATTAACTACATGCAAGCTTTATTTAAGTGGATGAGGCTCTGGACTTATTTTCAAAGATAAAGCAAGTTTTCATTTGCAATAGGGTAATAGATTCAAAGCAAGTTTGCAATTAACTTTTATTGTTCAAATAAAAGAGAGACAATTATAACAATAGATAGATGACAACACCAACCTAGAAGTGACTAACCCATAGTCACCACAACAATAGCATGAAGTGCCCTTCATACCACTCATGTCAAGTTTAGGTTTTAAAAGGTTGTAGTCTAGTTCTTGTGGAAATAACCAAGCGTGTCCATAACCTAGGACGAGGCTATTCGAATAGTTTAAACCTGCAGGGTGTACCAATGTACCCACACGATAGACCGCCTTTCCACCAGCCACGGTTAGCACACTTCCTTTGGTATGCAGGCATGGCTAAGTCTAACAAGACGCTTTCCAATGGACGATGCTAATTAAGAGCCGCAACCCACGGGAGAAAGACACATTAGACAGCCTAACCGGCCTGCTAATGCTCCCCTCCAACACCACAACACACACACACAAGAACACACCCACCAACCAGCTCATAATTAACACCTCCCAAAGTACTTTGTCAAGAGAGATTCCATATCCCCCTCGTGTGGTTAGCACGCAACAATTGCTTGGATCAATGGCACAAGTAACTCGGTCCTTAGGGACTTAGGCACCATTCCATTCGCACCCAACAGATCACCCAACATACCATTGTGCCCAAGCCAAGATATAATTTTTGTTTTCAATTTTTGATTTGTAAATCAATAAAACACAAGGGCTGGACATAATGGAGTAGTATAAGTAGTTGTGTGATCAAGATCACCGACTAAGTCGATGATCGCCCAATACTACCGATAACTAGGCATGGCTAAGCAATATTCATTCGTAATCTACTAAGTGATAAGAGTTCATCCATCGAACTCTAACCACAGCAAATAACCTAGGCTCAGGTAGTAGAGGATAACCATTTACCTACAGATTATGCAACTAGAGGTCTAACTAATCAATTTAACAACAAAATAGCAATGCATACATAGAAGTTAAACAAAATATTAGACTTTAAAAGTAATGGGATCAATGGGAAATGATCAAACTGCTTGTTCGCTTGCTGTTGCTCAATTTGTTGCGGAGGGTCGTTCTCGGGGTTACCGCAAATATCGAATCCTAAGCGAAAGAGCGAAAACAACCAATAAGACGAGCAACACTTAAACAAAAGAGCAAGCAAAAATTATCCAAATGCGACGAAATTTATACACAAGGTAAAATACGAATATACCTAGACATAGAAACTGGAAAAAAAACTAATTTGGATTTGTGGTGCAAAAGATATTCTCTAAAAACCTATTTTCGGCCATAATTAGCACTGTAGCAAAAACATTTTCTAGAAAGATTTTGAAGCTGAAATTTTTATGGTAGCTACCTACTGGTACAGTGGTAACCCATATAAAATTTCAGGTCATTTGGAGTTATATTGAAAGAGTTATGATTTTTCTAAGTTATAAATCTAAGACATGATTAATTCCAGTATTAAAGACTTCTGCAAAACCTATACTAAGCTAAAGTACTTTAACAGATGCATTTATAGAACTTTAGTTTGTTAAATCTTGAGCTACAGAGAAAAAGATATGCAATTTTGAAGTTTAAAACAATTAATATGTGCAAATAAAAGCTCTCAGAACTAAATCTGGAAAACCAATAAAAACTGGGGAGGTCGTGGGCCGTTGATCAAGGATCGCACGGCTCACGAGCTCGGACGCCCAAAACCCGCACGAGCACCGGGCGCAAAGACCTCATCGCGCCTAGGGGAGGTCTTAGCCGCTGATATTGAATCCAACGGCTACGACTAGTGCACGCACAGCGCACACGGAGGAGGTCCTCGCGCCTAAAGGTGGTCGGGATCGTTAGATCAAGATCTGACGGTCCTGACCTCCTTAGGAGGTCCTAGGGTTAAATCTACGGAAGGAGGTCTGGGCGGTGAGATCGGAAGGAGGGAGGTCTTTGACGGCTAAGATCTCCTGAGGAGGTCTTAACTGCCAATGACTCCACCGATGGATTTAGATCCAATGGCCCAAGTGAGATGGGATGTTCGGGCCATCCGAGCGCCTCAACGAATCTGGGCCTTGGATCTTGAGATGGACGGCCTAGATCAAGATTGCATTTGGAGGGGTCCGAATGTTCTCCAGATCCGAGCCGTAGATCTAAAGACGAACGATAAAGAGAGAATCAAAACGGTAGAGTTGCAAAGAGACTAAAGAGGTCTAGCCCGTTAGATCTAAATCTAACGGTCCAGAGCTGGCAGGGAGGTCCTATACGGTAAAGATCTCCAGGAGGAGGTCCTGAACGGCTATGATGAAGCGAGGGAGGTCCTGCGGTTTCTTGATAAGGACCCGAGGTGGTCTTTTTGCAAAGAGGACCCTAAAGGTAGTTTTGAAGGTTCTCTTTACAAAATACCAGGGGTGGTCTTTTGCAAAGAGGACCTCGGTGGGGGTGGTCCGAGAGGGTGGTCTTGATAACACGACCGGGGGTGGTCTTTTCGCACAGAGGACCTCAAGGAGGTCTTTTGCAAAGAGGACCCCAAGGTGGAGGGTGATCCTATCGGCTGAGACCTAGCCTACGGAGGTCTTTAACGGCCAGGATTCCAAATGGTGGGAGGTCCTGGCGGCTAAGGACTTAGACTAGGAGAGCTAGCGGTCCAGATCAACAATGAAGAGGTCATGAACGGCTAAGACCACAACCGAGAGGTCCTAGGACTTAGCTATTACAGAACAAAGGATCTACGGGTGGATCTAAACAGGAGGAGGTCAATAAGGGCTAGGATTAAATCGAAGAGGTCTTGGGAGCTAGAGTTTTTGCCGACAAGATCCCACGGTGCGAATCTAACACGAGGAGGTCCTGGAGGGTCACGATGACCCCGAGGAGGTCCAGTGACTTGACAAAAATACGACAACAGACCAGGACACCGGCTTTGGTCACCGGCTCGTCGCCGACGACCACGACCACGGCAGCGCGGTCCAACGGGGCAAAAATGTTCGCAATACTATTGCGAACATTTTGAGGGCACAAATGTCGCCGGACACGACCCATATCGCCGGCGAGCCGGAACGAGGCGGAGATCAAGTACGGGAAAAGTGAAAACCGAGAAAGACTTCGCCGCGACCTAAGCTATCGAAAGTGCTTAAGCTACGGAGGTCATTGTGAACTCACCGGGCCCAAAGGAGGTCCAAGGAGGTCGAGGAGTTCCAGCGACGACGACCGCCACCGGAGCCGAGGAAGACAACGCGGGGCAAGCAATCCTGAGCAATAGAGGACCAAGCAATGGTGACGATAACTTCAGGAGGTCCACCAGAAAGACCTGGAACACATAATGGAAGGGAGGAGCCACCTTACCGGAGAGGAGGACGAAAGCGGCGGTTTTCGGCGAAACAGGACCCGCACCTTGATTCAGCTGCTCCCTGCGAGCACAAGCCAAACCAAGTTAGGGGAACAGACCAGGAGGTCGAAAGGAACGATGCGATGCTAGAAAAGGGGCCAGGGGACCCTGGAGCACCGTCGGCGATGAGGAGCTCTGCGGCCAACAATGGCGGAAGGTGATTTGAGTGATTCGAGCTCAAGCAAGCAAGGTGGGTGTACACTGGGGCTGCGGAAGGGTGAAAGGAGGACAAAGAAGGAGAGCGGGGTGTTAAGTAGCAGAGAGGGAAAAAGGAGCAACGGGCGCATGCTCATGGGCGAGCTCAAGTCCGTAGCAGCGTGCGGTCGCTCGGAGTGACGGGAGCAGGTGGAAAATGGACTTCGGGGATGGTCGCATGGTGTGCAATAAATGCGGCACAGAGGGAGCCGTTTAAAGGCTTCACTGAGGTGACAAGGGCTCGCTCTCTCCGCTGACTTTGCTTCGGCACAGACACAGGTGCGCGACGGGAGGAGGAAGAAGACCAGGAGGTAGGCGGGACCACCAGTCAGAGATAGAAAACGGCTCGAGCCGAACGTGCACGAGAGGGCTGAGTCGGACCACGAAGTAGAACAGGCTCGAGTCTTACTTGAGCCCGAGGAATAGTGCACCTGGTTGGAGTTTGAATTGCAGCTGAGACTTTGGGGAATTAATTAAGGTATCAAATCAACTCCAAACATGATGAAATTTTAACTGGAGCTTCCTGAGTTTAGGATTAACCTCCCATAAAATTTCCAGTGACTTTGGTGCACTAGAATTTTCTCAAGAAATTCCAGAACGTTATCTCCGGGGTTTGACCAGGGTTTGACTTGCCTCTAAACTGTTTCAAATCATTTCCAAAAATTAGGAAATAATTCAGAGGTGCCACCAAGCAACCCTAGAACCCAGGAAAAATATTTCCAGAGCATTATCACAAGATTGGATAAGATGATCTTTGCCTTGAGAGAATTGAAGGTTTTGATTTTGTATTTCCCAAAATTCCTTTGCAAGAATTTCAGAAAAGTTCGACAACAGAAGGGAGTAAGAAAAAGTTTTAATTTCTACTCATTTTCTTACATTTGAAACACAAGTTGAAAATGGGGATGTTACATATCTCTTCACACGATACCAACTGATATTTGCGGCAGGAGGGAAATAGACTAGACGATCGATAAGAAACCCTAAAACGTGACCAATCTAGACAGGAAAAACCAGCACAAAGACTCGACGATGCAACGACAATTCAACAAAGCAAACTAAAAAGAACAAATTGCAAAGGCACAAATTGGTTTGGACGATAAGAACTATCCCTAATTTTTTTTATTTTCGTGGCTTTGGACTGTAGGAAAAAAAATTCTCACCGATGAACTTGTAGCTCTGATACCATCTGATGAACCCGAAGGTCCGATTTGTTGGCCCGATCTTTCGATGAGAACGATAAGTCCGGTAGGTGTCGCTCAACTCTCACGATCCTGGCTACGAACACGCAAGGCTCAAAACCACGCAATCGCTGAACTGATTGACAAGTCGTTATCAACCGTGCACGAATACCGGCTGACGACCACGAAGTCGATTTCCTGCATACACCGAAGAAGCACGCAAGAACAAGATAATAAGCAATCTGAAATTGCAAATAGGATTGAAATATTTAATTGAGTTGGGATTCTGAAGCGGTATTATGGTTGGTCTAGTCGACACAAGCCAATACACGAAGTTGCTATGAAGCTAACTTTTAACTAAACAAAATCCAAGAAAACTAGAGGGGGTGCGGCTCCTTAAATAGGGAACGAGGAGCCACAAATCTAAAGGAACTAGCGGGGAGGGACTCATGTGAACAGTAACTGCGCCTCTAGGTGGGCCGTCGGCATATGGGCCAAGTTGAGTTCGATTACAAGGCCTAGATTGGCCCAAACAGGTGATATGACGCTTTCTTTAGATGATTGTGATCAGTCCAGAAGGAATTTGAAGATGAGGCCAGATCCGTTGGAAAGAGGACGAAATAAGCTTTCAATCAAGTATTCGTGGACCTCCAAAGGACTCTGTATGTGAAAGTTATGCCCATTTGAAGTTGGTGCTGTCAGGCTGATTCCGAACTGATCTTACCAAAACGTATCCAGCTTGGCACATGCAGTAGCACCATGGCTTGTAGATATAGTACCATGGCATGTAGATATAGCACCATGGCATATAGACGTAGCTCGATCCAATTGGGTAATATGGTCTTGCATTAGCCGAAAGTCCTATTGGCAAAGATGTTGTTGAAGTAGAGGATGTAGTGTAGCAGGTCGAAGCAGTGGTTGCATCCTTAGGTTTGATGTCCTCATCAGCTTGGCTAACTAATTTGTTGTGTGTTAGTTATCAAAACACAATCAGATTGATAATTGTTATTGTTATTATCTAATTGTTTCTTTTGTTAATCTGGTGGGGGCATGTTAAGTTTCGCCTTACTTGCCCTTAAGGGTCATTTGCGTTTGTGGGACACTGCGCAAGGGACTTACTTACACAACGGGTATACCCATGGCGCTGATAAGTGACTTTCGACCATGGTGTTGTTTCCTCGGGTGGTTTGATAGTTAGGACATGGCATTGTAAAGGCCTCGTTATGATATCTTAGTCACACTCCTACGGAAGAGTGCATGGCGACAGTAAAAGTTATTCATATCGTGTGGGTAAAGCTGTACAACTCTGTAGAGAACTAAATCTATTCGAATAGCCATGTCCCCGGTTATGGACATCGCTTGATGAAACCATGCATAGTTAGCTTATGGGAATTTGGGTTTGGGTTATGGTTGGAAATGTTACGTCATCATGCTAGTTTGTTCAGATCTTATGTTGTCACGAACGGAAAGTTCATGTGTTGATATGTTTGAGAAATGATATATGTCACGAACGGGAAGTTCGTGTGTTGTTATAGTTGGAGTGTCTACTAAATTTTTATTATGAATTGAAGTACCTACTATTATATATCTTTTCTAAAATGTTTTGCAAATGGCAAATCTGAATCTATATTGTTTATCTAAATGAAAACTTGCTTTATGCTAAAAATTGACTAGTGTAGTAGCCTTCCTTTGATACTCATATGCATCCTTATTTTTTAAAAAAGTCTCGCGAGTACAACTTTGTACTTTAACAGTGTCTATTTGAGCAGGTAAGAACGACGGGTGCAACGGCTTTAACTCCAGTTGTTGCTTGTGGGTTGTGGGCATGCCAACTCGGCTCTTTCTCTTTTATTTGTAAGTTTATCTTCTGCTGCAATTTATTTGTGTTAATTAGATTTGGCCGATCGGCCCTCATATGCAAAATTTGGACCATAAGGTTCTATATGTTGAAGATGTGTCAAAAATTTTATTCACTTGTATGATTGTGATTGCAATATTGTATTAGGATATGTGCATGTTAGCCACTGATCCTTGGGAGCTAACATGAGACACATATCCAGGCACTTGGATCGTTTTCGTCTCACGCCAAGTGTTGCGCTTTTGGCGTAATTACTTAGCTTGGAACGAATCCGATCCCGGGGTTGCCACAGATATGAATACCTCATACTATCGTCATGCACTCTTCTGAAGGAGTGTGACTGAGATATCATAACAAGGCCGTTACAATGTCATGTCCTAACTATCAAACCACCTGAGGAAACAACACTATGGCCGAAAGTCGCTTATCGTCACCATAGGTGTACCCATTGTGTAAGTAAGTCCCTTGCGCAGCTACCCTCAATGCAAAAGACTCTTAAGGGAAAGTAAGGCGAAACTTACCACGCCCCCACTAGATTGACAACACAACAATTAAACAGTAACAACAATAATTGTCAATCTAATTGTGTTTTAATAGCTAACACATAACAAATTATTTAGCCAAGCCATCGCCTATAAACCCGGCATGAGGTTGCATGTGAGACGTGGTTTGACACACCACAAACCGGTCCTGAAGCACTCAGACCGGGCTACCTGAATCCGGGACAACCTCCCATCATCACCCTATCACCCGTCCAAGTCCAACACACAACAACACCCACCCAACAAGTCCATAAAACCAGATTCGAAGATCTAGACACAATCCTCAATTTCCATCAAATTCCATCAAAATTCAATTCAATCCACTGGCCGATGGACTAGCTCCATCAACTGCTTTCGGCTACAAATACTAGCATGGTTAAGCCTTGATCTATCCTACAACAGAAAATTCCCATAGATACATATATCTAGGCAATCAATGACAAAGGGATATCTACATTCAAGGAGCGTAAATGCAGCAAGAGGATATAACTAAACTACCCATTTGACATACAAGTATTTGAAATTAAGCAATGCATATAATACTTGAAAATCAATATAGATACTTTTCCAAATTAATAGGAGCAACATGCATCAAATGAGGGGATTGCTTGCCTTTGCTGGTATCACACTTGATTACTCTCTAGTCACACTCACGAATATGTCCAGATCGCCGAAAATCTATCGAAAGAACGATATTGCAATAAACACCAAAAAAAGCCAAAAAATTCAATGTATTAAAAAATGTATGAAATTTATACAGTGGGTAGATTATGATTTTATATGAATTTAGGTGAAAGAATTATTTCATTTGGAGTCAGTATGTGAAAGTTATAGTAGTTTAAAAATCAGATTTCTAGAAAAGGGTGAAAACAATGCCTCGGTTACTATTTATCTAAATTTAATTATTTAGTGAAGATTTGTAGAACATAGGTGGAAGATAGTATTACATAGATAAATAAAGAATAAAATTATAAGAATAAAAAAAATTGGTTCATCTCGTTTGGAGTTCATATGAATTATTTATGAATTTTCAAAGTTAAAAGTATTTTCTAATGTGAAAATAATTCGGTTAAGGATAAATTTCGAACAACTATATTTTCTGGGATAGAGACATGTTTCAAAGTTAAAAGTTTATTTAAAATGAAAATTATTAAAATTGGTTTCACTGGATTTGGAGTTAATGTGAAAAAGATATGAATTTTGAAGTCATATGAATTTTCAGTGTACAAATAATTGATTTCTGGATTTTTCTTTTAAACACTGAATTGAGAACGTTCGAACCGTCCAAACAGACTCGGCTCCGTTCGAACCAGTCCAAACATCACTCGAACTGACAGGTGGGGCCCACTGCATAGTGCAACAGTTCACTAGGGCTGAACTATGCACTTAATGGCCTTGGTGGGCCCACAAGTAAGTGACCCAAAAACTCCGTTAAGACATACATTAAATACTAAACAATAATTAGCACTAATTAAACCGAGATTGGGTTTCAAACCCGACCTACAGTGCTGGTCGGGAGTTTTGACACAAAACTTGAACGTGATCGTGGCTTGCTCGGTGACTCGCCAGCACTACGAGCCATGGCGGTGTGAGCTAAGGGCAGGGATGGATTTCTTGAAGCATTGTGGACCTCATGGTGGCGGTTGGGACGGCCTATACCGGCGACTAGCCGGTGGTGACCTACGACCCTAAGTGCATGTGACATCCCAATGATGCATTGGTCGAAATAATGCGCGCATAAGCTACTAAGGATTTCCTCGAAGCTTACCAATGGAGAGAAATGACCGGAGAAGCTCGAAGAGATGTGGTCGACAGTAATGGCTCCGGTGGCGGAGGGTGTGAGGACCCCGGAATATTTAACTAGTAACACTTAACCTCCAAATGGTTCTAGCATTACTAATTAAACATTCTAAGCCTCGATGGACATGTGCTTCCCAAAATTGCAGTACACGCTCATCATCACAAAATTATACATCATTTCCATACAACATTTATCACTAAGTTCAACAACGACATACATAAAGTAAAGTTATTACAAAAGAGCCGACCAGCCAAATGACACAATATACAAGAATGACAGCGGAAGCAAAAGGTGCCATAAGATGGCTAGAACAAAAGTCGACCGGTTAGCCACACAACCCACAAGGCAACCGACCGGGCCGCCAAGCTAGTCGTCCCGCAGGCTACCACAACAAAGCTCACAAAAGTGAGGCCCCTCAAGCTCACCTTCTTCCTCTGCAACAAATACATTTAAGCAAGATAACTGAGTACACAAGAGAGAGCTTGTCCTGCAGCTCCTCAGACAAGCCCTCCATGAACTTCTCCTGCTTGGCCTCATCAGTGTCCACCTCAGCAGGAGCATACCTCGCAAGATGGTTGAACTCATGGAGGTACTCAGTCACAGATTTGCGCCCCTGTTTGAGCGCAAGGAACTCCTTCTTCTTCAGCTTCATCAGGTCGGCGGGAACATGGGCCCGACGGAAAGCTGACCTGAACTCCTCCCACGAGACCACGTGTCCCGCGGGCTGCATGGCGAGGAAGTTCTCCCACCATGAGAGTGCCGCACCGTCCAACTAATGGGATGCGAAAAGTGCCCGCTCCTGCTCCTGGCACTGAGCAACGTTGAGCTTCCGCTCAACCGCACCACGACCGATCGTCCGTGTCGTGGGATCCTCGGACCGGAGAAGGTAGGAGGTCGATGCGGAGGAACTCCGCAAGCCCCCCACGCGCCTGATGTCCACCACCTCCAGATCCGGAGGCACCAGAGGGAGTGGAGGTGTTCCTCGCGATAACCTCCAACACCCTACGGTCCTCCGAACGGTTGCATTCGATCTGCATGAGGACTTCAGCCATGGTCGGGGGAGGGGGAAGCTCCTCATCGGGACTACCCGGCTGATTCCGACCACTACGGGTCCCTCCAGCCATCCTGTTTCACTAAGACAAGTTAGCTACAAGCCCGAGATCAAAAGGCAAGGAAATCCATACTCAATTAAAATGACCAAAGAATAACCATAAGATAGCATAAGACCATAAGTCACCAAATCAACTCCCCGAAACGAATATCCCGTATGGAAAGAACGAGTAATCGTTTAGGAAGGTAAAATTTCAGAACTTAACCCTACTCTAAACAGCCCAAAAATCGAGGTATAATCACCTAATAGAGCATTAGGTATTTAGCTAACTCATATCACTTCTTACCCTTTTATTCCCTTAGGTTTTAGTTGAATTAACCTCTCATTTCCTACCTCCTATACTAATTACTAGCTAGCTGTCCAAATCTGCCCCTTTAAGCTCCTGGCCGAAACTTCCAGTTCCAAAAGCTCCTAACCTTCTCCCAAAACAGCCCATTTCAAGTTACACTCTTAGGGTTCTCCCAAAACCAAAGTTAATCTATAAGTAGATAGCTTTTGAAAGGAAGAGAGGAACAACTTTTTCAAAACTTAATCAAGAGTAAGGTGAGATGGACAAGCTAAGACAGGTAAGGAGTAAAGTCTGAAACTTACTTCAATTTTCATAAACCTTTTTGACACTTGAACATAGGTTTTCAAAATATCCTAAAGGCGACCAAGCTAGGGTTTTCTACGGTCAGTATGGCTCTGATACCAACTTTGTGAGGACCCGGAATATTTAACTAGTAACACTTAACCTCCAAATGGTTCTAGCATTACTAATTAAACATTCTAAGCCTCGATGGACATGTGCTTCCCAGAATTGCAGCACACGCTCATCATCACAAAATTATACATCATTTCCATACAACATTTATCACTAAGTTCAACAACGACATACATAAAGTAAAGTTATTACAAAAGAGCCGACCGGCCAAATGACACAATATACAAGAATGACAGCGGAAGCAAAAGGTGCCATAAGATGGCTAGAACAAAAGTCGACCGGTTAGCCACACAACCCACAAGGCAACCGACCGGGCCGCCAAGCTAGTCGCCCCACAGGCTACCACAACAAAGCTCACAAAAGTGAGGCCCCTCAAGCTCACCTTCTTCCTCTGCAACAAATACATTAAAGCAAGATAACTGAGTACACAAAAGTACTCGCAAGACTGACGTGTGGAATAGCAGACCTATTCATAAACTACATGCAAGCTTATTTAGGTGGAGGTTGTATGTCTCATTTTGCACGAAGCCAACTTTATTTGCAATAATGTAATACATTTAAAAGCAAGTTTGCAAATCTGTTTTGTTGTCAAAATAACAGCGAAATAAAGATACATACAAGTAACCACCTGGAAGTGACTATCCCAATAGTCACCACAACATAGCACGAATCCCCGATTCGTACCACCCATCAAGTTTTAATTAAAAGGTTGTAGTCTAACTCTTGAAAGCTTACCCAAGCGTGTCCATAACCTAGGACGAGGCTATTCGAATAGTTTTAACCCTGCAGCGGTGTACCAATGTACCCACACTTCAGACTGCCTTTAAGCCACAAAGCACACTTCCGAAGGTATGCTGGCACGGCTAACTCCTACGAGACGCTTTCCAATATTGTGTATTAACTACGAGCCGCTCATATGGATAGAAACCCATACGCTTACATTGCAAGCCGAAAGACAACAAATCCCATCACGGGTGAAGCCTTTCGGACACTACAATGCTGCCAACACCATCCCTCCTGCGACCTCCTACGACCCGGAGCCAATACACGCCAAAGTACTAAGTCAAGAGAGGTCCCATACCCTCTAGTGTGGTTAGCACACACAAATTGTCTGGATAACAGGTACTCACAAGATGTTCGGTCCTTAATTGACCCGGGCACCATTCCAGTCACACCCAAAAGCACACCAATCATACCATTGTGCCCAAGTCTAAACCATTTTGTTTTTAGGTTTTAGTTTTCATAAGTAGACATGGCACAAGGCTGAAATCATATGCCATAATAAGTTTTATGTGATCAAGGTTATCGACAAGTCGATAACCGCCCATTTCTACCGGAAGCTAAGCATAGCTAAGCAATTTATTCGCAACTACTAAGTGACAAGAGCTCATCCACGAGTTCTAATCACAGCAATAACCTAGGCTCACGGTAGTAGAGAATAATCATTTGCCTAAGGAAATGCATCTACTAGGTCAACTAGCGACAATAGTTTAACACAACTAGCAATGCATACATAGAGTTTGCAAACAACATAAATACTTGAAAATACAGGGATTAACATGATCAAACTGCTTGCCTTGCTGGGATTGGTCTTGTTGCAGAGGGGAGTGCTCAGGTTCAATAAATTCTTCGGAACCTAACGCGAAAAGGCGATAAAACCAATAAGAACGAAGAACACCCAAAAGGAACTCAACAACAAAGAACATCCAAATCCCATGAAATTTCTACAGCAGCTAGAGGTTGATTTTAGACAATTTTATAAACAAGAATCACTTCATTTGGACATAGCATGAAAAAGTTATGGCTAAACTAAGTTCTCTCAGCCTGAAAAATCCTAATTAAATTAATTTCGGTTACTGTTCATGGTAAAAATTTCTAGAATGATCTGGAACCTGAAATTTTTATGGTAGGTAGATAAGGTCATCCTAACAACAGCAAAACTAAGTTTGCACAATTTGGAGTTTAAATGAATTAGTTATGATTTTTCTAAGTTCTAAAACTAGTAGATCATTAATTTCAGTGGCAAGGATCACATGAAGACCTATTCTACATTACACTACATTCCTAGTGGGTTTTAACAAAATTTAGTTTGCTCAGTTTGGAATTACAGAGAATAAGTTATGCATTTTACAAATTTTCAATGAATTTCTAGACAACCTTTTTTACTAAACAAGATCATGCAGTTTATATCATTTTCTGCTACATAACAGTGCCTAAATTCATTCTCAGATTAAAGTTCATTCTATAACAGAGCTAAAGCAACTGGAATCATTCAAAAAGGAGCTAAAATGACAAAGTTATGCACGTTTGAAATTTGAACAATCCAAAAATTTAGAAAATTTGAGCTCTCGGGAGGTCCAAATGAACTGAATGAATAAGGAGAGGTCGTGGACCGTTGATCTTGCATCGCAAGGCCACGGACCTCGAAGTACAGTGCACAAAAGACCTCCTCCCGCTCTGGGGAGGTCTGGGCCGTTGAGATTAGATCCAACGGCCACGACCAGTGCATGCACATCGCACACAGAGGAGGTCCTCGCGCCTAGAGGTGGTCGGGACCGTCAGATAAAGATCTGACAGCCCTGACCTCCGAGGGAGGTCCTAAGGCTAAACCTACGGAGGGAGGTCTAGCCCGTTAGATCTAAATCTAACGGTTTAGACCTGAGGAGGAGGTCCTAAAGCTACGGATCTAAAGGATGAGGTCCTAGACGGTCAAGATTTCCCAGGAGGAGGTCCTGAATGGCTAAGATCTCGCAAGGGAGGTCATGGATGGCTAAGATCTAAGCGAGGAGGTCCTATGTGAAGGTTTTCAACGGAAGAAGATCTGGACGGCTCAGATTAGACCTAGGGAGGTCCTGAACGGTCCAGATCGACGCGGAGGGAGGTCCGGAGACTAAGGACTTTACGAAGAAGATCTAACGCCCAGATCTAAGCCTGGGGAGGTCGTCGATGGCCAGGATTGACTCGAGGAAGAGATCCGGAGGTTTTCTTTATAAAAGACCAGAGGCGGTCTTTTACAAAGAGGACCCCAAGGGTGGTCTTTTGGGGTGGTCTTTCCAAAAAGACCACGACGAGGTCTCTTTGCGCAGGAGTGGTCCTAGCGGCTTGGATCGAATTTAAAGAGGTCTTGAACGGCTAGGATCTAACCAGGGGAGGTCCTAGTGCTTAAGATTTTTCACAGAGCTAGATCCAACGGCTAAAAACTAATCCATGGAGGTCTTTTACGGCTAGGATCGAGTCTAAGAGGTCCTGGGACAAGGATTTTTGTCGGAAACAGCTCTACGGCTCGGATCTAGCCCGGGTGGTCTTTGACGGCCAAGAACAACCCAAGGAGGTCCGAGGACTTGTCGAAAATCCGACAAAGTCCAGAGCACCGCATTGAGCTCGCCGGCACGTCGCCGACGACCAAGACCACGGCGGCGCTAACCAACTGTACCAAAACGTTCCTAATACTATTGCGCACATAATGGAACCACTCTCAACGGCGGAGCGGGCCTGTAACGCCGGCGAGCCGGAGAGGGGCGGAGGAGTTGTTTCGGTGAAAACCGAAAACGGCGAAAAGGACCACTACACGCTAAGCTATCAAGTACTCGAGCTCTACGGGGCTAAAATGGACTCACCAGGGTACAGGGGTGGTCCAGAGGAGGTCGGAGAAGTGCTGGCGGCAGAGCAGTTCACCGGAGGCGGAGAAGATGACGACGACACGGAACTCTGATCAACCAACAATGAAAAGAACGGTCAGGATGGGTTCGCACGAACCACAAGGTGGTCCAGAACTACCCGATGGAACGGAGGAGGCTTACCGGAGCCGGAGGCGACGAAGCCCCCCTTTTGGTCGCAACTCGTGAAACTTCGATTCGAGTTGCTCCTGAGAAAACAACCCAAAAAGGAGTTAGGGACTGGCTTTGCGATGACCAGAGGTCTCCAGCGAAACAAAAATCAGGGCAAGAGGACCACTGGAGGACCCAAGTTGCCGATGGAGCTCACGCGGCCAGAAATGGTGGAAATGAGCTTAAGGTGAGACTGGGTGCTCAACTTGACAGAGAAAGGTTTGGGAGGGCGACTGGAGGTGGAAGGGACTTAGAGGAAAGCCTCGGAGGTGCTCAAGTAGCTCAGAGCCAGCGGAGCACCCGGACGGTGGTTTAATGGCGACGGGACAAAAAGTGCAGTCGCGAGAAAACGAGGAGGGGAGGCAGGTAAGGTCAGCGCTGCACCTGACATGGGCAAAAGCGAGGCTCAGGGCCGTTAATGGGGCCCGCAAGATGACCCTACGCCGCGCAACTCACCTGCCAGCGCACGCGCAGGTACGGGGAGCCGGAGGAAGAAGAAGAACAGAGGGAGCTGGTGGGGTGGTCGTGAGCGTTGGATTTTAAATCCAACGGCTCACACACGGTTGCTCCGGATCGAGCTCGGGTGCGGCTTAGAGACTTGGTCCAACCAAGTCAACTGAGTTGGGCTCGGGCTCGAGCCCGAGTCTGACTCGAACCAGAGTTTTAATTTTTGGTTTTTGGAAGAGCTGCACTTTGGAGAATTGTTTGAGCTAGCAAAGCAACTTCAAAAATTCTGAAATTTTTACAGGAGTTTGCCAACTAAAGTATTGACCTTGCATAAAAATTTTAGAGGCTTTGGTGCTGTGGATTTTCCTCCAAAAATTTAAGAAGGTGCTGAGCTAGGGTTTGACCGCAGGTCAAACAAGTTTGACTGACCCTTAAAAATATTCCAACAATTTCTAAAAATTATGAAATTTTTCAGAGGGGCTACACATCAACCCAAGAATTTAGGAAACTTATTTCCAGGAGATGATCAAAATATTTGACAAGAATGTTTTTGGAGGATCAAGATTTGAATAAACAGACTTGTGACTTTGTATTTCCATAAGTCTTGTACAGGAACTGTTCAGTACAAACAGGAAATACATGATGTAAGAAAAAGTTTTAATTTCTACTCATTTTCTTACATTTGAAACACAAGCCCAAAATTGGGATGTTACAGAGGGCTTCACGTGGAGGAGATTCCCTAAGCAAAAGAAGTGACAACAAAGGGTTGAGGAAGCTTGGGGGTGACTTGTAGATGGTGGCATTGCATGTAATCGGGAAATGGCTTACCAGGATGTCAAAGGGGTGATGAATAGTGTTATCAGCCTACAAAAGGAAAAATCTGAATTCCAACGATCCTGTGATGCAATGACCAATTAAAGGAGGGGCTTTCTTAATCATGATCTGAGACTCGAGATGACGCTCAAGAACGAAGGAAAAACTGACCTGAGGCAAGAATGGACAAGATGGACACAGCACCAAGCTCTGGTGCGCGCTCTAGGATGAAGAATGGCATGAATGTGTTCCCGGAGCTACAAACGAAAGTATGAGCTCACAATAGCCAAAATGGATACGGCGAAGGGAGTAGATGAGAAAGGATGCTAAGGCACAAAGCTTACTTGAGTAACGACACACATGAGCTTCTTCTCCCTCAGCCACCGAGAGGGAGAATGGTGAAATGAGAGGGGGTGTGAGGGGGTTTATGCTTGGCTAAGACGGAGATGGGAGCGACGTCATAAGGAGGAGCTCCAAGAGTGGTTGCATGGGGTGGCAAATCACGACGTCTACTGGCACAGTTCTGAGCACGACGGGCGCGTGGTGAGGAGCTTCTGCGCGAGCGCCAACGGGAGTAGGAAGAGAGACCCGATAGGTGGCCCCGATTGGCAGCAACCCGAACGCGCGCAAGCCCGAGGGTGATTCAGACCAGTGCATTTAGTTGGTTGAGCCAAGTCAAGTTAACAGCGTTGGGTTCGGGCGGTGATGTTTAGGATCGTCCGAACAAACGATAGGGTCCGATCAAACGATCAGATCGGCCCAAGTCGTTTGACTGTTTTAAATCAAACTTTCCTACTATGATCGGGCTACTAGAAAAAATAGCAAATAAATTCCTAAAAAACTGAAAAAATTTCAGAGAGGCTCCTGGGACATCCTAGTACTCAAATAAAATCTTAAACCTCACTGTTCAACATTTAAATGCTTAGTTTTAATTCAAACCTAGAATAGATTATTGAATTGAGTTTGAATTTTCCGCGGGTTGAAATGAGTTCCACAATTTTGAGAAAAATTATATTAATTCATGATAAAAAGTATAGTATTTGAATAAATTATTTTCTAGAGATGATTACATGTTTTTATACTTGTTTTCTTTTGGGGAGTTGCTTTAGGTTAAAGTTTAATCTTGTGATTAAGATTTTTCAAGTGCAAGAAATTAATGCAATTGCTTCAAAAACACAAGACATGCTCAAGGGATGCATAATAATTCTATTTATTAAAATGGGGATGTGATGGCACAACATGCAATGAGAGAATGGAGTTTCTTGATGGAGATTTAGAGGAGAGAAGTGAAGCTTGAGTTCTTGTGTGAGAAAGAAATAGAGGTGAGGAGTGGGTAGGGGCATGGTCTACTGGCACAAAGAAATGGCAGAGTGCAGTGAAGGAGCTGTTTGGCTAGGGCAAAACAATAGGGAGAGTAGTGGAGTTAAGAGCAATGTATTTCTTCCTTATTTTTTTGCCAACATGCACAAATGACCTTGCATGCGGAACCGTTTGCGAAAATGAAATGCATGCTAAAAGAAGAAATCAAAATAATTAAATTTAAAGGTAGTCTTTCCAAACAATTTGAATTATTTTTTTATTTTTTTAAAAGAAACATTTTACTAAAGCATGAATTTTTTTAAAACTTAGTCAATTATTTAAAAGATCATTAAATTAAATGTTAACATACCGGTTATGAAAATCGGGGTGTTACAGTACACCCTCGTCTGCATCGTCCTACCTCCCCCACCATCCTCATCATCTCCCTCGCCCCTCAGTCCTTCCCCTCACATCCGCGCCTCACCCCGTCCCGCCGACGTGTCGCCCTCGCTCGCCGCCGCGCCCCCTGCCTCCTCTCGCCGTCTCCCCGTCCGTCCCTCACATCCTTCATGCCCGTGCCCGGTGCTGCACAGCTCGCTGCACCTCTCTCGCTCGCCGCGTAGGCACAACCTCCCTTGCGTCTGATCCACACTCCCCTCTCCCTCTTCGCCGCGCTGCCGCTCCCTCCCTCTCTCTCTCTCCCCCAGCGCACCCTCCCTTTCCCTCCTCCGCTGCTCCTCTCCACTAGTACCACCTCTCCTGCCCCGTCGTATCTAGGCTTCGATTCGTCCCGTCCTCCAAAAACCTGATAGCCTCCTCTTGGGATTCGGTGAGATCTCTTGCCCCTCGTCATCTATGGCGGCTTCGCCATTTGAGCTTGTTGCCTACTTCTGATTTGGTCGAGTTCGTGGGAGGTTCGTGGGGGTTGTAATTTTTGGGGGAGATTTGTGGTACTTGTGCCTGTTCCAGCTCATTTTGGCTTCCGATTTGGTCGCGTTTACTCCGAGGTGAAATTGTATGAGTTTGTGTCTGCGGGGGAGGTGCCTAATAGGATTTTTGCGTTGGATTTATTCTGCAGGGGCTGCGTCTATACGACATGGACTCGTTCGCGCTACGGTTGGAGGCGAAGTCGGAGGTGGCGCTTCTCGACTGCTTCTTCGAGGATGAGTCTGTGGCTCTTGCAAGCTATTCTAATGGATCTATAATAAGGTAACGTAAACATGTTTGCAATTGGTGGTGGGATTGTGTCTTGAATTCATATGCACACTGTTTCCTGTCCTTGGATGATCTTTGTATGCTGAATTCGGGACCAAGTGGAGAGTTATCTGATTATATTCCTATTTATTGTCATGGGGTGCATGATGGCATGAGCCCTAATATGTTGCTTATGCTGATAGCCATATTCCATTGATGGATTCTATATGTCTTGTTTGATATAAGTAATTCGTATCTTTCTAAGTACTAAGTTGAAGAGCCTAAACTTCCCAAAACATATCGGCTGCATGTAGTTATTTTGGCCACAGGTTGCTTATTGTGGTAATGCTTGGTAGGGCAAATAAGGTATGCTGGAGTTTTATGTGTAGTTACATTTAGCCTTGTTGGATTGAATTTTTGCATTGATGGCATTCGTTCATAATGGCATCTTTAAGATAAGCTGCCACCTTGGTTTTAACTCCATTAGCATTATTAAATATGCAACAAAATTGACATAGGAAAGTTTGTTGTGCTGCTTATTTACACTGACATATAATGTCTATTCTCCTTGTTCTCTAATTTAATGTGGAAACTTCAAAGCCTTAGTCTTTATGTTGTGGGAAATATTTCTCAGATATGACTTCCATTCAGGTCTTCAAGAGACAGTGGGACTGCAAGATGATGTGGTTGTTTGTGTTGAGTTCTCCAAGAAGACTGGTAAGGAATAGTGCATAGCCTTATATTTTGATGATATGTTGTCTGATTTTCTAGCTTTTTCCCTGGAGCATCTTATAACTCTACAAAACAGTGCCTATGTATCCTCATTTATTAGAACATGAAATGATACTATGAACCTCATTTATTAGAACATGAAATGATACTATGAACATGTCCTTTTAGTACCCAATTCAAACAGCAGCATTGGAGAGGAAGGTTAGGTTAGTTTGAGATTATAGTTTTGTAGTTGTAAACTACAGCAACACAACATCAAATATCTATTTATTCGGTTTCATCTTATCTTATCTCTTAACTAATAAAGATTGGGGTTTACCCCACGCAGTGGGGAGATTGTCCCACCGAATCTCGATTCTAGGAGCGCCGACAGGTAGACCCGATCTATCGGCTACCATGTTCTCCGTCTCGCGAGCACCTGCACCCCTCGTGCAACCACCACTTCCCCCACTTCTTTCCCCAACTCCTCTCTGATTCACATCTCCTCTTTCTCGGATCCTTTGCCTTGCCGATTCACATGCAACCTGCACTATTAGCCGATTCTTATGGAACATTTGAAGGAGCATTTGTGAGAGATGTTCATTCGCTCTCTTGGATGGCCAACAATACTCAGAAACTTTTCCCTTCGCAAACCGGCAGACCTCAGTGTTGGACATTTTTCAGCACTGCTCCTTATGGAAGAAGAAACAAAGTTCCACAGTTGGCTTATTTGCTGTAGTTGTTCATATTTTTTTTGTTGTACCATATGGTTGCACCACACAATATCATGGTTAATTGAAAGACTACAGGTCAAGATGAGTTGTACCATTTGGTTGCACCACACAATATCACGATTAATTGAAAGACTACATGTCAAGATGAAGTTTTCAAGCCTTTTCACCTTTTTAGTTGAGTTCTCTAATTTGTTTAATCATTTATTACAGGAAAAATAATCCAAGGTCACTGCAGAAAAAGTGAAGGAAGACATGCTTGGAGGAGTTGAACTTGCTTTGGGGCTATCAAAAGGATCTCATCAGCAACCATTTTACACAAGAATACAGTTGCGGTATAACAATGCATGCCTTGGACCTTTTATATCTGTTACTGTTTATTATGTTAAAGCATGATGATGAATTCATGTCGGAAATACAGGGGTGTAGTTTTACCATGAACACTCCAGGAGTGCCATGCATATTTGATCCCCATGGGCGAGTAGGCATTTGTGGTGACTGGCTCATGGGTTCAAGTATAGAAGCGGCGGTATTAAGTGGAATGTCTCTTGCAAATCATGTAAATTCTACCATCCTTTGATCTTTCTTAGAACATTCTACACTCTACACTTCTACAGTACATCTCAGGTTTTGTGGTTAACAAACAAACTAGCTCTCACTATATGAGTCTTGGTTCAAATTTGTTAATGCAGGTAGTTGACTACTTCACAAGCCGCAGTGAACGACTTGAGGAGCTTGCAATTGGCTTGCATGAGAACTTAAACCAAGTTGAAGGTCGTGATATTGGTCAGTTCCGGTTTAGACTCTCGGAAGCCACAAGTAGCTGAAGTTCAGTTGGCACCAAGCATATGAAGTTTGATTTGATGATTTTGTACTGATAGTTGTTGTAGCTTGTAAATGCTGAGTTGATTCTTTTGTTGTAACAAACTCGATGTTGTATCCTACAGAATGTATAAGTACCATGTATGTAGATTTTTTTTGGTAAAGCTTACGTGCTCAAAATTTTAATTTCTGGGTAGTAGTAGTAGTAGCAGCAAGTGATGCAATAGACAGAGTTTATATTTCTGTTTTTATGTGTCACTCTCTTTTGTGTTTTCGTCTTTTTTGTGGTTATGATGCAACGCACGGATACCCTACTAGTCAAATAAAAATTCCTACGACATAACTAAGGGAGTTCAATTGCTGGTTGTAATATTGTGATACATGGAAACATACCAAAATTCAAGTCCTCGACAATTTCCATGTCCCTTGTTATATAAGAAAGACTCCCCTCCTCCCACTAGATAAAGAGGCACTGCATATTGTGTACGCATACAGATCTCGTATCCACCCATCAATCAAGTTGAGAGGCTATCGGGACTATATTATGCACTCCTCTATTTTTCTTATTTTTATGTGATCGTTCGTCGGCAACGTGATCTTGATTCTACATGTTATCAGCGCTCGCTTAGGTCGTCAGGTACGTTGTCGATTACTGATCTATTTCAATTCAATTCGTGATGTTTATTTGACCCTTCTTTTTCTCTCTCTCTCACCGGCAAGCCGTCATTCGCGAGGAACCTGAAGGAGCGCCTTCCGCGTTACCGAAATTTTGCCTTTCGGGAAACCAATCTGCCTTCCTCAGGCTGCTGGCGTTGCCGGCGGTTTCGCCGCTAACAGCGGCAGCCGGGCCGCGTCTTACTCGCTGCCCTCACCCATGCGCCGCCGTCGTTTTCCTAAACCGAGATCACGTCGGGATGTCGTCCGCATCGCCGCCATCGTCGGATCAGCCGGTCGTCTCCATCTGCACCGCCGCCAGGATTCACCTCAACCCGCAGTTCCACGCCGAGTCCCATCACTGTCGGTTGTGCCATCCGCACATCCACCGTCGTTGTCGTCCCTGTCCTCGCCGATCGTCGCCTTCCGCACCGCCGTCGTCGTCATAGGGGAGCCCGGGAGCCCGTCGTCGCCGCCATCCGCGATGAGCTGGGCGCAAACCCGTGCCGTGCGGGGATCGCACACGGGAAGATCATCATGCATGTATGTGTGCATCAGATCAGATCTGAGATCGTTTTATGCATAAATATTATGTTCTTTTGAGCAATGGTATTGCTAGTTCGTGGAATTAGCAGATTGAAATTGCATACTCGATATAAGATTGATTTTGATGCCCTAACGAAGAAGACAATTTGGGCGTTCAAAGGCATTAGGCAAAAAGAAATCAATGTAGAAGAAGCCGCACCAAATTGATCCGGATAGTGATTAAATCTGGGATTGAATCAAACGATTGAAAAATCAATCTACCAAAAACTAGGAGGGGAAACCGATCTGGTATCGGGAAAAAACCGGATCAAATTGATGCTAAAACTCGAGATCTGGACAAAGTGTCGATCTTGGATCGAGCAAAATTCAGATCGCGAGTTTGTGATGACTGGAAATTGATTAACAAATTCAATTTGTATATAAGATTAATCCAGAAAGAAGTGTGTCGATCCTTCCTTACCATTGTCTTTACGGCAATAAGGACGTGGGCAGCGCCGTTGAGGGGTGCCTCATTTCCACTGTGCCATCACTAGGGTTGGAAATGAGCCGAGCCAAGCCATACTCGGCCAGGCTCGGTCTGAGCTGCGGCTCGGCTCGTTTTGAAAATGAGTAGAAACCTGGGCTCGGCTCGACTAGAAAAGAAGCTCGAGCCGGCTCGCGAGCTCTCCTGAGCCAAGAATAAAAATGCGAGGCTCCGTGTCCTCGATGGGGATGGTTGTGTCGATGCGGTGCTGGACAGCTGGTAGTAGAGGTCGATGTGGTCAACGCTGAGGCGGCGCAGGCTGGCCTCACAGTAGGCACGCACATACTCTGCCCGGCCGCACTCGACGCTCACGCCGTCGGCATCTCACGCTCGCTTTGGTGGTACGTAGCTCTCGGTTTGGGGCTTGTGAATGAGGGCTTTGTTTTGGCAGTGGGTGTTTTGTGAGGGAGGTGCATTTCGGCTGTGGCTCTTCTCTTGCCATGTGCATGCATAGCATTTTACCCCTTGTCCTATCCACTTAGCTCTCACATTGCACTATGGTCTCAAGTAGAAGGCCAGTGAGAAATTTCGCGGGATATTTGGAATTTTCAAAGTAGACTCCGAGGGTAACGATCTGTAACTCTTTATATTTGCTTTAGGTTAATCTTTAATCAATTTTAGTGTGTTTGGTTAATAGGAGGAGTAACGTATTTGCAGTATATTAATCTAATTTAATACTACTAATTTGTTACATGTGTAGCGTAGATGGACCGAAACTGGATGTACGGTGCGAACCGTGTGAGTGAAGAGTACATTAATGGCATGTTAACTTTTAAAAGAGCCGCCGAGCAGGATATGTTGAATAGGGGATAGAATTTATGTACTATCCATGCATTGATTGCGGTAATATGAAGATATTTAACAACCCGGTGCAGATCGAAGGGCACTTGATTCGAAGGGGTTTCAAAAAAGGGTATACATGTTGGACCAGTCACGGTGAAGAGCAGATTATACAAAAAGTTAATAATAACGACATCGCCGAGGAAGTTAATAATGACGACATCGCCGAGGAAGTCAACGATATACCGGATGTGGACTGTGATTTTGATGAGGATAGGTCGTACGATGACAATCTAGATCAGATGCTATGCGATGCAGAAGGGAACTAAGTGAGAGAGAGTTTTGTAAATTTGAACGCTTAATAAAGGACTCAGGGAAACCTTTGTTCCCTAGCTGCAAGCCGAAATACACAAGGTTGTCAACTGTGCTTGAACTGCTGAAATTGAAGGCAAGCAATGGTTGATCCGACAAGAGTTTCACAGCGTTATTAGGTCTCCTAGCGGACATCCTTCCGAAGGAAAACGTGTTGTCCAACGCCACGTACCAAGCCAAGAATGTTTTTTGTCCATTAGGAATGGAAGTAGAAAAAATACATGTATGTCCGAACGATTGTATCTTGTACCATAAAGAGTATGTAGACTTGCATGTATGTCCCGTGTGCAAAGCATCCCGATATAAGCGTAATAATACAGCTAAGGTGAAGCAAGGACCTCCTGGTAAGATGTTGTGGTATCTGCATGTGATCCCACGTTTGAAGCGTTTATTTGCGAACCGAAAGGAGGAAAGATTACTGCGTTGGCACTCGGAGGAGCGTAATGATGCAGATCAACCTCGAGATGAGATTAAATCCGTGGGTTGTCCGATCTTTCACGGTGGAACTCGAAGATCAGTAGTGCGTCGTCTTCTTCTTTTAGTGTTGGATGAACAGTACCATGCACGTGAACAGTACCATGCACATGAATAGTAACCTAAAACAACAATCTGCACCTGGATAAATAAATCTCACACCCGCGCACATCACAGTACACGAACGAGAAACAGGGATCAAAGATCCAACGAGCAACTCCTAGCACCACAGCTA
Source organism: Ampelocalamus luodianensis (assembly GCA_036346255.1). NCBI lineage: Eukaryota > Viridiplantae > Streptophyta > Magnoliopsida > Poales > Poaceae > Ampelocalamus > Ampelocalamus luodianensis. The sequence goes on along the minus strand of CM070622.1, from coordinate 49,611,041 downwards.
GAAACCACCACACCAAGATGAAATCCAAGATTGGAATTCACAAGAATACTCATAGAATAGGGATGAACCCTAACGGCCAAAGGCCAACACGCACACGTGTTTTAATTCATAACTCAAACTCAACTAGTACTCTAAAAACTCACGTACGTGACTAATGTGATATGTGGACAACTAATGTGATAAGTGTTCACATGCTAACTAAGCAACTAGGACTCACGTAGATGCTTGAACCTGGCTTGGTACACATTACATGCATGCAGGTTTGCCCCATCCAAGAGCACATAGAGAAAGAAAATCAAACAAACAAATATTCCGGCCGCTAGCAATAGAAAACAAGAGCTTCCTGATTTCCTGGGATCGTTTCTTCCAGGCGATAGCAATCAGAACTTCCAGGCACTCCTTCCTTTTATCGGTTGATATTTTCCAAATCTGCTCATGCAGTCGGTCACCAGGTGGGCCCCATCCTAATGCACGCAGAGATAGGAAATAAAACGAAATATCCTTCCAGGCGCTAGCAATCTTCCTGATTTCCTGCCTTCCAATTCGGATTATTATCCTTTTATCTCCAAACCAATCTTGTTTCTCTCTCTTGCCATTGCTTGTAATCGTACAGATGTAGAACTTCTTACGCGCAAGTTTCATGGACTCCCGTACACACACATGCATTGCATGGCTAATTAGTTGCATCTGCATGCATGCATCCCGTGACCCTCCAGGCTCCCATGCAAATTGATGCACACCATGCATCATTATTTCTTCCTTCTGTATCTCATGCATGCACAGCTGCGTACAAATACGTACATGTTTTGCATGCACTTGTGCCTCCATGTTGGACTTGGATTCTTTATTTGGTACGTGAACAAGCCCAAGTCTGCTAGGAATAGCACAAACCGATTTGTTTCCTTGTTGCTGCCAAACTCCATCTAGGAAATGAACCAACTTTATTTCCTGGCCAGAGGCATGCATGAGCGCCGCTTTCTCCATGATCGGCTCCATGCATACGACAGGCGCCCCGCCTTGATGGAACACACATATGGATTCCTCTTCGCACGCCGCATGCACTGCACTAGGAGATTCTTTGCTATGTTCTCCGATCTGTGCACAAGAACTAAAGGAAACACTTGTAAAATTAGTAGATGGTATATGCGCCGCATCACGTAAGAAAGATGGAAAGCTATGGTTGGCTAAAGGGCCACAATTTACAATCGTGACATGGCAAGGATACGACATAAATGGCTACACATTTTATATGACAACTTAGGATAGGAAGAGCACAATCCAGAACAGCGGTGTCTGTATAGATGCGTTTCACGAGCAGTTCAATACCCCCGGGCCACGTGGGTTGAACTCCTACTATGGGTTCATAGAGGAGATTTGGGAGCTCGACTACATACTTTTTAAGATCCCCCTGTTTCGACGCCATTGGGTTAAACTTCCGTAGGGTGTGAAGGTAGACAAGTACGACGTCACTACTGTGGACCTCAAACGTGTCGGATACAAGGACGAACAATTCGTACTCGCTAAGCAAGTTGTTCAAGTTTTTTATGTAATAGACCCGGCAAATAAGAACCGCTACGTAGTTCTTCATGGAAAAAGAAGAATTGTCGGAGCTGAGAATGTCGTGGATGATGAAGAGTACAATCAATTTGGCGAGTTGCCTCCTTTCGGAGACGGCATCAGGCTCGAGGAAGAACCCAGTGAGGAAGCTAGCTATATGCGCGTCGATCACCATGAAGGGCTATATTTGAAATAAGAATTTATTCCTTTGTAATTTATTCCACAACATGAGACATGTCAATGTGGAATTGTCATGTGTTAATGTGTCATATATAGATTTGTCATCTCTGATTTTGCTGTCAATGTGGACTTCACTGTAATGTGGAATGGTATATATCATGCATATGTACAACCTATTTGTCTCATGTCCTAATATATATATATATATGCCAAAATATGAATTTCTCTGAATGTGCTCTTGTATGACATATCTCTCAATTTCTTTGAATTTGCTCTTGTATCCCCCTGCTAAGACAAAGACATGTTGCACATATCACAGACGGTCCCATTATGGGACCGTTTGTGATTACTTATCACAGACGATTCCATAATAGACCCGTCTATGATATTGCCTTTATTAGGCGGTAACAGCTAGATTTTGTGCCCTTACTCCGTCACTCGCCCTTACTCTCGCCCGTTCACCTCCCCACTCTCACCCTTACTCTCCCTCGACATCGCCGCCCAAGGTACGCCTCCTCCGGTCCTCGCGCCGCCGGCTCCAACGCCTCCGGTCCTCCCTCGCACCGTCGACTCCAGCGCCTCCTCCGGTCCTCGCGCCGCCGGCTCCAACGTACGCATCCTCTGGTCCTCCCTTGCGTTGCCGACGACTCGGTCTCTGTGAGGACCCGGGTATTTAACTAGTAATACTTAACCTCCATATGGTTCTAGCATTACTAATCAAATATCAAAAGCCTCGATGGACATGTGCTTCCCAGAATTGCAGCACATGCTCATCATCACAAAATTATACATCATTTCCATACAACATTAAACACTAGGTTCAACAAAGATATACATAAAGTAAAGTTATTACAAAAGAGCCGACCGGCCAAATAACACAATATACAAGAATAACAGCGGAAGCAAAAGCGCCATAAGATGGCTAAGAACAAAAGTCGACCGGTTAGCCAACATAACCCACAAGGCAACCGACCGGACCGCCAAGCTAGTCGCCCCGAATACTGCCACAACACAGCTCACAAAAGTGAGGCCCTTGGGGCTCACCCTCTTCCTCTGCAACGATTTACATTTAAGAAAGAACAATGAGGACACAAGGTACTCGCAAGACTGACGTGTGGAATAGCAGACCTATTCATATGCTACATGCAGGCTTATTTAAGTGGAGGTTGTATGTCTCATTTGCACAAAGCCAACTTTATTTGCAACAATGTAATACATTTAAAAGTAAGGTTGCAAATCTGTTTTGTTGTCAAAATAACAGCGAAATAATGATAAATACAAGTAACCACCTAGAAGTGACTATCCCAATAGCCACCACAACATAGCACGAATGTAACACCCCGATTTTCAGAATCGGGATGTTAGTATTTAATTTGGCGGTCTAATAAATTTTTGACTCTGTTTTAAAATTTTACCGTGTTTAAGTAAAAAGATTGCTTCTAAAATCAAATTGAATTAATTAAAGTGTTGCGTTTAAAGTCAAATCGGATTATTTGAAAGATTGCATCCAAAATAAATTCATGTTGATTTCTTGGTTCACATGCATTTCAAAAATCATGTCTTTCTACAAGCCTTAGTATCGCCGCTCTTTTTCAGTCCGACCGACCGCAGGCGAGACGCCTGTGAGTCTATTTCTTTTCCCCAAATTCTCTCTTCGCAATCACCACCTAAAATGAAGAATCCGACAACGCATGTTAAACTGTTGCATTCGTTGTTTAGCGAAAGCGTTCATTTAGCGGTTAGTTCGCGCATGCGAGGTCATATGAGTGAGTTGGAGAAAAGAAGATAGAAATGCATTGCTATTTGTTCCACTGTCTATTATTCTATCAGCACCTCCAACATGCAAGGCAATCTCACTGTCTTTTCTTCCTTGTCCCCAGCCGAACCCATCATTCCTCTTCCTACCTTTTCCTTGTTTCACTCCCCACCTCCCAACAAAGCAACTCTCCACACTGCCTTCTTTTTCTTTACCCAAGAGAGCAAGCACACAGCCATTTATCTTGCTGCCCCAGCCGAACACCCCTCTCCACCATAGCCTTTCATCTCCTCACTCACCAATATATTTCTTTATTGCCCAGCACCACTTTCCTTCCTCCAGCAGCCTCTACCATTTTCGTTTCTCCACTTGAGCTCATGTTCTTGCCACCTTCTCTCTTCTCTTTCACTTTACAAATCAAAAATCAACCTCTGCATGTTGTTCCATGGCTTTCACAATCACACAAGCTATCCATCCATCCAAATATCATCTACATGCACAGTCATTCAAGCATTTTTGGGAGAGGGAGGAAGTGAGCAGTGGGGGAGCTCGTTGCAGCAGTTCGGCCAGCACTTGGAGTAGCAGCACCGAAGCAATAACGGGCATGGAGGATCAGCGATGGCGAAGTAGCACAAGCATGCAGTTTCTTGGTGCATGGCAACAAACATCTTGGAGTGGCGGCCATGCGGCTCGGCAAGGCGGCACGAGAGGAGGCGGCTAGGTGACGCGGTCCATAGGCGGCGACTCCATGCGATGAGTGCATGCATGCTGCGATGGCGACCGATCGGCCGGCGGAGCTTGGTGGCGCGGCACCCGGTCGCGAGCAAGCACGACCTCGAGGCGAGCAGCGCGAGCGCGACACCGAGGAGGAGGTTGTCGAGCCCGAGGCGAGAGGCGTGGTCGCGGCGGGAAGAGGTGCTTGTCTAATGGCTTAACGGCGCCGAGGCGAGGCCGGCGGTGGTACAAGTAGTCGAGCCATGCGTGCATGCGGTCGGGCTCGGCGGCTCCGGCGCGGCATTGAGGCGGTGGCGTGCTGCGGCGGACAAACATGGCGTGGTGGCTCGATGAGGCACACGAGCACGGCGCGGCGGCTAGGCGGCGGCATCGGCGGTGATGGCGGTGCGGCACGGAGGTGGCCGAGTGGCGGCTCGGCATGGTGGCGCATGGTGGGCGACGCGGTGGCGCTGCAGCGTGTCCCGGCCGATGGGGGCGGCGGCGGCGCGCGGCGCGACAAGGCGCGCAGCCGGCGTGGCGGCGGCCGGCGGCTGGTGCGTCGACCAAGCGTGAGAGGGCGGTCGGCGGCACGCGGCGGCACGACCGAAAAGCGAGGCGCGTGGTGCATGGCCGGCATTGGCACGTCGCATGAGACGGTAGCGAGACGGAGAGGTTGCCGGGCCGTGCATGTGGCGGCGCATGAGCGCATGCATTTGGCGGGCATGCACGCATGTGACGCGGCCAAAGCCGAGGGCGCGGCGGCTTGGCTCGCTATGGTGTGGCATGGTGGTTTGGCGCTGGCATTCGGAGCAAGGCCGGCGCATGCATGTACCATGCATGCGGCACGGCGGCCCCGGACGGCGTAGTGTGGGTCGGTAGTGGCTCGGGGATGCGGCGTCAAGGGTGCGGTGCATGCGGTGGAGGTGGATGCGGAGGCGGATGGGTTCGGCGATGACTACGGCGGATACGGACGAGGGCGGACACGGATGGGTAGCCGAAAAGACGACGCTCGGTGACGATTCACACGTCTAGAGTTGTGGTAAAATCTTTAGTATTATTTTGTTACCACGATATCATATTAGTCGTGCATGTTGCATATTAGTCATGTGCATGTCATCTTTTTATGCATTTTTAATTGAAAAAAAATGATTTGGTAGCTTAAGACCGGTATAATTCGATGGTGATGTCTTATTTGTGCGTAGACGTGATTATGTGTTGATATATTGGCGAATGCATTTAATTAGATTTTTGAGGCGAAATGTGCGTATTGTTGATCGGTGGATGCTAGATTAAATATACATTGGATTGTTTGACTGGATGATATTTTGGAGTCGTATGCAAAATTGTGGTGATCGTTGAGGATAAATTAATTGAAGACTTTCCCTCACGTTGGATTAGTAATTTTTGGAAGTTAGGACGCATAAGGATTTTATGATTTATTACTTGTTGGATGACTTATGCGTTGATGATTAATGAGATATGGAGGTTGAATCGGATGGTTTATTTAATCATGAGCAAATTGATCGGATGTATTAGATAATAGTTATGTGAGTCATTTGTGCTAGAAATTGGAGAAGGTAGGAGTGGATTATTTGATTTCGGATAAATATTTGGATTGCCATGTAATTAGTAGGTAAGTCCTATGTGCCAAGTCGATGCAATTTTACTCTCTTTTAGATTAGTAGCTAAATGATTATTAGTTGATCGTAGAGGCACATATATGTGATTGGATTAATGGTTGTTGTACACGACTAGTCTGGTGAAATGGATATAAGTTGATTGATTAGTGAGTTGTTAAATGTTGGACATGTCTTTAAATTGTAGAGCTCACTAGGTATCGGGTAGTCAATTAAACCTTGATCGGTGGAAAATTGAGTGTATGCAATTGTGATTTGCCGAGGCGAGACTAGTAGAGCTAGATAGTTACCATTGGCTTAAATAGTATATCGGAGAACAATTGATGGACTTAGTCATGGTCGTATGCTTATCACTTGGTGGATTTCATATAACTACTCGATGGATTGTGTAGATGGAAGTTTATGAGTCCGGGAATTATTTGTTGGATTGACTACCTTAATTATGCCTTAGTGAAGATTAGTATGGAATTTAGATCAAGATATGAGAATATGATCAAAGAGTGTTATGCATGTGATGGGATTCAACACCAAAGAATTGGTTAAGTCAATGATATTGAGAATATTAGATTTGCCGGTAGATATTTTACGTTAGGACTTATATGGAATAGCAAAAAATATACGTAGGCCTCATTTATCATGGCAGAGGATAAGTTAAGTTGAGTGCAAAAGTATTAAGTGCAATAGGAAGTTCATAAACGTATTATTATTTTTACACTAGAAATACTTCTAACTTTGAAAATGCATAAGTATTTCATAAAAACTCCAAATGATATGAACTAAGTTATTTTGGTCTTATATTATTATTCTCTATCCATCCATATAATCCTCATCCTCACCACTGCTCTACAAATTTTGGCTAAATAATTAAATTAAGTGAACACTAACCGAATTGAATTAAATTGGAATTTCTCGAAAACTGATTTTTTTTCAAACCTTCATAACTCTCGCATACTAAGTCCAAATGGAATAATTCTTTCACCTAAATTCATATAAAATCATAATCTAGCTACTGTATAAATTTCATGCATTTTGGAGCAATTTGAGTTTTTGGCTATTTCTCGGTGTTTATTCGATATCGTTTTTTTTTAGATTCCGAGTTGCCGGAAGTATGAGAGTAAGTAACCGAGGGTGAGCAAGTGAACTACCAGCAAGGCAAGCATCCTTTTAACTTTCTTTTTGCATCATATTTGATCCCAGTTTTGTTAGGATAGATGTAATGATAATTGCTTGCATGTTATTTTGATAATGTCGCTATTTTTGTGATGATTAGTTAGACACCTCCTATTATCTTGTCATTGTGGCTATACATGAATTATTCCAGTACTGAAATGCTTAAGATAGGATGTGTGAAATTATATTGTTCGAGTTTGCTTAGTCATGCAAGTCTAGAACCGGTAGTTTGATTGTCGGGAATAACCCGACAATTATGGGATAAACACAACTCTCATTATATACTTTTGTTTCAGATCTTCATATCGGTTTTATGAGTTAAATTTTGTCATTTTAAATGAGCTTTTGGTCTGGACAAGTGTCGGTTAGTGATGGTGCTTTGTGCACGAGATTTGGGCATGTGGTTTGACTTGTCTGGACAATTAAGGACCGAACTTTGGGTACCTACTGTTCAAGCAACACTCGTGCTATCACACGCGGTATATGGGTGTTGTATGGTTAAGTAGGGTGAAGGTTTCGTTGTGTTGAGTCCCACGGTGGTAAAATTGTAAGGACATAGGTCCGTGAAATCCTATGTTTCCTTTTGGGCCGATAGGATGGGGACGTGAGCATCTTGTGTTTCCTAGGAGCCCTGGGTTGAGGGACTTAGCCCAATGGGATCTTCTTGCTGAAAACGACCATATCTTGATTTACCCGGCCGGCATACCATAGGAAGTATGCTATATTCGGAGGCATCTGGAGGCTTACGGGCTAATCAAGACGTGTGGGTAAAGTAGTACACCCCTGCAGGGTATAAATCTATTCGAATAGCCGTGTCCACGGTTATGGACGACCGCTTGAAATTTGTGGCTGCTTATTGTTAGACTTGGAATTAAAATTGTGGTTATAACTTGGTATCGACATGAATGGGATGTTCATGCTTGTTGTTGTATCAAAGTGGACCGCCACTTTGTTGTTGGTATGATTCATTTGTTATTGAATTCATTACTTATTCACATGCTTTACTTCTACTTCAAATCTGATTTTGAAATGACACTTGAAAAACTAGTATGTGTAGCTTGTTCAGTATTGCGTCTCTTTCGCAAAATTAAGCCAATATGAGCCCTTCCTTTGAATGACCTTATGCATAAATATTTTTATTTGTGTAAGACTTGCGAGTACTCTTTGTACTCAGCCAGATGTTTGCTGGCTTTTACAGGTGAGGAGGATAATGAGACCGACGAGCTCGTCGGTGTCGATTTAGGCGACACCGATGAGTAGCGTGCTATCTTTTAATCCCAGTCGGTTGCCGATGGGTTATGGGGCATACCACTACTGGCCTTTTGGTTTATTTACTTATTTGTTTCCGCTGCTACTTTATGAACTTGTTTAATTTGGCCGGTCGGCCACTTGTATTAGATGTAAACTTGGAACTATGTTGTATGCCTTTTGTACTATCAGTGTTTGAAGGTTGTATGGATGTAACCGACGTTGAATGAGAGTATGGTTATATTGGTCACTGATCTTGGGTGTCAATATAAGTCATACTCACTGTTCATGGGTTCCCATTTAGCTCGCTAAGTGTCGTGCTTGGCTTGTTGGAGAACCGACAATCATGCAGTGCTCGCAAAGGAGCAGTGCGCATGATCGTCGGGGCTCTAGTGTGCAGTCAAGACTCTCATTTAGACTGAGTTAAGTTGGAATTCATTTACCGGAGACCTAGAGTTATGTCTCTAAGACCATGCTTAGTCTCGGTCTTATGGAGATAACTCCGGGGTCCCCACAACGAATCCCCGATTCGTACCACCCATCAAGTTTTAATTAAAAGGTTGTAGTCTAACTCTTGAAAAGCTTACCCAAGCGTGTCCATAACCTAGGACGAGGCTATTCAAATAGTTTTAACCCTGCAGGGGTGTACCAATGTACCCACACTTCAGACCGCCTTTAAGCCACAAGCACACTTCCGAAGGTATGCCGGCACGGCTAAGTCCTACGAGACACTTTCCAATATTGTGCATTGACTACGAGCCGCTCGTATGGATAGAAACCCATACGCTTACATTACAAGCCGAAAGACAACCAGCCATCACAGGGGAAGCCTTTCGGACACTACAATGCTCCCATCACCATCCCTCCTGCGACTCCCTACGACCCAAAGCCAATACATGCCAAAGTACTAAGTCAAGAGAGGTCCCATACCCTCTAGTGTGGTTAGCACGCACAAATTGCCTGGATAACAGGTACTCACAAGATGTTCGGTCCTTAATTGACTTGGGCACCATTCCAGTCACACCCAGAAATCACACCGTATTACCTTTGTGCCCAAGTCCAAATCATTTTGCTTTTAGTTTTGGTTTTTGCAATTGAACATAGCACCAAGCCGAAATATAGATACATAGTAAGCATTTGTGTGATCAAGCTTATCGACAAGTCGATAACCGCCCATTTCTACCGGAAGCTAAGCATGGCTAAGCAATTAATCCGCAAGACTACTAAGTGACAAGAGCTCATCCACAAACTCTAAATCACAGCAATAACCTAGGCTCATGCTAGTAAAGGATGATCATTTGCTTAAGGAAATGCATCTACTAGGTCAACTAACGACAATAGTTTAACACAAACTAGCAATGCATACATAGAATTTGTAAACAACATAAATACTTGAAAATACAGGGATTAACATGATCAAACTGCTTGCCTTGCTGGAATTGCTCTTGCTACAGAGGAGGATTCTCAGGTTCAATAAACTCTTCGGAACCTAAAGCGAAAATGCGATAAAACCCGATAAGAACGAAGAACACCAAACAAAACTCAACAGCAAAAGATATCCAAATCCCATGAAATTTATACAGTAGTGAGAGGTTGATTTTAGACAATTTTAGGAACAAGAATTACTTCATTTGGACTTATCATGAAAAAGTTATGACCTAATCAATTTCTCTCAGCCTGAAAAATTCTAATTAAATTAATTACGGCTACTGTTCATGGCAAAATTTTCTAGAATGATCTGGAACCTGAAATTTTTATGGTAGGTAGATAAGGTCATCCTAAGAACAACAAAGTTGAGTTTACTTCATTTGGAGTTGAAATGAATTACTTATGATTTTTCTAAGTTCTAAAACTAGTAGATCATTAACTTCAGTGGCAAGGATCATATTAAGACCTATTCTACATTACATTACATTCCTAGTGGGTTTTAACAAAATTTAGTTTGCTCAGTTTGGAATTACAGAGAAAAAGTTATGTATTTTACAAATTTGAGATAATTTCTAAACATGCTTCCCTATTGAATATTAAAATACATCCTAAACCAATTTCTAGAACAGCATAGTGACTACATCTATGACTACATCTATTCTCAAATTAAAATTTATCCTACCACAAAGCTACTGTGATTTGAATCATTCAAAAAGGAGCTAAGATGACAAAGATATGCACAATTGAAATTCTGAACATTTAAAAGACTTTGAAAACCAGCTCTCAAGGGAGGTCCAAATGAACTGAAGGAAACGGGGAGGTCGTGGCCGTCGATCCTTCATCGCACGGCTACGGACCTCGAAGCACAGCGCACGACGCGTCGCGCCTAGGGGAGGTCTGGACCGTTGAGATCGAATCCAACGGTCCCGACGAGTAGAAGTACAGCGCACGGGAAGACCTCTTCCCGCACTGGGGAGGTCTGGGTCGTTGAGATTAGATCCAACGGCTACGACCAGTGCATGCACAGCGCACGCAGAGGAGGTCCTCGCGCCTACAGGTGGTCGGGACCGTCAGATCAAGATCTGGCGGTCCAGAGCTCTAAGGGAGGTCCTAAGGCTTTAATCCAAAGAAGGAGGTCTGGACGGTCAAGGTCTCTCGGGGGAGGTCCTAACGGTCTAGATCTCCGGAGGGAGGTCCTACGGCTAAGGTTCACCCGAGGAGGTCCTGACGGCTAAGATCTCGCAAGGGAGGTCTTAACGGTCACGATCAAGCGAAGGAGATCTTGGGTGGTAAGTTAACAGAGGAACACCAGGACGGCTATGATTTCACCGAGGAGGTCATGGATGGCCAAGATCTAAGCGAGGAGGTCCTATACGACAGGGTTTTAATGGGAGGAGATCTGGACGGCTCAGATTAGATCTAGGGAGGTCCTGAACGGTCCAGATCGACGCGGAGGGAGGTCTTTTGCAAAGAGGACCTCAGAGGAGGTCCGGAGTTTTCTTTATAAAAGACCAGGGGTGGTCTTTTACAAAGAGGACCCTAAGGGTGGTCTTTAGGGGTGGTCTTTTTGCGCAGAAGAGGTCCTAGCGGCCAGGATTTAACCAGGGTGGTTCTAGACGGCTGGGATCAAAACAAGAGGGGAGGTCCGGGCGCTAGGATTTTTACAGAGAAGGATCCTACAGCCAAAAAGCTAATCTGAGGAGGTCCGGGATGGATAGGATGTGCACGAGGAGATCTTGATGGCTGAGATTTATAGGAAAAGAGGTCCTAACGCTAGGTTTTAACAAAGGAAGATTCTAGGGTTAAGACTTCACACACAGAGGTCCTTAGTGGATGAGATCTACCCTAGGAGGTCCTGGGACTTAGAAGGCACGCGCGTTTTGCCAGCATGACAGCATTAATGAGCAACCCCGGACAACATTAATGCCAATCATTAGACTATGATTCCTGCCCGAGTACGACACGACAAAACACGAGTTTGGTTTTTAGCTCACCGCCGGCGACGAGGACCTCGCCGGCGAAAACCAAAAGCACGACTAGGTTTCGAATAGTAAGGAGAACCTATAGGTGCCAAAAGCTACACCTGAAACACCTCCTACCAGCGCCTAGCCGGAGATGACCGCCGGAGACAAAATACAACCAAAACGAAAAACTAAATAGATCTAAAAGAACCGGGTTTCCAATACTAAGGTACCAACCCGGGACTGGAAGAGGTCCAGGGAGGGTCGCAAGAACTCCGGTGACGGTGGTGCTCGCCGGAGATGAGGAAGACGACACTCCCGGCCACGAAAGCAAACTCCCCAAATTGTCAACCTCTGTGAAGGTTAAACAAACAAGTTAGGGAGGCTTGAGGGGACCAAGACGACAAGACGACACGCCAAGATTGCAATATTGAACCACTGGAGCTCAGAGGTCGCCGGAGAGCTCCAAAGTGCAGCAATGGTGGCCGAGGCTCTCGGAAGTTTTGAGCGCAAGTGTACTGGGAGAAGAACTAGGGTTGTGAAAGAGGGTCTTAAAGAAACTTAGAGAGGAAGCTTGGAGTTCTAACATAGCCGGAGAGCCAAGGAAAAACATTTGCAATGCCACCCGGTGCAGAGCTAGGTACATTGAAATGATGGGAGTAGGTAACGAGGAGACTTTTTGGGAAAAAGTCTTGACACGAGTTAAAGGTGGTCGAGATAGCCGTTGACAAGAGCAAGAAATGACAAGGCTTTGCTCAAAAGCGCTCTAGTTACACACACGCATGCGTGTGAAAACGAGATGACCAGTCCGGAGGTCCTACCAGTCAGTGAACAACCTTGGGATGACCGGTCAAAGAATGCCACGGCTAAAACGGGCGCTGAGACCCAGCCAGAGAGGTCGAGATGGTTGGATTAGAATCGAAGGGCTCAGATTTTAAGTGAGACTCAAAGGTCCTAACACTTAGGGGAGGTCTGAGCCCCAGATCTGAAGATAGACGGCCCACGATCACCCAAATGCTAGGGGTGGTCGAGAAGGTCTTTTGAGGATGCCTAAAGGTGGTCTTTGCAAAAGATGCAAAGGAGGTCCTATGGGAGGTCGTGGAGGGTTGTCTTTGCAAAAAGGACCGAAGGAGGTCCTGCAGGTGGGAGGTCTTTACAAAGACCAGAGGAGGTCTTTGAGGAGATCCCGAAGATTTAAACCGTAGGACAAGAATCCAACGGCTGAGGTGGTTTGCACCCAAAACGACAGAGCTGAGGTGGTCTAGGCGGTTGGGTTCAACCAAGATTCAGAGTCTTACTCAAACCCGAACCCAAGGTTGACTTAGGGTTTCATTTGAGCTGAGAACTTTGAGGAATTTTTAGAGATAGCAAACTAATTCCAAAATTTATGAAATTTTTACAGTAGCTTGCTAACCTTGAGATGAACCTTGTGAAAAATTTTCAGAGGTTTTTATGCTGAGCATTTTTCCCAGAAATTTTCCAAAGGTTCGGATTTAGATTTTGACCAAGGGTCAGATAAAAAGGGTTATGACTTTAGCCAATGTGGAGGTGTGGGTGTTTGATTCCCTACAATTCCTTTACAAGAATTGCAGAGAAGCTCAAAACTTCAAGATGTAAGAAAAAGTTTTAATTTCTACTCATTTTCTAACATTTGAAACACAAGTACAGAATTGGGATGTTACAGTCTCCAACACGCCGCTCGGCCTCCTCCACACCGAAGCCATGCCGCTCGGCCTCCTCCTCCACGTGCCTTGCCTGGTTGCATCTTGGTGGTTTTGAGTACCACTGAATCTGTGAGTATCCCTGTAAATCCTTCTGTTCATCACTTTGTGGATATATGTGTTATACTGCTTCATTTCTGGAATTGGTACTGAGAGATATTGCAAAGTGGTGATAGTGGACTCGGTTTACCCGCTCAGTGACGATATTAGTCTAATACTGAAATTGATAGAATTTCTAGTTCAGTTTTGAGCTCTAAAGAGGTCTACTTGCTGCTGTCATATTATATCTAGATGTTTTAGTACTTCTGTGGTGCTTAATCTGATCTCTTTAATTGTAATCCTGCTAGTTCTTCTATTGGCCAAAAGCTTATTGTTGAATCTGTATTTTCTGTGAGTTCATTAATAGCCTGTTGGCTTATCTAAACTGCACTAGTGGATTTTGTTATTCTTGATGATCTGTGGCTATCAGAAAGTAATAGCTTGAACTTCTTTTGCATGTGATTAATCTGTCAGACTAGTAAAGCATTGATTAGAGCTTAAAAACTGAATACTAGTTTTCTTATCCAATTTGTGGCGAGTATAGACTAAAAGGTTGAGATGACAAAGTTTAATTATTTTGTATCTCTCCTTCTGAGAGCACACACCATCCTTCTGAGAGCACACACCATCATCAATCATTTGTGCTTTAAGCTGCTTATTGATGGTTTCATGATGTTAATGTTGAGCATAATATTGTTTTTAGCTGATTTGAAAGAATTTCATGGACACATGTTATTATGGTCATGCTGGTATGATGCTTTAATGCTAGTATATATTGAGCATATTATTCTTTATGCGGGATATTATGTTCTTAGTTAATTTTTTGGGTAACTTCTATTTTTCTGTATAAAATATGTTTCCATGTTCTGAAATTTTAGTTCATTGCGTATGTAACTTATATAGATAGTAAGTAAGCGAGATGGCGTTCACACCGTCTTCACCGCCATCATCGACGTCGCCGAATGCGTCTGGATTTCCGAGCAAAGTGGTACGTACGCGAGATGGCAGAGGGCAATCGAAAATGCCTGCGGGCCGAATGACCATCACGGGGGTCTGACAGTGGTGTCCCTCTGGGTCCCTCGAAAGCAGCAGCGAGATTCCGGACCATCTGCGGGATACTTGGAAGGGAACAGGTCTCCATCACCACACTAAGCTGGGACACTCTGACGGAAGTTCGGAGAGGCGAGCTGTGGACAGAACTTTCAAGCTCGTTCATTATCCCAGAAGAACACAAGGCACGCGTGGAACGGCAGGCATTGCTCTCGATGGAAAAAGTGTGGAGGATCTTTAAGAGCACGCTTGTCACGAAGTACGTGAACATGGGTTGGACGCCCTTCACGGCATATAAATTCTTGTCATGGGATATATGGGACGTCTTTGTGCAAATGGAGACGACAGCCGAATTTTGTGAGCAAAGTGCGGCGCACAAGCCTCTCTAGACACTAAACACTCACCCCTACAAACTCGGCACCACTGGGTACGCAGGTAAAACCACGCAATGGGCGGCGGAGGACGAAAACACAATAAGGCCATTTGCTGAGATCATAGATAAGCGTGCTCTCTCCTGGTTAAGAGCGAGGGCATCAGTCACGTCTTCGGGCGGAATCTCTTTCACAAACCCGGCAAACCAGGAGGTGGCCAAACGTGTGGTAAATATGTCGAACTACCTAGTTGTTAATAAGTCCATAACTTCATAGTGTCTATAATAACATGATGACCTCTTGCAGCAAGCATTGACTTTCGCATGTTCCGAAGGCTCCTTCCAATCAGACAGGGGAAGGATATGCTATCTACGGCCCTTGGAAACAAGGAGCACCCGGGTCGCACGCGAGGCAAAGGGGTTAACGTACCTTGGAGGGAGAGATTCGCAGACGACTACTACACGTATAGGAGTAGGAAGAGATCCAAGGCCGAGTACGACCACCAGTTGGAAATGAGGCTTACTGCAAGATTTGAAGAACGTACTACAAGATTTGAAGAACATGTAGCAAGATTGGAAGATCGAATCAATCAACTCCTCAACCAGTCGCAAGGCGCCCCCGCTATTTTGGGAGCAGTCCTACTCAACATCGGAGTAACGTCGTGTCCACACAAAACTAAACATGATGACGTCCAATTACCTATCGACACCATCAAGGTAATGTATATATCTGGAATGCTCCAAAGATATACCTATAGGACGCCTTAGCTAATTGTGTATCGTTTTGTAGGAGCCGACACACTGCACGCTCCAAGTGAGGACGGTTGGGATGTCTATTGAGGCTGGGCGGGGGATACCGTATCCATGCCAGGAAGGGATAGTGTAGGACGGTGCCCAGGTGGTGCAGGGTTATGCTAGGGTCCAAGTGGACATGGTACATGACAATTTAAGGGCCGTCCCGCTAGAGATTCGTCCGAACGAAGAAATCAGAACACTAGGGCATGCCGAGTACAATTTTATCCAGTGGCCCAAGAAGGACATCACCCTGGACCCTGCAGTGCCGCCTCAACCTTCGATTCAGAAGTCCTCTCCAATAGGACCCTCAATGACTCCACCTCAACCTTCGATTCAGAAGACCTCTCCAACAGGACCCTCAATGACTCCACCTCAACCTTTGCTTCAGAAGCCCGCCTCATCGGTTCCCGTGGAAAAGACGCGTGTCGTCATATCGGTTCCCGAGTTGTCTCACATGAAGACGCGTAGCGGGCAAGTCGTTAAGTCCAAGTTGAAATCGCAGAACATTAAGGCATCTCTGCCTCCCAAGCCCAGGACATACTCCCTCGAAAGTCCGTTGGTGTTCAACACAGTATTAGCCTACGCTAGACTAGGTTGTCAGTCTTTGCATACCTGGTACATGCATAAGACCAAAGATAAAGGGTGCGATTCTGGAATCATCGTCAAATACACGAAGGAGCATTTCCTCCACGAGCCGGGCCACTTCGTCGTGGGCTTCAACGACTTATTCGACCTATTCAACCTCAAAGCCCTCGACGCCTCTCTTCTACGATGCTGGATACTGTAAGTGTGTACAATCAAGTTCTACATTCACGTAATACCGATAAATATCACAACGCATTGCTTATGCGTAGATACATGATGAAAAATGCCCGGGGATGCGGAGAACCGGTGGGTTTCCTCGACCCACATGTGGTCTCTGAACAAATCATCAAGCAAGACGCATCCTACGTCGTGAAATACATAACAGCAGGATTGTTTGCTCATGACGACAAGGACTACATACTGGTGCCCTACAACCAGAAGTAAGTGCTTCACTACTTGCTATACAAATTTCATTTATACTTTATACGCAACACGAACTTAGGTTTAATGACTATAGCGACATACATGATCGTAGCTTCCACTAGATCCTTTTAGTCATTGTACCAAAGAGGAACAAGGTAATATACCTTGATTCCCTACTCAGCAAAACCCACGACTTCTCCCTTGTGTAAGGAATACTCGATAGGTATGCTCATTTCCTCCATACATAACTCTATTGTAATCTTCCTTCGTTTGAAATGGCCAAGGATAACTTTTTGGAGACATGTAGGTCGTTCATCGCCTATGTTGCCGATGGAGGGTTATACAATGGATCGAACGCCACACTGCAACACAAGATGCGATTTCTGGTAAGCGCTACAACACAATAATCCTATATCATACTTCGTAATAATGCGTCTCGAACTGACTATACATATATATGTAATTCTATTTTTGCAGTACCACCAGCAAAAACAAGAACAATGTGCATTCTACGTTTGCCATCATATGCACGAAATTATGAGTGCTAAGATGAAGGATCCTGGGGTTTGTCAATGTCGCGATAATTATTTCCTAATTATAAATTTAAATATGTATGCTAACTACTTTCCTCGTGCTAGCGACAGGGTTTGAACATATCACTAGATTCACTCGTTGCGAGCGAGCTCTTGGAGGTTCGAGGGAGGCTCTGCAGCTTCATCATGATGGACATCGTTCACGTCGACGGAGAATTTCACACCGTCGACACCACTGAACCACCTTCAAACAATTAATTCAATTGTAATTTACTTTGAGTAGTTGTAATTCAATTGTAACTCTAGCGACAATAATTGAACATATTCTTTTGTAATTGATTTTGAGTTGTAAATAATCACTTGTCAACCATTGATTCATCTGTGATATGTATCTATTTTCTGCCTGCTTGTTTTCAGAGGGCATGGCTAGCAATTTCTGAGGCTAGCCGAAAATTAAAAAAATTAGTTAGGTTTAAAGAACTATCATAGACGGTTGGTAAATAGAACCGTTTGTGATATCATATCACAGACGTGTCAAAACACAGACGGATCGAGAACCGTCTATGATGACGGTTCCGAACCGTCTATGATGACGGTTCCGAACCGTCTATGATGACTATTTCTGTAGTAGTGGACCCAATATACAGCAAAAAATACCATTGTATGAGTTATTATCTACAATAAACACTATTTTCATTCAATAATTAAGGGATTGTAGGGTCACATAGAGACAAACTTAAGAGACAAATCATTATAGAAGTTGTTTTTAGTCTTGTCTCTTATGATATGGAGGAGTAAATAGACGGCAATCATCTCTATGATTGTACATGCTATCAGTATTGTAATATTATGGTACGTGGACACTTACCTAAACTTAGGGAACGCAGAGTCCTAATCAATTTCCTTGTCCCTTACTAGTCATGCAAGAAAGGCTCCCAACCTCCACTATAAAGGGGAGAGGGAGCTGCATATTGTACATGCCCATAGATCTCGCATCCACACATAAATAAAGTTTAGAGGCTGTCGGGACTATATCGTATGCTCCTCTATTTTTCTTTCGTTCTTGTGTGATCGTTCGTCGGCAACACGGCCCTGATTCTACATTACTTAGTTTTTTTTAAAACACTTTGAAAAATAAATGTTGAGCGACAATGGTATTTTGCCACTAATATATATGAACAGGATATGTCTGTGTTGCTCCAATGTAAAACGTCTACAATCATATGCCCCGCCCTCTTACTGGCTCACGCTTTATCGCTGCGCCGGAGCAGTGGGCAAAGATTAACATTGATGGTGTTCTAGATAGTTTAAATGGGATAGCGTGCACTTGAGTTTGGACCTCTTGTCCAGGATCATCTAGATGTGTTTTTGTGTGCCAGGTATAACAAGTATCATGAAACTACTGAGTTTCAAAAAAAAAAAAGATTATGAAAAATTATCATGATACTACTGAACCAGAAGTTGTGGAAGCTCTGGCAAGCCGACTTACTTTTGGCTGGGCGTGGGGACACTGGACTCGAAGATTATTGCTGACTAGTCATGTGTCCGTACGTTGCAACGGAAAATTAAGCCCTTCTGTTATTTATGCTTAAAACACCAGACAGGAAGAGCATCAGAAGAACTGATGCGCTTCCGGGATGAAGCAACAGAGACAAGAGGAAGAAAGCATTGATGTATATCCTAGGTGAAAGCACAAGCGCGAAGAGTACACAAGGTTGGTTGTTCATTCTTGCGATTAGATGAATCCACCCGATGCAGCGTCAAAATGCAGTGAGGTCTGCAGTAGTGCAGTCTGCTAATGAGCTCCACTGGTGGTGCCATGGGCACTACTAATTGAGCCCCAGTTAGCTTCTCCAGTTCCCATCTGCATGGCAATACTGTCCATTGACTCTGAGGTCCCACTTCTGTGACCCAAGCTTGATCGTCTCGAATGCATACCAGCCCTACCTTCCATAAGCTCCACTGGAAGGGCTTCTCTGCTCAGATTGGGGGATGCATGGATTATTCTGCCCTCTTTCTCATCCAACAAGCCCCCAAGACCAACTTCCAAATCTCTGATATCAGCTGCTGATCGAGGTTGGTCCCATGATATTGGCTTCCTACCCAATTCTCGATCTCCAACAGGTTTGCCCATGTTCGGGCTCATGAAACCCCTAGCTGGTGCACGTGCTTGCTGTAAACCTTGCTCTACTGGGACCCTAGTTCGGAAATTGTTCTTCTAAGGAGGGATTGCGGTGCAGAAGATCTCCAAAAAATTGCTCACAATACCTCTATTATATGGGTTAGCCCGTCGATCATAGCGATACCTGAAGTTCTCGTAGGTAGTCTGCCAACATGTCAAAAATGGATCATTACCAAGTTATGGCACAATGCTTAAAAGGCCAGCTACTTAAATTTGAAAAAAGATGAAAGGGTACCAACCTGGTTGGTGCTCATCAGGTAGAAATGGAAGACAAACAGACCACCAACAAACCACACGCAAATAAAGCAGTAGATGATCAGAATGATTGATGCCGGAGTCTTCAACATTGCCTTCCAAATCGATGAGTGCTCTGCATCTCTAATCTTGACTATGTGCACCCAGCAGAAGCCAAATATGTAGAGGCAGAGTAATGTGGTTGAAACAATGAACATATAGAAGAATCGATAATTACACTACAGCAGATAAACTGCCTGTTAGCATTGACTAAATAATAATGGTAGACAGTAGTTAATGTCTATAGAACTGTTCAAGACATTAAGATGCATACCAGTCCTATGCATTGCCCAACCCAAGGACAGTGATGATCAAAACGCTCCACACGGTTATTCTGAGATAGAACGATGCGAGCATCGAGGTGGTCGATACAAAGCATGCAGTGTCACGATGATTTGACCTTTACAACGACTCCATTTACAAAAACATCCTTTGTTTGTGGCAAACGCAATTGTTGTGGAGTCTGACCATTTCCAATATCATTGCTCACATCAATGGATTCAGATTCAGGAGGATGTGTGTTACGAGGCAATATACCAGGATCTCTACCAGAGGTAAGAAGCAGCAGTGTCAAATCTTGGAAAATAAAAGGAACAAGGTTCAGTCAAGTGCACACTTGAGAACAATGCAAGTTCATATGACCTGAGGTTAAAACAGTGAGGCATCAGTTTTAGACTTTTAGGTCAATCACAACCTTCCTTGTGCCATGTGCTTCTTCATGATCCGTACAGTAGTGACCAACCTTGATCTCTCTTTTTTTCAGCCAAGGGCAATAAACCCATGTCTCTTTTTATTAAAAGGATGCACAAAAAAGTTCAAGTGATTTTGTAAGCGCGTCCAGGCAATTCAGTATGGTTGTTTAAAGATTACACGAAAGCGGCTCACAGGCATGCCCAAAAGAGAAACTATCTAGGACTACTGCTGAAACATATCTAGACTGCAACTAATCAAGGAAACACTAAAAGAATTTTAAGTTTTGAGCTCAACTAATCCAGGTTCAGTCAATTAATCCTTAGAAGAGTAGTGACCAACATTGATCTAAGCTCAACAAAATTTAACAAGAAAAAAAAAGTTGCAGCCTCATCTATATCCATTATTTTTAAATTATGTGCAAAAGGACTTAGCTGTGTACATAAAAAGAGTAATTCTTCTGCATTTTTTTATTTGATAATTAGAACCTATTTTTTTCAAGATATCAGCAATTGGTACCCACTTCCCTTCCATCAACTGAAAGTTAGAAACCTAATTGTACTGCTGACATGGCACATGATGTGGCTGTCTCCATCACCATTTTTCAGAAAAGTCAAATACCATGTGGTCATCCATGTCAATGCAATTGTTAAGGTTCTAATAGCTAGTTGAATTTCAACAAATGTGGAACCCAACGCGGCAACACCAAAAGATGTGGAGTTGAAATAAAAGTATAAAACTGGTGTAAAGATGAGGGGCTTATTATGAAAAATACTCTTTAACAAAAATGCACATATTATGTATGGTATTTTACTTTCTATACATGATTACATTTTTAAGGAATCATCACTGTAACAAAATAGTTTAGCTTGTATTTTAAGCAATAGAAAAAAGAATGACAAAAGATACATGAACAATGTCATCCAATAACCACGGTCAAACAAAATATCACATGTGTTTTACCTCATAAGTCACAGCCCATTTCCCCTGCCGAAATGGCCGGTGGTGAAAATTCATATTCCCTATGTAGAGACTTCTATCATTTGGTACCTTCTTAACTTCACTGATTACTAAATCAAGTCTAACAAAAGTATTATCATCACACTTCATGACATATTTAGCAGAGAACATGAACCTGAGAAACCAAGTTCTCCGCTGTCAGCAAATAACAAAATAATAGCTATAGGCGATAACACTTCAAAGAAGAATCAGTTTGAATAAGAAACTCTTTGCCATACCCCATACTCGTATATTGCAAGAGTCTTCAGAACAACTAAATCATAGTTATCCAGGAAAGGTACAAAAACAATGTCCCCAAAAAATTATGCCTCCTTTTTCAATTCCACATCCACTTCCTGTAATACCCCGGAAGTGAGGTAAGCGAATCGCCGGGAGAGATTTAATTAATCGGGAGAGAATAAATTGAATCGGGAGGATGTTTTTTTCATCAAATCGCCAAAACAGAAGATGAGAGGGGGTTTTCCGCATTTATATGGCAACTCGGGCCCTAGGCCTTGGCCCATGTGGGCTGGCCGGCCAAAAGGGGGGGAGGCGCCACCCCCTCCCCCAAACCCTAGCCGCCCCCCATTCTCCCACCCCTCCTCCTCCCTTGTGCCGCCACTTTCCCCACCTCTCCTCCTCCCTTGCGCCCCAACCTCCCCTCCCTGGTTCCTCTCCCTGCACCCCCTCCCTTGCACCTCCCCTAGTCCTCCATTGCTGCCGTCCAAGAGAGAAGAAGAGATCGCCTATGGGTGGCCGGCCAAGAAGGAAGAAAAGAGGGAAGGAAGAAGGGAGAAGAGAAGGGAGAAGAAGAGGAACTGGGATCGCCATCCGGAGTCGTGATCTTCAGCTGCTCCAAGGGTAACTAGCATCGTTTGTTGTTGTGCATTTAGTCGTAGAAGAGAAATCGGGTAGTCTTGGGCTAGGTTGCAATCTGCCGCTGTTTTTGCAGATTTCGTCCAGTAGCTTGCGCGGGCAATATCAGGTGGTTAGAAGCCAAATTAGGGGTTTTGGTCTCCTATAGAGTTGTAGGTTATGTTCTTAGCTTTCAGTGGCCACCAAGATCACCCAAATCCGATTAACGGTCAGGAAGTTATGAATGTTTTAGTATCGCTGCTCTGTTAATCTGTCAGTTTTGGGCAGTCTTTAGAAAACTGGTTATTACTGCTAGTTAAATGGAAAATCAGTGGATCTCAATATAACGACAAAGGTGGGTAATTTCCATACCTTTTCATAGAGATAAAGAACACGAGATTTGGACCTTTGTAGCAAAAGTTATGGTGGTTTAAGCGTACTGTCCAGAGAACCCGACGAGAATTCTGTCGTCTGATGTTTGGTTTGATAGGGGAAGTTAAGGGCAGAATCAAGAGGGCTCCCCAACTAGGTTTATTTAGGTAATTCAATTAACTTTTCAGAAAGTCTAAGAGCATCTCAATTGGACTCTTGAGCAGGAAGTTATGTATTTTAGAATTTGACTGTTTCCGGTAAGCACCAAAACGATCGCTAGAAATTGGGGGTTTTGTTAACACTTGAGAGTTAGCGAGTTTTGTTGTGTTATTATTTATGCTCTTGGTCCAGCGTGTTGGTCTTAGATTGGGATACCTTCATGTTCAGGTGGGAGCGCGGTTCCAGGGGCAGCACCCTCTTCGCGTCCACCATTCTCGCACGGTTGAGGCAAGTGCATCGTTTGTATTTTGGTTGTGATTTGCTTGGATATGAATGCGTGTTGATGCATGTTAGTGTCGTATGGCTGTGAACAAGCGTGCATAACAAGAATGGTGAATGTTCAAAGTATGGCTTTGCATTATCCATAAATGTCGTTACTTCCTTTAGTACTTTGATGATGAATAGTATTGGTACATGTGCATATTGATATCATGTGGAGACCTGGTCTTGTGAGGACCAAGTATGCACATCTTTGAAGAATTTATTTGATGAAATGATTATGAGGAATGATCTGGGTTGCAAGTATTCGGGCTATTATATATGTAAGCTTGCAAGTTGGGATTGTGATGTATCTTGGCAGTATAGCCTTGCTTGCTGTTAATGAGATGAATTCTTGTTTTATCTTGATGATCATTAGTTATGGTTAAATGGTTCTACCGCATGTTGTTATTGCTTACATGATAATGAGAATATGATGTATTCTCGCTTATGCATATGTTATCATGGTGCATATGTATGTTGAGAGCATACAGTGCCACAGTCACGTGGTGACCAAGCACATCTGATTGAGGTCCCCGTCATGTAGATGACGGGCTTGAGGTCCCCGCATTCGTGGAATGTGGGCTATGAATATAAGAGGTCCCCATCATTAAAGTGATGGGCAAAGGTCCCTATATATGTGGTGTATAGGCTTTTGGTCCCTGTGCCAGAAGGCACAGACATGGGTATGCAGCGACGGTTGCATACTTCGCATTACCGGTAAAATGCAAAAGTTAAAGAGAAAGAGAAAGTGCACCAAAGCATCTTGCATCGCATGAGCATATGACATGTTTTTATTTGAGATGGTATATGGATGTTGATGATTACGGTAGTATATGTTATTATTGCCATTTAATGTACTTGCGGGTCTTTGGACTCACTCTTGTCGTTGTTGTGTTTTTAGGTACCCCTTTACAAGAATGGCATGCATGGGAGGGAATAGAAGTGGTTGCACAATGGCACGAACTACTCACATTTGGGTGATAGATTGATAAATTAGTAGTTGAGTAATTGCATAAAGGATTTCTTATGATTACTCATTATGCATGCTATAATTTGTAATAGAGTTGATTAGAGGATTATGAATTGTCATTCATTTATGTTTTGTTGTTTAGCATGCTATGGAAGTTGTAGTGATGATTAGCATAGTTTTGGCTATCTCTTGTTTATGCTGGAGGTTGGATTAATTAATTATGTTATATTTAAATGTTAGGACCTCTAGTTTAGTAACTAAACAAAGGAGGTTCTGTCAGATTTTAGAGTTTTGTTTAAATGTTAAAAATGTTATTGTGTTGATTTAGTAGCATTCCAGGCTCATGTGGGGCTGAGGTGTTACAGTTGGTATCAGAGCGGGCAGTAGGTCCGTGGTGATTGGATTTACAACTTAGACAACTTAAATTGCTAAAATTTTGTAATGGTTAATGAACTTAAACCTGACACACTGGTGCACAGTAGAATGGGATGGGTCAAGCATTGCATTTACGCTTCTGTTGAATTGTATTGATGATTTCTGTTATGAGATGATCTGATATATCTATAGTATAATACTATGGTTTTTATGAGTGGGGGTAACCCATGTTGAGAGGTGGAGAAAGTGGTTGTGATCCTGGGCTATACTAGGTTACACCACCGTTCGTGGTATGGGAATAGCGAAGAATCCACATGAGAGGTCGTAGTACAGGCGTTGGTATCGAGTATACTTAAAAGAGTTGTTCTCTTCCCTGAATTTGAATTTGGTCAACTCTTTTCCAGTTGAGATTGATGAGTCTCTCTTGGGTTATTTATTCTTGTGGTTGAAGGGTTGCCTTGAGAAAAAAAAAATTTGGTGTGTATTCTTTGGCTTAATTTGTCCTGTAAAGCAATCATTATTTTTTCTTTTCCCAACGAATGAGTTATTCGTGCGGCTGGTGAACTGGGTTGATCGTCAAGTTTGACCTTTATTTTGGAATTTTGTCTTTCTCATTGGAAAGCATGATCTATTTATCCGGTTGTTATTTTTGGTTAATGAAAGTTTCCTTTTGCAAGTCCTTTGGAACGTGGAGGCTTCGACTCAATGTATCTCTCTTGGGTATTTTGGGTGATGAAAAAAAATTTGATGGTTCTCTTTTATAAAAGAAGATGTGAAACCTGTTAGCGATGTTTTGTCTTGGTTAAGTGAGAGGTTATAACCAAAGTAATTAATGGATATGATACGGGTTATCATGTTAAATCTGCAGTGTGTGTATGATCGATCCTAACGAAGATCCTTGAAAGGAAGGTGATTAATTTGAAAGTGTCTTGTAGTAGTTCTCGAGGAGCTGTGATTAAGAGTATGATTATACCTAGTTGTAATCAATAGAGTTAATAAGAGGTGTAGAACGTTCATGAAGTTGAGTCGATGACTAAGAGTGATACATTTGGTAAACTTCTTTGGTAAATTGGATTAACGTGTCTCAGCAGTTTAATCCAACCTTTTGGGATGGTTAAGTTCAAAAGAAGTTAGATTTTTGTCTTAGTGGGTACAAATCTTGGAGTAACCTTTTTGTGGTTACCTAGTGATTATATGTAATTGCTAGGTGCAAATAATGTCTAATAATGTTTGGTGATGAGCATCACTAAGAGATAAATTGATGGGATTTAACGGATGACCAATGTTTACATGATGGTAGAACTATCAGATAAAAGTATGTTTTTGATGAAAGGATGTTGGAATAACCTTTTAATTTGTGTAGTAGTTTTTCTCTAAAATAAAGTGGTAATTGTAGTGAGAATATAAGATCTTGGTACATTCAAATTGAGGATGAGATGATAAAAAGGGGGACTGTAACCTTTTGGTAAGCCTTTGGGGGTTTAATAAAAGTAAGAGTTGCCGATAACAAGTCTTGTCAAGGGTAGATCATTCTTGATGTTATTGAGTTGTCCCTAAGAGATTCTGACTTGTCGTAGTGGTGATGATTCTTCTAGAAATTTTTTTTATTGCCTTTCGTAATATTAGTCAAATGAAATGTTTGGAATTTTGTATTCGTGGACTTTTGAGAGTTCATGATCTAGTAGTAGTAGATGGAATTAAGTGAGCAATGTGACGTATGCAAAGGTTCTGATTGGTTCCTAGGTGGTTAATGTGATTTGATTTTGAAGGGCATTTCTGGTTTGTGTTGGCAAGTAATGTTGTAATCAAAGAAAATTGTTTTCTTTGTTAACTGGAAGTGTGTACCATAAGTATTGGAGGTTGAAAGTTCCTTCTTGTGGGACGTGTGCCCTCGTCAGCAGACTTGTATTTTGTTTTCCGATATCTTTATTATTTGACTATTTCTCTTGTTCTCTTGCTCACTCCGAGGAGCAACGTTGTTCTTGTGCGTTGAGATTAGTTTTTGTTTGTTTCTTCCTTTTGAAAAAGGGGATTAACTAACTTGTGTTGCCAGAGTCTTATAAAATGTAATATGGTGGACAAGTATATGATAGTGGTGAGATTTTGGGAACCAAGCTATTTGAAGAGCAATAGAAAGTGGGTTGGTTTTGATCAATAACCTTTGTCTATGTTGGGATATTGGGATTATCGGAAGTATGGACTCTTGGTAAATTTATTAGAGTATCACAATTGGATACCTAGTAAGATTGTGTAGAAGAGTTTTGATGGTGAAGTTTAATGAGAATCGCGGTGTGAAGAAACCTAAGCGTTGTGCTAATTAATGGGATAGCAGAAATAGTTGAGTATTGTCAAGTGTGATTTGGTCTCAATGAGTAACCCTATAGGAGTTAGATTATCTCTAAGGATAGCTTGGACAAGAATGTATACATTCATTTATTGATGTTAGTAATTGAGTATGTTTGAATCCTGATCAATCAGTTAGGGTATTGTGAGTGGGTATATTGTGGACAAGTAGCTGCATTTGATTGGTGTAGGTTAGAGAAGGTATAAGATTTGTAAGATGAATCGCCTTGGGCGGTTATTTCATTAGTAAGGAGTGTTAACATTAATTAACTAAGATGATTGTTGAGCTGTGTGAAATTTTGGTCATCAGGTTTGAGGATTACATATCTAGTAGACCGAACATTCATTGTAAGAGTCGTAGAGGTTGTATTGGGATTTGTATTTTTTTTTATGCTAGCATCTTGGTTTCCAGGATTAGGTTCCAAGAGTTATGGTGATCACTGAAAGCAGTAAATGAGAGTGAATGTGGTGAATTTCAAGTTGATTATCCTTAGAAGAATGAGGGATGTGATGGTAGGTGAAACCTACAATGAGTTGCGTTGGGAATGGTATTGTCAAAGTAATTGATTTGGTAGAAAAGTTAGCTAGAGGGTGATATTGTGAATTGGAAGCGTCTCCCTGTATAAGTGTGGATTTTGTGTTTGGTTGAATATAGCTTTGAGGTTGCCAATTTAAGAGAATTGAGTTAATGTGTCAAGCGATGATTTGGGATCCTATGGTTTAAGATAAAGTTAAATTCTTAAAAGAAAGATTGTGGGAAAAGTGAGATATTCTCTTAGTTCTTGTTTGAACTATGTGTTTATGACTGATGTCAATTACCAATTGAGTTGGTTCTTATCAGTAAGTATGAATCCTTCTAGTTAAGAGAAGAAAGGGAATGGTTAATCTGGTTATTCGAGTGTTTCGCTTTTGTCTTTTGTGGCGTTTATTTCTAAACTGCCTACTTGAAAAGTGAAAAAAAAAACTTTCCTGTTAAACCCATTGATTTTGGTTTAGTCTCTTCTAAGAGAAGATGGTTTTGAGAAGATGGTTTTGAGTTGGTTGCTTTAAGACTCTTATGGTTTTAGTCAGGAACTGTTGTGCGTCCCTGGTTAAAAGTTGTGCTCATTGTCAAAGTAAAGAGATCGTCTGATACAAGGATCAAGAGTTTTGTGTGCTTGTGCAGGTTGTGTGGTTTAGTACCCAGGGAATTGGAGCCTTGCATGCGCGAGCAATATCCGGAGTTACTCACAGCAGGTTCGTGGCATTTTTAGTAAGTTTTAGCTGTGATTATTTCTGGACTTAAGCGTGGTTAGAATTCGGGGTCGAATTCTGTTTAAGGGGGGTAGAATGTAATACCCCGGAAGTGAGGTAAGCGAATCGCCGGGAGAGATTTAATTAATCGGGAGAGAATAAATTGAATCGGGAGGATGTTTTTTTCATCAAATCGCCAAAACAGAAGATGAGAGGGGGTTTTCCGCATTTATATGGCAACTCGGGCCCTAGGCCTTGGCCCATGTGGGCTGGCCGGCCAAAAGGGGAGGCGCCACCCCCTCCCCCAAACCCTAGCCGCCCCCCATTCTCCCACCCCTCCTCCTCCCTTGTGCCGCCACTTTCCCCACCCCTCCTCCTCCCTTGCGCCCCAGCCTCCCCTCCCTGGTTCCTCTCCCTGCACCCCCTCCCTTGCACCTCCCCTAGTCCTCCATTGCTGCCGGCCATGAGAGAAGAAGAGATCGCCTATGGGTGGCCGGCCAAGAAGGAAGAAAAGAGGGAAGGAAGAAGGGAGAAGAGAAGGGAGAAGAAGAGGAAGTGGGATCGCCATCCGGAGTCGTGATCTTCAGCTGCTCCAAGGGTAACTAGCATCGTTTGTTGTTGTGCATTTAGTCGTAGAAGAGAAATCGGGTAGTCTTGGGCTAGGTTGCAATCTGCCGCTGTTTTTGCAGATTTCGTCCAGTAGCTTGCGCGGGCAATATCAGGTGGTTAGAGGCCGAATTAGGGGTTTTGGTCTCCTATAGAGTTGTAGGTTATGTTCTTAGCTTTCAGTGGCCACCGAGATCACCCAAATCCGATTAACGGTCAGGAAGTTATGAATGTTTTAGTATCGCTGCTCTGTTAATCTGTCAGTTTTGGGCAGTCTTTAGAAAACTGGTTATTACTGCTAGTTAAAAGGAAAATCAGGGGATCTCAATATAACGAAAAAGGTGGGTAATTTCCATACCTTTTCATAGAGATAAAGAACACGAGATTTGGACCTTTGTAGCAAAAGTTATGGTGGTTTAAGCGTACTGTCCACAGAACCCGACGAGAATTCTGTCGTCTGATGTTTGGTTTGATAGGGGAAGTTAAGGGCAGAATCAAGAGGGCTCCCCAACTAGGTTTATTTAGGTAATTCAATTACCTTTTCAGAAAGTCTAAGAG
Source organism: Ampelocalamus luodianensis (assembly GCA_036346255.1). NCBI lineage: Eukaryota > Viridiplantae > Streptophyta > Magnoliopsida > Poales > Poaceae > Ampelocalamus > Ampelocalamus luodianensis. Next base: position 49,581,917 of record CM070622.1, on the reverse strand, counting down.
CATCTCAATTGGACTCTTGAGCAGGAAGTTATGTATTTTAGAATTTGGCTGTTTCCAGTAAGCACCAAAACGATCGCTAGAAATTGGGGGTTTTGTTAACACTTGAGAGTTAGCGAGTTTTGTTGTGTTATTATTTATGCTCTTGGTCCAGCGTATTGGTCTTAGATTGGGATACCTTCATGTTCAGGTGGGAGCGCGGTTCCAGGGGCAGCACCCTCTTCGCGTCCACCATTCTCGCACGGTTGAGGCAAGTGCATCGTTTGTATTTTGGTTGTGATTTGCTTGGATATGAATGCGTGTTGATGCATGTTAGTGTCGTATGGCTGTGAACAAGCGTGCATAACAAGAATGGTGAATGTTCAAAGTATGGCTTTGCATTATCCATAAATGTCGTTACTTCCTTTAGTACTTTGATGATGAATAGTATTGGTACATGTGCATATTGATATCATGTGGAGACCTGGTCTTGTGAGGACCAAGTATGCACATCTTTGAAGAATTTATTTGATGAAATGATTATGAGGAATGATCTGGGTTGCAAGTATTCGGGCTATTATATATGTAAGCTTGCAAGTTGGGATTGTGATGTATCTTAGCAGTATAGCCTTGCTTGCCTGTTAATGAGATGAATTACTGTTTTATCTTGATGACTGTTAGTTATGGTTAAATGGTTCTACCGCATGTTGTTATTGCTTACATGATAATGAGAATATGATGTATTCCTGCTTATGCATATGTTATCATGGTGCATATGTATGTTGAGAGCATACAGGTGCCCTGGTCACGTGGTGACCAAGCACATACAGTTGAGGTCCCCGTCATGTAGATGACGGGCTTGAGGTCCCCGCATTCGTGGAATGTGGGCTATGAATATAAGAGGTCCCCATCATTAAAGTGATGGGCAAAGGTCCCTATACATGTGGTGTATAGGCTTTTGGTCCCTGTACCAGAAGGCACAGGCATGGGTATACAGCGACGGTTGCATACTTCGCATTACCGGTAAAATGCAAAAGTTAAAGAGAAAGAGAAAGTGCACCTAAGCATCTTGCATCGCATGAGCATATGACATGTTTTTATTTGAGATGGTATATGGATGTTGATGATTACGGTAGTATATGTTATTATTGCCATTTAATGTACTTGCTGGGTCTTTGGACTCACTCTTGCTGTTGTTGTGTTTTTAGGTACCCCCTTTACAAGAACGGCTTGCATGGGAGGGAATAGAAGTGGTTGCACAATGGCACGAACTACTCACATTTGGACTGATAGATTGATAAATTAGTAGTTGAGTAATTGCATAAAGGATTTCTTATGATTACTCATTATGCATGCTATAATTTGTAATAGAGTTGATTAGAGAATTATGAATTGTCATTCTGTTTATGTTTCAGTTGTTTAGCATGCTATGGAAGTTGTAGTGATGATTAGCATAGTTTTGGCTATCTCTTGTTTATGCTGGAGGTTGGATTAATTAATTATGTTATATTTAAATGTTGGGACCTCTAGTTTAGTAACTAAACAAAGGAGGTTCTGTCAGATTTTAGAGTTTTGTTTAAATGTTAAAAATGTTATTGTGTTGATTTAGTAGCATTCCAGGCTCATGTGGGGCTGGGGTGTTACACTTCCTTTCTGCCATGCTGGAGATCCAAAAGTCCATGAGTTCAAGTTAACAAAATACATGAATAAACAAAAGCTGTCAGATTTACGCTCCAGGATTTACCAGTGAAACAAAGAAACAAGCTACCACATTTGGCGACTTCTGGACAACGGACATCCATGTCTTCCTCACACCCATACTGTGAGGACCCCAATTTATTTGGCACGTAATGCTTAACCAACTACCTGGCCCTAGCATCACAAATCAAATAAACCGAGCCTCGAGATATGTATACTTCCCAGAATGCAGTATACACACCTCGCCACAAAATTATGCATCAACTCCATTCCAAACATAGAGTCCAAACATTACACTACTAAACAGAAGGTAAACAACAGTAGATTATTACAAACCAGGGCCGACCGGCCAAGGATACACAAATAACAGAAGAACGACAGCGGAAGCAAAAGTGCCATAAGATGGCTATAAACAAAGCCAATCAGCGTGCCTTCAACCCACAAGGCATCTGACCGGACCGCCAAGCCTAGTCGTCGAACACGAAGCGGCAGCACAACTCACAGAAGTGAGGCCCTTGGGGCTCACCTTCTTCCTCTGCAACAAAAACATTAAGCAAAGCCGATGAGTACAAAGATTGTCTTTGTACTCGCAAGACTGATGTGTGAACTAGCAGACCTGTTCATATGCTACATGCAGGCTTATTTGGTGGAGGCCATATGTTTCATTTGCACAAAGCCAAATTTATTTGCAATAATGTGATACAGTTTAAAGGCAAGTTTGCAATTCATTTTTAATGCTGAAATAACAGTAAGGATAATAATAGCAAAAGATTAAAGATAAACAACCTAGAAGTGACTATCCCAATAGTCACCACAACAATAGCACGAATCCCAGATTCTTACCACCCATCAAGTTTTAATTTAAAATGTTGTAGTCTAACTCTTGAAAAGCTTACCCAAGCGTGTCCATCACCTAGGACGAGGCTATTCGAATAGTTTTAACCCTGCAGGGGTGTACCACTGTACCCACACTTCAGACCGCCTTTAAGCCAAAGCACACTTCCGAAGGTATGCGGCCTGACTAAGTCCTACGAGACTTTTTCCAATATTGTGTATTAACTACGAGCTGCTCGTATGGATAGAAATCCATACGCTTACATGGTAAAGCCGAAAAGACAACTACCCACTCAGGGTAAAGCTTTTCGGACAACTACCATGCTCCCAACACCATCCCTCCTGCGACCCCCTGCGACCCGGAGCCAATACACGCCAAAGTACTAGGTCAAGAGAGGTCCCATACCCTCTAGTGTGGTTAGCGCGAAATGCTGGATAACAGGTACTCACAAGATGTTCGGTCCTTAATTGACCTGGGCACCATTCCAGTCACACCCAACAGATCACACCAACATACCGTTGTGCCCAAGTCTAAATCATTTTTGTTTTCATTTTTAGTTTTGCAATTAAACGCAGCATAAGCTGAAACATAAGGAACAATAATAATTTTATGTGATCAAGATCATCGACTAAGTCGATGATCGCCCAATTCTACCGGAAGCTAAGCATGGCTAAGCAACTAAACTCGTAAACTACTAAGTGATGAGAGTTCATCCAGCGAACTCTAACCACAGCAAATAACCTAGGCTCAGGTAGTAGAGATCAATATTTCACCTACAGGAATATGCAGCTACGGATTTAACGAATCCATTTAACACAAATTAAGCAATGCATACATACAGCTGAAACAAAATATTAGACTTTAAAATACTGGGATAAACATGATCAAACTGCTTGCCTGGCTGCTGCTGCTCAATAGGCTCAACCTGTTGCAGAGGATCACTCTCGATAAAACCAGAAGCGTCGCAATCTATCGATCGAGCAAAAGCAACGAATAAGAACAAATAACACCGACAAAACTCAAACATTCAAAACCATCTAATGAGCACAACATTCATACAGCAGCTAGAGCATGGCTTAACACAAATTTTAGAAACAGAGAACAACTCATTTTAATTTGTTATGAATTTTCTAGGAATTTTCTAAGCTAACAATACACATAAAGCATCATTTAATTCTTTAACAAAATTTAAGAACAGAAACATATCTAAAACCTATCCTAATAATTAGTACACTAAAAATGAAAATTTACAAAGTTGGATTTACTGGATTTCGACAAAAATTGAGATAGATATGAATTTTCTAATTTGGAAAATACAAAATACATCATTTAATCAATTAACAGATTTTTGCTAATAGAGACATGGTTGAAACTAATTTTAGTAAATAATACATTTAAAATGAAAAATAACAGAACTGGTTTCATGCGATTTGGAGAAAAACTGAATTAGTTATGAATTTTCTAAGTTTAATTGAATTAATAGTGCAACAGAAAATACATTTCAGATATACTAAAACATTTAATCCTTTTCCTATCGACAGCGAGCTAGCCACGACAATCGACGGGCGGGCCGCGACGACTGGGCGACCAGACAACCACCTACGAAGGTGGCGTCGGCGTATTCTAAGAATACGTCTTCGGCTTAGCAAAAACGTAATCCTAACATACATGCACAGAGAAATACGCTTTCTAACAAAGGAAACGTATTAACGAAGTTACACAAACCTTAACTGACAACCTGGGCCCGCATGGCAGCGACTCAGAGTATAACATAACGGTTGGATTAAATGATTTCCTAAACGCGATTAACAGAGAGGGCCCACAAGACAGCGACACATCTAAGCGAAGATTAGCGCTAAACTAATTGCCACCGGCGGTTCACCGGCGCGCACGGGGATGGCGGCGCGGCCGCGCAACTGATCTAGCTAACCAGAGGGTCTCAGGGCAAAAGGGTTATACCTACAGGTCCGCTGAGAGCTCGCGATCTCGATGACGGCGACACGGAACCTCGAGGATGCCGGCGGCGAGCTGGCGGCGAACGGAGGCGGAGAAGAAGACACGGCTCCCACGGAGAGGACGCTACAGGCTTCTAGAAGACTCCGGAAGGTGCGCTTAAGCTTCGCCTCAACACCAGGAGCAATAAGCACACGATAACGCCGAAGAAGAAGGTCCGAGGCGGCCGAAATTGCCACGGCGGCGGAACACCATGCTCGGAGAAGAACCGGCCGCACACCCTCCACGATGCACCAAAATGAAAATGAACCCACCGTGAGCATCAGTGGAGCATTGCGATCAAGTGGAACCAAACGCTGAGGCTTGAGACTCACCAGAACGCTAGCAAGCCCGCGGGGTCGAGGCTGCCGAAGGCGGAGACGACGAAGTCGCACTTGGTGATTCACTGGACGCCAATGACCCGGACTGGGCAAAATGGACGCGGTACCGAGTGTGGATCACGATGGTGAGGTTGTGGGCTCAAGGGCTACTCCAACGCGGCGGCACTGCCTTTGTTTCCCTCTCCGGCCGAAACAAGAAATCGGGCGGAGATAGCACGAGAACGCAAAGGAGAAGAAGTGGGTGAGCTCAGGGGCTTTATGAAGTCGCGCGATGCCTCGGCCGGACACGAGGGCATAAAGGTGGCAGCGACGAGGTACGTGGCGCGCATGCGATCGCCAGCGAGCTTCGGTGAGACGCGGAGAAGACGAGGGCGATACTGACAAGGGGGACCCACTCATCAGCGACGGTGACAAAGCGGCGCGAATCGGGGTCTGGTGCGGTTCCACAAACTGGTTCGACTCGATCGGAAAGATGCCGACCGTTTGATCTAGAATGGACGGTCGAGATTTGTGTATGCATTCGGACAGGTCGACGAGATGAGCAGTGTGGACCGTGCGATCCACATCGAACGGCTGAGAGCGATTGGACTCAGGCGGTGCTGTTAGGCGGTGCGATCAAGCCGAGTGACACGGTCGGACTTGAACTCAAGTGGGGTTTGAGCCCGAGGAACAGTGATTTCAGATTTGAATTAAAAAGGCAGAGAAGGTTTAGGGAATTTTTAGAGGTAGCTCCCGAGCTCCAAAAATTCTGAAATTTTTATGGAAGCTTACTGGGACAGAGGACAACCTTGTGTAATTGTTCCAGGAATTTTCACGCACTAGATTTCTCCCAAGAAAATTCACAAGCTGCTGTCCAGAGGTTTGACCAGATTTCTAAACTGGTTTGACTTGGCCATTTGAAATAGCAAACAAAATCTAAAAATTGTGAAATTTTTCAGGGAGGTAACTAGGATGGTCAAGATGATAGGAAAAATACTTGCAGAGGATGATCACAAGTTTAAGGTCAAGAATTTTGTTGACAACCACTTCCATTCACTAGAATACAATTATAGAAAATGGAAATTGCTAGGGAAAAAATGTAGAAACTTTCAAATGATTTCATGAGGCACCAAAAGTTTTTATTTCTCCTCATAATTTACATTTGAAACACAAACCCTAACTTAGGGTTGTTACAAATCTCCCCCCTTACAGGAATCTCACCCCGAGATTCTGATCACTGGGAAAAGAAGGACGGGTAGTCTGCTCGGAGACGATCTTCCCGCTCCCAAGTGGCTTCATCCTCGGAGTGATTCGACCACTGAACCTTCAGGAACTTGATCGCAAGGTTCCTTGTTCTGCGTTCAGCTTCTTCGAGGATACGAACGGGGTGCTCACGATAAGACAGATCTTCCTGCACATCGATATTTTCCAATGGCGTTTCCTCAACCGGAACACGGAGGCAATTCTTCAATTGCGATACATGGAAAACATCATGCACTCCTTCGAGTGTAGCTGGCAATTCTAACTTGTATGCAACAGGTCCCACTTTCTTGATGATGCGATACGGCCCGACATATCGAGGAGCCAATTTGCCCTTGACACCGAAACGACGATGTCCCTTCAAAGGTGAGACTTTGAGATACACAAAGTCATTGGGCTGGAAACTCAGCTCACGACGACGCCGATCTGCATAGCTCTTTTGCCTTGACTGAGCTACGCGCAAGTGCTCACGAATCAACTGCACTTGACTTTCAGCTTCATTGATCGACTCTAGGCCGAAGAACTGTCTTTCACCAGTTTCTGACCAGTTCAACGGGGTTCTGCACCTCCTCTGTAATACCCTGAACGTCGTTTCGGCTTCGGATTTAAATTAATCGCAGAGTCGCCCGGTTTTTCGGTAAAGCGCGGGAAGGAAAGAAATATTTTTTTTTGGATTTAGCTAAAGTGAAAGAAATATAGAAAAGAATGTATTCTTTTCTTTATTTAAATAAATCCTTTTCTGGACGGGCCGGAGGGTGGGCCTGCCACCTTGGGCCGGAGGCCCAAGGGGTGGCCAAACCCACCCCTCCAACCCTAGCCACCCCACCTCTTTTCCTCCCCCCTATTTCGCAACCCCTCCCTTCCCCTTACCCTTTCCCAGCCGCCACCCCTCCCCCCCTCCCTTCCCCCATGGGTGCTGCCATTGGTGCAAAGGAGAAGAAGGAGAAGAAGGAGAAGGAGAAGAGAAGGAAGGGAAGGAAGAGAGGAAGAGGAGAAGAAAAAGAGGGTGATCCCCAAGGTTAGGTAATTTCCCCTCACCCCAATCCCTCTGTTTTATGCTGTATTTAGGGTTCTTGGTCCAAGTTTTGTGGGGATTAGCATTTTAGAAACCCCCGATTAGAGAATCCCTGCTGTCTGCCTGTAGATTGATTCGCGCAGTGCTGCTGTTCGTGCAGTTTAGACCCCTAATACGATTTTTCCCGAGGGTCTCCCCAAAACGAAAAACGTATAGGACGACGATACGCATCTACTGTATTTTTTTCAGATTTATTGGCCGCGTAATTTAGTCGTACCAGGATCTGGAATCTCGCTGTACATCAGGGTTGCAGACAGGGACAGACCGCTGTTCAGATGGGAATTAGGGATAGTAGATGAATTCTATATTTTTGGCCACCATTGAGAAAGTTGTAGGGAATTTAGTAAGCTAGATTCTGTATAAAAATTAGAATTTTTAGAGCCATACTCTGTTGTTGGGAAGCTTTTGAACCTGACTGTCCCGACCGACAAAACAGGGGATGTTCTCTGTTTTGAGCATTTAGTTACACCATGCTAAGAACAAAATAAAAATATATGATCTACATGAAAAGTGTAGGTATTTAAGTGAGGAATCTAGATATATATCTTTTGCTGTGATTAGTCTTATATTTTTAAAGATAGGAAAATGTTAAGCAGCGCCGCTGCAGTGGGGATATTGTAGAATCGTTAAGCGGGAAAGGATGTTGTGGGATTTCGGGGCTTAGCGACACCTTTGCTTCTTAAGAATCATTTTTTATTGTTGTTGTATGGTGCTGAGGTGTACTTTTGAACAGGTGGTTTTGCTCCTGATCGTACGTGATTGCGTCGCTTCGCCGGTAGAGGCAAGTAAATGTAGCGGTTGTGCTACGGTTTAACCCGTTACTCTTAGTACTTGCACTATGTATGATTGACGTAATGTTAAATGATATGCCATGGTTACATGTTTTCTAAGTAAGAATGTGGTAGCAAGATATTAATCAATTGCTATGTTTGGATGAGTTTGGGTAGTATTGTGGTAATTTGCTTAATGAGCCAAATGCGGAATATGAAAATAAACTCAATGTGGACATGTTGATAATTCCTTGTGGTTAAATTCATGATGATCATGTTGTGGTCTATGTGGTAGAACTCCCTTTAGATCGACTGATTTTGATCTTGGTGAATCGAGTGGGGGTTATGTGGTAATGGTCTTATGACACAATGGTATTGTGCTTAATGAGACACATGTGGATTATGAGGAAGTATTCATGATGAGTATGTTGTTGACCTTCGTGGTTAAATTCTTGTGGTTTATGTTAATCATATCATTCATGACATGTCATAACATTTGCATTGTGGATGTCGCCGCTTATAGCCGCGACCGTACCGGTACAACATCGTGCATTGCCGTAGCACGATGCACACTTTTACCTTATTGGGTAAAGGTGCAGTGGAGCATAGCATGCATATGCATTACATTGTGGAAAGATCATTTGCATACTTATGCAATATATTGAGGTGAAGTTATTTTGCAAACAAACGCAACTTCATAGTTGCAATGTGGAAATTGACTCATGAGAGTCTCTTGTGGTATGAGTAATGTGGTTGTGGTTGTGGAATGGGGTTCATCCCTTGTGGTATGGTAGAGGTTGTGATTGTGGCATGAGATTCTTCTCTCTTGTGGTAATTGTTGATAGCAGTTGTGGATGCGAGAAATAGTAAAGTTATGAGGTAAAACATGTTAATACTTTATTGTCATTGGTAGTGGTAGTGGTGAATAATATGAAGCAGTTGATCAAGATTCAATTGTTAATATTTTACTATCATTGGTAGTAAATATGGTTGAGGCTATAATTGTGATCATTATGGGAATTGGATATTGATGCTTAATATCTTTGTAGTTTATTTAGCTTGTAAATGAATGTGGATTCACATTATGGATGTGGACATATGGATACTTTAATGATGTTGTATATTTGTTTGTAGTCCGAATAGCACATTAAGCAGTTTGCTTGCTTTGAGATTTTTATCTCACCCTTGTTTTCCCCCTACAGGAGATTGTTGAGCATTCATGGGATGGGTAGAGCGGCACCACAATAATGCACTTGGTTTATCAACTCATGTTGTAATAAAGTCGATGAAATTCTAGCCAAATGCTTAACTATTTGTGGATGATTATGTTATTTAATAAGGATGGACTTGTGAACCATTCTTTGATTAATCTACTAGAGGTTGTTTAATTATTGAACTTGTTACCGTTATCTTTATTCCCTTAGTTGTTTATGCTTCCGCTTAATACTTCTTGTCTAGAGATGTTGCCGAAATAATTTATCTTGAAATTATTGGCTAGCTGTAGAGTGGTTTAGTAGCATTCCAGGGTAATGTGGGTCCTGGGGTGTTACATCCTCCCATACAAAGCCTCAAACGGTGCCATACCGAGACTAGCCTCGAAGCTGTTGTTGTAGGAGAACTCGGCAAGCGGTAGGCACTTCTCCCAATTCTTCCCATAGGAAAGAACACAAGCACGGAGCATATCTTCAAGCACCTGGTTGACGCGCTCCGTCTGACCATCAGTCTGAGGATGATAGGCTGAGCTGAAAGAAAGACAGGTCCCCATGGCCTCCTGCAGACTGTGCCAAAGCCGAGAGATGAAGAGAGAACCACGATCTGACACAATCGTTCGTGGCACACCATGTAAGCTCACAATGCGGGAGATATAAAGATCCGCCAATTTACTAACACTGAGGGTGGTACGTACTGGCAAAAAGTGTGCTACCTTTGTCAACCGGTCAATAACCACCGGATAGCATCCTTCCCGAAGAATGCACGGCGGACCGGTGATGAAATCCATGCCCACAGAATCCCATTTCCACTCTGGTATAGGTAAGGCTGAAGAAGACCCGCTTGACGCTGATGCTCGGCCTTGACACGACAACATACGTCGATCGGCAACGAACACCGCAATCTCGCTTCATGCGAGTCCACCAGAATCTCTGACGCAGATCTTGGTACATTTTGGTGGCCCCGGGATGGATGGACAAAGGCGAATCATGGGCCTCATGGAGAATCAAATCCCGCAATTCCGGAACCTTTGGAACCACGAGACGCTGCCCAAACCACACAACACCATGCTCATCTTCTGTGAAGCACTTGGCTGATCCATTCTTGATGTTCTGCTTGATCTGTTTCACACCATCATCTGATTGCTGGGTTGCCTTGACTTGATCCACCAAGGTTGGTTGCACAACCAAAGCAGCAAGAGAACCATTCTCGACCAAACCCAAGTTGAGGCGCTGAAATTCTGCAAGAAGTGCAGGTTGCTGCTCCTGGATCATCAAAGTATTGCAATACACCTTTCGGCTAAGTGCATCAGCAACCACATTGGCCTTGCCAGGATGATACTGAATACCCATGTCATAATCTTTGATCAATTCCAACCATCTCCTCTGCCTGAGGTTCAGATCTGGCTGGGTGAACAAGTATTTCAAGCTCTTGTGATCAGAATACACCTCACAGCGGTTACCGATCAGATAATGCCGCCAAATCTTGAGTGCATGAACCACAACAGCAAGCTCTAAATCATGGGTGGGATAGTTGAGCTCATGAGGTCTCAACTGCCTGGATGCATAGGCAACTGCCTTGCCTTCTTGCATAAGAACACACCCGAGTCCCTGACGAGAGGCATCGCAATAAATATCGAAGCTCTTGTGGACATCGGGAAGAGTAAGAACTGGAGCTGAAGTCAAACGCCGCTTGAGCTCCTGAAAGCTCTCGTCACAAGCAGAGGACCACACGAACTTCTTGTCCTTCTTGAGCAATTCAGTCATCGGCTTTGTGATCTTGGAGAAGTTCTCGATAAAGCGGCGATAGTAGCCCGCTAAACCGAGAAAACTCCGCACATCGATGGATCGACTTGGTGACCCAAGATAGAACATCACGACCTTCTTTGGGATCCACGACTACGCCTCCGGTGAAAGAACATGGCCCAAGAATGCCACTTACTTCAACGAACTCGCATTTGCTGAATTTCGTGATACTGGTGATGCTCCGCAATTGCCCAAAACAATCTTGGATGCTCAAGATGCTCTTCTTCATTCTTGGAGTAGATAAGAATATCATCAATGAAGACCACCACAAATTTATCCAAATACTCCATGAATACTGAATTCATAAGGTTCATGAATAAAGCTGGAGCATTGGTTAAGCCGAAAGACATGACGGTGTACTCGTAAAGACCATAACGAGTAGTGAAAGCCGTCTTCGGAATATCCTCAGCTCTGATTCTGACTTGATGATATCCCAATCTCAAGTCAATCTTGGAGAAGATCTGGGCCCCAGACAACTGGTCAAACAGATCATCGATGCGGGGCAAAGGATATTTGTTCTTCACCGTCACCTCATTGAGCGGACGGTAATCAACACACATGCGCAAAGTCTTGTCCTTTTTCTTCACAAAGATCACCGGACAACCCCAAGGAGATGAACTGGGACGGATGAAACCCCTTGCTTGGAGCTCACCAAGCTGCTTCTTCAATTCTTCTAGCTCATTGGGAGGCATTCGATACGGCGCCTTCGAGATAGGGGCGGTACCGGGTAGCAACTCAATGACAAACTCCAGATCTCGAACCGGAGGCATCCCACGCAAATCATCAGGAAAAACATCCTCAAAATCACAAACGGTGGGAACCTCCTGAATCTTCAAAGCTGGCTTTGCTACGAGTGCACAAAGGTGTGACCCTTGCAGCTGCGGGGAAAAGCCAACCTGTTCGCCGGAAAGGTTGGTGAGGAAAACCATCTTCTTGGCACAATCGATCTGTCCCATGTGTTGGGCCAACCAATCCATGCCAAGAATTACATCCAGGCTCGCTGAGTTGAGCAGGATGAGATTTGCCAAGAATCCCACTCCTTTGACTTCGATAGGAACATCCCGACATTCTAAATCAGCTCTCATTTCCTACCCCGGAGAGCGAATAAGCAAAGGAACTCCCAAAGGAACACAGTGAAGACCGCTAGCAACAGCAAATGATCTTGAAATAAAAGAATGCGATGCTCCAGAATCAAATAATACTGCAGCAGGACGATAATTGACAAGAAGTGTACCCATCACGACATCCGCGCCTCCGAGCCTCCTCGGTGAAAGATGGTTGACTCGACCATTGCGCCGCACTCGGTCTTCGGATGATCTTCCGTCGTGGGTGACCACTCTCGCCGCGTCCTCCATTAGGACGAGGGCTGCCGCAACATTCGAGGCGGTATTCGCGTAGTGGCCCTTGTTGTGGCGCGAAAACAAGTAACCTCGGCGCCGGATTGCGAGGCCACCCTGCTGCTGGATCGCAGCGCATGTGGTCAAACACGGCTGCGGTGGACGAGGAGTGGTGCCGATGGCCTCGGTCTTTGGTGGAGCAAAAGAACGGGCCCCGTGCCGCCCACCGAGGACGAGTGAGGCCGCTCGTGCGATCGATGGGCCTCCCATTTGCGCTATGGACTCACCCAGCGCTTTGCCTTGTGCTCGGCAACAATGGCCTTATCCACCAAGGCCCGAAAGTCGGGAAGTCCACACAGACGGCTGTCTGCAGCTCCTCGGACAAGCCATCCATAAACTTCTCACCGCTAGCCTCATCTGAGGCCACCTCCCCCAGAGCATAACGAGCCAAATGATTAAACTCGTACAGGTACTCCGTCACAGACTTGCGCCCTTGCTTGAGCGCGAGGAATTCTTTCTTCTTCAGCTTCATCAGGCCATCAGGAATGTGGGCCCGACGAAAAGCAGACCTGAACTCCTCCCACGAGACCACATGGCCCGCGGGCTGCATGGCGAGATAGTTCTCCCACCATGAGAGTGCTACGCCCTCAAGCTGGTGGGACGCGAAGAGTGCCTTCTCCTGGGCCTGACACTGAGCGATGTTGAGCTTTCGCTCAACCATGCGCAGCCAATCATCCGCATCGAGAGGGTCCTCAGAGCGGGAGAAAGTCGGCGGCTGCGTACGGAGGAACTCTGCAAGTCCCCCGCGAGTCTGATGCCCGCCACCTCCAGATCCGGAGGCACCGGCAGGAGTGGAGGTATTCCTAGCAATAACCTCCAAAATACGCGTCTGATCCATGCGGTTTCGCTCGATCTGAGTGAGAACCTCAGCCATAGTCGGAGGAGGGGGAAGTTCCTCATCATGACCAGCCGGCTGACTGCCACGCGTCCTCCCAGCCATCCTGTTTGGTAAGATAGGTTAGTGAAAGACTGAGAGCAAGAAATCAATAAAGCACTGAAACAGCTCAAAAATAACTAGTGACAAGCACAAGCATTTAGACTTCAAACATCAATCTCCCGAAACGACCAACTCGTATTGACAGATGAGCCATCGTTCAAGAAGGCAAGGTTTCACAATTCAAAACTTGGTTCAATACAGCTAAAAGCAACGCAAACCAACTGGCAAAATTTAAACACTTAGCAGACTTACAACACATTTTACCCTTATGTTCCCACAAGTTTTAGTTAGATTAACCTCTCATGGTTCTCCCAAAACTAATCCCACCGGATACGTAACTATCTTTTGAAAGGAAAGAGATAAACCAAGTTTTAAAACTCAAATTAGAGTAAGATGAGAGTAGAAAGCTAAGATAGGTAAGAAGTAAAATCTAAGAATCTGCCTAGGTTTTCATAAACCTTTTTATAATTTGAAAATAAGCTTTTCTAAAATATCCTAAGGACGACTATGCTTGGGTTACTACGATCAGAATGGCCCTGATACCAACTTTGTGAGGACCCCAATTTATTTGGCTCGTAATGCTTAACCAATCACCTGACCCTAGCATCACAAATTAAATAAACCGAGCCTCGAGATATGTATACTTCCCAGAATGCAGTATACACACCTCGCCACAAAATTATGCATCAACTCCATTCCAAACATAGAGTCCAAACATTACACTACTAAACAGAAGGTAAACAACAGTAGATTATTACAAACCAGGGCCGACCGGCCAAGGATACACAAATAACAGAAGAACGACAGCGGAAGCAAAAGTGCCATAAGATGGCTATAAACAAAGCCAATCGTGCCTTCAACCCACAAGGCATCTCGACCGACCGCCAAGCCTAGTCGCCGAACACGGCGGCAAAGACAACTCACGTAAGTGAGGCCCTTGGGGCTCACCTTCTTCCTCCGCAACAAAACATTAAGCAAAGCCGATGAGTACAAAGATTGTCTTTGTACTCGCAAGACCGACGTGTGAACTAGCGCACTGCTCATATGCTACATGCAGCTTATTTGGTGGAGGCCATATGTTTCATTTGCACAAAGCCAAATTTATTTGCAATAATGTAATACAGTTTAAAGGCAAGTTTGCAATTCATTTTTAATGCTGAAATAACAGTAAGGATAATAATAGCAAAAGATTAAAGATAAACAACCTAGAAGTGACTATCCCAATAGTCACCACAACAATAGCACGAATCCCAGATTTGTACCACCCATCAAGTTTTAATTTAAAATGTTGTAGTCTAACTCTTGAAAAGCTTACCCAAGCGTGTCCATCACCTAGGACGAGGCTATTCGAATAGTTTTAACCCTGCAGAGGTGTACCACTGTACCCACACTTCAAACCGCCTTTAAGCCAAAGCACACTTCCGAAGGTATGCCGGCACAGCTAAGTCCTACGAGACTTTTTCCAATATTGTGTATTAACTACGAGCCGCTCGTATGGATAGAAATCCATACGCTTACATGGTAAAGCCGAAAAGACAACTACCCACTCAGGGTAAAGCTTTTCGGACAACTACCATGCTCCCAACACCATCCCTCCTGCGACCCCCTGCGACCCGGAGCCAATACACGCCAAAGTACTAGGTCAAGAGAGGTCTCATACCCTCTAGTGTGGTTAGCACGCCGAAATGCCGGATAATGTGTACTCACAAGATGTTCGGTCCTTAATTGACACAGGCACCATTCCAGCCACACCCAACAGATCACACCAACATACCACAGCCCAAGTCTAAATCATTTTTGTTTTCATTTTTAGTTTTGCAATTAAACGCAGCATAAGTGAAACATAAGGAACAATAATAATTTTATAGATCAAGATCATCGACTAAGTCGATGATCGCCCAATTCTAGGAAGCTAAGCATGGCTAAGCAACTAAACTCGTAAACTACTAAGTGATGAGAGTTCATCCAATGAACTCTAACCACAAAGAAATAACCTAGGCTCAGGTAGTAGAGATCAATATTTCACCTACAGGAATATGCAGCTACGGATTTAACGAATCCATTTAACACAAATTAAGCAATGCATACATACAGCTGAAACAAAATATTAGACTTTAAAATACTGGGATAAACATGATCAAACTGCTTGCCTGGCTGCTGCTGCTCAATAGGCTCAACCTGTTGCAGAGGATCACTCTCGATAAAACCAGAACCGTCGCAATCTATCGATCGAGCAAAAGCAACGAATAAGAACAAATAACACCGACAAAACTCAAACATTCAAAACCATCTAATGAGCACAACATTCATACAGCAGCTAGAGCATGGCTTAACACAAATTTTAGAAACAGAGAACAACTCATTTTAATTTGTTATGAATTTTCTAGGAATTTTCTAAGCTAACAATACACATAAAGCATCATTTAATTCTTTAACAAAATTTAAGAACAGAAACATATCTAAAACCTATCCTAATAATTAGTACACTAAAAATGAAAATTTACAAAATTGGATTTACTGGATTTGGACAAAAATTGAGATAGATATGAATTTTCAAATTTGGAAAATACAAAATACATCATTTAATCAAGTAGCAGATTTTTGCTAATAGAGACATGGTTGAAACTAATTTTAGTAAATAATACATTTAAAATGAAAAATAACAGAACTGGTTTCATGCGATTTGGAGAAAAACTGAATTAGTTATGAATTTTCTAAGTTTAATTGAATTAATAGTGCAACAGAAAATACATTTCAGATATACTAAAACATTTAATCCTTTTCCTACCGACAGCGAGCTAGCCACGACATCGACAGCGGCTCACGAAGCGGCCTGACCAGACAACCACCACGAAGGTGACGTCGAAGGCGTATTCTAAGAATACGTCTTCGGCTTAGCAAAAACGTAATCCTAACATACATGCACAGAGAAATACGCTTTCTAACAAAGGAAACGTATTAACGAAGTTACACAAACCTTAACTGACAACCTGGGCCCGCATGGCAGCGACTCAGAGTATAACATAACGGTTGGATTAAATGATTTCCTAAACGCGATTAACAGAGAGGGCCCACAAGACAGCGACACATCTAAGCGAAGATTAGCGCTAAACTAATTGCCACCGGCGTTCATCGCGCAAGACGGGACGGCGGCGCGCGCGCGCAAGAATCGATCTAGCTAACCGAGGGTCTCGTGGCAAAGGGTTATACCGCAGTCGGCGAGAGCTCGCGATCTCGATGACGGCGACACGGAACCTCGAGGATGCCGGCGAAGTGGCGGCGAACGAGGCGGAGAAGAAGACACGGCTCCCACGGAGAGGACGCTACAGGCTTATAGAAGACTCCGGAAGGTGCGCTTAAGCTTCGCCTCAACACCAGGAGCAATAAGCACACGATAACGCCGAAGAAGAAGGTCCGAGGCGGCCGGAATTGCCACGGCGGCGGAACACCGTGCTCGGAGAAGAACCGGCCGCACACCCTCCACGATGCACCAAAACAAAAATGAACCCACCGTGAGCATCAGTGGAGCATTGCGATCAAGTGGAACCAAACGCTGAGGCTTGAGACTCACCAGAACGCTAGCAAGCCCGCGGGGTCGAGGCTGCCGAAGGCGGAGACGACGAAGTCGCACTTGGTGATTCAGTGGACGCCAATGACCCGGACTGGGCAAAATGGACGCGGTACCGAGTGTGGATCACGATGGTGAGGTTGTGGGCTCAAGGGCTACTCCAACGCGGCGGCGCGCGCCGTTTCCTCTCTACGAAACAAGAAATCGGGCGGAGATAGCACGAACGCAAAGGAGAAGAAGTGGGTGAGCTCGGGGCTTTATGAAGTCGCGGCGATGCCTCCACCGGACACGAGGGCATAAAGGTGGCGGCGACGAGGTGCGTGGCGCGCATGCGATCGCAATGAGCTCGGTGAGACGCGGAGAAGACGAGGGCGATATTGACAAGGGGGACCCACTCGTCAGCGACGGTGACAAAGCGGCGCGAGTCGGGGTCTGGTGCGGTTCCACAAACTGGTTCGACTCGATCGGAAAGATGCCGACCGTTTGATCTAGAATGGACGGTCGAGATCTGTGTATGCATTCGGACAGGTCGACGAGATGAGCAGTGTGGACCGTGCGATCCACATCGGACGGCTGAGAGCGATTGGACTCAGGCGGTGCTGTTAGGCGGTGCGATCAAGCCGAGTGACACGGTCGGACTTGAACTCAAGTGGGGTTTGAGCCCGAGGAACAGTGATTTCAGATTTGAATTATAAAGGCAAAGAAGGTTTGGAGAATTTTTAGAGGTAGCTCCCGAGCTCCAAAAATTCTGAAATTTTTATGGGAGCTCACTGGGCAGAGGACAACCTTTTGTAATTTTTCCAGGAATTTTCACGCACTAGATTTCTCCCAAGAAAATTCACAAGCTGCTGTCTAGAGGTTTGACCAGATTTCTAAACTGGTTTGACTTGGCCATTTGAAATAGCAAACAAAATCTAAAAATTGTGAAATTTTTCAGGGAGGTAACTAGGATGGTCAAGATGATAGGAAAAATACTTGCAGAGGATGATCACAAGTTTAAGGTCAAGAATTTTGTTGACAACCACTTCCATTCACTAGAATACAATTATAGAAAATGGAAATTGCTAGGGAAAAAATGTAGAAACTTTGAAATGATTTCATGAGGCACCAAAAGTTTTTATTTCTCCTCATAATTTACATTTGAAACACAAACCCTAACTTAGGGTTGTTACACATACGCTCAGCAAAATGATTGCCAGATGACAGGATGCCAATGAAAATCTCAACTGGTTCATCAGGCAGAGGAGGGGCCTGCCAAATAGTAGGAGGGCCAAACATGTTATCTACTCATATTCAGAGCTAAGTAAATTTTCTATTAAACAGTCAGATATTAATTAACTTCTCAAAAATGCTAGCAAGGGTCCATAGCCCAGTTGTAGAGTATTTGACTGCAGATCAAGAGGTCACCAGTTCAAACCCGGTTGGACCCTTTTTTAAGCAATTTTTCTTTTTCTTTTTTACCAAATATGATATATATGTCCCCACTCTTAATCAAAACAGACACATCGCTGCCTTCAAACAATATCAACTGAAACTCTAAAAACACAGAAAATTTTGATTCGTTATGACATGCATCTAGTAAAATGGAGCAATTGCACATTGTTTTGCAAATATTTCAGTAAGTTTACCAAAGAATCTAAAATAACATGGGAACAGAACTTGAACGCTCTAGTTAAATAGTTACTCTTTACCCTCAAAATCCCAAAACCCTCATAGATCAGATAGTTCCTAATAAGGCCCATATTTCGCCACCAGAGAAACTAAGCATGTACTCCTAATTTGACATTCATGTTGTTCTTTCAAACCAGCATTTACTATGCTATCAGTGGACAATATTTATCTCATATTCTCATGTACAACAGTTCCCCTTATACTACCCCAGAAAACTTAAAATGGCAACACTACCACATTTTCAACATAATAGTGTGAGAACTGAGAAGTGGATAATGTATTCCAGTATCACATAGGCTGTAGATTATGGACTTACAGCAAGCAATTCATCGAGACCTTCCATCACAGGCGGATCCAAGCTACTCAGGTCTGCAAGAACCACCATAAACTATCTAGTTCATATACCCACACACACATGAACTCACAGAACAAAAAGGGAAAACAAATGTAGTTTAGTTTACCTTCGCTCTTCAGACTGTCCTGCGTGATCACATTCCTCGCTTGCGCCAGAGAGGCAGAACATGAGCTGCGGTTTGCAATTTGGAACAAACCCAAACAATCAGCAACGCACAAGCGCATCCGCATCTTTCCTTGCCAGCGGCACAAGCTACGATTGATGGATACACACGACACGAGAGGAGGAAAAAGGAATGGAGGGAATGGAGCAGACCTGCATCGCCATGACGAAGGTACCCCTGCTGCTTGGAGTCGGTGATCGCCCAGACCTTGGATCCCCATGGATTTGCCAAAACACAAAGGGTTTAGACTCTATGAACCAAGTAGAAGCGACACCCGAGGGACCCGAGGACTTGGGTAGTGGCGGCGAGTGTTTGGCTCACCTGCTTGAGGTCGGTGCAGGAGAGGGCAGACATGGCTAAGAACTTGGTGGCGCCGGGCATCGGCGCCCGTAACTCAGCCGTCCCCATCTGCAGCGAGGCCACCAGAGAAGGAACTAAGCATCAAACAAGGTTCTAGGTTTTGCGGTGACGCGAACGGGAGCGAGACAACCAACCTACGTTGGCTAGGGAGAACCAGCCAGCGTAGATCTTCTGGTGCTCCTTGGAGCATCCCGCGGTGGTGGCAAATCGCGCGATCTCCATCCCCAATCTCCCTCGTTGCGGCGCTCGAGTGCTCAGTGGTGATCGCAATTGGTTAGGGATTTGGGGGCGTCAGGCCGCGGATAGGCACGCATATGCGGCGGCATTGGGGCGCATCCCAGCCGCCTGCATGTCCGCTATGAGGTGAAGGGAGTAGGCGAGGTCGGAGCTGGCGTGGGAACGGATGTCACGGTCGTACGACTCCCATGGCCACTCTTGGTGGTGGTCCGCGGCTGCGGAGGAGCAAACGACGACGGCGCTGGTGACGCTGCGGTGGCATCGGCAGCGGAGATTCAGAAGCGGGAGGAGTGGAAGCTGGAGTGGTGGGTGCAGATGGCGGCGGATGAGGTAGTAGGCGTCCATCGAGCGCGCACGCACGCTCGCTCGCTGTGATTGGGAGTTGCGGGGAGAGGAATGGATCTATACCTTGAGCCAGAGCGCCACGGCCACATCGCCGGCGGCCACCAGCGCCGGTGCCGACGCCACAAACGTTGTCGGCGCGAGGAAGGGATGAAGCATTCCGTTGGCGGCCACGGCCATGCGGAGGAGGAGATGGCTGGAGGGTAGCTCGGACTGGGAGGGAAGGAGTAGGGAGGGGGAGACAACGGGGCGAGGACTAACGGGGGATTGGAGGTTGTGCGGCGGCGCAGCACGCGGGAAAGGGCGGCATCAGCGGGTGGGAGGAGGCCGGTGGCTATGGTGTTCAGTTGGGACAGGGAGAGAGAGAAAGGGGAGAATGGAAGGAGAAGAATCGTGGAGTGAGGAGGAGGAAGGAGGAGAATCGTGGATGGGATCGTGGGAGCAGTTGTCATGGGAGGCGTGAGAGGAGAGGGAGGTAGTGCTGCGCGAAGGCCTAGCGATCTATGTCGTCCATCGTTTGCAACCTGATCGGACGGACTCAGAAGAAGATTAAAGGACAGATGACTGTCACCAACTTCTTTTAAGTAGTAGAGAAACTGATTGCCAAGTTGTAGTAAAGATGCTCGATGAACTAGGGCGAATTGGTCAATTGTCAAGAGTATTTAGGCAAATTCCAAGAGTTTTTTTTTGCGAGGAAAGACAAGAGCTTAGTTTTTTTGTTTCAATGTGTGCAGCAAAAGGCAACAATGTGGCCCGTTATTGTGCAAAAATTCGCTTGCGCACGGCAGGCCGGATGACTCGCATGCTATACGTCCCTATTTTCTGACTCCATCGCTACAGGAAGATTGTATTTTTGGGTTTGAGAAACTCGACCTCTAAAAATTAGATCATTTTTGTAGCCCATAAAGAGAATGATAGAACATCAGTTAATTTTCAAGCGGGCCCTTCATAGAAGTCCGTTACATCGTTCACATTGTTGTTAAGCAATTTCATATATTTTTAGTTGGCCTCAACAGAAAAGCTTTTTTAGTTTTTGTGTGTACTGTGTGCGCGCGTGGTGGGGTGGGGTGGGGGTTCTATGAAAATTTATCAATATCGTTTCGGTACCGACCAGTACGTATCATTTCGTCACCTAAATCGGTACAGAGTAGCCCTCGTTCCGTACCGACCTCGATACCGGTCGTAGTGACTTCGATACCAATCAATATCAGCAATACTAGACAATAGCGACCATACCTATGGAATTAATAATATCATCTATTCTACTCATTGAATTTATAAATTTAATTTGATCCTACTACTACGTATCTTAAAAAATATTACAAGTAAAATTTAGCGTGAATATAATTAAATATGTATGTACTCATAAATATATATTATTATATTAAACCCCCGAACTGTACGCGGGTATGAACTGGTACCGAAATGTCTGGCTTCGATAGCCAAACTAGGCCTGGTAATGGGCCAGAGTTTATCGGGCCGAAAGGGTTGGGCCGGTAAATGGACTGATTTTGGGTTATATTAAATGGGTAGAAATAAAAAAGGGTTAGGATAGGATTGGGCTAATTTTAAATAGGATTGGGCTAGGACTTAGATGTACTGGTAATTTTGGGTCGTGCAAAGGGCTCAGCCCTCTCTCGTAACCCCTGGACGGAATTAGGGTTGGCAAAGGAAATCCTCGGTCGCCTCCTCGGTCATTCTCCCGACTACCCCGAACGCCTGCGCTGCCTCAAGCGGACGCCAGGTGAGCGGTGCCGCCGGAGGGGGCGACGACGGCAAGGAGGGGGTCACTAGGCGGCGCAACGTTTCGGTGAGCCTTCTTGGCGTTCTTGATTTCTTTGGGATTTCGATTTTGGACACGAATATGGGACTGGACGCGATAATGCGGGCTCTTCTTGGATTCCTTTAATTTCTTGGGTTCGATCGGGCGGTTCGTGATCTGGTTGGTTGATGGTTGGTTTGCTTGTCTGTGGATTCAGGCGGCGGTGACCAATCTGGACGACACGCACAAGCAGATCGATACGGCCATTACGACGGCGCTGAGGGAGAGCAAGCCGGTGTACCCCAGCATCAGCTGCAAACCTCCCCGGGTTACCCCACCCAACATTTAGCCGCGATCCCGTCCCCTTCTTCCTCGTCCCCAGGTGCCTTTCTCTCCTTTTGATTCACGGGCTTTTCTTGGATCATGAAATTTTCCCCAAAATTTCCTCTAATTGCTATGTTGTTTCTTGATTCAAGTTCTATCTACTGTGGTCGTAAGATTTCTTTACCCAAAAAATGTGCCTGGTTAAATCGGTAGTATTGAGATAGTGTAAATTGATACTCCTTTTAAGTGATCTGATGAATTTAGTTTGTTAATATTACATTGCAATTTGATGCTGTTTGAAGTCATATGATGAATTGAGTTTGTTGCAATTTGATTTTGATCCGTATGATTTGAATATTTATGTGTACAGATAGCCTGGTAATTGCTACGCCTTTCATATGCTGCATTTTCATATTTAGGATAATGTTGTTGGGTGTCACTATATCCAAAGCTAGTTGTTAAATGTTGATGTATTGCTGCACTAGTTTGATTTCAGCATATTCAGAATTCTGTAAACTAAAAAAAAAATTCTATGTCTGCATATCCTATCTCATTCATGCACTTTTTTTAGTCCAATGTGTTCTCAGTTCTTGTTCTTTAACTTGGTAACTTGGTAGTATCAATTATTTGTTGCTTGATCCCATGCACACATGTCTTGAACTTGGTATTGTTCTTTATCACAGATTAGGGAGCATCGTCGTGCTGTTTTCGATAGTAGCATTGAACAAAGTACTGCTGCTTGTCATGAACTTGCTGAAGAATCTAGTGCCCGAGCAAGTATATCAAGAATTGTCATGTTAACTGAGGCATTATTCGAGGTTTGTTCTTTCTCTGAATCTTTTTGAAAATAGATTTCTTTTTGTATATCTATTGTTTGTTCTGTTGCTTCTTCATGATTGCCTATTAGGATGGTGCAATGTCTAATGAATAATGATGTTTTTTTGTTAAATCTGTGTCGACCCAAATCTTTGAAGTTTTGAAGTTGTGTATGTAGAAGACTAAAAAACTAAGTGACACAACTGAATATACATGGCCAAAGTGTGTTAGCTGATGTTGTACTTTTGACAATGATATGTGTTCACCATCTGTAACTTATGTTCATTTCATTTGCAATAGGTGTTCATTTCATTTGTTTGGCATTAGGTAATTTATTTATAATGGAGAGGACTGCCTCCATGTCAGAAATTTCAGTGGATAGTCGTGACCTTCTCTCGGGTGACCCGCCAAGTCGCACGTCAAAGAAAAGGGCTAAAGTCTGGGAATACGTTGAGTCATAAACTATAGATGGGAAAGAAAAGGCAGTGTGTAAGTACTGTAAGATGAAATTATCTTGTGAACCTGGGCAAGGCACTAATCATTTGAATAGGCATATAGGACTTCATTGTCGTAATATTCCACATGAAGATAGGGAGAGATTTCTGGTGAATTGCAAGAGACAGACCATGGATGGGGATCAGTCTCTCTTTGACCCTCAAGTGTGTCGTACACTAATTGCCAAGTTTTTCATTAGTGCGGAGATTTCATTTCGAAAAGCTGATGATCCTTATTGGAAGAAGCTACTGAACTACTTCCATCCATCTTTCATAATAGTTGGTAGGCAAACTATTCGTTCAGATTGTCTTGCACTATATGAAGAGGAGAAGAAACGGTTGCTTGATAGTGTCAAAAAATTGGTCTCTCATGTCAATTTGACTGCAGATCTTTGGACATCAAGCCAAAATCTAGGGTATCTTTGTGTCACAGCGCACTATATTGATGAGGAATTCAAGCTTCATAAGGTAATCATAGCATTCAAGCAAACTTCCTTTCCACATACTTCTTATGCTGTCCAGGATGCAATTACCTCTTGTTTGGTAGAGTGGGACTTAATCAGCAAGCTGTTTACATTAACATTGGATAACGCAAGTGTTAATGACAAAGCTGCAAAGGACTTGCGCGACACGTTGGGTGCTGAAATGTTTCTTAGAGCTGGGGACTTCCATGTAAGGTGCGCTGCTCATGTGCTAAATATCATGGTTCAAGATGGACTAAAGGTGGTTGTTCATGCAATTGGGAGGGTACAGGACATTGTTAAAACAGTCACATCCTCACCATCACGAATGCAGATCTTTAATTCAGTTGTTGAGAGATTGGGCCTCAAAACAAAGTCAGGGCTAGTACTGGATGTCCCTCATAGATGGAACGCAACATATGACATGATCCATGAGGCCTTGGAGTACAAAATTGCTCTCAATAGATATGTGTGGATATCATGGGGATATGCTCATGATCTTAGGATGATGTGTCAATTGGCAATGACGTTGAAGGTTTGCGGAAACACGAGTTTTCGGCAAAGTACAGTTTCTGTCAGGTCTCAGGCGGTCAGACCGGCCCTGGTGGCGGTCAGACCGCCCATGCCTCGGGTGTTCTGTGATGGCGGTCTGACCGGCCAGGTCGGCGGTCTGACCGATTTGGTAGCGGTCTGACCGGCGTCTGTTGAGCGGTCGGACCGGCAAGTTGAGTGGCATTGGAATTAGGAGCTGGGCCAAAAATAGAGGGTGTAGGCAAGTGAGGAGATTCTACTGCACTTGGTCCCATAATTTTTGGAGCTTCCAGTCAAAAGTTCTATTTGTTTTAAATTTCCAGAGAGGTTGCGGATTTCTGCGTTGAAATTTCGGCTAAGTCCTTTTGTGGCGGTCGGACCGGCCTTTTGTTGGCGGTCAGACCGGCGGTGGCGGTCAGACCGGCCAAGGCTGGCGGTCTGACCGGTTTTCACTTAAGTCGTCGCCCGTGTGGCGGCGATGGTTGCTTGTTAGGTCAAGTTCGTGGTTTTCATGGCATATGTGTTGCATGATGCATGTGTTGACTAACGTGGGTCAAGTTGTGAAGAACTTGTTCCCGAATTCGATTTGCTTGTCTATTGTTGTGCAGATTGCTTGGTGCTCAACGACGGTCAACGGCGAGGATGATCGGACTAGGCTTGGAGAGCCGAGGTTCAAAACGATCGACGATGCGGGTGAAGTCATTGGACTCAAGCATGGTGCAAGATGGACAAAGGTGACCGAACAGGCGTTCGGCACGATCGTTGAATCAAGCGGCGCGGGTCGATGCAAGTGCCATGGTGGTTTCGGTGGGAGCCGGATGGGAGAGACTTGCCGACATGATGAGAGCCGTTGGATCAACCTACACGTGGCGAACAGCGAGTGCTTCGCACAATATGAACACGGCGCTTTAAAAGGCGTGCGTGTGTCACCCATTTGTTTTGGGCCTTAACGGGAGCCCATTAGGGAGACTCTATTAGAAACCCTAAGCCTCCACTATAAATAGAGGCGGCAGGTGGCAGCACCCCCTGCTGACCCTTTCATTGTTATTGAAACCCTAATTTGCTTAGGGAGAGGAGGAGCGGAGGTTAGGGTTCTAGAGAGTTGGATTGGATTTCGTGCTCAGGTATTGAGTCTTTGTCATCCATTGATGGAGTGGCTGTGAACCAATATCAAATCAAATCAATCCAAAGAAAGTTTCTTCAAAAGTGAGTTCATGTGCTTTCTTTCTCTCTTTTGATGAATTGAGTCTTTGTTTGATCCGCGAGTTATTGCTTAGTTTCTTGACGTGATTTAGCTTGCTGTGACGTGTGAGAATACATCTAGGATCATCAAGATCATCAATCACCCACGCAAGTCTTAAGATCATATTTTCATTTTGACTCGCTTTTGACCTAACTTCGCTCAAACGGTAAAAGGTCTGAACCTGAGCAAGAATTATCACAATTGTTGCTTGGAATAGGTTCCTGACATCCTTAGGAAGTTGTGTGTCAAGTTTCACGAAGTTTGGACGCACGAATCAAAAGTTTGATCAATTTGCGTTTCGGTTGGTCGGGCTGATTTTACTGTTCATCGAACGAGAGGTCTAACCTCCCGTGAAATCGGTCTGACCGCCTGAGGTGGCGGTCTGACCGCTTGGATCGGTTTGACCGCCCCCGTGAGAGGTCAGACCGCCCGAGCCTCTGTGTTTTGGTTTTGTGTTGATTTTACTTTGGGGTTTTGAGTTGGTTCAATACAAGTCTTCCGCTGTGCATGATTGATTGATCTTCATAGCTTTCATAGCTATTGGAGTGAGATTCGTATTGAATTGATTTTGGGAGAAAAAGAGATCGTGCTCCTATTCACCCCCCCCTCTAGTCGCCTTTTCGGTCCAACAAGTGGTATCAGAGCCCGGTTAGTTCAATCTTGATCTTAACCGGTCACTGAACTTTGGCGATGGATAAGTACTCTTCCAAACCGCATATCTTCGATGGGCACGACTATGCCTTTTGGAAGAACCGCATGCGTGTCTTTCTTGAGAGCGAACCACGAGGTATTTGGGAGGTGTCGAAGTCCGCTTATCTTGCTCGAGGTTGCTACGCCACTTGAAGCTCTTTTGGCTAATGACCGTAAGGCAAAGAATTTTCAGATGGTGGGCTTGGTAGACAGAATATGATAGGATTTGCAATCTCGAGATCGCACATGAGATTTGGAAGACTCTCAAACCTATCATGAGGGTTCTTCCCAAATCAAACAAGTGCGTCGGCAGTGTATAAAAGAGAATATAACAAATTCGAGATGCGTCTGTGAGAGCATCGATGACATTTTCAGTCGCTTCAACACAGTGATAAATCAGATGAAGTCTGTTGGTATTGAATTTACTCAGTCTGAAAATGCCATCCATCTCCTGGCTGCAATCAACACCAGGGAGTGGGAGATAAAGGCTACCGCCATTCAGGAAAATGTCAACTTCTCTGATCTGACTTTGGAGCTGCTCTATAGCAAGCTCAAGACTCATGAGATCCAGAAAGCTGACCATTCTAAGAAGGGCAACATGGCTTTGGTAGCAGACCCGCTCAAGAGAGCCTCTGATGGGTCGTTTGAGTCCTCTTCAGGTTTTTCACTTGCTTCTTTATCTGCAATCCAAGAAGAGGATCTTGAGAGTATTCCTGAGCCTGAGATGGCGCTTTTGATTAAGAAGTTCACACGGGCCTACAACAATATGAGAAATAAAAAGAGAGGCGGCCCTGTGACTTGGTATGAGTGTGGAGAGCTTAATCACATCCGGCAAATTGCCCCAAGCTGAAAGGTAAGAGCAACCACAAGGATGAAAAGCCGCTTGGAAGAAGGCTCGGGCGCAGTCCAGTTTGATGATGCCAAGCTCGGAAGGCTACTCACCGGGTTCTTGCCGCTCTTGGAGATCGATCCTTGAGTGATGTGGACTCGGGAGCGAGGAGGACAAGGAGGAGGAGCTCCTCAAGACAAGAAGGGAAGGCCAAGGACTTCACCGCATGTGCTTCATGGTCGACTCACGACATCAATGACAACAATGAGGTATCTCCTTCTTATGATGTTCTCTTTGCTAGATGTGAAACTGTCTATGAGCAAATGCTAGATCAGGATAAAGCTTTAAAGTTCATCATGACTAAGAATGAGGAGTTAGAGTCACAAGTAAAGAAACTCACATTAGAACTTGTGAATGCTAAGAGTCTTGAATCGATGAATGTTCATCCCGCTATGCTTTACATTCGAATTTGCTAAACCGCAATCTGCTCATGATATTGCTTTGCAACAACTTGAAAATGCTAGAACCGAGCTAATTGAAGTTAAATCGCTTCTTGCGAAAAATGCTTAAAGTCTAGCATGTTGGTTGTTTCGATGTGGTTGAATCTAGCTCTTGCTGCATCGCTTAGAACGTGAACGTGAACTACATGATGTTGTAGAAGCGGCTAGAGCTAAATATGCCAAGCTTAAGGACATATTAATTCGCTACTTGTGCTTCATGTGAAGCTCTTAAGCTTGAAGTTGCTCTTTATAAGAAGAGGTTTGATGCTAAAACGTGTGATTCATGTGTTAACCTTAGAAAAGAAATTGCTTACCTTAATGACACATTAGAAAGATTTTCTAAAGGTAAGAAACAGTTAAACATGATTCTTGACAAGTCAAAAACTTCTTATAATAAGCAAGGGTTAGGATACAATTTTGCCTGTGATAAATCTAATGACATTCAAATTTTGAGAAATGGCTTAGTTGAATTTGATACCCAACCCGCAAAGATCACTTTCAAATCTGCAGTTTTGCCCAACCATCTGCTCACCAAAGGTGCTTTTCCAGTGGTAGCAAGTACCATTGCACCTATTGCAAGAAGGATGGACATTTGGTTGAGTTCTGTTGGCGTAGGTTGAAAAATGCTAAGAAAAATCTTGCTAGAATGTCATATAATCAACCTAGAGCTTTTATGAGACATGGTAATTTAGAAAGGAAGAAACCTGGTCTAGGATTTATTTCACATGCTAATGATGCTCATGCTCCTAGACAGGATAACTCTCATGTTAGAGTAACCATTGCTCACAACAGAATTTCAAATAGAATCAAAGATAGCACTTCTGCTTTGCATACTACTCGCAGACATGTGTCTCAGTACTGGGTTCCCAAGTCATGTTTAACTAACCCCAGTATTGAGACACATCGTTCTTTTGTGCCTTGATTTTTCAGGATCACCGCGGAAGGAAGGACACATGGTTCGTCGACTCTGGCTGTTCACGCCACATGACCGGAGACTCAAAATGGTTCACCTCCTTCACGCGGTTGATAGGTGATGTCCTCATCACCTTTGGAGACAATACTCAAGGGCGGATTGAAGGAACAGGAACAATCAGGATGAACGACAATTTCATCCTAAAGGACGTCGCCCTTGTGGACAAGCTTAGGTTTAACTTACTCTCTGTCTCACAGCTTCTTGATGATGGTTATGAGACTATATTTAAGAAAAATGCTTGTCGGGTGCTTGATTCTACTGGTGAGCTCGTTTTTGGGATTTATAGAGTTGCTAGGATCTTTGGAGCTGATTTTTCTGAATCTCTTGCTGGTTCTCTTAAATGTTTGTTTACACCCTCTTCTGAGTTCTGGCTTTGGCACCGACGTTTGGGGCACATTGGTTTTAATCATCTGACGCGAGTTAGCAACCTTGATCTCATGAGAGGTTGCCCAAACTCAAAGTCGTCAAGGATCTTTGTATGTGCGCGCTCAGTAGGCATGGCAAGCAAGTTGCCGCCACACCCTTCAAGTGACTTTGGTCATGACCGACGGACCGACAGTTGCTTCATATGGATACCGTTGGTCCCGCTAGGTTCGGCCAATTGGTGGCAAGTGGTACATTCTTGTCATAGTTGATGATTTTTCGAGATACACTTGGGTGTTCTTTCTTGCTTCAAGGATGAAGCTTTTGGTTTTTATCGTGATCTTGTTCTTCGCTTGGCTTCAATTTTCGGTGCCTTGAGAGCGATCCGCAGATGACAATGGCACGGAGTTCAAGAATGCCTCGCTTGCCTCTTTTTGTGCTTTGGCGGAATTGAGCATCAGTTCTCTTCTCCACACGTCCCTCAACAGAATGGCGTTGTGGAAAGGAAGAACAGAACCTTAGTCGAGATGGCTAGGACAATGCTAGATGAGTATAGCACACCGAGGAGGTTTTGGGCCGAAGCTATTTCTACAGCTTGCCATATTGCAAATCGTGTTTTCTTGAGACCTTCTTTGGGCAAGACTTCATATGAGCTTCGTTTTTGTAGAAAACCCTCTGTTTCTCATTTTCGAGTTTTTGGAGCTAAGTGTTTCATTCTTAAGACAGGAAATCTAGATAAATTTGAATCAAGAACTTTTGATGGTTTATTTCTGGGTTATCCTGCACATTCGAGGGGTTTTCGAGTTTTAATGTTGAAACTAACATTGTCCCGGAGACATGCAATGTCACTTTTGATGAGACTAGCCCTGGAGCTAGATCCGACATTTCAGGTGATACACAGGTGACAGAAAGCATTTTTGTGCAGGAAGATGATGACGAAGCTGATATTTGTCCTCCACCTGCTGCTGCTGAGTCTCCTGTCCAAGTTCCAAAACCTGCTACGTCTGCTTCACCTCCAATTGAGGCTCCTGCTGCATCTTCTTCATCAGCAGTACCTGCGGAGGTTGAGGAGATATTGTCTCCCCCGGGCGCTCCACTTCATATTCAGAGGCATCATCCTCCGGATTAGATGATTGGTAATCTTAATGAGCGAGTCACTCGCCTGTATCACGATCCAAGTCTCTACTCTCATTCTGCATTTGTTGCTTCTTTCGAACCCCGCGATATATCACATGCGTTATCTGATTCTAGCTGGGTTAATGCCATGCATGAGGAGTTAGAGAATTTTGAGAGGAATAAGGTCTGGAATCTAGTAGAACCTCCTAGTGGTCATAATGTGATAGGAACCCGTTGGGTGTTCAAAAATAAACAAAATGAGGATGGTTTTGTGGTTAGAAACAAGGCTAGATTGGTAGCTCAGGGTTTTAGCCAAGTTGAGGGGTTAGACTTTGATGAGACATTTGCTCCTGTTGCTAGATTGGAAGCCATTCGCATTCTGCTTGCATTTGCTGCTTCTAAGGGCTTTAGATTATATCAGATGGATGTTAAGAGTGCTTTTTTGAATGGTTTTATAGAGGAGGAAGTGTATGTTAGACAACCCCCAGGCTTTGAGAATCCCAAGCATCCACATCATGTTTTCAAGCTATCCAAAGCCTTGTATGGTCTTAAGCAAGCCCCTAGAGCCTGGTATGATAGACTTAAGACCTTTCTGCTTAAGAATGATTTTGAGATGGGTAAGGTAGACAAGACCCTGTTCATCCTTAGGCGTGGCAATGACTTCCTGCTTGCTCATATTTATGTAGATGATATTATCTTTGGTGGTTCTTCTCATGCTCTTGTTTCCAGCTTTTCTGAGACCATGTCTAGGGAATTTGATATGAGCGTGATGAGAGAACTCAACTATTTTCTGGGGCTTCAAATCAAGCAATGCAAGGAAGGGATCTTCATTCATCAGACGAAGTACACCAAGGATCTCCTCAAGCGCTTCGAGATGAGTGACTGCAAGCCGATCGCCACTCCCATGGCGACTTCGACTGTTTTGGATCCAGATGAGGAAGGAGAAGCCATGGATCAATACGAGTACCGCAGCATGATCGGTTCACTCCTGTACCTGACGGCCTCAAGACCGGACATCCACTTCACGGTCTGCCTCTGTGCGAGGTTTCAGGCGTCTCCGAGGACTTCCCATCGCCAAGTCGTTAAGCGCATCTTCAGGTATTTACACTCTACCCTCCAGTATGGCATTTGGTATTCTTGCTCTTCGTCCCTGTCCATTCGGGGGTTTTCAGATTCTGATTTTGCGGACTGTCGGCTAGATAGGAAGAGTACCTCAGGCACTTGTCACTTCCTAGGCACTTCTCTTGTCTCTTGGTCTTCTAGGAAGCAATCTTACATTGCACAATCCACTCTTTGAAGTTGAATATGTAGCTTTGCTAGTTGTCAGAGTCGATTTTGTGGATGGTGTCCACTCTTAAGGATTTTGGGTTGGCTTTTGATAGTGTTCCCCTTTTCTGCGATAACACTTCTGCGATTAACATTGCTAAAAACCCTGTGCAACACTCTAGGACCAAGCACATAGACATTCGCTATCACTTTCTTAGAGATCATGTCGAGAAGGGTGATATTGTCTCGCATTTCGTGGAGTCCGAGGCTCGGTTGGTGATATCCTCACCAAGCCTTTAGATCCAACTAGGTTTGCCACCTTGAGAAGTGAGTTAGGGGTAATTTATCCCTACGGTTTGGTTTGAGGGGGAGTTTGATCTTTTCTGATCTTACCTTGTTCATTTGATCTTCTCTTGATCTTCTTTTGATCTTTTTGATCTTTTTAGTTTTTTTTTAAGTTTGTGTGCATCTCATTGTTTCATACTGCATTCATATGAAAAACCAAAAAGATGCATTGTAATATAAGCATTTCTGCTTGTCTTTTAAAATTGATGAAGCTTTGCTTATTACCCTTTGAGCTTTAGTATTTCAATTTCGCTAAATGTCATGTCTAGTTCTTTGACTTGCTAGAATTATCATGCTTTCACATGTGTAGCTAAGTCTTTCTTTGAATGAGCGTAACTTTAAGACAACTTGAACTAAAAACGCAATTTGTGGATGTTTTAGCTAGTTGCACAATTAGTGCTCCTTTTGTGACATTGGCCTGTCAAAATTGCGGTGTTAGCTCTTGAATCTAGTATTGATCATTACTTGAGCTTCTTGTTCTTTTAAGAATCTAAATCGCTCTTGTGAACAAAAAAGGAGGTCTCTTTTGTGCGAAAAAACTGATCTCACCAATTCTTTCTCATGAGACGGCTTGCCATTGCACTAGGCATGAACTCAGGGGGAGTTTTGGATGATCTAGACCATTCTTTTAAGCTTTTTGTGCTTAAGATGGTCGCGGCAAGGCTTGAGATCTAGCACGTGCATAAGAAAATGAATTATCAAATGGGTAGAAGCTTAGGAAGAGTTTGTGGATGGCTCCTAGTCCAGGATCTTCTTCACTAAGATATACCTTTCATCAACTTCAATATTCCTTTGCAAATGAAAATCTGTTGAAAAATGGACGTTTGAGACAATTTGAGCAAAATGATTCAATTTAGGACTTGTTTGTCTCTTAATGTGGTCTTTGTTAGCTTCTTGGTCTCACATTGACATTTTGACATGGCCAGTTTCATTTTAGGATCTCTGTTGATGGACTTGCTAGATTTGAAGCGTTGCTTAAAATGCTAAAATTTATTGCTTTACTTTGAGCCTTCCTGCTTTAGCTTTGTTATATATGTCTTATCATGATCTTGCTAGCGCATTCAAGCTGATATGGTGTTTATGCAAAATTTGAGATGCTAGCTTGTTCTTTTGGGTAATCTCCAAAGCTTCTTGTAATCCAAAATTGAAAAATACAAAAATATGAAGCCACTTCATTACATTTCATGCATGCTCCTTCTTCTGTTTTTTCCTCGTTCTGCATTTGTTATCTCTAGATGAGAGGAAGGCATGATTCCTTGATGACTCCATTGTCAAAGGGGGAGAAGATATTTCAAGATGTGTAAAAGGGAAAAGTATTAAAAAGAGGGAGAAGAAAATTGGAGAATTTGAAATTTTCTGATATTTGAGGATCATAGTGAGGGGGAGTTTCTTATTTGCATTCTTTTGGTCTTATTGCTCTTTCTGAACTTGAATTGCAATTCTTGATCCTCACCATGATCAAAGGTCATTTCGAACAATTGTTCTTTCATATAGACCTTAAGTGAGATTTTTGACTCTTCTTTGGAAATTGAAGCTTTCTTGTTTTCTTTTGCCTTATCTCACTTGCCGATGCTATTCTGAAGCCAGCTTGGTCATTTCCATTGCTTTCTCTTGCATTTGGACCAAGTTGTGCCTTTGCGCGAAAACGTTGAGTTTTTACTTTTCAAACCTCAAAACTTGCATTTGTGGGGAATTGCCAATGTGATCATCAAGGGGGAGATTGTGGATATCATGGGGATATGCTCATGATCTTAGGATGATGTGTCAATTGGCAATGACGTTGAAGGTTTGCGAAACACGAGTTTCGGCAAAGTTCGATTCTGTCAGTCTCAGCGGTCGACCGCCTCGTGGCGGTCGACCGCCCATGCCTCGTGTTCGTGATGGCGGTCCGACCGCCGGTCGGCGATCCGACCGATTTGGTAGCGATCCGACCGGCGTCGCTGAGCGGTCGGACCGCAAGTTGAGTGGCATTGAATTTGGAGTGGGCCAAAAATAGAGGTGTAGGCAAGTGAGGAGATTCTACCGCACTTGGTCCCATAATTTTGGAGCTTCGGTCAAAAGTTCTATTCGTTTTAAATTTCCGAGAGGTAGCGGATTTGCGTTGAAATTTCGCTAAGTCCTTTGTGGCGGTCGGACCGCCTTTTGTTGGCGCCGACCGCCAAGGCCGCGGTCCGACCGGTTTTCACTTAAGTCGCCGCCGTGTGGCGGCGATGGTTGCTTGTTAGGTCAAGTTCGTGGTTTTCATGGCATATGTGTTGCATGATGCATGTGTTGACTAACGTGGGTCAAGTTGTGAAGAACTTGTTCCCGAATTCGATTTGCTTGTCTATTGTTGTGCAAAGTTGCTTGGTGCTCAACGACGGTCAACGGCGAGGATGATCGGACTAGGCTTGAGAGCCGAGGTTCAAAACGATCGGCGATGCCGTGAAGTCATTGGACTCAAGCATGGTGCAAGATGGACAAAGGTGACCGAAGCAGGCGATTCGGTATGACCGTTGAATCAAGCGCGCGGGGTCGATGCAAGTGCCATGGTGGTTTCGGTGGGAGCCGGATGGGAGAGACTTGCCGACATGATGAGAGCCGTTGGATCAACCTACACGTGGCGAGTGCTTAGTGCTGCCGCACAATATGAACACGGCGCTTTAAAAGGCGTGCGTGTGTCACCCGCTTGTTTTGGGCCTTAACAGATCCCATTAGGAGACTCTATTAGAAACCCTAAGCCTCCACTATAAATAGAGGAGGGAGGTGGCAGCACCCCCTGCTGACCCTTTCATTGTTATTGAAACCCTAATTTTCTTAGGGAGAGGAGGAGCGGAGGTTAGGGTTCTAGAGAGTTGGATTGGATTTCGTGCTCATGTATTGAGTCTTTGTCATCCATTGATGGAGTGGTGTGAACCAATATCATATCAAATCAATCCAAAGAAAGTTTCTTCAAAAGTGAGTTCATGTGCTTTCTTTTCTCTTTGATGAATTGAGTCTTTGTTTGATCCGCGAGTTATTGCTTAGTTTCTTGACGTGATTTAGCTTGCTGTGACGTGTGAGAATACATCTAGGATCATCAAGATCATCAATCACCCACGCAAGTCTTAAGATCATATTTTCGCTTTGACTCGGTTTTGACCTAACTTCGCTCAAACGGTAAAAGGTCTGAACCTGAGCAAGAATTATCACAATTGTTGCTTGGAATAGGTTCCCGACATCCTTAGGAAGTTGTGTGTCAAGTTTCACGGTTTGGACGCACGAATCAAAAGTTTGATCAATTTGCGTTTCGTTGGTCCGCTGATTTTATCGTTCATCGAACGAGAGGTCCGACCTCCGCGAAATCGGTCCGACACCGAGGTGGCGGTTCGATCGCTTGGATCGGTCCGACCGCCCCGTGAGAGGTCGACCGCCGAGCCTCTGTGTTTTGGTTTTGTGTTGATTTTACTTTGGGGTTTTGAGTTGGTTCAATACAAGTCTTCCGCTGTGCATGATTGATTGATCTTCATAGCTTTCATAGCTATTGGAGTGAGATTCGTATTGAATTGATTTTGGGAGAAAAAGAGATCGTGCTCCTATTCACCCCCCCCCTCTAGTCGCCTTTTCGGTCCAACAATATGCTACTGAGCAATAGCATGAAGCTCCAACTGAGGGAGATTGGGCAAAGGCTCAAGCTCTTCATGGGTTTTTGCAAGCTTTTAGTGATGCCACAAAAGCATTTTCAGCAGATCGACACCCCACAGCACACCTCCTTTTGAAATTGGTGTTGGCGATTCGGGATGTTTTACTTGATGAAAGGTGGAATGAAGATGAGCTTCTAAAGGAGATGGCTCGTGTTATGTATGTCAAGTTTGAGAAGTATTGGTCTAAGCCAAATGTTGTGCTTCTTATTGCAGCGGTGTTAGACCCTTCACAGAAATTTGACTTTCTTAGGTTCTATTTTCATACCATTGAACAAGATGTTGATGAAAAGATGAGGGAGCTGCGTACTTCTGTAGGTAAGTATTATTCAGAGTATGAGAAAATTGTGAGAAGCCGCGCCTTGCCTACATTTGTACAGTCCGATGAACATATGGTTGCTAGTGAGCCTAGTTCTCCAGGAGGTGCATTTTTTGGTAAACGACGGATAGAATTTGCCTTCGCTCAGTTCAGTTCACAAAATCTAGAAGTACGTGCACAATTATCTGAATTGGACACATACGTACAAGATCCTAGGGCCCCTTTGAACTCTGATGAGAATTTTGAAGTTTTGGGTTGGTGGAAGAGAAACATAGATGTCTACCCAATCTTGTCTTTGATGGCTAGAGATTTTTTAGCAATTCCTGTCAGTACGGTGTCCTCTGAATCAGCGTTCAGTGCGGCTGGCAGAATTATTGGTAAAAATAGGACTTCATTATCCCGTAAAAGCCTTGAGGCTCTAATCTGCAGCAAAGATTGGTTTATTGGATTTAATGATGATGATGATGGAGGTAAATTGATAATTACCGGAGTATTTCGCTTTCAGTTTAAGCAGTAGTTGTACCTTCCAATAATATAAACTATTTTCTTGTGATTCAATATGCAGGAGAAGCAATGGAAGGATATAGTGCTTGTGAGTTGCAAGAGGACATTTCAAGGTATTGGATGCTTTTCCTAGTTTTAGTCATCTTTTCATGTGTTGAGTAATATTCTGCAATCACAATGGAACCTAATTGTTGCATCCGTTTATTTGCAGAGTTGCTCAGTGAGATGGATTTTCTGAACTATCTTCATCTATCTAGTGTGAATACAGGCAAGAGCTGCTTAGCATCATCTCATTCACACATGAAATGGGTCTATATAATTGTGAGGATCCCAATTTATTTGCCTTGTAGTGCTTAACCAACCACCTGGTCCTAGCATCACAAATCAAATAAACTGAGTCTCGAGATATGTATACTTCCCAGAAAGCAGTATACACACCTCACAACAAAATTATGCATCAACCCCATTCCAAACATAGAGTCCAAACAACACACTACCAAACGGAAGATAAACAAATAGTAGAGTTAATACAGACAAAGGCCGACAGGCCACAAGATACACAAATAAACAAGAACGACAGCGGAAGCAAAAGTGCCATAAAATGGCTATAAACAAAGCCAATCAGTGTGCCTTCAACCCACAAGGCATCTGACCGACCGCCAAGTCTAGTCGCCCAACACGGCGGCAAAGACAACACACAAAAGTGAGGCCCTTGGGGCTCACCTTCTTCCTCTGCAACAAAAACATTAAGCAAAGCCAATGAGTAGAAAGATTGTCTTTGTACTCGCAAGATTGACGTGTGAACTAGCAGACCTGTTCATATGCTACATGCAGGCTTATCTGGTGGAGGCCATATGTTTCATTTGCACAAAGCCAGATTTGTTTGCAATAATGTAATACAGTTTAAAGGCAAGTTTGCAATTCATTTTTAATGTTGAGATAACTACGAAATAAAGATAGATACAAGTAACCACCTAGAAGTGACTATCCCAATAGTCACCACCACATAGCACGAATCCCTAGATTCCTACCACCCATCAAGTTTTAATTTAAATGTTGTAGTCTAACTCTTGGAAGACCTTGCCAAGCGTATCCATAACCTAGGACGAGGCTATTCGAATAGATTTAACCCTGCAGGGGTGTACCAATGTACCCACACTTCAGACCGCCTTTAAGCCAAAGCACACTACCGAAGGTATGCCGGCACAGCTAAGTCCTACGAGACTTTTTCCAATATTGTTTATTAATTACGAGCCGCTCGTATGGATAGAAATCCATACGCTGACATGGTAAAGCCGAAAAGACAACTACCCACTCAGGATAAAGCTTTCGGACAACTACCATGCTCCCAACACCATCCCTCCTGCGACCTCCTGCGACCCGGAACTAATACACACCAAAGTACTAGGTCAAGAGAGGTCCCATACCCTCTAGTGTGGTTAGCACGCTCAAATGCTTGGTTTAGTGTAACAAGATGTTCGGTCCTTGTTGACTCTGCACCTTTCCAATACACCCAACAGATCACACCAAAACTTACCATTGTGCCCAAGTCTAAATCGCTTTTGTTTTCATTTTTAGTTTTTGCAATTAGACATAGCACAAGTGGAACATAAGAACAATAATAATTTTATAGATCAAGATCATCGACTAAGTCGATGATCGCCCAAATCTACCGGAAAACTAAGCATGGCTAAGCAATCAACTCAGATCTACTAAGTGATAAGAATTCATCCAACGAACTCTAATCACAGCAAATAACCTAGGCTCAGGTAGTAGAGATCAATATTTCACCTACAGGATATGCAGCTACGGTCTTAACTAATCGGTTTAACACAAATTAGGCAATGCATACATACAGTTGAAACAAAATATTAGACTTTAAAATACCGATAAACATGATCAAACCGCTTGTTCTGGTCTTGTTGCTCAATTTGTTGCGGAGGGTCATTCTCAGGGTTACCGCAAATGTCGAAGCCTAACGATTGAACAAATAACAGCAAGTAAGAACGAATAACATCGACAAAGCTCAAGCATACAACACAACAAAACATGCCAAAATTCACACAGCCGCCAAAGCATGATCTAACATACTTTAGGAGACAGAGAATAATTTATTTGAAGTTATTATGAATTTTCCATGAATTTTCTAAGCTAAAAAAACATATCAAGGCACTTGTTAATTACTTAACAAATTTTCCGAATGTAAATAAAGATCTAAAATCTATTCTGATAAATAGAAAACTAAAAAAAATGAAAATTTACAGAATTGGATCCACTGGATTTGGATAATTATTGAAAGAGATATGAATTTTTAATTTGGAAAATACATAATACACCAATAAACCCATAACCAGAATTTTTGCTAATAGAGACATGGTGGAAACTAATTTTAGTAAATAGTACATTTAAAATGAAAATTAACAAAGACTGGTTTCATGCAATTTGGAGAAAAATGAATTAGTTATGCATTTTCTAAGTTTAAATGAATTAACAAAACCGTAAAAGCATTTGAAATTCTAAAGCATTAAACCCTTTTTCTCGCGACAACCACTAGCCCTAGCCATCGACAAAGGGACGATGAGAGAAACGGCGACCAGGTCAAACTTGACCCAGCTGCGCCAACGGCGACGTCGAAGGCGTATTCTAAGAATACGTCTTCGGCTTATCGAAATGTAATCCTAACAAATACGCATAGAGAAATACGCTTCCCGACAGAGAAAACGTGCCACCAGAGTTACACAACCACTAACTGACAGCATGGACCCACATGGCAGAGACTCAAGGTGAAATATAACGGTTGGATTAGACGACTTCTAAACGTGATTAACCAAGAGGGCCCACAAGTCAGAGACTCAAACTAGACATGATTAGCGCTAAACTTAATCGTCACCGGCGGTTCACCGGCGCGCACGGAGACGGCGGCGCGGCCGCACAGTGGATCTCGCAAACCAGTGAGTTCCAAGACGAGTGAGTGATACCTTCGGGTTCACAGAGACTTCGCGAACCCAGAGGTGGCGACGCGGGGTCCGATGGTCACCGGAGTTGAGCTCGCGACGACCGGAGGCGGAGAAGAAGACACGGCTCCCACGGCGAGGACGCTACAGGCTTCTAGAAGACTCCGGAAAGTGCGCCTCAGCTCCGCCTTGATCCCAGGAGCAGAAAGCATAAGACGATGGCGACGAAGGAGGTCCGAGGCGGCCGGAATCGCCGCGGCGGCGAATCACCGAGCTTGGAGAAGAATCGATCGCACGCCCGCAACGATGCACCAAAGATGAAAATGAAGTCACCATTAGACTCGGTGGATCGCATGCGATCCAAAAGGATCGACGATGAGGTAAGAGACTCATCAAGCACAAACGAGCTCACGGACCGAGATCACCGGAGGCGAGACGACGATACACCCGGTGATTCACTGGACGCCAAGGACCCGGGCTGGGCAAAATGGAGGCGGCGTCGAACGTGGATCACGGTGGTGTGGTCGCGGGCTCAAGGGCGGCTCCGATACGGCGGTGCTACTCTCGGCTTCAACTCCGGCCGAAAGAAGAAACCGGGCGGAGAACTCACGAGAAAGCAAAGGAGAAGAAGTGGGTGAGCTCAGAGGCTTTAAGGAGTCACGGCGATGCTTCTCAGACTGACACGAGGACAGAAAGGTGGCAGCGACGAGCTGCGTGGCACGCATGCGCGCGCGGCCGCGAGCTCCGGTGAGACGCGGAGAAGACGAGGGTGATGCTGACAGGGATGGCCCACTCGTCAGTGATAGCGGCGAAGCGGTGCGAGCCGGAGTCAAGTGCGGCGTGAACCGGTGGTTTGACTTGACCCATTCGGTGCTGAACATTGGATCTAAAACGGACGGTCGAGATTGATGTATGCATTCGGACAGGTCGTTTGCATACGCGAATCTGGATCGTTCGATCTGCATCGGACGGTCAGGATTGGGCGGTGCAGCTAAGTGGCGCAACTGGGCCAAGTGGTGCGGGTCGGACTCGAGTCTGAGCTGGGTCCGAGCCCGAGGAACAGTGATTCCAGATTTGAATTAGAAAGACAGAGAAAGTTTGGGGAATTTTTAGAGGTAGCTCCTGAGCTCCAAAAATTCCGAAATTTTTATGGGAGCTTACTGGAACAGAGGACAACCTTGTTTAAATTTTCCAGGAGTTTTCATGCACTAGATTGCTCCCAATAAAATTCACAAGTTGCTGTCCAGATGTTTGACCAGATTTCTAAACTGGTTTGACTTGAGCATTTGAAATAGCAAATAAAATCTAAAAATTGTGAAATAATTCAGGGAGGTAGATAGGATGATCAAGATGATAGGAAAAATAATTTCAGAGGATGATCACAAGTTTGAAAGCTAAGAATTGGTTGACAACAATTTCCAATCACAAGAATTAAATTCTAAAATTGAAATTGCTAGGAAAATTTGAAAACTTCCAAATGATTTGATGAGACAACAAAAGTTTTTATTTCTCCTCAAAATTTTACATTTGAAATACAAACCCTAAGTTAGGGCTGTTACAAATCTCCCCTTACAGAATCTCGCCCGAGATTCGATCAACGGGAAAAGAAGGACGGGTAATCTACTCGGAGACGATCTTCCCGCTCCCACGTGGCTTCATCCTCGGAGTGGTTCGACCACTGAACTTTGAGGAACTTGATCACACGGTTCCTCGTTCTGCGTTCAGCTTCTTCGAGGATACGAATGGGGCGCTCACGATAGGACAGATCTTCCTGCACATCGATATTTTCCAATGGTGTTTCCTCCACAGAAACACGAAGGCACTTCTTCAATTGTGACACATGGAAAACATCATGCACCCCTTCAAGCGTAGCTGGCAACTCCAACTGGTATGCAACGGCTCCCACTTTCTTGATGACGCGATAAGGCCCGACATACCGAGGAGCCAACTGGCCCTTGACACCGAAACGCCGATGACCCTTCAAAGGTGAGACTTTGAGATACACAAAGTCATTGGGCTAGAAACTCAGCTCGCGACGACGCCGATCTGCATAGCTTTTCTGCCTGGACTGAGCTACGCGCAAGTGCTCACGAATCAACTGCACTTGACTTTCAGCCTCATTAATGGAATCTGGGCCAAAGAACTGTCTTTCACCAGTTTCTGACCAGTTCAACGGGGTTCTGCACCTCCTCCCATACAAGGCCTCAAACGGCGCCATACCTAGACTAGCCTGGAAGCTGTTGTTGTAGGAGAACTCGGCGAGCGGTAGGCATTTCTCCCAATTCTTTCCATAGGAAAGAACACAAGCACGGAGCATATCTTCAAGCACCTGGTTGACGCGCTCCGTCTGACCATCAGTCTGAGGATGATAGGCCGTGCTGAAGGTAAGACGAGTTCCCATGGCCTCCTGCAGACTATGCCAAAACCGAGAGGTAAACAATGCCCACTGGCCGACACAATCGCCTTGGGCACACCATGCAAGCTCACAATTCTTGATACATAAAGTTCAGCTAGAGGTTCCACACGAGTCGAGCCTTGATCGAAGGAAATGCGCCACTTTAGTTAGCCTGTCAATGACCACCCAAATGGCGTCATTTCTCTTGGATGAACGGGGCAAACCAGTGATGAAGTCCATGCCCACAGAATCCCATTTCCACTCCGGTATGGGTAAGGGTGAAGAAGACTCGCTGACGCCGATGCTCGCCTTCACACGACAACATACGCCGCACTCGCAACGAACCCGGCAATCTCGCGCTTCATGCGAGTCCACCAGAATCTCTGTCGCAGATCTTGGTACATTTTGGTGGCCCCGGGATGGATAGACAAGGGGGAATCATGGGCTTCCTGGAGAATCAAATCCCGTAATTCCGGAACCTTTGGAACCACGAGGCGCTGCCCAAACCACACAACACCATGCTCATCTTCTGAAAAACACCTGGCTATCCCATCCTTGACATTCTGCTTGATCTGGTTCACCCCGTCATCTGACTGCTGTGCTGCCTTGACTTGATCCACCAAGGTGGGTTGCACAACCAAGGCAGCAAGGGAACCATGCTCAACCAAACCCACGTTGAGACGCTGAAACTCTACAAGAAGTGCAGGTTGCTGCTCTTGGATCATCAAAGTATTGCAATACACCTTTCGGCTAAGTGCATCAGCAACCACATTAGCTTTGCCTGGATGATACTGAATACCCATGTCATAATCTTTGATCAATTCCAACCATCTCCTCTGCCTGAGGTTCAGATCTGGCTGGGTGAACAAATATTTCAAGCTCTTGTGATCAAGATACACCTCACAGCGGTTTCCGATCAGATAATGCCGCCAAATCTTGAGTGCATGAACCACAGCAGCGAGCTCTAAATCATGGGTGGGATAATTGAGCTCATGAGGTCTCAATTGCCTAGATGCATAGGCAACTGCC
Source organism: Ampelocalamus luodianensis (assembly GCA_036346255.1). Taxonomy (NCBI): domain Eukaryota; kingdom Viridiplantae; phylum Streptophyta; class Magnoliopsida; order Poales; family Poaceae; genus Ampelocalamus; species Ampelocalamus luodianensis. Next base: position 49,539,374 of record CM070622.1, on the reverse strand, counting down.
TTGCCTTCCTGCATAAGAACACATCCAAGTCCCTGACGAGAGGCATCGCAATAAATATCGAAGCTCTTGTCGACATCAGGAAGAGTAAGAACTGGAGCTGAAGTCAAACGCCGCTTGAGCTCCTGAAAGCTCTCATCACAAGCAGAGGACCACACAAACTTCTTGTCCTTCTTGAGTAATTCAGTCATCGGCTTTGCGATCTTGGAGAAGTTCTCGATAAAGCGGCGGTAGTAGCCCGCTAAACCGAGAAAACTCCGCACATCAGTGACTGACTTGGGCTGACCCCAAGATAGAACATCGCTGACCTTGCTGGGATCCACAGCTACGCCTCCAGCTGAAAGAACATGGCCCAAGAATGCCACTTCTTTCAACCAGAACTCGCATTTTTTGAACTTTGCATATAGCTGATGCTCCCGCAGCTTGCCCAAAACTATCTTCAGATGCTCAGCGTGCTCTTCTTCATTCTTGGAGTAGATAAGAATATCATCAATGAAGATCACCACAAATTTATCCAAATACTCCATGAATACTGAATTCATAAGGTTCATGAACAAAGCTGGAGCATTGGTTAAGCCAAAGGACATGACGGTGTACTCGTACAGACCGTAACGAGTAGTGAAAGCCGTCTTCGGAATATCCTCAGATCTGATCCTGACCTGATGATACCCCATTCTCAAATCAATCTTTGAGAACACCTGGGCTCCAGACAACTGGTCGAAAAGATCATCAATGCGGGGCAAAGGATATTTGTTCTTTACCGTCACTTCATTGAGCGGGCGGTAATCAACACACATGCGCAAAGTCTTGTCCTTCTTCTTCACAAAGATCACCGGACAACCCCAAGGAGATGAACTGGGACGGATGAAACCCTTTGCTTGGAGCTCACCAAGCTGCTTCTTCAATTCTTCTAGCTCATTGGGAGGCATCCGATACGGCGACTTCGAGATAGGGGCGGTACCGGGTAGCAACTCAATGACAAACTCCAGATCTGGAACCGGAGGCATCCCAGGTAAATCATCGGGAAAAACATCTTCAAAATCACAAACGGTGGGAACCTCCTGAATCTTCAAAGCTGGCTTTGCTACAAGTGCACAAAGGTGTGACCCTTGCAGCTGCGGGGAAAAGCCAACCTGTTCACCATAACGGTTGGTGAGAAAAACCATCTTCTTGGCGCAATCGATCTGTCCCAAGTGTTGGGACAACCAATCCATGCCAAGAATTACATCCAGGCTCGCTGAGTTGAGCAGGATGAGATTTGCCAAGAATCCCACTCCTTTAACTTCGATAGGAACATTCCGACATTCTAAATCAGCTCTCATTTCTGACCCTGGAGAGCGAATGAGCAAAGGGACTCCCAAAGGAACACAGTGAAAACCACTAGCAGCAGCAAACGATCTTGAAATAAAAGAATGTGATGCTCCAGAATCAAACAATACTGCAGCAGGACGAGAATCACGACATCTGGCGCCTCCTGAGCCTCCTCAGCTGAAAGATGGTTGACTCGACCGCCGCCGCACTCGGGCTTCGGATCAACAGTCGTCGTGGATGACCACTCCCGCCCGCGCCCTCCATTAGGACGAGGACCGCCGCAACACTCGAGGCGTGCATTCGCATAATGGCCCTTGTTGTGGCAGCGAAAACAAGTAACCTCGGCCGCCGGATTGCGGAGGCCACCCTGCTGCTGGGTCGCAGGCGCACGTGGCTGAAACACGGCCTGCGGTGGACGAGGAGCCGGCGCTGATGGCCTCGGCGCTGGTGGAGCAAAAGAACGGGTCCCTAGTGCTGGCCCAGCCCGGGGACGAGTGAGACTGGTGTGAGCAGACTGATGCGCCTCCCACTTGCGCTTGCGGGACTCACCCAACGCCTTAGCCTTATGCTCAGCAACTATGGCCTTATCTACCAAGGCCTGAAAGTCAGAGAAGTCCACAATAGATAGCTTGTCCTGCAGCTCCTCGGACAAGCCATCCATAAACTTCTCCTGCTTGGCCTCATCAGAGGCCACCTCACCCGGAGCATAACGAGCCAGATGATTAAACTCGTAGAGGTACTCCGTCACAGACTTGCGCCCTTGTTTGAGCGCGAGAAACTCCTTCTTCTTCAGCTTCATTAGGCCATCAGGGATGTGGGCCCGACGAAAAGTCGATCCGAACTCCCACTGACCACATGGCCGCGGCTGCATGGCGAGATAGTTCTCCCACCATCGAGTGCCGCGCCTCGCGGTGGGACGCGAAGAGTGCCTTATCTGTGCTCGGCATCGAGCTATGTTGAGCTTTCGCCAACCATGCGCAGCCAATCATCCGCATCGAGAGGGTCCTCGAGCGGAGAAAGTCGGCGGCCGCGTGACGGAGGAACTCGCAAGTCCCCCGAAGTCCGTGCCCGCCACCACCGGCAGGAGTGGAGGTATTCCTAGCAATAACCTCCAAAATGCGCGTCGGTCCATGCGGTTTCGCTCGATCTGAGCGAGAACCTCAGCCATGGTCGGAGGAGGGGGAAGCTCCTCATCATGACCATCCCACGACCGCCATGCTCTCCCACCATCCTGTTTCACTAAGACAAGTTAGCAATTAATCTAAGAGCAAGAAAGCCCAAAATTCACTGAAAACAGCCCCAAAACAAACACATCACAGGGTAAAGCCCAAACAGCAAAAATCAAACACATAACTACTCACTTTACATCTTAACCTATTATCCCCACAAGTTTTAGTTGGATTAAACTTCATGGTTCTCCCAAAACTAATTTAACCGGCGCATAACTATCTTTTGAAAGGAAAGAGAGAAACCAAGTTTTTAAACTCAAATTGGAGTAAGATGAGAGTAGAAGGCTAAGATAGATAAGGAGTAAAACCTGAGAATTTGCCTAGGTTTTCATAAACCTTTTTATAATTTGAAAATAAGCTTTTCCAAAATATCCTAAGGACGACTATGCTTGGGTTGCTATGGTCAGAATGGCTCTGATACCAACTTTGTGAGGATCCCAATTTATTTGCCTTGTAATGCTTAACCAACCACCTGGTCCTAACATCACAAATCAAATAAACTGAGTCTCGAGATATGTATACTTCCCAGAAAGCAGTATACACACCTCACAACAAAATTATGCATCAACTCCATTCCAAACATAGAGTCCAAACAACACACTACCAAACGGAAGATAAACAAATAGTAGAGTTAATATGCATAAAGGCCGATGTGCCACAAGATACACCAATAAACAAGAACGACAGCGGAAGCAAAAGTGTCATAAGATGGCTATAAACAAAGCCAATCAGTGTGCCTTCAACCCACAAGGCATCTGACCGGACCGCCAAGTCTAGTCGTCCAACACGAAGCGGAAGCACAACTCACAAAAGTGAGGCCCTTGGGGCTCACCTTCTTCCTCTGCAACAAAAACATTAAGCAAAGCCAATGAGTACAAAGATTGTCTTTGTACTCGCAAGACTGGCGTGTGAACTAGCAGACCTGTTCATATGCTACATGCAGGCTTATCTGGTGGAGGCCATATGTTTCATTTGCACAAAGCTAGATTTGTTTGCAATAATGTAATACAGTTTAAAGGCAAGTTTGCAATTCATTTTTAATGTTGAGATAACTACGAAATAAAGATAGATACAAGTAACCACCTAGAAGTGACTATCCCAATAGTCACCACCACATAGCACGAATCCCTAGATTCGTACCACCCATCATGTTTTAATTTAAATGTTGTAGTCTAACTCTTGGAAGACCTTGCCAAGCGTGTCCATAACCTAGGACGAGGCTATTCGAATAGATTTAACCCTGCAGGGGTGTACCAATGTACCCACACTTCAGACCGCCTTTAAGCCAAAGCACACTACCGAAGGTATGCCGGCACAGCTAAGTCCTACGAGACTTTTTCCAATATTGTGTATTAATTACGAGCCGCTCGTATGGATAGAAATCCATACGCTGACATGGTAAAGCCGAAAAGACAACTACCCACTCAGGATAAAGCTTTTCGGACAACTACCATGCTCCCAACACCATCCCTCCTGCGACCTCCTGCGACCCGGAACTAATACACGCCAAAGTACTAGGTCAAGAGAGGTCCCATACCCTCTAGTGTGGTTAGCACGCTCAAATGCTTGGTTTAGTGTAACAAGATGTTCGGTCCTTGTTGACTCGGGCACCTTTCCAATCACACCCAACAGATCACACCAAAACTTACCATTGTGCCCAAGTCTAAATCGTTTTTGTTTTCATTTTTAGTTTTGCAATTAGACATAGCACAAGTCTGGAACATAAGAACAATAATAATTTTATAGATCAAGATCATCGACTAAGTCGATGATCGCCCAAATCTACCGGAAAACTAAGCATGGCTAAGCAACTGAACTCGTAATCTACTAAGTGATAAGAATTCATCCAACGAACTCTAATCACAGCAAATAACCTAGGCTCAGGTAGTAGAGATCAATATTTCACCTACAGGATATGCAGCTACGGACTTAACTAATCGGTTTAACACAAATTAGGCAATGCATACATACAGTTGAAACAAAATATTAGACTTTAAAATACCGGGATAAACATGATCAAACTACTTGCCTGGCTGCTGTTGCTCAAGTTGTTGCGGAGGGTCGTTCTCAGGGTTACCGCAAATGTCGAAGCCTAACGATTGAACAAATAACAGCAAGTAAGAACGAATAACATCGACAAAGCTCAAGCATACAACACAACAAAACATGCCAAAATTCACACAGCCGCCAAAGCATGATCTAACATACTTTAGGAGACAGAGAATAATTTATTTGAAGTTATTATGAATTTTCCATGAATTTTCTAAGCTAAAAAAAACATATCAAGGCACTTGTTAATTACTTAACAAATTTTCCTGAACAGAAACAGTATCTAAAATCTATTCTGATAAATAGAAAACTAAAAAAAATGAAAATTTACAGAATTGGATCCACTGGATTTGGATAATTATTGAAAGAGATATGAATTTTTTAATTTGGAAAATACATAATACACCAATTAACCCATAACCAGAATTTTTGCTAATAGAGACATGGTGGAAACTAATTTTAGTAAATAGTACATTTAAAATGAAAATTAACAGCACTGGTTTCATGCAATTTGGAGAAAAAATGAATTAGTTATGCATTTTCTAAGTTTAAATGAATTAACAGAAAACCGTAAAAGCATTTGTAAATTCTAAAGCATTAAACCCCTTTTTCTCGCCGACAATTACTAGCCCTAGCCACCGACAAAGGGACCCGAGAGAAACGGCGACTGTGTCAAACTTGACCCACCAAGCGCTAACGGCGACGTCGGCGTATTCTAAGAATACGCCTTCGCTTATCGAAATGTAATCCTAACAAATACGCATAGAGAAATACGCTTCCGACGAGAAAACGTGCCACCGAGTTACACAATCACTAATCGACAAAGATGGACCCACATGGCAGAGACTCAAGGTGAAATATAACGGTTGGATTAGACGACTTCTAAACGTGATTAACCAAGAGGGCCCACAAGTCAGAGACTCAAACTAGACATGATTAGCGCTAAACTTAATCGTCACCGGCGGTTCACCGGCGCAAGACGAGACGGGCGCGGCGCCGCATGTGGATCTCGCAAACCAGTGAGTTCCAAGACGAGTGAGTGATACCTTCGGGTTCACAGAGACTTCGCGAACCCAAAGGTGGCGACGCGGGGTCTGATGGTCACCGGAGTTGAGCTCGCGACGACCGGAGGCGGAGAAGAAGACACGGCTCCCACGGCGAGGACGCTATAGGCTTCTAGAAGACTCCGGAAAGTGCGCCTCAGCTCCGCCTTGATCCCAGGAGCAGAAAGCATAAGACGATGGCGACGAAGGAGGTCCGAGGCGGCCGGAATCGCCGCGGCGGCGAATCACCGAGCTTGGAGAAGAATCGATCGCACGCCCGCAATGATGCACCAAAGATGAAAATGAAGTCACCATTAGACTCAGTGGATCAGGGCGATCCAAAAGGATCAGACGATGAGGTAAGAGACTCACTGAAGCACAAACGAGCTCACGGGACCGAGATCACCGGAGGCGGAGACGACGATACCACCCCTGGTGATTCACTGGACGCCAAGGACCCGGGCTGGGCAAAATGGAGGCGGCGTCGAACGTGTATCATGGTGGTGTGGTCGCGGGCTCAAGGGGCGCCCGACACGGCGGCGCTACTCGGCTTCAACTCCGCCAAAGAAGAAACCGGGCGAGAACTCACGAAAGCAAAGGAGAAGAAGTGGGTGAGCTCGGAGGCTTTAAGGAGTCACGGCGATGCTTCTCGATCGACACGAGGACGTAAAGGTGGGCGGCGAGTAGCGCGTGGCACGCATGCGCGCGCGCCGCGAGCTCCGGTGAGACGCGGAGAAGACGAGGTGATCTCGACAGGATGGCCCACTCGCCGCTGATAGCGGCGGCGGTGTGCGAGCCGAGTCGCGCGCGCGAACCGGTGGTTTGACTCGACCCATTCGGTGCTGAACGTTGGATCTAAAACGGACGGTCGAGATTGATGTATGCATTCGGACAGGTCGTTTGCATACGCGAATGTGGATCGTTCGATCTGCATCGGACGGTCAGGATTGGGCGGTGCAGCTAAGTTGCGCGACTGGGCCAAGTGGTGCGGGTCGGACTCGAGTCTGAGCTGGGTCCGAGCCCGAGGAACAGTGATTCCAGATTTGAATTAGAAAGATAGAGAAAGTTTGGGGAATTTTTAGAGGTAGCTCCTGAGCTCCAAAAATTCCGAAATTTTTATGGGAGCTTACTGGAACAGAGGACAACCTTGTGTAAATTTTCCAGGAGTTTTCATGCACTAGATTTCTCCTAATAAAATTCACAAGTTGCTGTCCACAGGTTTGACCAGATTTCTAAACTGGTTTGACTTGGGCATTTGAAATAGCAAATAAAATCTAAAAATTGTGAAATAATTCAGGGAGGTAGATAGGATGATCAAGATGATAGGAAAAATAATTTCAGAGGATGATCACAAGTTTGAAAGCTAAGAATTGGTTGACAACAATTTCCAATCACAAGAATTAAATTCTAAAAATTGGAAATTGCTAGGGAAAATTTGGAAAACTTCCAAATGATTTGATGAGACAACAAAATTTTTTTATTTCTCCTCAAAATTTTACATTTGAAATACAAACCCTAAGTTAGGGCTGTTACAATAATGACTGCTTAGCATCATCTCATTCAAATGCAGAATATGAGCTAACTTATTTGACATAAGCTAGTATTTAACATGGTACAGTGCTGATTTTGGGGTGCTACTGGTGTGTATCTGTTATTCTATTCCATAGACACCTTCAGAAAATTTATTAAGATAAACTATTTTACTGTAGGATTTCTTACCATTCCAAACTGATGTTATTCAAGCTTCAGACAATAGAGTGATGATCCCCACTTGTGGTTGCTGATGTTTTTGTATTTTCCAAGATGTCTCCAACTCTCAAATGGGTTTATGCTTATTGCTATCATGCTATGTCAACATGTCTATACTAATATGGGCTCAATTATGTTATTTATTCTGAAAGCATACCCCTCTTAGTCAACTTATGATTTTTGTATTGTACTGTGTTTGTCCAAAGATTCGATGTTGTGAATTAAATTATATTCTATATAATTTAATCTGATGTTGTGAATGTCTTTAAACATTCGATGCTTCATTTTTTAAGTCACATCATAATTATGAGATTCCCCTTGAAAATATGGCAGGTACTTGGAGTGACTCGCTTGCGTTTCTTAGCCTCATTGGTGTAGCTCAGTCGAGATGAAAGCATCCATTTTTTAATTCTGGAATCTACCTGCTCGGATTTTGCGTCTGTTGCTAAGTTTCTGCCAAAACTTGATGTCAGAATCTAAAGTCACTCTTTATCTTATTATTACATCAAGTCTCGATGAAAAATTGTCTTGTGCTATAGAAGGTTATTTCTGATACATCAGATATTAATGTTAGTAGCCAATTGGTTTCAATATATATCGAAAATAGTGCCATTTTTCCATGTATGCAAATGGTGACAAATTAATGCCTTTTTCCTGTGACCTTTGCAGAACAACTATCTTGACAATCTGAACCTAAAGATCAGTTTGAAGTTTGGGATTCTTTGTTGAAGCATACAGGAAAAAAACATTACTAAGTGATAAGTAATGTTTAAGATCCAATTCTGTCTACTGCAGACAATGCTTCATTTGGCGCAAGAAGTTTAAGCTCAAGACACCCTTCCCATCCTACCTGTTGGAATTATGATTGCAGAATTGATGTTTGATTTATGCTCTAGTAGTCGTCAGTTCGCTAGGTTCTATGATTGCAGAATTGATGTTTGATTTATGCTCAAGTTGTAAGATTCCAGATTTGATTTCTGCTGAAAGACTGTTTAATTTGTTGCTTCAGTATTAATGGAGACTTAGCTGGACTTGGCTGACATTATCTAGGTACGCTGGACAATGCCTCCGCCTGGACATTGCCTGGAAGTATGGAACTCCTCCATCTTCTTTCTCTTGGCCCTATGGAAGCCTAACGCCATGCCAAACCTACGTCCACAGGGAGGGAACGACCCAAGGGCTCAGCTGGTTAAGCATTACTGGGCCGGCCCAAGGATCTAAAATGGGTTAGGATAGGATTAGGGTCTTCCTACTTAAAGGGCTGGGTTGGCTTGGGTATAGGCATAGAGTAGAGGGTTGGATAAGGGTTTGAGTCACTCACCATACTTAGGGGCCAGGTTGGGGTTTGGATTGGGCCTTGGCCCATTACCAGGCCTAAGCCAAACCGTTATAGATGGACAAGTATAGTTCTACGGACAGAGCGTAAAACTTCACCACTCAAAGGTCCTGCCTAAGATATCGCCATGTTGCAACAACACCAATCTCAACACAAGTCATCTTCACCCATTCTTGTTAGTAGTCGGTCTTGCGGTGACTCTTCCTGGTGGCTCCCAAATCTCCATCGAACCTACGACTTTGGCACCCTCACTGCGCCGCCGCCGCCGCAACTCTGCACCGTCGGCATCTCCGCGCGAGGGTGCGCTGGTCAGGCAAACGTTGGTGGCGGCAGCGCGACTCGCCCTTCGTTCCTCCCAGCCAAGAAAAAAGAATTTACCAAAATTCTATGTCTCCTCTTCTTTGCTTTCTGGTTCCTAACTAAAATCACAGTTTGTGCACATGGCAGGAAATCCACCTTAAAAAAATTCCTGTCTCAAATCTGCAGGTTTCTTGATTGATTATTCTTGTACTTGTCTTATGTTTCTCATGCTTAATCCAGTCGTTATTGAACAAAAAAATAGCCTTGGTGATTAATTGATTAGTCGGCTGCCAGAGATGGGCAAGGGCGGCAGTTGTGCCCTCGTCGTCATCCCCGGACCGCCGTGCGACACGAACCGCACGAGGGGGCCTCGGTAGCGGCTCCACTAACCTCCGTGCTGTCGTGCGCCCTCACGCGGTGAGGACAACGGCGCAGGTTCGTAGACATGGTGAGGATTGATCGTACGGTGGCGAACCATACTCGGGAGTTCAGAGACGAGGAGTGAGTTGAATATGAGTTTTTTTTTAGATTAGTGCAGTTGCGACGTGGCAGGGCCTTGAGGGGTGGAGTTTCAGGCCCTGTCCCATAGATTCTTTTCGGGGTCGGGGGTAATTGGTTAGTGCATGTACGTGAAGACCAAAACAATTTGTTACATGCATGTTAGATGATCAAATACTGAAAACTCAACAAATAACACATCTTACTACAATGAATAAGACTCAAACACTAAATTCTTTTGTCATAAAATCCAAGATGCCACGTCGTTTGGACTATTCAAACAAAACCTTGTAAGCATTTTTTGAATCCAAAACTTTTTAAACTTTACGGGTTCAAATTTGTATTTGTTTCTAACAAGGTTGCAAATAGCGGCGATACGGCGTTATAACGTGTGACTAAGACTCAACGCTAAAACGGTACGCCATACACAAATATCGTCGATATATCGTGTAGCGCGGTGCATGGTATATTGCGGAAATTCCTGTACGTGTCGCTGTGCCAAGTTTCCAAACGCAACAAAGCCAGTTGGGGTGCCGGCCATGCGCACGCCATGAGCCGGCGCGAGCCCAAACGAGAATACAATGTGCCACAGCCCACCAGCCACGTGTAGGCAGCATCTCCAGATCTGGCCAGCCGCGACAAACCCGCTGCCTCCCTCAGCCACACAAACCGCCACCGGAAGCCCGCGCCACGTAAAAGATGCGCGGCTATAAGCTTCACATGGCGCCCTTCCTTGTAAGCTCTTGACCGAGAACGCAACGGTAGATTAGAAGACATACGTGGCAGGTAGTACCCAAGAGAGTTTATCCATGCTGCTCCGGCTGAAGATTGTCACCGTCCATCCAGTGGCACTCCTTGGCCACGATCATGGCGCGTGCGCCGGCGCGGCAGCACCTCGGCTGCTCGCCGGAGCATCGGCGAGGACGACGACGCGGCGGAGGCCGAGGAGCGTCACGGTGACGATGGCGCTGAAGGAGGAGCCGGAGAGCAACCGCAGCGGCTTCGCCGGCGGCGGCCCGAGCTGGGACCCCGGGCTGGAGATCCAAGTCCCCTTCGAGCAAAGACCGGTATGGTTTAGGGAGACACAGTTTTGCAGCCAATTAGATACTTGGACAGTTAGCGCTTGTTTGGGGGGCCCATTTTCGACCGGGATCTACGTGGGATCACACACACCTACACCAATATGCTTAGCAATGGAATTAATGATGGATTTTGCTGGTTAATTTGATGATGGCTGCAGGTTAACGAGTACTCTGCTCTCAAAGATAGCATTCTGTACTCGTGGGCAGAGCTGAGCCCGGGGTCGTTCTTTCTGCGGCTTGGTGGCCTCTGGCTGGTGACGTTTACAGTGCTGGCGGCTCCAATTGCAGCCGCAAGTTTTAATCCAGGAAAGGTAAGAGAATTCATTATCGTCTAATATATTTCAGTTCACATAAAGAGGCTAGTGTTTCGTGCATAATATGCAATTGAAGTTCAAAACGCGCGGTACTTTTCTTCTCAGTGCAACACGAAACAAAAACAAATGATTTGTGTCAAACTGTCATTGTATATGTGTCCTTGAAATTGACTTGGGACATTTCTCCATCTATGTAAATGTTATGCAGGATCCACTCAAGTTCGCGCTAGCTGCTGGGATAGGAACTCTGCTCCTGGTGTGTTTGGTGGTTCTCAGGATCTATCTGGTACGTTCCGCAAGGGCTGTAATAGAATCAGGAAAGATTTGGTGACTGTCGGACCCGGATTTCCTAATCCAGAATCTTCTGTGAAACACTGTGCTATTCCCTGGATCAGTAGCTAGCACTCACAGATACATCACTGAATCAACTCATACATGGCGTAAAACCATACCATTCATTAATTAACACAACAGAGTGACATAGACCACGTCGGGTCGAGTTTTACAATAGGGGCCCGATCAGGCCAAATTGATTACATTACAAAAGCGGAAGCAACAACGGAAGCAAAAGGGGTGAGAGCTCATCTCTCCGCAGGCAAGCGACTGGGGAAACCCGTGTGCGACCGATATTAACCATGGCTTGGGTAATATTGGATGCACGCAAGTACCGACGGAGTCAACTGGACTGAGGCGAGACTAGAACATCTAAAGACTACACTATGCTTCATTATCTCCTGGGCCTCCAACTTCTGGATCCTCGTAATAGTCGTAATCTCCAGGAGTTCCTGCTCCTGAGGGTTTTGGGGGAGAGAGCGAGGATGACCACAACTTCCGTGCTCGCGAGCCAATACACAATGCAATAATATACATGCAAGGCTTAACAAGGATGGCTCAGGTTCTTTTATTTGCTAAAGCAACATTTTCAATTATCATAATTACAAAGTCCTATTACTTAGCATTTTTAACAGATTGCATTTTTGTTAAATAGAGTAATTGTGCAATAATTTATAACAGCAGAGGTTCCCTCCGTCGGAAACTCTACCTTATGCTTACTTTTGATTGGGTCCGTCCCCAATTACCAACATCACTGAGTTCAAGCACTCAGGCAAAATCCAATCTCAGGGCTAGGTGAGCCCACCACATTTTTCATCCCAACCACAAGATTTTTGAAATAGAACTAACTCGAGTAAAGATTCCCATGTCCGCCTTTGACCGTAGGCGCGTTGTTTAAACAGATTTAGACTCGCAGAGGTTGTACACTTTACCCACAAGAGATAGTCATACTCGTTACCCCACATGATTCCTTAGTCATGTAGTTGAGCGACCGTCACAGTAACCTTTCAAAATATCTCACCCCTTCCGTCATCTCACCTATATGGGGTTACGCCCATATGTTGGTGCGGGATGTCACCTCCTACATCTTGCTGTAGAAGGCACTTCACCATCGGTGTCCCATTCAAACGTGATCGAGCTCACACTTGCACCCTTTATTGTCCCTTCCGTGAGACCGACTTTCAAGGTTCAATAAATCTACTAAGCCAAGTTGCGTTTATGACTTGTGGTTGTACTTGTTTTACACGGGAGGTCATGACAAGATTAAGTCCTTAGGGTTGTCTAGGCGGATCATTTCACACATTAACATTCTTTGGGCTGCATTCGCACCCATCACATACTCTTCAACACACAGTCCGCCCAGATAGTAACAGCAATATTAGGGTTTTGAGGAGCAAAACCAAATCGCCACATTTATCTCAGTCATGGACCACCAATGACTGCCCAAATCATTTTTTTATGTTTAAAGAGATGATGGTTGGGACATTTTAATATCCCGGTACTTTAAGCAAGACTAGCATGTCGCTTAAGTACAACCTATAGCTAGTATTACCATATAGTTACTAGGGTGACAAAGATTTTTGGATTCAAATTGACAAGGATGGCATAATAATTAATTAATCATCAAATGGGTATTTAACTACCTTAAGTTTTAACATACATTTGCTTAAAGAATTAAAGCATGCAATTTGCTATTTTAAAAGAATATAATTTGCATAAAATGTAGGCTCAATATGATCAAAGTATTGACTACTTTGGGATATAGGCTAGAGGATCTTGATACACTTGGTCTTGATCAACTTGGGATCTCCTGCCTTCAAAACCTAGTCTGACGAACGCGTCTAGGAAAAAGGCAATGCACAAGCAAAACGAGCAATTAAATACAAATAAACAACAAATGAACTCCAAATTGAACAAGACCTATGCCATTAGCAAGGTCTTGAATTAACAAATTTTTAGAAATTTACTTTATAATTTTTGGAGTTGAAATGGGGGAGTTATTGATTTTTGAAACCTCACTTTTGAATTAAAAAGAAAAAGGAAAACGAAAATCGAATAAAAAGGAAAAAAGGAAATCGCCCGCAATGTAAATCGCCCGCCAGCCGACTCGAACCGAAGCGCACCGCTTCGCCCACGGAGAGGAGCGCCCAGCGGCGCCGCCTAAAGAAAAGAACGGGGGCGCGCGCGCAGCAGCGGGAAGAGGGACCGGGGGCGGCGGCGGCGACACGCGGAAGGAGGAGCTTCGGGCGGCGGCGCAGACGGCGACCGGAGAGGAGGCGAGAGAGGCTCGAGCGTGGCGGCGTGCGGGAGGAAGAAGAAGCGCGCGCGCGCCGAGAGGAGAGGAGGAAGGGGCGTTGACGGCGCCGGGAAGAAGGGGACGGCGCCGCGACGACGATGGAGGCAACGGCGAGAACGGCGGCGCGAGGCTCACCGAGCCGCGAGAGGCACCAATCGGCGGTGGCGGCGACTCCGGGAGGTAAGCTCTCCGTCGTCTTCTTCTCTCTTTTGCTTCTTCTTCCTCGGTTCTTTTTCTTGCTCTGTGAATGAAAGGGGGAAGGAGGAGAGGAAGGGGGCTCGGGCTTGGGCTTTAAAGCCGGGGAGGAGCTCGGGGAGAAGGGGGGGTCCGGGCGGGCATGCGCCAACGGTGATGATGGCGGCTTGACGGCGTGCGCGGGCGCTCGTGGGCGGCAGCAGGGGAGCAGGCGGTGGCGTGCACGCGACGGCAACGCGACGCACGCGAGCGGGAAGGGAAGGAGGAGGGGTCGGTCCGCGAGGAGAAACGGCGGGGTCCGCCGGCGGAGAAGGACGGGGAAAAAGGGGCGTCACAAAACCTACCCACCTTAAACGGAATCTCGACCCCGAGATTCAGGCTAGTCGGATTAGACAGAGAACGTACTTTATTATTCCCGGCCGCTTGGGCTTCGCGGCGATGACATGATTGACAAGTCCTTGACTTCGCTTTGGCTTGGAGGAAGCGGCTCGATGCTCGCGAGACTTGATAACTTTGCTTGCAACGACGCCCGCCTCGAGTGGTGTGGTTCTTAAGTACGCCCTCGTGGTGATCGTTGAGGCACCTTCTAGCAAAGTGTCCGCTTTCTCCACAATTGAAACAACGAAGATGAGCTATCGGGTTGACCGTTGTAGGCTGTCCAGTGGAGTGAGAAGCGCGAAATATTCCCACCGGAATGCGGTGTTGTGACTAGAGTGGAGGTTGGAGTTGGAACCGAATCCTTGGTGATGGGCGGCTAATCGCCAGTAAGACGGCCGCTCAAAAGTCGACCTGCGGAAAGTCGTCGTGACGCCCTTGGAATACCATCTTCCTTTGCGCTAACCTCCACGCTTTGTTCTCATTTTCACGGATGAGGGCTTTATTGACCAATCGTTGAAAGTGGAATAATCGTGGAGGATGAGTCGTCCCTCATATCTTCACGCATTCCTTCCACAAAGCGGTCGATCTTTTCTTCTTCATCGCCTACGTCATTGGGGCGAGCGGGCAAGTCGTTGAACTTGGTTAGATATTCATTGACCGACATCCGACCGCTGAGAGCTCAACTCGTTCTTCTTCAATCTCATGGTACCGGCCGGCACGGTTGGTTCTGAAGCGACTTTGAATTCCGCCCAGGAATTGATCGCCATGTGGATTCATTTCTCCGTCAGCATTTCAAAGAACTTCTTCTATGGCGGCAGTAGGCTCTTGTGGGGCTCCAATCGTAGATGCTACGGCTTCTGTTACTTCTGCCTCTTCTTCTTCGTCTGGACTGTCACCACCTCGGGCAGCGAGGTAGTTCTCCCACCAAGCAGCGGCAGCTCCTTTTAGTTGATGGGTGGCAAAATCCACCTTGTCTTCGTTTGAGCAGCGGGCAAGACGGAGCTTCTTTTCCGTATCTCTGAGCCAGTCTTCAGCTTCAAGGGGTTCATCGGCTACGGCGAAGGTGAGGGGTCTTGTCCTGAGGAAGTCTACAAGCTTGGAGTGGCGACCGGCTGGTCCAGTCTGCTGATTGGTTAACAAGGCTTGAAGAATCTGAGTTTGCTGGAACATGACTTGAGCCATTGTCGGGGTTGCTGGTGGCGGAGGAGGTAGATCTTGTCCTTGTCCGCGACCATGACCATTTCTATCGCCACGGCCTCTTCCTCGGCCTGCTACAAAGGCACCACGGATCAAGCGGCTCTTCTTGGCGGCATCCAAGACACACCAAGCTCGTAACGAGGGAGGGGTATATATGAGGGTTTTCTCGGCCCTCTAGAGCACAATGTAAGAACTTCAAACCAACGAAGAAAAAGAATCAAACACAATACAAAGCCTAGAACGACTGCATTATATTAAGGGGAGGGTTAGGTGTTACCGACTCTGAAGCATAGCATATAGGCTAGGCTAAGCCATGACACAAGATACAAAAGTAACGTCATCGATCGGGTGGAAGAAAGAAAAGATGCTTGCGCACCAAAGGTCGCCTAGCAAGCACCGCTAGCTAACCCGAGCTAACTACTCCTCTAACGGTGTTGACCACCCCGCAAGCAGGCGATTGCCCGGGAGCGAGGACGGAACGGTTGCGATCGAGGTCGAGCAACCGGAATAAAAGCGAACGAAAGGCCGCGCACTCAACGGAGTCTTCAACGTTGACGGGCGCGTGGATCGACGTCGCACACTCTTGCATGCAGCGATCCCGGGCGGGTCCAAGACGTTGAGTTGGCGCCGGTTGTTGATGATGACGGCCGTACAGAGGAGAGGGGCGCACCGCGGCGCCATCAGAATAACAGTGTTCTTGATGTCGAAGATCTTGGGTAGCGTTCTCCTCCCGAGAGACGGAAAGGGACAGCAAAGGTGACCTCAAAGAGATCCTTGTGCACGCGCACAAGGTGAGTCGAGGCGGGCGCGCTATGTTCGAACGAAACCGAACAACGGCTCTCGAATGCTCACCGAAAGGTGTGAGCGATGAACTCAACCTCCAAGGAACGAGACTCGATCTAGAACCTAGGTCTTCCACCTCCGAGGATGGGCGGTGACGAACCAAGGTACCGCTTGAGTTTGACGGGATACCGACAAACTTGTCGCCGTTCTCTCGTGAGAAAAGAAATCCCACGGGCCATCGGACGACGACACGGTAATCTAAAATTTTTAAAACAAAAGAAAGAGCCAGCGACGGAGTAGGCTCACAAAAGGAGGTAAGTAAAGAACTAAGATAGATGAGTAAGAGCAATAAATAAGCTATATTTTGTCAAAGCTTTTCTTAGTTTTTGAAAATAACACTCAAGTCCTTAGGCTCGACCAGACTAGCCAAGGCTCCTACAACAGATGCTCGATACCACTCTGTCGGACCGGATTTCTAATCCGTAATCCTCTGTGAAACACTGTGCTATTCCCTGGATCAGTAGCTAGCACTCACAGATACATCACTGAATCAACTCATACATGGCGTAAAACCATACCATTCATTAATTAACACAACAGAGTGACATAGACCACGTCGGGTCGAGTTTTACAATAGGGGCCCGATCAGGCCAAATTGATTACATTACAAAAGCGGAAGCAACAACGGAAGCAAAAGGGGTGAGAGCTCATCTCTCCGCAGTAAGCGATCGGGAAACCGTGTGCGACCGAGTATTAACCATGGCTTGGGTAATATTGGATGCACGCAAGTACCGACGAGTCAATCGGATCGAGGCGAGACTAGAACATCTAAAGACTACACTATGCTTCATTATCTCCTGGGCCTCCAACTTCCGGATCCTCGTAATAGTCGTAATCTCCAGGAGTTCCTGCTCCTGAGGGTTTTGGGGGAGAGAGCGAGGATGAGCACAACTTCCGTGCTCATGAGCCAATACACAATGCAATAATATACATGCAAGGCTTAACAAGGATGGCTCAGGTTCTTTTATTTGCTAAAGCAACATTTTCAATTATCATAATTACAAAGTCCTATTACTTAGCATTTTTAACAGATTGCATTTTTGTTAAATAGAGTAATTGTGCAATAATTTATAACAAAGAGAGGTTCCTCCGTGGAAACTCTACCTTATGCTTACTTTTGATTGGGTCCGTCCCAATTACCAACATCACTGAGTTCAAGCACTCAGGCAAAATCCAATCTCAGGGCTAGGTGAGCCCACCACATTTTTCATCCCAACCACAAGATTTTTGAAATAGAACTAACTCGAGTAAAGATTCCCATGTCCGCCTTTGACCGTAGGCGCGGCTGTTTAAACAGTTTAGACTCTGCAGAGGTTGTACACTTTACCCACAAGAGATAGTCATACTCGTTACCCCACATGATTCCTTAGTCATGTAGTTGAGCGACAAATCACAAGAACCTTTCAAAATATCTCACCCCTTCCGTCATCTCACCTATATGGGGTTACGCCCATATGTTGGTGCGGGATGTCACCTCCTACATCTTGCTGTAGAAGGCACTTCACCATCGGTGTCCCATTCAAACGTGATCGAGCTCACACTTGCACCCTTTATTGTCCCTTCCGTGAGACTGACTTTCAAGGTTCAATAAATCTACTAAGCCAAGTTGCGCTATGGACTTGTGGTTGTACTTGTTTTACACGGGAGGTCATGACAAGATTAAGTCCTTAGGGTTGTCTAGGCGGATCATTTCACACATTAACATTCTTTGGGCTGCATTCGCACCCATCACATACTCTTCAACACACAAATCGCTTGAGATAGTAACAAAGAATATTAGGGTTTTGAGGAGTAAACCAAATCGCCACATTTATCTCACCATGGACCACCAATGACTGCCCAAATCATTTTTTTATGTTTAAAGAGATGATGGTTGGGACATTTTAATATCCCGGTACTTTAAGCAAGACTAGCATGTCGCTTAAGTACAACCTATAGCTAGTATTACCATATAGTTACTAGGGTGACAAAGATTTTTGGATTCAAATTGACAAGGATGGCATAATAATTAATTAATCATCAAATGGGTATTTAACTACCTTAAGTTTTAACATACATTTGCTTAAAGAATTAAAGCATGCAATTTGCTATTTTAAAAGAATATAATTTGCATAAAATGTAGGCTCAATATGATCAAAGTATTGACTCGCCTGGGATATAGGCTAGAGGATCTTGATACACTTGGTCTTGATCAACTTGGGGATCTCCGGCGTCTTCAAAACCTAGTCTGACTAACGCATCTAAAAAGGCATGCACAAGCAAAACGAGCAATTAAATACAAATAAACAACAAATGAACTCCAAATTGAACAAGACCTATGCCATTAGCAAGGTCTTGAATTAACAAATTTTTAGAAATTTACTTTATAATTTTTGGAGTTGAAATGGGGGAGTTATTGATTTTTGAAACCTCACTTTTGAATTAAAAAGAAAAAGGAAAACGAAAATCGAATAAAAAGGAAAAAAGGAAATCGCCCGCATGTAAATCGCCCGCCCAGCTCGACCGAAACCGAGCGCACCGCTCGGCCCACGGGAGAGGAGCGGCCCAGGCGGCGCCTGCCCTAAAGAAAAGAACGGGGGGGCGGCGCTCGGGCGGCAGAAGTGGGAAGAGGGACCGGGGGCGGCGCGCGACACGCCGGAAGGGAGGAGCTTCGGGGCGCGGCGAGACGGCGACGGAGAGGAGGCGGAGAGGGGCTCGAGCGTGGCGGCGTGCGGGGAGGAAGAAGAAAGGGCGGCGGCGGCCGGAGAGGGAGAGGGAGGAAGGGGCCGTGACGGCGCTCGGGAAGAAGGGGACGGCGCCGCGACGACGATGGAGGCAACGCGAGAACGGCGGCGGCGAGGCTCACCGAGCCGCGAGGAGGGCACCAATCGGCGGTGGCGGCGACTCCGGGAGGTAAGCTCTCCGTCGTCTTCTTCTCTCTTTTGCTTCTTCTTCCTCGGTTCTTTTTCTTGCTCTGTGAATGAAAGGGGGAAGGAGGAGAGGAAGGGGGCTCGGGCTTGGGCTTTAAAGCCGGGGAGGAGCTCGGGGAGAAGGGGGGGTCCGGGCGGGCATGCGCCAACGGTGATGATGGCGGCTTGACGGCGTGCGCGGGCGCTCGTGGGCGGCAGCAGGGGAGCAGGCGGTGGCGTGCACGCGACGGCAACGCGACGCACGCGAGCGCGGGAAGGGAAGGGAGGAGGGGGGTCCGGTCCGGCGAGGGAGAAACGAAGGGGGGGTCCGGGCCGGCGGGGAGAAGGACGGGAAAAAGGGGCGTCACAGTGACCAATTGCTAAGAATATATCACAGGTGATTTTTCATCAGTTACCAAAAAGAAAATAAAATGGAAATGGACAAGAAATCGAAATCTCTTCCTATCCAAACGGATCAGTTTCTGAACTGTCCTAATATAGCAGCTACTAGTACTGCAGGGATGGAGTTACGTTGGCGATAGGCTGTTGTCGGCAGTTGTGCCGTATGAAGAAACCGGATGGTACGACGGGCAAATGTGGGTTAAGCCACCAGAGGTAAGCATGCTTCTTGCGCCAAGTCTGTCAATCAAGAAAGTAAGTTAAAAAAAAGGATTAATCTAATCGAACTTAACATTGTTTAGATGGATAGAAGAAATCAATATCCTTCTAAAAATGCAGTCAATCAACTAAAATCAAAACTCCAAATAGGAATTAACAGAGTAGATTTCATCATGTGTCCTTGTACTTGAACCAGAGAAGTGCATGTATAGGCATGTAGCCTGCTGTGCAACCTTTACATACACATAGTATGTACCTGCAAACGTAATGTTCCAGTTCAGAGTAGCTATACATATCAGTATTTCCCTTTCGTTGCAGGTGTTGGCTCGTGACAGGCTCTTGGGATCTTACAAGGTAATTAATGTGCTTTCTCACTGTATACTAGTAACTAGAACCCTTTCTCCCCTCACTAGTCTTTACCAACATAACCTTCGAAGTTTCACTAACAACGAAACTAGCATTGCATTCCCTTGCTGACGGATTCTTCAGGTAAAGCCGGTGATCAACCTGCTGAAGCAGACGCTGGTGGGCACCGGCGCGCTGCTCGTCGGCGTGGTGTCGCTCTTCGCGTTCGCCGCTCCCGTCGAGGACTTCCTCCACTCCTTGAACGAACCCCCCTCTGCTGCCTCGTCCAAGCCGAGCTTGAGGTGAGTAATTGCAATCGTGTATACTTGCATGCAGTTCTAGCCAAATCAGAACAGCAAACTTCTCTGTATCCGTTTCATTTCCTCATGCATGTCACAAAATATTAAGTCATTCTTGAAAATGGAACCTGGGTGTACGTGCGCAGGAAGGAGGAGCTGCTGCGGCTGCCTGTGGAGGTGATGCAAGACGACGACCTCGCCGCGGCTGCGGCGGAGGCCGCCGACGGACGGCCGGTCTACTGCAGGGATCGTTACTACCGGGCGCTTGCCGGCGGGCAGTACTGCAAGTGGGACGACCTGCTGAACTGATAAGTAATATATATTCTGATATATGCAATTTGCCACGTTGATATGCAAAAGCTAAGCAGATATATCTTATCGGAATGAAATTTTGAGACGATCTTGTTGATTGTGTAATAGATAGCTCGATCCTCGCAGCACTACTATCAATTTATTTCTATTAGACAGCATATTAGGACTAGATGGCTTAATTGTCAATTCCAAAATGCTAGGAAAAATAGAGAGCCCAAGAGACACCATGGTCTCGACAGGCACAACACCGCACCAAAGCAACGACAACCCAACCCCAGCAACTTACTTCTGCCTCCCGCCGAGAAGCAGTCGACAAGAAGAACCTGATACCTCACCCACCTTACAAACAAAATTGCTTTGAACTGGTTAACAAAACGAGGTAGCGATTGCCCAGGAAAACCATTGCAACACACCGCAACAACCAAAATGCTCACCATGGCAGCAACCACACAACAGCTCACCAACAGCACCAAGCATCCCCTCTTAATTCTTCCCCGCAACACACCACACACCACACTCACTCTCCTCCACTCCCCTCCCACCAGCAGCATCTCCCCTTCTCACCTCTGTCACCGCCATTGCCCTCGTATATTGTCGTCAGTTCCTCCCTCTTATGCCACCACACCTGCCATTGTGCCACCTCCATTGGCTGCAGCTACAAGTGATCAAGTGCCAACAATGCCACCATTGCCCTTGCATCCATTCATGACTACCCTTTTCTCACACTATTCTGGCAGCAATGGTCATCGTCACTATGTCCTTCTTCCACTAGGCTTCACCATGTTACCAATTTCTAGTTCCACACTTGATCAGTGGTGGATCAAGTACTGTTTCATTTGCGAAATAGGAAAACACATCTAGGGAAGAAAAGTGGGTTTCTATGCATAAGTAGCTATTTTTGTAGTAAAATAATAAGTCAGATTTGATACTATTGAACCAAGATCATGTGCATCTCATCCCCCTGTCCACCCTCATATAACCTCCCATAACTCTGTGACTCTAACCACCCCCATCCCATCGCTGCTTTTGACCTCCTCCCCGCCGCACCGCCAACACCTCCCCTACCACCGCTCCAGCTCTTCCCTGTTTACAATGGCTCACCACGTCGGATCCATCTTCATTGACCACCTCCCTCGTACCCAAAAACCTTACTTGGCACTCTTAGCTTGTTAAGATGCTAGCCTCTGCCACCATCCATCTTCCTTCCAATTTGTCAGGATCTAAATTAATACATCCGGAATCTTCTGTGTATTCTGTACTAGTCCTGTCAGACCCCCGGGCATAAAATACCCGAAGACCTTATGTGTATACCGTATTAGTCCCATGATCAGTGGCTAGTACACACATTCACAACATTTGGCATTCACATATACAAGATAAACAAAATGGTACTTAACTTAAGCGATTACAATATTTACATCACAAGGGCCGACCGGCCAAATAAAACTTAAGTACCAGAAGTAATAGAGTAACAATGGAAGTAAAAGTGATAAAAGTAATAGAGTTTGTGGAACTCTTCCTTTTTCATCTCCATCATTCTCACAGGAATGTGTGCAGTACAGAAAGCAACATAAAACTCCTGCAAAGATATAGCCTGGACAATCTCATGGGCTGCGCAGAAATTTTCCCACCAAGTTCCTGCAGTGCCTTTGAGTTGGTGAGCAGCATAGAGGACTTTCTCTTGACCATAGCACTGTGCCAAGATAAGTTTCTTCTCGACATCCTTTAGCCAATCATCAGCTTCTAGTGGATCAACTGAACCAGCGAAGGTTGGTGGCCTGGTTCTCATGAACTCTCCAAGTCTGGACAGAGGTGGAAAAATTGGAGCAGGAGCTGGTGTAGGCTGATTAACTTGATTCTGAGCAAGCGCCTAAAGAAGTTGTAGTTGCATGGCCATCATTTGCTCCATGTTCATCTAGGACTGACTAGGAGGTGGTGGTGGTAGTGGTTCTTCTTCGAAGAGCTGCTGCGGTTGAACTTGAGGTTCTTGCGGTACTTGAAGTGGTTGCGGTGCTTGTGGCAAAACTGGCTCCTGAGGAAGTGGTTGGCCACGACCTCTTCCATGACCATGGCCTCCTCCATGGGTTGCTCCGTGACCTCTTCCACGACATCTTCTAGGGATTTCCATCTAAGCGGACCAAGGTTAGAAGGGGATGAGAGGGAAAAGTAGAGACAAGAGAACAAGGAAGCTTTTAACCACCCACAAGATCCAAATACTTTACAGAAAACAAATTAATTTTTGCAACTAAAAATAACTCAAAGAAAATCGTCTACTTGATCGATACTCTTAAGCTAGTGAAACGACTCAATACACAGAATGAGCCTTGGCAACTTAGACTATATGGCTTGTCTAACATCGCATCTTCTGCTCACGGTCTTCGATTAATCTTGCCTGTTGTTCTTAGAGGGTAGAGATGATCGTTGACTTTACGATGCTCTCTTGAGGACTCCATTTCTTGTAGTCTTGAACATAATGGTAAGAATCGCGTTGACCAACTATAGAAATTATAGTGGAAAGATGATCCATTTAACATTGTAAAATGATGAAGGAAGAACTAGGGAAGGAAGAATTCCACGAAGATGGTAAGGATAGAAAGATGAGAAAAGATGAGGATAGCACAATATAATTTTTCATTTTATAAAATAAATTTTGAAGTTTTCTAACTAGGTCACGTCTACAGCCAACTCGGCTCTGATAGTAACTCTGTCGGGACCCAATTTTTGAATCCGAAACCCTCTGTATTTTCTGGACTAGTCCCTGGATCAGTAACTAGTGCATACAGTTACATCATTGATAATAAGTTCGAATCACGAAATAACATTAATAAATAACTGAATACCGACCTTATGACCACTTATTACAAAAGAGGCCAAAAGACCTTGAGTCTTACAGCAGTGAAAACAACAAATGATAAACTCCGTGTGCTTGCCCATCAAAATGCCCATCGGCATTTGATTGGAGAGCACAACCTAGTACTCTGGGTATCCTTCGTAAAAGCCATATGCGAAGTAGTCGTAGTCGTCCCTAGCATCATTGAAGGCTTCTGAGATTTTTTTTTGTGTGAGGACCCTCGAGTTACTTCCATAAGATCGAGACTAAGCACAGTCTTATAGAGATAACTCTAGGCCTCAGGTAAATGGATTCTAATTTAACTCCATCGAAGTGAGAAATCTTAACTGACTAGAGCTCCGATGACCATGCATGCTGCTCCCTTGCGAGCACCGCATGATAACCGGTCCTCCAAACAATTCAAGACCTCACTCAATGAGTTAAAATGAAATCCATCGATTAGCAAGCATGAGGCTATGTTGGTTCCTGGATCAGTGACCAACACACTCATACTTGCATACAACATCAATCACATCCATACACAATCATACATTGATAGTTCAAAAGGCATACAACATAATAGTTAAGTTGTACAACTATTACAAGTGGCCGACCGGCCAAATTCAAATAAGAATAATAAGAAGCAGTGAAAACAAAGTAAATAAACCAAAAGGTCCAGCATGGTGTGCCCCATAACCCATGGTAACTGACTGGTAGTTAAATGATAGCACTACTCGTCAGCGTCGCCTAAATCGACACTAACGAGCTCATTGGGCTCGAAGTCTTCCTTACCTGAAAGCCAGTAAACAAACTAGCTGAGTAGAAAGGTACTCGTAAGTCTTACACAAATTAAAAATATTTATGCTAGAGGTTATCCAAAGGATGGCATTAGTGGCATAGTTTTGCAGAAAATGCAACGTCTTACATTCCTATACCATCTAGTTTGCAAAAACCATTTTGTAAACCATTGTTTAAGAAAAAGATTTTCACAAGACACAGATAGTCATATAGATCAAACAATACCAAAGTGTTTGTGCACTTTGATAAACTAAAGTACATGAACATCCCATTCATGCCAAACCAAGTTATAACCATGTCAACTTTTAATTTTAAGTCTAACGATGACTCATTCAAAAACCAAGTGTTGTCCAGAACCATGGACACAGCTATTCGAATAGATTATACTCTGCAGAGGTGTACTACTTTACCCACACGACTCGACTAGCCCGTAAGCCCCTAGATGCCTCCGGTTAATGACACACTTCCTTAGGTATGCCGGCCGGGGAGAATTGAGATACAATCATTTTTAGCAAGAAAATCGCATTGAGATAGACCACCCATACGAGATGAACCCCAACTTAGACATAAGAATATAGCAAATGCTAAGCGAGAACGTACGTTGTGTCGGAGGGGCCAGTGTAAGGTAGTTAGTGTGTTGTTTTTACACAACATAAGTAATCGTGGTTATTATTCACAGTATATATTACACTGGGTTCCTATGGAACATAGGATTACATGGTCACTATGTCCTCAAACCACTTGCGGTCTAAACCAATAAAACCTTCCCCTTACTTAACCGTATGGCACCCATATACCGCATATGATAGCACGCTCATTGTCACATACCCAAATTAATAAAGAGGTTTATTATGCATCTCATTAGCATGCATCATGTTTTGAAACTTTTTATTTAAATATTGTACTTGGAAAATCTCAAAATACATATGAAACATACACTTTGAATTGAACTCCAAACTAAAAACTGAAATAAATGCTACTAAA
The DNA here is from genome assembly GCA_036346255.1 of Ampelocalamus luodianensis. Classification (NCBI taxonomy): domain Eukaryota; kingdom Viridiplantae; phylum Streptophyta; class Magnoliopsida; order Poales; family Poaceae; genus Ampelocalamus; species Ampelocalamus luodianensis. Next base: position 49,514,150 of record CM070622.1, on the reverse strand, counting down.
GAATCTCTGGAAATAATTTATTCAAATGCCATATTAATTATCTTGAATTAATATAATTTTTCTCAAATTTTTGGGACTGGTTTGAACCCTATAAAAATTCAGACACAAATTAAAGACCAACATTATGTTTGAATTTAAATTATACACTTTATATCATGAACAGTAGTGTTCAATAATTTTTATGAACACTAGGTTATCCCAGGAACCCCCAGAAATTATTTCAGGATTTTAGGAATTTTATTTCTATTTTTAAGCCTCTGGTCAAAGTAGGGAAACTATTTTAATTCCCATTCAAATCCTTAACCCTATTCGGTTGCTACTGTTCATCGGGCTCGAGTCCGACTCGGCGAATCGACTCAGCACAACCAACTAAATGCATCGCACGTGAACCGCCCGATGAGAAATCAACGGCCCAGATCGCGTACCCCTTTAGCCGTTCCGATCGTCTCTTCAAATCCAAGCCGTCCACCCGAGATCCAACGGCCTATGTGGACTCACTTAAACACGGACTCGAGCACGCGTTGAGCCGCTGACGACATGGGTCCACGCTGTCAGAGCCATCTCCTACCTCCCGTTGCGGGCGCAAAGAGCTAGCGCCACACGCTCGCGCTGCTCCGACATGCACAGCAACGGCGATGCTCACGCCGTCAATCCACCGCCCCCATCCACCACTCCTGGAGCTTCGTTACACGATGCCGCCTCCAATGCCGTCATCGCCCGGGCATAATACCCCTCGCAACACCATCCTTCTCCCTCACTTCTTCTTTGTTGACCGAGAAGAAGGAAGCTCGCCTGTGATCCTCGCTTGGGTAAGCTTCCACCGGGTGTTTTTCCTCTACTCTATCTTCCATGCCTTCTCCATTTTTGCTAAGCTCAGTTCTTGTCTTTGCTTGTAGCCTCTGGTTCACCTTCATGCTCTAGCTCACGACCAGAGCGCGCACCCGGGGACATCTTCTTGCCATCTTTGTTTCCGGTGAGGTTTTTAACCATTCTTGCGTGTCATAACGTGTATTAGGGTATCCTGACGCTTTCCCCTCAATCAATTTCATGGATGCATGGTAGGGTTGAAGTGAATTGAAGTTTTGCCCCGTTTCGGCCGCAAAGCAACTTTTCATCTCCCACTTGGGTCTGGTAAGCCATTGTTCAATTCCTTGCTTCTATAGCATGCTCTTAGGCTCCTGAAGCTATTCCGAGCATTCACTAGTCTTAGTTTTGCTCAGTGCCATCTCTCCACGTGAAGCCGTGTTGTCGACATCTTCTTCTCCGGCGCCGTCGGTGCTCCAGCCGACTTCCAGCTTCCCCGAGCTTCCACCTAGCTCAGGTAACCTCCTAGTAGCCAGTAGAACCTCGGGCACCCGATTGTATGTGCTGCGGAGCAGCACATTGCTGCATGCATCATGTCTGTAGTTTGTAGCTCCGCTCAACTCCGGTGAGCCGCCGGTATAGGCCGGCTCAGCCGTCGAGACTACTCTCAGTAGGAGTGCCATACTATTGTGCACCCGTACATGTTCTTGGCTGGCTCCGCCTTGGCCGGAATCGCCGGCAAGCCGCCAGGCGAACACGTGGACGCGTTGTCGTACGCGGGCAGCTACTGTAGCTGTCCGTTTACGGCAAATGATGGTCATTAATTGACTAATGATTGTTTAGCCATTAAGCGCTGTCTTAGCCACAGTAGTGAGTCTATTACATGCGGGCCCTGCGCACAGAAACCCTTGAGGTTAAGAGAGATGTGGGAGAGACTGGTGCGTGGGCCTAGCCCTTAAACCCCATACGCTATGTGGGTGCGTCGGTGGACCGAGTCCCTTGGACCGTGCCACTGACGGCGGGTCCCACATGTCGGAGTGGATTTTAAAATCTGAGTTAAAAAGGAATACGCACTGTTCGCCGGGTCCCGCGCGTAAGCTACTGCGGCTAGCGCGTGGTTCGGTAGAAAAAGTTATAAATACTTTATGAAATTCGAAATCTATTAATTTACACACTGAAAATTGGTATTAACTTCTAAAATGCATAACAAATTCATGTTAACTTCAAAAGCAATGAAACCACTTCTGAAAATTTTCATTTTGAATGAACTTTATATTAAAATTGGCTTCAAACATGTCCCTGTAATAGAGAGTATTATTTTGGGAAGAATAACCCATAACTCTATTATTTGCACAATAGAAAAAGACATTTAACTTCAAAAAAACATAACTATTTCATATTAACTCCAAAAACAGTGAAACCACTTTTGATATTTTTCATTTTAAGTGAACTAATTTGTAAAGTAGGTTTCAATCTTACCTCTGTCACAGAAAATATATTTTGAGAAAAATGATCCTAAAGTGAATTGTTGTTACACTATAAAATGCTGACAACTTTAGAAATTCATAACTAAATCATGAAAACTCCTATTGGAGCAAACTCAATTGTTTTGAACTTGTAATAATATTGCCTATTTATCCATGTAATCCATGTACTCACCACTGCTCTACAAATTTTCACCTCGTAATTAAATTACTCAAAGAGGACATATCGAAAACTGAAATTCGAACTATCATAACTTTGACATACTAAATCAAAATGGAATAATTCTTTCACCAAAAATCATCTAAAATCATGACTTAGCTACTGTAGAAAAATCATACATTTTTGGGTACTTTGAATTTTTGAGTATTTCTCGATGTTTATTCGATATTGTATTTATATAGATTCTGAGCCTATCGATATTGACACATACGCTACTGAGGGAGAGCAATTAGCCTACCAGCAAGGCAAGCATCCTTTGAACTTTCTTTTTGCATCAAATTTGATCCCAGTTTTGTTAGGATAGATGCAATGATAATTGCTTGCATGCTATTTTGATATTGTCGCTATTTTTGTGATGAATAGTTAGACATATCCTATTATCTTGTCATTGTGGCTATCCATGAATTATTCCAGTACTGAAATGTTATGATAGGATGTGTGAAATTATATTAATCGGGTTTTCTTAGCCATGCAAGTCTAGAACCGGTAGGAATAACCCGACAATTATGGGATAAACACAACTTTCATTATATACCGTTGTTTCAGATCTTAGTATCTGTTTTATGAATTAAGTTTTGTCATTTGAAATGAGCTTTTGGTCTGGACAAGTGATGGCTAGTGATGGTGCCTTCGTGCACGAGATTGGGTATGTGGTTGACTTGTCTAGACAATTAAGGACCGAACTTTGGTAACGTCGTTGATTCAAGTACATTCGTGCTATCACACGCTGGTTGGGAGCCGTATGGTTAAGTAGGGGGAAGGTTTGTTGTGTTGAGTCCCATGGTGGTGAGATTGTAAGGGCATGGGACCGAGAAATCCCATGTTTTCCTTTTGGGCTAATAGGATGGAGACGTTAACGTCTTGTGTTTCCTAGGAGCCCTGGGTTGAGGGACTTAGCACAATAGATTTTCTTGCTAAAAACGACCATATCTTGATTTACCTGGCCGGCATATCATAGGAAGTATGCTATATTCGGAGGCATCTGGATGCTTACGGGCTAATCAAGTCGTGTGGGTAAAGTAGTACACCCCTGCAGGGTATAAATCTATTCGAATAGCTGTGTCCACGGTTATGGACAACCGCTTGAGTTCGGGAGTTACTATTGTTAGTCTTGGAATTAAAATTGTGGGTATAACTTGGTATTGTCATGAATGGGATGTTCATGCTTGTTGTTGTATCAAAGTGGACAGCCACTTTGCCATTTGTATGATTTATTTGTTATCGAATTCATTACTTGTTCACATGCTTTACTTCTACTTCAAATCTGATTTTGAAATGGCACTTGAAAAACTAGTATGTGTAGGTTGTACCTTATTGCGTCTCTTTTGCAAAAACTAAGCCAATATGAGCCATCCCTTGGAACAGCCTTATGCATAACTAATTTTTATTTGTGTAAGACTTGCGAGTACTCTTTTGTACTCAGCCAGATGTTTGCTGGCTTTTACAGGTGAGGAAGATATTGAGACCGACGAGCTTGTTAGTGCCGATTTAGGCGACACTGATGAGTAGTGCTACCTTTTAACCCCAGTCGGTTGCCGATGGGTTATGTGGCATACCACTGCAGGCATTTTGGTTTATTTACTTGCTTCCGCTATGAACTTGTTTAATTTGGCCGGTCGGCCCCTTATGTAGTTGTAAACTTGAAACTATGATGTATAACTTTTGTACTATTTATGTATGAGCATTGTATGGATGTGATCGACGTTGTAATAAGAGTATGAATATATTGGTCGCTGATCTTGGGAGCCAATATAGGTCATGCTCGCTGTTCATGGCTTCCTATTTAACTCCCTAAGTGTAGTGCTTGACTGGTTGGAGAACCGACAATCATGTATTGCTCGCAGAGGAGCGGCGTGCATGATCGTCGGGGCTCTAGATTTTAGTTAAGCCTCTCATTTGGACTGAGTTAAGTTGGAATCCATTTACTGGAGATCTAGAGTTATGTCCCTAAGACCTTGATTAGTCTTGGTCTTACGGAGATAACTCCGGGGTCCCCACACTCGTTACTTGGACCGAAAGTTCAAGGCTCGGTCCTTAAGGGTCCGGATAAGACCACCACATACCCAAATCTCGTGCATAAAAGCACCCACAGTTACAACCACTTGTCCAGAGCTAAAAACCATTTAACAAAACCAAAATTTAACTCAACAACCAGATATAACAATCTAGACAAAATGAAAAGTAAGAGTTATTATGTGTTTCCCACAATTGACGAGCTAATCCCGTCAATTGATCTATTGCGTTATCTAGACCCGCAATGGCTAAGCATTCAACACACAACAACCATATCATCACAAGCATCTATCTTAAGCATATGTATATGGGAAATATCAAGGATAACCAGTAATTATAGGACATAGCTAACTACTCACAACATAATGATATACCGAAAATAGCATATAAACAATATCATTGCATTTCAAACACTAATGTATAAAACCTGGGATCAATATGATGTAAGAAGAAATTTCAAATGATGCTTGCCTTGCTAGAAGCTGATCTACTCACTCTCAGTAGCGTAAGAGTCTATGTCAACGACTTCGGACTCTAAAGAATTTAAAGACATCGATAAATACCGAGAAATGCCTCAAAATTCAAATTGCTTCAAAATGCATGATTTTTTTCTACAGTAGCTAGGTCATGATTTTATATGAATTTAGGTGAAAGAATTATTCCAATTGGATTTAGTATGTGAAAGTTGTAGAGGTTTGAAATTCAGTTTGCTGGAAAATCCAAATTAATTGCCTTCGGTTACTATTAAATTAATTTAATTATTTGACAAAAATTTACAGAGTAGTAGTGGGACCAAGGATTATATAGGTAAATAGTGAATATCATTATAATACCAAAATAGTTGAGTTTATCTCATTTGGAGTTTTCAAGATTTAATTATGAATTTTTAAAGTTATTAGTATTTTATAGTGTGAAAATAATTCATTTTGGGATCACTTTCCTCAAAATATATCTTCTGTGATAGAGGTAAGAGTGATACCATTTTTAGAAATAATTTCACTAAAAATAAAAATGATCAAAAGTAGGTTCACTGTTTTTTAAGTTAAAATGAATTACTTATGCATTTTAGAAGTTAATTCAAATACTTAGTGTATAAATAAACTAACTTCGAATTTTCTAAAGCTTTTATTGTTTTTCTTACCGATAGCTAATATAGCCGAAGTCACTAACCAGAGGGACCAGCAACATTTTTCATTTTAACTTCGGAGTTAACCGCACGCTGATAGGTGGGACCCAACGTGAGTGGCTCAGTCCATATGACCTGGTCCACCTGCGCGCGTGCATAGCACACGGCGCTTACGGCGTTGGGCTCACAAGTCAGTCATTCAACGGCTTCACTTAACGCTGCCGATTTCTGTGCATGGGTCCACATGTAAGTGGCACATCAGTGTGGCTAAGACAACGCTTAAAAGACTAAGCAATCATTAGCTAATAAATGATAGGATCGGTGTCCTAAGGATCTTGCTACAACTCCTGCACGCGTACAACAATGGCTTTCCTGTCCGTGCGTTTGCCCGGCGGCTCGCCGGTGCTACGTGCCATGGCGGCGCCAACCAAGGATATGTACAGGTCCACAATAGCCTTGCGCACCATAAGCAAGAAGTCTCGACGGCTGAGCAGGACTGTATGAGCGGCTCGCCGGAGAGGAGCGGCGACGCTCTTACGGCAAAACATGCATGCACAGATGGTGCTCCGCAGCATCATTCAAGCGGGTGCCAAATGTCCAAGGGACTATGAGAGAGCTACCTGAGCAAAGAAGGTGCTCGTGGAAGCTCGAAGATGGTCGGAGCTAGGCCGGCGTCGAAGAAGATGACGGCAGCGGTGCGGTTCAACGCGGAGAGGCTGGCTGGAGCAATCCTACGGATAGTGAAAGGTCAGGATAGCTCAAAGATCAAATGAGGATGCTAAAGGAGCAAGGAATTGGACAATGGCTTACCGGAGCATGGTGGGAGATGAACGGTTGCTTTACGGCCGAAAATGGGCAAAGCTTCGATTCACCAGAACCCTGCCGTGCATTGCCCAAATAAAGTTAGGGGAAATCAATCTAGTGTCAAGAGGCACAAGATGACGCGAACAACTTAGGATGATACTCATCGTGGACGAAGATGGAACGGTGATGTCACTCGGGTGTGTGCTCCGGAGCTACCGAGAGCACGAATATGGAATGAGAGCTATAAGCCAAATCAAGGGCTGGCATTAACAAAAATGGAAACGGTAAAGAAGATAAATAAGGGAGGAACCAAAAGCTTGAAGCTTACCCAACAATGGATCTGGAATGAGCTTCCCTCTCCTCAGATGAAAGAGGAGAAGTGAGCTAAGTTGAAGTTCACAGAGGGGGTTTTAACCTAGGGAGAAGACGGCAATGGAGGCGGCGTTAGATGCCGAAGCTCAGGGAGTGGTTACCAGGGGCGGTGGATTGACGCCGTCGACTGGCTCGAGGAAGGAATCGCCGGTCGCGTGGCGAAGAAGCTCTACGTCTCCAATGGGAGGAAGGAGAAGGAACTGACGAGTGGGGTCACCATGTTAGCGGCAGGAAATTGGTGCGATCGGAGGTGGGTTGAGCCAGGTACGGTTAGATGGTTGGGTTCGATCTAGTTCAGGCGGTCTGCCCGATCATGATCGCACGGCTGAGCGCGAGAGTCAAAGCGTCAAGCGTTGGCCTGAACGTCTACGTGGTTGGGCCACTGGATTCAGATCGGACGGTCCTGATTTGTTGCACGTTCAGAGGTACGAACGGCTCCGCTCGATTGGACCGTTGATTTCAAATCGTACGGGCTGCGTGTGTTGGGTTCATACGGTGGTCCGAACAACTCCGATCAAATCGGGCGGTTGAAAATAGTTCGGGCGTTACGGGGTCCTCTTGGTGTAGCTAGGGGGTTGGGTTGAGCCAGTTCGCGCATGTCGGACCTAGGTCCAATGAACAGTGCCAACTGGTTTGGGTCTAGGGTTTGACTGTGAATTAATATACCTTTTCAACTTTGACCAAGGCCTTATAAATAGGAATAAAATTCACAAAATCATGAAATAATTCATGGGGGTTCCTAGGAAGGTCTAGTGTCCATAAAAATTATTAAATATCCATGTTCATAATATAATTGGTATAATTCAAATTCAAACTTAGTGTAGGTCATTTAATGGTGTTTGAATTTTTTGAGGGTTTAACCTAGTCCCATAAATCTGGAAAAAATTATATTTATTCTTTATAATTATTCTAGTATTTGAATAAATTAATTTTAGATGATCTTAAATAGCATTTGTTCCTGTTTTTATTTGAAAGTTCAATTTGATGTGTAGGTTAAATCTTTAATTGAGATTTTCCAAGTGCAATAAAAAAGTAAATGCTTGAAAACATGATGCATGCTCATGAAATGCATAGTAATCCTCTTTATTAATTTGGGGATGTGAAATTTTGGAGTGTAGCATGTGAGTACATAAAGTACTCCGTGAGTCTTGGGAAAAATGCATATGCATAGATTTAACAAATGAGGCTTCTATGGTTCTTTTGCACAAAGCAATATTTATATTTCAAATATTTTACATAAAGCACATTTGACAAATGTAATTTCAATAATTAAATTAATTATACCACTAGTGGAGGTTCTAGCTACCAACCACTAGTAACAAGGCTCTAGCCGCCAAGGTTTTCAGAATAGGACTCTAGCTGCCCTACTGGCTCTAACTGCCAGAACAACAAACCAAGAGTTCCAACTGTCTCGGTTTCTAAAATTTATTATTTTTGAAATCAAAACTAAAATCTACCATGTGAAAATGCACCTTGCCCGCCCTTGACCGTGCACGGCTATTCGAATAGTTTTACACTCTGCAGAGGTTGTACAACTTGACCCACATGAGATAATCGACTTATAATGTTGGCTATGACACGCTTTCTTAGGCGTGCGACTAAGTGATTATCACTTGTCTTTTACAATACTTTGTCCTAACATTAGCCTGCCTGATGAGCTTAATCTCAAGTCATGGACATCATTTACCATCGATCTGAAGCTCACCATTGTGGGGGGCAACCTACCCGGACATGGATGCCTGTTACCATAACCCGGCACAAGCCTAATAGACATAGACATCCTTTACCATCATCTGTACTACCAAGGTAACTCCTACAATCTACAGCCTGCAGGCGTAATGCTAGAATATAGTAAATTATTCAGCTAGGTCCTTTCCATTAGGACCTATGGTTGCACAGTGTTGCTCAGTTTGGATAGTCACAAGCGTCGGTCCTTAATATGACTTGGCCGGAACTTTGCAAAATACAAGATCTCGTGCTCTAGCTACATCTGCCCAAGTTGAAACAGATTTTCATCATTTTATTTTATTTTCCAAATACTGACATTACCTAATGTCATACATTTTCTAAACAAAGCATAAAGGGTAATGATGGTCCCCCCCAAAGGTTGATCAAGACCGAAAAGCACGGCTAAGCAATTCTACCGTGTATTACTATTCCACAAAGTTGTATCAATATTTTAGAATTACTATGCTAGGGTTACAAAGGTATATGGTACAATTATCAAGGAAGACATTAGCAAATTTTAGGTTTAACTAACAAACTACACTTCAAACTTATCATTATATGTGGATTAGCAATGCATAGTACTTTTAAAAAATGAAAACAATATTTAAAAATCAAAGGTATAAAATGGTCAAAGGAGACTCGCCTTCATCGATGTTGGAGGTTAACGCTTCCTGTTTGTCCAAACTAGGGTCGACGACGTCGGACTCTACACCAAGGTAGTTAGGATCGCGATCCAACTCTTAGAGTCTTACGATTCTACGAACCCACGATAGCCCGTCGATCCAAGTCTTACGTCGATCCTACTCGTAGAGTCTTAGAGCAAAAAAAAAATTGTAATTTTTTTAGAGGCCAAGCTTTACTGATATTTTATTTTAGAGCAAAATTTGTTGATATTAATTTTTTAGAATGAAACTATAAATAAACAAGGAGTATGCAAAATATTATATCAGTGTGGTAATGCTGTTCTCCGGTAGTTTATAACTATATCACCCATCATGTCAGAACCATTATGCTTTTCTGTTGTGTGATAAGAAGTGTTTTGCCCCTTTTTGGTAATAAGTAAGTGGTAAACCTTATAAGAATCATACAAATTTATAGTATAGATGGTAAATATGTGTATTTTTACAAATCCGTAGAATCGCCGATTCTACGATTCGATACTACGATTCGATCCTACTGGAGGCAAATCGATCCGACTCGGGATCTCGACTCTGACTATCTTGCTCTACACGTGCGAATCGAACTAAATAAATAATAGAAATCAAATAAAAACTAAAAATTACCAAATAAATATCAGAAGGAAGGTACTGAATTTAGGAACAAGAATCGATAGATTCGGAGTTCGTATGAAGGACAACGAACATCCAGAAGTTTGCAATCACATGAAATGATGAAAAATCAGAAAATAATATGTACTGGAATCATTGTTTCGGTTTTTTGACTGACCATCAGCACATTGACCATGTTTGCTACAGGTTAGAGAAATAACAGTGAAGATAATTGAGATAGAAAAAAGGAGAAGTCAATGACCAGTTGATCCATCTAGTCATTGACATAAGAACCTTGAACAACAAACAACAGTGAACTAATTCACAGAAGCAAAATAGAGTGGTTCCAGTGGCTTGGGCATGGTGGTGGCGCCAGCGAGGTCAGGGATGGCGGCGGCCAGGAACCACCAAAATGGAATCCCACAGATGTTGCGATGCCACAGGTGACGATGGCGAGGCCGACGGCGGCCCGAGGCAGTGGTGGCGCACTAGTGCACGGTGGCTCCGGCTGTCCAGTGATGTGGCGAGTGAACGGAGGTGAGCACGGGCATGGCCTCGGCCCAAGGAACACGTAGGTGCAGTTGGGTTGGCTAGAGGATGTTCGAGATGGTCCCTCCACGGCGTCCGGCAACGACAAAAGGACAACGACGACGAAAAACCATAGTGCGAAATTGAAAAAATTGAGGTAAGGGATAGATAGGAAATCACCGGTAACATGCGGTGACGCGGTCGATTCGGCGAGAGACTCGCCGATGATGGAGATCGATCGTCAGGGATGAATTTGGCCTAGACGGTTCGATGGCAAAATTCGAGCAATTTGCTGCATGAAACAGGAAATTGATTGAGGGCTATTGATCACCTTGCTCAGGAACATGAAATGACGCTATTGGAAGTTGCAAAAACTCACCGGATCGATGAATGCACGATTTGGGCGTAGTGACTAACGTTCGGGAAAACAAGAAATTTGATGTCATCCGTGCTCCGGAGGTTATAAGACTTTGAGGGAGAGAAAAGGGGATCTAAGAAATGTTGTGTACCAATTTATAGCCTCTCCCGTGATTTGAATCGATGGGAATGCGAGCGAATTCGTGTAATGGTTTTGGTTCAGAGGTAAATGACGACGAAAATGACAAAATTAATTGTGGTTGATGGGGAAACGTGCAATTGATGAAGGCATGATGTGGGCGAGGTTAGTGGAAACGTTATGCTTAAGACGGAATTGAAAACAGACGCTCAAGTGGGAAGAATGAATTTTTAGAGAGGAAGTTTGTGGTTTTTAGACAACAAACACACAGCAGCTGCGCCATTTGCACGACAAAGAAGATGAAGTAGGAGAGAGAAAAATAAAGAAAAAGGGAAAAGAAAAGAATATCCGGAAAATTTCAAAAATAAAATAAATCCAAAAAAATTCAAGAAAATTCCAAAAAAATCCTTGGAATCTTAATAGAGCGAATAAAATTATTTTGAATTTAATTGAAGTTTATTTTAATCATTTAAATTGTTTTTCATTTTCTAAAATTTCAAATTAAGCTTTAAATTGATTCAATAAATTGCAAATTGTTGTTTTTGTTTTTTAAAACTTCAAAAAGACTCTGAAAACTGAGATTCATAATTTGGATTGATTTAGCAAAAACTCCAATTTAAAATCCAAATCATTGAATTAATTAATTTGAAATAAATTTTTTAAAAGGCCAAAATTTGGGATGTTACACATCTCATGCTTCATCTCTTGCCATGAACCAACAAGGTCTTCTCCATTCTCAGCTCTTTGGTTGATTACTTGCTCCCATCTCAATGCATACTCTTCAAATTCAATGAATGCTATTTGTATCTTTCTTTCTTCATAATAGTTATGCAAACGGAATAGCTTATCAACCTTCAATTCCCAAGTGAGATAATCCTCGGGATCAGTACCACCAAGAAACTTGGGCATGTGGAACTTAAGCTTGCCCAAACCATCATCTTCATGATGTGGACAACGGTAATTGTCATCTCTATGCAAAACAAAGTCATCACACTAATCTTGCCCATGTACAGCACCACCTCGACCTCTGCCTTGACCACAGTCACGTCCTCCATTGCCTCCAAGAGCTCCTCCACATCCCCTGGGCAACGGTGGATGAAGGGCATTGGCGGCCACATGGTGTTGCGGTTCAAGATGTGCATGGGCAGCAGCTTCACCACCTTGAACGCTTGCTTCATCACCTCCATTGCAGGCTTGGATAAGCTTAGTGAGTGCTCCAATGTCATCTCACAATTGTCATGCATTTTGATCAGCTTGCAACTCCAAGTTTTGCTCTTCTTTTGCGATGTGATCAGTGAAGGCGTCATGCTTCTCATGAAGTTGATTAAGCCCGTTGTACAACTCATGACGAAAGTGCTCACAAAGCGCCCCAAATTGATATTGCTTGACGAAGGCTTGGGGATCTTCGCCTCACCCTCCTCATCATAGTGTTCAACTCCACCTGACATGGTTAATTGTGCAAAAATAGCACAAAAAAAAACTAAGGAGATAAGTGTATTTTGTGGGGAACTCTCTCTCAACCTCACCCTCTTACCACCAAGTTCTTACCTTCCTCTTTGCTTAAATTGAGGGATTACTTGCACTTCAGGTGGCCAGGTTAACACAAGGTGATGATCAAGTGAGTTCAATATCGAGTAGTTGATCAAATAATGGCTATATGTGGAGCTTGGTATGTAGAGTGTTTATCCTACAAAATCTAATATTATAGTTATGTAAAGTTAAGTAGTAATCCAAACTAGAAAAAATTTACTATGTGCTGGTCCAAAAGGTTTAAGCGAAGTGTATGAATGCATACGCAAAGATAAATGTGACTTGATGCAAACAAAGGAATGAGTTAGGGAGAAGCAATCTAAAATTGAGTTTAAGTTAGCTCGTTTTGCACCAAGTACTAGGAGAGACGCTAGCCAATTACAAAAAATAAATGTAAGGGCACAAGATTGCTCTAAAAGATTAGTTACACAATCTGAAATTAGTGACTTGAGGGAACTCACCCTATTCGGTCGATTTATTTTCTTTCTTTTACAGCCGCATGAACTCCCTCCTTCAATTATTAGGGCAACCAAAAGGAAAGTTTACTATGCTACGGCTTTCTTCTCTCTTATCCGGTGCTTTTTTTTCAGCCGAAGCTAGGGTTTTTTCTTTCCCTCTCATTTTTGTAAGTCCGAACTAGATTCAGCAAGGTGTAATTGACTCTAAGAATAGCCCTAGATGCAATTATAATTTGCTAGTCTCAAAAGATGAAAGATATAAGCGCTTTTGTTGATTCCACCACACTATTCCTCGTGCGTACTGTAGCACCGACACTATAGTTTCGCGTGGTACTGTAGTTTGTAGTACTGCAGTTTCGTGTGGTATTGTAGCACACTTTACAGATGGATGATTTTAGCTCTATTTTTTTGTGCTGGTTTTTGAGGAATTCAAAGCCAATGAATTTTAGGGTTTTTGAGTGGACACAATGATTAAGCAACACAAAGAAAACACTTAGATCAACACTAAACAAAAAATGGACTAAAACCTAACAAAACTCACAAGAAATAACATATTGAAACTAGGATTTGGAACTTTTGTGTTATAATTTTCGGTTTATGGACTCTAGGAATAAAGAAAAGCAAAGAAAAATTAATCTAAACTAGGGATAAGTAATCCTACCGAGTCAACTGCGGTTTGATACTAAGATGATGCGGGGTGCCCGATCTTCTCGATATAGGATCAAAGATAACTAGTGCAACCTGATGAATATGGAGTGGCCAACCGCTGCCCGTGCAACGACCTGTGACGTATGAACTCACCCAACCACACTTTTGATTGTTCTTCCACCCGACCACGAGGAAGTGGAAGATGTACCCTGCAATAACCGAAGGGAAAAGCAAGAACACAAGAAGACAAAACACCCAATTCCCCTCTCTAGTTGCTGTGCAAACCTAGGAGAAGAACAAGTGCCAAAGGCTCTCTTGCTGAAGTTTCAATCTATTAAACATGGTCTACATGTACTGGACTCAAACTCACTCCAACTCATCCCTAGGGTTGGCCACAAGGTATCTAAACCGACTCCAACTCATCCCTACATGTACTGGACTCAAACTCACTCAAAAAGGATAACTATATTTACAGCTTGAATATTGTTTTGGTCATAGCAGATGATCCATGATGTTTCTAAAGCTGGGGCCTTACCCATTGCGTGGGCCTTGGAATAGGCTTTCCAAAAAGCACAAGAGCACCCGAATCGGACTTTGTTTGTTTAAGTTATGGCCTTTTTATTACGGGCCTGTTGGGCTCTCTTAACCGAATCTGAATTCGAATTCTGAGTTGATTCCGAGTTTGAATTCAGTTGGACTTGTGGGAGGTCCGAATTGGGCGTGAAAATCTTACCCAAATTTGGGGTTTAAGTTCTTGGGCTTCTTCCCCTTTTTGATCAGCCGCATGGGCTGTTTGTCCGTTTCCTTTCCAACCACATAGGCTTTGAGCTTCTTGTTCTTCATGGGCTAGGCTGCAAATATGGTTACCCTCTTCCTTATGCTTATCCATTGCTTTGGTCGAGGCCTCCCTCACCTCTCTCTCGGTGCCAAAGTCCTCACATCTTTCAATCCTGAGAATGCGCAAAGTATTTGCATAAGGTAGTATGCTATTCTCATCAGAAACACAAGGAGAGTCTTTAAGAAACAAATGCACCTGCTGGTGTAGTAGCTTAGCTCTTGCCCTTGTCATGGGACCTTTAGGTACATCCTCATGCACACTTGGAGAGTTGGAAGATATAGTAGTAGTAGTAGGGATGTCGTCATCATGGTGCCCCTAGCACGACCGCGATCACATTCGTCCGATAAGTTCGTTCTCAAATCAATCGCATCACCATCAGTTCCATACCCTATTGATGCTTTCCCCTTACTCAACGCAAGCAAACTCGCGAAGAATCCGAGCTTCACCATCCTCTTCCCCATTCCCGGTCGTCTCTGCCATTTTCGATCTTCCTCGAAGCACGGTGAGCCTCAGTTCAATTACTTGTGTATACACCATCTCTATGACATCAGTGAACTAATGTGACAGGCCTTGTAGCCACTCCGTCACTGAGAGGAGCTGTCGCCGTGAACCTCCTCTGTGCCACCACTACTTGTCGTCGACAAGCCACTTCAGACCTTCCCCGACCTCATCTTCTTCACCATCGTGGTCTTGGTGAGCCTCTGGTCGTAATGCGCACATCATTTTGTCAAGGGAGAGTCCCTAGTGCCCCTTTCCTCTTAGACACCCATGGCACCGCTGCGGTTGCATGCCGTCTGCTCACCTTCGATGACCCTAGGTCCTGGCATCTACTCCCTTAGCATCGCCTGGACTCATAGAGCCCAGCGCACCTCACCTTTAGCCCTAGGAATGCCTCCTTCATCAAAGCCGTCGCTGACCCGAAGCTCCTCACCGCCTCACGCCATCGTGACGCTGACTCCGTCCATCTCATCGGTCATCTTCACCTCCCCTAGCATCACCGTGATGCCCTCTTTCCATTTGCAGGCTCCCCCAAGCCTTTCCGCTCATGCCTCGCAGCCAGCGAGCCCCTCTTCCTCTTGGCCAAGCGCACCTCTGCTCTGCTCTTCTCTCTCTCTCTCTACTAGTAGGGCCCCATGGGGTTAAGAGATGATTAGTGCTAAGTAACAGGGGTTAAGTGTGGTGACTGTATGAAAAGTGGGACCGGTTCAAAAGTTAATCAGAAATCTAATTTAAAACATATTTAATAAATAAGTCAATGACACGTGGGACAACCCACTGTTTTCAGTTTTAAAATAGAGAGACTAAGATGTGGACCCAGCCACCAGTTAATTAAAATAAAAAATAGGTTTAATCATTTGGTAAGAAATAATGAGTCTATGACATGTGGGACAGCCTCTGTTTTATAAATAAAATCAAGAAAATAGAAATATGAATCACTAACAAGTAGGCCCCACATGTAAGTTAATAAAATTCAGAAAAATAAGAAAGTTCGCTTTCAGTTCAAAGGAAAATACATGTGAGGACCCCGGTTTATTCGGCTTGTACTGTTTAACCATCCACTTGGTCCTAACAGTACAAATCAAATAAACCAAGCCTCGAGATATGTATACTTCCCAGAATTGCAGTATACACACCCCGTTACAAAATCATGCATCAATTCCATTCATTCACATAGAGCCGAAGCAAAAGCAACAACTTAAAGACATAGATAATATAAAGAGAGTTATTACAAAAGAGAGGTGACCTGCCAATCATACAAATAAGTAAATACACAATGAAGCAAAATGGCCATAAGATGGCGATAAACAAAAGCCAATCGGTGTGCCTTTACCCACAAGGCAACCAACCGGACCGCCAAGCTAATCGTCCCAAGCAAACAAGAACACACGACTCACAAAAGTGAGGCCCTTGGGGCTCACCTTCTTCCTCTGCAACAATTAATATTAAGCAAAGCAGATGAGTACAAAACTTGTTTTTGTACTCGCAAGACTGACGTGTGAGATAACAGAACTATAATTAACTACATGCAAGCTTTATTTAAGTGGATGAGGCTCTGGACTTATTTTCAGCATGAAGCAAGTTTTCATTTGCAATAAGGTAATAGATTCAAAGCAAGTTTGCAATTAACTTTTATTGTTCAAATAAAAGAGAGACAATTATAACAATAGATAGATGACAACACCAACCTAGAAGTGACTAACCCATAGTCACCACGACAATAGCATGAAGTACCCCTTCATACCACCCATGTCAAGTTTAAGTTTTTAAAAGGTTGTAGTCTAGTTCTTGCACGACCTTACCAAGCATGTCCATAACTTAGGACGAGGCTATTCGAATAGTTTTAACCCTGCAGGGGTGTACCAATGTACCCACACGATAGACCGCCTTTCCACCAGCCACGGTTAGCACACTTCCTTTGGTATGCAGGCATGGCTAAGTCTAACAAGACGCTTTCCAATGGACGATGCTAATTAAGAGCCGCAACCCACGGAGAAGGACACATTAGACAGCCCTAACCGGTCCGCTAATGCTCCTCCAACACCACACACACACACACACAAGAACACACCCACCGACCAGCTCATAATTAACACCCCCCAAAGTACTTAGTCAAGAGAGGTTCCATATCCCCCTCGTGTGGTTAGCACGCAATAAGCGCTTGGCTTAGTGACACAAGTAACTCGGTCCTTAGGGACTTAGGCACCATTCCAATCACACCCAACAGATCACCCAACATACCATTGTGCCCAAGCCAAGATATAATTTTTGTTTTCAGTTTTTGATTTGCAAAAATGGTAAAAACACAAGGGTTGGACATAATGGAATAATAATAGCATTTGTGTGATCAAGATCACCGACTAAGCCGATGATCGCCCAACACTACCGATACTAGGCATGGCTAAGCAATATTTATTCGAAAATCTACTAAGTGACAAGAGCTCATCCAACGAACTCTAATCACAGCAAATAACCTAGGCTCAGGTAGTAGAGGATAATCATTTACCTACAGATTATGCAACTAGAGGTCTAACTAATCAATTTAACAACAAAATAGCAATGCATACATAGAAGTTAAACAAAAATATTAGACTTTAAAAGTAATGGGATCAATGGGAAATGATCAAACTGCTTGCCTGCTTGCTGTTGCTCAAATTGTTGCGGAGGGTCGTTCTCGGGGTTACCGCAAATGTCGAAGCCTAAGCGAAAGAGCGAAAACAACCAATAAGACGAGCAACACTTAAACGAAAGAGCAAGCAAAAATTATCCAAAAGTGACGAAATTTATACACAAGGTAAAATACTGATATACCTAGACATAGGAACTGGAAAAACCCAATTTGGATTTGTGGTGCAAAAGATATTCCCTAAAAACCTATTTTCTGTCATAATTAGGTACTGTAGCAAAAATATTTTCTAGAAAGATCTTGAAGCTGAAACTTTTATGGTAGCTACCTACTGTTATAGTGATAAGCCATATAAAATTTCAGGTCATTTGGAGTTATATTGAAAGAGTTATGATTTTTCAAGTCATGAAAATGGATAGAATTAAATTGCATGTGAAATCTTGTTAAAACAGTAACATGCTTAAAACCAATTTTGTCATTTAGTACTTTATTAGAGGAAGCTAACAAAATTGGTTTCACTAAAAATTGATCTCCAGAGAATTAGTTATGCAATTTACAAGTTAATTGCAAGTTTTAGAATAACAAGTAAAACCTATTTCTAAACTAATTTTAAAATCTGTTTTCTGGGGCCGAACTAACTCCTATTCATTTTTAGATTAAAGTACAATTCAAACTAAAGCTAACAAAATTTGAATCACCCGATTTGGGTTTAAAATGAATTAGTTATGCATTTTTGAAGTTTAATACCTTTTTCAGTTTGCAAATAAAGCTTTCGGGAAACTCATAAATGCTATTACGACGTGGCTGAATAGGGACCGTCGATCCTGGATCGGATGGCCCACGCGCACGGCGCGCACCGCACACACACAGCGCCCACCGAGGCTCACCGTTGGATCAAGATCCAACGGCCCAGATCGAGATGACAATCGGACCGAGCGGATGCTCGGCCATCCTGGGCCGTTGCTCAAGGATCCAACGGCTCCAGTTGAATCTGGCCAACTCACACGCTGGGCGCGCGAGACAGGGGAGCGACGTGGAGGTTTTCGCCCGCCGATCGCTAGATCCGACGGCTAGGGCTGGGCCACGTCGCCCTCGGACCGAGCCTCGTCCGACAACAGGGCATTCCTCGCCGCCGGCTCGCCTGGCGTGATGCCGGTGAGGGAGGCCCAGGGATTGCAGGCAAAGAATGAAAACGGGAGCGCAATAGCCTCACGCCCACGACCGCACTCGCAACCTCGCCGGAGATGGCTCACCGCGCGCGCGACACGGCGGGCGGAGAAGGCTCTGGTAAAAATGGAGCATGCGATACGGCCAAGATCATGCTCGCTACCACGCGTGCTAGCATCGGAGGGCTTAGAGGACTCAGGGATGTTGCGAGAGGTCGAGGAGGTCGGAGGTGGGCCGGCGGCGGAAGATAGCGGTGGCGGCACTGGGGTCACTGCGGCGGGACCAGCCTGGGCGAAAATAGCACCACCGCGTCATCAACATGGCTTTCTCATAGCCCAAGGATACTCCCGGAGCAAGGAATTGGAAGGAGGAGGTGCTTACGGAGATGGGAAGAAGGGGTGAAGTCCGGCGAAAAGGGGAACTCCAATATCACCCGACACCGAGGAGACAACCAAAATTGAATGAGGTTTAAGGTTCCAGAGGGTTAAAGGAACCAGTCGGAGCAAGAAATGGAGCAAGGGAGCCACTGGAACTAGGATGCCCACGAAGCTCGGTTGCGGCCAACAATGGCGGATTCGGTGTCTTGGTGAATTGAGCTCAAGCAAGAAGAAAAGGTACTGGCGGGGTTGCGGAAAGGTGAAAGGAGGGCAAAGAAAGGAAGCGGGTGCATAAGTAGCGAGAGGGGAGCACGGGGACCTCAACGGCTCTCTCTCTCTCTCACGGCGAGGCGACCTCGGTGCTCGAGCAACAGGAGTGGGTGAGAGGTCGGAGAGGCGACCGGACACGGCCGCACGGCGAGCATTTAATGCGGCGGCAATAGTGGTTGGAGGGCCCCACCGTGGCGACTCGGCGGCGGCGCGGCGCTCAGCGAGAGAGCGAGAGAAGGAGGCAGGGGAGAGCCAGAGGAAGGAGACGCGGCCACAGCCGCAAGATCTCGATCCGACGGTTAAAACGCGAACGCGTCGACGCCTCGGTGGTGAAATCAAGGCCACCCGATGGAGATCAAACGCACACGGGCGAGCCACGACGACAGACCCAGCCCCGAGTCGGAGCTGCTAGTGGACTCGGTCGAGACAAGTCGGCTGAGTCGGACTCTAGTCTGGCTCGGTCGCATGAACAGTACTTGACCAGATTGGGTTTGATTTTTAGAGCTGAAACTTGGGGATTTATTTGAGGTATCAAATCAACTCCAAATTTTATGAAATTTTAACTGGAGCTTCCTGGTCTTAGGGTTAACCTTCCATAAAATTTCCAGGGATTTTTGTGTAATGGAATTTTCCCAAGAAATTTCAGAAGGTTCAAACAGGGTTTGACCAGGGTTTGACTTGCCTCTAAAATATTTCAAATAATTTCCAAAAATTATGAAATAACTCAGAGGTGTTACCAAGCAACCCTAGAACCCAGGAAAAATTATTGCACAAGGGTTTGACACAAGATTTCACCCAGAAGGTTTTGACTTGAGATAAATGAGGATTTTGATTTTTGAATTTCCCAAAATTCCTTTACAAGAATTTCAGAAAAGTTTCAAGAGTAAAAGAATGAAGGAAAAGTTTTAATTTATCCTCATTTTATTACATTTGAAACACAAGCCAAAATGGGGATGTTACAATACACTTTCTCTCTTGAAAAGCGTAAACCTCAGAAGAACTCAGAGAAAATACACTTTATCTATTAGAAAGAGTAAACCTCAGACAATACGCTTTTGATGTCACCCTTTTTGTTAATTTCAGGATTTCCAAAACTGAGCTAAATTCAAACCTTAATAACTTTTGAATATGAACTCCAAATCGAATGAATATTTTTTTTTCTAAATTCATATAAAATCATGCTCTATCTGAATATACAAAAATATTTGGATTTTTTTGCTGTTGAAATTATTTTTATATAATTAATTTCCAATCGATTCTTTTTGAATATACATCAATACCTCGAATGAAATCTTCAACGATCCTCCATCCTGATACTCTGACATACCAGACCAAGACAAGTACTCCCTTTGACCATGTCGATCCTATTATTTCAATTATTGTACTTATTTTTGTAAAATCTATTATGTAGGCGTGTATGTTCGCTTAAAATTGCTATATTGGGGGATAACGGTAGTTATATTCCTATTCAATGCATGAGTTGTAACATCCCAAAGTTTTGTTACCAAAAATAAAATTTATAAATTTATTATTTTATTCAATTTTTTGTTATGTAAAAGTGTTTTCTTGCTTTTCTGGAATTTCCTATAGTTTAAAAGTCAAACAAATATTGAGTTTTTTGGTTTTTTCTTGGATTTAAAGTTAAAAAGGAAATTTTAATTAATTTCTTAATTTTTTGGAATTTAAAAATGTTTTTCCTATTTTCCAGAAATGAAAAATAATTTATGCGCAAAAATAAAAACAAACTTTAAGTTGCAAATAATTTTATTATGTTCAAAACTGGTTTATTTGATTTTTTGAAATTCCTGGGTTTTTCCCAAGTTCTTTTGCTATATCTTTTAGTTCAATTTAATTTATTTCTTTGTTGTTTTCCCAAAATTTCTTTTCTCTGTTGAATATTTTAATTTTAATTAATTATTTTAAAACTCTTGGGTTTCTTTTGGTATTCCTACATTTATATAAATGTAAGTCTGAAATTCAATTCCCATCCTTCGCCTCAATTCAAATTCTGTAATCCAAATTCCAATTCGATTCTCGTTTCCAAATCCAAATTCAAATTTTGTATTTTGAATTTGTTTATGTGAAATATTTCCAGGCCGAGCCCAATTCTTTTTCTCTAGCCCACTTCTTTTTCCTTTTTCTTCTTTTTCCCTTTTCTTTATCTTTCCTTCCTTTCTTTCTTTTGTCTTTCTTTCTTCCCTTTCTTCTTTCTCTACCTCTGTGTGCTATGTCTTGAGCCGCCGCTTAGGCCAGCGTGCCACACCCCTCAACCCAACCGGGTTAGCACACCTCACCACCTGTGGCCCACGCCAAGTGTCCAGGCTGTGCCCCGCCTGCGTCATGCACACCCTAGCCTTCCCCCGCCTTTGCGTGTCGTGCTGTCACATGCTTGAGCCGCACTCGAGCCGCCTGCTAGGCCATGCCACGTCGCGCCCATGCCCACACTGTGAGTGCTCCCGCCACCCACATCGTGCTGCCAATGCCAGCTACACCACTCGCCATCACCGCGCATTCAACACCCCATCATCGTGCACCACCAAGATTGTCGTTTCCCATCGCCAGTTAATGCCGGCCAAAACTGCCACCATGATTCCTGCTCACGCCAGCGTCTACTCAATTCCCTGGCCATGCCTATAAATGGAGCACCCGAACCTCCACCTTCCCCCTCACTCTCCCCTCCAACTCGCAGCATCCACCGAGCACCATCGACGCCATTTTTGTGATTTCCCAAACGTCGGCCGCCACACCCATTCTGTGTTCCCGTCTTTCCAGTGAGCTTCTTGATGTCCTAACCACGTCACATTGTTTTCCTAAGCCCTGTGATCATTTCCCCTCAAAAAATTTCAAATTTGGTTGCACTTCATCATCGGATTTCACCGTCGTCTTCCTTTAGGACAAAATCACCACCGCTGTTTGATCTTCACCGATGAGTTTTTTCATTGATTGAACAGTGTCACCACGTGTTCCTAGACATCCTCTTCCTAACCCCCCTCAATTCGGTCTCTCCATCACCGTGGGGCACCGCCACCGTGGCCACCTTCTTCCCGCCACCGTCCGCCATCGCGCCACCTTATCGGAGCCCCTCTAGCCTCCCGTTTGGTCCTGCACCATCCCCATGCCCACCCGTCACTTGTGCACACATCCCCTGCCTTCCCGAACCATCCCACTGCTGCCGCCACCTCTAGCACCACTACTGTCGCCACCGCTGCCACCTGTGGGATTGCATCCCTCACAGGGTCCCATTTTTCTGGTTGGACGGCCACCCCGTGCCACCTCTCACTGGTGCCACCGCCGCTCCCGAGCCGCCCCGAACTCCTCTGTTTTGCTGCTCTGAGTGTTCTCTATGTTCTCTTTGGCTTAATGACATATAGGGCCCTTATGTCATACCGAGAAACCCTCTCTCTTTCTCTAATTCCTTCTCTATCATGTGGGTCACATTGGTCAATTTGTTGCATATTCAGTCAAAAACCGAAACAGTAAATTCCATGAATATTTCTAACTTTCCAATATTCAGCAATTTTCTTTTCAACAAATCTTTCGGATGTTTATTCTCCTTCATACGACCTCTGATTCCGTCAATTCTTGTTCCTAAATTCATATAAATTCAATATCCCAGAACCTAAATTATTTAATTTGGAATTTATTTGAATTTGGCTTATTTTCGTGTATAGATTTCAACGACTTCAGAGAGTCAGATTTCGATGCCATTTTAGAACAACAATTACTTGAGCAAGGCAAGTTACATCTTTGATCCTATTATTTCAAATTATTTAAATTCTATTTTAAATTATTACTGCATGCTTATTTGTATTCAAATTAATTTAAATTCCTATTTTAAAATTAAAGTTATCCCCATTACCATGGTATAGCCAACTTTGATATTGGATTTAAACATACCTTGACACCTTAGATGAAAATGTAGTTTATACAATAGTATGAACTAGAACATTTTAGAAAAAAAATTGATTTTAGCCATGCTTAGACCTAAATCTGAAATACTTGATTTGGGAATTTATAGCCAAAAATCAAATATGGTTTAAATTGTATCCACGGCATTGATGTATCATGGAAGTTTACAAATGATTTAAAAAATTAAATAAAATTACAAATGATTTGAAAAATTAAATAAAATTAAAAGCTGTTTTGGACTTGGACAAAATGGATAGTTGGTGGGTGTAAGTTTTTGCAAAGGCTCAATTCAGTGAATGGTTGAGGCCCAGGGTTATTTTGGAAGTTGCCCAAGTTAGTTAAGGTGTAATACCCCGAATATCAATTTGAGAGAATGTATTATTCGGGGGAGAGAAATTTATTCATTTTTCGAGTGCAATATAGTTTAGAGAGGGATTTCTCCTAACAAGTAAAGTATCCATCAGCGATTATGTAATATCCTATTTAACATTAGAGAATTAATTGAAATGAGAAAGGTATTTAACAGAAATTAAAAATAGAAATCAGATTTTTAGAGGAGAAATAATCTTGGGCTTTCGGCCCACGTTGTTTGGCCCAAGTGGGAAGTTGGTTTAAGAAGGGGCCAACCAAACCCTAGGCTTTTTACTGTAGCATGCAGCTACAGTACTGCGCCGCCCCTGTAGCAACCCTCCTCCCCCTGCTGCCACGCCCTCCATGTCGCCCCCTTTGCTGCTCCTTGCTACCGGCCATCGGGAGGAAGAAGAAGGGAGAGAAAGGAGGAGAAGAAGGGACTTCTTCGTGGGGGATTGATCATCGTCTTTCCGCGAGTTTTCAAGGGTAACAAAGTGCTTTCTTCTCTGTTTGTTGATTACTAGATACGAATTAGATTAGTTTGATTGGATCGAAACTCTGCTGTTACAAATTCAGATCTGTCCAGATTGTTATGTGGCCGATTTTGGGTTCTTAGTGGCCGAATTCAAGTTGTCCATCTCCTAGAGTTATGTAGGTATTGTTCTTGGCTTTTGGTGTCCGCCAAGAACACTAACTTCCGACGTACGGATCAAAAGTTATGATAGTTTCCGTCTCTGCTGTCCAGAATCCTGACGAGAATGAACTGTCAAGTTGTCTTTTAAAATATGATTGTGTTAATGGAAAATTAAGGGCTTTCACCCAACTAGGTTATTTTAGGCCTTGATCTTAGATTTTGATATTGATAAATAACACTAAGTTTGGTTTAGCCAATTAGAAGTTATGGCATTTACTGTGCTGCTGTCCCGAATTGCCGGTAGTTCTGACAGAAAGTGTCTGTCGGTCTTTTGGAGTTAGATACATATAGAATTCGGGATTTCCATCAAATAGGTTGTTGTAGATAATTTCATTACCTTTCAAACAAACCTGAGAACACCCCTTTTCAAGTTTTAGGGCAAAAGTTATGCTACTTGTACTGCTGCTGTCCGATAAGGCTTTCTGCTAGAATGTGGTTTAATTCAAGCAACGTGTACAATTAAGTGATGGGGTTGGGGTATGAGTTAGGGGCGATGCGAGTAGTGTCTTGATGCCTTGGTTCTTATTGAGTAACTTTGGTGTAGGGGGTGAGGCGCCATGGTTAGCGGCTTCATCGTTGCCTCCCAACGCTAAAGGCAAGTACAATGACTTTTGTGTGATTTGTAAATACTAGATGCTCGATGATTAGTATTGTGTTTTGTTGATATGTGAGAAGCTTCAATGTTCATGTTCTGTCCACGGGAGTGGAGATTATAGTAGTCAAGAGGTTCCGATGATTATGTTCTTTGCGTATGCTCTTTCATATGTGTGGAGATGATATTAGTCATTATTCATAAGTTTATCCATGCATCCATGTTCATGTTCCGTCCACGGGAGTGGAGCTCCACGGGAGTGGAGTCTAAAGTCCCATCAATTCCAGTATGGGCAAGTGAAGTCCCACTATTCCAATGTGGGCAGTTTTTGACACTCGTATGAAACGTTCTTCGTACGGTATTTTGGATCCCCGTATTTCGATAAATACGGGCTTAAGTGAACACCGACGGGTGTGTCACTAGCTATACCGGTATAAGCGTGAGTGCAGTCCAACCAGTTCATGGCATCCATGCATTTCAGTACATTCTTTCAGATAATCCTATAGTGCCATGTTTCTACGTGAAGTATGTCCTTTTATTCGCTGTACTTGCTGAGTCCCGGACTCACTCTTGTTTTGTTGTTTTGTTTTAGGTGGCCGTTGATGATGACTCTTTTGGGAGGGAGTAGACATGCACTAAACACACAACACCATATTCTAGTTTCAATAATAGAACTTGGTTATTTTCCTTCATTTGTTTAGTGATAAATTGTAATAATTGAGGTAACATGTGGATGATGTCTTCCTATTGGTTATGGATTTTTATTTTCCGCTATGGTACTTGACTTACATAGGTTCAGACTATATTTGTGCTATTATGCTATTAGAGTGGACCTCCTTCCTTTTGTTATAACTTGGGATACTGTCTCAATACTTTTGATTTTGGTTGTTTGTTAGATTCTTTAGGTACATGATGAATGTTAGATAAGAGTTGTCCACCTCTGTTCAGAACCTATTGATGTTAAGAAGTGTGGGAATGTTGATGAACCGGTTTGACCTTTACGATCGAGTAATCTGCTAAATTTGTTAGATGAGTTGGAATCTAATTCCTCGTTCGGTTATTCTAACCGCTAGTGATGGTTAAGTTAAGGATGCGTTCGAATGTTTCCTTGGTAAATATTAATCTTGAATCCATTCTCATAACTGTTGTTGAGTTTGCAATTAGAGGTAAGATCATGATTGTGCCCTTATGTGGCTAGACAGCATATAGTGTGTGCTATTTTGGTGTTGAGCGTCAGTAAGAGTTAAATGGATGAAGTCTGATAAGATATTAATGTTGGTGTACTTTTGTGATTTGGTCAAGTTCTAGTATCATCTTGTTGAAAGAGTTTTGTTTCAACCTTGTGGCTTATGTTCTTTCGGGAAGTCTTAGGATGGAGTAGTAATTTTTTATGATTCTTGGTAAGAGTATATGATTTCGATGCCAGCAATTGTCGGTAATGTGAGAGTGATGTTGATTCACTTATAGAGAAAATAATTTGAGCGCCTCTCGTGTTCTTGAGTAAATGAAAATATTCCATGTTTTGCGTTCGCAATCTTTTGGAGTTCATGATTTATGTAGTAGCTGAAATTGGGTTGAACATAGTGACGTGTTGGAAAGTTCAATTGGTTCAAAAGTGGTTCATGTGATTTGGTCTTAAATGTTCCTCTTGTGCTGATGTTACAAGGTGACGTTGTAACGAAAGAAAATTGGTTTTCTTCCGTAAGGGAAAAAGTGTAATTGTAGTATTTGTGGTTGGGGCAAGCTTTGTAACGCACCACTCAATTGAGGTGTGTATGACCTTTCTTTTCGTTGCATGTGGGTTCCTCGAGATTAAAAAGCAATGTTTTGTTCTTATGGGTGAGGTTTGGAATTCTCTTCTTGTGGGACTTGTACCCTTACTGTTGATTTCCCTTATATTTTCCTAGTTCATTGCTTAATTGACTACTTTCCTTGGTCCTATGCTTATTGCGAGTGGTATACGTTATTCTTTGTGTTGGGAATCGTTTTCAATTGCCTTTTCTGTTGAGAAAAGAATAATAGATTTGTTTCACAAAACCTTTCAGAGTGTATAACGGCAGATGGTTGGTGGTGATCAACTAAATGACTTGTGAGACTTTGGAAGTCAAGTTGATTGAGGCGCATTGAGTGATAAGTTGATTTCTTGGAGTAATCCTTGGAGAGGGTTTGACTTAAATAGAAATTTGGTCTTTGGGGCCAAACTATTGGCATTAGTGCAAATACTAGAACCTGTAGTTGTTGTGGTTCAAGATCTTTCGTTCATGTTAAGTGGAACTTTAGAAATTGTTTACAAGTATGAAAAATATTGGTCAATTCATGAGAGTGCCATGATTAGGTACCTTATATGGTTGTGTAGAAGAATTGTGTTGGTGTAGTTCAATAAGGGTAGAATTGTGAGAACTCTAGTCGTTACGACAACTTTGGAGATGGTAGGAAATGTTGAGTTAATGTCAGGTATAACTTGGTTTCAATGAGTAACTTTCTTGAAGTTAGAATCTTTCAAAGGGAATGTGTGGCTTCGAAGTAAAACCGAATAGTGGTACGACCAAGGCCCTGTTTGGTACAGCTTCTACTCCCAGCTTCTCAATTGATTCTCGTGAAGTCCTACCAAACATCCCGATTCTCAAAACCACAAGATTCTGCTTCTCGCGAGGAGCTGTCTCGAAAATGAACTAGCAACGAGAAGCAGCCTTCCCGCAGATTCTCGTGAGAATCCAACCTTTAGAAACGAAAATACCCCTAGAAGTTTGATGTATTTACCCGCAAATGCCATCGAACTACTGTAATACCCCAAAAATTAAATCGGGAGAGAATAATTAAATCGGAAGAGAATAATTAAAATCGGGGGAATATTTCTTTTAGCAAAGCGATTGGACAGGAGAAAGAGGGGTTTTAATGTAATACTCCAATTTATTCTACGAAAGAAAGCGTTCAAAAGAGAAATTAGACATAAAAAAGGGGGTTTTTGCAGTTTTTCGGCAACTTAGGCCTTGGGCCTTGGCCCAGGAGGCCCATGAGGGGTCGGCCACCAATAAAAGGAAGGAGGAAAACCCTAGATGTACTGTAGCTACAGTGCCGCCGCACTGTAGCACGGCTACTGTAGCACACCTCTCCTCCATGGTGGTGCCCCCTCCATTGGTGCCTCCCTTCCTCGCCGTCGGTGCTCCCTGCTGCCGATCAAGTGAAGAAAGGAGAGGAGATCAACTTCGTGGGGAGAGTTCATCATCTTGCTGCGATTCTACAAGGGTAACGTCGCGTGTTCTTCGTTGTTTGATGCGTAATAGTTGCGGTTGATGTCGTTTGGTAGATTGATTTGCGTCGGTTTAATAGATCGCGTTCTGTCCAGATTATTGCGCGGTCAGTTTCGGGTGTTTAGAGGCCGAATTAGGAGCTTTGGTCTCCTAGAGTTATGTAGATAATGTTCTTAGCTTTCAGTGTCCGCCAAGAACGCCAAAATCCGATTAACGGTTAGAAAGTTATGAATTGTTTAGTGCCGCTGTCTGGCTAATCTGTCAACATTCTGACAGTCTGTAGAAAACTGCGTTAATCTATTATTTAAATACGAAATCAGAGGATCTCAGTATAACGAAAAATGTAGGTAATTTCTATACCTTTTCATAGAGATAAAGAACGCAAGATTTGGACCTTCGTAGCAAAAGTTATGGTGGTTTTAGTGTACTGTCCAGAGAAACCGACGTGAAAATTGTTGTTCTGTAGGTTGGCTTGGTAGAGACAATAGTTGGAATAATCAAAAGGGGTCCCCAACTAAGTTTATTTAGGTAATTTAATTACCTTTCCAGAAAGTCCAAGAACATCCTATTTGGACTCCGGAGCAGAAAGTTATGTATTTTAGAAGTTGACTGTCCGCAGTGAACACCAAAAGCGATCGCTAGAAATTTGGAAGATTGGAAAATGCTTCGAAGTTTAGAGAGTTCAATTGTGTTGTTATTTATGTTTTTGGTCCAGTATGTTGGTCTTAGATTGGGTTATCTCTATGTACAGGTGGGAGCGAGATCCAGTGGGCAACGCCCACTTCAAGGCCCACCGTCTCGCACTGTTGAGGCAAGTATCCGGTTATTGTATTATTATGCTTGTATGTCGTGGATTGTTGTGTTTGGGTCATAATAGCCATGAATGGATGATATTGTGATGAGTACCAAATTATCTTGGTGGTTGCAAGTACTGCTTGATAGAGTAATTATGAATTGTTTGACATGAGTGCTATGTTTTGATACATATTAGCTATGCTTAGTTGATAGTGTGATATGTTGATTAAAGATGGTAAATGCTTAAGATATGAATGATAGAAGTATGAATGAGTTAAATTCATAAGTGATATTGCTAAGGAGGTATGATTATGATGATTCATGATGTGTGCATATGCATCATGTTGACAAAATAAAGACTTGGTCACGTGGTGACCAAGCATTTGTTGAGATCCCCGTCATGTATATGACGGGCTTGAGGTCCCCACACTTGTGGAGTGTGGGCTTGAGGTCCCCTTTACTTGCGGAGTATTGGGCAATTGGTCCCTGTAACATCCCCATTTTGGCTTGTGTTTCAAATGTAATAAAATGAGGGTAAATTAAAACTTTTCCTTCATCCTTTTACTCTTGAAACTTTTCTGAAATTCTTGTAAAGGAATTTTGGGAAATTCAAAATCAAAAGCTCCTTTATCAAGTCAACAACCACCTTGGTCAAATCTTTTGTTAAACCCTTGGAAATAATTTTCCTTGGTTCTAAGGTTGTTTTGTAACGCCCCTAAATTATTTCATGCTTTTTGGAAATTAATTGAAATATTTTAGAGGCAAGTCAAACCTTGGTCAAACCTCTGAAATCACCTTCTGGAATTTCTTGAGGAAACTCTAGCACACCAAAATCTCTGAAAATTTTATGGGAGGTTAATTCTAAAGTTAGCAAGCTCCAGTTAAAATTTCAGAAATTTTGGAGTTGGTTTGATGCCTTAATTAATTCCCTAAATTCCAGCTCCCAATTTGAAACCCTGGTCTGAGTCAGGCTTGGACTCAGACCCGAGTCCGACTCTGGGTCGTGGTCGCACCGAGCCACCTAGTGGCGTCGGGCTCGGGCGCGGTCAGTTGAGTTCGGGTGCGGGCCGTTGGATCGGGATCCCACGGCCACCCTACCTCCTCCTGTTCTTCTTCTTCCTCGACCACGGGGAGATGGCGTGCGCCGAGGATTGCAGATGGTCGGTCCCATCGTCTCCGTCCTCGTCAACGACTCTTATCGCCCTTCTTAAATGCTCACAAGACCTTTCCTCCAAAGTCTTCCCGCTACCAACTCCTGTCACTTCCTCGAGCGGTGGCGGTGCTTGAGCTCCATTTCCCGTAGAGCTGCTCGGATTTCCTCCCGTTGCTCACTAGCTTTATATGGTCCCCGAGCTCACCCTTAGCTTCCTTTCTGCACCTTATGCGAGTCCTTAGCTCTCCCTCTGTGAACCAAATCGCATAGTGCTGGAAACACTTGCCGCCATTATTGACCGCCGAGCCCCTCATCACCATCAGAGCTCCAGTGGTCCCCTGGCCCCTCCCTTAGCGTCGCAGCATTCCTTTCAACCTCCCGGTCCTGTCCACTAACTTGATTCGGCTTGTTTTCTCAGGAAGCAGCTGAATTGGGTTTTCGGCCTTCTCGGATTTGGCGTCGCCGCTTCCATCTTTAGCTCCGGTGAGCATGTCTCCCTCCCTCCGTTTGCCGCTCTTGCTCTATCTGCGGGTCCTCCCGGAGCTAACTGCAGTTTTCTTCAGTTCTCATATCGCTCAGGAGTTTTTCCCCGTGTCATCTTCCTCCACTCCGGCGGCAGTCGTCGTCGCCAGGGCTCCACCGACCTCCCTTGGACCTCCTCTGGGCCCAGGTGAGTTCACAATGACCTCCTGTAGCTTAAGCACTCGATAGCTTAGGTCGCGGCGAAGTCTTTCTCGGTTTTCACTTTTCCCGTACTTGATCTCCGCCTCGTTCGGCCGCGGCGATATGGGTCGTGTCCGCGACGTTTGTGCCCTCAAAGGTTCGCAATAGTATTGCGAACATTTTTGCCCGATTGACCGCGCGCCGTGGTCGTGGTCGCCGGCGACGAGCCGCTGACCAAAGCCGGTGTCCTTGGTCGTTGTCGCGTTTTGTCAAGTCATTGGACCTCCTCGGGTTCATCGTGACCTCCAGACCTCCCGTGTTAGATTCGCACCGTGGGATCTTGTCGGCAAAAACTCTAGCTCCCAAGACCTCTTCGATTTAATTCTAGCCCTTAATGACCTCTTCTGCTTAGATCCACCCGTAGATCCTTTGTTCCGTATTAGCTAAGTCCTAGGACCTCTCGGTTGTGGTCTTAGCCGCTCATGACCTCTTCAAAGTGTCGATCCGGACCGCTAGATCTCCTAGTCTAAGTCCTTAGCCGCCGGGACCTCCCACCATGTAGAATCCACGCCGTTAAAGACCTCCGTAGGTTAAATCCCGGCCGCTAGGATCACCCTCCTCCTTGGGGTCCTCTTTGCAAAAGACCTCCTTGAGGTCCTCTCAGGCGAAGAGGTCACCCCGGCCGCTTTTGTCAAAACCGCCTCTCGGACCTCCTTGGGTCCTCCTTGCAAAAGTCCTTCCTTAGTCGTTTCTAAAACCACCCCGAGCCACCCCACCAAGGTCCTCTTTTGCAAAAGACCACCCCGGTCTTTTGTAAAGAAACCTTCAAAACCACCCTGTGGTCCTCTTTACAAAAGACCACCCTTGGTCTCTTTGTAAAGAGAACCTCAGACCTCCTCGTCTTTGGTCTTAACCATGAGGACCTCCCGCCTAGATCTGGACCACTCAGACCTCTCCCATGGAGATCCGAGCCATCCGATCTCTCTCAGATAGCACTCGTGTTGGAGGACCTCCCCGAGGGACATCTCGACCGTTAGGACCTCCTCGGTGAGATCCTAGCCGTCAAGACCTCCCGCTGTTAAGCTCACCGCTTAGGTCCTCTCCTCCGATCGGATCTAGACCGTTAAGACCTCCCCTCGGGAAATCTTAACCGTCCAGACCTTCCCCTTAGCGAGTTAGCCGTAGGACCTCCTCGTGGAGCTCGGAGCCGCCAGATCCAGATCTGATGGCCACGACCTCCCTAGTGCGCGAGGAGCTCCTTCGCGTGTGCTGTGCATCCGGTGGTCGGAGCCGTTGGATTCCATATCAACGGTTAAGACCTCCCCTAGGCGCGATGAGGTCTTTGCGCCCAGGAGCTCATGCGGGTTTTGGCATCTGAGATCGTGAGCCGTGCGATCTTTGATCAATGGCCCACGACCTCCCCAGTTTTTATGGGTTTTCCAGATTTAATCCAAGAAGCTTTTATTTGCACATATTAATTGTTTTAAACTTCAAACTTGCATAACTTTTTCTCTGTAGCTCCAAATTTAACAAACTAAAGTTCTATAAATGCATCTGTTAAAGTACTATGGCTTAGTATAGGTTTTGAAGTAGTCTTTAATACTGAAATTAATCATGTCTTAGATTTAAAACTTAGAAAAATCATAACTAAATCATTTTAACTCCAAATGACCTGAAATTTTATATGGGTTACCACTATACCAGTAGGTAGCTACCATAAAAGTTTCAGCTTCAAAATCTTTCTAGAAAATATTTTTGCTACAGTGCTAATTATGGCCGAAATTAGGTTTTTAGAGAATATCTTTTGCACCACAAATCCAAATTAAGTTTTTCCAGTTTCTATGGCTAGGTATGTTCGTATTTTACCTTGTGTATAAATTTCGTCACATTTGGATAATTTTGGCTTGCTCTTTTGTTTAAAGTGTTGCTCGTCTTATTGGTTGTTTTCGCTCTTTCGCTTAGGATTCGATATTTGCATGTAATCCGAGAACGACCCTCCGCAACAAATTGAGCAACAAACAAGCGTGCAAGCGTTTGATCATTTCCCCATTAATCCCATTACTTTTAAAGTCTAATATTTTGTTTAACTTCTATGTATGCATTGCTATTTTGTTGTTAAATTGATTAGTTAGACCTCTAGTTGCATAATCTGTAGGTAAATAATTATCCTCTACTACCTGAGCCTAGGTTATTTGCTGTGATTAGAGTTCGTTGGATGAGCTCTTGTCACTTAGTAGATTCGAATAAATATTGCTTAGCCATGCCTAGCGTCGGTAGTATTGGGCGATCATCGACTTAGTCGGTGATCTTGATCACACAAATACTTATATTATTCCATTATGTCCAACCCTTGTGTTTTACCATTTTGCAAATCAAAAACGGAAAACAAAAATTATATCTTGGCTTGGGCACAATGGTATGTTGGGTGATCTGTTGGGTGTGACTGGAATGGTGCCTGAGTCCCTAAGGACCGAGTTACTTGTGCCATTGATCCAAGCAATTATTGCGTGCTAACCACACGAGGGGGATATGGAACCTCTCTTGACTAAGTACTTTGGGAGGTGTTAATTATGAGCTGGTCGGTGGGTGTGTTCCTGTGTGTGTGTGTTTGTGGTGTTGGAGGAGCATTAGCGCACCGGTTAGGCTGTTTAATGTGTCTTTCTCCGTGGGTTGCGGCTCTTAATTAGCATCGCCCATTGGAAAGCGCCTTGTTAGACTTAGCCATGCCCGCATACCAAAGGAAGTGTGCTAACCGTGGTGGTGGAAAGGCGGTCTATCGTGTGGGTACATTGGTACACCTGCAGGTTAAAACTATTCGAATAGCCTCGCCCTAGGTTATGGACACGCTTGGTTATTTCCCACAAGAACTAGACTACAACCTTTTAAAAACTTAAACTTGACATGGGTGGTATGAAGGGTACTTCATGCTATTGTTGTGGTGACTATGGGTTAGTCACTTCTAGGTTGGTGTTGTTCTCATCTATGTTATTATTGTCTCTATTTTATTTGAACAATAAAAGTTAATTGCAAACTTGCTTTGAATCTATTACCTTATTGTAAATGAAAACTTGCTTTATCTTGAAAATAAGTCCAAAGCCTCATCCACTTAAATAAAGCTTGCATGTAGTTAATTATAGTTCGTTATCTCACACGTCGGTCTTGCGAGTACAAAAACAAGTTTTGTACTCATCCGCTTTGCTTAATATTAATTGTTGCAGAGGAAGAAGGTGAGCCCCAAGGGCCTCACTTTTGTGAGTGTGTTTCTTACTGCTTGGGACGATTAGCTTGGCGGTCCGGTTGGTTGCCTTGTGGGTAAAGGCACACCGATTGGCTTTTGTTTATCGCCATCTTATGGCCATTTTGCTTCCGTTGTGTATTTACTTATCTTTATGAATTTTGGCCGGTCGGCCTCTCTTTTGTAATAACTCTCTTTATATTATCTATGTCTTTCGCTTGTTGCTTTTGCTTGGCTCTATGTGTATGAATGGAATTGATGCATGATTTTGTAGCGGGTGTGTATCTGCATTTGGGAAGTATACATATCTCGAGGCTTGGTTTATTTGATTTGTACCGTTAGGACCTAGTGGATGGTTAAACAAGACAAACCGAATAAACCGGGTCCTCACAAAGTTGGTATCGAGCCATTCCGACCGTAGTAATAACCAAGCTTGGTCGTCTTTAGGATATTTTGGAAAACTTAATTTCAAAGTGTCAAATGATTTATGAAAGCTTAAGTAAGTTCTCGATTTTATTCCTTACCTATCTTAGCTTTCTTCTCTCGTCTTGCTCTAATTTGAGTTTTAAAAGTGTTTTCCCTTTTCTTCTCTCAAAAGATAGTCATTATCGATTAATTGGGTTTTGGGACCAATGAGCTTGGCAAATTGAAATGTTAGCCGCCCTCTACAAGGTTTTGAAGCTTCCGGTTGAAGATTTCAATTAGGAGGCTTGGATGCGAAATCTGACAGCGGTCATTCAATTTTCTGACAGCAGGCTCAAAGGTTCTAAACAGGTAGAAAATAAGAAATTAACCAAGTAAAACTTGTGGGAATAAAAGGGTAAGATGTGATACTAGTTAGCTAAGTATCTAACGTTATTTTATCGCCTTAACCTTGTTCTTGAGTAGTGTTAGGCTGGTTGTAGTGTGCTGAAATTTTTATCTCCTCACACTATTACTCGTTCATTCAATACGGGTTAATGGCATTGAGAAGTTGAGCTTGGTTTGGAGTTTCCTTGCTGTTTTGGAGCTTCTTTGGAAACATTTAAAGTTGTTACTTGCTGTTTTTGGCTTTCGGTTAGGGTGATGTCTCATTCCCCTAATCGTTAGCTTTTCGCTTTCATCAAACTTCTAATGTTAGTGCTTTGGTTTCTAACCTACATTTCTTAAAGCAGGATGGCTGGAGGTACTCGTAGCGGCCGTGGTCAGCAGCCTGGTTTAGATGAGGAGCTTCCGCCTCCTCCGACCATGGCTGAGGTCCTTCTCCAGATCGAGCGCAACCGCTCAGAGGACAGGAGGGTCCTGCTGGATGTTATTGCGCGCAACACCTCCGCCCTTTCCGGTGCCTCAGGATCCGGGCAGGGGGGTGGACATCAGTCCCGTGGGGGCCTTGCTGAGTTTCTTCGCACTCAGCCCCCCACGTTCTCCAGGTCTGAGGACCCATTGGACGTAGATGACTGGCTGCGTCTGGTTGAGCGTAAGCTCGACGTTGCTCAGTGCCTGGACCAGGACAGGGCACTCTTTGCCTCCCATCGCCTTCGGGGCAGCACTCTCCGGTGGGAGAACTTCTTGGCCATGCAGCCCGCCGCCACACCGTCTCTTGGGATGAGTTCCGACGGCGTTCGCCGAGCTCACATCCCCGCCGCTTGATGAAGTCAAGAAGAAGGAGTTTCGCGCTCAAGCAAGGGCGTAAGTCGCTGATGGAGTACTGCACGAGTTCAACCACTTGGCTCATTATGCTCCATCCGAGGTGGCCACCGATGAGGCCAAGCAGAGAAGTTCATGGAGGGTTTGTGCGAGGAGCCGCAAGACAGGCTCTCCATTGTGGACTTTGCCGACTTCCGTGCCTTGGTAGACAAGGCCATTGTTGCCGAGCACAAGGCCAAGGCGCCGGGCGAGTCCCGCAAGCGCAAGTGGGAGGCCCAATGTCCGCACAGCCGGCCTCTCTCATCCTCGTGTCGGGCCTACCCGGGGCCCGCTCGTGGCTTCCTACCACCGAGGCCGCCAAGACCGCTCGCCTCGCAGCCGTGCCCCCGCCACGTGCGCCGCGAACCAGCAGGTGGCCCCGCAATCCACCGCCGGGTCACTTGCTTTTCGTGGCAACCGGAAGGGCATTATGCCAATAGTTGCCCTAACAGATCGAGCGCCCTCGCCCTAATGGAGGACGCGGCAGGAGGAGGTTCTTCTCGTGATCGAAGGTTGTCCCCGCTACCCAAGGCGTGGGTAGTGGCGCGTCAACCTCATCTCCGCGAGGAGGCACAGAGGCACCCGACGCCGTGTTGGGTACCCTTTCGGTTAACTCTTTCCTCGCTACGCTTTGTTTGATTCAGCGCATCTCATTCTTTTGTTTCGAGTCTTTTTGTCTTTGTGGGAGGCCTTCTTTTACTCCATTGTTGGTCCCGCCGCTCATTCGCTCTCCGGTTGGAGTTGAGGGTCGAGTCCGAGTGTAGGGATGTCCCTGTTGAGATAGAAGGGTAGGATTCTTGGCAAACCTTATCCTCCTTCGATCGGCGAGCTTAGATGTAATCCTAGGCATGGATTGGTTGTCTCAAAGACATGGGACAAATTGATTGCGCTAGGAGGCTCATCTACCTCACCGATCCTTCCGCGAGCAGTTCGCTTTCGCGAAGCCGCAGGATCCGCATCTCTTCGCGCCAAGCGAAGCCACTCTAGATATTAGTGAAGTCCCGGTGGTATGTGACTTTGTTGATGTCTTCCCGACGACCTTCCGTGGATGCCACCATTCGAGACCTCGAGTTTGTCATTGAGTTGGTTCCTGCATCGCCCGATTTCAAAGAGGCCTCACCGAATGGACCCATTGAGTTGGTGGAGTTGAAGAAGCAACTAGGTGAGCTTCAAGAGAAGGGTTTCATCCGCCTAGCTCATCTCCTTGGGGATGCTCAGCAATCTTTGTCCCGAAAAAGGACAAGACGCATGCATGTGCGTTGATTACCGTCCACTTAATGAAGTAACGGTAAAGAACAAGTACCCTTTGCCCCGTATCGATGACCTCTTCGATCAATTAACTGGAGCTCGAGTCTTCTCCAAGATTGATTTGAGAGTGGGATATCATCAAGTTCGGATTCGACCTGAGGATATCCCAAAGACGACTTTTTCTACTCGTTATGGCTTGTACGAGTACACCGTCATGTCATTCGGCTTAACCAATGCTCCGGCCTTGTTCATGAACCTCATGAATTCAGTGTTCATGGAGTATTTGGACAGGTTCGTTGTGGTCTTCATCGATGATATCCTTATCTACTCTAAGAGCGAGGAGGAACACACCGAGCATTTGAAGCTTGTGTTGGGCAAGCTCCGCGAGCACAAGCTGTATGCGAAGTTCAGCAAGTGCGCGTTCTGGTTGAAGGAAGTAGCCTTCTTAGGCCATATTCTTTCGGCAGGAGGCGAGTCGTGGATCCTAGCAAGATCGCGATGTGCTTTCTCGAGTCACCTACTTGGTCACCGGTTCGGAGTTTTCTTGGTTTAGCGGGATATTATCGTCGCTTTATCGAGAACTTCTCCAAGATAGCGAAGCCGATGACGGAGTTGCTCAAGAAGGACAAGAAGTTCTCGTGGTCCGCTGATTGCGAGGAAAGTTTCCAAGCGCTTAAGAAGCGATTGACCACCGCTCCCGTTCTTGTTCTCCCGATGTCCGCCGGCTTCGATATCTTTTGTGACGCTTCTCGCCGAGGCCTCGGTTGTGTCCTTATGCAAGAAGGCAAGGTAGTGGCCTATGCATCAAGGCAATTGAGACCTCATGAACTCAACTATCCTACCCATGACTTGAGTTGGCCGTGATCCATGCACTTAAGATTTGGCGACATTACCTAATCGTAATCGCTGTGAAGTGTATTCGATCACAAAAGCTTGAAGTATTTGTTCACCCAACCGACTGAACCTCGTGCAAAGGAGATGGTTGGAGTTGATCAAGGACTATGACATGGGTATTCACTACCATCCGGCAAGGCCAATGTCGCTGCGGATGCGCTTAGTCGCAGCGCATTGCAATGCATTGTTGCTTCAGAGCATCACCCCTCTTCTAGAGGAGTTTCAGTGCCTCAACCCGGGTTTGGTTGAGCATGGTTCCTCGCCGCCTTGGTTGTACAAACCAACCTTGGTGGATCGGATCAGTCCGCCAGATCGGATGTTGGGGTAAACCGCATCAAGGAAAATGTCAAGAACGAATGCCAAGTGCT
Organism: Ampelocalamus luodianensis; assembly: GCA_036346255.1. Classification (NCBI taxonomy): domain Eukaryota; kingdom Viridiplantae; phylum Streptophyta; class Magnoliopsida; order Poales; family Poaceae; genus Ampelocalamus; species Ampelocalamus luodianensis. Next base: position 49,476,077 of record CM070622.1, on the reverse strand, counting down.
TCTCCGTAGATGAGCTTGGTGTCTTGAGGTTCGCAACGCCGTGGTTCCAAAGGACATAGAGTTGCGGAATTTGATCCTCCGCAAGCCCACGATTCTCGTTATCCATTCATCCCGGCCACGAAGATGTACCAGATCTTCGCCAGAGATTTTGGTGGACCCGAATGAAGAGGAGATCGCGAGGTTCGTTGTCGAGCGCGACGCGGTGTCGCCGTGTCAAGGCCGAGCATCGCCCACCGATTGCTTCACCCTTGCCCATTCCGGAGTGGAAGTGGATTCGGCCGATGGATTTTATCACCGCCTACCCCAGTCACCGCGGGGCAATGATGCCATTTGGGTTATCATTGACCGGTTGACAAAAGTGGCGATTTTCTTCCGCCAAGACCAAGATTCGCATCGGCCACCTTGCGGAGCTCTATATCGCCAGATCGTGAGCTTGCATGGGGTACCAAGACGATCGCTTCGATCGTGGTTCCATCTTCACTTCGCTTCGCATAGCTTGCAAGAAGCTATGGGAACTCGTCTTTCTTCAAAGACAAAGATATCACCCCAAACAGATGGTCGACCGAGAGGGTCAACCAAGTTTTGGAGGACATGTCGCGAGCTTGTGTCCTTTCCTATGGGAAGCATTGGGAGAAGTGCTTGCCATTCGCCGAGTTTTCTTACAACAACGGTTTCAAGCCGCCTTGGCATGGCACCATTCGAGGCCTTATACGGAGAAAGTGTAGAACCCGTTGAACTGGTCCGAGACCGTGAAAGACCTTTCTTTGGCCCGACTCAATTAATGAGGCCGAGGGTCAAGTCCACCATTCGTGATCGCTTGCGCATGTACTCAATCCAGCGTAAGATCTATGCGGATCGCCGTCGTCGTGAGTTGAGCTTTGAGCCCAATGACTTCGCTTATCTCAAGGTTTCTCCTCCAAGGGTCACCAGCGTTTTGGTGTCAAGGGCAATTGGCTCCTCGATATGTCGGTCCATACCGTGTTATCGAGAAGAAGGGAGCCGTTGCCAACAAGTTGGAGTTGCCTGCTGCACTTGCGGGGGTACATGATGTGTTCCATGTGTCCCAGCTAAAGAAGTGCCTCCGTGTTCCAACCGAGGAAACTCCGTTGGAAACTCTTGATGTTCAGGAAGATTTGACCTATCGCGAGCACCCTGTTCGCATCCTCGAAGAGGCTGAGCGAAGAACGCGGAACAAGACCATCAAGTTCCTCAAGGTTCAGTGGTCAAACCATTCCGAGGATGAAGCTACTTGGGAGCGAGAAGATCGTCTCCGTGCAGACTACCCCTCTTTCTTTTCCGAGTGAACCAAATCTCGGGACGAGATTTTTGTAAGGGGGGAGGTTTGTAACATCCCCATTTTGGCTTGTGTTTCAAATGTAATAAAATGAGGGTAAATTAAAACTTTTCCTTCATCCTTTTACTCTTGAAACTTTTCTGAAATTCTTGTAAAGGAATTTTGGGAAATTCAAAATCAAAAGCTCCTTTATCAAGTCAACAACCACCTTGGTCAAATCTTTTGTTAAACCCTTGGAAATAATTTTCCTTGGTTCTAAGGTTGTTTTGTAACGCCCCTAAATTATTTCATGCTTTTTGGAAATTAATTGAAATATTTTAGAGGCAAGTCAAACCTTGGTCAAACCTCTGAAATCACCTTCTGGAATTTCTTGAGGAAACTCTAGCACACCAAAATCTCTGAAAATTTTATGGGAGGTTAATTCTAAAGTTAGCAAGCTCCAGTTAAAATTTCAGAAATTTTGGAGTTGGTTTGATGCCTTAATTAATTCCCTAAATTCCAGCTCCCAATTTGAAACCCTGGTCTGAGTCGCTTGACTCGCACCGAGTCCGACTGGTCGTGGTCGCACCGAGCCACCTAGTGGCGTCGGGCTCGGGCGCGCGATCGCTGAGTTCGGTGCGGGCCGTTGGATCGGGATCCCACGGCCACCCTACCTCCTCCTCGTTCTTCTTCTTCCTCGCCACGGGGAGATGGCGTGCCGAGGATTGCACAGCTGGTGGTCCCATCGCTCCGCCTCGCCAACGACTCTTTACGCCCTTCTTAAATGCTCGTCAAGACCTTTCCTCCAAAGTCTTCCCGCTACCAACTCCTGTCACTTCTCCGAGCGGTGGCGTGCTTGAGCTCCATTTCCCGTAGAGTCGCTCTGATTTCCTCCGTTGCTCACTAGCTTTATATGGTCCCCGAGCTCACCCTTAGCTTCCTTTCGCACCTTATGCGAGTCCTTAGCTCTCCTCTCGTGAACCAAATCGCATAGTGCCGAAACACTTGCCGCCATTATTGACCGCCGAGCCCTCATCACCATCGAGCTCCGGTGGTCCCCGGCCCTCCCTTAGCGCCGCAAAGATTCCTTTCAACCTCCCGGTCCCGCCCACTAACTTGATTCGCTTGTTTTCTCGAAGCGGTGAATTGGGTTTTCGCCTTCTCGGATTTGGCGTCGCCGCTTCCATCTTTAGCTCCGGTGAGCATGTCTCCTCCTCCGCTTGCCGCTCTTGCTCTATCTGCGGGTCCTCCCGAGCTAATCGCAGTTTTCTTGATTCTCATATCGCCAGAGTTTTTCCCGTGTCATCTTCCTCCACTCCGCGGCGCCGCCGCCGCTGTGGCTCCACCGACTCCCTTGACCTCCTCTCCGCCCTGTGAGTTCACAATGACCTCCTCGTAGCTTAAGCACTCGATAGCTTAGGTCGCGCGAAGTCTTTCTCGGTTTTCACTTTCCCGCACTTGATCTCCGCCTCGTTCGCTCGCCGGCGATATGGGTCGTGTCCGCGACGCTTGTGTTTCAAAAGGTTCGCAATAGTATTGCGAACATTTTGCCCGCTTGACCGCGCCGTGGTCGTGGTCGCCGGCGACGAGCCGCTGACCAAAGCCGTGTCCTTGGTCGTTGTCGCGTTTTTGTCAAGTCATTGACCTCCTCGGGTTCATCGTGACCTCCGTGACCTCCCGTGTTAGATTCGCACCGTGGGATCTTGTCGGCAAAAACTCTAGCTCCCAAGACCTCTTCGATTTAATCCTAGCCCTTAATGACCTCTTCCTGCTTAGATCCACCCGTAGATCCTTTGTTCCAGTATTAGCTAAGTCCTAGGACCTCTCGGTTGTGGTCTTAGCCGCTCATGACCTCTTCGTGTCGATCAGGACCGCTAGATCTCCTAGTCTAAGTCCCAGCCGCCAGACCTCCCACCATGTAGAATCTCGGCCGTTAAAGACCTCCGTAGGTTAAATCCCACCGCTAGGATCACCCTCCTCCTTGGGGTCCTCTTTGCAAAAGACCTCCTTGAGGTCCTCTCAGGCGAAGAGGTCACCCTGGCCGCTTTTGTCAAAACCGCCTCTCTGACCTCCTGGGGTCCTCCTTGCAAAAGTCCTTCCTTAGTCGTTTTTAAAACCACCCCGAGCCACCCCACCAAGGTCCTCTTTTGCAAAAGACCACCCCGGTCTTTTGTAAAGAAAACCTTCAAAACCACCTGTGGTCCTCTTTACAAAAGACCACCCTTGGTCTCTTTGTAAAGAGAACCTCAGACCTCCTCGTGTCCGGGTCTTAACCATGAGGACCTCCCGCCTAGATCTGGACCACTCAGACCTCTCCCATGGAGATCCGAGCCATCCGATCTCTCTCTCAGATAGCACTCGTGTTGGAGGACCTCCCGAGGGACATCTCGACCGCTAGGACCTCCTCGGTGAGATCCTAGCCGCCAAGACCTCCCACGTTAAGCTCACCGCTTAGGTCCTCTCCTCCGATCGGATCTAGACCGTTAAGACCTCCTCGGAAATCTTAACCGCCCGCACCTTCCCTTAGCGAGTTAGCCGAGGACCTCCTCGTGGAGCTCGGAGCCGCGAGATCCGTGATCCGATGGCCACGACCTCCTAGTGCGCGAGGAGCTCCTTCGCAGTGCCGTGCATCCGGTGGTCGGAGCCGTTGGATTCCATATCAACGGTTAAGACCTCCCCTAGGCGCGATGAGGTCTTTGCGCCCAGGAGCTCATGCGGGTTTTGGCATCTGAGATCGTGAGCCGTGCGATCTTTGATCAATGGCCCACGACCTCCCCAGTTTTTATGGGTTTTCCAGATTTAATCCAAGAAGCTTTTATTTGCACATATTAATTGTTTTAAACTTCAAACTTGCATAACTTTTTCTCTGTAGCTCCAAATTTAACAAACTAAAGTTCTATAAATGCATCTGTTAAAGTACTATAGCTTAGTATAGGTTTTGCAGTAGTCTTTAATACTGAAATTAATCATGTCTTAGATTTAAAACTTAGAAAAATCATAACTAAATCATTTTAACTCCAAATGACCTGAAATTTTATATGGGTTACCACTATACCAGTAGGTAGCTACCATAAAAGTTTCAGCTTCAAAATCTTTCTAGAAAATATTTTGCACAGTGCTAATTATGGCCTAAATTAGGTTTTTAGAGAATATCTTTGCACCACAAATCCAAATTAAGTTTTTCCAGTTTCTATGGCTAGGTATGTTCGTATTTTACCTTGTGTATAAATTTCGTCACATTTGGATAATTTTGGCTTGCTCTTTGCTTAAAGTGTTGCTCGCCTTATTGGTTGTTTTCGCTCTTTCGCTTAGGATTCGATATTTTATGTAATCCCGAGAACGACCCTCCGCAACAAATTGAGCAACAGCAAGGTGCAAGCGCTTGATCATTTCCCCATTAATCCCATTACTTTTAAAGTCTAATATTTTGTTTAACTTCTATGTATGCATTGCTATTTTGTTGTTAAATTGATTAGTTAGACCTCTAGTTGCATAATCTGTAGGTAAATAATTATCCTCTACTACCGAGCCTAGGTTATTTGTCGTGATTAGAGTTCGTTGGATGAGCTCTTGTCACTTAGTAGATTCGAATAAATATTTCTTAGCCATGCCTAGCGTCGGTAGTATTGGGCGATCATCGACTTAGTCGGTGATCTTGATCACACAAATACTTATATTATTCCATTATGTCCAACCCTTGTGTTTTACCATTTTGCAAATCAAAACGGAAAACAAAAATTATATCTTGGCTTGGGCACAATGGTATGTTGGGTGATCTGTTGGTGTGATCGAATGGTGCCCGAGTCCCTAAGGACCGAAAGTTACTTGTGCCATTGATCCAAGCAATTATTGCGTGCTAACCACACGAGGGGATATGGAACCTCTCTTGACTAAGTACTTTGGGAGGTGTTAATTATGAGCTGGTCGGTGGGTGTGTTCCTGTGTGTGTGTTTGTGGTGTTGGGGGAGCATTAGCGCACCGGTTAGGCTGTTTAATGTGTCTTTCTCCGTGGTTGCGGCTCTTAATTAGCATCGCCCATTGGAAAGCGCCTTGTTAGACTTAGCCATGCCCGCATACCAAAGGAAGTGTGCTAACCGTGGTGGTGGAAAGGCGGTTCATCGTGTGGGTACATTGGTACACCCCCGCAGGTTAAAACTATTCGAATAGCCTCGCCCTAGGTTATGGACACGCTTGGTTATTTCCCACAAGAACTAGACTACAACCTTTTAAAACTTAAACTTGACATGGGTGGTATGAAGGGTACTTCATGCTATTGTTGTGGTGACTATGGGTTAGTCACTTCTAGGTTGGTGTTGTTCTCATCTATGTTATTATTGTCTCTATTTTATTTGAACAATAAAAGTTAATTGCAAACTTGCTTTGAATCTATTACCTTATTGTAAATGAAAACTTGCTTTATGTGAAAATAAGTCCAAAGCCTCATCCACTTAAATAAAGCTTGCATGTAGTTAATTATAGTTCGTTATCTCACACGTCAGTCTTATGAGTACAAAAACAAGTTTTGTACTCATCCGCTTTGCTTAATATTAATTGTTGCAGAGGAAGAAGGTGAGCCCCAAGGGCCTCACTTTTGTGAGCTGTGTTCTTGCGCTGCTTGGGACGATTAGCTTGGCGGTCCGGTTGGTTGCCTTGTGGGTAAAGGCACACCGATTGGCTTTTGTTTATCGCCATCTTATGGCCATTTTGCTTCCATTGTGTATTTACTTATCTTTATGAATTTTGGCCGGTCGGCCTCTCTTTGTAATAACTCTCTTTATATTATCTATGTCTTTCAGCTTGTTGCTTTTGCTTCGCTCTATGTGTATGAATGGAATTGATGCATGATTTTGTAGCGGTGTGTATATCTGCATTTCGGGAAGTATACATATCTCGAGGCTTGGTTTATTTGATTTGTACCGTTAGGACCTAGTGGATGGTTAAACAAGACAAACCGAATAAACCTGGTCTCATACCCCGTGCTTATGAAAGCACAGCATGGTATGCGGCGACGGTCGATATCTCGTGACACGGTGAAATGCGACAAAGAGTGAAAGAGAAAAGTTGCATTGCATATTCGCATACATACCTCATGAGATATGTTTTGTGTAAAGCTTTGGAATGGAATGTTGATGATGTAAATGTGAGATTAATGTTTCCTTATTGGTACTTGCTGAGTCTTTGGACTCACCCTTGCTTTTGTTGTGTTTTTAGGTACCACTTGCAAGAATGACATGCATGGGAGGGAGTAGACTTGAGTTGGACACACACACACTACCATCCACCTTAAAAGTTGATAAATTTTTAGTTCATACTTTAATAAAGGAGCAACCTGCTTAGAGATTGTTTATGTTTATGCTTCATGCATTGGATTAAGTGTAATAATGATAGGTAGTGTCTTTTGGATATCTCTGGATATGCTAGTTGCTTTCATGTTTTGAATGTCTATTGATTATGCTGAATGTTGGATTAATTATATACGTTTTATTCAAATATTGGAACCTCCTGGTAGCTAATAATACAGGGGAGGTTCTGCCAAAAATTTGGTAGGATGTTTTGGTTTAGAATTGTTTAATGTTAGTTTGGTAGCATTCCAGGCTCAATGCTGAGCTAGGGTGTTACAGTTGGTATCAGAGCGGGCTTTAGGTCCGTGGTTAATAGAAAAATAAATAAATATTAAATTGACACACTGTGCACAGTAGGTGCGGTTGGGAATTACATTGCTTCCGCATTATCTGTTGCTATGTTTCATTTGTTGAGCAATTGTTGAATTACCTCTGTGCTATCTTTCTTGTTGTTAATCTATGAAATGATATGTTATGATATTCTATAACTATGAATCTATTATATGATTACCATGAGATGATCATGTATAATCATATTTGATTATATTGTTAATGCGTGTCGGTGATAGTGGATAAGAAGCGGAGGCCGTGATTGTGGCCTTGGACTTTGTCGGGTTATACCACCGTTCGTGGTAGACGAATAGAGTAGTTACCCCCGAATACCATAGTTGCAGGAGTTGAGCGTGAGCTGCTTTAGAAAGTTGTTTTCCTTCTTGACCTCAATCTTGGCAAATTCTTGTTCGGTGGTGGATGATGATTTTCTCTTGGGTTCGTGGTTCATGGTAATGGTTGTGTTTCAATGGTCTCTAATGGTTCTCTGAAACAAGTATTGTTTTTCGACTGTTGAGCTGTCTTTACTACTTGTGATCGTCCTCAATTGGCATTACTGATAATTCCTTGGTTGTTTCTTCTTTCTCATTGAAAAGAATGACTCATGTATTCGTTTGAAAGTTTGGGTAATGAGAGTTTCTGTTGCAAGTTTGTTAACATGAGAAAACTTTGGCTCTATGTATTTCTTTTGGATTATTCCGAGTGATGAAGTTTAATGCATCTCTTTTCTGTTGGAAATTGCTAAAATCCTTTTCTGATGCCTTGTTATGGTTAAATCAGAGATTGTAATCAAATAACTCGATATGGTATGGATATCAAGTTGAGTCATTGGTATGGTGAATAATTAATATTAATTAGTAACCTTGGAAGTGAAATTGATTAGGATGATGTTGTCTTTTTCTAGTTCTTGATGAACGGTATATATGAGTAGTGATTGAGAGATATCAAGAAGTATGGAACCTTGATGAACTAGTCTGGTCATTAAAACTGTTTAGGTTGTTAAACTTGTTGGGTTCTTTGGTTCCTATGGATTAATTTAATTGTGTGGAAAGGAAAATTAGAGGGAATACCAGATTTACATATTCCCTAGTATGATTAGTTATTAGAATTGTGTACAACCAGTTGAACGGATTGAATATCGGTGGATCTAGAAATTATGGGAGGAGTTCTATGTAGTTCTTCTATTTAGGATGACGTTATGAATTTGGTTGTAGTGTTGTTGAGACTCTTGATCGATAGAAGATTTCGATTTTTTTGAAGTTTTAGTGTATTTTTTTGCCGAAATCCAATGTGAGGAGGAACAGTTGAATATGTGCTTGTTAATATCCATGTGATTTGGGAAGGAAAGTAGGTAGCAACTAGATTTCATAACGAAGCCAGTTGATAAAAACAAGGGTTGTCGTATAACTGTTGTGTGTTGAAGTTTGATAATGAGCATCGCTAAAAGTTGAACCGATATGATATATTAGGTGGCTTATGCCCACATGATTGTGAAATAATTGGATGAACTTGTGTCCTTGATGAAAGGGTTTTGGTAGGAGCTTTTCAATTGGGTAGTAGACCCCTTCTAAACTTAAGAAGTTGATGTAGTGATGTTGTATGATTTTGGTATACTCTCATTTTGAAGATGGGATGAAAAGGTAGTATGGAACTAATTGGTGAAACTTTGGGGGCTTTCTAATGGAATAGTTGATGATAAATATTCATGTTCAGAGTATATTATTCTTGATGTTAGTAAGATTATCTGCAAGGGATTGTGACTTGTGTGTGGTGATGATTCTTTTAGAAATAAAGAAATTTGATCGCTTTTCAGAACTTGGATTTTGTAGAAGTGTTTGAGTTTTGCGATGGTGATCAATTGGATCGCTTGAGTTATGTGGTGATTGAGTTGCTTTGAGCAAAGTGACATGTTGAAAGATTTTATTTGTTCTAAGTTGTTCCTACGATTTGGTCTTAAGAGCTTATCTTGTTTAAGCTGGCAAAGTGATGTAGTAATCACAGAAAATAACCTTCCTTGTTAAAGGAATGAGTCAAGTATAAGTAATTGAGCTTTAAGTCTCGTTTCGCATCTTGCAGTTTATTTGAGAGTGCTTAAACCTTATGCAGTTGTTCCATAAGAGTTTATCAATTTTCAAACGGCATTACCGTCTTCTCATTTGTGGTTTGGTATTCGCTTTCAGTAGGGCTTGAGCCCTCGACTGTTGACATTCCCTTATGTTTTTCGAGTACTTGGCTTAAGTGACAGTTTTCCTTGGTCTTGTGTTCAATGTAGGTGGCACATGTTTTCCTAGTTGATGAAAATTGATTCCATTCGCTCTTTCTTTTGAGGAAGAATCAACCTATTCGTTTCACCTGAGTCTTTTGAGGTGTTCAATAATTGTAGTTGTGAAACTTGGGTTGTAAGTTATTCGATGAGCATTGGAGGATGAAATAATTTCGTAATATAGTTCTTTGAGAGAAGTCTATCTCAATGGAAGATTGTCTTATGGGGTTAAACTGATTACATTGTTAAAGCTAGTAGAACCTATAGTGATTGTGATCCAAGATCTTTTGTTCACTTCGGGTGGGACATTAGAATTACTGAGAGTATGAAAATCTTGATCAATTTTATAGAGTATCGTAATTTGGTAGTATTGCGAGGTTGTGAATGGTTATTCTCGATGACGTGGTTTAATGAGAGTGGGATTACAAAGTAATCGAATTGTCATGTCAATTAATGGGATAATAGAAAATGTTGAGTAATGTCAAGAGTGATTTGGTTTTGATTGAGTAACCTTCTAAGAGTTATAATCTTTGTAAAGGTAACCGGTCAAGAAAATATTTTCATGAGGATATTAATAAGTGAGTATGTGGAATTATAGATTTTAGGGATTTAATCTGAGGATTTCCCTATCCTTTATATGAGAAGTTAGTTGCAAGAGTCTTGGAGGTTAAATGTGGACTTTGCATTGTTATGCTAGAACTTTGAGTCGCCCAAAGATTATGTGTAGAGTAAGTAGAATAAGGGTGGATTGCGAACAGTGGGATGATCGTTGATAACACCCTTCTGATGTAGTACATGAGAGTGTGTGATGTGGAATCTGAAATGTTTGTCCTAAAAAAAAAGGTTGAGGTGATATGATCGTGTGAGAGATCTAATTTGGGGATACTTTCTGAGTGCCATCTGTCAAATGAATTCTATCAGTAAAGGGAATCGGTTAGAGAATGTTTTGTGAAATCATCAGAGTCCCTCTTCAAAGGTGTAGACAAGGCGTTTCGATTTGGGCTTGGCGTTGAGATCGCCAAGTTAAGAGTAACAAGTTAGTGTGTTGTGCGATGATTGGGATTCCATAGCTTGAGGGAAATTTTGGTCCTAGAAGAGAAATCGTTAAATTGATGCTTCCTCAAGAAGTGAATTGTTTTCCGATTTTCGCTTAAGTTCTATGTCGTTGACCTTTGTCTTTTGCAAAGTTGAGCTTGGCTTTATGTTGGTATGTGTGGTTCTTATCAATTCAAAAAGAATAAAAGAAATGTTGGATTTGGTTATTCGAGTGATTTCTCCTTTGGCGGATGTGGTGTTTATTTGCAAATTTTCTAATTTGAAGGTGGAAAGATTTTCGTGATAAATCTTCGATTTCGAACTTGACTCTTTTTAGTCTCGAGTTGGTAACACTTGGTTGTGATGATAGTCCTTCATTTTTTGGTTGGGCTATGTCGGTGTAAGAGTGTGTTTAAAGCGAGTTCTGTTGTGTGTCCCTTGTTAAAGGAGGCGATCTTTCTTTGGGTGAAAAAGTCCGCTTAATAGGTGGAACAAAAGTTCAGTGTTCTATGCACATGTTGCGTGGTTCGGTACCACTAGGGGGGGTTGCCCCAAGGTACATTGGGTTGTTTTCGCTAGTTGGCAAAACGTTAGGACCGTAGTGAGTCCAAGCGCGAAGTACATATCGTCTTGTTTGTCCCAAAGGTGAGTGAGTACCGAGAGGTCCAAGTTTGAAGTTTCATGAGCTGCTGACCTTTGAGTAGCATCCTGTGCGTTGTCAGAGAGGTCAGAGCGAGTGCTGAGGCACCAGTCGTTGGTTTGTGTCAAGGTACCTTTGTCCCATTAGCCTGAGAGGGAGGCGACTTGGGAATTGGAGTATCGCATGCACGAGCTTTATCCAAAGTTTTTCACGGCAGGTACATAGTAATGTTAGTAAATCTTTTAGCAGTGGTTTTTTTTTGGTGTTGAGGTTGAATAGAATTCGGGGTCGAATTCTGTTTAAGGAGGGTAGAATGTAATACCCCAAAAATTAAATCGGGAGAGAATAATTAAATCGGAAGAGAATAATTAAAATCGGGGGAATATTTCTTTTAGCAAAGCGATTGGACAGGAGAAAGAGGGGTTTTAATGTAATACTCCAATTTATTCTACGAAAGAAAGCGTTCAAAAGAGAAATTAGACATAAAAAGGGGGTTTTTGCAGTTTTTCGGCAACTTAGGCCTTGGGCCTTGGCCCAGGAGGCCCATGAGGGGTCGGCCACCAATAAAAGGAAGGAGGAAAACCCTAGTTGTACTGTAGCTACAGTGCCGCCGCATGGTGGTGCCCCTCTCCATTGGTGCCTCCCTTCCTCGCCGTCGGTGCTCCCTGCTGCCGATCAAGTGAAGAAAGGAGAGGAGATCAACTTCGTGGGGAGAGTTCATCATCTTGCTGCGATTCTACAAGGGTAACGTCGCGTGTTCTTCGTTGTTTGATGCGTAATAGTTGCGGTTGATGTCGTTTGGTAGATTGATTTGCGTCGGTTTAATAGATCGCGTTCTGTCCAGATTATTGCGCGGTCAGTTTCGGGTGTTTAGAGGCCGAATTAGGAGTTTTGGTCTCCTAGAGTTATGTAGATAATGTTCTTAGCTTTCAGTGTCCGCCAAGAACGCCAAAATCCGATTAACGGTTAGAAAGTTATGAATTGTTTAGTGCCGCTGTCTGGCTAATCTGTCAACATTCTGACAGTCTGTAGAAAACTGCGTTAATCTATTATTTAAAGACGAAATCAGAGGATCTCAGTATAACGAAAAATATAGGTAATTTCTATAACTTTTCATAGAGATAAAGAACGCAAGATTTGGACCTTCGTAGCAAAAGTTATGGTGGTTTTAGTGTACTGTCCAGAGAAACCGACGTGAAAATTGTTGTTCTGTAGGTTGGCTTGGTAGAGGCAATAGTTGGCATAATCAAAAGGGGTCCCCAACTAAGTTTATTTAGGTAATTTAATTACCTTTCCAGAAAGTCCAAGAACATCCTATTTGGACTCGGAGCAGAAAGTTATGTATTTTAGAAGTTGACTGTCCGCAGTGAACACCAAAAGCGATCGCTAGAAATTTGGAAGATTGGAAAATGCTTCAAGTTTAGAGAGTTCAATTGTGTTGTTATTTATGTTTTTGGTCCAGTATGTTGGTCTTAGATTGGGTTATCTCTATGTACAGGTGGGAGCGAGATCCAGGGGCAGCGCCACTTCAAGGCCCACCGTTCTCGCACGGTTGAGGCAAGTATCCGGTTATTGTATTATTATGCTTGTATGTCGTGGATTGTTTGTGTTTGGGTCATAATAGCCATGAATGGATGATATTGTGATGAGTACCAAATTATCTTGGTGGTTGCAAGTACTCTGTTTGATAGAGTAATTATGAATTGTTTGTGATGAGTGCTATGTTTTGATACATATTAGCTATGCTTAGTTGATAGTGTGATATGTTGATTAAAGATGGTAAATGCTTAAGATATGAATGATAGAAGTATGAATGAGTTAAATTCATAAGTGATATTGCTAAGGAGGTATGATTATGATGATTCATGATGTGTGCATATGCATCATGTTGACAAAATAAAGACTTGGTCACGTGGTGACCAAGCATTTGTTGAGATCCCGTCATGTATATGACGGGCTTGAGGTCCCCACACTTGTGGAGTGTGGGCTTGAGGTCCCTTTACTTGCGGAGTATTGGGCATTGGTCCCTGTGCTTGCGAGCACGTGCATGGTATGCGGCGACGGTCGATATCTCGTGACACGGTGAAATCGACAAAGAGTGAAAGAGAAAAGTTGCATTGCATATTCGCATACATACCTCATGAGATATGTTTTTGTGTAAAGCTTTGGAATGGAATGTTGATGATGTAAATGTGAGATTAATGTTTCCTTATTGGTACTTATTGAGTCTTTGGACTCACCCTTGCTTTTGTTGTGTTTTTAGGTACCACTTGCAAGAATGACATGCATGGGAGGGAGTAGACTTGAGTTGGACACACACACACTACCATCCACCTTAAAAGTTGATAAATTTTTAGTTCATACTTTAATAAAGGAGCAACCTGCTTAGAGATTGTTTATGTTTATGCTTCATGCATTGGATTAAGTGTAATAATGATAGGTAGTGTCTTTTGGATATCTCTGGATATGCTAGTTGCTTTCATGTTTTGAATGTCTATTGATTATGCTGAATGTTGGATTAATTATATACGTTTTATTCAAATATTGGAACCTCCTGGTAGCTAATAATACAGGGGAGGTTCTGCCAAAAATTTGGTAGGATGTTTTGGCTTAGAATTGTTTAATGTTAGTTTGGTAGCATTCCAGGCTCAATGCTGAGCTGGGGTGTTACAACTACCCCACAGGAAATCCCACCACGCGCTACCCCAGCGCCTTTTCCCTCGCGTCGGCCTCTCCTCCCGCTGCTCTCGCGACTGGCGATTTCCGCCGCACGCCGCCTCCGGCCCTCGTGCGTCGCCTCAGGCACCTGGTGCGCCGCCGCCCCGTGTGCACCCCGCGGCCGTCCACCGCGCCGCTGTCCCCGGAGTGAGGCGGCCGTCTCCATCCGCACCCTCGCCATGGCGCTTGGTGCCCTAGCTCTCTCTCTCTTCGCCGCCGCGCGGTCCCTCTCTCTCGCGCCCTTCCGGCGCCCGAGGCGCCGATGTGGGCTCCACCCGCGCGGTTCGGGCGCGGGAGGAGTCGCGGAGGCGGCGGCGCCGGCGGCGGGGCAAGGGTTTCGCGCGGTGTGCTTCGGCCGACGACGTTTAGGTGCAAGCGATTGCAAGGTCACAAGCACGGTGAGTGGGTGAAACTGCTCCTAATTCCGTTCGATTCATTAAATTTCAGCGGGTGACTTGGCAATTGGGGGGGAGGTAGTCTTCGATTTGTACAATTTGGAGTGGGGATGCCCTGTATTTTGTATAATTTTAGTTGTTGCTAACATGTAATTGGTTATTAGTTCGACAATATTTGGATTTTGTCCCCATTTTTTGGGTGCTGCGAACATGACTGCTTGCCAAGTGAGTTAGGGCTATTGCTATTTGCTAAACCTCCATTTAGTCTTTTATTTATAATTTCAAATTCGAAGAATCTTAGGTGGATGTACAGCATTGCTAATAGAAACTTGGATTTGATAGAACTTTGCTCGTGAATTGGTCATCTATTGTAGTCACCTGAAGCCAACTAGGATCCCTAATGGCTCAATTCTGTTATTTTCGTTAATGGTGCTTTCCCCCTTAAATTTAACATTTGTTTGGGGTCTCTGACTTCAAGTAGTTCTCTGCCTATCGGTTTCTCTGCCTATCGGTTCCAAACACATATTAGTTTGTTGTTGTTTTTTTAGAACCGATATAAGCCACAACCTGCCTTAGGCTATTAGCCATCCCAAAATGATTCACATGTTTTCTGGATGAGCACGCCAGCACGGTATCATTTCATGGCACAATGTGCTACTTGTTGTCATGGACATTACTGGCATTGATATGTTGCAATATGTATCCTATCACAGAGCACAAATGTCCTAAAGGGTGGCACCATCTATGGGCAGCATCTGTAGATGTATAGTTAAACCATGTTCAAGTAGTCTGACTCTGAAATGTGGTTACCAAGTGATGTGAAGGCACAATATTTAAAATATGAGCATACTCACATTTGCATAAACCTATTTCCGAATTACTTCCTTTTGCCTAAGTAATCTGCATTGACAGAAAAATGTTTTTTCCTTGGCAGTAGACTATGTCTGTATGTTGAGCATTGCTCATTAGTGAGCCCTTCTCTTGTTGATACCAGTTTCTGGATTGCCAACCAATGCTCATAATTTGGCTAGCTGAAGTTGATACCCCACTGGTTTCAAGTTTTCAACGAATGCTGGTAATATTTCATATTCTTTGATGGAATCTGGAGGCTTTCTGATATCACTTGCATTGAGCACAAGATGCTGCTTTATGAGGGTAAAAGAACACCAGAATCAATCTTGCATTGCTTGTATACATGTATACATGCAGTTCAGGTGATGAATTTCCTCAAGACATTAATCGTAAAGATTTTAAAGGAGAGAGAGGAGGCGCCTGGAGCACCATTCATTTGTCCAAGTCAGAAAAACATTGATCACCCTATTATTGACAAGGCTACTTGTGATCAGCTCCTATTTCGAGCTGGACAAGTTCTCCAGCATGATATTGTATATGTAGTGGGTGATGCTGTTATTTTTTGCTTTTGTGTTTAGCTGATCAGCCGAATCTTGTTTGTGTGAGTAGAAATGGTTAGCCTGTTAGGCAGTAGAAATGATATGATAATGAACTTTTTGATATTTTGTTGTGTCACATTACCAGCCAATACAACCAGTGTCAGTGAAAGGCTGTGTAAATGCATTTGGTTTCTTTTCTGGGAAAGAATTTCTGTGACGACCTTGCAAGTGCAATTGCTCAATCAGGATGATGGACCTACTACTTGTGATATTTTGTGGTCTTTTGTTATCACTCATTTAGCATTTCAATACTTATACGTAATAGCATTTAATTATCATTTGAACACTTGTACGATGTGAATGCAATATCTCTAGCTTCATCTATCGCAGCGTGAACAGTACAAATCAATGGTTGTGCGTCAATTCGTTATATGCTAATAGTTGTACTTCATCATAAAGTGTAAATGCAATGTAACCTAGCATTATGTATAAATACAACATATATGTATTCATATGGTCTAAACAAATTTGGGGGAAAATTCTATAATTTGTGTACAAAAACGTAGGAGAAAGAAAAATACAATTAAAGTATTACAACCAGGGGTAACATGGTCTATTTGTCTCTAATCCCCCCTCATATGGTTTTTGGAGCCAACCTACAAGCCAAACGCTTTCAACAGACAGCTCTAGATTCTCAGAGAAGTTGATTCTCATAGAATCAGGAGCAGAATCTAGAAAATGAGAATCTGGAGCTCTACCAAACAGGGCCCAAGTAGAACCCATGGTATGGTGTAATTCCAGAACCTTAGTTCATGTTAAAATATTGGGGATTATCGAAGGTATGGAAACCTTGATCAATTTTATTGAGTAACGCAATTGGAAAGTATTGCGATAATGTGTGGGTGATTCCTGATGGTGTCAATTAGAGAGTATGTTAGATTTGTGGGGATGTTAGAGAATTAATCCGATAATTTCACTATCTGTTATAAGAGAAATTCACTGTAGAGGTCTTGGAGTTTAAATTTGGGTTGTGCATTGTTTTATGCTAAACTTTTTGTCACCCAATGATTTTGTGTAGAGAAATTAGATAATGATGTTTCCAGAGCAGTGGAATGATCATTGATAGAACCTTTCTGATGTAGTACATTAGCGTGTGTACTGAGGATTTTGAGTTGTTATTCTTGAAAGTTGGAGGTGATGTGATTGCGTGGGATCCATTTTTTGTGGTGTTTTGGGTGCCTTCCATCAAATTAATTTCATTAGTAGAAGAAATTATCTAGAGTGCTCCAATACCTCAATCCGAAGTATCGATATAAAGCTCAAACACCTTGGTGAAAACAGGGAGAGCGAGCACCAGCGCCGAGATCAAAGCCTCCTTTAGTGCCTGGAAGGCCCTTTCTTTCTCTTCAGTCCAGACAAACACCACATTTTTCTTCAGCAACTCAGTGAGCGGCCGGTCGATGATTCCAAAATGACTGACAAACTTGCGATAATAGCCTACCAAGCCTAGGAATCCCCACACCCCTTTGACTTTCACTAGTCTAGGCCAATCTAGCACGGCAACAATGTTCTTCGGATTTATGGCTACACCATCATAGCTAACAATATATCCCAAATAGGTCAACTATGGCTGGGCAAAGATGCACTTGGATCTTTTTACTCGTAACTGATGTTGTGTCAAGATTTCAAACACTTGCTGCAGCTTCTCCATGTGCTCCTCCAGTGAGCGACTGTAAACCAAGATGTCGTTTATGAACACGAGCAACCCTAGCACAACAGGGGTGCTAAAATGGTGTTCATCTGGCCTTGAAAGGTTGCTGAGGTGCTGGTCAGCCCATAGGACATTTGTGAGACCCCGGGGTATTTAACTTGTAATGCTTAGTTTAGCATCACAAATAAAATATCCCATGCCTCGAGAAAATATGTACATCCCAGAAGTGCTGTACATACACCCTTTTATAAAATTATGCATCAATTCCATTCAATCGCATAGAACCAAAGCACAACGATAAAAGACATACATAATAGAGATTTATTACAACAAGGGCCAACCGGCCAAATAACAACTAAATAACAATTAGACAACGGAATCCAAAGTGCCATAAGATGGCGATAAACAAAAGAGCCAATTAGTGTGCCTTTACCCACAAGGCAACCAACCGGGCCGCCAAGCTAGTCGTCAAACCGTAGCACATCTCACAAAAGGGAAGCCCTTGGGGCTCACCTTCTTCCTCTGCAACATAAACATTAAGCAAATGTGAGGACCCCGATTTATTTGGCTTGTAATGCTTAGTCTTCCATTGATTCTAGCATCACAAATCAAATAAACCAAGCCCCGAGACATGTATACTTCCCAGAAATGCAGTATACACACCCCGTTACAAAATCACGCATCAATTCCATACATCACAAAACATTAATCCTAACAAAAGACATACATAATAGAGTTATTACACAAGAAGTCCGACCGGCCAAACAACATCAAAGTAGCATTAACAGCGGAAGCAAAAGTGCCATAAGATGGCTATAAACAAAATCCAACCGGTTAGCCATAACACACAAGGCAACCGACCGGGCCACCAAGCTAGTCGTCCATACCGCAGCAATTCTCATGAAAGTCGATCCCTTGGGGATCAACTTCTTCCTCTGCAACAAATAAGCAAAGCAAATGAGTACAAAAATGTACTCGCAAGACTGACGTGTGGAATAGCAGACCTATCAATATGCTACATGCAGGCTTTTTAAGTGGAGGTTATATGTCTCATTTTGCACAAAGCCAACTTTATTTGTAATAATGTAGTACATTTCAAAAGCAAGTTTGCAATCAGTTTCTATTGAATGAAATAACACGAGATACAATAAGTACAAGAGTAACCACCTATTGGTGACTAACCCAATAGCCACCACACATAGCACGAATCCCAGATTCGTACCACCCATCAAGTTTTAATTAAAATGTTGTAGTCTAACTCTTGAAAAGCTTACCCAAGCGTGTCCATAACCTAGACGAGGCTATTCGAATAGTTTTAACCCGCAGGTGTACCAATGTACCCACACTTCAGACCGCCTTTAAGCCACAAAGCACACTTCCGAAGGTATGCCGGCACGGCTAAGTCCTACGAGACGCTTTCCAATATTGTGTATTAACTACGAGCCGCTCGTATGGATCGAAACCCATACGCTTACATTGCAAGCCGAAAGACAACCAGCCATCACGGGGGAAGCCTTTCGGACATTGCAATGCTCCCACACCATCCCTCCTGCGACCCCCTGCGACCCGGAGGCAATACACGCCAAAGTACTAAGTCAAGAGAGGTCACATACCCTCTAGTGTGATTAGCACGCACAAATTGCATGGATAACAGGTACTCACAAGATGCTCGGTCCTTAATTGACTCGGGCACCATTCCAGTCACACCCAAAAGCACCAATCATACCATTGTGCCCAAGTCTAAATCCTTTTGTTTTTAGGTTTTAGTTTTCATAAATAGACATGGCACAAGGTGGAAATCATAATCATAATAAGTTTTATGTGATCAAGGTTATCGACAAGTCGATAACCGCCCATTTCTACCAGAAGCTAAGCATGGCTAAGCAATTACTTCGCAACTACTAAGTGACAAGAGCTCATCCACGAGCCCTAATCACAGCAATAACCTAGGCTCATGGTAGTAGAGAATAATCATTTGCTAAGGAAATGCATCTACTATGTCAACTAACGACAATAGTTTAACACAAAGTAGCAATGCATACATAGAATTTGTAATCAACATAAATACTTAAAATACTAGGATTAACATGATCAAACTGCTTGCCTTGCTGGGATGTGTCTTGCTGCAGAGGGGAGTGCTCAGGTTCAAAGTTTTCTTCGGAACCTAACGCGAAAAGGCGATAAAAACCGATAAGAACGAAGAACACAAAAAGGGACTCAACAGCAAAGAACATCCAAATCCCATGAAATTTCTACAGCAGCTAGAGGTTGATTTTAGAAAATTTTAGAAACAAGAATCACTTCATTTGGGTTTAGTATGAAAAGTTATGCCCTAAACAATTTCTCTCAGCCTGAAAAATCCTAATTAAATTAATTTCGGTTACTGTTCATGGCAAAAATTTCTAGAATGATCTGGAATCTGAAATTTTTATGGTAGGTAGCTAAGGTCATCCTAAGAACAGCAAAGTTGAGTTCATAACATTTGGAGTTATAAAGAATTAGTTATGATTTTTTCTAAGTTCTAAAACTAGCATATATCACTTTCCAAGAACATGAACAAAGACAAGGCCTAGTTCATATTAAAGCATGTCTACAGACAAATTTTACCAAGTTGAGTTTGCTCAGTTTGGATTTACAGAGAAAAAGTTATGTATTTTACAAATTTGAGATAATTTCTAAACAACCATTTCATATTAAACAAGTTCATGCAGTTTATATCATTTTTTTTGCTACATAACAGTGCCTAAATTCATTCTCAGATTAAAGTTCATCGTATAACAGAGCTAAAGCAATTGGAATCATTCAAAAAGGAGCTAAAATGACAAAGTTATGCACTTTTGAAATTTGAAACATTAAAAGACTTAGAAAATTTGAGCTCTCGGGAGATCCAAATGAACTGAATGAATAATGAGAGGTCGTGGGCCGTTGATCTTGCATCGCAAGGCCACAGACTTCGAAGCACAGCGCACAAAAGACCTCCTCCTCCGATGGGAGGTCGGACCGTTGAGATTGGATCCAACGGCCACGACCGCATGCATGCAAGACGCAAAGGAGGTCCTCGCGCCTAACAGAGGTCGTGACCGTCAGATCAAGATCCGGCGGTCCTGAGCACTAGGGGAGGTCCTAAGGCTAAACCTACAGAGGGAGGTCTGGACGGCTAAGATCTCACGGAGGAGGTCTTCAACGGTCTAGATCTCCAGAGGGAGGTCTTTAACGGTCACGATCAAGTGAGGGAGGTCCAGCCCGTTAGATCTAAATCTAACGGTTGAGACCTGAGGAGGAGGTCCTAAAGCTACGGATCTAAAGGAGGAGGTCCTATACGGTCAAGATCTCCAGGGGGAGGTCTTGATCGGCTGGGATTTACACGAGGAGGTCTTGGATGGCCAAGATCTACTCGGGGAGGTCCTAAGCGACAGGGTTTTAACGGGAGGAGATCTGGACGGCTCAGGTTAGGCCTAGGGAGGTCCTGAACGGTCCAGCTCGACGCGGAGGGAGGTCCTGAGACTAAGGATTTTACAAAGGAGATCTAACGCTCCGATCTAGATCCGGGGAGGTCGTGAACGGCTAGGATAGAGCCTAAGAGGTCTTGAGCGGGGTTTTCTTTGTAAAAGACCAGGGGTGGCTTTTTACCAAGAGGACCCCGAGGGTGGTCTAGGGTGGTGTTTGCGAAATGACCAAGGGGAGGTCTTTTTTCAAAGAGGACCTCGGTGGAGGTCCAGGGGTGTTCTTTAACAAAGAGGACATCAAGGAGGTCTTTTGCAAAGAGGACCCCAAGGCGGAGGGTGATCCTAACGGCTGGGATTTAACCTACGGTGGTCTTTAACGGCCAGGATTTTAGCAGGGAGGTCCTGGCACTTAGAAAATACACGGAAAACCCTCTACGGTACAGATCTACTTGGAGGTGATCCTAAACGGCTGAGATCAAACTAGGGGGAGGTCCAGAGGCTTATGTTTTTCGGAAAGGAGCCAAAGGCTCGGATCTAAACCTGGGGAGGTCATGGACGGCCATAATTGAAACTAAGAGGTCAGGGACTTAGAAGGCACGCGCGCTATGCCGACCAGACATCATTTAATGAGCAATCTCGGACAGCATTAAACACTAATGATTGGGCCCTAGGACGACTTAAATGCTCATCAAAATACCACAAAACCTGTCCGAGTACGGCACGGCAAAATCACGAGTTCGGTTGTTAGCTCACCGCCGGCGATGGGGACCTTGCCGGCGCCGACCAAGGGCACCACTACATTCACAATAACGTCACGGACCTACGAGGACACTCGACGGCGCGACGCCTTGAACTCGCGAGCCGAGATAGGCTAGGAGTGCAAGTTTTGGCAAAGCGAAAACACGAAAAAGGCTCGATGCGACCTAACCTGACAAGTGCTCGAGCTCTAGGAGGCTAGAATGAACTTACCGGGGCCAAGATGAGGTGCTGGGGAGCTCGGAGGAGAGGAGGAAGCCGAAGGGGGCGCTCCGGTGACCAAGGACTTCGCCGGAGACGAGGAAGAAAGTGATCCCGACCCCGAAAAGCAGCTCCCCTACTTGTCCACCCCTGCGATGGTTAACCACAACAGGTTAGAGAAAGCTTAAGGTGATCAAGATGATAAATTGACGAGCCAAGAACTTTGATGGGACCACTGGAGCTCGGAGGCCTTCAATGAGCTCCAAAGCCGACAATGGTGGCAGAGAGGGTGGTGTTCTTGGGTGCTTGAGTTTGAGGACCACCACACCGAGGAGCTCAAACACAACAAAGAACGGAGAAAGAAAATGAGAAGGAGGTCTCGGGCTATTCATAGCACGGGAGCTTGGTAATGGTGTGGGCAAAGTTCATCAGAACTAAGAACCATGCCACGCCATGAACCAACTGGATTTGACAAGGCAGTAGGGGATGACTTCTTTAGGGCTAGGCTGAGACACATTTAATGCATGGCAGAAAGAGACGTTGGGAAGGATGAAAAATTGACAGGCCACTGCTCCCAACTGCTCTGACCCTGACACACGCACGGGCGCGTGAAAATCATGACGACCAGACCTCCAAGAGGTCGTGAGGGAGAAGAACAGGGCTGAGGGGGAGGTCCTGGACGATCCCGATTGGCATGGGGTGGTCCTGGACGTCCCAGATCACCCGAGGTGGGGAGGTCTTAAGCGGATGAGGAGGTCCTGACCGCCGGATTGAAATCCAAGGGCCCAACACCCGCGCGCACGAGATCGAGCCCGAGGAGGTCTGGTCGGCTGGTCCGACCGAGCCCAAAGGCTGGGTCTGACTCGAGTCCGAGTCAGACTCAAACCTGAGTTTGAGTTTTAAAATAACTTGAGGTTTGGGAATTTAATTGAGGTAGCAGACTAACTCGAAAAATTATGAAATTTTTACAGGAGCTTGCCAGCTGAGTTATTGACCTTGTATAAATTTTGCAGAGGTTTTTGTGCTATACTTTTTCCTCCAAAAATTCCACAAGGTGCTGGCCCACAGTTTGACCAGAATTTGAGTAGGTTGGACTGACCTCCAAAAGTATTCAAACAATTTCTAAAAAATTGTGAAATTCTTCAGAAGGGTCACAAACCATCCCAAGAACTCAGGAAAAATATTTCCAGGAGATGATCAAGAGGTTTGACAAGATTATTTTTGAAAGCTCAAGATTTGGGTTAAAAGACTTGTGACTTTGTATTTCCATAACTTCTTGTACAATAATTGTTCAGTACAAACAGGAAATACAAGATGTAAGAAAAAGTTTTAATTTCTACTCAATTTCTTACATTTGAAACACAAGCCCAAAATTGGGATGTGACAACTCTCCCCCCTTACAAGAATCTCGACCCGAGATTCCGTTTACTCGGAAAAAGAAAGAGGGGTAGTCCGAACATGGGCACAGTGCACCATCGGTGCCTTGCAAGCTTACGATTCTTGAGACGCACAGCTTAGCCAAGTGACCGGTACGAAACTTGGTTTTGACTTGTAGAAAATGTGTCACCTTAGTTGACACGGAGAAACTTAACAAGTCCAGATAGGGCAAGGGTTGACAGACTGAGAGATCTTTCTTGATTTTGTGGGTGGTGAGGCAAGATCGTTGTTAGTTGGTGGAGCGACTTATCTGGTTAATTCCGCCAACAACGGAATCTCAACCTGCTTAGCCAACTATGCGGAGTCATCCCTCCGCGGCTAGCTTCTTGGAGGAACCAAGGCCATACTCAGTTGGTGGAGCAATTTGTCTGGTTACTCCACTAACGAATGGGACCTCGGCT
Organism: Ampelocalamus luodianensis; assembly: GCA_036346255.1. Lineage (NCBI taxonomy): Eukaryota > Viridiplantae > Streptophyta > Magnoliopsida > Poales > Poaceae > Ampelocalamus > Ampelocalamus luodianensis. The sequence continues at coordinate 49,452,738 of CM070622.1, read as the reverse complement.
TGATCAATAGCTATACGGTGTCATCCCTCCGCAGCTATTTTGTTAGAGGAGCTATGGCCCTTTGGGCCACAGAAATTTGAGGCAATAACAGGGACATGATACCCTTAGATGCAAAGGGAAGGGAAATGTGTCACTCCAAGCCAAACAATTGTTGAGCGAACTTGATCTGATTTACTAAGGTGGGTTGCACAATTAAGGCAGCGAGAAAGCCATGCTCAACTGCTCCCAGGTTGAGCGGCAGGGATTCTTTCAAAAAGGGGTGGGCTGATGATCTTAATTCAAACAAAACAGTAGCAAAGCGAAAGTTGACAAGAAGCGTACCCAACATGGCGTTAGGCGCCTCCTGTGCTTCCTTGGCGGAGAGGAAGTTGGCTTGACCACGAGCAGTCTTCAGATCTTGATTCTTCACAGGGCATTTGTTGGCGTAGTGCCCCTTTCTGAGGCAATGAAAGCATGTGACCTCGGCCAGATTGCGGGGGCCACCTTGCTGCTGGACCACAGGTGCATGAGACTGAAACACGGCCCGCGGAGGGCGAGGGGTTGTTGCACTCTTCTTAGGGCAACTGTGCGCATAGTGACCCTTATTGTTACAGAAGAAACAAGTGGCATCCGCCATCTGTTGACGCTTGGGACGATCCTTTAGCTTCTTCTTTCTGGCCCCAGCAACTACGGGATTCTCGACCGTAATCTGAAAGTTGGGGAAGGTATAAACTGGTAATTTGTCCTGCAGCTCCACAGAAAAATCATCCAAGAACTTCTCTGGTCTGGAAGCATTGGCGATCGCGATACTTGTAGATGACCGAAGAAGCAGTCGCTGAAGCTCTAATGACCTGGCGATCACCAAGTTCATGCTACACTCTTTGGGATAGTGAGTGCTTCCCTCGCAGAGAAAACAAGTGACTTTGGCAGTCGGACAGTTCCCGGGTAGGTGGTCTTCATCGCAGGTTGGGCAGGCTGTAGTACACTCGTTGTCGAAGTGTCCTTCCTCTCCATAGCGCCGGCAGACCTTGACCTTCCCAGGGTTGCAACCTTCGGCGACATGGCTCTTTTTACCATGGTCACAGCAAAAAGGAGACCAAAATCTATCACAATCGCCGGAGGGGAGGCGCTTGCAATCCTTGTCTGGACAGTTGGGGCCAGGGAGACCTTCATCCCGGCCCACTTGTCGACCTAGTCATTCTTTGGTCCGCGCACATCCTGCCACGAAGAGATGGGTTAGCGCGAACCCGAAGACTAGAAACTGAAGGACGCGGAAGAAACACCAAGGACTAGGGGGTCCTGCTAAACGTTAGGGTGGGAATAGATACTAAGACGGACAAGGATCAAACCCGAAAGCTTAAGGCAAAGGAACAATAAATCACTAAGAAATGAACTCAAAAGCTCAAAAACAACCACAAAATCAGCACAAGGTTTCAACCACAAGATCAACTTCCCAGTACGACCAACTCGTATGGAGGGAACGAGCAATCGGTTTAGGAAGGTAAATTTCAGCATGCAACTCAAATTCCAATAGGACCAAATAGCAGGGTAGAACTACTAATAATAGTGTTAGATACTTAGCCAACTAATATCACTTCTTACCCTTTTATTCTCACAAGTTTTAGTTGAATTAACCTCTCATTATCTACCTGCTTTAGAACCTTTGAGCTTGCTGTCCGGAAATTGACGCTTGCTGTCCAGATTTTGCATCCAAGCTCCTAGTCGAAATTCACCATTCCAGAAGCTTCAAAACCTTGTAGAAGGGCAGCCAACACTTCAATTTGCCAAACTCATTGGTTCCCAAAACCCAACTTAAACGATAATAACTATCTTTTGAAAGAAGGAGAGGAAAACAACTTTTAAAACTTAAGTTAGAGCGAGATGAGAGAAGAAAGTTAAGATAGGTAAGGAGTAAAATCTGAGAACTTACTTAAGCTTTCATAAATCATTTGATATTTTGAAATTAAGTTTTCCAAAATATCCAAAAGATGACCAAGCTTAGGGTTTCTACGGTCAGTATGCCTCTGATACCAACTCTGTGAGGACCCCGATTTATTTGTCTTGTAATGCTTAGTCTTCCATTGATTCTAGCATCACAAATCAAATAAACCAAGCTCCGAGACATGTATACTTCCAAGAAATGCAGTATAAACACCCTGTTACAAAATCACGCATCAATTCCATACATCACAAAACATTAATCCTAAGAAAAGACATACATAATAGAGTTATTACACAAGAAGGCCGACCGGCCAAACAACATCAAAGTAACATTAACAGCGGAAGCAAAAGTGTCATAAGATGGCTATAAACAAAATCCAACCGGTTAGCCATAACCCACAAGGCAACCGACCGGGCCACCAAGCTAGTCGTCCATACCGCAGCAATTCTCACGAAAGTCGATCCCTTGGGGATCAACTTCTTCCTCTGCAACAAATAAGCAAAGCAAATGAGTACAAAAATGTACTCGCAAGACTGACGTGTGGAATAGCAGACCTATCAATATGCTACATGCAGGCTTTTTAAGTGGAGGTTATATGTCTCATTTTTCACAAAGCCAACTTTATTTGTAATAATGTAGTACATTTCAAAAGCAAGTTTGCAATCAGTTTTTATTGAATGAAATAATACGAGATACAATAAGTACAAGAGTAACCACCTATTGGTGACTAACCCAATAGCCACCACACATAGCACGAATCCCAGATTCGTACCACCCATCAAGTTTTAATTAAAATGTTGTAGTCTAACTCTTGAAAAGCTTACCCAAGCGTGTCCATAACCTAGGACGAGGCTATTCGAATAGTTTTAACCTGCAGGTGTACCAATGTACCCACACTTGCATCGCCTTTAAGCCACAAAGCACACTTCCGAAGGTATGCCGGCACGGCTAAGTCCTACGAGACGCTTTCCAATATTGTGTATTAACTACGAGCCGCTCGTATGGATCGAAACCCATACGCTTACATTGCAAGCCGAAAGACAACCAGCCATCACGGGGGAAGCCTTTCGGACATTGCAATGCTCCCATACCATCCCTCCTGCGACCCCCTGCGACCCGGAGCCAATACACGCCAAAGTACTAAGTCAAGAGAGGTCTCATACCCTCTAGTGTGGTTAGCACGCACAAATTGCCTAGATAACAGGTACTCACAAGATGTTCGGTCCTTAATTGACTCGGGCACCATTCCAGTCACACCCAGAAGCACACCAATCATACCATTGTGTCCAAGTCTAAATCCTTTTGTTTTTAGGTTTTAGTTTTCATAAATAGACATGGCACAAGGTGGAAATCATAATCATAATAAGTTTTATGTGATCAAGGTTATAGACAAGTCGATAATCGCACATTTCTACCGGAAGCTAAGCATGGCTAAGCAATTACTTCGCAACTACTAAGTGACAAGAGCTCATCCACGAGCCCTAATCACAGCAATAACCTAGGCTCACGGTAGTAGAGAATAATCATTTGCTAAGGAAATGCATCTACTAGGTCAACTAACGACAATAGTTTAACACAAAGTAGCAATGTATACATAGAATTTGTAATCAACATAAATACTTAAAATACTGGGATTAACATGATCAAACTGCTTGCCTTCCTGGGATGTGTCTTGCTGCAGAGGGGAGTGCTCAGGTTCAAAGTTTTCTTCGGAACCTAACGCGAAAAGGCGATAAAAACCGATAAGAACGAAGAACACCAAAAGGGACTCAACAGCAAAGAACATCCAAATCCCATGAAATTTCTACCGCAGCTAGAGGTTGATTTTATAAAATTTTAGAAACAAGAATCACTTCATTTGGGTTTAGTATGAAAAGTTATGCCCTAAACAATTTCTCTCGGCCTGAAAAATCCTAATTAAATTAATTTCGGTTACTGTTCATGGCAAAAATTTCTAGAATGATCTCGAATCTGAAATTTTTATGGTAGGTAGCTAAGGTCATCCTAAGAACAGCAAAGTTGAGTTCATAACATTTGGAGTTATAAAGAATTAGTTATGATTTTTTCTAAGTTCTAAAACTAGCATATATCACTTTCCAAGAACATGAACAAAGACAAGGCCTAGTTCATATTAAAGCATGTCTACAGACAAATTTTACCAAGTTGAGTTTGCTCAGTTTGGATTCTGAGAGAAAAAGTTATGTATTTTACAAATTTGAGATAATTTCTAAACAACCATTTCATATTAAACAAGTTCATGCAGTTTATATCATTTTTTTGCTACATAACGATTGCCTAAATTCATTCTCAGATTAAAGTTCATCGTATATGAGCTAAAGCAATTGGAATCATTCAAAAGGAGCTAAAATGACAAAGTTATGCACTTTTGAAATTTGAAACATTAAAGACTTAGAAAATTTGAGCTCTCGGGAGATCCAAATGAATGAATGAATAATGAGAGGTCGTGGGCGTTGATCTTGCATCGCAAGGCCACAGACCTCGAAGCACAGCGCACAAAAGACCTCCTCCCGATCGGGAGGTGCGGACCGTTGAGATTGGATCCAACGGCCACGACGCATGCATGCAGCAGACGCAAAGGAGGTCTTGGATGGCCAAGATCTACTCGGGAGGTCCTAGCGGCGGGGTTTTAACGGAGGAGATGCGGGCGGCTCGGGTTAGGCCTAGGAGGTCTGAGCGGTCCGGCTCGACGCGGAGGGAGGTCTGAGACTAAGGATTTTACAAAGGAGATCTAACGCTCCGATCTAGATCCGGGGAGGTCGTGAACGGCTAGGATAGAGCCTAAGAGGTCTTGAGCGGGGTTTTCTTTGTAAAAGACCAGGGGTGGCTTTTTACCAAGAGGACCCCGAGGGTGGTCTAGGGTGGTCTTTGCGAAATGACCAAGGGGAGGTCTTTTTGCAAAGAGGACCTCGGTGGAGGTCCAGGTGTGGTCTTTAACAAAGAGGACCTCAAGGAGGTCTTTTGCAAAGAGAACCCCAAGGCGGAGGGTGATCCTAACGGCTGGGATTTAACCTACGGTGGTCTTTAATGGCCAGGATTTCAGCAGGGAGGTCCTGGCACTTAGAAAATACACGGAAAACCCTCTACGGTACAGATCTACTTGGAGGTGATCCTAAACGGCTGAGATCAAACTAGGGGGAGGTCCAGAGGCTTAAGTTTTTCGGAAAGGAGCCAAAGGCTCGGATCTAAACCTGGGGAGGTCGTGGACGGCCACGATTGAAACTAAGAGGTCAGGGACTTAGAAGGCACGTGCGCTATGCTGACCAGACAGCATTTAATGAGCAATCTCAGACAGCATTAAACACTAATGATTGGGCCCTAGGATGACTTAAATGCTCATTAAAATACCACAAAACCTGTCCGAGTACGGCACGGCAAAATCACGAGTTCGGTTGTTAGCACACCGCCGGCGATGGGGACCTTGCCAGCGCCGACCAAGGGCACCACTACATTCACAATAACGTCGCGGACCTACCAGGGACACTCTCGACGGCGGCGACGCCTTGAGCGCCGCGAGCCGAGATAGGCTAGAGTGCAAGTTTTCGGCAAAACCGAAAACACGAAAAAGGCTCGATGCGACCTAACCTGACAAGTGCTCGAGCTCTAGGAGGCTAGAATGAACTTACCGGGGCCAAGATGAGGTGCTGGGGTGCTCAGAGGAGAGGAGGAAGCCGAAGGGGGCGCTCCGGTGACCAAGGACTTCGCCGGAGACGAGGAAGAAAGTGATCCCGACCCCGAAAAGCAGCTCCCCAACTTGTCCACCCCTGCGATGGTTAACCACAGCAGGTTAGAGAAAGCTTGAGGTGATCAAGATGACAAATTGACGAGCCAAGAACTTTGATGGGACCACTGGAGCTCGGAGGCCTTCAATGAGCTCCAAAGCCGACAATGGTGGCAGAGAGGGTGGGGTGCTTGAGTTTGAGGACCAGCTCACACTGAGGGAGCTCAAACACAACAAAGAACGTAGAAAGAAAATGAGAAGGGAGGTCTCAGGCTATTCATAGCCTGGGAGCTTGGTAATGGTGTGGGAAAAAGTCTACTGTGACCAAGAACCATGCCACTGCCATGAACCTACTGGATTTGACAAGGCAGTAGGGGATGACTTCTTTAGGGCTAGGCTCAGCCACATTTAATGCATGGCAAAAAGAGGCGTTGGGAAGGACCAAAAGTGACAGCCACTTCGCTCCCAACCGCTCGACCACGACACACGCGGCGCGTGAAAATCATGACGACCGGACCTCCGGAGGTCGTGAGGGAGAAGAACGAGGTGAGGGGAGGTCTGGGCGATCCCGATTGGCATGGGGTGGTCCTGGACGTCCCAGATCACCCGAGGTGGGGAGGTCTTAAGCGGATGAGGAGGTCCTGACCGTCGGATTGAAATCCAAGGGCCCAACACCCGTGCGCACGAGATCAAGCCCGAGTAGGTCTGGTCGGCTGGTCCGACCGAGTCCAAAGGTGAGTCGACTCGAGTCGAGTCCGACTCGGACTGAGTTTGAGTTTTAAAATAACCTGAGGTTTGGGAATTTAATTGAGGTAGCAGACTAACTCCAAAATTATGAAATTTTTACAGGAGCTTGCAAGCTGAGTTATTGACCTTGTATAAATTTTACACAGGTTTTTGTGCTATACTTTTTCCTCCAAAAATTCCACAATGTGCTGGCCCACAGTTTGACCAGAATTTGAGTAGGTTGGACTGACCTCCAAAAGTATTCAAACAATTTCTAAAAAATTGTGAAATTCTTCAGAGGGGTCACAAACCATCCCAAGAACTCAGGAAAAATATTTCCAGGAGATGATCAAGAGGTTTGACAAGATTGTTTTTGAAAGCTCAAGATTTGGGTCAAAAGACTTGTGACTTTGTATTTCCATAACTTCTTGTATAATAATTGTTCACTACAAACAGGAAATACAAGATGTAAGAAAAAGTTTTAATTTCTACTCATTTTCTTACATTTGAAACACAAGCCCAAAATTGGGATGTTACAGCAAAGCAACTGAGTACAATGATGTACTCGCAAGACTGACGTGTAAGGATAACAGACCTATATTTAACTATATGCAAGCTTTATTTAAGTGGAGGGGGCTCTGGACTTACTTTTAGCATAAAGCAAGTTTTCATTTGCAATAATGTAATAGATTCAAAGCAATTTCACAAACTGTTTGTAATTATTGAAATAACTGCGATTCAATAATAATAACAACAATAAAGACAACCTGGAAGTGACTAACCCAATAGTCACCACAACAATAGTATGAATATTCATTCATACTAACCCATCAAGTTTTAATTAAAGGTTGTAGTCTAGTTCTTGCACGACCTTACCAAGCATGTCCATAACCTAGGACGAGACTATTCGAATAGATTTAACCCTGCAGGGGTGTACCACTGTACCCACACTTCAGACCACCTTTTTGCCAAGCTATTAAGCACACTTTCTTTGGTATGCCGGCACGGCTAAGTCCTACGAGATATTTTCAATGGATTGAGCTAATGAAGAGCCGCACGTATGGGGGTTAACCCTTAGTGATCTGCCGACGAAATATGGATCACAAGGACCCATACGTGGAGTAGGAGACACCGGCCTCGGCGGGTGCTCCTCTCCCCACAAACATGTCCATGTTGCATATAGCCCATATGCAACCCACCGCGCGACTCATTAATTAACACCCTCCAAAGTACTTAGTCAAGAGAGGTCTCATATCCCTCTAGTGTAGTTAGCACGCAAATATCACTTGGCTTAGTGACACAAGTAACTCGGTCCTTGGGGACTTAGGCACCATTTCAATCACACCCAACAGATCACACCAATATACCATTGTGCCCAAGTCTAAATCATTTTGTTTTCAGTTTTGGTTTTCACAAATAAACAAAGCACAAGGTACAGATTAAAAGTAATAGCAAGTTTTTGTGTGATCAAGGTCATCGACTAAGTCGATAACCGCCCAATTCTACCGGTATCTAAGCATTGCTAAGCATCATATCGTAAAGACAAATAAAAGGCCCTAAATCATTCAGGGCTCTAATTCACCAGTGAGGATAATATTCCTAAGGTAGTGGCAGGGGTGAACAATTTCAGGGCAACAATGTAATGGGATTAACTACCTCTAATCGAAAAAATTAATCATTGACACAAAAGCATGCATACATACGAGTAAAACAAAGTATTAGATTTTAAAAGTAATGGGATTAAGTGGATATGATCAAACTTCTTGCCTTTGCCTTGCTAGAGATATTCGACTTGCTGCAGAGGATCACTCTCGTAATCAAAGCAATCGTTGGAACCTAACGAAAGAATCGAGAAGAACCAATAAGAACAAATAACACCGAATAAACACCAAAAATTCAAAAAGTCTCCAAATTTAAGAAGTTAATACAGAAGAAGGATATTCATTTTAGATGAATTTAGAGGCATAAATTATTTGATTCAGAGTTGAATGGAATTGGTTATGAATTACTGAAATTGAGATTATAGCATAAGGTCTATCGCTACTTAATTAACCAAAAACTCAATTCTTGGCTGATAATTTATTTTTACTCTTTTAGGTTAAATGTGAAAGACTAGCAATTAAATTTTAGAATCTATTTGTATTGGCATTAGACAAAGCTCTATCTCACTGTTTAGATGAGTGTTGCATTACAAACTTGTCTCCCAATAACTCTTGCTCTCTTTGCATTAATAAGTAATGGCTGATTACTTATTTTGATGAATTTTCAAATCCCATTTTTATGATTGTTTGGCTGCTAAGGACTACTAAGTAATGCCAAGCATATTTAAGTACTAGACTTAACTAACATCATGTAGATTGAAATTTTGAAATCACCATTAGTTATTAAGCTCCTTGTGACTACTTTCGAAATAATCAGCTCCTTATCTTTCAAGCAAAGCGCAAAGCTAGGATGACAAGCAATTTCGAACTAAAATGCTATGAACTAGTTTCCTTTGAACCTAGACTTCCAGTTTACATACTCAATGTAGTGACATAATTGACAGCCTTAAAGTTTGACAGCAGAAGCTGGTTGATCTACTAAAGAGTCCTAATGTCGGATTTAACATTTTCTCTTCTCTGTTCAACTATCTAGCCAATTACAAAAATCTAAGCTAGACAGCTACTAACAGCTTTTAGACCAAATGATCACAGTAAAGAGAAAGACTTTTAACTACTAGAATTAGTCAGGTTTATTAGCCTACTATAATTTCAAATGTTCATCTATACAATTTTTTTTTCTTGTTCATAAGACTGTTAATTGCTATAAGACATTTGTCAAACATTTTTAACTACTGGACTTAATCGTTAATATGTGATTGCAAGGTTGAAACCTCCTCTGGTGGTCAAACCTAGTTACTAATATTTGGACGCCTGAGGGCAGGTTCATTGTTAGCTACTGATCTGCTAGCTCTTGCATTAAACCTCATCACCTTCTTGATCAAGCGACAGGCAACACATAGTATTCTTTGAAAGGAGTGCTGCAATCTAACTTCTTTCAAAACTCAACTTCAAATTGGTTAAACCATTTGAGTGATTACTAATCTTACACTTAGTTAAAGTACTAATTGAGTCAAAGGTTTTCTCAGTACTTGTATTAGAATGGCACTAAATTACTGACAATTCCATTTATATTCAGATTGCCTTCCCTAAACAAACATCCTCTAACAGGATCTAGCCTAAGGTGAAGTGTTGTGAACTCAAATCCTTGCAAAATCAAAGTTCAATTTTTGGCACATGCACTAAGTGATTCAACAAGCACTAGCAAGTTCTATTAGCAAAAGTAATAAGGCTCCTACAGTGCTTTGACAGAAAAAGACACAGATCTTTCATCTCCATGCCAAAGAGGCCAAGATACTATCTATGAAAGCTAACTACTTATGTGGCATTCACAGATACAGGTTCATACATTCATACAATTTTGCATCATCTACCACTAACCTACTGATCAATCATCCTGACAAATGAACCTTGCAGATCATACAAGCACTCACCTAGTCATACACACACAGAGAGACATCACAAGGCAGTGAAGGCCGACGGGATGGCGGGAGTGGCTCGGGCATGGCTTGGCGCCGGTAAGGAGGGTCGACGACGGCAGTTGAGCACGGATGAAAGGGACAGGGGATGGCCGAGGCGAGCTCCACCTGTAGAGAAACAAGACTTGCTTTGAGGCATTTACACAAACACATAAAGGGCAAACAAGAAGAAACCAAAGGTGGCTCGGGTATGGGGCGCCGGCAGCGAGGAGACGGCACGGGTGGCGGCGCACGAGCCAAGGCGCAGCGTGGGAGCGCGGCTTCAGGGAGGAGGTCACGCACATCACCGCCGGCACCCTTGGCGGCGCTTTGTGCATGGGAGCCGGGCCGGCCAGCAGGGAGGAGGCGCGGGCAGCTCGGAGCGACGAAGGTGTCGGTGGAGGCGGTGCAGCTCGGACAGGGCTCGGGCGAGCTGGTTGCAGCAAGCGGCTGCTGAGCGCGGGGAAGACCGGGAGGTGACGACGCTCGGGATGCCGGGGTGTGGCGACGCGGGCTGGAGCCGAGGCAGACAGGGTCGGCGCAGATAGGGGCCGAGGAAGACGAGGCTGGCACAAGCTGGGGCGGATCTGGGGCGACGAAGGCGGCGGTGCTGGCGGAGCAGCCGGGCCGGATCGGCAGAGGGAGGAGCCGGGGTGGCTCGGGCGGAGCAGCCGGGCTGGGGCCGTGGTGGACGGGGCTGTGGCAGTGGAGGAGGGCCGGCGCCTGCTTTCAGTGGAAGAGGAGAGCTCAGTGGGGAAGCTGGGAGGAGGCGACAGCACCAGATGAGGAGCGCACGGAGGGGGCGGGCTAGAGGTGAAGGAGTTGGCTTGGCACTCGGTGGAGAAAAGGAGGAAGGGGTTCTCGGCTGGGGGAAATGAGTGGCGTGGGGGAGAAAGAAGAAAGAAAAACAGTTGGCGAATAAGCTTGGCTGAGTAGCGAATGGGCAATGGAGAGACGGTGTGCTTCTGCTGGGTCAAATCAAATGGTAGTGGAGTTGGACTTTGGTTGGTTGGAGAGAGTTGCCAGTGAGAGAAATTAGCAGTGGAATAAATAGCAGTGTATTTCTCCCACATTTTTCCAACTTGCTCATATGACCTTGCATGCGAGAATCGATTGCAGAAACGGAACGCCCTCGAGACGGTGATTGCAACGGTATAACATGCGTCGTCGGATTCTTGATTCTCGGTTGTGATTGCGAGGAGAGAAGTTGGGGAAAAGAAATAGACTCGCAGACGTTTCATCTGCTACTTCTTTTCTCCTCTCGTGTAATCGCTCAAACTGCCATGCATGCGCAAACGGATTGCAGAAATGGGTTGGTCGTGCGACAACGATCACGGTGGTACGACATGCATGGCTTGGTTTTGAGTTGTTAGATGAGATTTGAAGGAGAGAAGCGAAGGGAGTTAGCAGGAACGGAAAAGAAGGGACACGCAGGCATTTCACCTGCAGTCGGTCGAACCGGAAAAGAAAAATGATGATAATAATGCATGCATAAAGACATGATTTTTGTGATGCATGTGAGAACAAGAAATCGATTTAATTTAAATGCAGTCTTTCAAACCATTCGATTTAATGTTGGTTATCATTACTTGTGAGAAATTGCAAAACGTGCTTTAATTAATTCCTCCATTTATATTTAGAATAATTATACCGAGTTTAGATTTTAAATTATCACTTTCATTTCCGTTTGTTTTATTTATCTATTAGGTTGGTGTTTTAAATTCAAACTCAAAGTTGAACCTACAAATTAATCAGGGAACCAATTAAGCTCCAAAAATTCCAGAAAAACCAACAAGCATGTCAGAGAATATAGAGTCCAACTAAAATATTCCCACACTTGAAACCTATTTGCTGCAACAAAAAGTTTTAAAAAGTCCAAAATTTCACAAATGCACATTAGATGCTTAACTAATCCAACTTAGGGATTTTGGGCTGTTACAACATTACCCAGAACTCATAGTGCTTGTGATGGGTTTTGAATGCCATTTTATGTTCATCTTTAGGCCTCATACGAATTTGATGGTAACCGACCCGCTAGTCCATGCTAGTGAACCACCGAGAACCAGCCAGTTCATCTAATAGCTCATCGATGACCGGTAATGGATATCGATTTTTCACTGTAATCACATTCAAGTGGCGGCAATCTACACAAAATCACCAGGTTCCATCCTTCTTCTGTACTAGCAGTGCCAGCGATGCAAAAGGGCTGGCGCTATGTTGAACGATTCCCTGACTGATCATCTCTGCAACTTGTTTCTCCATTTCATCCTTCTGTGCCAGGTGAAAGCGGTAGGGCCTCAAATTGACTGGCTACGACCCAGGCAACAATGGTATGGCATGGTCGAACACCCGAGAAGGGGGCAATCCCTTTGGCTCAGCAAACAATTGTTCAAATTCTAACAACAGAGCCCATACAGTCTTGGGCGATTCTATCTTCACTATGCTAGTCATGAACAATTGCCATTGATCTTCTGCACTCGTTTTTCCAGCTCCTATCAGGACCAACACACCTTGGGGTATCTCCGCTCGGATTCCTCACACACAATCCTCTTGCTGTGGTTTATGAAGGATTTGTGCCAATGAACTATCATCGGACTGTGCCGCTCCAGTCAGTCCATGCCCACGCTAAGATCATAACAACCCAACAAGAGCACCTTCAACGTTGACACAAATTCCACCTCCTGCACCATCCAATGACAATCTGGGAACTCCTCCACACAAGCCAGCACTCCCCCATTCGCAATTCTAGCACTCATGGGCTGAGTCGCTCTTTGTCCTCCTTACAACTTGTCAGCCAGCGCCTCATTGATGAAATTGTGCACGCTCCTGGAATCCACTAGGATCATGACCTCTCACCCTTCAATCGCACTGTTCTTGGGGCCTCTAGGCCATGCGCCACAAAGTGCGAGATAGCCATCAGATCTCCCTGCGAGCTGGCTGCTTCAGAGGGCGTGACCTCCTTCTCTTGTTCAGGGAGTAGCTCCCAAAGCTCTTGCACGACATGCAGCTGTACAGTCAGGCTACATCGGTGGTATCGACTCCATTTCTCACCATAAGTAAGGCACAACCTACACGCTCGTCGATATGCTTGAAGCACCGCCATCTTGTCGTCCGAGTTTGCTGGTCGAGCTCCTTCTGTTCCCCTTCGGTCATCCACCCAGTTCCCTGAAGGTCCCGACGGTCTTCCAAGAGGAGGCGGTAGGGGTAATGTTGTCCACATCACCGGTCGCCCCGTTGGGAACTCTGGGTGGCGAGCATGCCTCCTTATGGCCTCCAGGACCTCCTTCTACAAGCAAGCCAAAGACACGGCAATATCCAAATCCTTTGGCTGGTGCAAAACAACAACCGCTCTAATATCACTACGTAAACCATCTGTGAACTAGGTTACAAAGAACACGGGATCCCATAAATGATGCGCGATGAGCCTCTACATCGACTCGTTGAACTTCTTAGCGAACTCAGCTACTGACCCAACTTGCCGGAGGTGGTTAAACTGGCACAGTTGCTGCTGGAATTCCTCTCGACCAAATTGCATACATATTGCCTCAGCCCCCAATTTGCGCATCTCGTGTGGGCTTGTGTGGATTGCAGCCATAGGACCGTGTTTCCCACGAAGAACGTAGTTGACACACTGATCAACAAATCGAGGTGGGTCGCACACACCCGAAAGTAAACCTCACTCTTCAACCTCAACACCTTAGGATTATCTCCATCGAATTGGGGAAAATCCTATTTGGGTTGCAAGGGGTGAGTAGGATAGTACCCTGTAGATCACCATGCGTCTCCAACAAATCATGAGGAAAAAGGGTCAAAGTAGGCAATCCATACGTACCATTGCTCGGAGGCGGCTCTGGGGGTAAATTCCCCCGTAGCCTTCCCCCAGTTTTGTGTGGCAAGGCGGTGGCATCAGGTCTGTGACGGCCATCACCCTCCACCTCCTTCGACTCCAGTGGTAGCTTGCGCTCTAGAGTGGGCAGCAGCGGTGGCAACACCGTGGTTCTCTGGCCGCCAGCGCAGAATCACAGGCGAGTTGGCTGACTTGGCCGCGCAACTCTCCCACCTCGCTGCGCAACTCGTCCACCGCCGTCGCCATGGCCGGCTTCCACTCCTTGAGTTCCATCACCACCGGCTTGAGTTCCGCCAACGACTCCACCACCTTCTGGATGGTAGCGTTCTATGCTTGGATCGCCCTGGTAAGCTCTACGATCTACTGCTCCATGACCACCGATTTCTCCTGAGCTCTCGTCTGGTATTTGATTTGGGCTTCTCCAGGTTGGTGTATCGGCTCAAGAACGACTGTTCTGATACTAAATTTGTTACGTTCCCAAAATTAGAAGGGTTGAGGGAAGCAATTTGGGGATGATCAAAAGCCAGAGGCAAGGGAAATCCAGAGAAATAAGACTAGGTGAGGAGGAGATAGAAGGGGAATAGGGTTCTGATTTGTTCATTACAAATTCGATGCTTTAGCTAGACGACACAGTACTCCTTAAGTAGCACCCCAGAAGATCGCACAACCGAACCACGCTTGCTAATGGGCCAACCCGTGGTCACACGGTCCATTCTGCCGCTGGAAACCTAGCACTAGGTTGCCTGTTGCGCGGTCATACTCTTGGTAAGGTTTGGTGCTTAGTAACGGTTGTAACACAGAAGTAATGAACTCTAAGTACCAAGGATAGCTAGCTTGGTGATGTTGTGGTTTAATAATGCTAACTACCTTTCACTAAAACAGATCACAAGTAAATAACTGAAGGAAGTCAGTCTTCATCCAAGGTGTTTCACCTTCAGAAAACACATATTGAGCAATAAATTAAGGAAAACAATCTCATACATTATATCGTTAGCAGATAAGTAACCATTTACTTGGTCATACTTATAGTTCCCAAACTGCAAATCGAGGATCATCTAAGTTTAATCTGCAGAACATTCATAGATATATTTTTTCCATATAATGTCCATGGCATCTTTGCTGGAGTACTATAAGAAGTTAAACCAACACATGGAGTTACCAGTACGCAGAAAAATTTCTAAACAGAAACATGTACAGACAACTGAAAGTTCATTGACAAATTTGAACAGCTACTCTCAGAGAAATTAGCTAACATCGCATCCATAATGAACTAACATTTCTCCAAAAACAAAAGCAGGTAAGACATCTAACCATTCAGACCAAATAAGAACCAAATTCATGCAGACATACCAATCCCGACGCTCCATAGCTAGAAGAATTGACTCTTATCAAAGAGCCAATTCTTATAAAGGCATCAATCTCCTATTGAAGTCGCCAGTGCAAAGCTGATAACTCTGAGTACATTAGCACATAAGGCAGATATGGCCTATGAGAGTCATGTCCAAGACTGCGGATCTCTTCAACTTTCCGATGATCCATATCGTAGGATACTAATGTGTACATCCCACCCACATTGAAGAAGATCAAGTTACATTCCGGGTGAATTGCAACCCAATCAAAGGACACAAGTTGAAATGGACGCGGCGAGGGCCAACCGGCCAAGACGCCGGAAGCTTTGCTTGCGGCGGCGGCGATCGCAACACGCAGCGCAGAATTGCGGAGAAGGTAGGACTCACGCCTTATCTTGGCCGGTCTGACTGGTAAGGTAGGACTCACGCAGCGCAGAATTGCGGAGAGGGTTCAGGTGGTGCTGCCAATTGGCTACGACTAATATTTAGGGCTTCTCTAAAAAAACTAATTTTTAGGGCACGCTTTTTTTTTATACATAAGATTGTGTTTTCGCACTTTTTTTTTCATATGCATATATTCTAACATGTTCTACATCTAGGATTTTTGTTGAGAATTTGCACAAGTGCACAAACCGAAAACATGGGTTGAACCTAGGTTCATATCTAAATTCCGCTCGTACCACATCATTTAATAGCCCTAAGAGTGCTAGCTTATTTTACCTTTTCAGTTTTCACTGTGGTTATCCGAACTTTGGGTTAGGAGAGTTAAAAGTGCTTCAGCCGGGCTAAACTCTCTCAGTTCATATATGTTTTTTTTTTAAGTTTTCAGTCCACAGATGCTCAAAAAGATTAAACTCCGAAACTAACTCTGGAACAAACAGTACCAACACCTGAGATACGTTGCTGCCTTAGGGCATGCATATACAATGTAAGATGCTTATACATAGGTGCTTAAATAGAGATAATATAGCTACATCATTATGCACTCGTGTAAAAATCATTTCTTTCAATGTAAACATCTTTTTTGTTTGTATTTTTTTATTATATAGTTATATACCTAATCACCTATTAAGCACCGATACCTAATTAAGTATCGATGCTATAAAATAAGCATCTTATCCATCCTGTGTGGCAAAAAAAATCAGTTTTTATTTTCTAAGCTTGTCTCTGAGCACCTGTATTATATATACTCTTAAACGACGGCTTAGGATGAACATGAGACACGGACAGTTACCAGCGAAAGGATTCAGAAATTTTGGTGACGTGCCGGTCTTACTGTTGCGATTATTATTGCTGTTGCTGTTGAGGTTGCACTTTTAGCCACGTTGGAATCAGCAATTTGAAGCTGTGGTAGCTTTTCATGTCGTAACAATACTAGAGTGGAGGCGAGTAGAGCTGATGATGAGTCTCTTTGTTTATTTATGCTCCAGGGAGCAACGCACTTTATAGAAACTGATCATAGGCGTGCTTGATGAGCGTTGCGCCAAAGCCTTTTTTACTCCACCAAAGTGCAAACCGCGATGAGTAGTTGTAACGCTACAAGATAAAGTATGCCTAGATCGTTTTTTTTTTCTTACTAGCACTAGCTATTATTTGTACTCGTAGTAAACAAGGTGCTAATATGTGTAACACTTTTACTTACAGACGTATGCTCAGGACAGGTCAATGTAGGCTGGTAATAGTAAGGCCAATTGGAACACAGGAATTTCGCATGATTTTACAACAATCACTTCAATTCCGGCCTATTGTGATCCCGCAAAATGCCCGTCCTTAAAAAAAGTGTAAAGTTAGATATGGTTGGTAAAATGTAGGTAAATACTGGTACACGTTGCGGTTGATGATCTCACGTGCAATATTGTGCGAGACACCGTGGAATAGTTATCGCGAGTCCTTAGCTTGTCTCTCTCTTTTTGTGGTAATGGGAGGGGGAAAAGACGCTTGATGGTCCCTTGTAAACTTTCTGACAACCAAAGCAAAAGAACTCGTTTCATTTTTTTTTTAACCTACCGATTGAAGAAAACAAAGTGCGCGTACGTTTTCACTTGATTAGCCTGCACGTTTTTTACACCGGGAAAGCTAGAAAATGGCACGGGCGATGTGAAAAACGGAGCGACATGTATCTTTTTTTCGTTTGCATGCATGCTGCTCCTACTAACTAAAAGACGAGGTGGAGCACGCGAGGGAGGTGGAGCACGTACCGTCCAATCCATCGGGCGTTGTCGCCTTTGTTGAAAAGCGATTTTCACTGATAGACTGAATTGATGTTCGGACAACATTCAATTTAACCGTGGCTTGGAGCAACAGATGCTATCTGCGTTTCGCAATTTAAGTCTCGTTTGGAACATACGAATTTCTCCGGAAACAGTTTAATTCTTGTAGGGCTTAGATTTTTCCAAATGGGGCTATAGTTGTAACATTCCAATTTTCTGAGTTTCAAAATATTTTTGAGTAGTTTAGTTCCTGGAAAATTTCATCAAATTTTATTTGAATTTAATAAAGCTTAAATAAGACTTTCAAATATCAAAACAATTTAATGTGACTAGTCTGATGATCAATTAAATCCAAAACTATTTTTATTTGATTTTTTTGAGCTTGGAAATATTTTTCAGATTTTTCTAGAATTTTTTTGAGTTCAATTGCTTTATTTTAAATTGTCATTTAGATTTTCTGGTATTTATAAAATAGAAAAGCTACTTGAAATCTCAAGAAATTCTTTGGGCTGAATTTTCTTTTGCCGGCCCATTCCTTCCTCTCTCCGGCCCAATCTACCATCCCAACTGGTGCGCAACGCAGCCCATATCTGCGTCCGCCTCGTAGCCACTGATGGATGGGTCCCACCTGTTAGGGTCGTCCCCGACTTGGACTCTCTCTCTCTCTCTCTCTCCTCCCTACGCGGTAGCCGCTCTGGATTCCGCCTCCCGAGGCTGTTTAAAGCCCCGATGGCCTTCATTTTCTGCACCTCGAACCACATCGCACCTTTTGCCCTAGCCACCATCGCCCGAGTCACCGCATAGCGCTGTTGCCGCTGTCATCTTCTTCGTCTTCGGTCGAACAACTCCGTCTTCACCACCACCGTTTCGGTGAGCCTCATCGTCGTTGGTCGCCACCAACGGGATCGCCTCGATGACCGCATTTCAGATCTACCCTCGCTTTTGTCAGAGTGCCACCCTAGCCCATCGTCGTAGACCCCCGAGCCCTAGCCGCTATTTCGACCTCGCCGCCGTTCACCACTGTCTACGTCCGCCCGCCTCATGTACCCCATTGATTTCACCGTCGCACCAGCTACCCAATGCGCACCTTCGTTTGCTCCGCCATGGTCCCAATTGCCAGCAACCTTAGGTCCCCGAGCCATGCCACCATCGAGATGATGTGGAGGCCTTGTGTCAGCTGCGTGTCATCCGCATCAACGTCATCTCAGCCTTGTGTCCACGTGTCTGCCACGTCAGTGCCGCGTCAGTCCTCACCCGCAACCACATCAAAGCTAATCCATGTGGACTTGGTCCACGATAGACCTACCCACTGACATGTGGACCCCACATGTCAGTTCACTATTCCATGAAGCCATGAGCCATGGACCAGTAGACGAAAACCATAGACCTGGTCAATAGACAGTGGGTCCCACCTGTCAGTCTTTATTTTCTATTTTTTAGATATTCTTTTAAATCTCAAATTCATTGCTTACATCATACTGATCCAATATTTCATAATTTTCTTTAGAAAGAAAATTCAAAAAATCCATAATAGTGTTTTCTTTATCTTTTTCTTAGATTTAAATCTCCCAAGAGCTCATTCTTCCTCTTACGAACTCTGATTGAGCCCATTTAAGTTTCTAAATTTGTCTATATTCAAGCCCTACCTTTCTGTGATTTTTATTTAATTTTTTGTATTTATTTGTTACTCTATTTTGTATTTATTTGAGTTTTTATTTTTGTTCATGAGTAGACATTGTTACTTCGGGAGTTTTCAAGGAAGGAGGAGTTGATCAAGCTCCAAACCAGTACCAAGACTTGTTTCAAGGCAAATTATACTTTTGACCATGTTGAACCAAGTTTTTTCAAAACTACTTTGATTCAAACTATTGCATGTTATTTCAAGTATTTAATTCTTTCAATGCTTTGGGATTAGCTATACACCTACTTGATTATATCTCCTTGCTCATTGTATTATCATGATCTTTTGTCACTCTATCTTGGTTAATTATTAGTTAGTATTATTATAGCACCAACATGGGTTGGTTAGATACCATTAGTGTGCTTAGTCATGCAACAGGTTATTGATATCATTTTGAGTTGCAAAACTAAACTTGACCGAGTGAATATAGAATACTTTATGGAAAGTTGTGTGCAGTATGTTGTCATTCGTTGATAGCATATGTTGCATTTAACCAACAGGGTGGAAAAAGATTTAGACCGAGGCAAGTGGATGAAATTGTGATATGGTGAAGCTATGTGTGTTTGGGAAAATATGAATGTGACAGTTGGTAATTGTTAGGCAGTCTTGCCTTGGTCAATTAAGGACTTAACTTTTTGCACTACTGAACTGAGTCAGAATTGTACGACCACATACCTGGTATAGGACAGGCCTAACTTAGTAAGTCACGGATTCTTGATATTGATTGTTTAGGCAGATAAGTTAGACTGTGTGCCAGGGTGGAGGTGTGATTCTGTCTATGTGACGATTTACATTTATGAGTGATTCGCCATATCCTAGTCCAATGGTGTGTGACGGGCCAATAACCTATGTCGGGGTTTGCTACCATCAGTATACACAACGGGTGGGTCAATTGTTAAGATGAAGTTTCAAAAATGTTTTGTTATGATTGGTGCTAGCTACACAGGTTGTATCTTGTGGGTAAAGTGTATAAACCTCTGCAAAGTATTGATCAATCTATTCGAATAGCTGCGTCTGCAGTCATGGACATGCTCGAGAATTTCACACGAGGGGTAGATTTTCATAAAACTCTTGGAAAAGAACAGTTGTGTGATTTGAAATTTATGTGGCTGTGTGAAAAAATTGATTAGACTTTATAGTCTTTGTGAAAATAATTAATAAACTATTAATGTTTATTTATATTAAATTACACTTTCAATCTATTATTTGTATTCAATTGCAAGTATCATTTTTTGTAAAATAACTATAGAAGTCATTTCCTTTGGAATAAGCCATCATTTATAATTGCATTCTGTGATACAACTTATTGAGTACTCGAAGTACTCATTTTTGCTGCAATCATTCAGCTGAAGTGATAAAGGATCCAACTAGCAAGCTAACGGGATCTTGTTGTTTGGCCTGATCTTTCATAGTACACCTTGATAGTAGCCTTCTAGCCCTTGCGCAGCACAAGAACAATAATGTCTCCTTGATAAACCTTCTCCCACGCACACTACAGCACGTAAAAAAGGGTAGAAGAACTGAAGTTCCATCGAGTAAAAATCCAACACCTCAATTGGATTCAATACACCAAAGAGTAATTCCTCTCAAAAATCTCAAGACCACGTCAAATGTGCCACCAAAACTATGGTGATTTTCTGGTATCTATTCCTTAACTCATAACTTGTCTTCCTTACAATGGGCTATGCCCTGGCCTTATATTAACACCTAAGGGTGCGGCCAAACACACACATGCACGGCCTTAGACCGAAACAAACTAAGAAACGTGATCTACTTGGACTCTATCCCTAAGAAACAGACTAAACACCCAAAACGGACTCTTACTTTCCTAATAAGCTGATTTGAATTGGTATGGAACCAATCCAAATGTATCTGATCAGGGAAACCATATGTTCTTCTATTCTTGGCCCATCTCTAGCTTCTGATCTTTCCATCTTATTTCACTTGCCATATTGGTTTTGGACCACCTGATCGTGGACCTAGTCGAGGACCTAGATACAGACTTGGTCGTGGTCGTAGACCATCTAGACGTCGTCATAGACCACCTGGTAATGATCGTAGGCTATTCCCACCAAGTACTATAGTTGACGAGTACTGTTCCTTCCGAGTGCTCCTCCCTATGAGTATTGTTTCCGTCGAGTACTGTTCCCGACGAGTGCTCCTGCCGACGAGTACTATTCCCATCGAGTATTGTTTACTACGGGTACCTCTTCCGCTGAGAACTAGTCGTACACCTTTTGGAAGTGGTTGTGAACCTTGTGGAAGTGGTCGTAACCCTCCAGGAACTGGTCGTAGAACTTCTGGGGCTAGTCGTGGACCTTGCTCTCTTCTGGCTCTGATTGCACCTAGCTCACTCTTGGTCAAATCAGTAACAATATTATTTGGTGCCATATCATCCCCTCCTCCTTCAAGCGAAACCGTCCTCGGTTTCGGGATAATCTTCAAAGTCTTTTTCTCCTCAACGGCGAACTTGATTTCAGATTTGATTGCGCTGTCCGCCATTGGTTTTAGCACATGATGTTTGCCTTTATGCTTGAAAGTGTAAGTGTTGATTCTCCCGGCATATGTGACATAATGATCATACTGCCACGATCTTCCCAACAGCAAACCACACACCTCTAATGGCATAACATCGTACACTACATGATCAACATAATCGCCAACTGAAAAAGGCACACATACCTTATGTGTTATCTTCAACTTTTTGGCCTTGTTCAACCAACCCACATAATGAGGTTCAGAATTCCTTCATGTGGACAGCCCCAATGCGTACACCAAATCTTTGCTAATCATGTTAGTGAAACTTCCACCGTCAATGATCAGCTTGCACGCCGTGCCTTTGACTTCGCATTGAGTTTGGAACATGCTCCAACGCTGCCCTGTTGCCACCTTATCGACGCTGTCGCCTTGCAACTTCTTGGCTTGGATGTTTAGCCCACTAGACAGCGCATCGTCCTCCTTCATTTGGTTAGGGGCAAAAAAATTTTCAGTACCCTAGCCCGGTAGCTTCACCTCTTCTTTTGTTGTGGTCAAACCACTATTAGTAGCAACAACAATTTTCTCATTCTCAATAGTAGCTTGTGCACGATCTCTCCATTGATGATCCTTCAAATACTGCTCGGAAGTGTATGACTCGATGTAATGACGTCATCCTCGCTGAACAAAAGTATACAACCTGTTCGAAGAAATCGCATAAGGATCAGAATAATCCTTCTGCCACTGCCTCCGATCGGTCCATGGCTTTCCAAGCAGCAACAAGCACACGCGCATATGTGTAGAAAGCACGTCACACACCACCACATTAGCAAGTCCACAAAACGTGAACCGTACCTCGATGCGATGTTTGATCACAAAGTATTGATCTTGCTATTGAACCTTGTACGGGTCAGGGCGTGGAATCAATTGGAGCTTCAAGTGGTCGATGAAGGTTTGACTTGCCAAGTTCATGGCAGCAAACTTATCCACCATCACAGCGCTTGTAGTCGCTCCCACTTGACATCTTGCATAGAATTGAGATGATCAAATCTCTTGCAATGGATTTTTCTCACATGAGTTCAGATCGAACCATAGAGAGTAATATGTCTTCATGTCTTCTGCCATCATCCCTTCTTGCAGAAAAAAATTCAGCACATACCGTGATCAACTTGGTGCTCTGATACCACCTAATAAAGGATCCAAATAGCAAGCTAGCGGGATCTCGTTGTTTGGCCCGATCTTTCACGGTACACCTTGATAGTAGCCTCCTAGCCCTTGCGCAGCACAAGAACAATAAGGCCTCCTTGATAAACCATCTCCCACGCACACCGCAACACGTGAACAAAGGGTAGAAGAACCGAAGTTCCAACGAGTAAAAATCTAACATCTCAATTGGATTCAACACACCAAAGAGTAATTCCTCTCGAAAATATCAAGACCACGTCAAACGTACCACCAAAATCATGGTGATTTTCGGTATCAATTCTTTAACTCATAACTTGTCCCCTTACAATGGGCTATACCCTAACCTTATATTAACACCTAAGGGTGCGGCCAAACACACACACGCACGGCCTGAGGCCGAAACAAACTAAGAAACATGATCTACTTAGACTCTATCCCTAAGAAACAGACTAAACATCCAAAATGGACTCTTACTTTCCTAATAAACTGATTTGAATTGGTATAGAACCAATCCAACTGTATCTGATCTGGGAAACCGTATGTTCTTCTATTCTTGGCCCATCTCTGGCTTTCGATCTTTCCATCTTCTTCACTTGCCATATTGGTTTTAGACTACCTGGTCGTGGACCTGGACGAAGACCTGGTCGTGGTCGTAACCCTTTTGGATGTGGTAGCCGGCCTCCTGAACATTGTCGTAGACCATCTGGACGTGGTCGTAGACCACCTGGTAGTGGTCGTAGGTTGTTCCCACCAAGTACTGTAGTCGACGAGTATTGTTCCTTCCGAGTGCTCCTCCCGACGAGTACTGTTCCCGTCGAGTACTGTTCCCGACGAGTGCTCCTGCCGACGAGTACTGTTCCCGTCGAGTATTGTTTACTATAGGTACCCCTTCCGCCGAGAACTGGTCGTAGACCCTGTGGAAGTGGCCATGAACCTTGCGGAAGGGGTCGTAGCCCTCCAGGAATTGGTCGTAGAACTTCTGGGGTTGGTCGTGGACCTTGCTGGGCTAGTCGTGGACCTTTCTCTCTTCTGGCTCTAATTGCACCTGGCTCACTCTTGGCCAAATTAGTAACAATATTGTTTGGTGTCGTATCATGAAGTGGAGGATTGGTCTCCGCCTGCTTTCGATGAGGAGTTTTAAGAGGAGGGTGATCGCTAGGTCTTGATCCCAGTTGGTTGCCTATGACAAGTCAATGGGTTTCCACTGATGTTGTTTCCGTTCCGCTACCATCTCTTTATTTGGTGTCAGCTCTGTGTGGCTTAATAAGTGTAAACTTGACCTTAAGGTCACAACCGTTATTTGATTAATCGTTTATTCTTATATTCGTCTTGTGCGGAATTATATTCGTTTATGTTGATACTGTGCGCACTAGCGTGATCTTGAACTAGTGCGTTATACACAGAGAGTCCAGATTTGTATATTTAGGTCCCAACAATAGCCTACCTCTTTGTTATTAATCAGAACAACTCTCACCTGGTGTTGCCATGGGCGGAGCTGGGCCTCGGGCTAACATACGCTGGCCAGCCCGAGATGGGCCAGCCAAAAAATGCTAGCTAAATGGAAAATTTTTACTGTGTGAATCTGAGGTATGGGCTAACATATGATGGGCCGGCCCGAGGGCCGGCCGGCGCTGGCTCCGCCCCTGGGTGTTGCCTTGCCTGTTAGATTACAACCACTTGGTAGTGGCATAAATAAATCAAACGAAAAGAAAAATGGATGCCATGCTGCTTGGCCAGTCTTAAACATTGTTTGGTCCTTGCGATCAATGTGAAAAACTCTGCTGTTCATGCATGACAGCATGAGCCAAGACTAGAAAAAGAAATACTTTTCGTGCTTTGATTGATTGCTACGAGTGACCGATTTGCTGCACGTTTCCTTCCTTTAACTTTTGCTTAGATCACGCATCACTAATTCTGCAAACCGCCACACGACTGCGTTGCTTGCTTCCCTTATGGGGCCAAAAGATATCTTGCTGGTTGCTTCAGAATTGCCATCAGTACAATAAACACAATTCTGCCTATTAATTCCTATCTGTCAACTTTTACCTAATAATACCTTAGATGCTACTTGCAGAGTGACGCTGCTCCTTTCGTTCATATTAAAACGCACGGCAAAATAACACGGGAAACAATGACGTATGTCACATGGTACATATATATGTGCTAGAGAATCAGTGAAAATGAAATCGAGTCAGAGTTAGTTGCGCCACTTGACGTCACATTTGGCGTTAGTCGGTGTATGTGCTGCATCTGACACAGATGCGATGACCAGTGGCGGAGCCAGGAATTTTTTAAAGGGTAGGCAAGCCATAAGTTAAGTATGTAATTATGGTCTATTGAGAATTGTAAGCATCGGATAATTGGATACACAATTACACATCATGCAAATCCACAATAGTTTTAAAGTAAAAGAACGGATACGATACATCACACATGTAAAGGTTCATATATGAAAATAAAAACGAGATACGATAACAAACAACTCACTAGACACTACCAAAGTTGCGACGAGTCAACAACAAAAGTCCAAATGTCCAATCACACAACTAAAAGAGAGTAAGAGACTCTACAAGATAAAAAAAATGAATTAGTAAATCATACAACTTTGACTTGAAAATATATTCACATCCGAAAGAATGAAACATACCGATAATGTGCTAATTAGGCCTAGGCCTACGAGGCAAATGTCCTTTCTTTTTTCTTCATGGCTTGAAACCGTCAGGCAATAACATCATCATCAAGTTGTTTAAATATGTCCCTCTCGTTGTAGCATATCATCAAGTCATTGAACCAATCATTGTTGATCTTGTTGCGCAATTTAGACTTGATAATCTTCATTGCCGAAAAAGTCCTTTCAACCGATGTCGTTGACACCGGCAATAACAAAGCCAACTCAATGAGTTTGTAGACCAATGGAAAAACCAAATATTTCTCGGTTTCATCCATCTTTGTAGCCAAACTTTCAAGATCTTGACAAGTAGAAAAGGAAACATGTCTTCTCACATGATGAATGTAAGTCTTAAGTTGGTAACTTATGATTGCACGATCACCATTAGAGAAATCCACATGATAAATTGTAGTTAAGCGAGCAAGCTTGTCAACATCAAACTTAGAGAAAGAATTCTTTGGATCAAGGCATGAGAAGCACACTAATATCTCTGTAGATGCTTCACTAAAGCGATGATTCATCTCAGTACATATCTTGTCAAGGGCAACATAGAAAATCTCAACTCGGTAATAATGAAGATTAGTGTAAGTCTTCCCATCACGCCTCGAATGACCCCTAACTGGTATTTGTTCATCCATATTTGGCACCGGAATACCTTTAACAACACAAAATTGTTGGACCTCATCAAACAAGTCCTCCCAACCACTTTCTCTCATGGAGGTCAACCGAGCTTTGACATCATGAACTAATTCCATAACATGAACAATATTTAGATCCTTCTTTTGCAAGACTTGTGAGAGCTCATTTGTGATGGCAAACAATTTTAACATTAGCTTCAAAATGAAAGCAAATTTGAAACTCTCCATTTTTCTATCAAACCTGCAGCTTGAGACGGTCCACGCCCATCCTCATCTACCGCACTAAGCACATGTAACACTGACATCCACATTTGATCCAAACGAAGCAAAGTTGTATGATGTGAATAAGAGCTACCTTTAGTGCCTCTGATGTAGTCTCATGGACATGATGTAGAGCAAGAAATCATTCCACAACCTTCCCTTCATTGTTCACATACCTATAACAAAACAATTGTTCCCTTCATTGTTCACATACCCTAAACCCTAAATAGAATAATGAACCACTACTAACCTCAACATTACCGCCATTTGCTCTTTCACGGATATATCGCGCGACTCATCGATAAGCACGGAGAATTGTCTATCACCAATCTCTCTCATAATCACATCGGTGACTTCTTGTGCGCAACATTTTGTAAGATCCTTTTGAATTTCAAAAGCAAGTATCTTGCAATTTTTTAGACCACGGTCAAAAGCATGCCTCACTTTTTCATTATTATCTTTGTACCAATCTATCATTTCACAAAAGTTACCCTTGTTCAATTAAGTAGAAGATTCATCGTGGCCACGAAAAGCCATGCCTTGACTAATGAGAAACCTTGTACACTCTAGAGAAGAAGTCAAACGGATTTTATATAGTTCTTCGGATTCCTTGGTTGCACAAGAGAGTTTACTTGACACACTTTGTCTTTGGTTACGAAAATCATCACAATGCAATCTTGCGTTGTTGTGGTCACTTCTTACACCACCAATATGGCGGGGCAAGGCTTTGTAGGCATGCTTCCAATCACTAAACCCGGTTCTGGTGAAGTCTTCGGAACCAAAGCGTTGATTATTTTTCGGCTTCTTAAAAAGAAAGCAATAGAAACAATATGCCGCATCTTGAGACTCGCTATATTCTATCCAATCATACTTCTTATAACAATCTTTTGAAAATGCCCTCGACAAACATCCAAATTGTTTGCGAGGAAAATTCACAACTGGTTGGGTTGGACCCTTCAAAATGTATGCTCTTCTCACTTGGTCTTGAACATCCAGATGGTAATCATCTATTTGTTTCCTAATAGCAGGATCACACACAATTTCATCCGGATTAAACTCATCCTCCTCATCATCATTAGCCATATTTGGTTCATCTTCATCATTTGGTTGTGGATCTTGTGGTTGCGGCTGTGGTAACCTTCTCGAGTCAACCAAAAACCTCCTCATTTCTGAAATTTTAACAATTATGTTATGTGCCAACCAATAAGCAACAAACTTAGCAATAAATTAAGCCCTAATTATGTACTAATACTCAGCCTCAATTATATACTAATACTCAGTGCTCTACTAGAACTTTCATACATTTATTTATTCCAATCCTTATCCTCTGCCTACCGGTCTGCCCTTTGGTTGGCTGGTCCAGTGGTCCTGGCGGCCTAGCCGAAACCCCAATGCCCAAAGGCCAAAGCAGTGAAAGCACCCATCCGGCCACCCCCTGACCCCCACCCAGGAGCGGAGGAGCCATTTGCTGATTTGCCCATTTCTTCTTCTCAGTTCGGCAGTTCCCCAACCCCATTCTCAGATTCTCTCTCTCAGTCTCTCTCACGCGACCGTGTGTCGGCGGCCAGGCCGGCCCCTACCTGCGCTGTGCCTGCGCGGCTGCGCCGGCAGGCGGCAGCGCCGCCAATGGCAGCTCCCCAAGTCCCCATGCCACCACCAGCGGTCCAGCACCCGGCCGCTCTCTCGGCTCTCGGGTCCCAGCCCGCCATCAACAAAGGGAATAGCTCACCTAGCTGCCTGGGTCCCGGAGCCGGAGCCGTAGCCAGAAGGCCGGCAATCGCCGTCCCGCCGCCGCCGCCGGAATCGCCGACTCTCTGAGTTGGAGAGGCTACGTCGCTGCGGGATTTGGGAATAGGGATTGGGGAGGCTGCTAGAGTTGGACTGTTCATTGTTGGAGACATTGTCTTTGGCGAGAAGCGAGAAGCGTGTCTGTCTTTGAAGAAGCGCCGAGCCCCGAGCGTCCGACTCCGAGCGAGGCCCATGTTGATGTACATCGAGGAGGCGACCCAAAGGTCGGGCAACTGCCCAGGCTGGAGGCCCCTTGAATCCGCCCCTGGCGATGACAAATTTGCATCATACTTTAACGTATTATGTGGCGAACCACTCACGCATGTTATATGTGTACATGTGTGATGGCATATATAACCTACAAATTGACGCATGCACATCAAAATTCAGTAATTATCGCCCATATCTTTCGTTCTCCTTCTCCGGTGGAAAAATCGGTCAATTAATTAGCTGAAGGTGTGTGTATATATAGCGATATTTAGCGTTCGAATAGCTATTCTACATGTGGGCCGCAGCCTACGTTGCGCTGCTTGCGGCGCGCCAGCGCACGCTACCTCGCGCTACGCATGTCGCGCCAACTCGCGCGCTTCCCGCGTGTGATCGGTGGTAAAACACACGCGTACGCGTTGCAATCGGCGGTAAAAGTCTCGGTATCACCCAATCTGACAGTAAAACTTCATATCAAAGCGATTATCGGTGAAATCGACAGTAAAAAAATTGTACATTACCTAAATCGGCAGTAAAAAACTGTAACTCCCGAAACCGATGGTAAAACCAAAGAATCACTGGTACGTCACGGATCGGACGGTAGTTGATAGTGAATCTACTTCCGAGGGACATTGGTACATTGGTAACAAAACTACTGGTATGTGCATGTATGCCCATCCTATTTTTAATGCTGATACCTATTATTTAGTGTCCTCTAGCCGTTTACAGTGTGCAATGAGGTTTACTGTTTTTTCGAACTGTATTACTGTAAGTGCATGAATTGTTACTGCCATGGATATGTATCTAACTACTGATCCTATTGAGTTTTACTTCATGCCAAAATAAGTTTTACTGTAAGACAACTTATTGATATGACCACTCGATCACCGTTCATTTGGACAAAAAAAACACTCCCGCATGTCCTCTCGCAGCGCCCACAATAAAAAACGCTGGGCGATCCTACGCATCCCACTAAACACGCTCCCTACATAACCAATCATAAGATCTGCCCACCTCCCCCCACACGTTCACCTTGTCATTATCGCTTCTCCACCCCTCCCCCCTGGCACCCCTAGCGATCCCTTCCGATGGCTCCCTTCTGATGAATCTCATCGATAATGACTACTGGACATCCCCCATGGACGCGGAGGAACCCAGCTCGGTGGTGCTCGTTCTCCGTCGTGAGTGTCGGTCAGATCTTCCTCCAACGCATGCAGATTCTCCCAACATTTACTGCTATGCCCGGCAGAACGGTATATGACCCAGGTTGCTCTATGTAGATGGCTATGCCGACGGCAAACGTTGTACCCCTAGCTGTAAGCCCCCGACAACCAGGATCCTCTCCTCCACGCCTCGTTCCTCACACCACCACCCCCAACTGTTTCTCCAAGCAAGATAAGGGCACCCGACGCTAATCAGACGTACACCCACGTATGTGTGTTTTAAGGGTCTTTGCGTGTGTTTTTATTACCAGTCTAACGTCCATTTACCGTGTTTACACTCTTCAATAAATTTATTGTTCTATCTAGTGTCATTTACTTATTGTAATATCTCGAAAAAAAAAGTACTTGAAAGAAAAAGTCGAGAGCGATGAAAGTAACCATGAAAGAACTGTTAGGGAAAATATTAAATAGGGATTTAACCAGGGAAAAAAATGGAATTTTTGGGCAACCTGGGCTAAGGCCTTGACCCGCCGGTTTTGGCCCATTAGTGGAGGAGGGGCAGCCAAACCCTAAGCCACCCCCTCCTTGCGCCTCCTCCTCCTCCCCATTTGGGCAGCCGCCACCCTCCTTCCCCACTCCCTTGCACTGCCTCTCCACCCCTTGCGCCTCCCTAGCCCCATGGCTGCTGGTCAAGAGAAGGAAGAAGGAACCCCCTTGGGTGGCGGCCAAGAAGAGAAGAGAAGAGGAAGGGAAGAGAAGAGAAAAGAAGAGAAGAAGAGGAGGCAGAGGAAGGGTTTGCAACCGGGAGAATGTGGTGATCGTCGATCCGCTGCATGCACTCTCCGTTCCGGCAAGGGTAACCCGTTGTCCCTTCCGTTGGGTCGTTTTCTAGTTGTTTTATTTTCGGATGTCAGTTCGTCGGTGTTCTGCAGCGGTAAAGGTTGACGTTTTTTGTTAGGTTAAAGGCAGAATTGGGTCTGGGTGTCTCCTAGAAAGTTGTAGATATCATAGTTATCTTTCATTGCCGACAAGAATCAAGTCATTCGGACTTCGGTAGCCAAATTTATGAATTTCTTAGTATTTCTGTGTTTATGGAGAGAAGCAGAATTACTAGTAGTGGTTAACCTGATAGAAGCGCATATTTAGAGGGGTTTCCAGAGGGTCTCACCATAACGAAAAACGAGGCTAATCCTCTTAGCTTTCAGGAAAACTAAAGATCACTAAATTCGGACGAACGTAGAGAAAGTTATGATAGTTTCTTTGTCGCTGTTCAGAAACCCGACGTGAAATGTTTGCTCTGATTAAATGGATTGGTAGGACTAGCAGATGGCCGAATCAGAGGGTCTCCCCAACTAAGTTTATTTAGAAATTTTAATTACCTTTCCAGAATGTCCAAGATCATCTTATTTGGACACCCGAGCAGAAAGTTACGTATTTTAGAAGCTAGCTGTCTGCAGTGACTGATCGCTAGAAATTATGAGAATTAGAAAATGCTAAGATGTTAGCGAGTTCAATTGCGATGTTACTTATGATTTTGGTCCAGAATGTTGGTCTTAGAATGGGGTTTTCTTCATGTCCAGGTGGAAGCCTGATTCCAAGAGTAGCACCCTCTTCGCGTCCACCGTTCTCGCACGGTTGAGGCAAGTATTCGGGTTTATGCGTAGTATTGGTTGCATGTCATGATCGAGTGGTGTATTGTTCATCATTGCCACGTGAATGTGTTGTGGAGATGATTCTAGTTGTGTTGATGCTTGCAAGTTATGTTTAAGGTTCCTTCCTGATGCTATTGTTTACATACTCTGATTACATATTGAATTATGTTATTGAAAATATGATGTTGTAGTACTTATGCATGTTGGAGCACATTGAGACTTGGTCACGTGGTGATCAAGAGTACATTGTTGAGGTCCCTATCATATGTAATGACAGGCTTGAGGTCCCCATATTCATGGAATGTGGGCAATGGATACAGAGGTCCCCGTCATTGTGATGACGGGCAAAGGTCCCTATACATGTGATGTATAGGCTCTTGGTCCCTGTGCCAGAGGGCACAGGCATGGGTATTCATTGACAGATGAATACCCCGCATTACCGGTAAAATGCGAAAAGAGATAAAGATCAAAGAGTGCATAGCATTATCATCATTTTAATATTTGAAATGCTATAACGGTGTTGAATAAAGTTATTTTTAGATGTTATGTCTATATGAATGTTGCAACCTTGTTGATACTTGCTGAGTCGTATGGCTCACCCTTGCTTTGTCTTGTTATAGGTACTTCTGGCAAGAACGTCATGCATGGGAGGGAGTAGACATTGGAAAGCACGCACTACCTCACAACATTTATGCAATTGCTATTTAGTTTCACTCAAGAATAAATAACTGTGTGGAAACCATCTATGGATGTTTTATGATGTTGGTTGTTGGATTATTCGTGGTTATGAGAATGATGTTAATTGCTTACAATCGTACGATTATTTTATATGCATGAAAGATTTGGATTATAGAAGTAATATTAAATGCCATAGTTATCTGTTAGTATCTCGATTTCGTTGTTTATACAAAGGAAGTTCTGTCGAAAAATTTATAGATTGTTCTAGTTAGTTTAGTTCTTGTAGCATTCTAGGCTCATTTGGAGCTGGGGTGTTACACTTATTTTCTGCTATATATTATTGTGTTTTACTGATGTTAGGATGAGGATGTCTGAGACATATGGTGCCCCAGATCTGCATGAAGTTCGATAATGAGGGTGTAGCTTACTAGTTCTATTGTTGGTACGCACGACATACTGGTTTTGGCGTAAAAAAAAACTAGAGCAAGAAAACGATCAAAGAGTTCTGTTGCACTCTAGAGGAGAAACACGGCTTCTACATGCCAGAGAAGGAGCATGAACATAGCAAGACCTCCTAGAGGAATGGGTGCAGGGTGTTCGTGAAGCTGCATAAGAGCCCGGAAGATGGCTTCGTATGCATCAAGCGGGTTGTGTTGGAGCACAACCATCCCCTCGCTCCAACACAATTGGAGCGATGTAAAAGAAGAAACAATGCGATCGACCATGCTATTATCAGGCAATGTAAAAAAGATATACCTTTCTTCCCTCCTTTTGTTGTTATCGGGCAATGTAAAATGAAGAAAAAAAATATGATCGGCCACACTATTTAGCCAAAGAATATTTAAGAAGTTTTACCTGTTGTTTACTATTATGTACATATAACATTACTGTAATAATTTCTTTATTTTATAGTCAGAACGCAAAAAGGATACGGTGACATTGAAAACACGATAAAAATATAGATTTACTACTTATAAATGCTCATTTTACCTCTTTCTGTGTGTGCTTTTACTGTCACACTAACTCCCGTTGTACTGCCCGCTGAACATTACTGGTGCGCAACGGTTCTCGAGCTTGACGTTTACTATAAAATGATATGTGATAGCTCTTTTACTGTAAAATGCACAAGCAATTAGTAACCTTCTATTTCTTTTGCAATTACTACATGAGTGACATGTTTTTACTATATTGTGGCTTATATTTTACCGTACTATCTTCCCTCTTCTTTGTTTTTTTTGTATGTTTGTGTATACAGAGATGAAAACATGGTACCAATCTCCACCCTCATGTCTCCCGGATATTGTGTCTCCGATCATCCACGTGCTACACCTCCTCCTCATCCGTACCAATGGCTTGGTCTTCGACGTCAAGCCATCTTGCCTCGGGGGTAAAACGTATGTGATCGGTAGTAAAACACATTACAACTTTACTGTCTTAACTGTTATGTGATCGGTAGTAAAAGTCACATGCCGAAAAAAGGCAGTAAAATGATTCAGGGATTACTATCACGTCTCATATTATTTTACCGTCAAATCGAGTCCCGCGCAGGGTGCGGACGTTTCTGACCCACGGACTATAGTTGGTGGGCCGACGCATGGGGATATCGCACGCACGTCACACCTAGCCTGGGTCTCACGCGGTGGGCTGGCTAGCTGTAGGATAACTATTCCACACTCAGCTACAGAATAGTATACACACACACGGTAATGTTATTATACTCCTACAGCCATCCCCCACGCAATTGAAAGTAAAATTGGGCGCGTCCCACTCAATCTCGTTGTGCCTTTTACTGCAACACTATAAGAGATTTACTGCTAGGCTGAGCGTAGAGGGATAGTGATGAGGACATCAACCCTCTGGATACGAGCGCTACTCCATGCCATGGTACAAGGAAGGTTTCCATGTCACTTTGTGTCCAAGCAAAGCAATAGTTCAAGTTGGACACGTTCTGGAATGCAGTTCGGCCTTCGGAGATAGCCCTGACTTCAAACAGGCATAACTTTCGTATACGAACTCCGTTTGAGGTCCACGAGTACTTGATTGAAAGCTTATCTCGTCCTCTTTCAAACGGATTCAGCCTCACCTCCAAATTCCTTCTGTGCGCGTCGCAATCATCGAAAGAAGGTGCTGTGTCACGTATTTAGACCAAATTGAGCTTTGTAACCTATTTGGGTCGGCCACCCCCTTGGGGTGCACAATTCATGGCCATACTGTTAACATGAACAGTACTCATGAATAGTGCCACCCATTAGCTCTTGCATATGTGCGGCTCCCCCTCCCCTATATAAGGAGGCCGCACCCCTCTAGTTTTCCTTGTATTTTGTTTAGTTAAAAGTTAGCTTCCATGCAACTCCGTGTATTGGCTTGTGTGTAATACCCGAAGTCTATTTAAGTGAAAAGAAAGTATTAGAGAGAAGAACCAACTAGAAAAAAATAGAATTAACAGAGGATTAGAGGGGTTTGTGCAATTATTCGACAACTGGGCCTCGGGCTTTGGCCGGGAGGCCCGAGGAGGGCCGGCCACCATTAAAAGAAGGGGAACCCTAGGGTGGTACTATAGCACGGCGTGCTACTGAGCGCATAGCGCTCTGATACTCCCCATGAACATACCGCCCCGCCTCCTTGCGCCGTCTCATGCAGTGCTGCCGACCAAAAAAAAGAAGAAGAAGAAGAAGAAGAGGAAGGGGAAGAGGAGAGGATCTCCTTCGTAGGGGTGGTTCGTCATCTCCTACGATTCTTCAAGGGTAACCTCAATTCCCCTTTGATCCGATGCGTTTTTGGATAGTTAATCAATGTCGGTAGTTCTGTCGCCTAAGGGCAAATCGTGTTAGAGGGACGTTTTGATATAGTTAAGTGCGGATTCAGTCTCGGACGTCTCCTAAGAAGTTGTAGAGGACGTCAATAGCTTTCAATGAAGTGCTATAACATAATTGTTCGACCTCTGTAGCGAAAGTTATGAATTTATTGGTGCGGCTGTTCTGCAACTCTATCAGTTTTTGGACAGGTTTTAGTAATCTAACCTTTACGATCAGTTACAGAGAGAATTAGAGGATATCAATATAATGAAAGTTGTAGATAATTATCGTAGCTTTCAGGGAAACACAAGAACGCGAAATTTGGATAAACGAGCTGAAAGTTATGATAGTTTTAGTGCTCTGTCCAGAAAGTCTGACGTGAAATCGATGTTTTGTTAATCGGCTTAAAAGTGATTTTAGATGGCCGAATCAGGGGAGCTCACCAACTAGGTTTAGTTGGAAAATTTGATAACCTTTCAATGAAGTCCAAGAACACCTTATTTGGACCCCTGTAGTGAGAGTTATGAATTTTAGAACTTGACTCTTCACAGAGGGCAGTTCAGCACTTAGGAATGTGGGGTTGGGATCGCGTTGCAATCTACTATTTGATGAGTTCGCTTATATAATTCATGTTTTTCGTTACTGTGGTCTTAGTTTATGTTCTTAATGTATTAGGTGGGGGTTTAGTTCCAGAGGCAGCACCGTCTTCACGTCCTCCATTCTCATGCGGTTAAGGCAAGTGCATTGTTTGATTCGTGGTTGGGATTGATTGGTCATGTTTGAGTGCTTTTTCGATATGTGATAGCGTAATGAGATTGTTGGCATGTTGTTGGTTTAAGATTTGTGGATGCTTCAACTATGTTTATGCTCTATTGTCGTATGATGCTATCGTCTTGTGGTAATTTGATGATGATTAAATGATGAGCATGTGCATATTGAGATCATGTTGAGGCTTGGTCACGTGGTGACCAAGTATGTTTTCCTTTGAGATCCCCGTCATGAAGGTGACGGACCCGAGATCCCCACACTCGTGGAGTGTGGGCTTGAGGTCCCCAATACTTGCGGAGTATTGGGCAATTGGTCCCTGTGCGTGCGCGCACAGGCATGGGTATGCGGCGACGGTTGCATACTTTGCATTACCGGTGTAATGCACAAAGAAAGATAAAGAGAAAGGATCCTTGAGCATTGCATTTGCATGTGAGATGTATTATGGTTGATCTCCTATATGTATGGATCTGATGTTATAGCTTTATTACAGTACTTGCTTGAGTCTGTGGACTCACTCTTGCTTTAATGTTGTTTTAGGTACCGATCCAAGAACGACATGCATGGGGAAATAGAGTGATAGTCACACACACACACATCGGGAACCAAATAAAGATGAATTAAACTTCAGACCATGTTTCTTAGTGTTGGGTAATTGCTCAAAGGTTATTATGTTATGTTTCATGCAATGGATTAAGTGTAATAATTATGAGTAGTGGAACTTTATACTTCTCTAGTTTTGTTAGTCACTTAGCATGAATTGATTATTTATTGTGGATTTGAGTTGATGATTTACTTATTTATGATTTACATGTCTATTGGAATCCCCTTTGTAACTGTTTTTACAAGGGAGGTTCCACGAAATTTATTAGTAATTGCCTTAGTTAGTGTTATTTAATGTTAGTTCAGTAGCATTCCAGGCTCATGGCGGGCTAGGGTGTTCTGATTGGTATCGGAGCGGGCGATGAGGTCCGTGGTGATTGGATTTACAACTTAGGCAACTTAAATTGCTAAAATTTTGTAATGGTTAATGAACTTAAAAGTTGACACACTGGTGCAGATAGAATGGGAATGGGCATAGCATTGCATTTTCGTTTCCGTTATATCGTATTGATGATTCTTGGTATGAATTGAGTATGATTGCTCATTAATTGATTATATAATTATTATGTGTGGAGATAACCCATGTTGAGAGGTTGAGGTCGTGGTTGTGGCCCTAGGTTTTATTAGGTTACACCACCGTTCGCGGTATGAGAATAGGGAAGTGGTTACCTCGTATATCTTAATACAGGTGTTGATAGTGAGTATCTTTAGAAGAGTTGTTCTCTTCCTTGAATTTGAATTTGGTCGACTCTTGTCGGTTGTGGTCGATGAATTTCTTTGGGTCAATAGTTCATTCTGATTGATGGGTTTCTTTGAGAAAGATTGATATGTTTTATTGGCTTAACTTGTCCCATGAAGCAATTATTGTTTTTTTCAATTGTTGAGTTATTCTTGTGGTGGTGGACTTGGTTAGTTGTCAATCTGGCATTTGTATTGGAGTTAGTCTTTCTTCTTGGAAAGCATGACCCATTTATTTCACTTGATGAATTGGATAATGAAAGTTTCCTTTTGCAAGTCCTTAGTACATGGAGACTTTGACTCAATGTATCTCTCTTTGGTATTTTGAGTGTTGGCGAATAATGGTTCTCTTTTATGAAAGAAGATGTTAAAGCACAGTAGCGATGTTTTGTCTTAGTTAATGAGAGGTTATAATTAAAGCAATTAATGGATATGATATGTGTTATCAGGTTAGGTCTGCAGAGTGTGTGCATGATCGATCATAACTAAGATCCTTGAAAGGAAAGCTCATAAATTTGAAAGTGTCTTGTTGTAGTTCTTGATGAGCCGTGGTTAAGAGTACAACTATACCTAATTGTGTGATAGAGTTAACAAGAAGTGTGGAACATTGATGAATTGAGTTGATCATTAAGAGTAATACATTTGGTAAACTTCTTTGGTAAATTGGATTAACGGATCGCAATGGATTAACCTAACCGTTTGGGATGGTTAAGTACAAAAGGAGTTAGATTATTGTGTTAGTGGATATTAATCTTGGAGTAACTCTTGGTGGATGCTTAGTGATTGTATGTAATTGTTAGGTGCAATTAATGTCTATTAAAGTTTGGTGTTGAGCTTTACTGAGAGAAAAATTGATGGAATTTAATAGATGAACAATAATTACATGATGGTAGAACTATCGGATAATAGTATGTCTTTGATGGAAGGGCTTTGGAATAACCTTTTAAATCGTGTAGTTAGTTCCCTCTAAAATAAAGTGGTTGTTGTAGTGAGGGTGTAAGAATTTGGTATGCACTCATTTGAGGATGAGATGATAAAGGGGTACGTAACATTATGGTGAGCCTTTGGTGGCTTAATAAGGGAAGAGTTGAGGATAACGAATCTTATTAAGAGTGAATTATTCTTGGTGTTGGTAAGACTGTCCACAAGAGATTGTGACGCGTCGGAGTGGTGATGATTCTTCTAGAGGGAAAATAAGTCGATTTCTTTTCGTAGTATCGGATAAATGAAATGTTTGGAGTTTGGCATTCTTGATCCTTTGGTTGTTCATGATTTATGTCATAGATGATATTAGTTTGACCAATGTGGCGTATTGGAAGGTTCTATTTAGTTCTTAAGTGATTAATGTAATTTGGTTTTAAAGACACTTCTTGTTTGGGTTGGCAAGTAATGATGTAATCAAAGAAATTGATCTATTTGTTGACGAAAAATGAGTATCATGAGTATTTGGGTTTAGAGTTAAGAATTGTAACCTGCAACTTTTCTATCGTTGCCGCTTAAGTGTTTCTTGAGTTTCTAAGGTAATGTTTTTGTGAGGACCCCAGTTTATTTGGCTTGTAATGCTTAACCAACCACCTGGTCCTAGCAGCACAAATCAAATAAACTGATCCTCGAGATATGTATACTTCCTGAGCGATATACACACCTCGGTACAAAATTAGACATCAACTCCATTCCAAACATAGAGTCCAAACACTACACTACCAAACGGAAGATAAACAAATAGTAGAGTTATTACAGACAAAGGCCGACAGGCCACGAGGTACACAAATAACAAGAACGACAGCGGATGCAAAAGTGCCATAAGATGGCTATAAACAAAGCCAATCAGCGTGCCTCCAACCCACAAGGCATCTGACCGGACCGCCAAGTCTAGTCGTCCACGAAAGCGGCAACACTGACTCACGAAGTGAGGCCCTTGGGGCTCACCTTCTTCCTCTGCAACAAAACATTAAGCAAAGCACACAGGTACAAAGATTGTCTTTGTACCCGCAAGACTGACGTGTGAACTAGCGGACTGTCCATAAGCTACATGCGAGCTTATTTGGTGGAGGCCATATGTTTCATTTGCATAAAGCCAATTTTCATTTGCAATAAGGTATCTGATTTTAAAGGCAAGTTTGCAATTCATTTTTAAGATTGAAATAACGATAAAGATAATAATAACAAAAGCGAAAGATAAACAACCTAGAAGTGACTATCCCAATAGTCACCACAACAATACACGAATCCCGATTCGTACCACCCATCAAGTTTTAATTTAAATGTTGTAGTCTAACTCTTGAAAAGCTTACCCAAGCGTGTTCATCACCTAGGGCGAGGCTATTCGAATAGTTTTAACCTGCGAGGGTGTACCAATGTACCCACACTTGGATCGCCTTTAAGCCAAAGCACGCTTAGAAGGTATCTTTGCACAGACTAAGTCCTACGAGACTTTTTCCAATATTGTGTATTAACTACGAGCCGCTCGTATGGATAGAAACCCATACGCTTACATGGTAAAGCCGAAAAGACAACTACCCACTCGGGATAAAGCTTTTGGACAACTACCATGCTCCCACCTCCATCCCTCCTGCGACCTCCTGCGACCGGAGCCAATACACGCCAAAGTACTAGGTCAAGAGAGGTCCCATATACTCTAGTGTGGTTAGCACACAAAATGCTCGATGCGGTGGCGCAAGTAACTCGGTCCTTAAGCGACTGGGCACCTTTCGATCACACCCAACAGATCACACCAGTCTTACCATTGTGCCCAAGTCTAAATCATTTTGTTTTCATTTTTAATTTTGCAATTAAACATAGCGAAATGCTAAAACATACTGATTATAGTAAATTTTGTGTGATCAAGGTTACCGACTAAAGTCGATAACCGCTTGATTCTCCGATAGCTAAGCATGTCTAAGCAAGTTGACCCGGATCTACTAAGCGACAAGAGATCATCCAGCGACCTCTAATCACAGCAAATAACCTAGGCTCAGGTAGTAGAGGAAATATTGTTTGCCTACAAATTATGTATCTAAAGGATTATCTAACCAATTTAACACAAATTAAGCGATGCATACATACAGTTGAAACAAAATATTAGACTTTAAAATACTGGGATTAACATGATCAAGCGCTTGCACAGTTCTTTGTTGCTCAATTTGTTGCGGAGGGTCGTTCTCGGGGTTGCGCAAATATCGAATCCTAACGATAGAACAAATAACAGCGAATAAGAGCGAAAAACACCGACAACCATACAACAACATCAAAACATACCAAACTCACACAGCAACCTAAGCATGACATAACAAAATTTTAGAAACAGAGAACAATTCATTTTAAGCTATTAAGAACTTTCTATGAATTTTCTAAGCTAAAAACACATCAAAACACTAGTTAATTACTTAACAATTTTTCATGAACAGAAACAGTGTGTAAAACCTATCCTAATAATTAGTATACTGAAAATGAAATTTTACAGAATTGGGTTCATTGAATTTGGACAATTATTGAAAGGGATATGCATTTTCTAATTTGGAGATTACAATCTACAACATTAAATTAATTAACAGATTTTTGCTACAGATACAAGGTTGAAACTCATTTTAGTAAATAGTACACTTAAAATGAAAATTAACAGCACTGGTTTCATGCAATTTGGATAAAAATTGAATTAGTTATGCATTTTACAAGTTTAATTGAATTATCAGCTCAACAGAAAACATAAACCAGAAATACTAAATCATTTCCGAAATCTATAATGCACTAATTCCATTTCGCACCCACAGCCAGCTAGCCCCTGCATCGACAATGGGCCCGCGAAAAGTCTTGACGAGCAGTTGCGCGAAGGTGGCGTGAAGGCGTATTCTAAGAATCGTCTTGGCTTACCAAAGTGCAAACCTAACATACTCTCACGAGAAATACGCTTCCAAGCAGAGAAAAACGCATAACCAGAACTACACAACCCTAACTGACAGCATGGACCCACATGACAGTGACTAAGAGAAAACATAACGGGCTGGATTAAAGGATTTCTAAACGCGATTTAACAGAGAGGTCCCACAAGTCAGAGACTCAGACTAAACAAGATTAACGCTAAACTAACCCCACCGGCGGCGGCTCCGGCGCGCCTTTGGGACGGCGGCGCGGCGCGCGGTGATCTAGCTAACGGTGGGTTTACGGGCGAGAGTGGTACCCGGGTTCGCAGCGATCTCGCGAACTCACCGACGGTGACCGGGACCTCGAGGATGCGGCGGCGGCGGCGGCGAAGCGAGGCGGAGAAGAAAGCGCGGCTTCGCGGAGAGGGCGCGACAAGTTTCTAGAAGACTCGGAAGGTGCGCAC
The DNA here is from genome assembly GCA_036346255.1 of Ampelocalamus luodianensis. Taxonomy (NCBI): domain Eukaryota; kingdom Viridiplantae; phylum Streptophyta; class Magnoliopsida; order Poales; family Poaceae; genus Ampelocalamus; species Ampelocalamus luodianensis. Next base: position 49,411,769 of record CM070622.1, on the reverse strand, counting down.
AAGCTCGCCTTGACACGGGATCAACAAGCACAAGATAACACCGATGAAGAGGGACCGAGGCGGCGGAATTGCTACGGCGGCGGAAAACCGAGCTCGGGAAGAAGGGTCGTACGACCTCACCGATGCACCAAAGCGAAAATGAAGCCATCATTAGATTCGATGCATCGATGCGATCCAAAGGACCAAGTGTCGGCTAGAAACTCACGAGCACTAGCTCGCGGGGCGCCATAGCCGAGGCGGAGGCAGCGAAGGTGCCTGGCGATACAACTGGGCCGAGGGTCTGGATGGGCAAAATGGGCGGCGAAGAGAGTAGATCACGATGGCGTGGTTGCGGAATCAAGGCGGCGCTAACACGGCAGCGCTGCCGGGGTTCTTCTCGGCGAAATCAAGAAAGCGGCGGAGAGCTACGAGCGGGAAAAGCGAGGATGAGTGGTCGCGGTGAGGTAAAGAAGGCTGGCGATGGACCAAAGAGCGGACACGAGGGCATATAGGTGGCGGCGAGGTGCGTGGCACCCATGCGCTAACGGCCGCGAGCTCCGGTGAGTGCGGAGAAGGCGAGGCGGATCGGCGGTAGGGTCCACTGCCGGCGGACGAAGCGGTGCGAACCGGTGGTTTGACTCGATCGATGATCGCGCCGACCATTGGATCTAAAATGAGCGGTCGAGATTGATGTATGCATTCGGACAGTCGGTTGATTCGACGCCGCGGGCGCGACGATCGCATCGGATGGTCGACAGACCATCGGGCTCACGCGGTGCAGCTAGGCGGTGCGACCGAGTCCATTAGTGCGGTCGGACTCGAGTCTAAGCTAGGTCCGAGCCAGAGGAACAGTGTTTCCAGGTTTGATTTCAAAAGGCTGAAAGGTTTGAGGAATTTTTAGACATAGCTCCTGAGCTCCAAAAATTCTGAAATTTTTATGGTAGCTAACTGGAACAGAGGACTCCCTTGTGTAATTTTGCCAGGAGTTTTCATACACTAGATTTCTCCCAAGAAAATTCACAAGCTGCTGCCTAAGGGTTTGACCAGATTTCTAAACTGGTTTGACTTGAGCATTTGAAATAGCAACTAAAATCTAAAAATTGTGAAATAATTCAGGGAGGTAGATAGGATGATCAATATGATAGGAAAAATAATTTCAGAGGATGATCACAAGTTTGAAAGCTAAGAATTTGCTGACAACAATTTCCATTCACAAGAATTTAATTCTAGAAAATGGAAATTGCTAGGGAAAATTTGGAAAACTTCCAAATGATTTGATGAGACAACAAAAGTTTTTATTTCTCCTCAAAATTTTACATTTGAAATACAAACCCTAAGTTAGGGCTGTTACAGTTTTATTGTGATTTATTGATGTTTGAAACTCCCTTCTCGTGGTCTCATCTTTTGTATTGCGAGATCAATGTTATTCGACTGTCTCCCTTGGTCTCTTGCTCACTCTGAGGAGCAACGATGTTCTTGTGTGTTGAGACTAGTATTTGTTTGTTTCTTCCTTTTTAGAAAAGAAATAACTAACTTGTGTTGCTAGAGTCTTATAAAATGTAATATGGTGGACAAGTATTTGTTAGTGGTGAGATGTTGGGAACCAGTCTATGTGAAGAACAATAGAAGGTGTATTGGTTTTGGCCTATAACTTCATTGAGATAATTCTATGGAATGTTTGTCATTGGGATACAACTGATTAGTGTTTCGACTAGTGGAACCTATAGCGAATTATGATCCAGTAACCTTTGTCCATGTTAGAATATTGGGATTATCGAAATTATGGACTCTTGATAAACTTATTAGAGTATCGTAATTGGATACTTAGTATGATTGTGCAGAAGAGTTGTGGTGGTGAAGTTTAATGAGAGTAGCGGTGTGGAGGAACCTAAGTGTCATGCTAATTAATGGGATAGCGAGGCTGTTGAGCTAATGTCAAGTATGACCGGCCTCAATGAGTAACCCTATGGGAGTTAAATTAATTCTAAGGATATCTTGGTCAAAGAATATATTCATTTATTAACGTTGGTGATTGAGTATGTTTGAATCCTGGTCAATTAGTTAAGGTTTTGCGGACGGGTATATTGTGGTTGTGCGACTGAATTGGATTGGTGTGGATTAGAGAACGTCTAAGATTGGTGAAATAAATCGCCTTGGGCGGTTACTTGATTAGTGAGGAATCTTGATATTAATGGCGAGGTTATAGTTGAGCGGTGTGAAATTTTAGTAAGCGAATTTGAGGATTTTACATCGATTACACGAGATTCATGGTAGGAGACTTGAAGGTTGGTTTTGGGCTTTGCATTTTATGCTAGGATCTTGGAGACCCAATATTATGTGTAGAGGTAGATGAACAAGAGCGAATTTTGAATAGTGTGTTGATCTTTGATAGAATATTTGGGTAAAGTAAAAGAGTGTGTGTGTGCTAAGAATTCGAAGTTGATTATCTTTAACAGAGTGAGATGATGGGGTTGTGAGTGAAAAATCTTTATTGAGGTGTTCGCAATCTTTTATCAAGAAAATTCCTTTGGAATAGAAGTGGACTAGAGAATCCTTTTGTGGATTAATAGAGTCCCTCTAAATAAGTATGGTTGTTTTTTTTGGTTTGAGGATCATTTTGGGATTGTCAGTTAAGAGGAAGGAGTTAGTGTGATAGTTCTAGACACCCATGATTCGGAAAAGGGTTTATTTCTTAAAAGAACATCTGAGAAAAGAATGTTCTCTCGAGTAGAGAAGTGCTCTAGTGGTTCTTGGTTGAGTTGGGTTTTATGACGAAGAACATGTACAATTTGAGTTGTCTCTTTGTTGGCAAGGTGGTTCTTTTACATTCGGGAAAAAAATAAAGTGTTTGATTTGGGCATTCGAGCAAATTCTCTTTTGGCTTATGTGGTGCTCAATTGCAAGCTCTTTGAGTTGGAAGGATTGAAGGTTTTTGTGAAGAATCTCGATTTTGGATTTGAGTGTTTTTGAGGAAAGTTGGAATTACATTATGAAACCTCTATTTTCAGTTGAATCTAATTATTAAAACTTGACTAAAATAAGTTTTGTTGCGTATCCACGCTTAATGAGGATCTAATTGTTATGATGAAGAGGTCGATGAGCGATGGAACAAGAGTTCCATATGTTTACGTGCAATTTTTGTGGTTTGGACCGAAGAGATAGATAGCCTAAAGTATATTTGTTTGTTACGGAAGATGTGGGGATCTTTGGAAGATGGCAAATTGCTAGAACTATCTCGAGTCTTGGGCGGGAATATAACGTTTTGTATGACTGGTGTTGAGAGGAGGCTTGAGGTATTTGGAGTGTCGGGTTTCATAAGATCATTAACCGTGAGTAATGTCGCATCTTCAAGTCCTATCCGTTAAGTGGTTCAGTCGGTCGGTAAGTGTAATGAGGCGTATCGTCAATTGCATCAAGGTGCGGTGGTCCCATATGTCCGAGAGGAAAATGACTTGGAAGCTAGAGGTCTCGCATGCGCGAGCCTTATGCAGAGTCGTTCACGCCGTATATGTGTTAACACTTGTTAAGTTCAGTTTCGGTGCTCATTCAAGTGGATCAGTGAGAAGAATTCGGGGTCGAATTCTGTTTAAGGGGGGTAGAATGTAATACCCGAAGTCTATTTAAGTGAAAAGAAAGTATTAGAGAGAAGAACCAACTAGAAAAATAGAATTTGAGAGGATTAGAGGGGTTTGTGCAATTATTCGACAACCTGGGCCTCGGGCTTTGGCCGGGAGGCCCGGAGGGCCGGCCACCATTAAAAGAAGGGGAACCTAGGGTGGTACTGTAGCACGGCGTGCTACAGATAGCTGCTAGCTGCTCTGATACCCCCATGAACAGTACCGCCCGCCTCCTTGCGCTGTCTCCTTCAGTCTTTGCCAGGCCAAAAAGAAGAAGAAGAAGAAGAAGAAGAAGAAGAAGAAGAGGAAGGGAAGAGGAGAGGATCTCCTTCGTAGGGGTGGTTCGTCATCTCCCTACGATTCTTCAAGGGTAACCTCAATTCCCCTTTGATCCGATGCGTTTTTGGATAGTTAATCAATGTCGGTAGTTCTATCGCCTAAGGGCAAATCGTGTTAGAGGGACGTTTTGATATAGTTAAGTGCGGATTCAGTCTCGGACGTCTCCTAATAAGTTGTAGAGGACGTCAATAGATTTCAATGAAGTGCTAGAACGTAATTTTTCGACTTCTGTAGCGAAAGTTATGAATTTATTGGTGCGGCTGTTCTGCAACTCTATCAGTTTTTGGACAGGTTTTAGTAATCTAACCTTTACGATCAGTTACAGAGAGAATTAGAGGATATCAATATAATTAAAGTTGTAGATAATTATCGTATCTTTCAGGGAAACACAAGAACGCGAAATTTGGATAAACGAGCTGAAAGTTATGATAGTTTTAGTGCTCTGTCCAGAAAGTCTGACATGAAATCGATGTTTTGTTAACCGGCTTAAAAGTGATTTTAGATGGCCGAATCAGGGGAGCTCACCAACTAGGTTTAGTTGGAAAATTTGATAACCTTTCAATGAAGTCCAAGAACACCTTATTTGGACCCCTGTAGTGAAAGTTATGAATTTTAGAACTTGACTCTTCACAGAGGGCAGTTCAGCACTTAGGAATGTGGGGTTGGGATCGCGTTGCAATCTACTATTTGATGAGTTCGCTTATATAATTCATGTTTTTCGTTACTGTGGTCTTAGTTTATGTTCTTAATGTATTAGGTGGGGGTTTAGTTCCATAGGCAGCACCGTCTTCACGTCCTCCATTCTGATGCGGTTAAGGCAAGTGCATTGTTTGATTCGTGGTTGGGATTGATTGGTCATGTTTGAGTGCTTTTTCGATATGTGATAGCATAATGAGATTGTTGGCATGTTGTTGGTTTAAGATTTGTGGATGCTTCAACTATGTTTATGCTCTATTGTCGTATGATCCTATCGTCTTGTGGTAATTTGATGATGATTAAATGATGAGCATGTGCATATTGAGATCATGTTGAGGCTTGGTCACGTGGTGACCAAGTATGTTTTCCTTTGAGATCCCCGTCATGAAGGTGACGGGACCGAGATCCCCACACTCGTGGAGTGTGGGCTTGAGGTCCCCAATACTTGCGGAGTATTGGGCAATTGGTCCTGTGCGTGCGCGCGCACGAGCATGGGTATCTTGGCGGTTGCATACTTTGTATTACGGTGTAATGCACAAAGAAAGATAAAGAGAAAGGATCCTTGAGCATTGCATTTGCATGTGAGATGTATTATTGTTGATCTCCTATATGTATGGATGCTGATGTTATAGCTTTTATTCTGTACTTGCTGAGTCTGTGGACTCACTCTTGCTTTTAATGTTGTTTTAGGTACCCGATCCAAGAACGACATGCATGGGGGGAAATAGAGTGATAGTCACACACACACACACATCATGAACCAAATAAAGATGAATTAAACTTCAGACCATGTTTCTTAGTGTTGGGCGAATTGCTCAAAGGTTATTATGTTATGTTTCATGCAATGGATTAAGTGTAATAATTATGAGTAGTGGAACTTTATACTTCTCTAGTTTTGTTAGTCACTTAGCATGAATTGATTATTTATTGTGGATTTGAGTTGATGATTTACTTATTTATGATTTACATGTCTATTGGAATCCCCTTTGTAACTGTTTTTACAAGGGAGGTTCCACCGAAATTTATTAGTAATTGCCTTAGTTAGTGTTATTTAATGTTAGTTCAGTAGCATTCCAGGCTCATGGCGGGCTAGGGTGTTACAGATCGGTAGTAAAAGTCACATGCCGAAAAAAGGCAGTAAAATGATTCAGGGATTACTATCACGTCTCATATTATTTTACCGTCAAATCGAGTCCCGCGCAGGGTGCGGACGTTTCTGACCCACGGACTATAGTTGGTGGGCCGACGCATGGGGATATCGCACGCACGTCACACCTAGCCTGGGTCTCACGCGGTGGGCTGGCTAGCTGTAGGATAACTATTCCACACTCAGCTACAGAATAGTATACACACACACGGTAATGTTATTATACACCTACAGCCATCCCCCACGCAATTGAAAGTAAAATTGGGCGCGTCCCACTCAATCTCGTTGTGCCTTTTACTGCAACACTATAAGAGATTTACTGCTAGGCTGGCGTAGAGGATAGTGATGAGGACATCAACCCTCTGGATACGAGCGCTACTCCATGCCATGGTACAAGGAAGGTTTCCATGTCACTTTGTGTCCAAGCAAAGCAATAGTTCAAGTTGGACACGTTGTGGAATGCAGTTCGGCCTTCGGAGACAGCCCTGACTTCAAACAGGCATAACTTTCATATACGAACTCCGTTTGAGGTCCACGAGTACTTGATTGAAAGCTTATCTCGTCCTCTTTCAAACGGATTCAGCCTCACCTCCAAATTCCTTCTGTGCGCGTCGCAATCATCGAAAGAAGGTGCTGTGTCACGTATTTAGACCAAATTGAGCTTTGTAACCTATTTGGGTCGGCCACCCCCTTGGGGTGCACTATTCATGGCCATACTGTTAACATGAACAGTACTCATGAATAGTGCCACCCATTAGCTCTTGCATATGTGCGGCTCCCCCTCCCCTATATAAGGAGGTCGCACCCCTCTAGTTTTCCTTGGATTTTGTTTAGTTAAAAGTTAGCTTCTATGCAACTCCGTGTATTGGCTTGTGTCGACTAGACCAACCATATTACCTCTTCGGAATCCCAATTTATCAAGTATTTCATTCATATTCGCAATTTCAGATTGCTTATTTATCTTGTTCTTGCGTGCTTCTTCGGTGTTTACAGGAATCGATCTTCGTGATCAGGTCAACCGGGTATTTGTGCACGGTTGATAACGACTTGTCGAGCAGTTTAGCGATTGCATGGTTTCGGACCTTGCGTGTTCGTAGTCAAGATTGTGAGAGTTGAGCGACTACCACTGAACGTATCCTTCTCATCAAAAGATCGGGCCAAAAATAGGACCTTCGGGTTCATCAAGTGGTATCAGAGCTACAGTTCTTCGATGAGAAATCAGTACCCTTAGTAGTAGATTTGTTTTTCATACCTAGAGTCCAGAAAATTGCCCCAAAAAAATTTCGCATCTATCATCCATACCGAACCAATCTGAGTCGTTACTATTTTTCTTTCAGTTTTTGTTTGTTGAATCATTGGTTGCATTGTCGTGTTCAAGTTGCTGATTGCTAGTTTAGTTAGAGTCTAGTTCGTCATTGACTAGTTTGTATTTTGTGTTTTCCTTCGCGTCGCTTGATCGCTCTTTCAGGGTTCTTAGTTTTTGCATCTAAAATATAAATTCGTCGGTTAGAACTACTCTAATCCGTACCAAAAATAGAAAATTTGTATTGTTGTTAATCCAAAAAAAAAGAGAGGATTGTTGTGATCTTTTGGGAGTGTTGATGTTATTTGCGACTTGCAGCAAATCCTAGGGTCGGCCAAATAGTAGAAGGAGAAAGAGGCAACCGCAAAAACAAAAGTCGCGGTAGAAAAAAAAAGGAAAAGAAAAGTGCATAAAAATTAGTGGAGAGCTTCTACATATAGCCACAAACTTTCATAAAAAAAAAATCAGTAAGTTTGGCCCACAAAATCAAAAGATATAGTAGTTTCAAGATTGAACACGAGTCAGTTTCGAGTTCAAGTAGGATTCCGTTTCCGAGACACCTTCAGTAAAACGAATATAACTTTTGCACACGGTGTCCGTTTTTGACGTTCTTGTGCTCGTTTCGAAGCTAATGATGAGGCGCATCTTTTCTACCTAAGCCACTATTTTCCCTCCAGGTACCTCAAAATCGTCCATCTTCAGCCCCGAATTCGCGTCACAAATTTTCGGTTTCTGTTTTTGTCGTTTCCTTCGATCTTCCTTTTGGAATTTAGAGTTCGACTCAACTGGAAAGTTGTAGATCTTGTCGAAACCTTTCAGGAGAGAATATATAAGCCATATAAAACTCTACTTTTTCATCGTTTGAGACTAGATATTGTTTCTTCTCAATCTAGAGGGTTGTTTGCATTCCACCGATATTGTTTTCTTTTGTGCTCTACGTCATGCGAACAATCTTATGCCCTTTATAGAAGTTTGAGTAGTTAGCTAGCGTCTCTCCTAGCACTTGTTGTGAGGATTTCCCTTGCTTGCATCAAGTCACATTGATCGTTGCGTATGTGTACATACACTTCTCTACATAGGGCTTTGATTAGCTAGCTTTGATTAGGCTAGGATCAACAACATTGGCTAGTACTTTGAACAATCTTTCAACTTGTATTAACTGATTTGATTATTGCTGATCTTTGCTACCATATTGAAGCCTTCCAAGCTCCACTTCCTACTAACTCAGCAGATGCCGTTCCTTGCAATCGTTGGGCTAATCGCAAGTGAGAGTATTACGAACCAGCCACCGGTTGTACCACTTCCTTGCGGCATTGGTAAGAACTTGTAAGAACTTGGTATAAGCTTGAGTGTGAGTGACTTGATTTGAGCCTCCAGATCCTAGTAGTTGATAGGAACATATACTTGTGATTTGTTCTTTGTTTTCTACTAACAATGACAGGTTGGTTGAGTTTGGTAGATTACGATGTCATCGCAGGCATATTTGAGCTCAAAGGGAAACAACTACCTGCATACATATTGCCACTCACTGTTGAGAGTACGTCATTGGACTACTTTCTATAGGTTACTATGTTGGAAAGCTATTTTGAAAGACAGGACCTTGATCCTTATCAGAAGATGACCATGGCAAGGACGGCACTAATCGGTGATGTTCAATATTGGTGGTCGAATCTGGAGTACCACTTCATGTACACATGGGAGCAGATGAAGAAGAAATTACAACGTCGATTTGTACCTCCACCAACCACAGTCACAAGCGAGGTGCGACCTAAGGTAACTGAAAATGATAACATTGCTTTGGCTCCTACTCCATCTCTAGATACCGTCGAGACGCTTGAAGAGATGAACGATGATCTGGCGCATATTATGCCATCAGAGGAGAAGTTTGAGGTACCTATATTAGCTGATGAGGATGATAATGACAAAGGTACTGATTTAATGCTACAGCAAGACATAAAGCAACATTGTGAGTATATACCTGCTGTAGTAGTGCAATCTTTTGATATTCCTTGTGTTGACTTGAACGAATCATATGCTAATCTGAACTCTCATAATTTTGCACATGTCAAATTAATTACACATAAGGAAGTACTAGATAGAATATCCCCTGCTGATGCTTTGTGCTATATCATGCTTAAAGATCCAATTAGTTTGGAATGTGCTATTGAGAAAGTTTCTGAACTTTCATCGCTAAATTCTCTTTCTAGCACCTACACCTACTATTTTAAATTAATTGGAGATTATGGTGTAGGCAGTCAATTTCTATTATATCGAATATGCATAATTTGTGATCACATGAATGATTTGAAACTTGCTGTTTTGGACAATAATTCTTGTGTGCTGAATCCTGTTCAATATGAGAGAAAAATAAAATTTAATACTCACCCAATGCCTATGTTTACCTTTTATTACACCATCTAGTATGGATAATCTGAATAAAGGTGTTGAATTATTGAAAAACTTACAAATCTTTTCACCCTTGTTAGAAGAATTTGCTATTGCTCAATTGAAATATGATTATATGAATGACTTGTACGCTTTGAATTCAATTACTGTGCTGCCCTTTCACAGAGCAATGAATAACTCCACTATATACTTCGCTTATACTTGCAAATTGAGTTGCAAACTGACTGTTATGAGAAAATATACCTTTGCTAATTTGATGCATGCACAATCACCTGTAATTTTCAAAGCTTTCTCTATTTCTTTGCCACTTGTTGTTGCTAACATTTTGCAGAAAGATGAGCATGCATTGCTACAAGTTTTGAAGCTTTTCTTGGAATTGGAGGATGAGTTTGAGTCGACGACGACTCAAATGCAAGAAGGAGAGGATGATGAGGACATCAGCCCTCTGGATACGAGCGCTACTTCATGCCATGGTACAAGGAAGGTTTCCATGTCACTTTGTGTCCAAGCAAAGCAAGAGTTCAAGTTGGACACGTTCTGGAATCCAGTCCGGCCTCCGAAAACAGCTCTGACTTCCATCAGGCATAACTTTCGCATACGAACTCCGTTTGAGGTCCACGAGTACTTGATTGAAAGCTTATCTCGTCCTCTTTCAAATGGATCCAGTCTCACCTCTAAATTCCTTTTGTGCGCACCAAAATCATCGAAAGAAGGTGATGCGTCACCTATTTGGACCAAATTGGGCTTTGTAACCTATTTGGGTTGGCCACCTCCTTGGTCACCCCCCTTGGGCCGCGCTATTCGTGGCCATACTGTTCATATGAACAGTACCTATGAATAGTACCACCCCTTAGCTCTTGCATATGTGCGGCTTCCCCTCCCCTATATAAGGAGGCCGCACCCCTCTAGTTTTTCTTGAATTTTGTTTAGTTAAAAGTTAGCTTCATACAACTTCGTGTATTGGCTTGTGTCGACTAGACCAACCATAATACCACTTCGGAATCCTAATTTATCAAGTATTTTATTCATATTCGCAATTTCAGATTGCTTATTTATCTTGTTCTTGCGTGCTTCTTCGATGTATACAGGAATCGATCTTCGTGATCAGGTCAACCAGGTATTTGTGCACGGTTGATAACGGCTTGTCGAGCAGTTCAGCGATTGTGTGGTTTCGGGCTTAGCGTGTTCGTAGCTAGGATCGTGAGAGTTGAGCGACTACCACCGAACGTATCCTTCTCATCGAAAGATCGGGCCAAAAATAGGACCTTCGGGTTCATCAGATAGGTGGAGAGAAGCGTGGATTAATTGCAAACTTTGAATGACAATATCTTCTAAACCATTTATCATATTTACATCCGTTTGAAGAGTTTTGCTGGAAAAAATGTGCTTAACAAAAAGAGACTCATGATAAGTATGTTTTAACACAGTGAAGAACTCTAACTGCACCGAAAATTTGAATTAACTATACCTAAGCCAATCAATTAGTGCATCGTCTAAGACAACCAATACTAAAAATTGTGCACACCCAGGCAACCAACTGTAAAACCACGAGCGCCTCACGCAACCGCGCGTGCCCCTCAATCCACGACCCTACATTGTGCCTTTTACTACAACCTCCTTGTGCTTTTACTGCCACATTACAAGATATTTACTGTGACCATATTTGTCTTTTACTACAACACTATAAGAGATTAACTGCGATATCATTGTGCCTTTTACTGTAATCTTCTTGTGCTTTTACTGCAATCTCCTTGTGTTTTTACTGCAGAGCCCAACTTAATCGATCGTAAAACCGCGCACACCCCACACAACCGCCCATAAAAATCCGCATGCGCCCAATCCACCACCCCACATTGTGACTTTTACTGCATCCTCCTTGTGCTTATACCATCATACTACAAGAGATTTACTACGACTTTATTGTGTGTTTTACTGCAGCACTATAAGAGATTTACTACGATCTCATTGTGCCTTTTACTGCAGCATTACAAGAGATTTACTGCGAGATCGTTGTGCATTTTACTATAGCACTACAAGAGATTTACTACCACACTGAGCGCAGAGGGGCGGGTGGAGAGAGAAACGTGGGTTGATTGCAAACTTTGAACGACAATATCTGCTAAACTATTTATCCTAGTTACAATCCGTTTGAAACGTTTTGCTGAAAAAAAATGCTTAACAAAAAGAGATCCACGATGAATATGTTTTAATGCTGTAAAGAACAATAACTACACTGAGAGTTCGGATATACTGTAACTAAGTCAGTGAATTATTGCATCAACTGAGCATGTAAACGGTGGGTGGTGGTGGGTTTTTTTTACCGGCCTTTGACCAAGGTGGGAGATGAGTTTTAACCCACGGACGGTGGTGGAGCGTAGAATAAGTTATTATACGCTTAGGCAGAATAGTTCTATATATATATATATATATATATAGAGGGAGTACGTACTCCCAAGAGTATCGTACCATTTTCCTATATATTTATATACGAGTATCAGTTTATCAGATTGGCTAGCATGCTTTTAAATTACTTATATATATAAGTAATTTGAATAAAGTGTCTGATATATATATATATATATATATATATATATATATATATATATATATATATATATATATATATAAAATATATAAAAAAAGTATTTACAAGATCATCATCTGCATTATCTCGTGCAGATGCTGAATTTAAAAACATGCTAGCCAATTTGATAAACTGATACTCCGTATAAGTAATTTGAATAAAGTGTCTGATCCAGACAGGCAGACGCGCGCGTCAGTCTCGCTCAGCGACTATCACGCATTACACAGGTTTCCTTACAACCGCGCGACGTATTTTGCTGACGATGCTCCCAAGTCGAAGTGGATCGGCGTCGCCATCGAGACGCATCAGCAAACATGAGACCTCTCACAGGTCAGGTTAGGTGAGGGTGGTGGTGGTCAGTCAGCACGATTAAAAAATCTCACTTGTATTTCCTCAGCCGCCTCGATTAATTCCTACTCACATTCATGTCTGTTTCCTACTTTTTTTCCCCACGTGTGACTACATAAATTTTGAATCTATTACATTTCCACCCGAGAAATTTGTATTTACATTCGGAAAGTTCGACGAATTGAGACACGGGTCATGTGCGAAACATTTCTACTCGCAAACCATGGATTTACTATTGTCCGATTTATTTTCAGTGAGATTTGTGATGGGAGATCGACCACAGTATCGAATAAAAGTGTATGTACTAGTACAAAAATATATTGTTTGGGCCCACTTTTAGATGTTATGCATTGAGGTGTTTCTGTCTTGTGTTGTTTCTGTATGACATGGTAAGCAGTATACACATGCATAGCTTTTGGGAGTGCCCTAAGAGCCACACAAATTGCCCAGGACATGAACTAAATAACTACTAAAAAGCTAATCATGTTGAGTCGCAAAAAAAATAGGCCGGACAGGAATGCATTTCCTGGTCCAGACCGGTTTGATCGAAAACCAGTTGAGATTGGCTAGTTCCAGCCGGTTCCCTCAACCTTAGCGTGGGTAATTGTCCCAATTTGAAGTTATGAACTGGTCCTGTATTGCATCATGAAACCAGGCTTGTAAGCTCCACGCTTCACTTGGTGGCACGAGAAAAAAGGGAAGAAGATTCAGGTCCTTTCCAAGCCTTTAGTGCCTCATACCCTATCAAATTGGAAAGCAACTTTTTGCTTCTCTTATGCCTCACCACTAATGCCGTGCTTAATTGTTTTGTTTCCATAGCCCTCGTGCTGCTATCATGATACCGCCAGAAGCATGCAAATTTCAAGTCCTGCATGAAACATGCGAATAGTAATTGCAAGAATTAAGGTGAAAATTAAGTAATGTAAGACTAATTAAGGTCACAATCTTCACAGATGAAGAGCCTTACTCAATGATCCATTGATCAACCAATTGAAAGGTGAAAAGGAACAAAAGTCACAGATATTTCCACAGTTATAACCATCAAAGAAACAAAAAAAATTAAGAAAAAACAAAATTAAGATTAAACAAACAAATGATCTCTACACGGTACACTTCTCCTTGGCAATGGAGAGCTCCTCCAGCCACACAAGAATCCTACTCCTCCGTACAGTGCCCTGTCCACTCTTCACCCCTCCTTTCTTCTTCTCTTCCGCCTTCTTCCTTCTCCGCCTCGCCGCCGCCGCAGCTGCCTCCGCCGAGCCGACAGGCTCGACGGCGTCAGGGGAACAATTGCACACCAGGCCAGCTCCAAACAACCCCAACGCGAGCTTCTTCTCCAGGGTCACCGCCTCCTTCGCGGCGGCGCTCGGCTGCTCGAACCTCGCGCTCCGGCTCCCTCCTCTCGCCGCGGCCGCCTTCCTGGACTCGGCCGTGCGCGGCGCGTAGACCTCGGGGGCGCCGACGACGCCCAGGCGTATGATGCCCCATGCGGCCGGTGGCGCCGAACCGGTGCTGCGGCGCGCCGCAGACGAAGCCGAGCCGCCGCTCCGGCGCGGAGGAGGGCGCGGTGACGGGCTCGGATGAGCATAGAATAGGCTGCTCGACAGAGACGGCCGCGGCGGCGCGACGGCGTCGGAGGAGGCGCTCTTGGACGAGTGGCTGCGGCCGACGGAGTCGGAGGACGCGCTCTTCAACGACGTGCTTCGGCTGACGCAGCTGCTGCTGCTGGAGCTCGAGCTGCGGCTGTCGGAGCGGGAGCTGAAGCCGCTGGTGGACGCCGCCGTCGTGGCGCCGTCCAGCGAGTCCGAGCGAAGCAGCAGGAGGGCGGACGCGTCGGCCGATGCCGCCGAGGAGAGGCGCAGAGGGAGGAGCTTGCCGTCGGAGAAGACCTCGTCGGCGACGCACATGCCTGCTGCCGCGTCCTCGCCGGCTGGCAAGATCCCGCCGGACGAGAGTATACAGAACTCGAAGTCCTCGGGCGCCGCCGAGGCGGAATTGTCTGCGTCGGTGTCCGCGGCGGCGTCTCCACCGTCCGGCCGGCATTGGGGCACGGTTTCTTGGCTTGCCATGGATGGCCTCTTGCTTTCTTGGTTTGAAGGAGGAAGAGAGAAAGAGATGGTTAGGTTTTGCTTTTGCATTTGGGTTTCTTCACTTATTGGGTTTGGAGAGACAGAGACGAGGGAAGATTGATGATGTGTGCTGTGCTCGGCTCTATCTATGCTTTGGTGCGATCGTGTCTATTTATACGTGTATGTTGATCATTTTATTGGACAAGAGATTAAACGAAGAAGGAAAGGAGACAGTGCAAGCACGGAAGAATGAGAGAAAAACAACACTGGCCAGAATGTATCAAGTAAAAATTCATTTACGAGGATAGAAACCCGTGAACAGATCTGTTCAATTGTACTTGTCCATTTGATTTTGGGAAGCTAAGTGTTCTACCATTTCAGCCCAAGATTTTTGCTGGGAAGATAACTGTCCATTTGAGTAAATGAACAATTTCTAGCATGCAAAATAACTTTTAGCAGGTATTTGTAAAAAGGTAGCAAAAGCTAAAAATTAAGGTAGATTTGTACGCAGTGTCAGGGCTCAGTTGTGGTGTTGTGATGTGTTGCACCGTGAAATGTAGTTAGTTATGAGAATCTTTACTATCTCTAGTAATATTTTGGTAACATTCCAAATACCACAATTTAGGAAAATATAATAAAAATAAATGGAAGAATAATTTTGAGCATGTCTTTGTGTGAGAAAACTATTTTTAGCATGATTTTGAACCTTTCCATGAGTCAAATGATGAATTACATGCAAACAACAACTTGTAAATTTTTAAGAAAATCAGAACATATAAAATCCCATAAAAATTACAAAAAAAACATTTTGTGTTAGGAGCCTCCACAAATATTTTCATAATTTTTGAGCCTGTTTATTATGTTTAAAAATTCGAACAACAATCAGCCAGTTTAAGAAATTCGACGGACCTTTGGGCCGAAACCCAACTTAGCGCATCTCCTCTCATGCTCACTCTGGCCCGCACCAGCACTTGCTCTCTCTCTCTCTCTCTCTCTCTCTCTCTCACTCTCTCTCTCTCTCTTGGACATGCTGGCCCCACTTGTTAGAAGCCTTCTTCCACCTCGCTCCCATGCCCCCGCGCCAGCGCACCTCCGCCGCTCGCCTGTTGGTTTCGACTGCTGCCCACCGTTTTCGCACCTCACTTGATCCCGTCACCTCCACCTGACATCGCCCATGCTAGCCACCTTGTTGATGGCCCCTTTTCCCACGCAAACAGAGAGACTCGAGGTCGTCCGCGAGTTACTCTCTCAACCGCCAACATCTCACCGATTTTCTCACGCAATTCTCCTAGCTACATAAGCAATGGAGCAAGCAACATCTTCCTCAGCTCGCCACTGTTCCATTTCGTGCAAACCCGAGTTTGATTGCTCCTTGGTTTCACGGGAACACTTGCATCATCTTCTGACGCTAGTGAGCGCGCCTCCTCAGCTCTGGTGAGCTTTCTCACCCGTGACACTCACGTCATTTTGATCCTCGTCCATCACTCATTTCTCTCCTTTACTCAATGCAGCTCCGGTAGTCTCGTGGTTCGATCATGCTCGCCTTTGTCCCTGACCCCGGTGCGCACCCGACCTGAGCTACATTGTTCCCGCCATTTCAATAGGTTTGAACCTCCCTGAGTGCGACATCATGTGTTCCAACCCACCTTCATCTAATCTCCTCACTCAATGCAGGTAGACTCGCCATGAATACAAGCATCACCGTCATCTTCCTCACTCATAGCCGCCACCGCCATTTTCATTCTTCTTCGATGCTCGGTTAGCCTTGGTGCAATTCCTTGTATTCACACCATCCTTATGACCTCAGGAATATAATACACTGCTTATTGTAGCACCTCCATCGCTGTAGAGCGCCATCACCATGAACTTCATCACCACCGCTGCTACTCAACGTCAGCAAGCCATTCCAGAACCTCTCCGACCTCATCATCTTCATTGTCGTGATCGTGGTGAGCATCTGTACCTCACACGCACTTCAATTTGTAGAGGGCGAGTAGTTTGCGCCATATTCCCCATAGCCACCCATGGCGCTGCCACGGCTGCATGTTGGCTCGCCTCCGGTGACCCTAGGTCCTCGCGCCTAGCACGTTAGCATCGTCTGGACTCACTGAGTCCAGTTCGCCCCTCATCTAGCCCAGGGAAAGCCTCCTACTCGAGGTCCATCGCAGGTCCGAGAGCTTCCTCTACTCCC
Source organism: Ampelocalamus luodianensis (assembly GCA_036346255.1). Taxonomy (NCBI): domain Eukaryota; kingdom Viridiplantae; phylum Streptophyta; class Magnoliopsida; order Poales; family Poaceae; genus Ampelocalamus; species Ampelocalamus luodianensis. The sequence continues at coordinate 49,395,090 of CM070622.1, read as the reverse complement.
GCCACCGTGACGCGACCTTCGGCCATCTCTGTCACCGCCACCTCCGACCATCTTTGTCACCGCCCACAGCTTCAACCTACTTTCCTCTTTGCTGGCAGCGAGCGTGCCATGCCCTTCGGCCACACGTAGCTCTATTTCCTCTCCTTTCCTCTCACTGGCAGTGGATCCTACTCGCGTTTAGGCTTTGATTAGCACTGATGACAATTATTAAGAATGCTAAGTCGCTGACATGTGGGACTAGCTGAAACATAATCAAAAATATAATTTAAAATGTAATTAGAATATATGTCACTGATATGCGGGACTACTCACTATTCTCAGTTTTAAACATGTTTTAAAAACATGAGAGACTGACATGTAGACCCCAGCTACCAGCGGATTAAATCAAACCAGAAATTAATCATTTAGTTAAGTAAATAATTAGTCTATGACATGTGGGACCACCACGGTTTTATTAATAAAAATCAAGAAAATAAAACCATGAGTCACTCACAAGTAGGCTCTGCATGTAAGTTAATAAAATTCGAAAAAATGAGAAAAGTCACTTGCAATTAAGAGAAAAATAAGCTTTGTCTGTTGGAAAGTGTAAACCTCAGAAGAACTCAGAGGAAAATATGCTTCCACTGTTAGAAAGCGTAAACCTTGAAAAATATGTTTTCGACATCACTTTTTTCTTATTTTCTGGAATTTTTAAACAAAGCAAATTAAAATATTAATAAATTTTGTGTACAAACTCCAAATTGAATGAATATTTTTTCTAAATTTGTATAAAACCATGATCTATCTGAATACCAAGGTTCAAGAAAGCGCTAGGCGTTAGGTGGGTGGTGGTCCAGGGCCTAGTGCCTAGGTGCACTAGGCGATGCCCAGGCGGTCGGCTTGGCTGCAGATAAGCCCACAACAGAATAATTTGATGAATTGAGCAAGTATCAGGTATCAAATTGAGCAAGATAGAAAGAAAATTATCTGAAGAAGCAAGATGTGTGCAATTTGATGTAGTCATGTATATTATCTCCCCTCCAAGGCTCCAAGAGCTGATGTAAACATGTATTTATTGTAATAAAATAATGATGTAAACCTGTATATTTAATCAATAATGAGTTATTTTGCTACTATATTGTATGAGAAAGAATGTATGAATGATTGATGAATGAATGAAAGTATGAAACATATGCAGCCACACATCTCAAAGACTTGACATAGAAAATAATCAAAATAGCATAAGAGTTGTGTATTCATAATTTCATATTCAGATACACCAAGAGTTGTGAATGTTGTAGTCTCCAATATAAAATACACCAAGAGTTATGAATGTTGTAGTCTCCAATATAAACCTCAGTAAATTCAATTTCAATAAAATAGGAAATTCCCAAAGATGCATAAATGCTACCACTTCTAGATTCATCTTGCAATTTCTTATCGGTAAAGTTGTCTTTTATTGGGACTAAGAGTATAGATGAAAACGCATTCCAAAATAATGAATTGATTCTTGTTATACGGTGAGCTACTAAGCATGGCTCTGTACTACAGTATATCATCATAAATACCCATCTGTGCTTGATTCTCGAATACCACAGACCGAATTCCAGAGAAACTAACAAGGATGTATGTACATTGTCCATCAAGCAGAAGTTTCACAGAAGAATTTCTAATGCAAAACCCAACACCTAAAGCTAATATGTCAAGCAATTCCTGTGTTGCTATGCCCTCAAATACAGGTGAGCTGCTGATGTAGTTTATGGCACTGTTGGAAAACACTGCAGGATTTGGGGAAAGTCCATCTTGTGAAGCACTAAAGATGATGTATGTTGATACCAAATCAAGTTCCATTTGAACCATGAGTTCTGTATGAGAGTCAACTATTTCTTCTTGGGCAATATGATTGACACCAAGATCCATTGTAGTCCCCTTCGTAATCCCCTTCATATTTTTGTTGCAAAACGATGCTAGCCTTCCAATAAAATCTTGGGGGAGCAGAGAATGGAAGGGGGCAGAGCAACAGAGCAAGACTGAGGGGGCGCTGTGGCGCTAGGGGGAGCGGGAAGAGCGGGGAGGGCGACGACGCGAGGGTGGAGCAGAGAAGGGACAAGGGCATCGGAGGTGGGGAGGGTGGCGGTGAGGGAGAACTAAGAAGAGAGGGGAGAGGAGAAGGCAGTAAGAGTGGAGCAGAGAAGGGATGGGGGCATCGGAGGAAGGGAGGACAGAGGCGTGGGAGAACTGAGAAGAGCAGGAGGGGAAGCACCGGAGTAGAGAGTGGAGCATCGCAGGGGAGGGCGGCGGCGTGAGAGGGGGGAACAAAGAGGAGCGAGAGCAGAGAGGGGAGGTCGGCGGTAGGGGAGCAGAGGGAAGAGGCGTATGGTGTATCTCGATTCGATGGCGGGACGACCTCAATTCGGCAGCGGCGAGGTGCAATCGATGATGCAAGGTGGCCGAAACCTAGGCGAGCTCGACTCAGCGACGGGGGAGGCCGAACCCTAGCGCGTAACAACAACGTGGCCGGGCGTCGGGTGCTGTTCTTCTTATCTTTTGCCTCAACGCTCCCCTCGCCCAGAGCCACCGAGAGCCGTGGAGGACCGTGTAACATCCCAAAATTCGTTTTCTCTAAAAATTTAATTTCAAATTAATTAATTAAAATTTGTTTAGATTTATTTGGATCTTTTTCTTTTTAAAAAAAAAATATAATATAAAAAAATTTGTTGTGAACTTCCCATCTGATCACCCATCCAAGAATTGCTCCCATGCAAACCTCACTTAACACCCAAAGCCTTATGCATGCATGCGCTGCCAGTATGTCTTTTGATGTCAACTAGTAGTAATCCCTCTTTCATTCTTTTATCCTATACTTCTTTCTCTCTCCTCCTTTCATCTTCTTCCTCCCGAAGCATGCATGTTCTCTTGCTCTCTTTTCTTTCAGCTGAGAGTCTATCCAAGGCCAAGCCGCCTCCATGATCGCCACCCTCGCCACCTCCGGTCGCCGGCGCCGCCCTCACCACCAGTCCCGATCACCACCACACCGCCTCCCCTCCCCTTCTCTCCTGTGCAACCGAAGCTTTCATTCGCCATTAATGGCTGCCACTTCCTTCTCTCCCATTTCTTTCCATTTAAAGCTTTCAATTCGAATCCGTTTGCAGCACTAAGTCCGTTTTAATCTCTCCCACGATGCCATGCTTCCAAGTGCAGCCACTGTCGTTTCGTTCGTTTCCAAAACAAACCGAACGGTCGCCGGTGCCTCTTTGTCTACCCGATGATTCGGCTCCCAGTTGTAGCTATTTAAGGGCATGCTATCTCTTCTTTGATCTTTTGCACTCCCTACAAGTTTTAGAATCACCGAAGCACAACTGCACAAGTCGACGTCTCATTTATGTTCTTCCAGTGTTGATCCACTTCACCCTTTTCACACAATCTTCATTTCGTTGGGCTATTCTTGAATCATTGCCACCCACACCGTGGCCGCCCTCCGCCATTTTTTGCCGACGCCATGAGCTGGTCTTGTTTGGTTGCTCGATGTTTCATTCGCCGCAAAGCTAGCTAGTGCTTTTGTTCTTCGTGATAGAAAGAAGATGAGCAGTGCACACCTCCAATACATCTCTCCTCCGTTCTCTCTCCTCGGTCAGTCATTTCCTGAACCGACTACGTCGCCGCATGCCCCTCGGCTTCCTCTTCACATCCCTGGATTTCGCTCCCCAAATATCGCCATTTTATTTTGTTTACTGTTCATGAACAAGTGTCATGCGATGTAGTATACGTGCATGGTGTATGTACATACATGGTTTTTTTTGGAGAATTGATTTTCTAGATTTTCGTTCGTTCTCATACGAACTCCGAATCCATCGATTCTTTCTCCTAAATTCATCTAAATTCATTCTCTACTTCCAGTATTTATTTTGTAATTTTTGAATTTTATTTATTTTCTGCTATTTATTTTGGTCCTTTGCGCGTGTGTAGAGTCCGACGTCGCCGACGCAAGTTTGGACCAACAGGAAGCTTTTACCTCCAACGTCACCGAAGGTGAGTCTCCTTGACCACATTGAACCTATGATTTGTAAATCATGTTTTCAGTTTAAAAGTTATGCATTGCTATTTAAATGATAAGTTAAACCGTAGGTTGTTAGTTAAAAACCTAAAGTTTGCTACTATCATCCTTGATATTTGATGTCCTGCACCTTTGTAACCCTAGTGTAGAAATTCTGCATTATTGAATACAATTTTGCAGAATAGTTTATTACGGTAGAATTGCTTAGACATGCTTTACGGCTTTATTTAACCTTTGGGGGAGAAAAACCATTATTTACCCTTTATGCTTTCTTTGGAAAATGTATGACATTAGGTAATGTCAGTGTTTGGAAAATAAAATATAATGATGAAAGTATGTTTTAGACTTGGGTGGATGGTAAGATCAGGCGAGTGCAGCTAGAGCACGAGATCATGTATTGTGTTAGCCCCGCCCAAGTCATATTAAGGACCGACGCTTGTGATTATTCAAACTGAGCACTACCGTACAACTACATGTCCAAAATGGGAACGGACCTGGCCAACTAATTAGCAAAATTTTGAGTCGGTTTTGTCATGGTTGTGTGTGCTGATTCACATGGCGCAAGAGGGGGCCAGGAAGGCGAAACCTTAGCGGGCAGAACCGAGTCAAAAGGAAGCTTTGTAAAAGCCTTGTGATGTTCTCTCCTTGATTCACACGTCAAAGGAAACGTGTGGTATATCAGCCGATCATCTCTTGTGGGTCAAGCTGTACAACCTCTGCAGAGTGTTAAAACTATTCGAATAGCCGTGCCCACAGTCAAGGGCGAGCAAGGTGCGTTTTCACATGGTAGATTTTGGTTTTGATTTTAAAAGAGTAAATTTTGGGAACCGGGAGCAGTTGGGACTCTCGGGTAGTTTCTGGCAGCTAGAGCCAGTTGGGCAGCTAGAGCCCTATTCTGAAAACCTTGGGCAGCTAGAGCCTTTATGCTAGTGGTTGGTAGCTAGAACCTCCACTAGTAATGCAATTAATTTATTTATTGAAACTGCGTTTGTCAAATGTGCTTTATGAAAATTGTTTTGAACTTAAAAATTTGCTTTGTACAAAAGAACCATATAAGCCTCATTTGTCAAAGCTATGCATATGCATGTTTTCCAAGACTCGCGGAGTACTTTATGTACTCACATGCTACACTCATAAATAAATCTCAGAAGCCTTCATCGACACGGAGGACTACGACTACTTCGCTTGTGGCTTTGACGAAGGACACCCGGAGTACTAGGTTGCGCTCCCCAGTCAAATGCCGGTGGGCACTTTGATGGGCCACCACTCGGAGTTTATTTATTTATGTTTCTGCTGCTGTAAGACTCAAGGTCTTCCGACCTCTTTTGTAATAAGTGGCCATAAGGCCGGTACTCAGTTATTTATTATTGTTATTCGTGATTCGAGTTTGTTATCAACAATGTTTCAACTGTGTGCACTAGCTACTGATCATGGGACTGGTGCGAAAATACACAAAGGGTTTGGATTCAGAAATCCGGTCCCGACAGACCGCCATTGACCGCCTGGCTTCGTCTCGGTGCTCGTCCCGCCTAGCTCGCCGCTTCGGTGGAAATCACAGCGGGAGAGGTCCAAATAGTGCCTAGGCAACGATTAGTCGGCACCTAGCACCGCCTTTTAGAACCCTGCTGAATATGCAAAAATATTTGGATTTTGTTGGTGTTCAAATTACTTTCTATAATTAATTTGCTATTGGCTCTTTTTGAATAGACATCGATACTTCGAATGTAATCTACAACGATCCTCCATCCTCATATTCTGAATTATGAGAGCAAGGCGAGCACCTTCTTTGATCATGTTGATCCCACTATTTTCATTATTGTACTTCTTTTTTGCAAAATATATTATGCATTCATGTATGTTTGCTGAAAATTGCTATATTTGGGGATAACGGTAGTTATATTCCTTTGCAATGCATGATCCTCCTTGAAATATTGGTATCCCAACTGTTGTAGCCATTAGGTTATGGTTTAGGCAATATATGATGTCAAATTGGGTATTTCGAGTCCAAATATCGCACAAATGCTTAGTCGGGCTCTAGATTTTACTAAAATTGGAAAATTGATGAAATGCTGAATATGAAATTGAGAGATTTTGAAATGATGGTCCAGAGGGGTTTACCTCTATTATTTTGTATAAAAATGAAAAACTTAGTTTATGACGTGGACGAGTTATATCATAATCTAAGGAGTGTGAGAGGTGTATCTCACAAGTAGATAGGGGGAGATCCTCGCCCGTGTCAATTTTTGACCGAATGCCGGTAAATCATATCTAAGCCTAAGCGTACAACCACATGTGCCGGTATGGGATAACCTTAGCTAATTAAGTCATTGAAAATTAGCCTTGCATATTGGTAGACCGTAGTAGTGCAAGCATGTGTGATTGCTCGAAGGGGCACCCTTCACCGAGGCGTTGGGAACCAAGTTTGCCGACACAACGGTGAATGCCTCAGTGAGACAGTGGTATACCTAGGTGAAGTGAGGATGTTCATTCGTCAGTGTAGTGCAATGTTAGGACTAGGTGATGTAAAGAATTTGTTACATGCTCTAGACTACATACTATAATGTTGTGTGAGGTGGCATCGACGGATGCCGAATAAAATAGAGAATTTGTGTGTGGTGGCATCGACGGATGCCGAATAAACTAGAGAATTGGTATACTATGAATAAAGTTATACACCTCTGCAGAGTGTAAATATATTTAAATAGCCATGCTCGCGGTCATGAGCGTGCTTAGTGCAATCTTAACGGGTATAGTCTCTATTTTTCACAAAAAATGGTTTTGTTGGAAAAGTTGGGATGGAAATTTTTGATGATATTTGAATTGAGTGTCATGTCTATGGCTAAAAATAAGATGTTGATCGCAGCCAAGGAGGGTCGTGATTTATTATTTACCAAGTTACTTACTTGTTGTTCTTTATCTACTTAACTGCTCTTTAAACTTTCGTTATAAAATACTATATATTGATAGTGTAGATAAAATTTGCTTAATACTGAAAACAACTTGTAGCATAGAGCCTCATTCCTTGTTAGCCATGCATATATATAAATTTTGAAATACATTACAAGTCTTGCTGAGTACGCAATGTACTCAGTTTTGCTTAATCTGTTGTTCAGTGGATGAGGATGACCACATGACGGACGACGCCTTCTTCGGTCCCAGTACCGGGGGTACGGGGACGAGTCTTTCTAAGGTTTAATCATTTGTCGGTTGCCTGAGGGTTTGGATGGGCATGCCACTGGACTTTTTCTTTTAATCTACTAAATTTCTGCTACTACTTCTAATACTTATCTTTTAATTTGGGCAATTAGTCGTGTATTATACACTTGTGATGTAATCGGTCTAGTTAAGTACCATATTTGTTTTATGTTGTATAAACATTTTGTATGGATGTGTATGCCAATGTTGTAGATATGTGTACTAGCCAATGATCATGGGACTAGTACGGTACACACATGAGGGCTTCGGGTATTCCACACCTGGGGTCTGACGTCACTGGTATCAGAGTCATACTAACTGTAGGACAAACCCTAGTTGGAATGGTCGTTAGATTAGGATTTGGTTTTAAAATGCCACCTATTTTAATCATAAAAATAGTTGTGAAAATTTAGGAGTTTTTGCTAATCTTACCTCTCTTAGCATTCTTCTCTCATCCAAGTCATTTTTTTGCTCTCTTTTCTTACCTTCTCTCAAATAGTCTTTGATTTGAAAAGAAAAGGTGCCCTCTGAAAATAAAAGTTTTTAACCATATTTAAAGCATTAAAATAGAGCCAAAATATTTTAGAAATGTCCCTAAAACATCATACATGAAGGTCTTTTGAAAATCGTTCTTAAACTAGCAAAAATGCCACTATAGATGGCTCTTTACAAAAATTTCAGAACCTATCTATGTACTAAAAATAATGTGATGTATTAGTCTTTAACCCCTCCTACCCTCATTTCGAGTTGATTTGATTGGGCATTATGGAGGTCTATTTATACATAAAGACCAAGGGGTAGTATAACCTGAAAATAAACCATAGGTGTTGGTTAAATATTGTAGATAATGATTAAAAACTTTTGCTATAATTCTTTTCTTGTCTTAGTGTCATTTTTTATCTATGTCTCTCATTATATATAGAAATGATCACTAACTTTCCTTTTCTTAAATTATAGATGACCACCCCATGGGAACCACAATACTGGATTAGCGCGTTTGAGGAGGGCACACTGCAACACACCCTATGGTTGATGTTATAGCGTGTCTATTGGCCTCATATGCCGCTATACACTATCTTCAGCACACCCTCCAATGCGGCATCCACTAAGTACCTCACCCAGGTGATCATTCAGGGCGACACTTTGGAGATCCCTCCATCCGCTACTATGGACGGGGCTCTTGCACCTTGACGTCGTTTTACGACGCGGCTTACGTCGCCATCGTACGCCTACGACACGAACTGCCTGAGCTAGAGGACATGTTCTCCTACTTCCTCGTACGGACAATGTAACATCCCAAAAATTCTGAGCATTTTCAAGTCATTTAAAAATGTGGGATTTTTTTATAACTTTTTGTTTCGCTCGACGATGTTCGAATTTTTGATTTGTTAATTGAAACCTCAACCGAAAAATAGAAAAGTTGAATTCAAACCCGAGTTGAAAAGAAATGAAAAAGAAAACCCCGAAAAACTGGTTCGGGTCGAAAACCACGCGGCCCAGCCTGACACCTCTCTTTATTTTCCCTTTTCTTTTTTTCTTTTTCTCTTTTTTTTTCTTTTCCTTGTCTTTCTCCTTCTCCTTCCTAGGCCCACCCACAGCCTCTGGCTCCTTCTTTCTTCCTCCTCTGGCCGCCAGCACGCTCGCGCCCATGCTGCCATCTCTGGTGCCATGCCGCCCACGTTGCCTCCCACCTGCCCCCGTCACGTTGCTACCACTGCCGCCATGCCGTCATCGCATCATCGCCGTCCAACTCATCCCCGTCCGTGCGCCCGCCCCTGATCCAAGGACTAGTGCACTAGTTACAGATCTAGGGACTAGTGCTGTGAACACAAAAGATTCCAAATTTCAAATTTGGGGTCTGACTCGGTGGATAGAGAGGAGGATACCTACCGGGTGGAGGGTATGCCGTTCATCACTCTACAGCTACACCTCGCCAATCTTGTGAGATCACTCGATGGATATCTCCGTCGCATGACCCGCCAGCTGTTGGAGACTCACTAGAGGATCTCCACACTCGAGGACAGCATCGCTCTTATGGCGGCCTAGGGGCTCTTTTCACGGGAGTTGCTGTACAAGGAGGATGTTGTACTAGCACATATAGAGGAATTGCCAGAGCCCACCATCCGTATCCGATTGGGTACCCGACATCCCTGTATGTCGGCTATCAGTCACCGCCGCCACATGATGGCCATCTACTCAGATTCAGAGGATCCACCACGAGTGGTGCAGCGACATCATCTTCGTCATGATGGGCATGAGATGATTGATTTCATTGGACCGCCATCCTCCGCTGCACTGGAGTCATCTCGCACCATCGAGTGCGATGACGAGGTCTAGATCTAGACTAGCATTCGAGAGCTCACTTGTAGGATCTTAGCGTGAGCGCTTTTGGGTATTTTGGTATGATAAGTTATGTAAGGTGCTGATGTACGATGATTGTAATTTGCTACATATGATGGTTTACTTGTTTTTTGTGATGCTTAAGTAACGGGCATGCGAACCATGTAAAACTTAACTAGTATGTTAAAATTTCATGAGTGTTGTCCTTATGGTTTAAAAACATGCATATTTCAGTTTTAGATGTGTTATTTTAGCATAGGATGTTGTTACTTGTCGACCCACTTAACTTGTGCTTATTCCCCCTCACACTACGCGCAAATTTGTTAACATCCATGTTGTATGGATAGGATGTTGGTAACACGCTCCATTAACCAGATTATGGCACTGGGAGCTGCCTCCGGATCACATAAGTCGAAAGGTAAAGGTGAGGTCCCCAATCTTCCGCAACCTAACCCGTTGCACGTTGCACCTGAGGATCAGCCTACAGCAGCTCTAGTTCGAATTGCTTTCTCTCTCTCTCTCTCAAAACGAGTCGGGATTACACTCCCTTCATTGAGGCATTGGGAACAAAGCCTACTAACACAACAATGAATGCCTCACTGATGTAAAGGCTTCGTTACGTACTCTAGACTATATACTATAATGTTGTCAGTAAAGTTGTACACCTCTGTAGAGTGTAAATCTATTTAAATAGCCATACTCACGGTCGTGAGCATGCTTAGTGCAGTCTTAACGGGTATAGTCTCTATTTTCACAAAAAAATAGTTTTGTTGGAAAAGTTGGCATGAATTTTTTTTAATGATATTTGAATTGAGTGTCGTGTCTATGGCTAAAAATAAGATGTTGATCGCAGTCAAGGATGGTTGTGATTTGTTATTTACCAAGTTACTTACTTGTTGTTCTTTATCTACCTAACTACTCTTTAAAATTCTGTTATAAAATACTATGTATTGATATTGCAACTAAAATTTACTTAATATTGAAACAATTTGTAGCATAGAGCCTCATCCCTTGTTAGCCATGTATATATAAATTTTGCGGTACACTACAAGTCTTGCTGAGTACGCAATGTACTCAAGCTTGCTTAAATTGTTGTTTAGATGATGAGGATGACCACATGTTGGACGACGTTGTCTTCGGTCTGGGTACCGAGGGGTACGAGGACGGATCTTCCTAGTGTTTACTCATTAATTGTCGGTTGCCTAAGGGTTTAGATAGGCATGCCGCTGGATGTTTACTTTTAATCTACTTTTAATCTACTAAATTTCCGATGCTACTTCTGATACTTGTTTTTTAATTTGGCCCGTCGGCCGTGTATCGTACACTTGTGATGTAAACGCTCAAGTTAAGTATTATATTTGTTTTATATTGTATTTATATTTTGTATGGATGTGTATGTCAATGTTGTGGATATATGTACTAGCCACTGATCATGGGACTAGTACGATACACACACGAGGGCTTCGGGTATTCCACGCCTGAGGTCCGACAATTTTCCTATTACAACTCCTAGAAAGATGCTCTCAACTAATTGTTATATCCAAAAGTGGAAAAAATGGTTTTTCAAAAGCCACCGCAATACCAAACAGAGCCTAAGTCTTGATCAAAATTATTTACCAAGTACGTTCTGATTGGTTTAGTAAGAAAAAAATCCGGACATATTATTCTAAAAAAAGAAAAGTGACACAAATACTCTTAAAAAAAGAAAAGTAACACACATGAAAGTTCAAAGTATAGAGTCCAATCATATATATGGTTATACAAGCATTTTTAAATGTTATAGTAAGTTTAGGGACTCTTTGGACCATGGCAATTTTTAGAATGCAAGAATCAAATGGTTCCCTGAAAAATTCCTTCTGAATTCCTTTGAAAGCTTGCATTCAAAACAACTCAGCTTCTCTTTCCGCCATGATTGGGTGTTTTGATATGCTTATGAAATAGGTTCTTCTAAAATATATGTTAGGTAGTGCTTTGAGTAACAAATAGATATGCTATTGGGAGTCTTAGTTTTAAAACATCTCATTTGTTGATTTGTGGAATTCTGTTACTGTGTAGAAAGTAAAATATTTGTACTTCTTAAAAACAGGCTGAGGTTCGGTTGTTTAATAAAAGATGGCTCAAGAATGGTTTTATCAAAAACATTTCTCAAATTAGAGGAATATGTACTGTCTTGTTTTTTTCTTCATCTACTTCATCGAGAGAAGACACTATTATAAAAGTCCTGCTTTAGTACAACTTGTACAAGTTATGCCAAGATGTGTGCTTGAAGTAATTCCAAGGAACATTGATCTATAGTATTTTTTGGTGTGTCAAAAGCAGAAATACGTGACCAATTCTTTGTTTACCTGTATTTCTAGATCTTCTCGCACAATTTTTTTGTTTGAGCACATGATATTATAGTTGTACTATTTGATACTTCCATGTCGCACAGAGAAGCAAAATAAGAAAGAAATGTTCCCTTCTGTCATAAATTGCATCTTACCCGTATTTGATGTTCAATCCCTTTACTCCACGTGTCGATGTCCATACAGTGGAGAGGACTTTCTAGAAAGATTGAACGTGTGAATTGCATTTGTTTGGGGGAAGAGAGCAAGAATAAGTGATTATTGACTTCTATATTGTCTTTGATTGTATCTTTCAGAGGAAGAAGAGTTGGTTAAATCGTGCATGTAATTCATCAGAACAAGTCAGGTGTTTTATCAATTAAATTACTAATTGCTAGAATATTTGACCGCATGCATCTGGATTCAGTCTTGAGAAACAAACACAAGAAGATAATTGGCAGCTCAGAACTCAGATAGAGCAAGGCAAACATGTGGCATGATTATGTGACAGAGATTGTGGGGAATCCTGTGTGCTTATCGAGAGATTTCCCCAACAGAGGTTAATCATAAGCACAAAATGATCAGTGTTGCGGCCATTTGGAACAATCATGATTATCTCGGTTCGTATGGCACAATCTCCGGTCCATTCACGTCAGATACTGATGCAAATCAAGAATTTGAATAATTTACACAGCGTACGATGTAGTCTGGGAAGCACATTTGTCGATATTTGTTAGTTTCGCAGTTACATGACAAGAAAACTAATCCGAATCTGAGGCGACGCAACAAAGATTTGAGGACGCTCTAAAGTAATTCGAACATGTGGCTGCCTTGTCCGAGATGAATCCAAAATTTATCTTATTTTTAGGGCTAAAACTGGAACCGCCAATCCACTATGTTTTCCTTCAATCATCATTTGATCAAGTCATTAGCAGACAAACGTGACGCAGGACGGCATGTTAGCCAGGTCAAAGTTCACGCCATTTTATATGCATGTGTGTACTTTTGTCTTTCAAGTTGGCTTTCAGAAATACTATTTCTTTTCAAAGAGGAAAGAATTCTAATTGTAGTTTTTTTTTTGACAGAAAACAGCATGGAAGGCCCTACTGCATATACTTCTAAATGTAGAATTGTTATTAAGATTGTGTCTAGTCTAACAACACAACACCGATTGATGCCAAATTAAACCTCTTCCGAACAATGTAATACTCCAGTCTGCTCATAGTGCGGCCTATGTGACTTATGTGGAGTTGTGTGATGAGATTAGTCACATATTGTTTGTCTAAAGTAAGTTCTAATAGTATATAATGTTTGTTGGGTCCAAACATAGTATTTCTGGGTTAACTATTTTACATGAAGCGATGATAAAAATGTAAGTGAGGTGCTATGTGTGCACGAATCCGCCCCACGATGAACTAGGCGAACGAATTTTGAGGCAGGTGTTACAAACAATCCCAATTGAGCTTTCGGAACAACACGCCCAAACATTTATTCAGTAATAATGGCTGCCACTGTTAGAAGAGGATGAAATGATAGCGGGCAGTGGGGGCAAGACAACGCAGGAGAGAAGGCTCCATGCGCCATCAAAATGCCTGCGACCGAGCAGCTAGCCGGCCAACCATGCATCTTTTCGTATGCGCGCGGCCGTGCCAAGTTGGACGCATGAGACGACACCACCTTTTGCTCTTCACGTCCTCAAGCACCTGTAATGGGGAACAGGTGGGTGAGGACTGAATATTTAACTAGTAACACTTAACCTCCAAATGGTTCTAGCATTACTAATTAAACATTCTAAGCCTCGATGGGCATATGTTTCCTGCACTGCAACATATGCACATCATCACAAAATTACACATCACTTCCATACAACATACAACGCTAAGTCAACAACGACATACATAAAGTAAAGTTATTACAAAAGAGAGCCGACCGCCAAATATAACAATAAACAAGAATGACAATGAAGCAAAAGTGCCATAAGATGGCTAGAACAAAAGTCGACCTGTTAGCCAAACACCCACAAGGCAACCGACCGGGCCGCTAAGCTAGTCGCCCGCAAGCTACCACAACACACCACAAAAGTGAGGCCCTTCAGCTCACCTCCTTCCTCTCGCAACAAAACAATTAAGCATAGCATCCGAGCACAAAGATTGTCTTTGTACCCGCAAGATCGACGTGTGGAATAGCGCACCTATTCATAACTACATGCAAGCTTGTTTAGGTGGAGGTTGTATGTCTCATTTTGCATGAAGCCAACTTTATTTGCAATAATGTAATACATTTAAAAGCAAGTTTGCAAATCTGTTTTTAATGTTGAAATAACAAAGAATAAAGATACATACAAGTAACCACTGGAAGTGACTATCCCAATAGCCACCACAACATAGCACTAATCCCGATTCGCACTCACCCATCAAGTTTTAATTTAAAAGGTTGTAGTCTAACTCTTGAAAGACCTCCCAAGCGTGTCCATAACCTAGACGAGGCTATTCGAATAGTTTTAACCCCGCAGGTGTACCAATGTACCCACACCTGCATCGCCTTTAAGCCAAAAGCACACTTCCGTAGGTATGCCGCACGGCTAAGTCCTACGAGACGCTTCCAATATTGTGTATGAACTACGAGCCGTCAGATGGGTAGAAACACCATACGCTACATTGCAAGTCGAAAGACAACAAATCCCATCCCGTGAAGTCTTTCTGACACTACAATGCTCCCAACACCATCCTCCCGCGACCTCCCGCGACCCGAGCCAATACACGCCAAAGTACTAAGTCAAGAGAGGTCCCATACCTCTAGTGTGGTTAGCACGCTAAAATGCTTGGTTTAGTGTAACAAGATGTTCGGTCCTTGGTGACTTAGGCACCAATCCAGCCACACCCGAGAATCACACCAACATACCATTGTGCCCAAGTCTAAATCATTTTGCTTTTAGTTTTAGTTTTCACAAGTAGACATGGCACAAGGTGGAAATCATAAATCATAATAAGTTTTGTAGATCAAGGTTATCGACAAGTCGATAACCGCCATTTCTACCGGCTAAGCATGGCTAAGCAATTAATTCGCAACTACTAAGTGACAAGAGCCCATCCACGAACTCTAACTCACAAAGAAGTAACCTAGGCTCATGGTAGTAGAGGATAATCATTTGCTAAGGAAATGCATCTACTAGGCCAACTATTAAAACAAAGTAGCAATGCATACATAGAATTTGTAATCAACATAAATACTTAAAATACTGGGATTAACATGATCAAACCGCTTGCCTTCTTGTGCTGCTCAATTGGTTATGAGGATCGTTTCGGATTACCGCAAATGTCGAATCCTAAGCGAAAGTCAAAAAGAACCAAGAACAACCAATAAGACGAACCACAAATAAACAAAAAGCAAGCAAAACTTAACCAAATGCGATTTAAATTTACACATAAGGTAGAATACGAATATACCTAGACATAGAAACTGAAAGACCTAATTTGGATTTGTGGTGCAAAAGATTTTGCCTAAACATACAATTTCTGCCATAATTAACACTGTAGCAAAAATATTTTCTAGAAAGATTTTGAAGCTGAAATTTTTATGGTAGCTACCTACTGGTATTGAAATAACCCATATAAAATTTCAGGTCATTTGGAGTTAAAGTGATTTAGTTATGATTTTTCTAAGATGCAAAATTGGCATAATGCACTTTCCAGAGCATAAATATGTTCAAAGCTAATTTTACAATGAAGTATACCAACAGAGGGTTCTCTAGAATTTATCATATATATTTTGCATTTACAGAGAATTACTGGTGCATTTTATAAGTCTCCTAGAATTTTCTAAATGTCAAAATAGGTACTAAATCATTAACCAAGGTTTCATATAATCTTGGACCTACCATCATTTTTATATTAACATTGGGTTAATAACAAACTTATCAAGGTTGGAATCATTCATTTTGGACATACACAGAGCAAGATATGCATTTTCTAAAGTTTTATTCATTTTCGAATATTCAAAATGACAGTAAATCAAGTCATTCCTAGTTATACAATTTTTTCACATCGAACATGCTTAAATCCATTTTTATAATAAGCTAAAGTGATAACATAATTTATTACAGCTTGGAATTAACTAAAAGTAGCTAAAACGAATTAGTTATGAGTTTCTAAAGTTTTACATCATTTTCAACGTTAAATAAATACTTACCAAATACCAACAACCCAAAACAAAGAAAACGACGTGGACGCCCGTGGGCCGTAGATTTAAAATCCAACACCACGCGACGCTGGAAATAGCGCACGCGCGCCAAACCTAATCGGGTCCACCGTTGATCAAGATCCAACGCCCAAACGAGTGCATGCAACCGACGATGCGTTGCCTCGCGTGAACCACGCATCGCAGATCTAAAGATGAACGGCTTAGAACCCACATCTAACCTAAGGTCCGATTGCACACATGATCTCACCGCAGATCGCAAGATGGACGGTCCAGATGATGAGGGGAACCGAGGGTCCGAACGCATACAAGATCTAGGCCGTTGATCAAGGGATCGACGTGGCTATTGATTGAAGTTCAAAAGAGGTATCGACGGTGGGACCGCATGTCGCTGACTCGAGTCACGATCGCAACGATTTAACCCACGCACACAGCGCACCGCCCACAAGTCGACGACTGCTGGCGGTTAAGACCAAATTAATGATTCTAATGATTGACATTAATTAGACTCTAATGATCACGAGATTTGATTCTAACCTCGCCCACCAACAACACCCGCAGGTTATTTCGACAACGATTAAATGCCGACTCATTTAATTAAGCAATGATTGACATTAATGATGTCGAACAAAGGCGGAGTGAACCGTAGATTGATTTAAGGATATTGGGCCCACCGTCGCTGGCTCAATAATAATGACTAAGACACAATTAATAACTAATGATTGGTAATTAATGCGCCCTAATGAGTCGATTTAAAACGGAGCGCTGGCCAAGAAACCCGAGTGGTTTCAACGGCGAATCGCCGGCGACACCGCGCGCGCGCGCCACCAAGTACTAAAATGGAATCGCAATAGCACAACGAGTCTAATGGTAGCATTCTCGCCGCGCGAGGATCGAACGCCGCTAGCCGAAATGAAAACGGAGCTTTATCGCTAAACATGAAAATAGCGAAAGCTCCGCCGCGTCCAAGGAAGCGGTGCCGAGCTTCTAAGGACTAATAAGAAGCTACCTTAGCGACTAGAAGCTTCAAGATGGCCGAGATGCTTGATCAAGGTGAAAGCTCACGACTTGAAGAAGAAGGTTCAAATTGACACTCGAGCCAAATGAGTGATACCAAAGTATCAAAATAGCTTCATTATGATCCACGTGGCTATAAGAGCAAAGAATTGAAAATGGAGCACTCACCGAAATGAGGAAGAAGATGACCAATTGGCCGAATTTGAACAAACCCCAAATTGGACAATTCCCGAGAATCAATTCCAAAATTAAGTGAGGGGAAATGTTCAAGGTGATAAATAGATGAGGTTAGGGCAAAGAAACATGAAGGAGGACCACTGAACACCAAGAACATCAATGGAGCTCCACGGGTCAACAATGGCGATTTGCTATTTTTGAGGTATTAAGCTCCAATGCCGTGAGTGAAGCTTGGTGGTGGTCTAAAGAGATACTAGGAAGCAATGAGGGTGCTTATAAAGCCACGAAAGTGTTAGGGTTTGCACCCTCCTCTCTCAAGCGGCAAACACAAAGCACCACGCACACCGACAAGGAAAAGAGGTGAAGACGTGCATTAGGGCATGGCCTAGCTCTGTACCTCCCATACTCCTACACGCCGGCTAGGTGGCTTTAGGAGCAAGAAATGACCTCACCATGCCTTGCAATCGCTTTCGCACTACGGAGGTTGAAGATGACCAGCGCAAAGCTCGGGCGATTCACACCGTTGGATGAAACGCGAACGGCCGAGATAGTGCCACGCCTACCGTGTTTATAACACAACGGAAGATTGCGAGCCTTCGATTAGAAATGGATGGCTCAGATAGCCCCACGCTGCAAACTCAAATTACAACGGGGGTACGCGAGCGCTGGATTTTAATCCAACGGCTCGATTCAAAATCGCAACCGAGGGTCCAAGGGTTCGGAAATCTCGCGGTTGATTGCGATCTAACGGTTGACAATCAATCTTGCAACCGAAGGTCCGAACGACACACATGCGCGGGCCGCGTGCGATTTAGATCTAACGGTTGAGAATGCGCGCGCTTTAAAAGGGAGGCTCTGTGCTTAGTTGATTCGATCAAATCGATTGACTCGAGCCCAGTCCGACTCGAACCCAAGTAACAAGAAACCAAGTTTGACTTTGAAAAAGAACAGAGACTTTGAAAGATTTATTTGAGGTAGCAAAATAACTCCAGAAATTATGAAAATTTTACGAAGTTTGCTAACTCAGATATTAACCTTGTGTAAAATTTTCAGAGGTTTTTATGCTGTGAATAAATTTCCAAAAATTCTACAAGGCTCTGCTTTAATATTTGACCGAGAGTCAAACAGTTTGATCGCTTCTAAAAATATTCAAACAATTTCTAAAAATTGTGAAATTTTTCAGAGGGGTCACTTACCATCACAGAGACTTAGGAAAATATTTTCAGAGGGTGATCATAAGATTTGACAAGATTGTTTTTGGAATAGCAAGATTTGGATCAACAAGACTTGTGACAATGTATTTCCACACTTCCTTGTACAAGAATTTCTTGGCACCACAGAAATACATGATGTAAGAAAAGTTTTAATTTCTACTGATTTTCTTACATTTGAAACACAAGCCCAAAATTGGGATGTTACAACTCTCCTCTTACAAGAATCTCGACCGAGATTCTGCTTACTCGAGAAGAAAGAAGGAAAATCGCACGAAGGCGATCTTCGCGCTCCCAAGTTGCTTCATCTTCGTAATGGTTTGACCATCAACCTTAAGGAACTTGATGACACGGTTCCTCGCCCTCCGCTCGATTCTCAAGAATACGAACAGATGCTCGTGGTAGGTCAAATTCTCCCGCACATCGAGAACCTCCAATGGAGCTTCTCACGGACGCGAGGCACTTCTTCGTGTGTGAAACATGGAACACATCATGCACCCTCAAGCGCACCGGTAGCTCCAATCAGACGCGATCGCTCCAACTTTCTCGATGATACGGTAAGGCCCAACATATCGAGGAGCCAACTTGCCCTTGATGCCAAAACGCCGATGGCCCTTCAAGGGTGAGACTTTGAGATACACAAAGTCATTGGGCTCAAAGCTCACCACGGCGACGACGATCCGCATAGCTCTTTGTCCGATCGGGCCGCGCGCAGATGCTCGCGATCAATCGAACTTGACTTTCGCCTCATTGATCGAAGTCCGCCAAAATCGCCGCCACCGCCTCTCGACCAGCTCAATGGGGTTCGTGATCCTCCCATACAAAGCCTCAAAGGTGCCATGCCAAGACCGCCTCAAAGCTATTGTTGTAGGAGAACTCAAGAAATGGTAGGCATTTCTCCCACTTCTTCCCATAGGAGAGAACACAAGCACGAAGCATATCTTCCAACACTTGGTTGACTCGCCCGTCTCACCATCACCGAGGATGAAAGGTCAGATCAAATGAAGGCGGGTCCCCATAGCCTCTGCAGACTATGCCAAAACCGCGAGGTGAAAAGTGCACCACGATCGTAAATAATCGCCTTCGCACACCGTGAAGACTCACAATCCTCGAGACATAAAGTTCGCCAAAGGCCCCACACGGCCGAAGTCTTGACAGAAGGAAATGTGCCACTTTAGTCAACCCGTCGATCACGACCCAAATAGCATCATTCCTTTGACGAGCGGGCAACCCGTGATGAAGTCCATGCCAACGAATCCCACTTCCATTCTCGCACCGCAAAGGTCAAGAAGACTCGCTGACGCCGATGCTCGCCTTCACACGACAAAGACACGCCGCACTCGCAAGAACGAACCCGCAATCTCGCGCTTCATGCGAGTCCACTGCATCTCTCGACGAAGGTCCCGATACATCTTGGTAGCCCCGGATGAATAGACAAAGGAGAATCATGGGCTTCGCGGAGAATCAAATCCCGCAATTCCATGACCTTAGGGACCACAAGACGCCGCCAAACCACACAACGCCATGCTCATCCTCCAAAAGCACTTGGCTATCCCATCCTTGATGTTCGCTTGATCCGCTCACACCAACATCTGCTCACGTGCCGCTTGATTTGGTCCACCAAGGTTGGTCGCACAACCAATGTAGCAAGAGAACCGTGCTCGGTCAAACCCAAATTAAGGCGCTGAAATTAAATGAGAGCAGCCGCCGCTCTTGGAGCATCAACATGTTGCAATACACCTTCCGATCGAGTGCATCCGCAACGACATTGGCCTTGCCCGATGGTACCGAATGCCCATGTCATAGTCCTTGATCAATTCCAACCATCTTCTTTGCCCGAGGTTCAGATCCGCCGGGTGAACAAGTACTTCAAGCTCTTGTGGTCGGAATACACCTCGCAACGGTTACCAATCGATAATGCCGCCAAATCTTGAGTGCATGGACCACAAGCAGCCTAACTCCAAGTCATGAGTAGGATAGTTGAGTTCATGAGGCCTCAATCGCCGCGATGCATAGGCCACAACCTTGCCCTCCCGCATAAGAACACAACCAAGACCCGACGAGAAGCATCACAAAAGATATCAAAACTCTTGTGAATATCGGGAGAACAAGCACTGGGCTGAGGTCAACCGCTTCTTGAGTTCCCGAAACTCACATCACAAGCAATGACCACTCAAACTTCTTGTCTTTCTTGAGCGCTTCACCATAGGCTTTGCAATCTTGGAGAAATTCTCGATGAAGCGCGATAGTAGCCACCAAACCAAGAAAACTCCGCACATCCGTGACCGACTTGGGCTGACCCCAAGATAGCACATCACCGACCTTACTAGGATCCACACCACACCTCCCGCTGAAAGAACATGGCCTAGGAATGCCACTTCCTTCAACCGTAACTCGACTTGCCGAATTTGGCATACAACTGGTGCTCACGCAGCCTTGCCCAACACAAGCTTAAGATGCTCAAGATGCTCTTCTTCACTCTTGGAGTAGATAAGGATGTCATCGATGAATACCACCACAAACCTATCCAAATACTCCATGAATACCGAGTTCATAAGATTCATGAATAAAGCAGAGCATTAGTCAAACCAAAAGACATGACGGTGTACTCGTAAAGGCCATAACGAGTAGCAAAGGCCGCCTTAGGGATATCCTCGCCCGATCCCGACTTGATGATAGCCCGCCTCAAGTCAATCTTGAGAAGACTCGTGTTCGGCCAATTGATCAAAAGATCATCAATACGGGCAAAGGATACTTGTTCTTTACCACACCTCATTGCTTGACGGTAATCAACACACATGCGCAAGGTCTTGTCCTTCTTCTTCACAAAGATAATCGACAACCCCAAGGAGATGAGCTAGACGGATAAAACCCTTCCTTGCAACTCACCCACCGCTTCTTCACTCCTCCAACTCATTAGGAGGCATGCGATACGCCTCTTAGAAATAGGGCGTACGGCAGCAACTCGATCACAAACTCCAGATCGCGAACAGAGGCATCCCCGCAAATCTTCGTGAAAGACATCCGCGAAGTCACACACCGTGGGGACGCCGCGAATCTCCAATGCCGCCGCTTCAAGGACATAAAGATGGGGTTCTCGCAATCGTGGCGAAACCCAACCTGCTCACCAAGGATCGTGAGGTAGACAATCTTCCCGCACAATCGATTTGCCCCAAGTGTTGGGACAACCAATCCATGCCAAGAATCACATCCAAGCGCCGAGTCGAGTAGGATAAGATTCGCCAAGAATCCCACTCCTTCGATGTGGATAGGAACATCCCAAGATACTTGGTCGCCTCTCAACCCAACCCGAGAGCTAATCAGCAGTGGAATCCCAGAGGAACACAAAGAAGCCCACAATCAACAAAGAAAAGACCTCAAATAAAAGAATGCGAAGCTCCAGAGTCAAATAAAATCAGAGCAGGATGTAAATTAACAAGGAGCGCATCTAACACAACGCCTGGCGCCTCGTGCCTCCTCACCGAGATGTGGTTGACTCGACCACTCCCGACACCGGGTCTTCTCGATCACCTTCGTCGTGTGTGACCATTCCCGCCCTCCATTAGGACGAGGCCGCCTGCACTCTCGAGGGCAATCGCAGCATAATGGCCCTTCTTGTTGCAAAGCGGCAGTAACATCGCACTGGCTGCGAGCGCAACTCGCCGCTGGTCGCAGTGCACGTGGTCAAACACGCCGCGGGGACGAGCAATCGTGCCAACGGCCTTGGCGGTGGTGAAGCCAAAGCACGAGCCCCGTGTGGGCCCAACACGGGACGAGTGAGGCCACCAGGCACCGATGTGCCTCCCACTTGCGCTATGGACTCACCAGCCGCTTTCGCTTTGTGCTCGGCGACGATGGCCTTGTCAACCAAGGCCCGAAGTCAAGAAAGTCCACTATAGATAGCTTGTCCCGCAGCCTCCTGACAACCCATCCATGAACTTCTCCCGCTTAGCCTCATCGAGGCCACCTCTCCCGAGCATAACGAGCCAAGTGGTTAAACTCGTAAAGATACTCCGAGACGCACTTACGCCCGCTAAGCGCAAGAAACTCCTTCTTCTTGAGCTTCATCAGCCATCGTATGTGGGCCCGACGAAAGGCGATCGAAACTCATCCCACGAGACAACGTGGCTCGCGGGCCGCATGGCGCAGAAAGTTCTCCCACCAAGATAGTGCCGCACCTCGCCGATGGGATGCAAAGAGTGCCCGCCTCGCGCCCCGCATCGAGCGATATTGAGCTGCCAACAAGACGCAGCCAATCATCCGCGCCGAGTGGATCCTCCGATCGAGAAAGTGGGTGGTCGCGACGAGAAACTCCGCAAGCCCACCACGAGACCGTGGCCACCACCTCCGATCTCGGCAAAGAGCGGAGCGAGGTGTTCTCGCAATGACCTCCAAGATACGGGTCCGTCCATGCGATTCCGCCGATTCGAGCGTAACCTCACCATGGTCTGAGGAGGGGAAGCCCTCATCGTAACCACCACTGATCGCTATGGTGGTTCTTGTCATCCTGCTCCACAAAACAAAGTTAAAACACAACTCCGAACAGAGACAAAGAAAACTACTAACCTCTTAACAAAACACTCTTTAAAGGCTCAAGTATCAACATAAAATCGCAGCAGGTCATAAAGATAACAACCACCTTCCTCATATGACTAACTCGTATGGAAAACGAGTAATCATTTGAGAAGACCCAAAATTTCAGCACCAAATTCTAACTCAAAACAGTCCGTAAATCAAGGTATAACCACCTAATATAGTATAGGCATTAGCTAATCTCATATCACTTCTTACCCTTTTATTCCCACAAGTTTTAGTCGAATTATCCTCTCATTTCCTACCTTATTTACTCACCACTAGCTAGCTGTCCAAATTCCTTCCTCCAAGCTCTCATGTTTCTCCCAAAGCCAAGTTAATCGATAAAGGCTGATTTTTGAAAGGAAGAGAGGAACAACTTTTTCAAAACTTAAGTGAGAGTAAGGTGAGATGAGCAAGCTAAGATAGGTAAGGAGTAAAATCTGAGAACTTACTTAAGTTTTCGTAAACTATTTGAAAGTAAGTTTTCAAAGTATCCTAGAGGCTACCAAGCTAGGGTTTCTACGGTCAAGATGGCTCGATACCAACTTTGTGAGGACCTGAATATTTAACTAGTAACACTTAACCTCCAAATGGTTCTAGCATTACTAATTAAACATTCTAAGCCTCGATGGGCATATGTTTCCTGCACTGCAACATATGCACATCATCACAAAATTACACATCACTTCCATACAACATACAACGCTAAGTCAACAACGACATACATAAAGTAAAGTTATTACAAAAGAGAGCCGACCGCCAAATATAACAATAAACAAGAATGACAATGAAGCAAAAGTGCCATAAGATGGCTAGAACAAAAGTCGACCTGTTAGCCAAACACCCACAAGGCAACCGACCGGCCGCTAAGCTAGTCGCTCCGCAAGCTACCACAACACACCACAAAAGTGAGGCCCTTCAGCTCACCTCCTTCCTCTCGCAACAAAACAATTAAGCATAGCATCCGAGCACAAAGATTGTCTTTGTACCCGCAAGATCGACGTGTGGAATAGCGCACCTATTCATAACTACATGCAAGCTTGTTTAGGTGGAGGTTGTATGTCTCATTTTGCATGAAGCCAACTTTATTTGCAATAATGTAATACATTTAAAAGCAAGTTTGCAAATCTGTTTTTAATGTTGAAATAACAAGAATAAAGATACATACAAGTAACCACTGGAAGTGACTATCCCAATAGCCACCACAACATAGCACTAATCCCGATTCGCACTCACCCATCAAGTTTTAATTTAAAAGGTTGTAGTCTAACTCTTGAAAGACCTCCCAAGCGTGTCCATAACCTAGACGAGGCTATTCGAATAGTTTTAACCCCGCAGGTGTACCAATGTACCCACACCTGCATCGCTTTAAGCCAAAAGCACACTTCCGTAGGTATGCCGCACGGCTAAGTCCTACGAGACGCTTTCCAATATTGTGTATGAACTACGAGCCGCTCAGATGGGTAGAAACACCATACGCTACATTGCAAGTCGAAAGACAACAAATCCCATCCCGGTGAAGTCTTTCTGACACTACAATGCTCCCAACACCATCCTCCCGCGACCTCCCGCGACCCTGAGCCAATACACGCCAAAGTACTAAGTCAAGAGAGGTCCCATACCCTCTAGTGTGGTTAGCACGCTAAAATGCTTGGTTTAGTGTAACAAGATGTTCGGTCCTTGGTGACTTAGGCACCAATCCACCACACCCGAGAATCACACCAACATACCATTGTGCCCAAGTCTAAATCATTTTGCTTTTAGTTTTAGTTTTCACAAGTAGACATGGCACAAGGTGGAAATCATAAATCATAATAAGTTTTGTAGATCAAGGTTATCGACAAGTCGATAACCGCCCATTTCTACCAAGCTAAGCATGGCTAAGCAATTAATTCGCAACTACTAAGTGACAAGAGCCCATCCACGAACTCTAACTCACAGCAAGTAACCTAGGCTCATGGTAGTAGAGGATAATCATTTGCTAAGGAAATGCATCTACTAGGCCAACTATTAAAACAAAGTAGCAATGCATACATAGAATTTGTAATCAACATAAATACTTAAAATACTGGGATTAACATGATCAAACTGCTTGCCTTCTTGTCTGCTGCTCAATTGGTTGCGGAGGATCGTTCTCGGATTACCGCAAATGTCTAATCCTAAGCGAAAGTCAAAAAGAACCAAGAACAACCAATAAGACGAACCACAAATAAACAAAAAGCAAGCAAAACTTAACCAAATGCGATTAAATTTACACATAAGGTAGAATACGAATATACCTAGACATAGAAACTGGAAAGACCTAATTTGGATTTGTGGTGCAAAAGATTTTGCCTAAACATACAATTTCGCCATAATTAACACTGTAGCAAAAATATTTTCTAGAAAGATTTTGAAGCTGAAATTTTATGGTAGCTACCTACTGGTATTGAAATAACCCATATAAAATTTCAGGTCATTTGGAGTTAAAGTGATTTAGTTATGATTTTTCTAAGATGCAAAATTGGCATAATGCACTTTCCAGAGCATAAATATGTTCAAAGCTAATTTTACAATGAAGTATACCAACAGAGGGTTCTCTAGAATTTATCATATATATTTTGCATTTACAGAGAATTACTGGTGCATTTTATAAGTCTCCTAGAATTTTCTAAATGTCAAAATAGGTACTAAATCATTAACCAAGGTTTCATATAATCTTGGACCTACCATCATTTTTATATTAACATTGGGTTAATAACAAACTTATCAAGGTTGGAATCATTCATTTTGGACATACACAGAGCAAGATATGCATTTTCTAAAGTTTTATTCATTTTCTGAATATTCAAAATGATGTAAATCAAGTCATTCCTAGTTATACAATTTTCTCACATCGAACATGCTTAAATCCATTTTTATAATAAGCTAAAGTGATAACATAATTTATTACAGCTTGGAATTAACTAAAAAGTAGCTAAAACGAATTAGTTATGAGTTTCTAAAGTTTTACATCATTTTCAACGTTAAATAAATACTTACCAAATACCAACAACCCAAAACAAAGAAAACGACGTGGACGCCCGTGGGCCGTAGATTTAAAATCCAACACGCCCACGACGCTGGAAATAGCGCACGCGCGCCAAACCTAATCGGGTCCACCGTTGATCAAGATCCAACGGCCAAACGAGTGCATGCAACCGACGATGCGTTGCCTCGGTGAACCACGCACCGCAGATCTAAAGATGAACGGCTTAGAACCCACATCTAACCGGAAGGTCCGATTGCACACATGATCTCACCGCAGATCGCAAGATGGACGGTCCAGATGATGAGGGGAACCGAGGGTCCGAACGCATACAAGATCTAGGCCGTTGATCAAGGGATCGACGGTGGCTATTGATTGAAGTTCAAAAGAGGTACCGACGGTGGGACCGCATGTCGCTGACTCGAGTCACGATCGCAACGATTTAACCCACGCACACGCGCACCGCCCACAAGTCACGACTGCAGGCGGTTAAGACCAAATTAATGATTCTAATGATTGACATTAATTAGACTCTAATGATCACGAGATTTGATTCTAACCTCGCCCACCAACAATGACCCGCAGGTTATTTCGACGCGATTAAATGCCGACTCATTTAATTAAGCAATGATTGACATTAATGATGTCGAACAAAGGCGGAGTGAACCGAGATTGATTTAAGGATATTGGGCCCACGGTCGCTGGCTCAATAATAATGACTAAGACACAATTAATAACTAATGATTGGTAATTAATGCGCCCTAATGAGTCGACGAAACGGAGCGCCAGGTCGCAAAAACCCGAGTGGCTTCAACGGCGAATCGCCGGCGACATCGCGCGCGGCGCCACCAAGTACTAAAATGGAATCGCAATAGCACAACGAGTCTAATGGTAGCATTCTCGCCGCGCGAGGATCGAACGCCGCCAGCCGAAATGAAAACGGAGCTTTATCGCTAAACATGAAAATAGCGAAAGCTCCGCCGCGTCCAAGGAAGCGGTGCCGAGCTTCTAAGGACTAATAAGAAGCTACCTTAGCGACTAGAAGCTTCAAGATGGCCGAGATGCTTGATCAAGGTGAAAGCTCACGACTTGAAGAAGAAGGTTCAAATTGACACTCGAGCCAAATGAGTGATACCAAAGTATCAAAATAGCTTCATTATGATCCACGAAGCTATAAGAGCAAAGAATTGAAAATGGAGCACTCACCGAAATGAGGAAGAAGATGACCAATTGGCCGAATTTGAACAAACCCCAAATTGACAATTCCCGAGAATCAATTCCAAAATTAAGTGAGGGGAAATGTTCAAGGTGATAAATAGATGAGGTTAGGGCAAAGAAACATGAAGGAGGACCACTGGAACACCAAGAACATCAATGGAGCTCCACGGGTCAACAATGGCGATTTGCTATTTTTGAGGTATTAAGCTCCAATGCCGTGAGTGAAGCTTGGTGGTGGTCTAAAGAGATACTAGGAAGCAATGAGGGTGCTTATAAAGCCACGAAAGTGTTAGGGTTTGCACCCTCCTCTCTCGGCAAGCAAACACAAAGCACCACGCACTCACCGACAAGGAAAAGAGGTGAAGACGTGCATTAGGGCATGGCCTAGCTCTGTACCTCCCATACTCCTACACGCCGGCTAGGTGGCTTTAGGAGCAAGAAATGACCTCACCATGCCTTGCAATCGCTTTGCACGGCGGAGGTTGAAGATGACCACGCAAAGCTCGGGCGATTCACACCGTTGGATGAAACGCGAACTACCGAGATAGTGCCACGCCTACCGTGTTTATAACACAACGGAAGATTGCGAGCCTTCGATTAGAAATGGATGGCTCAGATAGCCCCACGTTGCAAACTCAAATTACAACGGCGGGGTACGCGAGCGCTGGATTTTAATCCAACGGCCCGATTCAAAATCGCAACCGAGGGTCCAAGGGTTCGGAAATCTCGCGGTTGATTGCGATCTAACGGTTGACAATCAATCTTGCAACCGAAGGTCCGAACGACACACGCGCGCGCGCGGGCCGTGCGATTTAGATCTAACGGTTGAGAATGCGCGCGCGTTTTAAAAGGGAGGCTCGGTGCAGTTAGTTGATTCGATCAAATCGATTGACTCGAGCCCGAGTCTGACTCGAACCCAAGTAACAAGAAACCAAGTTTGACTTTGAAAAAGAACAGAGACTTTGAAAGATTTATTTGAGGTAGCAAAATAACTCCAGAAATTATGAAAATTTTACAGAAGTTTGCTAACTCAGATATTAACCTTGTGTAAAATTTTCAGAGGTTTTTATGCTGTGAATAAATTTCCAAAAATTCTACAAGGCTCTGTTTTAATATTTGACTGAGAGTCAAACAGTTTGATCGCTTCTAAAAATATTCAAACAATTTCTAAAAATTGTGAAATTTTTCAGAGGGTCACTTACCATCACAGAGACTTAGGAAAATATTTTCAGAGGGTGATCATAAGATTTGACAAGATTGTTTTGGAATAGCAAGATTTGGATCAACAAGACTTGTGACAATGTATTTCCACACTTCCTTGTACAAGAATTTCTTGGCACCACAGAAATACATGATGTAAGAAAAAGTTTTAATTTCTACTGATTTTCTTACATTTGAAACACAAGCCCAAAATTGGGATGTTACAATGGTATACCATGACTTTGAATTTTCCTTACTCTAAGCCATGGTAAAATCATAGAGTAAGGAAAATTTTAAGTCATGGTAAAATCAGAGTCATGGTAAAATCAGAGAGTAAGAAAAATTCTAAGTCATGGTAAAATCAGAGAGTAAGAAAAATTCTAAGTCATGGTAAAATCAGAGAGTAAGAAAAATTCTAAGTCATGGTAAAATCAGAGAGTAAGAAAAATTCTAAGTCATGGTAAAATCAGAGAGTAAGAAAATTTTTAAGCTATAGTAAAATCAAAATCATAGACGGTTGTTAATCCCAACCGTCTGTGATGAGGTAGTTATCACTGACGGTTGGTATCACGAACCGTCTGTGAAGTATCATAGACGGTTCGTTATACTAACAAATGCGTGATGAGGTGTCCTCATCACAGACGGCTCCTTCTACCAACCGTGCGTGATACTTCACGACGGTTGGTAGAAGGAGCCGTCGTGATGAGGCACTATCACAGAGCGGTTCGAGACGGTTGGTAATAAGAACCGCTCGTGATGAGGCACTATCACGCAGCGGTTCTAAAGGGAACCGTCAGATAAGTTCATCTGACGCTCCTTTGGAACCGTCTGTGATGAGGCGTCCAGTATGACCTGTTTTGTAGTAGTGGGGTTAAATACAAATTATCATTGTTGTATACTTATATGAGTTGTCGTTTGGTCATTTGTAATGTGTGTCTTCTCTGAAAGACACCAAATTTCTTGGGTCCAATCAAAATTGACATATGGTTTCATTATTTTTATACAATTTTGTACTGTAAGAGGGATGATTATTCATGTATTCAATCCTAGCAGTATAGAACTACATGTTGTTTTTAAGTGACTAATATACGAAACAATGTTTTCCGTACTAGTTCAAATATGTTTATTTGACCTCTGTGCTTGGCTTAGTTCAACTAGTGTATTATATGACGTACTTCAATGCCATTGTTACCCAACTATTTCCTTGATTGCTAACATGTCAATTTTTTTGGTAGAACTATTGTGAAATTACTGAATGCTTTTCATTGCAAATCTAGATTACATTGATTTAGTAAATTTAGCTACAAATACTGTTGTTTATTGGTAGTAAAATTCCAGCTAGCACTTCCCAATTCTTGTTATTTTTCTATTTCCTTGAATTGCTTTTATTGATGTTATTGTTCTTTCCCTGTATTATAATGATGCATGCCTCCTACAGTTATGTCTTGGACTAAGTTTTAGTTCCTTCTACGGGATATATAGTTGGAATAAATACAATGTAATTCAAGTCGGAGTGGTGTGAAATGGGTTGGATGCAACCATTGACAATTGAATAAATGTTTAGTTAATTTTAGAAACACAAATATTTGTAAAGATGGTACCATTGTGGTTGTTATGATCTACAATAGAAAGTTGTTATAAGATTTGAAGTTATGTAATTTGCACTCGCAATGTTGATATAACTGAAAATAGTTATGTTTGGTACTATTGATTGATACATGTGTTATGAATTAAAATATTTCAATGGCTCAATTTCAAATAAGTATTGCTTTAGTACAAAAATTATATCATTTTCTTAAACCTCAAAAACCCATAAAATGGCAAACCATCTGTTGGCATAATTTTAATTTGGGGTCAAATAAGCTGCCGAAAATAATATTGTTTGTCGGCAAAGAAAGGTCTGCCGGGAATAAGATGTATGTTGGTAATGAAATGTCTGTTGGGGAAAATATGATCAACAGGGACCGTCTGTTTGTTGAAAAATCTGATTTTCTTGGTAGACGCTTTCAGCAGAACGTGTGTTAGCAAAGGTCTTTCCTAACATACGGTTAGCCCTTGAAGGCCGTTTTTTTCGATAGAACGAGTGTCAGCAAAAGTCTTTCCCAACAGACGATTAGCCCTTGAAGGCCATTTTTCTGGCAAACTGAGTGCCCTCGACGCTATGTTGTGGTGTAGTGTACAAAAAATGAGGGCTGAAGGGAAGAATGAGGTGTTGGGTCTTCTTGTTTGGAACAAGAGGTGCAGCAGGTAGTTGCATGCATGGTTTGCAAGGAGGAAGGTGCCAAGGTGTCACGTGTAGGAATACTGCTCGTGGGTGTATTAGTAGTTGGAAAATGGAGATAAGAATAGTTAGTTTGCTTGTTAGTCGGGTTGTGAGGACCCCAATTTAATTGGCTTGTAATGCTTAACCAACCACCTGGTCCTAGCATCACAAATCAAATTAACCGATCCTCGAGATATGTATACTTCCCAGAAAGCAGTATACACATCTCACCACAAAATTATGCATCAACTCCATTCCAAACATAGAGTCCAAACATCACACTACTAAGCGTAAAGTAACAACGAAGAGATTATTACGCACTAGGGCCGACCGCCAAAAGATACACAAATAATGTAAGAACGCAATGAAGCAAAGTGCCATAAGATGGCTATAAACAAAGCCAATCGCGTGCCTTCACCCACAAGGCATCTGGATCGACCGCCAAGCCTAGTCGTCAAACACGAGCGGCAAGACAACTCACGTAAGTGAGGCCCTTGGGGCTCACCTTCTTCCTCTGCAACAAAAACATTAAACAAAGCAACTGAGTACAAAAATTATTTTTGTACTCACAAGACTGACGTGTAAACTAGAAGACCAGTTCATATGCTACATGCAGGCTTATTTGGTGGAGGCCATATGTTTCATTTGCACAAAGCCAATTTTATTTGCAATAATGTAATACAGTTTGAAGGCAAGTTTGCAATTCATTTTTAATTGAAATAACAGTAAGGATAATAATAACAAAAGAGTAAAGATAAACGACCTAGAAGTGACTATCCCAATAGTCACCACAACAATAGAACAAATCCCATATTTGTACCACCCATCAAGTTTTAATTTAAATGTTGTAGTCTAGTTCTTGGGGGGCGTATCCGAGCGTGTCCATAACCTAGGACGAGGCTATTCGAATAGTTTTAACCTCGCAGGTGTACCAATGTACCCACACTTCGCATCGCTTTTAAGCCAAGCACACTTCCGAAGGTATGCCGGCACAGCTAAGTCCTACGAGCTTTTTTCCAATATTGTGTATTAACTACGAGCCGCTCGTATGGATAGAAATCCATACGCTTACATGGTAAAGCCGAAAAGACAACTACCTTTGCGGGGTAAAGCTTTTCGGACAACTACCATGCTCCCAACACCATCCCTCCTGCGACCTCCTGCGACCCGGAGCCAACACACGCCAAAGTACTAGGTCAAGAGAGATCCCATACCATCTAGTGTGGTTAGCACGCAAAATGCTCAGTACGGTGGCGCAAGTAACTCGGTCCTTAACTGACTCGGGCACCATTCCAGTCACACCCAAAGATCACACCAATCATACCGTTGTGCCCAAGTCTAAATTTTTTTGTTTTCATTTTTAGTTTTGCAATTAACATAGCACAAGCTAGAATATAAGAACAGTAATAATTTTGTGTGATCCAGATCATCGACTAAGTCGATGATCGCCCAAATCTACCGGAAGCTAAGCATGGCTAAGCAACAGAACTCGTAATCTACTAAGTGATAAGAATTCATCCAACGAACTCTAATCACAGCAAATAACCTAGGCTCAGGTAGTAGAGATCAATATTTCACCTACAGGATATGCAGCTACGGATTTAACTAATCCATTTAACACAATTTAAGCAATGCAT
Organism: Ampelocalamus luodianensis; assembly: GCA_036346255.1. Classification (NCBI taxonomy): domain Eukaryota; kingdom Viridiplantae; phylum Streptophyta; class Magnoliopsida; order Poales; family Poaceae; genus Ampelocalamus; species Ampelocalamus luodianensis. Next base: position 49,362,696 of record CM070622.1, on the reverse strand, counting down.
ACATATAGCTGAAACAAAATATTAGACTTTAAAATACTAGGATTAATCATGATCAAATCGCTTGTCTTCGCCGCCGCTCAATAGGCTCAACTTGTTGCGAGGATCACTCTCGATAAAACTGTAACCGCGCAATCTATCGATCGAGCAAAGACAACGAATCAGAACGAATAACACCGACAAAACTCAAAAATGCAACAACATCAAAACATACCAAAATTTACACAGCAGCTAAAACAAGATTTATCAAAATTTTAGAAACAGAGAACAATTTATTTGAAGTGGTGATGAATTTTCTAGGAATTTTCTAAGCCAAAACTCACATAAAGCATCATTTAATTATTTAATAAAAAATTATGAACAGAAACATATATAAAACCTATCCTGATAATTAGTACACTAAAAATGAAAATTTACAAAATTGGATTTACTGGAAGAGGACAAATATTGAGATAGATGGGAATTTTCTAATTTGCAAAACACATAAATAACACTATTTAATCAATTTCCAGATTTTGCTAACAGAGACATGGCTGAAACCAATTTTAGTAAATAGTACATTTAAAATGAAAATAAATGAATCGGCTTCATGCGATTTGAAGAAAAATTGAATAAGTTATGAATTTTCTAAGTTTAATTGAATCATCAAGAAACCGTAAAAGTATTTGTAAATACAAAAGCATTAAATCCTTTTTCTACCGACAACGGCTAGCCCGACCATCGAGGCGGGACGGTGAGAGCGCCGACGGGACAGATTAGATTCCGCCGCGAAGGTGACGTCGAAACGTATTCAAAGAATACGCCTTGAGTTCATGTCAAGCGCATTCTAAAATACGCCACCCGTCCGACAACGGAGGAACTCCGACCGCGACCGCCGAGCTTCGCCGCGAAGAAGAGGTCGACGACGCCGCTAAGGACAAAAGCAGATCCCTAACACTATCGCAAGACCGAAGACACCGATGTCCGGTCGAGGTGACCCGATGTGGCGCGACGGCGAGGGGCGGAGCAAAGGCTACGGTGAAAACGACAATACCTAACTAGCAACAATAAACACGAACTAACGCGCGCTAAAGCTACTCTGAGGTCCTGCGAACTTACTGGGATGACGCAGAGGAGAGGAGCTTGCCGGAGATGGGCTGGCGGCGATGGACTGCGGCGGCGCCAAGGGTGCCACCGAGGAGGGAACAACCTAAGCCAAAACAGGAGGAGTGGAAGGTGGAAATAGTTCGGGTGAGTGCACGAGATGGTGCTAGTGCGGGCAAAAGCTCTAGGAATCAACTCACCGGCGATGAGGACGAAGATTTGAACTTTCGGCCGAGGAAGAGGGAAGTTGAAATTCAACGGCTCCTGTGAATAAAACTTCAAATTAGTTGAGGGGAAAGCACAGTTGAGAGCTGGAACACGAAATGACGCGCAAAGGAAGGGATGATCTTCACTGTTTGCGGTAATGACACGGCGGCGGCGCCACGGCCGTGCACCAGAGCTCGAGCACTTCTTCGATTTGAGCTCAGAGGGAGCAATGGGTGATAGGGGATGGCTTAATGGTGTCTAAAGAAGGAAGAGGGAGCTTTGGGTGAGCTTAAGTAGGGAAGAGGCGGAGAAACAAGAGGCGGAGCTCGGCACCGAGACGCATGGAAGAAAAGGCAGCGAGTTAGTGAGGTAGATGACGGCGATCAATGCCGCACTGAGGTATGGGCTAGCGGCGGCGATGCGCCGAGGTGAAAGCGCGAGAAAACCGAGAATGGACGCGAGACGCAGGTGGGCGCATGCATGCGCCGATGGCACTCGGCTCAGCGCGCGGGTAGGTGACGACGACAAGTGGGGCCCGCCCGTCAACGACAGCGACAAAGCGGCGCGAGACGGAGTTGGTTGCGACGCGACGAGTTGGTCTGACTCGATCACGAAGATGTCGATCGCTCGATCTAGAATGGACGACCGAGATCTACTGGTGCAATCGGACTGGTCGATTAACTCGGGCGCCACGAGGGCCGTGGCGACCGTGATCGGACGGTTGATAGCCATCGGGCTTGCGCGGTGCAGCTAGGCGAAAGCGGCTGAACCAAGCGGCGCGGTCGGACTCGAGCCAGAGTCGGGTCCGAGCCCAACAAACAGTGATTTCAGATTTGAATTAAAAAGGCAGAGAAGGTTTGGGGAATTTTTAGAGGTAGCTCCAGAGCTCCAAAAATTCCAAAATTTTTATGGTAGCTCCTTTGGACAGAGAATAACCTTGCATAAATTTTCCAGAAATTTTTATGCACAGAATTGTTCCCAAGAAAAATCACAAGCTGCTGTCTAAGGTTTGACCAGATTTTCTAACTTGTTTGACTTGGCCTTTTGAAATAGCAAATAAAATCTAAAAACTGTGAAATTTTTCAGAGAGGTAACTAGGATGATCAAGATGACAGGAAAAATAGTTTTAGGGGATGATCACAAGTTTGGGGTTGATCATTTTGTTGACAACAACTATCATTCATAAGAACATGAATAAAGAAAAGGATAATTGCTAGGGAAAAATGTAGGAAACTTTCAAATGATCAAAAGTTTTTATTTCTCCTCATAATTTTACATTTGAAATACAAACCCTAACTTAGGGCTGTTACAAATCTCCCCCCTTATAGGAATCTCACTTAGAGATTACGATCACGGGAAAAGAAGGACGGGTAACTGCGACGAGACGATCTTCCCGCTCCCAAGTGGCCGTCCTCTGAGTGATTCGACCATCGAACTTTAAGGAACTTGATCACACGGTTCCTCGCTGCGTTCACTTCTTCGAGGATACGAACGGGCGCCACGATAGGGACAGATCCTCACGCACATCGATATTTTCCAATGGCGTTTCCTCAACGGAACACGGAGGCTCTTCTTCAATTGCGACACATGGAAAACATCATGCAATCCTTCGAGTGTAGCTGGTAATTCTAACTTGTATGCAACAGTTCCCACTTTCTTGATGATGCGACACGGCCGACATATCGAGGAGCCGGTTGCCCTTGACACCAAACGACGATGTCCTTCAAAGGTGAGACTTTGAGATATACAAAGTCATTGGGTGAAACTCACTCACGACGACGCCGACCGCATAGCTCTTTTGCTCGGATCGAGCTACGCGCGAAGTGCTCACGAATCAAGCGCACTTGACTTTCGGCCTCATTAATTGATTCCCGGTCGAAAACCGTCTTTCCCAGTTTCGACGGTTGAATGGGTTCTACACCGCCTCCCATACAAAGCCTCAAACGGTGTCATACCGAGACTAGCTCGAAGTTGTTGTTGTAAGAGAACTCGCGAATGGCGTGCACTTTTCCCAATTCTTTCCATAGGAGAGAACACAAGCGCGAGCATATCTTCTAGAACTTGGTTGACTCGCTCGTCGACCATCCAATTCGAGGATGATAGGTGAGTGAAAGAAAGACGAGTCCCCATGGCCTCTTGTAAAGCGTTGTGCCAAAATCGAAGTGAACAGAGAACCACGATCGACACAATCGCTCGTGCACGCCGCAAGCTCACAATGCGGGATATGTAAAGATCCGCTAGTGATTCACATCAATCTTCGATCGACTTTGGAAGGAAGTGGGCCACCTTCGTCAATCGATCAATGATAACCCATAAGGCATCCTTCCCCGAAGGAGTACGGGGTAGCCCAGTGATGAAATCCATGGCTACAGAATCCCACTTCCACTCTGGTATAGGTAAGGGCTGAAGAAGACCCGCTGGACGCTGATGCTCGGCCTTAACACGACAGCATGTGTCGCACCCGGCAACGAACCTAGCAATCTCGCGCTTCATGCGAGTCCACCAGAATCTCTGACGCAGATCTTGGTACATCTTGGTAGCCCCAGGATGAATAGACAAGGGGGAATCATGGGCCTCATGGAGAATCAAATTCCGCAACTCTGGGACCTTTGGGACCACAAGACGCTGCCCAAACCACACAATGCCATGCTCATCTTCTGAGAAACACCTGGCTATCCCATCCTTGATATTCTGCTTGATCTGGTTCACACCGTCATCTGATTGCTGGGCTGCCTTGACTTGATCCACCAAGGTTGGTTGCACAACCAAAGCGACAAGGGAACCATGCTCAACCAAACCCAAGTTGGCGCTGAAAGTGCAAGAAGTGCGAGTTGTCGCTCTTGGATCATCAAAGTATTGCAATACACCTTTCGGCTAAGTGCATCAAAGAACCACATTGGCCTTGCCAGGATGATACTGAATACCCATGTCATAATCTTTGATCAATTCCAACCATCTCCTCTGCCTGAGGTTCAGATCTGGCTGGGTGAACAAATATTTCAAGCTCTTGTGATCAGAATACACCTCACAACGGTTTCCGATCAGATAATGCCACCAAATCTTGAGTGCATGAACCACTGCAGAAAGCTCTAAATCATGGGTGGGATAGTTGAGCTCATGAGGTCTCAACTGCCTAGATGCATAGGCAACTGCCTTGCCTTCCTGCATAAGAATACACCCGAGTCCCTGACGAGAAACATCGCAATAGATATCGAAGCTCTTGTGGACATCGGGAAGAGTAAGGACTGGAGCTGAAGTCAATCGCTGTTTGAGCTCCTGAAAGCTCTCATCACAATCAGAGGACCACACAAACTTCTTGTCCTTCTTGAGCAATTCAGTCATTGGCTTTGCGATCTTGGAGAAGTTCTCGATAAAGCGGCGGTAGTAGCCTGCTAGACCAAGAAAACTCCGCACATCGGTGACTGACTTGGGCTGACCCCAAGATAGCACATCGCTGACCTTGCCAGGATCCACAGATACGCCTCCTGCTGAAAGAACATGGCCCAAGAATGCCACTTCCTTCAACCAAAACTCGCATTTGCTTTGAACTTCAGCGTGTCTGGTGGTGTTCCATAACTTGCCCAAAACAATCTTGGATGCTCAGCATGCTCTTCTTCAGTCTTGGAATAGATAAGAATATCATCAATAAACACCACCACGAACTTATCCAAATATTCCATGAATACCGAGTTCATGAGGTTCATGAAATAAGCTGGAGCATTGGTTAAGCCGAAAGACATGACGGTATACTTGTAAAGACCATAACGAGTAGTGAAAGCCGTCTTCGGAATATCCTCAGCCCTGATCCGGACTTGATGATATCCCAATCTCAGATCAATCTTGGAGAACACACGAGCTCCGACATAACCGGGTCGAAAAGATCATCAATACGGGCGGAGGATATTTGTTCTTCACCGTCACCTCATTGAGCGGACGGTAATCAACACACATACGCAAAGTCTTGTCCTTCTTCTTCACAAAGATCACCAGACAACCCCAAGGAGATGAACTGGGACGGATGAAACCCTTTGCTTGGAGCTCACCAAGCTGCTTCTTCAATTCTTCTAGCTCATTGGGAGGCATCCGTCTGGCGCCTCGAGATAGGGCAAGACGGCAACAACTCAATGACAAACTCAAGGTCTCGAACCGGAGGCATCCTGTAAATCATAAGGAAAACATCCTCAAAATCACAAGCGGTGGGAACCTCCGAATCTTCAAAGTGGCTTTGCTACAAGTGCACAAAGGTGTGACCCTTGCAAACACTGGGAAAGCCAACTGTTCACGGAAGGTTGGTGAGGAAAACCATCTTCTTGGCACAATCAATCTGTCCCATGTGTTGGGACAACCAATCCATGCCAAGAATTACATCGGGCTGTTGAGTTGAGCAGATGAGATTTGCCAAGAATCCCACTCCTTTGACTTCGATAGGAACATCCCGACATTCTAAATCAGCTCTCATTTCCACCCGAGAGCGAATGAGCAAAGGAATCCCAAAGGAACACAGTGAAGACCACTAGCAGCAGCAAATGATCTTGAAATAAAAGAATGCGATGCTCCAATCAAATATGTAATACCACTGAATTTGTATCGAACAAGAATCGGAGAGGTTAAACTTTCGGAAGGAATTCAATGGTTTTGGGAGGGACCAACAGGAGATTTCTTAATTTAATTACTAAAGAGGGGGTGATCGCTGTTGTAGCACAACCTTTGGGCTTGGGCCGCCCATGTGGCCTAGGGGTGGCCGCCAAAGTGGGGCAGCACTCCCACCTCCCCAACCCTAGCCGCAACCCTCCCTCCCACTCCCCACCTCCCCAACCCGGCCGCCACCTCTCCTCCCCTTTCCCCACGCCTCTCTTGCCCTGGTTGCCCATCCTTGCGCTTCTAACCTCCCCTCCAAGAACTCCCATTCTGCCGGCCTAGTGGAGAAGAAGACAACATTGCAGCCGGCCATAGAGGAAGAAAGGAGGGAAGAAAGGAGGAAGAAGAGAAGGGAGAAGAGGAAAAGGGAGGATCGCCATCCGGGTTCGCATTCGGCAGCGTCGTCAAGGGTAACATGCTGTTCTTGAAGGATAATTAGTCTTGGGAGAGATTTTGGTTAGTCTTTGTTTAGATGGTAGTCGGCCTGCTGTAATGCAATTTTCGTCCAGTGGCTTGCGGGGTAAATTTCGTGTGGTTAGAGGATGAATCTGGAGTTTTGGTCTCCTAGAGAGTTGTAGGTTATTGTCTTAGCTTTCAGTGGCCGCCAAGTTCACTCAAATCGGATTAACGGTTAGAGAGTTATGATTTTTCTAAGTCTGCTGTTCCACTGCTCTGTCAGTATTTAGACAGATTGTAGAAAACCAATTAAAAGTGATGGATAAAGTGAAAATCTGAGAACCCCAGTATAACGAAAGTTGTAGATAATCCTTCTAGCTTTCAGGAAAACTAAAGATCATGAAATTCGGACGAACGTAGAGAAAGTTATGATAGTTTCATTGTTGCTGTCCAGAAACCCGACGTGAAAATTGATACTCTGTTGTTTAGATTGGTAGGGCTAGTAAATGGCCGAATCAGAGAACCTCACCAACTAGGTTTAGAAGGGAATTCAATAACCTTTTCAGATTGTCCAAGATCACTCCATTTGGATTTCTGTACATTTAGTTATGATTTTTCGAAGGGGGCTGTTCTCTGGAAAAGAAATCTGACAGCCCGCTTTAACGTTGGGAGTTACGTTTAGTGGACGATGTACTCATGTTGTGTTTATGATTTTGTTATTAGACCTTTATGGTAGCCTTAGCTTGTCTCAATTGTTGTCCAGGTGTGGGTTTGGCTCGGAGCAGTACCTCATTCCCGACATCCACCTTCGCACGGTTGAGGCAAGTGCATTGTTGTTTGAATGGTTGTCTAAATTGTGTGTTATTTGCTGTATGGATGTATTGCAAGATGGTATACTTAATGAATGCTTAAGTATGGTTATTGCTCAAATGATGCTCATGCTTTACTATGATTAAGTGATGTTGTACTTTGGTAATTTGATGATGATTACATGATAAGCATTTGCATAGAGATATCATGTTGAGGCTTGGTCACGTGAGTGTCCAAGTATGTTTCCTTTGGAGATCCCGTCATGAATGTGACGGGCCCGAGATCCTCACTCGTGGAGTGTGGGCTTGAGGTCCCGTTACTGATGAGTAACGGCAATTGGTCCTCGTGCGTCGCATGCCAAGACAGCATGGGTATGCGGCGGCGGTCGCATACTCTGCATTACAGGTGTAATGTACACAGAAAGTTAAAGATAAAAGTCCTTGAGCATTGCATTTGCATACACGATGTTCTAATGTTAATCTCCTTTACATGTGTGTTATTGCCATGGTTTCTTAATGTACTTGCTGAGTCTATGGACTCACTCTTGCTTTATTGTTGTTTAGGTACCCGAGACAGGAATGACATGCATGGGGGAAAGTAGACTGCTAGTCACACACATACCACATGAACTAAATAAGGATGAATGATCTTCAGAGAATGATTGATCTTTGAATATTATGATTTGTTTTATGCTATGGATTAAATGTAATAATGAGGAGTAGTGGAGTTTTATACCTCTCTAGTTATGATGGATTCTTAGCATGTTTCTGATTATCCTTTGATGTCTTGGAATGGAAGTTTAATTAATATTTGATTATCCTGTGTTGGAACCTTCATGTAAATAACTTTACAAGGAGGTTCTGCAAAAATTTATTAGAATTGTCTTCCTTAGAGTTTTTAGAGTTTGTTTAGTAGCATTCCGTGTTCATGACGGATTGGGTGTTACATTAGTATCGTGAGTGTCAGAGGTCCGTGGAATATGAAAGGTTAAATTTGACACACTATGCACATGAGGTGGGAATGGGTTAATGCATTGCATTATGTCGCTTTTGAGATTTTGATTTCTTTTGTGTTGATAGCTGCTAGCTAGACTACTCTTGTGGTCCTAGATGATGAAATTGCTTATTGTTTGATTGTTTTGCTTGTGATGATTAGATATGGCAGGGGTGGAGGCCGAGGTCGTGGTCGAGGCCGGCAGGAGCCGGCGAGGCAGTGCATCGCCCCGCCGAAGTTCGGAATTCGTAGTGGAGAAGCTAGCCTGCGAGTCGAGGAAGAGGTTGCTTCAGTGACAGAGAACCAGCCCGCCACCGCGCTCTGTTGTCGCTCCCTGGTGGCCCTGCGATGCACTCGCGCGTATGCCATGGGATTACATCAATGGAACGCTTGAGGTGGACACCTTCGACGGGTCGAGCACGCCGCCGACGCAGCCTAATTGGCTGCGACACATGGAGCACGCCGAGCTCGGGGATGACATCGTAAATGAGGGCTCGATTCGTGGCCTTCCAATTGAAGGCGGCGGATATCGGTGGGAAGGAGTTACGATGGCAGGGACAAGAGCTCATGGACCGATTACAGGAGTATTTTGTTGAGCACTTCAGAAGAGGTTTTATCCGACTTCATATGTGGAGCGAATGGAAGTCTCCTTGCAGAACTTCAGCAGGAAGATAGCGATGTGAGTATGAAGGCGTTTTAACAACTGGTTCGTTTGTTCCATTGTGGCCACAAATGATGAGGAAAAAGCCAAGAGGTTTCGCGGGGCTCGGGCAAGAGTTCCGCGGTATTGGGAGCATTGGAGTTGCGGGATTTCAGCTCCTGGTCGAACAAGCTGGGGCATGGGCGGAGATGCGACTTGGTGAGGAGCCGCCGAGGAGAAGGCGCGTGGTATCCGAGGGAGCGGTGGCGGCCGAAGAGGGTTTTGGCGGTGGGGTGGGACCTTCAGAGGTCCACTTCCAAGAGGTTCAAAGGTCAGAAATCATTCAAGACCAAGTTCACGAGGCACGCAGTCTTCTTCCACCTCGCGTCGTCTGCGCACTGCACCTAGGTTACGTCCGGCCCGAGGCGGGGCATGAAGTGCTTCAAGTGCGGCGATGAGCATAGAGCTTGAGTGCGGTGGTTCGGGTCTTGCCGCCATTGTGGTCGGGAGGGCCATAAGGCATTGGTTTGTCGGCGGAATCCGCTAGTATCATCAAGTGGGAACTGTGCGGTGTCGGTGCAGCGCCGGCGGCTTCTTCTCGGTCGGTTCGGATGTTGCGGCTACTCCTACTCCTACTTGGGCACCGCCACACTTACTTCCCTACTCTGGAGGAGCTCCACGCGAGAGGTATTTTTGGCCGCCCCCTCCCGTGGCTCCATTTCCGATAGTAGCACCTTGGCACCTCGGCCGTCCCGCACCACCGCACGGGCGTTGGAGCCCCTACCGCCTGTGCAGTTAGTCTCTACGCTATGCCGACGGCAGAGTCGGTGAGTCGTCTGATGTGGTGACAGTGCGCTCTTGGTGGATTGATGAGAGGCACTTGTTCTATTTGATTCGGGGCTACCTTTTCTTTTGTATCACTAGATTTTGTTAGTAAAGCGAGTTTGAGTCTGCGACCAATAGCTCGATCGAGTTCTAGTTAATTCTCGGGAAATTCTCTCTAGCTCTGATTTGTCTGGTTGTGTGATTTAGTTAGATGGAGAAGAGTTTATTGCTAATCGATGGTTATGAGGATGGAGCCGTTTGATGTCATCTTGGGGATGGGTGGTTGCATAATTACCGTCTTTGTCATTTCTGTTTTGGAAGACAATAACCCCGCAAGCTCCGTGCAGGCGGGAGATAGTATTCAATGTAGCGCTCCATCTCACTCACTTTTTGTGATGGCTAGTCTTTTCCGGTGGTGTCTGGCGAAGAATGGGTTCCTTTTGTCTCTAGTGGAGAAGCCGAGTTCATCTGCAGAGTGAGAAGAAATTTTGGTCGTTCGGGAGTTCTGGATGTTTTCAGTGAGAACTACCAGGATGCCACCACCTCGTCTGTAGAGTTCAGAATTGATTTGGTACCAGCGCGCGACTGTCTCTATGTCCCCTTACGGTTGGCCGTCCGTTCGGGAGGAACTAAAGAAGCGATTGGATGATTTAAAAGCAAAAGATCTCATTCGTCGGTGTGTCTCCATGGGAGCCCTGTTCTTTTACCAAGAAGAAAGATGGTAGTTGGCGCATGTGTATTGATTATCGTGCTCTTAACGATTAACCATCAAGAATAAGTATCCTCACCTCGTATAGAAGATCTATTTGATCGTTGAGAGGGCCAAGGTATTCTCAAAGATTGATCTTCAATCAGGTTATAATCAAATCCCTGTCCGAAAGGAGGATATTGAGAAGACGGCATTCTCTACAAGGTATGGGCATTTTGAATTTAAAGTTATGTCTTTTGGACTAACGAACGCCCTCTTTGCTTTCATGGAGACTATGAGCAGGATGTTGCACGAATACCGGATGATTTTGTGGTAGTCTTTATAGATGATATCTTGATATATTCAAAGAGAAAGTGAACATGAGCGACACTGAGGCTTGTGTTGGAAACACTAAGGGAGCATAAGTTTTATGCCAAAGCGAAAAAGTGCGAGTTTTGGGCGTCGAGTGGGATTTAGGGCATGTCATCAATGATAAGGGAATCACTGGTTGATTCAAGTAAGATTTCTCTGATGGTAGAATGGAAGACGCCAACCAATGTCAAAGAAGTGAGAAGCTTTCTCGGCATGGCGGGATACTATCGGCGTTTTGTGCGGGATTTCTCCATTATTGCTAAACCCTTATCCGGACTCACAGAAGGATGTGAAGTTCGGGTGGGATGATGATCGTGAGCGTAGTTTCCAAATCCTTAAGGAAAAGTGGTGACCGCCTCGTCCTTACACTTCCAGAGCACAGGAAGCGATTTCGATGTACTCGATGCGTCTGGATTGGGTTGGGTTGTGTCCTTATGCAGGAAGGAAGGTGATAGCTTATGCGTCAAAGCGGTGAAGAAGCATGAATGCATTACCCAACTCATGATTTAGAGTTGGCGGTTTGTAGTGTTTGCCCTGAAACTTTGGAGGCATTATACGTATGGTGAGGTTGTGATGTTTCTGAGATCACAAGAGTCTTAAGTATATTTTCACTCGTAAAGATCTGAATTTAAGGCGCGCGCAGTGGCTGGAGCTAATTAAGGATTATGATCTATCTATTCAATACCATCTGGAAAGGCAAATGTGGTGGTGATGCTCTTAGTCGCAAGGCGCCGCTACGATGGATTATCTCATTGCGACTTTGACCGTATGGGAATATCATTTTGCTATGCGGGACCGCACGTGTTGAAACACTGGTGATCTTGAGTCGGCCATTCGGAGCAGTGCGAGAGGCACAAGGAAGATCAATTATTGCAAAGGGTTAGCGGTTGGATTTGGGCAGGGCGGAGATTTCGGTTTGGATGGGTGTGGTGCGTTGCGGTTTAAGGGCGCCTTTGCGTACCACGTAACGAGTCAAGGATGATATTCGAAGAGGCACATCGTACCCGTATAATTGTTCATCGGGTGAAACGAAGATGTATCGTGATCTAAAGCAGAATTTCTGGTGGAAAAGGATGAAGGTGGACATAGCTAATTATGTGGCCTCATGTGGTGTTTGTCAACAGGTGAAGGCGGAACACAAACGTCCTGCAGGGTTGTTGCAACCTTTAGAGATTCCGCAATGGCCGTGGGACGATATTTCTATGGATTTTGTAGTTGCGTTACCCCGGTCACCAAGGGGTAAGGATGCAGTGTGGGTGGTAGTGGATCGTCTCAGTAAGTCTGCACACTTTATACCAATTCGCACTACTAACTCAGCAAGTGATTTAGCTCCCATCTATGTGCGGGAGATTGTGAGATTACATGGGGTGCCAAAGACCATCATTTCCGATAGAGATGCCAAGTTTGTCTCCAAGTTTTGGGAAAGTTTACAGAGTGCCTTGGGCACACTGCTCCGTTGAGTCTGACATTCCATCCACAGACGGATGGGCGGATGAGCGTACCATCCGGACCACGGAGGACATGTTGCGGACTTGTGTTTTGTCTTGGAAGGGTAGTGGGAGGATCAATTGCCTTTAGCGAATTTGCTTATAACAACAGCTATCATTCAAGCATAAAGCCGCTCAGTTCGAGGTTTTGTATGGGCGTAGTGCAGTCACCACTTTCTTTGAAGCCGTGGGTGAGAAAAGCGATTTAGGTCGGATTGGGTACAAAAGCGTAGAGCGAGTAGCTCTGGTGAGACAGAACTGTAGCGACTCAAAGGCATGAAAAGTTATGCGAGACGTGAGAAGAAGAGATTTGGAATTTGAAGTGGGGATCAGTGCTCTTGAAAGTGTCCCCACTAAAGGTGTGGTGAGGTTCGGTACGGAGGAAGCTTAGCCCAAGGTACATAGGACCATTCACGATCTTGGCTCGAATCGGGAAGGCGGCTTATCGTTTAGAACTACCGAGTCTATGCGTGGAGTGCACTGCGTTTTCATGTGTCCATGTTGAGAAAATACTTGAGGACCAGAACATCTTATTGCATTAGAACCCTAACAATTGAGCGGGACTGTCCTTTGAGTCCAAACCAGTCTGAGTGCGGAAAGATCGGAGAAAGAATTGAGGAACAAAACCACGAAGTATGTCAAAGTGCTTTAGTCGCAGTGATCGAGAGGAGGCCACTTGGAGCTGGAGTCGTATGATGCGAGCTTTATCAGGACTTATTCTCTTAAGGTACATACCCTTCGTTGTTAAGTTATTAGTCTCGGTTACCCTTTTGAGGTTTGGCGTTTAGATTCGGGTCGAATCTGCTAAGGGGAAGGCGTAATACCACGAATTTGTATCGAACAAGAATCGGAGAGGTTAAACTTTCAGGAAGGAATTCAATGGTTTTGGGAGGGACCAACGGAGATTTCTTAATTTAATTACTAAAGAGGGTGATGATTTGTTGTAGCACAACTGGGCTTGGGCGGCCCATGTGGCCTAGGGGGGTGGCCGGCCAAAGTGGGGGGCAGCACTCCCCACCTCCCCAACCTAGCCGCAACCCCCTCCTCTCCCACTCCCCACCTCCCCAACCGGCCGCCACCTCTCCTCCCCCTTTCCCCCCACGCCTCTCTTGCCCCTGGTTGCCCATCCTTGCGCCCCCAACCTCCCCTCCAAGAACTCCCATTGCTGCCGGCCTAGTGGAGAAGAAGACAACATTGCAGCCGGCCATAGAGGAAGAAAGGAGGGAAGAAAGGAGGAAGAAGAGAAGGAGAAGAGGAAAAAGGAGGATCGCCATCCGGGGTTCGCATTCGGCAGCGTCGTCAAGGGTAACATGCTGTTCTTGAAGGATAATTAGTCTTGGGAGAGATTTTGGTTAGTCTTTGTTTAGATGGTAGTCGGCCTGCTGTAATGCAATTTTCGTCCAGTGGCTTGCGGGGTAAATTTCGTGTGGTTAGAGGATGAATCTGGAGTTTTGGTCTCCTAGAGAGTTGTAGGTTATTGTCTTAGCTTTCAGTGGCCGCCAAGTTCACTCAAATCCGATTAACGGTTAGAGAGTTATGATTTTCTAAGTCTGCTGTTCCACTGCTCTGTCAGTATTTAGACAGATTGTAGAAAACCAATTAAAAGTGATGGATAAAGTGAAAATCTGAGAACCCCAGTATAACGAAAGTTGTATATAATCCTTCTAGATTTCAGGAAAACTAAAGATCATGAAATTCGGACGAGCGTAGAAAGTTATGATAGTTTCATTGTTGCTGTCCAGAAACCCGACGTGAAAATTGATACTCTGTTGTTTAGATTGGTAGGGCTAGTAAATGGCCGAATCAGAGAACCTCACCAACTAGGTTTAGAAGGGTAATTCAATAACCTTTTCAGATTGTCCAAGATCACTCCATTTGGATTTCTGTACATTTAGTTATGATTTTCGAAGGGCTGTTCTCTGGAAAAGAAATCTGACAGCCCGCTTTAACGTTGGGAGTTACGTTTAGTGGGCGATGTACTCATGTTGTGTTTATGATTTTGTTATTAGACCTTTATGGTAGCCTTAGCTTGTCTCAATTGTTGTCAGTGTGGGTTTGGCTCAGGAGCAGTACCTCATTCCCGACATCCACCTTATACAGTTGAGGCAAGTGCATTGTTGTTTGAATGGTTGTCTAAATTGTGTGTTATTTGCTGTATGGATGTATTGCAAGATGGTATACTTAATGAATGCTTAAGTATGGTTATTGCTCAAATGATGCTCATGCTTTACTATGATTAAGTGATGTTGTACTTTGGTAATTTGATGATGATTACATGATAAGCATTTGCATAGAGATATCATGTTGAGGCTTGGTCACGTAGTGTCCAAGTATGTTTCCTTTAGAGACCCCGTCATGAATGTGCGGGCCGAGATCCTCACTCGTGGAGTGTGGGCTTGAGTCCCGTTACTTGCGAGTAACGGGCAATTGGTCCCTGTGCGTGCGCGCATGAGCATGGGTATCTTGCGGTGGTCGCATACTGCATCTACAGTGTAATGTACGAGAAAGTTAAAGATAAAAGTCCTTGAGCGTTGCATTTGCATACACGATGTTCTAATGTTAATCTCCTTTACATGTGTGTTATTGCCATGGTTTCTTAATGTACTTGCTGAGTCTATGGACTCACTCTTGCTTTATTGTTGTTTAGGTACAGAGACAGGAATGACATGCATGGGGAAAGTAGGCGCTAGTCACACATACCACATGAACTAAATAAGGATGAATGATCTTGAGAGAATGATTGATCTTTGAATATTATGATTTGTTTTATGCTATGGATTAAATGTAATAATGAGGAGTAGTGGAGTTTTATACCTCTCTAGTTATGATGGATTCTTAGCATGTTTCGATTATCCTTTGATGTCTTGGAATGGAAGTTTAATTAATATTTGATTATCTGTGTTGGAACCTTCATGTAAATAACTTTACAAGGGAGGTTCTGCCAAAAATTATTAAATTGTCTTCCTTAGAGTTTTTTAGAGTTTGTTTAGTAGCATTCCGAGTTCATGTGATGGGGTGTTACAAAATAATCTGCAGCGGAAGATAATTGACAGAAGTGTACCCATCACAACGTCCGCGCCTCTGAGCCTCCTCGGTGAAAGATGGTTGACTCGACATTGCTCGCACCTGGGCCTTCGGATGATCTTACGTCGGGTGGGTGACCACTCCCCTGCCCGCGTCCTCCGTTAGGACGAGGGGCTGCTCCAACACTCTGAGGACAAGAATTCGCATAATGGCCCTTTTTGTGACAACGGAAACAAATAACCTCGGCCGCCGGATTGCGGAGGCCACCCTGCTGCTGGACCACAGGCGCACGTGGCTGAAACACGGCCTGCGGTGGACGAGGAACTGGCGCTGATGGCCTCGGCGCCGGTGGAGCAAAAGAACGGGCCCCTGGTGCTAGCCCAGCCCGAGGACGAGTGAGGCTGGTGTGAGAAGACTGATGGGCCTCCCATTTGCGCTTGCGAGACTCGCCCAGCGCCTTTGCCTTATGCTCTGCAACAATGGCCTTATCCACTAAGGCCTGAAAGTCGGAGAAGTCCACAATAGATAGCTTGTCCTGCAGCTCCTCGGACAAGCCATCCATAAACTTCTCCTGCTTGGCCTCATCAGAGGCCACCTCACCCGGAGCATAACGAGCCAGGTGATTAAACTCGTATAGATACTCCGTCACAGATTTGCGCCCTTGCTTGAGCGCAAGAAATTCTTTCTTCTTTAGTTTCATCAGGCCATCAGGGATGTGGGCGACAGCAGAACTGAACTCCTCCCACGAGACCATATGGCCCGCGGTGCATGGCGGTAGTTCTCCCACCATGAGTGTTGCGCCTCAAGCTGGTGGGGCGCGAAAAGTGCCTTCTCACGGGTGCAGCGGCGTTGTTGAGCTTCGCTCAACCATGCGCGACCAATCATCGCGCATCGAGAGGGTCGTCAAGCGGGAGAAAGTCGGCGGCTGCGTGCGGAGGAACTCGCAAGTCCCCGCGAGTCGATGTCCGCCACCTCCGGATCCGGAGACACGGCGAGTGGAGTATTCCTAGCAATAACCTCCAAAATGCGCGTCGATCCATGCGGTTTAGCTCGATCGGCGAGAACCTCGACCATGGTCGGGGAGGAAGCTCCTCATCATGGCCGTGGTGGTCGCCACGCGTCCTCCCGCCATCTGTTTGCTAAGATAGGTTAGTGATAGGCGAGAGCAAGAAATCAATAAAGCACTGAAACAGTTCAAAATAACTAGTGACAAGCACAAGCATTTAAACTTCAAACATCAATCTTCCGAAATGACCAACTCGTATTGACAGACGAGCCATCGTTCAAGAAGGCAAGGTTTCACAATTCAAAACTTGGTTCAATACAGCTAAAAGCAAAGCAAACCAACTGGCAAAAAATTAGACACTTAGCAGACTTACAACACATCCTACCCTTATGCCCCCACAAGTTTCGGTTAGATTAATCTTTCATGGTTCTCCCAAATACTAATTCCACCGGTAGTAACTATCTTTTGAAAGGGAAGAGAGAAACCAAGTTTTAAAACTCAAATTAGAGTAAGATGAGAGTAGAAGGCTAAGATAGATAAGGAGTAAAATCTGAGAATCTGCCTAGGTTTTCATAAACCTTTTTATAATTTGAAAATAAGCTTCTCTAAAATATCCTAAGGACGACTATGCTTGGGTTACTACGGTCAGAATGGCTCTGATACCAACTTTGTGAGGACCCCAATTTATTTGGCTTGTAATGTAACCAACCACTGGTCCTAGCATCACAAATCAAATAAACCGATCCTCGAGATATGTATACTTCGAAAGCAGTATACATCTCACCACAAATTATGCATCAACTCCATTCCAAACATAGAGTCCAAACATCACACTACTAAGCGAAGTAACAACGATGATTATTACAGACTAGGGCCGACCGGCCAAAAGATACACAAATAACAGAAGAACGACAGCTGAAGCAAAAGTGCCATAAGATGGCTATAAACAAAGCCAATCAGCGTGCCTTCACCCACAAGGCATCTGACCGGACCGCCAAGCCTAGTCGTCAAACACAAAGCGGCAGCACAACTCACAGAAGTGAGGCCCTTGGGGCTCACCTTCTTCCTCTGCAACAAAAACATTAAACAAAGCAACTGAGTACAAAAATTGTTTTTGTACTGCAAGATCAGCGTGTGAACTATGAGACTGTTCATATGCTACATGCGAGCTTATTTGGTGGAGGTCACATGTTTCATTTGCACAAAGCCAATTTTATTTGCAATAATGTAATGATTTGAAGGCAAGTTTGCAATTCATTTTTAATTGAAATAACTTGATAAGGATAATAATAACAAAGAGTAAAGATAAGCGACCTAGAAGTGACTATCCCAATAGTCACCACAACAATAACACGAATCCAGATTCGTACCACCCATCAAGTTTTAATTTAAATGTTGTAGTCTAGTTCTTGGGGCGATCAGAGCATGTCCATAACCTAGGATGAGGCTATTCGAATAGTTTTAACCTGCGAGGGTGTACCAATGTACCCACACTGAGACCGCCTTTATGCAAGCACACTTAGAAGGTATGCGAAGCGCTGACTAAGTCCTCACGAGCCTTTTTCCAATATTGTGTGTTAACTACGAGCGCTCGTATGGATAGAAATCCATACGCTTACATGGTAAAGCCGAAAAGACAACTACCTGCGGGGGTAAAACTTTTGGACAACTACCATGCTCCCAACACCATCCCTCTCTGCGACCTCCACGTGACCGGAGCCAATACACGCCAAAGTACTAGGTCAAGAGAGGTCCCATACCCTCTAGTGTGGTTAGCACGCAAAATGCTCGATCGCGATGGCGCAAGTAACTCGATCCTTAAGCGGCTCGGGTACCATTCGATCCACCCAAAGATCACACCAATCATGCAGATTGTGCCCAAGTCTAAATCATTTTTTTGTTTTCATTTTTAGTTTTGCAATTAACATAGCACAAGCTAGAATATAAGAACGACAATAATTTTGTGTGATCGGATCATCGACTACGTCGATGATCGCTTAAATCTGGAAGCTAAGCATGGCTAAGCAACGAACTTCGTAATCTACTAAGTGATAAGAATTCATCCAACGAACTCTAATCACAGCAAATAACCTAGGCTCAGGTAGTAGAGATCAATATTTCACCTACAGGATATGCAGCTACGGATTTAACTAATCCATTTAACACAATTTAAGCAATGCATACATATAGCTGAAACAAAATATTAGACTTTAAAATACTAGGATTAATCATGATCAAACTGCTTGCCTGGCTGCTGCTGCTCAATAGGCTCAACTTGTTGCAGAGGATCACTCTCGATAAAACTAGAACCGTCGCAATCTATCGATCGAGCAAAAACAACGAATCAGAACGAATAACACCGACAAAACTCAAAAATGCAACAACATCAAAACATACCAAAATTTACACAGCAGCTAAAACAAGATTTATCAAAATTTTAGAAACAGAGAACAATTTATTTGAAGTGGTGATGAATTTTCTAGGAATTTTCTAAGCCAAAACTCACATAAAGCATCATTTAATTATTTAACAAAAATTATGAACAGAAACATATCTAAAACCTATCCTGATAATTAGTACACTAAAAATGAAAATTTACAAAATTGGATTTACTGGAAGAGGACAAATATTGAGATAGATAGGAATTTTCTAATTTGGAAAACACATAAATAATACCATTTAATCAATTTCCAGATTTTGCTAACAGAGACATGGCTGAAACCAATTTTAGTAAATAGTACATTTAAAATGAAAATAAACAGAACTGGTTTCATGCGATTTGAAGAAAAATTGAATGAGTTATGAATTTTCTAAGTTTAATTGAATTATCGACAAACCGAAAAGTATTTGAAATACAAAAGCATTAAATCCTTTTTCTGACCGACAACTAGCTAGCCCCAGCAGCGGCGGGACCGGTGAAGCGGACCGGGCAGATTAGATTCCGCGCCCGAAGGTGGCGTCAGCGTATTCAAAGAATACGTCTTGAGTTCATGTCAGCGCATTCTAAAAATCGCCACCCGTCCGACAACGGAGGAACTCCGACCGCGACCGCCGAGCTTCGCCCGAAGAAGAGGTCGGCGGCGCCGACTAAGGACAAAAACAGATCCCTAACACTATCGCGCTGGAAGACACGATCACGGTGAAGGTGACCCGATGTGGCGGCGGCGGCGAGGGGCGGAGCAAAGGCTACGGTGAAAGCGACAATACCTAACTAGCAACAATAAACACGAACTAACAGCGCTAAAGCTACTCCGAGGTCCTGCGAACTTGCGGGATGCGCGAGAGGAGAGGAGCTTGCTGGAGATGGTGGTGGCGATGGGCTGGCGGCGCCAAGGGTGCCCGAGGAGGGAACAACCTAAGCCAAAGCAGGAGGAGTGGAAGGTGGAAATAGTTCGGGTGAGTGCGAGATGGTGCTAGTGCGGGCAAAAGCTCTGGAATCAACTCAGCGATGAGGCGAAGATTTGAACTTTCGGCCGAGGAAGAGGAAGTTGAAATTCAACGGCTCTGTGAATAAAACTTCAAATTAGTTGAGAAAGCACGGTTGAGAGCTGGAACACGAAATGACGCGCAAAGGAAGGGATGATCTTCACCATTTGCGGTAATGACATGGTGGCGGCGCCACGCACCGTACACGAGCTCGAGCACTTCTTGATTTGAGCTCGGAGAGCAATGGGTGATAGGGGATGGCTTAATGGTGTCTAAAGAAGGAAGAGGAGCTTTGGGTGAGCTTAAGTAGGGAAGAGGCGGAGAAACAAGAGGCGGAGCTCGGCACCGAGACACATGGAAGAAAAGGCAGCGAGTTAGTGAGGTAGATGACAGCGATTAATGCCGCACGGAGGTATGGGCTAGCGAGCGTGCGGCGAGTTGGCTCACGCAAGAAAACCGAGATAGGACGGCGAGGCGAGGTGGTGGCGCATGCATGCGCCGATGGCACTCGGCTCTCGGCGCGATGTAGGTGACGACGACAAGTGGGGCCCGCCCGTCAGCGGCAGCGACAAGCGGCGCGAGGCGGAGTTGGTTGCGGCGCAACGAGTTGGTCCGACTTGATCACGAAGATGTCGATCGCTCGATCTAGAATGGGCGGCCGAGATCTCTGGTGCAATCGGATGGTCGATTAACTTTCGGGCGCACGAGGGCGTGCGATCTGCATCGGACGGTTGATAGCCATCGGGCTCGCAGCGGTGCAGCTAGGCGGTGCGGCTGAACCAAGCGGGCGGTCGGACTCGAGCAGTCGGTCGAGCCAACAAGCGATGATTTGATTTGAATTAAAAGCGAGAAGGTTTGGGAATTTTAGAGGTAGCTCAGAGCTCCAAAAATTCCAAAATTTTATGGTAGCTCCTTTGGACAGAGAATAACCTTGCATAAATGTTCCAGAAATTTTTATGCACAGAATTGTTCCCAAGAAAAATCACAAGCTGCTGTCTAAGGTTTGACCAGATTTTCTAACTAGTTTGACTTGGCCTTTTGAAATAGCAAATAAAATCTAAAAACTGTGAAATTTTTCAGAGAGGTAACTAGGATGATCAAGATGACAGGAAAAATAGTTTTAGGGGATGATCACAAGTTTGAGGTTGATCATTTTGTTGATAACAACTATCATTCATAAGAACATGAATAAAGAAAAGGATAATTGCTAGGGAAAAATGTAGGAAACTTTCAAATGATCAAAAGTTTTTATTTCTCCTCATAATTTTACATTTGAAATACAAACCCTAACTTAGGGCTGTTACACGGGTTTACTTTCTTAGAGATATACTCAATCTATTGGAGAAATATTTCTTAGATAATAAAGAGGAGAAATGTTTCTTAGATAATAAAGATTGTTTCTTAGGGATCAAGTTGAGCCATTCCTATAAAAGGGATAACATGTATCCATTATCGAAAAGCAAGAAAGATGAATTGATCTAGTCTCCCTCCTAGGGTTTTATCATCCCAATCTATAGTCTAATCTCTCATCCTACCAAGCCAACACCGTCCGACCTTGTTCTGGTGGTGTTTACCTCGTTATGAACTAGGGTTCATGACGTTCAGTAGAAGAAGCTGGTTGCAAAGGTCAAAACTCAATGTGCTTCATTGTGGCATGGCCAATGATGCATTTTCCCAGTGTTGTTCTGGCGCCCATCCCATGAATGACCTCATTTCAGCTGTTCAGGTTGTCTCTCTAGCTTATGTTAGGGCTCCACTGCCTCTGTGTCATGAGCTATAGAAAATGGGGGCTGAATGGAAGAATGAGGTGTTGGGTTTTCTTGTTTGGAACAAGAGGTGCAGTAGGTAGCTGCATGCATGGTTTGCAAGGGGCAAGGTACCAAGGCTTGGACCATTTCGCCAGGTTTTAGAGAATATAAAAAAATATTCATGTTTCATACTAATCGTTACAATGAAGGTCTAGTGTTCTGGTTGGACATTTTCCAGAGAAGTTTTAGGCATGACCCGAAGAAGAGACCAGGAATATCATCAACATCATGGAGGGAACTGTAACATCTCAATTTTGCCCCTCTTGTTACAAATTTAATTTAAAGTAATTAATTCAAAGATTTGGTTTTTAATTGGAGTTTTTGCTAAATCAATCCAAATTCTGAATCTCAAATCAAATCTCAAATTCAAATC
This sequence comes from Ampelocalamus luodianensis, assembly GCA_036346255.1. Lineage (NCBI taxonomy): Eukaryota > Viridiplantae > Streptophyta > Magnoliopsida > Poales > Poaceae > Ampelocalamus > Ampelocalamus luodianensis. The sequence goes on along the minus strand of CM070622.1, from coordinate 49,340,923 downwards.
CCGAATCCCAATTCAACTTCAAATCAAATTTCCATCATCTCAAATCAAATCTTGTTTGGAAATCCAAATTCAAATTCGTAATTTGAATTTTTTTTCGTGAATTCTCTCTTGTACCGAAGCACATTTCTCTGTCCCACTTTCTTTTTCATTTTTCTTCCTTCCTTCTTTCCTTTCTTTTTCTCTTGTCTTTGCTCTACTTTGTTCTTGTCGAGCCGCACTCTGGCCGCGCCCTGACCGCGTCGTGTGCGTCCCGCCACGCCGCCTGCGCCATGCTCCGCGTCACTCTAATTCATGCTTTTCCAAAGGAAACTGGCGCCATCAACCTGTGCATTCATTCTTGCCATTTCTCATCACCATCAATGCCTTATCGTTTCTACCGTTTCTAAACCCGAGCCAAAATTCCGTCGGTGATCCTGCTCACGTTCCCACCGCTCGAATACCCAACTTCATGTATAAAATGGCACACCCTGAGCCTCATCTCCCCTTTCACATCTCCTCCAAGTTCCATCATCTCCAGAGCTCCGTCGCTGCCGCAAGCTTTGTCTTCCCGAGTGCTCGGCGCCGCCACCATTCCGCGTTTCCATCACTCTGGTGAGGTACTTGCCCAACCAACCGCGTCACATCGTGTTCCCGAGTGCCTTGAGTACTCAATTTCGTGTTTGCTGTAGCACATCGCTAGAATTTGTCGTCTTCATCGTCACCAGCCGCCACACCTTCCTCACTCGATCTCCCTCTCTAGTGGGTTTTCTCCCGTTTTGATCGTGTCACCTCGTGTTCCGACCTCCTTCTATCCATCCCCCATCTTATTTTGACCGATTCACCACCGAGGAGCTCTCCCACTGCTACCACTATCTTCACCGCCGCTGGCGCCATCGCCAAACCATCTCAATCGTCCCTCCAGTCACCCGACACACCCGGCGCATTCCCCATGGCTATGCTGTGCTCGTGCACACTCCACTTCCCTCTACACTGCCGAGTCACTAGCGTTGTTGCGAGCTAGTGCCACCGCCACCCTAGTGCTGCTTCGGCCGCGCTGCTGCCAACTAAAGGTCAGCAACCCCACGAGGTTCCATTTTGGCCCCCATCGATCGTCAGCACTATGCGCCCCAGGCACCACTACCCTACTATATTTCCTTCCTTTGTTCTTCCTTCTTTCTCTCTTTTCCTCTCACTGACATATGAGGTCCCACTTGTCATCGTCATTCTTTCTTCCTCTCTTTCTTTCTTTCTTTCTTTCACTGCGATTAGGCCCCACTAGTCATACTCTGTTATGTTGTATTATTTCAACCAAAGGGAATATTCTAGGAATATTCTTCTCCCTCTCAATTTCCAGGATTTTTTAATCCCACCTACTTTCGGATGCTCGTTCTCTTTCATACGAACTCCGATTCAATTGATTCTTCTTCTAAATTCATAATCTCTCTATTGGTACTAATTTTATAATTTTTTGGGTTTTATTTGTTTTTCTGTTATTTATTCTGCCTCGTTTCGCACGTGTAGAGTCTGTCGCCGCCGAAGTCACTTTGGGCCAACTCGACACGCTAAGCTCTAGTTTCGAAATACGCAAGTCTCCTTTGATCATATTGTACCTATATTTTTCAAATCCTGTTTTAAATTTTAAAATTAGTATGCATTGCTATTTACATAAAATGATAAGTTCAAATCCTAGGTTGTTAGTTAATCCTAACTTCGTTAGTGTCTTCATTTGATGTTGTCATCCTCGAACCTTTATCACCCTAGTACAGAAAATCCATGATATTGATTACATTATTGTTGGATTAATTAATACGATAGAATTTCTTAGACATACGTTGTCGATCATGATCACCCATTGGGAGGAAACTATTATTACCTTTTATGCAAATCTTTTTTGAGAAATGTATGGCAATAGGTATTGCCGTTGATTTATAAAATAAAATAAAATTGTGAAAATTTGTTTAGACTTGGATGGATGGTAAGTTCAGGCGGATGCAGCTCGAGCATGAGAACTTGTAATGTGTTCAGTTCCGCCGAAGTCATATTAAGGACCGACGCTTGTGATTATCGAAACTGAATCCTGCCGCACAACATGTCCAGAATGAGGAGGACTTGGCCAACTAATTTACCGAGTCCAAGCATTAAGCCCACATGCTGTAGTTGATAGGTGTTCTCTTGATTATGGTAAATGTACTTCCGTATCTTGAGATGTGCAGAATATGGTAAATATACTTCTATATTTTGGGTTGTGCAAACGATGGTAAATGACTTCCATGTCTGTCAGGGCTTGTGTCGGGCGATGGTAATTGACGTCTATGTCCGGACAGGTTATCCCCTACAATGGTGAGCTCCGGTCGATGGTAAATGATGTCCATGACTTGGGTTAAGCTCATCGGGCAGACTGATGTAAGGATAAGGTATTGTAAAGGCCTGATGATAATCACTTAGTCGCACAACTATGGAAGTGTGTGAAGCAAACAGTATAAGCTAATTATCTCGTGTGGGTCAAGCTGTATAACCTCTACAGAGTGTAAAACTATTCGAATAGCCGTGCCCACGGTCAAGGGTAGGCAATATGCGTTTTCACATAGTAGATTCTAGTTTTATTTTTAAAGAATTATTTTAGGAATCGAGGAGTTGTTGTAACTCTTGGATTGTTGTTTTGGCAGCTAGAGCCCTACTCTTTAAACCTTGGCGGCTAGAGTCTCGATACTAGTGACTGGTAGCTAGAACATTCACTAGTGAATCAATTAATTTATTTATTGAAACTACATTTGACAATTATGCTTTATGTAAAATGTTTAAACATAAAATATTGCTTTGTGCAAAAGAACCAGATAAGCCCCATTTGTTAGAGCTATTATATGCATTTTTCCCAAGACTTACGGAGTACTTTATGTACTCACATGCTACACTCAAATTAAATCTCAGAAGCCTTCAATGACGCTGAGGAGAACTACGACTACTTCGCCTGTGACTTTGATGAAGGGCACCCGGAGTACTAGGGTATGCTCCCTAGTCAAATGCTTATGGGTAATTTGATGGGTCATCACTCGGAGTCTAACATTTACTGTTCCCACTGCTGTAAGACTTGAGGTCATGTGGTCTTAAGGCCAGTACTTTCACTACACCATGGCATAGTATTAAGGGCAATAATCTGCCGAAAAAATGGGATGAGTGTCAAAACATGTGCCAGGAATATCCAAGAGATTAAAGGTCATGTTATCTTCTAGCAATAATTATTGTTTAGAACAACTTATGTGCCAGGGATAATAGAAATTTGCCTACAATACATCTGCCATGGAAAAAGTCCACTAGGTCAATGTATCTGTCGGGGATAATAGAACCCTTTGGGCGCGCAGCTGAAAAATTTGATGACCGAGGCGCCAAGACCTTCCGGACTGCCGCTTCCTCTAAAACCTTATCCCCAAATTCCGTAATTTCTTCGCGACCACCCAACCACCCACCTCCCCCGCCGCCCCACCTCTCTCAGCGCCTCCTCCTTTCCCCAGCCACCCTCCTTGTAATACTCCGGAAGTGTGAGAAGTGAAGAATCGGATTAATAAAAATTAATCGGTAGAGAATTATTATTCGGGGAAGAGAAATTTATTGAATTTTCAAGTGCAATATAGTTTAGAGAGGGATTTCTCTTAACAGGAAAGTATCCATCAGTGATTATGTAATATCCTGTTTAACATTAGAGAATTAATTGAAATGAGAAAGGTATTTAACATGAATTAAACAGAGAAATCAGTTTTTTTAGAGGAGATTTAATCTTGGGCTTTCGGCCCACGTTGTTTGGCCCAAGTGGGAAGTTGGTTTAAGAAGGGGCCAACCAAACCCTAGGTCTTTTTTACTGTAGCACGCAGCTACGCATGCCCCCACTCTAGCAACCCTCCTCCCCTTTGCTGCCACGCCTCCATGTCGCCCCTTTGCTGCTCCTTGCTATTGGTCTTGGGAGGAAGAAGAAGGGAGAGAAAGGAGGAGAAGAAAGGATCTTCTTCATGGATTCAACCAGCGTTTCCCAAGGTTCTACAAGGGTAACGAGGCGTTCTTTGCTGTCTAAGTTGTATTAGATGCGAATTCGATTGGTTTGATTGGATTGAATTGCTGCCGCTACAAATTCAATTCTGTCCAGTTTCTTGTGCGGCTTGTTTCGTGTGTTTAGAGGCAGAATTAGGGATTTTGATCTCCTAGAGTTATTTAGATAATGTTCTTAGCTTTCGGTGGCCGTGAAGATCACTCGATTCCGAGGTCTGAGTCAAAAGTTATGATCATTTTATTATCTGCTGCCAGAAATCTGACGAGAATAATCTGTTTGGTTATTTCTTAAAATATGAAAGGGAATTTGGTAGAATCTGAAAGTTCACCCAACTAGGTTATTGTAGGTAATTCGATAACCTTTTCAGATTGATAAAGAACGATCAATTTGGAGTTACCTATTAAAAATTATGGTCATTTTAGTTTTGCTGTTCGATTGTGTAGGCAGTTTCTGTACTGAAAGTTCAGACAATGGTTAGCCTAATATTATGGCCGAATTGGTTTATCGTGTCAACTAGAGTATTGTAGATTATTCAGTTAAGAATCTACAGAAATTGGGTTTACCTCATTTTGACTTCCAGTTCATGAGTTATGTCATTTACCGTGCTGCTGTCCAGAATCAGTATATGGCAGGAAACGTTGTTTTCGGTTTCAGCTTTGTAAACTCGTTTGAGTCGTCAAGTAAGCGTTGTAGATTGCCGATTAGTAGCGCTGAGTATATTATGTCTTAATTGAAATTATTTTACCTGTTTAGGAGGTGAAGCCTCAGGTTTAGGAGTATCAGCTTTGCCGCTAACGCGTCGCATCGTGGAAGGCAAGTAAATGTAGCGGTTGTGCTACGGTTTAACCTGTTTTTCTTACTAGTTGCACTATGCATGATTGACGAATGTTAAATGATATGCCATGGTTACATGTTTTCCAAGTAAAAATGTGGTAGCGGATATTAATCAATTGCTATGTTTGGATGAGTTTGGGTAGTATCGTGGTAATTCGCTTAATGAGCCAATTATGGAATATGAAAATAAACTCAAGGTGGACATGTTGTTAATTCCTTGTGGTTATTTTCATGATGATCATGTGGTGGTCTATGTGATAGAGTTTCATCTATATCGATTGATTTTGATCTTGGTGAATCGGTGTGGGTTATGTGGTAATGGTCTTATGACACGATGGTGTTGTGCTTAATGAGACACATGTGGATTATGAGAAAATATTCATGATGAGTATGTTGTTGACCTTCGTGGTTAAATTCTTGTGGTTTATGATTATCATATCATTCATGACATATCATGACATTTGCATTGTGGATGTCGCGCTTATAGCGCGGCCGTGAATGTACAACATCGTGCATTGCCAGTAAGACGATGCATACCTTTACCTTGTTGGGTAAAGGTGCAGTGGAGCATAGCATACATATGCATTACATTGTGGAAAGATCATTTGCATACTTGTGCAAGATATTGAGGTGAAGTTATTTTTGCAAACAAGCGCAACTTCACGGTTGCAATGTGGAAATTGACTCATGAGAGTCTCTTGTGGTATGAGTAATGTGGTTGTGGTTGTGGAATGGGGTTCACCCTTGTGGTATGGTAGAGGTTGTGGTTGTGGCATGAGATTCTTCTCTCTTGTGGTAATTGTGGATAGCGATTGTGGATGCGAGAAATAGTAAAGTTATGAGGTAAAACACGCTAATACTTTATTGTCATTGGTAGTGGTAGTGGTGATTAACATGGAGCATTGATCAAGATTCAATTGTTAATATTTTACTATCATTGGTAGTAAATATGGTTGAGGCTATAATTGTGATCATTATGGGGATTGGATATTGATGCTTAATATCTTTGTAGTTTAATTGGTGGTAAATGAATGTGGATTCACATTATGGGTGTGGATATTTGGATACTTTAATGATGTTGTATGTTTGTTTGTAGTCCGAATAGCCGGGTAAGCAGTTGCTTCTTGAGATTTTTATCTCACCTTGTTTTCTTTCCCCTACAGGTGATTGTTGAGCATTCATGGGATGGGTAGAGCGGCACCACAATAATGCACATGGTTCATCAACTCATGTTGTAATAAAGTCGATGAAATTCTAGCCAAATGCTTAACTATTTGTGGAGGATTATGTTATTTAATAAGGATGGACTTGTGAACCATTCTTTGATTAATCTGCTAGAGGTTGTTTAATTATTGAACTTGTTACCGTTATCTTTATTCCCTTAGATGTTTATGCTTCCGCTTAATGCTTTTTGTCTAGAGATGTTGCCGAATTAATTTATCTTGAAATTATTGGCTAGCTGTAGAGTGGTTTAGTAGCATTCCAGGGTAATGTTGGTCCTGGGTTGTTTGCAATGTGGAAATTGACTCATGAGAGTCTCTTGTGGTATGAGTAATGTGGTTGTGGTTGTGGAATGGGGTTCACCCCTTGTGGTATGGTAGAGGTTGTGGTTGTGGCATGAGATTCTTCTCTCTTGTGGTAATTGTGGATAGCAGTTGTGGATGCGAGAAATAGTAAAGTTATGAGGTAAAACACGCTAATACTTTATTGTCATTGGTAGTGGTAGTGGTGATTAACATGGAGCAGTTGATCAAGATTCAATTGTTAATATTTTACTATCATTGGTAGTAAATATGGTTGAGGCTATAATTGTGATCATTATGGGGATTGGATATTGATGCTTAATATCTTTGTAGTTTAATTGTTGGTAAATGAATGTGGATTCACATTATGGGTGTGGATATTTGGATACTTTAATGATGTTGTATGTTTGTTTGTAGTCCGAATAGCCGGTAAACAGATTGCTTCTTTGAGATTTTTATCTCACCCTTGTTTTCTTTCCCCTATAGGTGATTGTTGAGCATTCATGGGATGGGTAGAGCGGCACCACAATAATGCACATGGTTCATCAACTCATGTTGTAATAAAGTCGATGAAATTCTAGCCAAATGCTTAACTATTTGTGGAGGATTATGTTATTTAATAAGGATGGACTTGTGAACCATTCTTTGATTAATCTGCTAGAGGTTGTTTAATTATTGAACTTATTACCGTTATCTTTATTCCCTTAGATGTTTATGCTTCCGCTTAATGCTTTTTGTCTAGAGATGTTGCCGAATTAATTTATCTTGAAATTATTGGCTAGTCAGAGAGTGGTTTAGTAGCATTCAGGGTAATGTGGGTCTGGGTGTTCTGATTGGTATCGAGCGGGCTTTAGGTCCGTGGTAATTAAAATATTAAATTGACACACCGGTGCAGTAGGATGGGATGGGTCAAGCATTGCATTCGTGCTTTGACATGTTATATTGATTATTCATGCTATGAGATAATCTTGTATGTTTATGTGTTGTTTCTATGATGCATGAGTAAGGATAGTCAATGATAAGAGGTAGGCTTTGCGGTTGTTGCCTTGGGTATTGCCAGTTTATACCCCGTTCGTGGTACGGGGATATTGATGCAGTTACCTCGGGTAACTTAGTTGCGGATGTCTTGGGTAGGTTTCTTAGAAAATTGTTATCCTCCTTGAATTGATGTTGGCGATTCTTGGCCTATTACAGTTAATGATTTTCTCTCGGGTTAGCTGTTTATTGCGCTTGTTGGTTGTCATTAGGCCTCTAATTGTTCTTGAGGCCAAGTATTGTTTCTTTCTGATTGATGGGTTGTTTGACTGCTCGTGAGCAGTGCTTTTGGAGAGACTAGTATTTTCCGTGTTGTTCCATCTTTCTTGCTGGAAAACATGACTCTTGTATTTCGTTTGATTTTTTTTGAGAGAGAATCAAAGCTTTATGTGGAAGTTCATTAACTTGTGGAAGCATTGACTCTATGCATTTCTTACGAGTTATTTCGACTTTTGAAGTTTGATTTCCTCTAGAAGGAGTGTTAAAACCCCTTTGTGATGTTTTGTTGTGTTTAAGTAGTAGGTGGAAATTATGTAAATAATTGATAGATTGTGAATTAACAAGTTGAAAAGTTAGTGTGGTACATCATTAAGTCCTACTAACATCTTTAGAAGTGAAGTCGATTAATATGATGTTGTCTGTTGTAGTTTCTTGAAGATCTGTGGCTAAGAAATTTAGCGATACATGTGTAGAACTCATGCATTTATCAAGGAATATGAAAAACAATTGTTTTGATTATTGTAGTTGTTTAATTTTCCCAACTTGTTGGATATATTGGATTGATTGATCTTAAGTAATTAATCGACCATTCGGGATGGTCAAGTAAGGAGGTGTTGGAATATTGTCTTAATAAGATTAACCTTTATATGTCCTCTCTTTACATACTTGATGAGCATGTACAATTGTTAAATTTATGTAACTTTTACCAAAGCTAAATTGTTGAAATATGTATAAAGAAATGGATACAGTGATGTATTGACTTGTGGAATCTTGTCTCATAAAGTGGTATTATTGATGTTTAAAGTTATTTTATTTTTTTAATATCTTAACATAAGGTGGAGTATCGAATCAGTGCTCTTTATTGTCTTTGGGATTGCAAAATTAGAGATAGGATCATTAATACTATTTGATGAAAAATTAATAGTCAATTATTGACAAGAATGGCTAGAGTGTAATTACCTTTTGCTAAACTAGAGTTGAGCATCGAAGATGAGATAAATGTATGGAATCTAATAAGAGATTCATACTAGCATGTTTTGTGAAGTTGTTATGTTCTAATATCATCTTGTTAAAGAGTTTGTTTTAATATGATGGCTTATGCACTAGGTTTAACTAGATCAAGTAGTTGGAATCTTATTTGGATAATAAGAGCATGATGAAGTGATTTATGATGTTCCTTTTGGAAAAGTATGAAGGAGTAGGATGATATGTTGATTTTTTTTTTTTTGCAAAGAATGTTTTATCTTGTTGTGAATACAATCGATAGCATGTAGTTGTGATTATTGTGTTGAATGTTTTAAAAAAATAAAATAAAGGAATTTGTTAATTCCATAATACTAATTGCATTGAAGGGTGTGAGATTTACGGTTGGAACCTTTTTGTACCTTATGGCTTGTGTGATAGCCGAGGTTGCTTTGAGTAAAGCGACATGTTGAATGATCTTTTTGGTTTTTATCCAATCTCGTGTTGTGGTCTTCAAGCATCCTTTGTTGGAAATGGCGGGATATTTTAATCAAAGAAAATTGCTTCTTATTGAAAGGAAAAGTTGTACTAGAAGTATTTGAGGTACAGATTGATCTTATCTTGTGTTTTCCAACCTCATTGCTATTTTTTTCTTTTGGTCTTTTAGCTCTTGTGATGATGACCATTTTCTGTATCTGGAATTTATTTCTTCTTACCTCTTCTTCTAAGAACATGGTAATTGTTGTGGGTTGAAGCCTTTTGTTGGTCGTGGTTTTGGGTTAGAGTATGATTTGCGGGCCGAGAGAGTCTATCTACAATGGTGTAGATGATGTACTCAATTGAGCTAATTGTTGAGGTGGCCAACTTGAGATAAATGAGTTGGTGTGTTGGGTAATGATTTGAAAATCCTTGGTTCAAGGAAGTTAAATTATTAAAAGAAATGAATTGGGAAATTATTGTTATGTCAAGTAGTGCGATGCTCTCTTGATTCTTGTTTTTCTTGTGTGTGTTTTGGCGAGACCATTTGCAAATTGAGTTGACGTATGTTGAGGCGTAGTCTTTTCGGTTAGGAAAAGAAATTGATTGTTTTGGTTTGTCGAGTGATTTTTTTCACTCTTAGCTTATGTGGTGTGGTTCTCCAATTGTCTACTTGACGAGTAGAAATATTTTGTGGTGAATCCTTTGATTTGGATCGTGGTCCTTTGAAGGAAAGTTGGTTGCTAGTGTGATGCTTGAGAGTTCTTTACTCTTACATTCTTTGGGTTCTGTTTGCAAAAGATACCGTTGTGCTTCTAGTAGAATGATGTGAGTGGAATTTGTGATCAAATTCTTGACAATGGGTATAGTGTGTTATCCACGAGTTTATTTAATAAGAGAAAAGTGTTTTAAGAAAGAGGATGGTTTGAGAAAGTGGTCTTAATAGTTATTGCGGAAATTTTGCCAAAATGGCGGGACACATTACGCTCGGGGCGACAAAAGAATTATGCGGATGTTCGCGCGAGAATTGGAGTTTGCGGTGGGAAGCCTTGTGCTCCTTTGGGTGTCTCCAACCAAGGGTATTGTTCATTTGGTACCACCGAAGCTTAGCCCGGTACATCGGTACTTTTCGGTGGTTGCTCGGGTGGGTAGTTTGGCTTATCGTTTGGAGTTGCCAAACTCTTTGAGTGGTGTGCACAATGTTTTCCATGTGTCTATGCTGAGAAATACTTGCGGGATCCAGAACACAAGCTTTACCTAGAACAGGTCACAGTGGAGCAGGATCTCACTGTGGAGCGTCGGCCAGTTCGTATCTTGGATACGTCAGAGCGGGTCTTGAGGAATAAGACCATCAAGTATGTGATGGTCCTTTGGACGAATCGATCGAGACAGAGGCTACGTGGGAGCTGGAGGATCTTTTGCGAAAGAAGTACCCGAGCTCTTGAGGTGGTGAGTACACCTAGTTTGGGTTCTTTGTTTGCTTGTTGTTCTTTTCTTTGTGGTTCAGAGAGTTGGATTCGAGGCGAATCCTTTTAAGGTGGGAAGAATGTAATACTCGGAAGTGTGAGAAGTGAAGAATCGGATTAATAAAAATTAATCGGTAGAGAATTATTATTCGGGAAGAGAAATTTATTGAATTTTCAAGTGCAATATAGTTTAGAGAGGATTTCTCTTAACAGGAAAGTATCCATCGGTGATTATGTAATATCTGTTTAACATTAGAGAATTAATTGAAATGAGAAAGGTATTTAACATGAATTAAGCAGAGAAATCAGTTTTTAGAGGATTTAATCTTGGGCTTTGCCCACGTTGTTTGGCCCAAGTGGGAAGTTGGTTTAAGAAGGGGCCAGCAAACCCTAGGTCTTTTTACTGTAGCACGCAGCTACAGTACCCGCCCCCTGTAGCAACCCTCCTCCCTTTGCTGCCACGCCCTCCATGTCGCCCCTTTGCTGCTCCTTGCTATTGGTCTTGGGAGGAAGAAGAAGGGAGAGAAAGGAGGAGAAGAAGGGATCTTCTTCATGGATTCAACCAGCGTTTCCCAAGGTTCTACAAGGGTAATGAGAGGCGTTCTTTGCTGTCTAAGTTGTATTAGATGCGAATTCGATTGGTTTGATTGGATTGAATTGCTGCCGCTACAAATTCAATTCTGTCCAGTTTCTTGCGCGGCTTGTTTCGTGTGTTTAGAGGCAGAATTAGGATTTTGATCTCCTAGAGTTATTTAGATAATGTTCTTAGCTTTCGGTGGCGCGAAGATCACTCGATTCCGAGGTCTGAGTCAAAAGGTATGATCATTTTATTATCTGCTGCCAGAAATCTGACGAGAATAATCTGTCTGGTTATTTCTTAAAATATGAAAGGAATTTGGTAGAATCTGAAAGTTCACCCAACTAGGTTATTGTAGGTAATTCGATAACCTTTTCAGATTGATAAAGAACGATCAATTTGGAGTTACCTATTAAAAGTTATGGTCATTTTAGTTTTGCTGTTCGATTGTGTAGGCAGTTTCTGTACTGAAAGTTCAGACAATGGTTAGCCTAATATTATGGCCGAATTGGTTTATCGTGTCAACTAGAGTATTGTAGATTATTCAGTTAAGAATCTATAGAAATTGGGTTTACCTCATTTTGACTTCCAGTTCATGAGTTATGTCATTTACCGTGCTGCTGTCCAGAATCAGTATATGGCAGGAAGCGTTGTTTTCGGTTTCAGCTTTGTAAACTCGTTTTGAGTCGTCAAGTAAGCGTTGTAGATTGCCGATTAGTAGCGCTGAGTATATTATGTCTTAATTGAAATTATTTTACCTGTTTAGGAGGTGAAGCCTCAGGTTTAGGAGTATCAGCTTTGCCGGCTAACGCGTCGCATCGTGGAAGGCAAGTAAATGTAGCGGTTGTGCTACGGTTTAACACGTTTTTCTTACTAGTTGCACTATGCATGATTGACGTAATGTTAAATGATATGCCATGGTTACATGTTTTCCAAGTAAAAATGTGGTAGCCAGATATTAATCAATTGCTATGTTTGGATGAGTTTGGGTAGTATCGTGGTAATTCGCTTAATGAGCCAATTGCGGAATATGAAAATAAACTCAAGGTGGACATGTTGTTAATTCCTTGTGGTTATTTTCATGATGATCATGTGGTGGTCTATGTGATATAGTTCCATCTATATCGATTGATTTTGATCTTGGTGAATCAGGTGTGGGTTATGTGGTAATGGTCTTATGACACGATGGTGTTGTGCTTAATGAGACACATGTGGATTATGAGAAAATATTCATGATGAGTATGTTGTTGACCTTCGTGGTTAAATTCTTGTGGTTTATGATTATCATATCATTCATGACATATCATGACATTTGCATTGTGGATGTCGCCGCTTATAGCCGCGATCGTCTGCAGTACAACATCGTGCATTGTCGAGAGACGATGCATACCTTTACCTTGTTGGGTAAAGGTGCAGTGGAGCATAGCATACATATGCATTACATTGTGGAAAGATCATTTGCATACTTGTGCAAGATATTGAGGTGAAGTTATTTTTTTGCAAACAAACGCAACTTCACAGTTGCAATGTGAAATTGACTCATGAGAGTCTCTTGTGGTATGAGTAATGTGGTTGTGGTTGTGGAATGGGGTTCACCCTTGTGGTATGGTAGAGGTTGTGGTTGTGGCATGAGATTCTTCTCTCTTGTGGTAATTGTGGATAGCAGTTGTGGATGCGAGAAATAGTAAAGTTATGAGGTAAAACACGCTAATACTTTATTGTCATTGGTAGTGGTAGTGGTGATTAACATGGAGCGATTGATCAAGATTCAATTGTTAATATTTTACTATCATTGGTAGTAAATATGGTTGAGGCTATAATTGTGATCATTATGGGGATTGGATATTGATGCTTAATATCTTTGTAGTTTAATTGGTGGTAAATGAATGTGGATTCACATTATGGGTGTGGATATTTGGATACTTTAATGATGTTGTATGTTTGTTTGTAGTCCGAATAGCTGGTAAGCAGATTGCTTGTTGAGATTTTTATCTCACCCTTGTTTTCTTTCCCCTACGGTGATTGTTGAGCATTCATGGGATGGGTAGAGCGGCACCACAATAATGCACATGGTTCATCAACTCATGTTGTAATAAAGTCGATGAAATTCTAGCCAAATGCTTAACTATTTGTGGAGGATTATGTTATTTAATAAGGATGGACTTGTGAACCATTCTTTGATTAATCTGCTAGAGGTTGTTTAATTATTGAACTTGTTACCGTTATCTTTATTCCCTTAGATGTTTATGCTTCCGCTTAATGCTTTTGTCTAGAGATGTTGCGAATTAATTTATCTTGAAATTATTGGCTAGCTGTAGAGTGGTTTAGTAGCATTCCAGGGTAATGTGGGTCCTGGGGTGTTACACTCCTCCCTGGTCGCCTCACCTCCCAGCACCGCCCCACCCCCTAGCTGTAACACCCCAGCCTGTTAAAGGCCTAGAATGCTACTAAATTAAATAATTTAGAAAAGTTAAACTAAAATACCTTACAAAATTTCGGCAAAACCTCCTTTGTATAGTTATCTATACCGGAGGTTCTAACTAACAGATATAGCATATATATAAGTATTCCAACTTGCAATTTGATTAAGACAAATCAAAACTGGCTATTCGTTACTGCAACATCCATAGCAAATAAACATCTAGGATATAGATCAAGAGCATCCAAAAACATCTATCTGTTTATTACAGTTTACTCCAAGCAAAGCAATAATCATAAAGTGTATTTTAAGTAATTCATTCAACTACTAATTTTTTTTTTGTATTCCATTGTGGGGTAGATCGTGCGATAGTGCAACAAGGCTAATCCTTCTTTTCCCCCATGCATGCCGATCTCGTAAGGATACCTAAAACACAACAGACAACAAGAGGTGAGTCCAAAGACTCAGCAAATATAATAAATGGCATAAACAGCATACATGCATGTAAACTCATTAACTGTACAAAAACCACACACCAATAACTTTACATACATATGCTATGCAATATGCTCAACATGCACTTTCTCTTTCTCTTTTGCATTTTACCGGTAATGCAAAGTGCGTATCCGTCGATGCACACACATGCCTATGTCATCTGGTACATGGACCATTGCCCATACTCCGCAAGTATGGGGACCTAAGCCCATGCTCCATAAGCATGGGGACCTTTAGCCTGTCATAAATATGCCGGGGACCTCAACAGATGTTTGGTCATCACTTGACCAAGACTTCAATAAGCCATCATGATGCATATGTATGAAATCTCAAATTAATATAAACATGCATCCGCAGTAACATTGCATGTGAATAATCTATTCATACTACAAATGCTTATAATCAAGACTTCATAACCTTCAAACATCCAAGAATAACACTTTACTCATTTCACTGGAAACCATGAACATTACCAAACATACCACCATAACAATCATGGATAACACAAATACTCCTAGTATTTATCAAACATTGACATTCAATGATATCTATAATATCTATCATTATACTTGCCTTAACCGCGAGAGAGCGAGGGCGTGCAGCAGTCTTGCCTGCGGGATCAAACCACCACCTGAATACATTTATAACGCATGCTAAGATAACAGTAGTAGACCAAACAAACCATATAAAAACAATCACTAACTCGCAAAAGCGTCTAACCCGATCCCAACCCCAAATCCTAAACGTCAACCTGTCTCCTCGGTGGACAGTTATATACAAAACTCCATATCTATTGGCACAGGAGTCCAAATGAGGTGTTCTTGGACTTTATGGAAAGGTAATTAAATTCCCTAACTAAACCTAGTTGAGGGTCCCTTCTAAATTGGACATCTAATACCCCTACCAAGCCAAATTAAAAGGCATCAATATTCACGTCGGGTTCTCTGGATAGTACACTAAAACCACCATAACTTTTGCTACGAAAGTCCAAATCTTGCGTTCTCTAGCTCTCTGAAAAGGTATGAAAATTACCTACATTTGTCGTTATATCAAGATCCTCTGATTTGTTTTCTACAAACTGTCTGGATGCTGACAGATTAGCAGGACAGCGATACTAAACAAATCATAACTTTTGTCCGTACGTCAGAATCAGGTGAACTCGGTGGCCACCGAAAGCTAAGAACATAATCTAAATAACTCTAGGAGATCGAAAGTCCTAATTCGGCCTATAAACACACGAAACTGACCGTGCAATAATCTGGGTAGAATTAAATCTATAGGAGCGCACTTGATCCAACCAAAACTAATCGGTTTCCCTTCTGCGGCTAATCAAACAACGACATTCGATAAACGTTAACCTTGGAGAACGAGATAACGAACGTGGAGACCCAGTGAAGATCCTTCCTTTCCTTCCTCTTTTCCTTCTCCCCTTCCTCTTCCTTTCTTCTTCTTCCTTTCTCTCCTTCTTTTCTACTCTTGGCATAGCAGTAGGGGGTGCTACAGTGCGGTGCTACAGTACAAGGGGCGTGGTACTGTAGCAATGAGGGTTTCCCCCCCTCTTTTTATTGGTGGCCGGCTCTCATGGGCCTCCTGGGCCAAGGCCGAGGCCCAGTTGCCGAAAAAGCGTGAAAACCCTCTATCTAATTCTTTGCTAAATCTATTTTATATTTGGTCCTTCTCCGAATTCACATAATCTCTCCTGAATACTCTTTCGAATATTCTCGAATACTTTTGGGGTATTACATTCTACCCACCTTAAACAGAATTCGACCCCGAATTCTAATCACGCTTAACGTCAAGGAACAATCACAGCTATAATTTACCACAAAACCACGCACCTGCTGTGATCAATACCAGATATTGCTCGCACAAGTGAGACTCCAATTTTCAAATCATTCTCCTCTCGGAATTATGGGACCACCGCACTTTGACGTAACTGACGTTTTACGGCTTATTACTCGTCCCAACCTGTCATGTGTCACTCCACGGACATGACTCGAAGGCACGGTCTTACTCGTGGGTCAACGGCCCAAACGAAACTTCACACTCCATATGTCTCCCTCGACACTATGTCATACAAAATGATCTGTGCCCCACGCCAGGACTCAAGACAGTCCTAGTGATATGTTATCTCTCAAATCTCTGCAACTTTCGGGAATAACCAACGTACCTTGGGCCAACATTCCCTTTGGTACCAAACCACACAACCTGCACATAACACACAAAACTCTTGTTCCTTATATCAATCGATCTCTTCACTTTAACAATGAGCACCTCCTTTAACCCGGGAAGCACCACAGAACTCAACTGAGAATAAATGATTCTCATTGCAAACACGCATTACCAACTCCCCACCAAAGAGAGTTAAATCCAAAACCAAAATATTCATCATGAAACTCCTCCACTTTCCATGTAGGCAGTTTGCCAACAAACACCACATAAGCCAGAGGCGAAATCATTCAAATGCCCAAAATAACCATTTCCTTTCTTTTTCTTAACCAAGAAGATTCACGCATACCAAGAAGAATCAACTCAATTTATAATTGGCATATGTCTTAGAGACAGAGCTCAAATAAAACCAAGAGAATACATCATTATCCAAGAACACAACCTTTTCTCAAATTTTATTTTTAGAATTCAACTTTCTCTTAAACCATGGGATTCCAAATCATCGCATAACACACTAATTCATTTCCTTTAGTTTGGCAACCTCAAAGCTATGCTCAAACTGAACATAAAATCTACACCTATGTAAATAGACTTTTTCTCTGGTCAACTTCTCTACCAAAGGAAATTACTTTGATAAATAATTCCCAACACAACTCGATATAGATTTCAGCAACAATCACATCACCTCACTCTTTTAAGGATAAACAACTTGAAATTCACCGCATTCACACTCTTTTACTGCATCCAAAGGATTCTATCAAAGATCACTATAACTCTTGGAATCTAATAATAGGAAACCAAGATGCTAGCATAAAAATGCAAAGCCCAAATTCAACCTTTGAGAATCCTACAAAGAATGCCTAGTATACCTGATAAGGAATCCTCAGATCTGATGACTAAAATTTCACACAGCTCAACAATAACTTCAGTCATTATTGTTAACATCCCTCACTAACCAAGTGACCACCCAAGGCGATTCGATTCACCAATCATAGACCTTCTCCAACCCACACCAATCAAATGCAGCTACTCGACCACAAAATACTCATTCACAATACCTAACTGATTGATCAGGATTCAAACATACTCAATCACTAACGTCAATAAATAAATATATTCTTGATCAAGTTATCCTTACAGATAATCTAACTCCTATAGTGTTACTCACTGAGGCCGAGTCATACTTGACAATAACTCAACAATTCCTGCTATCCCATTAAATAACACGACTACTAGATTTCTCTACACTGCTACTCTCATTAAACTACACTATCATAGTTCTTCTACACAATCTTACCGAGTATCCAGTTGCGATATTCTAAAAAAACTGTTCAAGGTTTCTGTACTTGCTAGTTCTAATGTTCTGTCAAAATTAACACAAGATCTTGGGCCACATCTCGCTATAGGCCCTACTAGTTGCGACAACGAAATCTGCTAGCTCCAAAGTCAAACACTCTATTTAAATCAAATCCTCTCCAAGAGTTATTCTAATAAATCATTTTATTACTCAATGCCTCTTGAACAACTTGACACCCAAGGGCTCACAAAGTCACCTACTAGACCACCACTAACTAGTTGCCAAAATACAACTAAAAAGACTTTACAACACAATTCGGTTAACCCTTTCTTAGAAGAAGAGGCAAATAGAAGTAAATTTCAACACATCGAAAAACGTTACTACTTACAGTAGTTACAAGATCAAGAGAAATAATCAAATAGTAATGATCTCGGAAAACAAAAGATGAGATCATAGATGAGGGCACAAGTCCACGAGCAGAGAATAGCCAACCTCAAACGAGAATAGAACATTACTTTTGGAATTTAGGAAACTCTGATGAGCAAAACAGAAAGTTTAAGCAAAATTCAAAAAACTGCAAGTTACAAAACTTGACATCGATCTCAAATACTTCTACTTCACTCTTACCTTTAACAAAGAAAACAACTTTCGTTGGTTACAGCATCACCATGCCAACTCCAACAAAAAGAGATTTGAAGACTACCACATATAAACTACTTAGAAACTAATCAAACCTCTCATCACGTCACTTTGCTCAAAACAATTTTAGCTACCACATCAACATGAGGTCTGAAAGATCACAATTGCGAAACTAGAAACATTTTTGCTTAATCAATATCAGGCGAGCGATCCAATTCCTTTATACAAAACATTCAATATTATCATCATAATCTCTTACTGACAATCACACTAACAAAGAAATAATACACTCCTAGCGAGAATCACCATAGCCTCTTATCCCATCATAAATCTCTCCAAAAGAAGCACCAGCCACAAGGTCGAAACAAACCTATTTTAACAAGACCATACTATCAAATAACAACTTCGCCATGCATGTTTTCAGATATCACTTATTCTTTCATCCATTCAACCATTAGTGCTGCTCAACACACACTTCAAATATCATTGACAATTGACAATTGTATTTATCACTTATGCAAATGGGGTCCTACTGCTATTGTAATACCTCAAAAGTATGAGGAAGAATTATCGGGAGAGAGTTATCCGAATTAAGAAAAGTACCAAATAGAAAATAGATAATTAAGCAGTTAGAGAGGGGGTTCTCAGCAAATTTGGGACAACCTGGGCTTGGGCCTTGGCCCATGTGGGCAGGTGGTTGCCGGCCATAGGGGGGAGGCACCACCCTCCCCCAAAACCCTAGTCGCCACCCCCCTTTCTCCTCTCTATCCTCTCCCTTGGCCGCACCCCTCTCCTTCCCCCTTGGCCGCCCCCATCATCTCCTCCCCCCTGCGCCTCCCCACTTCCAGCAGCACCTCCTCCATCTTTGAGACCCCATGCTGCTGTCCAAGAACCCGTTTCCCCGCTGCCGGTGTCGAGAAGGAAGAAGGAGAGTCACCCGGGAGATTGATCGGCCATTGGAGGAAGAAGAAGGTGAGGGGAGAAGACCACCTTCATGGGGAGAGATCGCTGGTGGGTTCTTTTCATGCCCAGCAATCGGTTCTTCAAGGGTAATCTCGAAACCCCTTTGATTAGATATATATTTAATTGTTGTAGCAATGTTGGTATTAGATCTGTTTAGGGCAGACAAGATTGGCCGATATTTTTGACAAGGTTAAATACAGAATCTGTCCTGGTCTCCTCCTAGAAAGTTGTAGAGGACGTCAATAGCTTTCGATGAAGTGCTAGATCGCATAATTTGGACTTCTGTAGCAAACGTTATGAATTATTTAGTGGGACTGTTCTGCGAGTCTGTCAGTACTCTGACAGGTTTTAGTAATCTGACTTCAGAGACCAGTTAAATGCAAAATTAGAGGATCTCAATATAACAAAAGTTGTAGATAATTGTCGTAGCTTTCAGGGAAGCCCAAGAACATTAAGTTTGGACAAACGAGCTGCAAGTTATGATAGTTTTAGTGTATTGTCCAGAGAACCTGACGTGAAAACGATGTTCTGTTAATTAGCAAGATAGGGGTATTAGGTGGCCGAATCAGGAAGACCCACCAATTAGGTTTAGTTGGGAATTTGATAAACTTTCAATTAAGTCCAAGAAAACCCTATTCGGACTCCTGTACTAAAAGTTATGAATTTTAGAACGTGACTGTCCACAGAGGGGACAAAACAACATTTAGAAATTGGAGTTGGGTTCGCGTTAAAAGAACTATTGCGAGTTTGTATTTGCTTTTATAGGATGTTAGGTCCATTACTGTTGTCTTAGTATTCTCTTAAATGAATTTAGGTGGTGGACTGGTTCTGGAGGCGGCACCCTCTTCGTGTCCTTCGTTCCTGCACTGTTGAGGCAAGTGCATCGTTTGTATCTTGTTTGTGATTGCTTGGACATGAATGCGTGTTTGATGCATGTTAGTGTCGTATGGCTGTTGACAAGTGTGCATAATAAGAATGGTAAATGTTCAAATTATGGCTATGCTTTATTCATGAATGTTGTTATTTCCTTTGGTACTTTGTCGATGAATAGAGATGGTGCATATGCATATTGATATCATGTTGAGGCCTGGTCTTGTGATGACCAAGCATGCACATCTTTGAGGTCCCCATCATGTATGTGACGGGCTTGAGGTCCCCGCACTTGTGGAGTGTGGGCTTGAGGTCCCCAATACTTGCGGAGTATTGGGCAATTGGTCCCTACGCTTGCGAGCACAGGCATGGGTATGCAGCGAAGATTGCATACTTTGCATTACCGGTGAAATGCAAAAAGAGATAAAGAAAAAGAATCCTTGAGCATTGCATATGCATGTGGAATTATTTAATGATGTGCTCCTGAAGGTGGACACTGATGTGATGATTTGAACTATGTGTCTTTTTATATATGTACTTGCTGAGTCTGTGGACTCACTCTTGCTTTCTTTGTTGTTTTAGGTACCCAATTCAAGCTCAGCATGCATGGGAGGGAGTAGCACTATGATCACACGCACACTGCCATGAACCTTAATTCTCAGACTATGCTTTAATAAATAAGCTACTGCTTAAGGATTTATCATGATTACGTTTTCGCGTTGATTTATTTGTAATAATGATGAGTAGCATAGTTGGATGTTTGAGGATTTGCTCAGTTGATTAGCAAGTTCCTGAATGCTTATTGATGATCTTGAATATTGCAATATTTCGTTATAATACCCTTTTTAACTATTGAAACTTCTGTGAAGTTAGAAATACAAAGGAGATTCTGCCGAAATTTAGATAATTGTCTTAGCTTAGATTTGTGTAAGGTTATCTTAGTAGCATTCCAGGCTCATGTGGGGCTGGGGTGTTACAACTATTTACAGTCACCTGTCTGTTTATAAACACAGAGTCATCATTCCACTTTATGCTCAGAGTTCAATTAAATATTTAATAATATTATCTCCTTTAATCACTAGGCTTTACAAGGTACTACCTCAACATCTATCTAATCCGATATACATGTTTCAATCTAGCAATTATGTATGATCACCAAGTAGTCAATTTATGAAAATTTTCAGATTAATATCCTCTAAGGCAACGTCAAACACATCCTTAACATAATCATCACTAATGGGTAGACAAATCCATTGAGATACTTTACTCCGAATTATCCAATAAATCTATCGAATTCCATCGTCTTAATGATCAAACCAAGTAATCGATACACCACACCTCTTAGTAAGTCTTGGATTCCTAGTTTGAATGGTCATACCATTTAACAAGTTCATCATGTAACAACTCCATGACAACATCAAATCTATCAACTTCACTTCCAATGATCTTGGTTAAGATCGATTATGCACTATATTACAGACCCAACTTGATATCTCATACACTATCAATCTATCCTTTATGCTTAAAACCTCTCACAAAACACAACAAAACATCTCAAAAGAGTTTTGATACCTTCCGTCTCAAAGAAGAGGCACTAAACTTCAATATTTCAACTGCTCCACAAGAAGTGCATAAAATCGAAACGTACTTCAATGAAGCTTGTAAATGATACTTTCCATTATCTAAAACACCAAGCGAATGAATGGGTCAAGTCTGCCAACAAGAAGGTAGAACTATCATGACAAGGAACAATATTGCCAATGACGACGTTTACAAGTAGCAAGAATAGCTCAAGAATAAAATACAATTTTTTTACTCTATAAAACAAATACAGACCAATTGAAGTGTAATACCCGATTATTCGATATCGAATGCTGTAAGATTAGAGAGGAAATAAGTTAAAATTCAGAATTTTAGGAGAAGTATGGGCGCCAACCCATATTCGAGAAGAGGAGCGACCATAGTGGCCCAAGGCCCATGAGTGGGCGGCAGCCCATTAGAAGGCAAGGGAGGAGGGGACCAAACCCTAGCCCCATTTGCTACAGTAGCCGCCATGCTACAGTAGCCCCATGCTCTGATGGCGGCGTGCTCTGATGCCTCGCCGCTGCTGCTCCTCCTCTCCCGGCGCCATCTTTCCTGCTGCTTGTGGCGACCGTGGGAAGAAGAAGAAGAGGAAGGAAGAGAGGATTGAAGGAGAATTTCTTTGTGGGATTTGATCAGCGATCTCCGATGGTTCTACAAGGGTAATGATCGATTTCCTCGCTGTTTAGGTTGTTTGGATGCAAATTCGATTAGTTTGATTGGATTGAATTGCTGCCGTTAGAATTTCAGTTCTGTCCTAAATGTTGCGTGGCCTGTTTCGTGATCTTAGAGGCCGAATTTGGGTTGTCCATCTCCTAGAGTTTTGTAGATATTGATCTTAGCTTTCGGTGGCCGCCAAGAACACTGAATTCCGACTTACGAGTCAAAAGTTATGATAGATTTACTATCTGCTGTCCAGAATCCTGACGAGAATTAGCAGTCTCTGTATAGGTTGATTTATGGCCTAGTTAGAGGGTGATTCAGAGGTCTTGCCCATAAAAAATTTTGAAGGTGATATCACTAGCTTTCAGGATTGATAAAGAAAACTTCATTTGGAGTTATAGATCAAAAGTTATGCACTTTTCTTTGTGACTGTCCAGATTGTATGTCAGTCTGTCCAGATTGTATGTCAGTTTCTATCTTTAGTTTTGACCCGTGTGCCACTTTTTGTTAAAGGCAAAATTTGAATGTTGTGCCAACTAGTTTATTGTAGGTAATTTCATAACCTTTTCAGATTGTTAAAGAACGCTCAATTCGGAGTTGTAGATTAAAAGTTATGGTGTTTTAGTATTGCTGTCCTGTTTGTTCGACAGAAGCTGTGCTGCTGTTTTGTTTTCTTTATTAGAAGTTTATTGGCCGAATTGGGAAATCTCATCAACTTGAATGTTATAGATATGTTCGTTAAGATGAGGTAGGATCTGGACTCATCTCATTTCGAGTCCCACGTCATTAACTACTGTCATTTTCGTGCTGCTGTCCCGACACGTTTTTGGGTTGCAGCCTATTTTTCAGATTAGGTTTTATGGTGATTCCTTGGGAGTTCAAGGGGTATTGTAGACTATTAATTGGGTTGGATTCTATGTTGTTCTTATTTCGGTTATTTAATTGTTTAGGCCACGAGGCTACCGGTTTAGAGCGCCATCGTTGCTGCTAACGCCGCAACGCTGAAGGCAAGTACTTTGTTGCTTTTGAGTGTTATGATTGTGAATGTTTTCATGAATATAGTGTGACATATTGTGTTACCCGAGATGCTGAATTGGTTATGTTCTTTCATTATGTGGAGTATATCTTGAGAGATGGTATTATCACTGTTCATGTTCATATCATGCATCCTTTTATTCATGTTATGTCCACGGAGTGGATTGTAAGTCCCACCATTCCAATGTGGGCAATTTTGGACATTGTCATGTCCCGTCCACGGAGTGGATTGAAAGACCCATCAATTCCGGTATGGGCACGTAAGACCCATCAATTCCGGTATGGGCAGCTTTGGACACCTATATGAAACGTTCTTCATATAGGACTTGGATCCCGCACTTTTGTTAAGGTGCGGGCTTAAGTGAACACCGACGGTGTGTCACTCACTATCTGCAGTATATGCATGTGTGCAGTCCATCCTGATTACGTTCATTCATTTCATGTTTTCATAAGTGTTCACTCGATGCAAGGTTCGCATTCTTAAATGGTGATGTCTGTTTGTATATGTGTTCTTTCTCTTTCATCAGTACTTGCTGAGTCATGGACTCACTCTTGCGTTGTTTGTTTATTTTAGGTAACCCGATGTTGGCTCACTTGGGAGGAGTAGACACGCACTACTCGTTCACATCATCCTATTCATGTTCAAGATTAAATTTAGTTTTATCTTACATTCGTTGATGATGAACTGTAATAATTAAATTATAATTGGTGAAGGAAGGATACCTTCTCCACATGGATGTTGATTTATTCTGCGTGTGAACCTTCTTTATTGATGATCGAATTAAATAACTTAAAAGGTGAAGGAAGGATACCTTCATCATATCTGTTTAACTTAATGTTGTCTTTAGTTGATATACTTGTTTCAAATTCTTCCGCATTATGGATGTATGTTAGATGTTTTAGGTGACATCTTGGCTTCCGGATAGCAGAGGTGTTACTGATTGGTATCGAGCGGGCTTTAGGTCCGTGGTTAATAGAAGAACATTAAAATGACACATCTTGTACCTGATAGGTGGGGTTGGGAATCTATTGCTTCCGCATTTCTATTGTTATGTTTCATTCGTTGAGCAATTGTTGAGTTGCTTTTGTATTATCTTTCTTGTTGTTAATCTATGATCTACTATGATATTCATTATCTATGAACTAATACTTTGATTGTCGTGAGATGATCCCGCATATTCATAATTGAGTATTTTGGTGAAGCGTGTTGTTAACGGATGATAAGAAGTGGAGGTCGTGGTTGTTACTCGGGATTCACGGGTTACACCACCGCTTTTGCGATGCGTGGTTAGAGGAGTAGTTACCCGAGTATCATCGTTTGAGTACTAAGTATGAGTTACTTTAGAAAGTTGTTCTCTTCTTTCATTTCGAATTTGGCAATTCTTGTCTGTGGTGGTTGATGAATTTCTCCGGGTTTGTGGTCCATGATAGTTATGGTTTTCCATAGATCCCTCTTGGTTCTCTGAAACAATTATTGCTTTTCATTGTTGAGTTGCTTTTACTACTTATGATCGTTGTCAATTGGCAAGATTGATGTTTTCTTGGTTGCTCCTTCTTTCTCATTGAAAAAGAATGACTCATTTACTCGTTTGATAGCTTGGTTAGTGAGAGTTTCTGCTGTAAGTTCGTTTGCACGGAAAGCTTTGGCTTTATGCGTTTCTTTTGGATTACTTGAGCGTTGAGGTTTGAAGTCTCTTTTCTGCAGATAAGGTGTTAGAATCCTTTTGTGATGTCTTGTCATGCTTAAAATGAGAAGTTATAACTAAGCGAATAGATTGTTACGATATGAGTTATCAAGTTGGGTTATTAGCATGGTGCAAATCAGTTATTCTTAACTACCATCTATGAAGGTGAAATTGATTAATTTGAAATATCCTTGTATTTGATACATCTTTGTATGTTAAATAAAGATTGTCCATATCTGTTCAGAACCTATAGATCTTACATAAGAGCTAGATTTATCTATTCCATGGTATGCTAAAATTGTTGAAACTTGTATAAAGGACCGGATGGGTGCCGGTGTATCGATTCGGGAAACCTTGTTTATAGAAAATTATGTTAGTGAATCTTTAATCATGTTTTGAAATGATTTCTATGTTTATATATGGTTATGTGTTTGCAAATGGAATTAGTACCGTATGTTCATACATGATTAATACAATCATCATTTGTTTTGAGCGCTAAAGAAGGTGTAGAGCAACACCCACAGTGGAGTAGACGAATTTCGTAAGTAGTCTTTGATATCGTGCCTTGTGATATTGTTATTGCTTAGCATAGTCTTGTTATAATAAATTTGTTTCAACCTTTTGTTTGTGTTCCCTTTGGGAAGTTTTAGGATGGAGTAATAAAGTTTGATGATTCTTGGTACTAGTATATGTTGTCGATGTTTTTGAATCGTCAAAATGGGAGAATGAGGTTAACTCTTATAGTAATTTGATCACCTATGGTGATATTTCCTAAATGATCAAATTTTAAGTTTTGTGTTCATGATCCTTTGGGGGTTCAAGCTTTATGTGGTAAATGAAGTTTATCGAGTAGCGATATGTTGCAAAGTTATAATGGTTCTTGATAATGCAAGTGCTTTGATTTGAGTACTTATTTGTTCTTATCTGTTAAGGTTCGATATTCTCTTCTTGTGAGGCTTAAGTGTTCAACTGTGGACTCCACTTATGTTCTATAAGTTCATTGCTTAATTGGTTTCTTCCTTGGTCCCGTGTTCAGTGCGAGTGGTGGATGAGTTTTCTAGTTGGTGAAAATCGTTTCCATTTGTCTCTTCTTTTGAGAAAGAATCAATTCATTCTTTTCACGTGGGTCTTTTGAAGTGTTTTCTAATTGTTGTTGTGAAATTGATGTTAATACCCATAGTAAAAGAAAGGGGATGGTTAATTTGGTTATTCGAGTGTTTCGCTTTTGTCTTTTGTGGTATTTATTTCTATCTGCCTACTTGAAAAGTGGAAAAGTTTTCTTGTTAAATCCATTGATTTTGGATTAGTCCCTTCTAAGGGAAGATGGTTTTGAGTTGGTTGCATTAAGACTCTTATGGTTTCAGTCGGGAATTTTGTGCGTCCTGGTTAAAAAAATGTGCTCATTGTCAAAGTGAAGAGATCGTGATACAAAGATCGGAGTTTGTGTGTTTGTGCGAGTTCGTAGCAATGTTAGTAAGATTTTTAGCGATGATTGTAGTTCTTGGCGTAGCGTGGTTAGAATTCGGGTCGAATTCATTTAAGAGGGTAGAATGTAATATCCCGAAAGTGAGATAAGCGAATCGCGGAGAGATTTAATGTCGGGAGAGAATAAATTGAATCGGAGAGTGTTTCTTTCAATGAATCACCAAGTCGAGAAAATAAGAGGGTTTTCGCGTTTGTATGGCAACTCGGCCCCGGGCCTTGGCCCATGTGGGCTGGCCGGCCGACAAGGGGGAGAGGCGCCACCCCTCCCCAAACCCTAGCCGCCCTACTCCCTCTCCCTCCACCCTTTGGCGCCACCTCCTCACCCCTCCCCTCCACCCCCTTGCACCTCCTCACCTCCCTCCACCCCTTTGCTGCTGGCCAAAGAAAAAGGGGAAGCTTCAATGTAGCCGGCCAAGGAGGAAGAAGAAGGGGAAAGAAGAGAAGGGAGAAGAAAAGGGAGAAGAGAAGAAGGAGATCCACGAAGAAGGAGATCCATTCGTGGGGTTGTGCTCAGCGTCTTCCTGGGGTTCTACGAGGGTAACACCCGCTGTTTCTTGAGGTTTGGTTAAGAGTAGATGCAAAATTGATTACGTTTTTTGGATCGAAACCCTGCTGCGATTAGATCGTGTTCTGTCCAGTAGGTTGCGCGGCTGTTTTCGCGACTTTAGAGGCCGAATCAGAGGATCTCGTCTCCTAGAGAAACGTAGATTATGTTCTTAGCTTTCAGTGGCCACAAAGATCACCCAAATCCGATTAACGGTCTGTGAGATATGAATTTTCTAGTGTAGCTGTCCTGTGGTTCTGTCAGTTTCTGGCAGTCTGTGGTAATTTGGTTAAAACTGCCATTTAAAAGGAGAATCAGGGGATCTCAGAATAACGAAAAATGTGGGTAATGTCTGCACCTTTTCATAGAGATAAAGAACATGAGATTTGGACTTCTGTAGCAAAAGTTATGGTGGTTTAAGCGTACTGTCCAGAGAACCCGACGAGAATTCTGTCGTCTGATGTTTGGTTTGATAGGGGAAGTTAAGGGCAGAATCAAGAGGGCTCTCAAACTAGGTTTATTTAGGTAATTCAATTAACTTTTCAGAAAGTCTAAGAGAATCTCAATTGGACTCCTGAGCAGGAAGTTATGTATTTTAGAATTTGGCTGTTTCATGAAGCACCAAAACGATCGCTAGAAATTGGGGTTTTGTTAACACTTGAGAGTTAGCGAGTTTTGTTGTGTTATTATTTATGCTCTTGGTCCAGCGTGTTGGTCTTAGATTGGGATACCTTTATGTTCAGGTGGGAGCGCGGTTCCAGGGGCAACACCCTCTTCGCGTCCACCATTCTCGCACGGTTGAGGCAAGTGCATCGTTTGTATTTTGGTTGTGATTTGCTTGGATATTAATGGTGAATGTTCAAAGTATGGCTTTGCATTATCCACAAATGTCGTTACTGGTTTTGGTACTTTGATGATGAATAGTATTAGTACATGTGCATATTGATATCATGTGGAGACCTGGTCTTGTGAGGACCAAGTATGCACAACTTTGAAGAATTTATTTGATGAAATGATTATGAGGAATGATGCAGGTTGCGGTATTCGGGCTATTATATATGTAAGCTTGCAAGATGGGATTGTGATGTATCTTGACAAGTATAGCCTTGCTTGCACGTTAATGAGATGAATTTCTTGTTTTATCTTGATGATTATTAGTTATGGTTAAATGGTTCTACCACATGTTGTTATTGCTTACATGATATTGAGAATATGACGTATTCTCGCTTATGCATATGTTATCATGGTGCATATGCATGTTGAGAGCATAAAGGTGCCCAGTCACGTGGTGACCAAGCACATCTGATTGAGTCCCGTCATGTAGATGGCGGGCTTGAGGTCCCTACATTCGTGGAATGTGGCTATGAATATAAGAGGTCCCCATCATTAAAGTGATGGGCAAAGGTCCCTATACATGTGGTGTATAGGCTTTTGGTCCTGTGCGGAAGGCATGATGCATGGGTATCAATGACGGTTGCATACTTCGCATTACCGGTAAAATGCAAAAGTTAAAGAGAAAGAGAAAGTGCACCTGAGCATCTTGCATCGCATGAGCATAAGACATGTTTTTATTTGAGATAGTATATGGATGTTGATGATTACAGTAGTCTATGTTATTATTGCCATTTAATGTACTTGCTGGTCTTTGGACTCACTCTTTTGTTGTTGTGTTTTTAGGTACCCCTTTACAAGAACGGCATGCATGGGAGGGAATAGAAGTGGTTGCACAATGGCACGAACTACTCACATTTGGACTAATAGATTGATAGATTAGTAGTTGAGTAATTGCATAAAGGATTTCTTATGATTACTCACTATGCATGCTATAATTTGTAATAGAGTTGATTAGAGGATTATGAATGTCATTCTGTTTATGTTTTAGTTGTTTAGCATGCTATGGAAGTTGTAGTGACGATTAGCATAGTTTTGGCTATCTCTTGTCTATGCTGGAGGTTGGATTAATTAATTATGTTATATTTAAATGTTAGGACCTTTCGTTTAGTAACTAAACAAAGAAGGTTCTGTCAGATTTTTGGAGATTTGTTTCAATGTTAAGAATGTTATTGTGTTGGTTTAGTAGCATTCCAGGCTCATGTGGGGTGAGGTGTTACTGATTAGTATCGAGCGGGCGATGAGGTCCGTGGTGATTGTATTTACAACTTAGGCAACTTAAATTGCTAAAATTTTGTAATGGTTAATGAACTTATAAACTGATACTTTGGTGCAGTAGGATGGGATGGGTCAAGCATTGCATTTACGCTACATTGTGTTGTATTAATGATTCTGTTATGAGATGATCGATTTATCTATAGTATAATACTATGGTTATTATGTGTGGGGTAACCCATGTTGAGATGTGGAGGTAGTGGTTGTGGTCTGGGCTATACAAAGTTACACCACCGATCGTGGTATAGTGCTAGCGAAGTGCCCACACTGGAGATCGTAGTACATGCGTTGATAGTGAGTTTATATAGAAGAGTTGTTCTCTCTTTTGAAATTTGTTTTGGTCAACTCCTATCTTGTGGTGATTGATGAGTTTTTCCTTGGGCTTTAGTTCATTCCGGTTGATGGGTTGCTTTGAATTATGTTTCTATTGGCTTAATTTGTCCCGTAAAGCAATCATTGTTTTCCCAACCGATGAGTTATTCTTGCGGTTGGTGAACTGGGTTGTTTGTCAAGTTTGACCTTTATTCTGGAGTTTTGTCTTTCTCATTGGAGAGCTTGACCCATTTATCCGGTTGATGTTTTGCCTAATGAAAGTTTTCTTTTGCAAGTCCTTTGGAGCGTGGGGGCTTGACTCAATGTATCTCTCTTGGGTATTTTGAGTGATGAAGATTGATGGTTCTCTTTTATAAAAGAAGATGTTAAACCCATTAGCGATGTTTGGTCTTGGTTAAGTGAGAGGTTATAACCAAAGTAATTAATGGATATGATACGGGTTATCATGTTAAATCTGCAGTGTGTGTATGATCGATCCTAACGAATATCCTTGAAAGGAAGGTGGTTAATTTGAACGTGTCTTGTAGTAGTTCACGAGGAGCTGTGATTAATAGTATGGTTATGCCTAGTTCTAATCAATAGAGTTAATAAGAGGTGTAGAACATCCATGAAATTGAGTCGACGACTAAGAGTGATACGTTTGGTGAACTTGTTTGGTAAATTGGATTAACGTGTCTCAACTGTTTAATCTAACCTTTTGGGATGGTTAAGTTCAAAAGGAGTTAGATTATTGTCTTAGTGGGTACTAATCTTGGAGTAACCTTTTTGTGGATACTTAGTGATTATAAGTAATTGCTAGGTGCATATAATGTCTAATAATGTTTGGTGATGAGTATCACCAAGAGATAAATTGGTGGGATTTAACGGATGAACAAGGTTTACATGATGGTAGAATTATCAGATAAAAGTATGTCTTTGATGAAAGGATGTTGGAATAACCTTTTAATTCGTGCATTAGTTTTCTCTAATATAACGCGTTGTTGTAGTAGAATATAAGATTGTGGTATACTGATCAATTGAGGATGCGGTGATAAATAGGTATGGAACAATTTGGTGAGTTTCTGGAGAGCTTTATAGTGGAAGAGTAGAATATGGTGATTCTTGTTAAGAGTGTGTTATTCTTGAAATTAGTAAGACTGCCTGCAAAGGATTGGGACTTGTGAGGGTGTTGTTGACTCTTATAGAAAGAGAGTAATCTGGATCGTTTTTCGGGGTATCACCCCAAATGAAATATTTTGAGCTTTGCATTCGTGATCTTTTGGAGTTCACGATTTATGTGGTATCTGAAAATTTGTGGAGCAAAGCGGTGTGTTAGAAAGTTCTATTGGATCTTAAGTGATTAATGTGATTTGGTTTTAAAGGGTATTTCTGGTTTGTGTTGGCATGTAATGTTGTAATCAAAGAAAATTGCTTCCTTTGTTAACAGAAAGTGTGTACCATAAGTATTGGAGGTTGAAAGTTCCTTCTTGTGGGACATGTGCCCTCATTAGCAGACTTGTATTTTGTTTTCCGATTTCGTTATTATTTGACTGTCTCTCTTGTTCTTTTGCTCACTCTGAGGAGCAACGTTGTTCTTGTGCGTTGAGATTAGTTTTATTTGTTTCTTCCTTTTAAGAAAGGAATTAACTATCTTGTGTTGCCAGAGTCTTATAGAATGCAATATGGTGGACAAGTTTTTGGTAGTGGTGAGATTTTGGGAACCAAGCTATTTGAAGAACAGTAGAAAGTGAGTTGGTTTTGATCAATAACCTTTGTCCATGTTGGAATTTGGGGATTATCAAAGTATGGGCTCTTGATAAATTTATTAGAGTATCGCAATTGGATACCTAGTAAGATTGTGTAAAAGAGTTTTGATGGTGAAGTCTAATGAGAATAGCGGTGTGGAGAAACCTAAGCGTTGTGCTAATCAATGGGATAGCAGGAATAGTGAGTAGTGTCAAGTATGTCTCGGTCACGAGAGTAACTCTATGGGAGTTAGATTATCACTAAGGATAGCTTGGTCAAGAAATTATATATTCTTTTATTGATGTTAGTGATTGAGTATGTTTGAATCCTGATCAATCAGTTAGGATATTGTGAGTGGGTATATTGTGGACAAGTAGCTGCATTTGATTGGTGTAGGTTAGAGAAGGTCTAAGATTGGTAACATGAATCGCCTTAGGTGGTTATTTGATTAGTAAGGAATGTTGACATTAATGAACTGCGATTATTGTTGAGTGTGTGAAATTTTGGTCATCGATTTGAGGTTACACATCAAGTATACCGACCATTCATTGTAAGAGTCGTAGAGGTTGAATTGGGCTTGTATTATTATGCTAGCATCTTGGTTCCCAGGATTAGGTTCCAAAAGTTATGGTAAACTCTGAAAGAATCCTTTGGAAGCAGTAAATGAGAGTGAATGTGGTGAATTTCAAGTTGATTATCCTTAAAAGAATGAGGAATGTGAAGGTGGGTGAAATCTACAATGAGTTGCGTTGGGATTGGTTTTGTCAAAGTAATTCATTTGGTAGAAAAGTTAGCTAGAGTGTGTGATCTTGGATAGTGATGTATTCTCTTAGTTCTTGTTTGAACTATGTGTTGATGATGATGTCAATTTCAATTTGAGTTGGTTCTTGTCGGTAAGTGTGAATCTTTAGGTTAAGAAAAAGAAAGGGATGGTTAATTTGGTTATTCGAGTGTTTAGCTTTTGTCTTTTGTGGCATTTATTTCTATCGCCTACTTGAAAAGTGGAAAAGTTTTCTTGTTAAATCCATTGATTTTGGATTAGTCCTTCTAAGGAAGATGGTTTTGAGTTGGTTGCATTAAGACTCTTATGGTTTGATCGGGAATTTTTGTGCGTCCCGGTTAAAAAAATGTGCTCATTGTCAAAGTGAAGAGATCAACCGATACAAAGATCGGGAGTTTGTGTGTTTGTGCAGGTCAGTAGCAATGTTAGTAAGATTTTTAGCGATGATTGTAGTTCTTGGCGTAGCGTGGTTAGAATTCGGGTCGAATTGTTTAAGGGGTAGAATGTAATATCCGAAAGTGAGATAAGCGAATCGCGGGAGAGATTTAATTAATCGGGAGAGAATAAATTGAATCGGAGAGTGTTTCTTTGTGAATCACCAAGTCGAGAAAATAAGAGGGGTTTCCGCGTTTGTATGGCAACTCGGGCCTGGGCCTTGGCCCATGTGGGCTGGCCGGCCAGCAAGGGGGAGAGGCGCCACCCTCCCCAAACCCTAGCCGCCCCTACTCCCTCTCCCTCCACCCTTTGGCGCCACCTCCTCACCTCCCCTCCACCCCTTGCGCACCTCCTCACCCCTCCACCCCTTTGCTGCTGGCCAAAGAAAAGGGGAAGCTTCAATGTAGCCGGCCAAGGAGGAAGAAGAAGGGAAAGAAGAGAAGGAGAAGAAAAGGGAGAAGAGAAGAAGGAGATCCACGAAGAAGGAGATCCATTCGTGGGGTTGTGCTCAGCGTCTTCCTGGGGTTCTACGAGGTAACACCGCTGTTTCTTGAGGTTTGGTTAAGAGTAGATGCGAAATTGATTACGTTTTTTGGATCGAAACCCTGCTGCGATTAGATCGTGTTCTGTCCAGTAGGTTGCGCGGCGGTTTTCGCGACTTTAGAGGCCGAATCAGAGGATCTCGTCTCCTAGAGAAACGTAGATTATGTTCTTAGCTTTCAGTGGCCACAAAGATCACCCAAATCCGATTAACGGTCTGTGAGATATGAATTTTCTAGTGTAGCTGTCCTGTGGTTCTGTCAGTTTCTGGCAGTCTGTGGTAATTTGGTTAAAACTGCCATTTAAAAGGAGAATCAGGGGATCTCAGAATAACGAAAAATGTGGGTAATGTCTGCACCTTTTCATAGAGATAAAGAACACGAGATTTGGACTTTTGTAGCAAAAGTTATGGTGGTTTAAGCGTACTGTCCAGAGAACCCGACGAGAATTTTGTCGTCTGATGTTTGGTTTGATAGGGGAAGTTAAGGGCAGAATCAAGAGGGCTCTCCAACTAGGTTTATTTAGGTAATTCAATTACCTTTTCAGAAAGTCTAAGAGAATCTCAATTGGACTCCTGAGCAGGAAGTTATGTATTTTAGAATTTGGCTGTTTCCAGTAAGCACCAAAACGATCGCTAGAAATTGGGGGTTTTGTTAACACTTGAGAGTTAGCGAGTTTTGTTGTGTTATTATTTATGCTCTTGGTCCAGCGTGTTGGTCTTAGATTGCCACCTTTATGTTCAGGTGGGAGCGCGGTTCCAGGGGCAGCACCCTCTTCGCGTTCACCATTCTCGCACGGTTGAGGCAAGTGCATCGTTTGTATTTTGGTTGTGATTTGCTTGGATATGAATGCGTGTTGATGCATGTTAGTATCGTATGGCTGTGAACAAGCGTGCATAACAAGAATGGTGAATGTTCAAAGTATGGCTTTGCATTATCCACAAATGTCGTTACTGGTTTTGGTACTTTGATGATGAATGGTATTGGTACATGTGCATATTGATATCATGTGGAGACCTGGTCTTGTGAGGACCAAGTATGCACAACTTTGAAGAATTTATTTGATGAAATGATTATGAGGAATGATCTGGGTTGCAGGTATTCGGGCTATTATATATGTAAGCTTGCAAGATGGGATTGTGATGTATCTTGACAAGATAGCCTTGCTTGCACATTAATGAGATGAATTCTTGTTTTATCTTGATGATCATTAGTTATGGTTAAATGGTTCTACCGCATGTTGTTATTGCTTACATGATATTGAGAATATGACGTATTCTCGCTTATGCATATGTTATCATGGTGCATATGCATGTTGAGAGCATAAAGGTGCCACAGTCACGTGGTGACCAAGCACATCTGATTGAGTCCCGTCATGTAGATGACGGGCTTGAGGTCCCACATTCGTGGAATGTGGGCTATGAATATAAGAGGTCCCCATCATTAAAGTGATGGGCAAAGGTCCCTATACATGTGGTGTATAGGCTTTTGGTCCTGTGCGGAAAGCACGAGCATGGGTATCAAATGACGGTTGCATACTTCGCATTACCAGTAAAATGCAAAAGTTAAAGAGAAAGAGAAAGTGCACCTGAGCATCTTGCATCGCATGAGCATAAGACATGTTTTTATTTGAGATGGTATATGGATGTTGATGATTACAGAGTCTATGTTATTATTGCCATTTAATGTACTTGCTGGGTCTTTGGACTCACTCTTGCTGTTGTTGTGTTTTTAGGTACCCCCTTTACAAGAACGGCATGCATGGGAGGGAATAGAAGTGGTTGCACAATGGCACGAACTACTCACATTTGGACTAATAGATTGATAGATTAGTAGTTGAGTAATTGCATAAAGGATTTCTTATGATTACTCACTATGCATGCTATAATTTGTAATAGAGTTGATTAGAGGATTATGAATGTCATTCTGTTTATGTTTTAGTTGTTTAGCATGCTATGGAAGTTGTAGTGACGATTAGCATAGTTTTGGCTATCTCTTGTCTATGCTGGAGGTTGGATTAATTAATTATGTTATATTTAAATGTTAGGACCTTTCGTTTAGTAACTAAACAAAGAAGGTTCTGTCAGATTTTTGGAGATTTGTTTCAATGTTAAGAATGTTATTGTGTTGGTTTAGTAGCATTCCAGGCTCATGTGGGGCTGGGGTGTTACACCCATGCTCTACAAGCATGGGGACCTTTAGCCCGTCATAAACATGCCGGGGACCTCAACAGATGCTTGGTCATCACTTGGCCAAGACTTCAATAAGCCGTCATGATGCATATGTATGAAATCTCAAATTAATATAAACATGCATCCGTAGTAACATTGCATGTGAATAATCTATTCATGCTACAAATGCTCATAATCAAGACTTCATAACCTTCAAACATCCAAGAATAACACTTTACTCATTTCACTGGAAACCATGAACATTACCAAACATACCACCATAACAATCATGGATAACATAAATACTCCTAGTATTTATCAAACATTGACATTTAATGATATCTATAATATCCATCATTATACTTGCCTTAACCGCGAGAGAGCGAGGGACGTGCAGCAGGTGCTGCCTCCGGGATCAAACCACCACCTGAATACATTTATAACGCATGCTAAGATAACAGTAGTAGACCAAACAAACCATATAAAAACAATCACTAACTCGCAAAAGCACCTAACCCGATCCCAACCCCAAATCATAAACGTCAATCTGTCTCCTCGGTGGACAGTTATATACAAAAATCCATATATATTGGCACAGGAGTCCAAATGAGGTGTTCTTGGACTTTCTGGAAATGTAATTAAATTCCCCAACTAAACCTAGTTGAGGGGCCCTTCTAAATCGGCCATCTAATACCCCTACCAAGCCAAATTAAAATACATCAATATTCACGTCGGGTTCTCTGGACAGTACACTAAAACCACCATATTTTTTCCTACGAAAGTCCAAATCTTGCGTTCTTTAGCTCTCTGAAAAGGTATGGAAATTACCTACATTGTTCGTTATATCGAGATCCTCTGATTTACTCTTTTACTAACGGCTTAACCCAGTTTTCTACAAACTGTCTGGATGCTGACAGATTAGCAGGACAGCGACACTAAACAAATCATAACTTTTGATCCGTACGTCGGAATAAGGTGAACTCGGTGGCCACCGAAAGCTAAGAACATAATCTAAATAACTCTAGGAGATCAAAAGTCCTAATTCGGCCTCTAAACACACGAAACGGACCGTGCAATAATCTGGGCAGAATTAAATCTATAGCAGGCAGACTTCGATCCAACCAAAACTAATCGGTTTCCCTTCTACGGCTAATCAAACAATGACATTCGATAAACGTTACCCTTGGAGAACGAGATAACGAACGCGGAGACCCAGTGAAGCTCCTTCCTTTCCTTCCTCTTTTCCTTCTCCCCTTCCTCTTCCTTTCTTCTTCTTCCTTTCTCTCCTTCTTTTCTCCTCTTGGCATAGCAGTAGGGGGGGTGCTAGAGTGTGGTGCTACAGTACCGGGGGCATGGTACTGTAGCAACTAGGGTTTCCCCCCTCTTTTTATTGGTGGCCAGCCCCTCATGGGCCTCCTGGGCCAAGGCCCGAGGCCCAGGTTGCCAAAAAACTGCAGAAAACCCCTCTATCTAATTGCTGCTAAATCTATTTTATATTTGGTCCTTCTCGAATTCACATAATCTCTCCCGAATACTCTTTCGAATATTCTCGAATACTTTTGGGGTATTACACTAGCGCCACCCCACCTCCCTGGCCGTCCCTCATCCCAGCGCCGCCCCTCCTCCCTGGTCTTCCCTCCTCCCAGCGCTGCCCCCCTCTCCCCATCACGATGGCCGCCGCCACTGCCACAACCGTACCATGGTGTCCGCGGACTGCGTCATGGTGGGCGGCGGCGTCAGCGGCATCAGCCCTCCGCATGGCGTGCGCTCTTCTCGAATTTCTTTTTAGGTACAAAACATAAGGGCTGTTGCAGTTATTGTTTGCTAATGAAGTGGTCGTCCTTATTTTGCAAATGCTGATAGTGTGATGATTTCATGATGTGGACAACTTCATTGTCGACTTCTTTTGTGTAGATGTTTTGTACATGCCAATGATAGACTAGTATTGTGGTAGAAGAGTTGGAGTATTTACATGTGTCGAGGATAGACTAGTGTTGTCGACTTATTTTGTGTGGATGTTTTGTACATGCCAAAGAGACCGTGGCTATATTAGAATGCTTAGAATTCTGAATTGTATGTGTATGGTGTACTGCACATGTTCTGTTGTGCTTATTAGTAATTTCATATTTTAGGTTTATGTATTTTGCATCATTTGAATTTCATCTATGTGTTGCAGCTATATTTGATTGTTGATATGACATTTTCTAAATGGTACGATTGAGAAAATTGTATGGTTTCTAGATTCTGATTGAATGGTGCAAACTATTGAAAAAAATATTAAATTCACTATTTTGGGCGGCATAATTAAATTTTATTAGTATTTTACATGTATATTCCTAGGTGTCAATATATCTGTTGGGGAAAAGAGACAATTGAGGATAGTTAACTGCCAGGGAAACTCTAATTGCTAGGAAAACAACTAACTGCCATGGAAAACCAACTATCTAGGGAAATTAACTGCTGGGGAAAACGGACAACCAAGGGTAGGTTAACTGTCGACAATACATCTAACTACTGGGGTAACTCTAACTGCCGGGAAATAGCTAACTGTCGGGGAAACTATAACTGCCGAGGAAAACTGTGGATATCATGGGGATATGCTTATGATCTTAGGATGATGATACAATCGGCAATGGCTCTTAAAGTTTGTCAAAATTTGTGTTTTCAGCAAAGCATTAGGAGAATCGGTAGTTCCAGCAAGTGAGGCACTAGTACTAACGTCGAGCGGTACGACCGCAAGAGTGAAGTGGTACTACCGCAGGTCAAGCGTCCGAACAGATGGTCAGATCGGACGGTCCAGACAATGGTCCGAATGTTCACAAGGTGGATCGGACGGTCCTAATGAGTTGTCCAAACATTCGGTCCGAACGTTTCGGCAATCGGTAGTTCCGCAAGTTGGTTGGCGGTACTACCGCAGTGCGGTAATAACGAAACATTTTGCGGTATGTTTTTTTTCCAGAGAAGGTGTTTTGGAGTTTTTGGTATTCTCTTGGAGCGGTACAACCGCACGTTGGTTGGCGGTAATACCGCAAGTGTGCGGTATGTTTCCAGAGAACATGTTTCTTGGAAGTTTTGGTCATCTCAGAGAAACGGTACGACCGCAATTATTGGAGCGGTACTACCACAGTGCGGTAGTACCGGTGATTACTTGGCGGTAGTACCAATTGTGTTTTCAAGTTCGGCCATCTTGGTGAATTGGTTTTGAGTTAGGTCAAGTTCATGGTTCTCATTGCATATGTGATACATGATGTGTGTTTTGACTAACGTGGGTTAAGTTGCGAAGAATTTGTT
Source organism: Ampelocalamus luodianensis (assembly GCA_036346255.1). Taxonomy (NCBI): domain Eukaryota; kingdom Viridiplantae; phylum Streptophyta; class Magnoliopsida; order Poales; family Poaceae; genus Ampelocalamus; species Ampelocalamus luodianensis. Next base: position 49,302,525 of record CM070622.1, on the reverse strand, counting down.
TCTGGAATCGATTTCTTTGTCTATTGTTGTGCAGGAGGCTTGGAGGTCAACGACGTCAACGGCGAGGATGATTGAAACTAGGCTTGAGAGCTGAGGTTCAGAACGATCGAGGATGTCGGGTGAACTCATTGGACTCAAGCATGGCACAAAATGGAGAAAGATGACCGAACGGGCAGTTCGCTGTGACGGGTTGGATAAAGCGGCGCAGTGGTCGGTGTAAGTGCTATGGTGGTTTCGGTGGGAGCCGAGTGGGAGAGACTTGCCGACATGAAGAGAGTAGTTAATCAACCTACATGTAGCGAAGCATGGAATTGCTTCATGAAGATTGGACTCGATCTTTGGAAAAGGATCGAGAAGGGGTATTTTGGTAATTTCACCAAGATACCGCCTTGATGGCCCTTGGCTAAACCTGCGCGCAAGAAGAAGTGGTTTAGGTCAAGAGAAGCTGAAGACGACGCTTTAAAATACGTACGTGGGTTAAACCCGTTTGTGTGTCGGCTTAACGGGTGCTCAATAGGAATACTCTTCTAGAAGCTAGCCTCCACTATAAATAAGGGAGGGTGCTGGCCAGCACCTCCCAACCCTTTTTAATTGCAAACCCTAGTTTGGGCTTAGGGAGAATAGGGGAGAGGTTAGGGTTCTAGAGAGTTGGATTGATTGTGTGCTCATATATTGAGTCTTTGTCCTCCGGATGGAGTGGCTGTAAACCTAACATCAATCTCAAATCAATCCAAGCATGATTCCTTGAAGATGAGTCTCTTTTCTATCTTGCTCTCTATTTTGTGATTTTGAGGCCTTCTTTGATTCCTTTATTTTCTGTTGGTTTTTGGTGGTGATCTACCTTGCTGTGACAAGTAGGAATACATCTAGAATCATCTTGATCATCTATCACCCACGAGCAAGTGTTTGGATCATCTTTTGATTTTGACTCAAACAAAAAAAGGTCAGAACTTTGACATAGATCTTGACAATCCTTGATTGGAATAGGTTCTTGACATTTTAGAGAAGGTTTGTCTCAAGTTTGGTAAGGTTTCGAGTAGTGAATCAAAAGTTACGTCCATTTTTTATTTTGTTTTCACGCTGGTTTTCCTGTTCATCGGCTAATTTTACTGTTCATCCAGTAGTACCGCACTGTTCATTGCAGTAGTTCCATTTTTACTGTTCATTAGTGCCTCCTTATGATTTATGTTGCTATACTTTGGGGATTTAGAGTGGATTCAATAGAAGTCTTCCGCTATGTTTGTATACTGAACTTCATAGCTCTCATAGCTATTAGAGTGAAACTCTTATTGAATCCAATCAAAGCGAAAAAGTGTTTGTGCTCCTATTCAACCCCCTCTAGTCGCCTTTTCGGTCCAACAAGTGGTATGAGAGCCTGGTTAGTTCAATCTTGATCTTAATCGGTCACTGAACTTTGGCGATGGAGAAGTACTCTGCCAAGTCGCATATCTTCGATGGGCTCGACTATACCTATTGGAAGAATCGTGTAACATCCCAATTTTGGATTTGTGTTTCAAATGTAAGAAAATGAGTAGAAATTAAAACTTTTTCTTACATCATGTATTTCCTGTATGTTGTAAACAATTCCTGTACAAGAATTATGGAAATACAAAGTCACAAGTCTTTTGATCCAAAACCGTTGTCTTCCAAAAACAATCTTGTCAAATTTTGTGATCATCTCCTGGAAATATTTTTTCTAAGTTCTAGGGATGGTAGGTGACCCCTCTAAAAAATTTCACAATTTTTAGAAATTGTTTGAATATTTTTAGAGGGCAGTCAAACCTGTTTGACCCTAGTCGAACCCTAACTCAGAACCTTGCTGAATTTTTGGAGGGAATTTCGCTAGATGAAAACTTCTAAAAAATTTATACAGGGTCAATATCTAAGTTAGCAAGCTCCTGTAAAAATCTCAGAATTTTTGAAGTTAGTTTGTTACCTTTAAAAAATCCTCCAGAGTTTCAGCTTAAAATAAAACCCTAGTCAAACCAGTTGGGTTCGAGTCAGACCCGGGCTCGAGCCACTTGGTTGAGTCCAACCTCTTAAGCACACCTGGATGTCACCGATTTAATCGTAGCCGTCCATCTTAAATCTAACGGTCACAACCTTCTTTTGTTGTTCTTCTTCTTCCTCTGGCTCCCGTACACGCATGCGCGCCATGGCAGGGGGTAGGAGAGGGCAGTGCCCTGTCCCCTCGTACGTCAACGGCTCTTCGCATTAATTGCGCACCAGTGCTTTCAACCCAAAGTCGTGCTTCTCACTTGCCCCCATCATTTCCTTTGGTCCAGGGCCGCACCATGAACCGAGCTCACCCTTGAGCTCTTGCCTTTGCCCAAACCCTAATCCTCCCTCTCTATAAAGCCCCCCAAGACCCCTCCTGGTGTTCCTTTACACCACCCCTAGCTTCTTCGTTGTTTTTGGAGCTCAACACCACTGAAATTCTCAAATCACCATTGGAGGCCGTGGAGCTCCATTGTGAACTTGGGCGCTCCAGTGGTTCATTTTCAAATCATTTTGCACACTTTCGAGCTCCTTAACCTCCTATGCATTTCCCCTCACTTAATTTGGTTTGACATTCTCAGGAATTGTCAAATTTGGGGTTTGTTCAAATTCGGCCGAAATCGCCCCCTTTCTTTCTCAGCTCCGGTAAGTGGTTCTTTTGGCAATTAATTGCTCATGGACCTTCTGTGGGCCTTAAAGCAGCTATTTTGACCACCAGTGGTGTTCATTTTTGCTCAGGCCGCTAGTTTCACTTCATCTTCTTCAACTCCGACGAGTTTCTCCCCTAACAAAGCTTCTCCAGCCATCTTTGGAGCTCTCCTTGGCCAAGGTAGCTTCTTATTAGTCCTTAGATGCGTTGTGGCACCCGCTTCTTTGGACAATGCAGAGCTTTTTGGCTATTTTCGTTTCGGTCGATTTTTCACCATCTTTGTTTTCCGGCTCGCCGGCGTCCTAGGCCGTCGTCGCCGGCGAGATCATCACCATCGGGACCGCAAGCCTATTGTGAACCCATTTTGGCAATTTGTCGGCACCATCGTGGTCGGAGCCGCCGGCGGCAAGCCTCTGTTGGCAAACAGTTTTACCAGACGAAAAATCTCTCTGAGCTGTTGTCATTAGGACACCATTAATGACTAATCATTGTTAATCATTGCTAATCATGGGTTAGTAATAAATGGTTGTCTTAATATTGCTTGTGTGTCACTGACGGGTGGACCCAACCATTTAACCCCCCTCCCCCCCCCCCCCCGTCGGCCCTAATCAACACCTCTAGGACATCATTAATAATCAATAATTGGTAATTAATGCTTAATATTAAATGGCTGTCGGTAATGACTCATTGAGTCACTGTCAGGTGGGCCCATAGGCCTAAACCGCATTGATAGTCATTAGGACAAGGTTTAAGTTTAATTAATTGCTAATCATTGTTAGCAATTAATATGTCTTAAGATGACCTAATGTGCCACTAGCATGTGGGCCCCCACCCGCTTAAACCCCCCTCTGTGCGAAAGCATTAGGACACATTTAATGCTAATCATCACTAATCATTGGGTTTAGCATTTATTAGTTGTCCTAAATAGCCCCGTGTGTCTCTGACTAGTAGGCCCGCACAGTTAAACCGCCAGCGCACTTAAAACCCACATGTGGATATAGCGTGTGTCGTGGACCGTCGATCTTGTGATCAACGGCCCAGATCTGTGGGACTTTCGGACCCCCGAATGTCCCAATCTCTAGGGGCCGTCCATCTCTAGATCTGTGGCTCAGATCTGGTGGTCGTTCGGGCCACCCGAAGGGCACAGCGCTCTGAGCCCTCCATCTTGAGATCTGCGGCCGTGGTTGATCGTGGCAATCGCGTCGCCCAACGCCCAATTCACGTGGACCGTTGGATCTAAATCCAACGGTAGGCTTCTTTGAGATCGCGCACGTGCACTATTCTCCGTGCGCGTGGTGTTGGATTTCGCATCAAGGGCCCACATTCGTCCACGTCGTTTATTTCTGTTAAGTTTGATTGTATTTCGGTAAGCCTTTATTTATCAACTAAAAATTGTATTAAACTTTAGAAACTCATAACTAATTCAATTTAAATCCTTTTTAGATGATTCCAGTGAGGTTAAATTCACATTTAACTAAAGTTTAATATAAAAATATATTTAGACATCGCCCGGTGACAGAAAATTTTGTAAACAATATTAACTTGATTTCAACCATTTTAGACTATTCCAGAAATTGCTTTAAAACTTGTAAAATGCATATCTTTTTCTGTATAACTCCAAAATGTGCAAACTCAATTTTGTTAATTTCCTCTATTAGCAAACTTTAATATGAAATAGGTTTTGATCATGATTTCTTTTCTGTAAAGTGACATGTGCTAGGTTTACAACTTAGAAAAATCATAAGTAAATCATTATAGCCCCAAATTTAGTAAACTCAACTTTGCTGACCTTAGGATGTCATAACCTGCCTACCATAAAAATTTCAGACCTTAGATCATTCCAGAAATTTATGCCATGAACAATACCAGTAATTAATTTTATATGAATTAACAGACTGAGAGAGATTGTTTTAGGTATAACTTTTGCATGTTAAGTCCAAATTGAATAATTATTATTTCTAAAATTATCTAAAATCATACCCTTGTTGTTGTGTGAATTTCATAAGTTTTTGATGACTTTTGCTGTTGGATTTTATTTGGTGTTCTTTGTTCTTATTGGTTTATCATATTTTTGCGTTAGGTCCCAAGATAATATTGATCTTGTTTCTGAGCCACAACAGTCAGACCCGGCACTTCAGTAAGGCAAGCAGATGTAGCATCATTTGATCAGGTTGTTCCTATTATTTTTAAATCATAATATATTGTTTGCAAATTCTATGTATGCATGGCTATCTTGTTTTAAACTATTGTCGATTAGTTGGCCTACTATATGCATTTTCAGTAGGTAAATGTTTATCCTCTACTACTGAGCCTAGGGCTATTTGCTGTGATTTTGGGTTCGTTGGATGAACTCTTGTCACTTAATAGTTTACGAGTTGATGTCCTTAGCCATGCTTAGCTATCGGTAGAAATGGCGGTTATCGACTTGTCGTCGATAACCTTGATCACACAAACTTATTATGATCCTGATGTTTCAGTTTTGTGCTATGTCTAATTGCAAAAACTAAAAACTAAAAACCAAATGATTTTGGACTTGGGCACAATGGTAAGTTGGTGTGTTTTTGGGTGTGACTGGAATGGTGCCTGAGTCAACAAGGACCGAATATCTTGTTACACTAAACCAAGTATTTTGCATGCTAACCACATTAGAGGGTATGTGACCTCTCTTGACTAAATACTTTGGGGGTGTTAATTAATGAGTCGCGTGGTGAGTTGTATATTTAACTATATGCAACATGAACATGTTTGTAGGGAGGGGAGCACCCGCCTAGGCCGGTGTATCCTACTCCACGTATGGGTCCCTAGTGGAGACCGGTAAGGTGGTCCACTAGGTGATAACCCCCATACGTGCGGCTCTTGATTAGCTCAACCCATTGGAAATGTCTCGTACGACTTAGCCGTGCTGGCATACCAAAGGAAGTGTGCTAAATAGCTTGGCAAAAAGGCAGTCTGAAGTGTGGGTACATTGGTACACCCCTGCAGGGTTTAAAAACTATTCGAATAGCCTCGTCCTAGGTTATGGACACGCTTGGCAAGGTCTTTCAAGAGTTAGACTACAACATTTTAATTAAAACTTGATGGGTGGTGCGAATCAGGGATTCGTGATATGTTGTGGTGGCTATTGGGTTAGTCACCTCTAGGTGGTTACTTGATTACCTTACTGTTACTCGCTGTCATTTCTATGCTTAAAAACAGATTTTACCCATTGCCTTCAATCTACTACATTATTGCAAATGAAACTTGCTTTATGCGTCCAAACAACCATATAACCATTTCCTTTGAATTCAACTCACATGTAGCTATGTATAGGCTTGTTACTCGTAAGTCTTGCGAGTACATCATTGTATTCATCTGCATTGCTTGTTGTGTGTAGAGGAAGAGGGTGAGCCCCAAGGGCCTTACTTTTGTGAAATATGTGTCTTTTGGGACGACTAGCTCGGTGGTCTGGTTGGTTGCCTTGTGGGTTAAGGCACACTGATTGGCTTTTGTTTATAGCCATCTTATGGTACTTTTGCTTCTGCTGTTACTGTCTCTTTTATTTCATTTGGCCGGTCGGCCCAATCTGTAATAACTTATCTTATGTATGTCTTTTGGTAAACTTGTTATAATATGTTGTATGGAATTGATGCATGAGTTTGTAATGATGTATATATGCAGCAATTCTGGGAAGCACATGTCCATCGAGACACGGTGTATTTTGTTTGTGATGCTAGAGCCAATAGAAGGCTAAGTATTACAAGCTAAATAAACCAGTCTCACAAATCGCATACGAGTCTAGCTTTAGAGCGAAGGACAGGCTATATGGGAGGTTGTTCGAGCTCCGCTCGTTTTGCCCGAGGTCGCTATGCCGACTTCAGCAGCCCTTTTGGCTAACAACCACAAGGTAAAGAACCTTCTATATGCTGGGCTTGGTAGACAGGAGTATGACAGGCTTTGCAATCTTGAGACCGTGTACGAGATTTGGCACACCCTCGAAACCTACCATAAGGGTTCATCCCAAATCAAGAAAGTACGCCAGACGGTCTTTAAGCGTGAATACAACAAGTTCGAGATGCGTCCTGGAGAGAGCATCGATGAAAGCGGTTGACATCGAGTATTCTCAGTCTGAGAATGCCACCCACCTCTTGGCTGCAATCAACACCAAGGAGTGGGAGATGAAGGCGACCGCCATTGAGGAGAATGTCAATCTCTCCAATCTCACTTTGGAGTTACTTTATAGCAAGCTCAAGACTCATGAGATCAAGAGGGTTGATCCTCCCAAGAAGGAGAATATGGCTTTGGTCGCTGACCCTCTCAAGAGAGCTTTTGATGGGTCTTTTGTGTCTTCTTCTGGATTCTCTTTTACTTGTCTATCTGCAATCCCTGAAGAGGAACTTGAGAGCTTTTCTGAGTCCGATTTGGCCCTCTTGATCAAAAAAATTCACATGAGCCTACAACAATATGAGAAACAAAAAGAGAGGTGACCCTGTAAGTTGCTATGAGTGTGGAGAGCTTTATCACATCCAGGCAAATTGCCCCAAGCTGAAAGGTAAGAGCAGCCACAAGGAAGAGAAGCTAGTTTGGAAGAAGCCTCTAGGGAACAAGTCCAGTTTGATACTGCCAAGCTAAAAAAAGGCCGCTCACTGGGTTCTTGCCACTTTTGGAGAACAATCCTTGAGCGATGTGGACTTTGGAAGCGAGAAGGACAAGTAGGAGGAGCTCCCTCAAGAAAAGAAGAAAGGAAAGGCCAAGGACTTCACCGGCATGTGCTTTATGGCCGACTCCATTGACGCCGATGACAATGATGAGGTACCTCCATCCTACTATGATGTTCTCTCTGCTAGATGCGACACCATCTTTGAGCAACTGCTTAGTCAGGATTAGGCTTTAGAGGTTACCATGGCTAGGAATAAGGACTTAGAAAATCTAACATTAGAAATTGTGAATGTTAAGAGTCTTGATGCTGATGAATGTTCTTTCTGTCATGCTTTACACTCTGAATTTGTTAAATTACAATCTGCTCATGATGTTGCCTTGCACCAACTTGAAAATGCTAGGACCAAACTAATTGAAATTAAATTTGATCCTTGTGAAAAATGTTTAGAGTCTAGCAAGTTGGATGCTTCTGGAGCTGTCGAATCTAGATTTTGCTCTTTCTACTTAGAACATGAACATGAAGTAAAAGATATAATAGAAGAAGTTAGAGCTAAATATGCTAAGCTTAATGACAGAATTGATTCTTCTACCTGTGCTTCATGTGAAGCTCTTAAGCTTGAACTTGTTGTTTATAAGGAGAGGTATGCTAAAGCCATTAAAGCCAAAACCTGTTAATCATGTGTTAATCTTGGAAAAGAAAATGCTTACCTTAAGGACACATTAGAAAAATTCTCTAAAGGTAAGAAATAGTTAAACATGATTCTTGACAAGTCCAAAACTCCTTATAAGAAGTAAGGGTTAGGATACAACTATGCCCAGTACAAACCCAAGCCAAATGTCATTCAAATCTTGGAGAATGGGTTAGTTGAGTTCAAAACCCAACCTGCAAAAACCATTTTCAAATCTGTAGGTTTTACCCAACCATCTGTTGAGTCAAAAAGTTCTTCTCCCAGTGGTACCAAGTACCATTGCACCTATTGCAAGAAAGATGGGCATTTGGTTGAGTTCTATTGGCATAGGTTGAAAAATGCTAAGAAAAATCTCACTAGAATGTCATCTCATCAACCTAGAGCCTTCATGAGACATGGTTATTTAGAGAAGAAGAAATCGGGACTAGAATTTATTTCACATGCTCATCGTCATGTTCCTAGACAGGATGCATCGCATGTTCGTGTAACCATTGCTCATGATAGACATCAAGTAGGATAAAGGATAGCATTTCTGCTTTGCATACTACTGGCAGACGTGTGTCTCAGTACTAGGTTCCTAAGTCATGTTTAACTAACCCTAGTATTGAGACACATTGATCTTTTGTTCCTTGATTTCCAGGGTTACCGCGGAAGGAAGAACACGTGGTTCGTTGACTCCGGCTATTCACGCCACATGACCGGAGATTCAAGATGGTTCACTTCCTTCACGCGGTCGACGGTGATAACTTCATCACCTTTGGAGATAATACACAAAGGCGGATTGAAGGAGCAAGATCAATCAGGGTAAACGAGTTTCATCCTGAAAGATGTCGCCCTTGTGGACAAGCTCAGGTTCAATTTGCTTTCTGTCTCGCATCTTCTTGATGATGGCTATGAGGCTAGATTTAAGAAAAATGCTTGTCGAGTGCTTGATTCTGCTGGTGAGCTTGTTTTTGGGATTTCTAGAGTTGCTAGGATCTTTGGAGCTGATTTTTTTGAATCTCTTGCTGGTTCTCTTAAATGCTTGGTTACTTCTTCTTCTGAGTTCTAGCTTTGGCACCGACGTTTGGGGCACATTGGTTTTGATCATCTGACACGAGTTAGCAACCTTAAACTCAAAGCTATCAAGGATGCTGTATGTGCGCCTGTAGGCATGGCAAGCAAGTTTCCGCCTCACACCCTTCATTGACTTTGGTCATGACTGACGGATCGAGACAGTTGCTTCACATGGATACTATTGGTCCTGCTAGGGTTCGGTCAGTTGGTGACAAATGGTACATTTTGGTCATAGTCGATGATTTTTCAAGATACTATTGGGTGTTCTTTCTTGCTTCGAAAGATGAAGCTTTTGATCATTTTCATGATCTTGTTCTTCGTATGGCTTCTGAACTTCTTGGTGCCCTAAGAGCGATTCGCAGTGACAATGGGACAAAGTTCAAGAATTCCTCTTTTGCCTCTTTTTGTGTTGAGCGTGGTATTTGTCGGGACCCAAAAATGCAGTCGGACCCTCGTATTTACGCACTAGTCCAGGATCACGCTAGTGCACACAGCGGTAACATAGGTGAATATCAATCCACACAAGCGAAATATAACATAAACGAATAGTTTGAGTAACAACTTAGAGTTTTGACCTTAAGGTCGGGGTTACAACTTATTAAGCCACGCAGGCTAACACTAAAGAAATACCGCAATGAAGCGAAAATAAACTCAGCAAACTCCAATCAAGACACCACGGGCAACCGATTGGAATCGATGACCTAGCGATCAACCTTCTTCCACAAACTCCTCCTCGAAAGCGGCGAAGACTCCTCCATACAGTAGTTTTGGGCGCAAGTTTTACAACAAGCGTGAGTACACAACCGTACTCGCAAATCATACCACAGAATGCAATATATAGATGCGAGCTTATTCCAAAGGAATGGCACGTGGTTATTTTAAATGCAACATTTGCAATTTAATACAAATAATAGATTGAAAGCATAATTTAAAACAAATAAGCAATATTAATTTATGATTGTTTCCACAAAGACACACAAACTAAACTGATTGATTCACACGACCATATGATTGAGATCACACGACTCCCAATCCCACATTTTATGAACACTACCCTCATGTGAAATTCCCGGCGTTGTCCATGACCGAGGGCGCGCAATTCGAATAGATTGATTAACACTCTGCAGAGGTTTGTACACTTTACCCACACGATACAACTAGTGTAGCTAGCACTAATCGTAACATAACAGATTCGGCAACCGTCTCAACATTGGCGTTCTTATTCACTGATCCCATATCACAAAGCTTAACCTATCCACGAACCCCAATGTTGAAACTCGTAACCTACTAAGTTAGGCTCATTACGGACATGCGGTCGTCTGATATAGCTCGATTCAATGGCGCACGGTTAAGTCCTTAATTGACCAAGGCAAGACTTCCAGTTTTCTAACTAAACCACACAGATAAATCCCAATCACAAAGCCACCGATTCACACAGTATCCACCACTTGCCTCAGTCTAAATCTTTTACCACCCAGTTGGTTTAGTGCAACACATGCCATCACGAGTAATAGCACACACAGACACACGGTTTTATCACACAGTTCCATAATCACTTAGTCAATTTCATAATTGCACCCACATGAGATGATGACTCGTAGCATGGCTAAGCAATTCTAGTCGGTCTAACCAACCATGTTGGCAATATGTTAATACCAACTAAATATTAAACCAATCTAGGGCGACAAAAGATTAAGGTATACAAGTAGGCAAGGTGAACATAACAATTTGGATCAATAACTAGCCCAAAAGCAGTTAAATACATAATTAAAGTAAATGCAATAATTCCACACAATATAATTTGGAAAACTGGGATTCAATATGATCAAAGGTATGACTTGCCTTGGAATAGGTCTATGTACTGGTCTTGAACTTGGTTGAAGCCTTCTTGATGAAAACCCCAAGTATCGGCGTCTACGCACAAGCGAAGCAAAACAACAAAAACAAATAAATAACAGAGGCAAAACAAACTCCAAAAATTAAATAAAAATAATAATTAGGTAGCTCTCGAATTTAGACAAATTTAGAAATTTGAATGGGCTCAATCGGAGTTAGGATGCAAAAGTTATGGCCTTTGGAAGATTGAAAATACATAAAATGCTGAAAATCGGTATTTCATGAATTTCAATTATTTTCCTAAAGGAAAATCAGATTATTGCGCAAGCTGACGTCAGCGGAGGGATTTCGGAAAAAGAAATAATAAAAGAAATCTCTGACATGTGGGACCCATATGTCAGATGCTAGGCTCACGGTGGACTAGGTCCACCGAGCCTCGGGACTCGGTCGGTGAAGCGCCGCGTGGCGCGCATGTGACGCGGCCCGGGCGCCGCCACCTGCCGCCACGCGTGCAGGGCGTTGGCGCCGACGTGGATGACGACAAAACGGCGGCGACTCTGAACCGTATGGCAACGGCGACTGGCGGCGCTCCGGCGAGGTCCGATGGTACCAGATTGAAGCCCTTGTTATTGCCAACCGGATGGTGCACTCACGGCAGCGAGGCACCGAGATGGCGTGGCGGCGTTTAAGCGGAGGAGCGGCCGGTATTTGTCGGATTGGAGTTCGGCGATGCTCGGCGAAGTGGACAGCACCAGAGGTTGCTTATGCTCGTGCGATCTTTGGTGGTGCGATCGGCGAGCTCGGGCGGCTTGCGGCGGCGGAAAAGCTCACGGAGACCTTGCGGTGAAAAACCAAAAACCCGGCAACGGCGGCGCGAGGGGCTCGGGTGATCTAGGGTTGGGGTTTTGGTGCGGGTGTTCAAGCGATCCGGGGTCCTATTTATAGGAGCTCGGGAGTCCGGCGTCCGGCGGCGAAACCCTAAAAGGAGTCCGAGATGAGCACGAGAGAAGCGGAGATAGAGTCCATGACGGATAAGGTTCCAACGAAACGAGTGCGGATAAGCGGGGATAGGATTTGGCGAAGAAATCAGGCGGTTTAGTTAGGAAAGCTCGTTGTCGGATTGAGCTTCTAGAAGGCGGCAATGGCGGCGGCTCCGGCTTCGGACGCGGAGAAGAAGCGCGGCGAAGACGGCGGCGTGGCAGCGGGGCCCACATGTCGGCTAGGGTTAGGATGCGCGCGTGCGAAAGTGGTGCGATCCGCGGCGGACTTAAGATCGGCCGTCGAGATCTAATCGAGCAGTCCACAATCAAAGGAGCATTCGGACCGTCCGGTTGCCTCACGCGCATCTAGCCGTCCATGCTTGATCCAACGGCGAGAGTGAGCGCGGAGAGAGAGAGAGAGAGAGAGAGAGGGTCGACGGCGGGTCCACTGTCGATGGGCGGCGGCGCGCTTGGCGTTGAGGTGGCCAGTGTGTGGGCTGGAATAGAAGTTGGGCCGAGAGATTCGCCCAAGAAGATTTCGAGATTTTAATTAGTTTTCTAATTTAGAAAATACGAGAAATTCAAATAGGCAATAGAAAATAGCAAATGAACTCGAAAAATCTAGAAAATATATCGAGCACATAGAACCCAAATAAAATAGTTTTGGCTATTGTTCATGTTGGGATTATTCACATTAAATGTTTTGATTGTAAAGTCAATATTAAGCTTTTGAATTAAATTCAAATAAAATCCAAATGGTGAATTTTTCCTACTAACTATTTAAAAGATTTTAAGCTCGAGAAAATTGGGATGTTACAAACCTCCCCTTAAAGGAATCTCGACCAGAGATTCGGGCTAGCTAGAGAAAAGGCTAGGAAACTCGGCTTTCGGCTCTTCTTCACGTTCCCACGTTGCTTCTCCTTACAGTGGTTGCTCCACTGGACCTTGCAAAACGAACCGTCTTGCTTACGGTGAGGCGCTCTCGACATCCAAGATCTTGGTGTTTGCTCCTTGTAGGTAAGATCCTCTTTCAAAACAATCGATTCCAACGGGCTTGCTCTTCGGCACACGAAGACACCTCTTCAATCTGCGAGACATGAAAGACATCATGTACTCCACGCTAACGATCGTGGTAGCTCCAATTGGTAAGCAACTTCCCACGGCGTTCCAAAATCTTGAGCAGGCCAACATACCTAGGGCAAGCTTCCCTTTGGCATGAAACCTTTGACACCTCGGCGGGGTCACTCGAAGATAGACAAAATCTTTCGGCTCGGCGAGATCTCGGCGGTTATCAGCATAACTCTTCTGCCTTGACTGGGCTATCTTCAATCTTTCTCTGATCATAGCCACTTGCTCTTCTGCTTCTTGAATGATATCTGGGCGAACATCATGCGTTGTTTGTCTCGACCAATTTAACGGGTTGGCGAGCACGGCCATACAAAGCTTCAAATGGCGACATTTGCAGACTGACTTGATAACTGTTGTTGTACGAGAACTCTGCATACGGCAAACTTTTATCCCATCGGGTAGCATTCGCTAGAGCACAAGCTCTCAGCATATCCTCCAATATCTGATTGACTCTTTCAGTCTGTCCATCTGTCTGTGGATGATAAGCAGTACTGAAATTCAGATGGGTACCCAATGCTTCATGCAAGCTCTGCCAAAAGCGAGAGGTGAACTGAGATCCTCGATCTGACACTATTTTCTTGGGCACTCCATGCAAACTGACAATTCTGGCCATGTACAACTCCGCAAGGCGATCTCCTGAGTACGTGGTTTTGACTGGCAGACAATGTGCGACCTTGGTCAATCGATCAACTATTACCCAGATCGAATCGTAACCCGATTGAGTCTTGGGTAAACCGGTGATGAAATCCATGCCGATCTCTTCCCACTTCCATTCTGGAATCTTCAACGGTTGCAGCAAACCTGCGGGTCTCTGGTGTTCCGCCTTTATTTTCTGACAGGTGTCGCACAAGGCAACGAACTCTGCGACTTCTCGCTTCAAATTTGGCCACCAAAACTTATTCTTAACATCCTGGTACATCTTGGTACTTCCAGGGTGAATCGAATACTTTGAGTCATGGGCTTCTTTTAAGATCAACTGTCTTAGACCGTCGATATCGGTACCAGAATCGACCATTAATCAGTATATCTGGTTATCCACGGTGAAATCTTTAAATTTTCCTTACGCCATTTTGATCTTGATGTCCGACAACACGGGATCCTTTGGTTGTGCTTAGCGAATCTGTTTCTCCAAGGTATTTGTACTTCCAAATTGGCTATAAATCCCGGACACAACTTCTAGCCTTAGCTTTTGAAATTCTTCATAAAGTTAGGCAACTTCCTTTACTTCAAAGCATTACGAGTAACTCTTACGACTTAGGCGTCTGCAACTACATTGGCTTTTCGGGATGGTAGTGGATTCCAAGATTATAATCCTTAATCAATTCCAACCATCTTCTCTGTCTCATATTCAGATCATTGGGTAAAGATGTACTTGGACTTTTATGATGCGTGTAGACTTCTGCGATTACCGATGAGGTAATGGCGCCAAATCTTTAAAGCATGCACTCGGCGGCTAATTCCGGATCATGAGTAGGGTAATTCTCCTCGTGGGGTCTCAATTGTCTTGGCGCATAGCGGCAGCTCTTCCTTCTTGCATCGGGACACATCCTAATCCTTGTGAAGCATCACAATAGATATCGAAATCCTTGCGAATATCGACAAAATCAACATTGAGGTGAGGTCAAGCGCTTCTTTAACTCTTGAAAACTTGTTTCACAAGTGAGGTCCAAGTGAACTTCTTCTCTTTCTTCAACAATTGCGTAAGAGGCTTAGCAATCGATGAGAATCCTTCGATAAAGCGGCGGTAATAACTGCCATCCCCAAGAAACTACGAATCGGGTTCTGATCTTGAAATTTGGTCCTGTGTAACTGCCTTTACTTTTCCTGGGTCAATGCTACTCCATCGGCGGTCATCACATGGCCAAGAAATCCACTTCCTTCTTCCAAAAGTCACACTTATCGAACTTGGCATACAAGCGATGCTCACGAGTTTCCCCAAAATTAACCTCGGTGTCTGCGTGTTCCTCCTCGATTTGGAATAAACGAATATCGTCAATGAACACCACCACAAACTTGTCGGGTATTCCATGAAGACTTTGTTCATCATGCTCATGAAGTAAGCTAGGGCATTTGTCACCCAAATGACATGACCAAGAACTCATAATGTCCATACCACGTTGAAAGCGGTCTTTGGTACATCCCTAGGGTAGATCTTCAGCGATGGTAGCCCGATCGCAAGTCGATCTTTGAGAACACTCGGCTCCCTTCATGCGGTCAAGCGGATCGTCTATCTGGGCAATGGATACTTATTCTTGATAGTGACCTCGTTGAGAGAGCGGAGTCGATACACATCCTCATGCTTAGTCTTTCTTCTTGACAAACAAGACTGGTGCTCCCACGGTGACGAACTTGGTCTTACAAAACCTTTCTCGAGAAGTTCTTCAATCGCTTCTTCATTTCGCTAACTCGTCGGTGGCATTCGATAAGGTCGCTTAGAAATTGGCGCTGTCCGGCACTAAATCGATGGCGAACTCGATGTCACGATCCGTGGCATTAGGGTAACTCTTCCGAAACACATGCGGGTATTCTCGACTATTGGTACATTCTCCAATGCAATGGTCTTGATTGTTTACTAGCAAGTGTCCTTCGAAGCTGATGTGGCTAGAAACTCCACTTTCCTTCCATCGATTACTCTCAGCGATTCTGGCTCTTCGGCCACAATCCGGCCTGACTTTGTGCTTGGATAACCAATCCATGCCAAGAATGACATCTAGGTGCAGGTGTCTAGAACAATTAGGTTGGCTAGAAACTCAACTCCACTATGAGTAACTTAGCTCTA